>JASAUF010000604.1:0-1243857 GCA_030180095.1 Magnolia changhungtana
ACTACCAAAAAAGGGACAAAGGCTACGGATAAAACTGTAGCCTTAGATTTCCATGGCTGACGTTCCTAAACCGTAGCACGTCCGTCGCCGTAGGTGCGATGAATAATAGAGTCTGGAACTATAGCTACTTGATTAAATCCAAAGCAATAGGTCTGTACACAGTCTACGGATTAAATCCGTAGCAATTATGTCCAGTAGTTGGTAGATTACAACATAAAAGCGGATTACTCACTCTGCCTACTGATTAAATCCGTAGCTATATCAACGGCAAATGCTACGGATATAATCCGTAGCAATTATATCCATATTTGAAGTTTACAACAGCGGCGGATTTAATCCACAACAAATTTATTCGCTGATTGAATCTGCCAGGGGCTATAGTCTACAACGCTACTGGATTATTTGTTTATTCAATTATCACTGTATAATCATTCAATTACCACTGTATAATCATCCTGTATAATCATTCAATTACCACCGTATAATCATCCTATATAATCATTCAATTACCACCGTATAATCATCCCGTATAATCATTCAATTACCACATGTATAATCATCCTATATAATCATTCAATTACCACACGTATAATCATCGTATAATCATTCAATTACCACCTGTATAATCATCATAATCATTCAATTACCCATTCTGTATAATCATTCAATTACAATCATGTTCATTCATTCAATCAATTACAATCAATTACAATCCTTCATTCGATCAATTACAATTACTGATCCTTCATTGATGAATTACAATTTCAATTACAATTATAATCCTTCATTCAATGAATTACAATTACAATTACAATAATGCATGAAAATACAAATCTTTGGCCTCATTAAGGAAATTTGCTCGACTTCACCGAAATTCCAAAGATAAAAAATTGAAAGAATAAATATCCTTCATTCGATGAATTACAATTCTGATTTACAATTCTGATAATCATGAAAATACAAATCCTTGGTTTAGGTTAGGTTATAGGTTAAGGTTTAGGTTTAGGAAACCGGTTTCGTGTAGGGATCGGATTTAAGTTTGGGTTTTCAAGTTTAGGTTTAGGTTTAGGTTAGGAGTTGTGATTACGATTAGGTGTAAGTTTAGGTTAAGGGATTTGAGAATAGGTTAAGGTGTAGGTTTAAGAAATCGGGTTGGGTTCGGGATCGAGTTTAAGCTTGGGTTTTCAAGTTTAGGTTTAGGTTTAGGTTAGGTAGTTAGGTTTAGGTTTAGGTTTAGGTTTAGGTTAGGTAGTTAGGTTTAGGTTGGTTTTGGGAATTGAGAATAGGTTAAGGTTTAGGTTTAGGAAACAGGGTTCTGTTCTGGATCGAGTTTAAGTTTGGGTTTTCAAGTTTAGGTTTAGGTTTAGGTTAGGGAGTTAGGTTTAGGTTACGTTGTAAGTTAAGCTTTAGTGGAATTGAGAATAGGTTAAGGTTTAGGTTTAGGAAACCGAGGTTCAGGGTTCGGGATTGGGTTTAAGTTTGGGTTTTCAAGTTTAGGTTTAGGTTTAGGTTTAGGTTATGTTGTAGGTTAAGGTTTAGGGGTGAGAATAGGTTAAGGTTTAGGTTGAGGAAACTCGGGTTCGGGTTGAGACGCAGGGTTTAAGTTTGGATTTTCAAGTTTAGGGTTTAGGTTTAGGTTTAGGTTTAGGTTAGGGAGTTAAGCTTAGGTTAGGTTTTAGGTTAAGCTTTGGGGAAATTGAGAATAGGTTAAGGTTTAGGTTGAGGAAATTGGGTTCGGGTTCGGCATCTGGGTTTAAGTTTTAGTTTTCGAGTTTAGGTTTATGTTTAGGTTAGGGAGTTAGGTTAAGGTTAGGTTATAGGTTAAGGTTTAGGGAATTGAAAATAGGTTAAGGTTTAGGTTTCAGGAAGCGGTTTCGGAGGTTCGGGATCGGGTTTAAGTTTGGGTTTCAAGTTTAGGTTTAGGTTTAGGTTAGGTTGTGAAAGGGTTAAGGTTTAGGGAATTGAGAATAGGTTAAGGTTTAGGTTGAGAATTGGATTAGGGTTCGGCATCGAGTTTAAGTTTGGGTTTTCAAGTTTAGGTTTAGGTTTAGGTTAGGGAGTTGAGATTTAGGATTAGGTGTAGGTTTTGGTTTAGGGATTTGAGAATAGGTTAAGGTTTAGGTTTAGAAATCGGGTTTAGGTTCGGGATTGGATTTAAGTTTGGGTTTTCAAGTTTAGGTTTTAGGTTTAGGTTAGGTAGTTAGGTTGAGGTTAGGTTGTAGGTTAAGGTTTAAGGAATAGAGAATAAGTTAAGGTTTAAGTTTAGGAAGCTTGGGTTCGGGTTCGAGATCGGGTTTAACTTTGAGCTTTTCAAGTTTAAGTTTAGGTTTAGGTTAGGGAATTAGGGTTTAGGTGGGTTGTAGGTAAAGGTTTAGGGAATTGAGAATCTGTTAAGGTTTAGGTTGAGGAAACCTGGGATTTTGGGTTAGAATACCGGGTTTAAGTTTGGGTTTTCAAGTTTACGTTTAGGTTTCGGTTAGGGAGTTAGGTTTGGGTATTAGTTGTAGGTTAAGGTTTAGGGAATTGAAAAAGGTTAAGGTTTAGGTTGAGAAAAGTGGGTTCGGGTTCGGCATCGGGTTTAAGTTTGGGTTTTGATTTAGGTTTATGTATTAGGTTAGGAGTTAGGTTTAGTTAGGTTGTAGGTTAAGGTTTAGGAGTGACAATAGGTTAAGGTTTAGGTTGAGAAAGCAGGTTCGAGTTCGGATTAGGAGATCGGGTTTAAGTTTGGGTTTTCAAGTTTAGGATTGGGGTTTTAAGGTTTAGGTTAGGTAGTTGGGTTTAGAAGTTAGTTTGTGAAGTTAAGGATTGAGAAATAGGTTAAGAGAAGGCTTAGGTTAGGGTTCGGGATGGAAAGTTTAAGTTGGGTTTTCAAGTTTAGGTTTAGGTTAGGTTAGTAGTTAGGTTTAGGTTGGGTTGTAGGTTAAGTTTAGGGTGAGAATAAGTTAAGGTTTAGGATTTGAAAGCTTCGGGTTGAGGATTCGGAGATCGGGTTTAAGTTTAGTTTCAAGTTTAGGTTTGGATTAAGTTTAGGTTAGTTAAAGTCCGAGTTAGGTTTAGGTTTAGGTTAAGTTTTAAGGTTTTTGGGAATTAGTGAAGGTTTAGGTTTAGAAACCCTAGGGTTTCCAGGAATTTGAGATGGGGTTTAAGTTTAGGTTTTCAAGTTTAGGTTTAGGAGTTTAGATTAGATTAAGTTAGGTTTAAGATTTGGAGTTGTAGGTTAGGTTTAGGTGAGAATAGAGTTGAAGTGTTTAGGTTTAGAAGGCTTGGTTCGGGTTTCAGGTTTAAGTTTAGGTTTAAGTTTAGAATAGTTTAGGTTTAGGTTAGTAGTTAAGTTTAGGTTGGGGTTGTAGGTTAAGGTTTAACAGGAGTGAGAATAGGTTAAGGTTTAGTTTAGAAGATTAGGAAGGTCGAGTTAGGGATTAATTCAGTTTAGTTTTCAAGCTTTTAGAGTTTAGGTTTGAAGTTACCAGTTAGTAGTTAGGTTTAGGTTAGGTTAGAGAGTTAAAACTTTAGTAAGGAATCGAGAATAGGTAGTGATAAAGGATTTAGGTTTAGAAACAGTTCGGAGTTAAAGATTAGATCGGGTTTAAGTTTGGGTTTTCAAGTTTAAAGTTTAGGATTTAAAGTTAGTGATTTAGTTAGATTACAGTTTAGGTTAGGTTTTAGAGTTAGGTTTTAGGGTTTTAGGTTGAGGTTGAAAGTGAAGGTTAAAGTTTGGAAAAGTGGACACCAAGTTGAAAGGGGAATTAGGTTTAAGTTTGGTTTTCAAGTTTGAGTTTAAGGTTTAAATTGTAGTTAAGTTTAAGTTAGGTTAGAAGTTAAGGTTTAGGGGAAAGAGAATAGGTAGAAAGTTTAGGTTGAAAGCGTTGGGTTCAAGGAATCGGAGATCGGGTTTTAAGTTTGGGTTTCAATTTAGAGTTTAGGATTTAGGTTAGGTAGTTAAGTTTAAGTTAGGTTGTAGAGTTAAGGTTTTAGGGAATTGAAATAGGTGAAGGTTTGAATTTAGAAACTCGGGTTGGAATTCTAGGAGATCAGTTTAAGATTTGGGTTTTCAAGTTTAGATTTAGGTTTAAGTTAGGTAGTTAGGATTTAGATTAGTTGTAGGTTAAGGTTTAGGGAATTGAGAATAAGTGAAAAGGTTTAGAATTTTAAGGGAAACAGTGAGTTGTTTGAGATCGGGAGTTCAAAGTTCGGGTTTCAAGTTTAGGTTTAAGTTTAGGTTAGGTAAGTTACGTTTAGGTTAAAGGTTGTAAGTTAAAGTTTAGGAATCAAGAATAGGTTAAGGTTTAGGTTTAGAAAGCTTAAGGGTTGGTTTAGGATGGGTTTAAGTTTGGGTTTTCAAGTTTAGGTTTAAGTTTAGGTTAATTGTAGTTGAAGCTTTTAGCTTAAGTTAGGTTGTAGGTTAAGGTTTAGGGAATTTAAGAATAGGTTAAGGTTTAGGTTGAAACTAGGGTTGAGTTACAGAGATCGGGTTTAATTTGGTTTTCAAGTTTAGGTTTAGGTTTAGGTTAGGTAGTTAGGTTTAGGTTAGGTTTGTAGGTTAAGGATTTTGGGAGTGAGAAATAAAGTGAAAGTTTAGGGCTTAGGAGAAGCAGGGTTCGGGTTCGAGATCGGGTTTAAGTTTGGGTTTTCAAGTTTAGGTTTAGGTTTAGGTTAGGGTAGTTAGGTTTAAGGTTGTAGGATTGTGCATGAAGTTAAGGTTTACTTTAAAGTGAGAATGTTAGGAGATTTCAGGTTTAGGGTTGGAATTGAAAAAATTAAGATTTAGGCTAGGCCTTCAGTTTGGATCGGGTTTAAGTTTGGGTTTTCAAATTTAGGTTTAGGTTTAGGTTAGGTAGTTAGGTTTAGGTTAGTTGTAGGTTAAGGTTTAGTGGGAATGAGAATAGGTTAAGGTTTAGGTTTGAAAAGCGGTTAGTTTAGTTGAATCGGGTTTAATGTTTGGTTTTTTTCAAGTTTAGGTTAAGGTTTTCAAGAGTTATTTTGGGTCAAGTTGTGGTTAGTTTGGTTGAAGGTTAAGGTTTAGAGGAATTGAGGAGAATAAGGTTTTTGTTTAGGGAAAGCTTGAGTTGGGTCTTTCGAGATCTAGGTTTAAGTTTAGGTTTTTTAGATTTAGGTTTAGGATTTAGTAGTTAGGTTTAGGCTTAGTGCCAGAGTTAAGGTTTAGAAATTGAGAATAAGTAAAAGTTTAGGAGAAGCTTGGATTCGGGTTCAAGATCAGGTTTAAGGATTTAGGTTTTCAATTTAAGTTTAGGTTTAAGTTAGAATTAGGTTAGAATTAGGTTCTAAGCTTAGGTTTAAGTTTAGAAAGTGAATTCGAGAATAAGTTTAAGGTTAGAAGCTAGAATTAAGAAGTTCTGGAGTTAAGGTTACAAGTTTACGGGGTTTTCGTTTAAGTTTAAGTTTAGAGGTTTGAAAGTTAGAATTTGGGAGTTGAGATTAGGATTAGGTTGTAAGTTAGGTTAGGGGTTGAACAAGAATAAGGTTAAATTTAGGTTTAAGTTTAGGTTGAAAAGTTAAGGTTTAAAGTTTGAAAGGTTAATTTTGAGGATTTAAAGTTTGGTTAATTCAAGTTAGGTTTAGGTTAGGTTGTAGATTAAGGTTTGAGGTTAGAAATAGGTAGAGTTTAAGTTTAGAAAGATCTACGGTTTGAGTTAGAAGATGGGTTTTAATGTTTAGGATTTGAGGTTTAGGTTAGGAGTTAGGTTTAAGTTTGTGATTGAAAGTTAAGGTTTAGAGAAGTCTGAAAATAAGTTAAGGTTTAGGTTAGAAAGCTTGTTTAAAATTTAACTTAGGTTTAAGATTTAGGTTTAAGTTTTGAAGTTTAGGTTTGAAGTTTAGGTTTAGGCTCAATTAGGTTTAAGGAGTTGAGGATAGGTTAAGGCTCAGGTTGTGTTAGAAATGGTTTCAAATTTGAGATAGATTTAGTGTTTAGTTTAAGTTTATAGTTTAAGTTTAAGTTTAAAGAGATTAGGTAATTTTGTATTTTAGGTTGAGTTTAGGTTGTAGGTTAAGGCTAGGTTTGGAATTGAGAATAGGTTAAGGTTTAGGTTTAAGTTTAGAAAGCAGTAGTTTGGAGTTTTAGAATTTAGTTTAAATGAATTAGTTTTGGTTTTAAAGTTTAGGTTTAGGACTTTAAGTTTAGGGCAATTAGGTTTTAGGTTAGGTTGTAAATTAAGGTTTTAGGAATTTGAGAATAGGTTAAGGTTAGAGTTTAGATTTAAATTTAGGTTTGAGTTGATTGGATCGGGTTTAAGTTTGGGATTTTCAAGTTTAGGTTTAGGTTTAGGTTAAGTTGGTAGGAAATTTCAATTTTAGGTTAAGTTAGGCCAAACTTGAGGGAATTGAGAATAGGTTAAGGTTTTGTTCGAGGAAACCGGGTTTAGTTGGGATCGTTTAAGTTTGATTTTCAAGTTTAGTGCTTGTGGGTTAAAGTTAGTTAGGTAGTTAGGGTTTAAAGGTAAGGATTTAAGGTTTAAGTTTGAATTGTAGGAAATAGGTTAAGGTTTAGGTTTTGGCCAATGTCTTGTAATTTCTAAGATTTAAAGGTTTAAGGTTTTAGGTTTTCAAGTTTAAGTTTAAATTGAGCCGAGGAATTAGTTTATAGTTTTGAAGTTAGGTTAGGTTATGGAGTTGAGTTTAGGTTTGAATTTCAGTTATTGAAAATAGGTAAAGGTTTATTTAGAAGGTTGTAGGTTGAAGTCCTAAGGATAAATTTAAGTTAGGATTTTAAAGTTTTATTTAAGTTTAGGTTAATGTGAATTGAGTTTAGTTTAAAGTTCAAAGGTTAAAGCTTTAGGAATTGAGAATATAGTTTAAAGGTTTAGAAATTTAGAAGTTGCTCCAGGTTCGGATTGGGATCAAATTTAAGTTTAGGTTTTCAAGTTTAGGTTTAGGTTTAGGTTAGGGAGGTAGATTTTAGGTTAAGAATTGTAGGTTAGGCTTGTGGAATTGAGAATAGGTTAAGGTTTAGGTTTAGGAAACTATGGAGATTCAGGGTTAGGGATTTTCAAGTTAAGATTTCAAGTTTGTAGGTTGAGGTTTAGGTTTAGAGTTAGGTCAAGGTTAGTTTTTCAGAGATTTCAGAGGTTAAGTTAAGGTTTAGGGAATTGAGAATAGGTTAAGGTTTAGTGAGGAAACTGGGTTTGAGTTTGGATCGAAATTTAAGTTTGGATTTTCAAGTTTGAGGATTTAGGTTTAAGGTTAGGGTGTTAAGTAGTTAGGTTAGGTTATAGGTTAAGGTTTAGGAATTGAAATAGGTTAAGGTTTAAAGTTAGAAATCGGGTTCGGTTCTGGGATCTAAGTTAAGTTTGGGTTTTCAAGTTTAGGTTTAGTTTAGTTAGGAGTTAGGTTTAGGTTAGGTTGTAGGTTAAGGTTTAGATGGAATTGAGAATAGGTTAAGGTTTAGGTTGAGGAAAGCTTGATTGAATTGGATCGGGTTAAGTTTGGTTTTAAATTTTAGGTTTAGGTTTAGGTTAGGAGTTAGGTTTAGTTAGGTTGTAGGTTAGGCTTTAGGTGAAATTGAGAATGTTAAGGTTTAGGTTTAGGAAACTTGGTTCAGGTTAGGGATCGGTTTAAGTTTTGGTTTTCAAGTTTAGGTTTAGTTTTTGATTTGGGTTAAGTTTACAAGAATTGGGATTTTGTAGGTTAAGGTTTAAGGGAATTGGAGAATAGTTTAGGTTAAGGTTAGGGTTGAGAAAAGTTAAACGGTTTGGTTTCAAGGATCGGGTTTAGTTGGGTTTTAAGGTTTAGGTTTAGGATGTGTTAGTGGAAGTTAGGTTTAGGTTAGGAGGTTTAGGTTGGTTAAGGATTGAGATTGAAATAGGTTAATAGCTTAGGTTTAGGATTTGAGAATTGGAGTTTTAAGGTTTGTTTTCAAGTTTAGGTTTTAAGTTTAGGTTAGAGTTAGAGCTTAGGTTAGGTTGTAGGTTAAGGTTTAGGAATTGAATAGGTTAAGGTTTAGGCTTAGGAAGTTCGTGTTGAGTTAAGGATTTAAGTTTGGGTTTTCAAGTTTAGGTTTAGGTTTAGGATTGGGGAGTTAGGTTTTAGTTTAGGGTAAGTTAGGTTTGGGAATTGAGAATAGGTTAAGGTTTAGGTTTAGAAACTCTGAGTTTCCGGTTCGGATCGGGTTTAAGTTTGAATTTTCAAGTTTAGGTTTAGGTTTAAGTTGAGAGAAGTTTTAGGTTAGGTTGTAAGGTTAAGGTTTAGTGGAATTGAGAATAGGTTAAGGTTTAGTTAGAGAAAACCAAGTTAGGAATCGGAGTTTCAAGTTTAGGTTTTCTAGTTTTGAAAGTTTAGGTTTAAGGTTTAGGTTGTCGGAGTTAGAAGTTTAAGTTAAAGGTTGTAGGTTAAGTTTAGAGGAATTGAGAATAGGTTAAGGTTTAGGTTTAGAAACCGGTTTAGGTTCTGAGATCGGGTTTAAGTTTGGGTTTTCAATTTAGGTTTAGGTTTAGGTTAGGTAATTAGGTTTAGGTTAGTTGTAGGTTAAGTTTTGCTTAAGAAGGGAATTGAGAATAGGTGAAAAGGTTTAGGCTTTAGAAACTAGGGTTCGTGGTTCTGGGATCGAGTTTAAGTTTCAAGTTTTCAAGTTCATTTTGGCTTTGAAGTTAGGAGTTAGGTTTAGGTTAGGTTGTAGGTTAAGGTTTAGGAATTGAGAATTGGTTAAGGTTTAGGTTGAGAAACCTGAGTTCTCGGCCCTTGGTTTAGGTTTAGTTTCAAGGTTTAGGTTTAGGTAAGTGAAAGTTTTGGGTTTAGGGTCAGTTTAGGTGTGCAATAAGGTTTGTTAGGTTGATAGGTTTCGAGTTTGAGAATTTAGGTTTAGGCATTTTAAGTTTGGGCTTAGTTTTTAGTTAGAGCCAGATTAGGTTAGTTTAGGTTAAGGTTTAGTAGGAATTGAGAATAGGTTAAGGTTTAGTTTAGAAACCGTGGTTGTGCTAGGGATCGGGTTTATGTTTGGGTTTTCAAGTTTAGGTTTAGGTTTAGGTTAGGGAGTTAGGTTTAGTTTAGGTTGTAGGTTAAGGTTTAGGATGAGAATTGTAATAGGTTAAAGTTTTAGGTTTTAAACCTTGGGTTAAGGTGTTTGGTTAGAGAGTTGCGGTTAAGGTTTAATTTTGGTTTTCAAGTTAAGGTTTATAGGGTTTAGGTTTTCGGGTTAGGTTTAGGTTGGTTTAGTTAGGTTTAGGTTGGGGGTTGAGAATAGTTAAGGTTTAGGTTTGGGAAATTGAGAATAGGTTGGAGGTTTAGGATTGGGTTTAAGTTTGGGTTTAAGTTTAGGTTCATTTCTGCCAAGTTTAGGTTTAGGCTTAGTTTAGGTTTAGTGCTTTTGCAGGTTGTTTAAGGTTTAGGGAATTGAGAATAGGTTAAGGTTTAGGTTTAGGAAACCGGGGTTCGATTCGGGATCGGTTTAAGTTTGGAGTTTTTTAAGTTTAGGTTTAGCGTTTAGGTCAAGTGGAGAAAGTTTGTCAGAATTAGGTTGTAGTTTAAGGTTTAGGAGAATTTAGAATAGGTTAAGGTTTAGGGTTTAGGAAACCCATGCAGGTTGTTCCTGGATCTAGTTTAAGTTTGGGTTTTCAAGTTTAGGTTTAGGTTTAGTTAGGTTATTTAGGTTTAGGTTAGTTGTAGGTTGCTTGGTTTGGGAATTGAGAATAGGTAAGGCTTTAGGTTTAGAAACCGGTTCTGTCGGGATCGGGTTTAAGTTTGGGTTTTCAAGTTTAGTTTAGTTTAGGTTAGTGGGAGCGTTTAGGTTTAGGTTGTAGGTTAAGGTTTGTAGGAATTGAGAATAGGTGAAGGTTTAAAGTTTGTAGAAACCAGGGTTAGGGTCGGAGATCGGGTTTAAGTTTGGGTTTTCAAGTTTAGGTTTAGGTTTAGGTTAGGGTAGTTAGGTTTAGGTTAGGTTGTAGGTTATAGGTTTGGAATTGAGAATAGGTTAAGGTTTAGGTTTGGAAACAAGGTTCGGGTTGGGATCGGTTTAAGTTTGGGTTTTCAAGTTTAGGTTTAGGTTAAGGTTAGGAAGTTAGGTTTAGGTTAGGTTGTAGGGTTGTAGTTTAAGGTTTTGGGGAATTGAGAATAGGTGAAGGTTTAGGTTTAGGAAATTGGGTTCGTGTTCTGGAGATCGGGTTTAAGTTTGGGTTTTCAAGTTTAGGTTTAGGTTTAATTAGGAGTTAGGGTTTAGGTTAGGTTGTAGGTTAAGGTTTGGGGAATTGAGAATAGGTAGGAAGGTTTAGGTTTAGAAATTGGGTTCGGGTTCCTGGATCTAGCTGATTTAAGTTTAGATTTTCAAGTTTAGGTTTAGGTTTAGGTTAGGGAGTTAAGGTTTAGGTTAAGGTTGTAGGTTAAGGTTTAGGGAATTGAGAATAGGTTGAAGGTTTAGTTTTTGAAACCGGGTTCTGGGTTCGGGATCTAGTTTAAGTTTGGGTTTTCAAGTTTAGGTTTAAAGGTTTAGGTTAGGTAGTTAGGTTTAGGTTAGTTTGTAGGTTAAGGTTTAGGAATTGAGAATAGGTTAAGGTTTAGTTGATTTGAGAAAAAATTGGTTTCGGGATCGGGTTTAAGTTTAAGGTTTTCAAGTTTAGGTTTAGGTTTAGGTTAGCAGTAGTTAGTTTAGGTTAGAAGCTAGTTAGGTAGGTTAATTTAGGGAATTGAGAATAGGTTAAGGTTTAGTTTAGGAAACCAGTTCGGTTCTGGATCGGGTTTAAGTTTGGGTTTTCAAGTTTAGGTTTAGGTTTAGGTTAGGTAGTTAGGTTTAGGTTAGGTTGTAGGTTAAGGTTTTGTGGAATCGAGAATAGGTTAAGGTTTAGTTTAGGAAAAGGTTCGGGTTTGAGTTGAGATCGGGTTTAAGTTTGGGTTTTCAAGTTTAGGTTTAGGTTTAGGTTAGTGTAGTTAGGTTTAGGTTAGGTTGTAGGTTAAGGTTTCAGGGAATTGAGAATAGGTTAAGGTTTAGGTTTAGAAGAAACCTGGTTTAGGGTTCTGGATCTTGAGTTTAAGTTGGGTTTTCAAGTTTAGGTTTAGGTTTAGGTTAGAGTTAGGTTTAGGTTAGGTTGTAGGTTAAGGTTTGGGAATTGAGAATAGGTTAAGGTTTAGGTTTAGAAACTAAAGTTTCGTGTTCGGGATCGGGTTTAAGTTTGAAGTTTTCAAGTTTAGGTTTAGGTGTTAGGTTAGGTAGTTAGGTTTAGGTTAGAATAGGTGTAGGTTAAGGTTTAGTGGGAATTGAGAATAGGTTGAAGGTTTAGGTTTAGGAAACCGGGGTTCGGGAGTTGGGATCGGTTTAAGTTTAGGTTTTCAAGTTTAGGTTTTAGTTATAGTTTAGGTTAGTGTAGTTAGGTTTAGGTTAGGTTGTGTAAAGGTTAAGGTTTAGGAATTGAGAATAGGTTAAGGTTTAGGTTTAAGAAACCGGGTTCAAGCCTTGGATCGGGTTTAAGTTTGGGTTTTCAAGTTTAGGTTTAGGTTTAGGTTAGGTAGTTAAGTTTAGGTTAGGTTCAGAAGGTTAAGGTTTAGGGAATTGAGAATAGGTTAAGGTTTAGAGTTTAGAAACCAGGTTCTGTGTTCTGGATCTAAGGTTTAAGTTTGGGTTTTCAAGTTTAGGTTTAGGTTTAGGTTAGGTAGTTAGGTTTAGGTTAGGTTGTAGGTTAAGGTTTAGGGAATTGAGAATAGGTGAAGGTTTGAAGTTTGGAGGAAACCATGGGTTCGGGTTCTGGGATCGGGTTTAAGTTTTAGGTTTTCAAGTTTAGTTTAGGTTTAGGTTAGTGTAGTTAGGTTTAGGTTAGGTTATAGGTTAAGGTTTGTGGGAATTGAGAATAGGTTAAGGTTTAGGTTTAGGAAACCAGGTTCTGGGAGGTTCTTGGGGTTCTGGGTTTTCAAGTTTAGGTTTGTGTTTAGTTTTACAAGTTTAGGTTGGAGCATTTAGGTCAGTGTTAAGGTTTAGTGTGGAATTCGAGAATAAGGTTTAGTTGGAAACCGGCTTGCCCTGGTTCGGTTTAAGTTCGGGGTTTAAGTTTAGGTTTAGGTTTAGGTGCTTTAAGTTAAGTAGGTTCCAAGATAGGGTTAAGGTTTGGGTTTTCAAGTTTGAAGGTTTAGGCTTAGGTGCTGTTGGGGACGGTAAGTTTGGGTTTTCAAGTTTAGGTTAGTTTAAGGTTAGTTAGGAATTGAGAAGTTAGGAAAGGTTTGAAGGTTTAGGAGTTTAGGAAATTGTCTGGGTCCTGGATCTGGTTTAAGTTCAGGTTTTCAAGGTAGTTAGGTTTAGGTTTAGGTTAGGTAGTTAGTTTAGGTTAGGTTGTAGGCTAAGGTTTAGTGGAATTGAGAATAGGTGAAGTTTGAAGTTTAGGTTTCGGGTTCTGGATCTGGCTTCGGGTTTCAAGTTTAGCAGTTTAGGTTAGTTAGAGTTTAAGTTTAGGGTGTCAGGGTTCAAGTTTAGGCTAGGGAATCGAGAATAGGTGAAGGTTTAGCTTACAGGAAACCGGTCTTGCCCGGGTTCTGTCTGGTTAAGTTTAAGTTTGAAGGTTTAGGCTTTAGGTGAGGTTAAGGTTGGGAGGAAAGTAAAGTTTTAGGGAAACCGGGTTCTAGTTCTGGATCGGCTTTAAGCTCTGGGTTTTCAAGTTTGCTTAGGTTTAGGCTTAGCAGTTGTAGTTAGGTTTGGTTGGCCAGGTTGTAGGTTTCAGTGGGAATTGAGAATAGGTGAAGGTTTAGGTTTAGAAACCGGTTCGGGTTCTGGATCGGGTTTAAGTTTGGGTTTTCAAGTTTAGGTTTAGGTTTAGGTTAGGTAGTTAGGTTTAGGTTAGGTTGTAGGTTAAGGTTTAGGGAATCGAGAATAGGTGAAGGTTTAGCTTGTGAAACCCGGTTCATGGGTTCTGGATCGGGTTTAAGTTTGGGTTTTCAAGTTTAGTTTAGGTTTAGTGTTAGGTAGTTAGGTTTAGGTTAGGTTGCAGGTTAAGGTTTAGGAATTGAGAATAGGTGAAAGGTTTAGGTTTAGGAAACCTGGGTCTTGTTCGGGATCGGGTTTAAGCCTGGGTTTTCAAGTTTAGGTTTAGGTTTAGGTTGGAAGTTAGCAAGCTTAGGTTAGGTTGTAGGTTAAGGTTTAGGGAATTGAGAATAGGTGAAGGTTTAGGTTTAGAAACCGGCCCTGTTCGGGATCGGGTCTTGTTAAGTTTGGGTTTTCAAGTTTAGGTTTAGGTTTAGGTTAGGTAGTTAGGTTTAGGTTAGGTTGTAGGTTAAGGTTTAGGGAATTGAGAATAGGTGAAGGTTTAGGTTTAGGAAACCGGGTCTCGGTGTTCTGGATCGGGTTTAAGTTTGGGTTTTCAAGTTTAGGTTTAGGTTTAGGTTAGGTAGTTAGGTTTAGGTTGGGTTGTCAGGTTAAGGTTTTGGGAATTGAGAATAGGTGAAGGTTTAGGTTTAGGAAACCGGGTTCGGGTTCTGGATCGGGTTTAAGTTTGGGTTTTCAAGTTTAGGTTTAGGTTTAGGTTAGGTAGTTAGGTTTAGGTTAGGTTGTAGGTTAAGGTTTAGTGGAATTGAGAATAGGTGAAGGTTTAGGTTTAGAACCGGGTTCGGGTCTCTGGATCGGGTTTAAGTTTGGGTTTTCAAGTTTAGGTTTAGGTTTAGGTTAGGTAGTTAGGTTTAGGTTAGGTGTGTAGGTTAAGGTTTAGGGAATTGAGAATAGGTGAAGGTTTAGGTTTAGGAAACCGGGTTCGGGTTCTGGATCGGGTTTAATTTTGGGTTTTCAAGTTTAGGTTTAGGTTTAGGTTAGGTAGTTAGGTTTAGGTTAGGTTATAGTAGGTTAAGGTTTAGGAATTGAGAATAGGTGAAGGTTTAGGCTTAGAAACCGTGTCTGGTCTGGAGGTTTAATTTTGGGTTTTGGCTTTGGTTTAGTTATAGGTTAGGTTTAGTTAGGATTTAAGGTTTAGGGGTTCTAGGGTTTAAGAACAGGTTAGGTTTAGGGATTTGGTTTAGGTTATAGGTTAGGTGAGAATAGGTTAGGGTTTAGGGATTTGAGTTTAGGTTATAGGTTAGGTTTTAGGATTTGGTTTAGGTTATAGGTTTTGGTTTAGGTTATTGGTTTTGGTTTAGTTTAAGGTTTAGGTTATTGGATTTGAGAATGGGTTCGGGTTTAGGTTATAGGTTTTGGTTAAGGTTTAGATTTTTGGATTTGAGAATGTGTTCGGGTAGAGGTTATAGGTTTTGGTTTTAGTTTAGGTTTAGGTTATAGATTTTTGGATTTGAGAATGGGTTATGGTTTAGGTTTAGGAAATCGGGTTCAAAGTTCAAGATTGGGTTTAAGTTTGGGTTTTCAAGTTAAGGTTTAGGTTTAGGTTAGGGAGTTGAGATTATGATTAGGTTAAGGTTTAGCTTTAGGAATTGAGTTTAGGTTATAGGTTTTGGTTTTGGTTTAGGTTAGGGTTTTGATTTAGGTTATAGGTTATAGGTTATATGTTTTGGTTATAGGTTATAGGATTTGAGAATGGGTTCGGGTGTGGTCCCCAAATACAAATATAATACAAATATAAACACGGCTCGTCCGAATGGCCAGCCCTTCCAATGCCGTCCATAGGAAATGGATGACTTCATCATGGTCATAACAACGGTTCCCACCTTCCGGGGACTCCAGCTCTTTAGGATAGCTCCGACGCACATCCGGTGCCTCCATTAATCTCGAGCAAATACATAAACACGGCTCGTCCAAATGGCTGGCCCTTCCAATGCCGTCCATAGGAAATGGACAGCTTCATCATGGTCATAACAACGGTTCCCACCTTCCAGGGACCCGCTCTTAGGATAGCTCGACGCACATCCGGTCTCCGCTCTCCATTAATCTCGAGCAAATACATAAACACGGCTGTCCAAATGGCCGGAGTGCCCCTCCAATGCCGTCCATAGGAAATGGACATGACTTCATCATGGTCATAACAACGGTTCCCACCTTCCAGGGACCCCGCTCTTCACGGGATAGCTCCGACGCACATCCGGTCCGCTTCCATTAATCTCGAGCAAATACATAAACACGACCTGTCCAAATGGCCGGGCCCCTCCAATGCCGTCCATAGGAAATGGACAGCTTCATCACGGTCATATAGCGGTTCCCACCTTCCAGGGACCCCACTCAACATCCAGGATAGCTCCGACGCACATCCGGATCTGCTTCATCAATTTTGAGATAATATATAAACATGGGCTGTCCAAATGGCCAGTGCCACTTCATCAATGTATCATATAGTATGAAGGAAAGAAGACTCACTAATTTAGCTAGCAAGGAGAGAAAGTGTGAGTGCTTGGAATGTCGTCATTTCTTTGAATAATGGATGCATATTCCACAATGCAATCTGAGAATGAGTAAGTTTTTTAGTTTCTTCAAAAATGCATATGGGCGCATTTACAAATAAAGATTTTAAAGATTGTAAAAGCAGAGTAAATGATTATATTAACTTCCCAATTGTTTAGATTAAGAAGAAAAATGTAAATGATGATGGGAAGGAAATCTTCAACATCTCACATGTGCCACATGTGACAGTCACTATGCACATGCATCATAATGTTACATGTTTCACCACTCCTTGTCCTTGGTGCTTGACAAACAGGGTATAATACAGGTGGTCCAGCAATGCATGACATGCATAGTATGTGCAAGATAGTATGTGTGGCAAACAACTTTGTGCATCCAAATGGCCACTAAAAGTTCTATTGTTTTCCCGTGTTACTATTGCTGTATTGCATGAATAATGTCTTGCTGATAGTAGCTTGGCTAAAGTTTTCTTGATGGATTAGAGTAATTTTAAATTGGAACCTTTGATAAAATGATGATCCATTGTCTTCCTAACATTTTCAAATGAGAACTGATTACCTACGACCAGTTATAGGCTAGTTATATGGATGACCCAATTTTAAATCAGGCAAATCTGCTCACTAGTTGGGTCACACAATTTAACTTTCTGTTTTCCATTGATTCCAACCATGAAGATTAGGATTAGGTGTAGGTTTAGGTTTAGGGATTTGAGAATAGGTTAAGGTTTAGGTTTAGGAAATCGGGTTCGGGTTTGATCTTTTTTGCCCAAATCCATGTCAATGTATGAGAATCATGCATAAACATAGATTTTAAGCAAAATGCATGAGGGGAATTACAACATAGATATCATGCACACGATATCACATAATGTATTGTTTGATTAACTACACATGTGCAATATTCTTGACAAGAGACATACCATATGCTTGAATCGAAATATGCAGCTCCAATCCTCCTACATGCAACATCCACCTGAAAGAATGCGCATAACCGTCATGCTTGAGTAATCAATATAAGAATGTACAAGTAAAACCATAAAACCAGTGATACTACTGAATTTTCGGATCTCCTCCATAGTTGACGATCTCATTCTAAAGCCCTTCTCCCTCCTCCTTTATCCAGGGCTTGGGACCAGCAATGCAAGGAGTTGCATTGGCGGAGTTAAAAAAGGGCTTAGGCTCCATTTGGTTTTTTAAAAAAACTGCTTTCATAAACACTAATGTGATGACCAAATGGAGCCTAAGACTATAAATACATTCAAATATAGAGTACAAAATTCATTCAATATTTCAAAAAAAAAAAAAAAACAAGTGCCAAGTTAGTTCTAAATTAGTTCAAAATGCACACTACATGTTCAAAATTAGTTCAAAATGCACACTACACATGTTCAATTATAGAGTACCAAATTTGTTCAAATTATTGAATTCTCAAAGCCTCTTTCCCCCATTGCACAAATGATCCCAGACCGACCTCTCCAAGTGTAGATGCGAACCCATCTTCTTTCCACAAAGGAGCGTGAGGTTGTACAACCTCAGTCAAGATAACAACAAAAGCTCCAACCTCCAACGGTTCGCAATGGACAGTTGCATTTGGATTAACTTCGTGTACTTCACCACGAGCAACTACACCACGTTTTCCAAAACCAAGCAAGTCGCATCTCTTACCGATATATATAATATCCGGCTACATTTACACATAAAATGGCATTGGTATTGTTAGCGCTTATAATATAATTGTAAGCTCAATACAGTAAAAAAAATATTTATACTTGCATACCGACGATGCCGAGTAGATTTTAACTGTTGGTGATGAGAGATTTTGACAAGACTCTCTCCCTTTCGCATATCCACCAATGTTTTCTTCATCTCAACTATATCTTGAGTCACATCATCTAATTTTTCTTCACACGAGTTAACTCTTGAACTACGCCCTCTTTTTCTTTTGTCACATTCTCTACCTTTGAACGCAAGGGTGACTTCTTGACCCTACCTTGCTTATTGAGCAACCTAGACCCGCATTCGCCCTCTTTTGTCAGCACCAACCAACTGTAAAACATTGTAAATCAAGTTATTAAAATATTCATAATTACCATAAAACTTAGGTAATTTTTAAATTTTATTATTACCTCTGTAAGGGCATCATCCATGCCGGTCATCCTAGAAGCAGGATTGCTACTAGAGAGCTCCTCTAGTTTTTCCTGTGAAAAAATACAAATGAATGCAATATAATTCAAAGTTATACATAGGCTTTTCATAAGGGTACTAGTTAGTGGTACGAGGGATGCACTTACAGCAAGGTCAGGATACTGGACAACTTTGTCCTTTCTTGTATGGGCTCTTAAGAAGACTTCACATCTACTTATCTCGGCATCAGACGTAAGATTCTTCTCCTTCGCCTTTAGGACATTACATATCATTAAAATACATATCATTAATAAATTTAGATGAATGATAATTCAAATTTAAATTCAATTTTAAACTATAATATCTATTTTTAAATACATACCATCTTATGGCGAGTAATGACCATCTTTGTGCCAGGCCTTCCAAGACACGCAAGTCCTTTTAGCTTGGCCCGATTGATTTTATTCCTTACGCTTACCCTCTTGAATTCCTCGGTGGTGCGTTGATCCACGAAGACCCTCCAATCCTCCA
The DNA here is from genome assembly GCA_030180095.1 of Magnolia changhungtana. Taxonomy (NCBI): domain Eukaryota; kingdom Viridiplantae; phylum Streptophyta; class Magnoliopsida; order Magnoliales; family Magnoliaceae; genus Magnolia; species Magnolia changhungtana. The sequence continues at coordinate 17,914 of JASAUF010000604.1, forward strand.
TAGGGATACCTGGGGGGGCAGGACCATCTCTCACAGCAATAGGATCCTTGTCTTTAATATATTGTAGTCAATCTTCTCTTGTAATTCCTCCACGCTTCATTGATGCGTTTTATAACGTACTCAAGACTTGCATCCCAACTTTGACCCTCAAACTCATAAAACTGTGATAGTCTTTCTGTGACCATACGAATTTGTTCCTGAGGCACCCGGCGAAAGTCCTGGTATATGATTGGGATATGAGAACGGGTGAGGACACCGACATGCGATGCAAAGTCTCTATGATCGGAACAATCCTCATTCGGTTGCCCGAATTCGTTTGTCTTTAGGACTTTTTTCCTATCAGGTTGCACAAGTAAAGAGGCCCCCCTAGTAATGCCTCTCTTTCTAGATGAAGAAGAAGCTGACACAATTACATAAAAAGAATAATAGTTATATATACACATAATTGATTAATGCCAACATATAAGAAAAAGGAAATTTACAAATATAATTAAGGAGAAGTATCTTATTACGTTTGGTGTTGCTTGAATTTGTACTCTCAGGCACCTGCGCACCCAATAGTTCTGGTTGTGAATCCATGTGCCTATTTCTTCGCTAATATGAAAAGAAAAGAAAAAAAGCTAATGGTTAAGAAATAATTTAGATCATAGATAAAGTACAAAAAATTCACATATATTATCCAAACCTTGATTAGATTTCCTCCAATAAATATCATTTTGTTACATGCTTAGAAAATACAAACAAATCAGTAAATTCTCTTTGATCGTTTTCTTTTCTTTGTTTTCTCGACCACAACACTAACGTCTTGATTCATCGAATATCAACTCATCAACCATTGCTAATGAGGTAAGATCAGTCCTGCATCGGCATTGCTTCTGACCTCTAATCGTTAGATAGAGCGCATGTATCTTCTTCGACAAAAATTTTTTTGGGAACCTCCAAGACGACATGCCGGCATTTTTGGATCTCGGAGTAGAAAACTTGCGTGGCATGCTGCAAGAATGAAGGGCTCGTCACCGAGCTTTGTCCGAATCTGTAAAGACTAGACAAATTTACTAATCTCAAATTCGCTTCGACATCAAAAGAAACACCATGATGTGTCACTTTCACCCAATCACACTTAAATAGGACGGGCTTGTACCATTCGGTATTCCAATTGGATAATTCTACGAAGGACTCCATAGTAAGGTTGATTTTCATCCATTGTATTGATATCCTTAGCACTTGATCGGAAGGTTGTCATACCCTCTGTCCTAACCCCACTGTTTTGGTTCGTTTTATTCTCCTCATAGTCCTTAGTGACAAATAGGAAACCATTAATACAATACTTATTGTATTCAATAGAAAAAGCTAGAGGTCCTCTCACTACATCTTTAAATTCATTATCGTCAGATTCAATGAACTCTGGTTCCCTCTTCAACCAAGATATGAATTCGTCCTCGCTAGGTACCCTGTTGGTCCTCTTATAGCATCGCTGCAAGAAATCTTTATGCTTCCTGCACGATATTCAATAACATTGTTATATTGAAATCGCATAAAGTAAGGAAGATATATATATATATATATATATATACATACACATATACGAGCTTATTGTACATACCCTTCCCACTTGTCGTAGCTGGGATGACTCTTCAGTACCCATGTACGAGCTTGTTCGTATTCAATACCTGCTAGGATAACACTTTGAGCCGAACCTCTTTGGACCAACGTCGTCATCATTAGAGTCATCATCAACGATATCTTCCAACTTACGTAGTCTGGAATGAATCCAGTTAAACCTTTTTCCGGCCTTTCCAATAGGCATGTTTTCTGTTTTCCTTTATATTGGTTGCAGAATATAAGTCTCCTCTTGGATGTCTTTGCTCTCGCAATACAACCCTCGAGTCGTGTCTTGTTACGGACATAGGCCTTGAATGTCTTCATGAAACGACAAAGTTAATAAGACATTATATATACATGCAAATGTAGATGTTAAGCCGATTTATTCTTACTAAGCTCACAAGCGTACCTTTCGAATGGATACATCCATCGATAGTATACGAGGACCACATATGCGAGCCTCGTAAGCCAAATGGATCGACAAATGCATCATAATGACAAATATCGATGGCGGGCATATAGTTTCAAGCGACATAGCGTCCTAGCCATGCCCTCTCGAGAGTAAGGAGTGTTTGAAGGTCTACGGTTGTCGAGCACAAGGCATTAAAAAATGTGCAAAAGCTTGTAATTATAGGACGAATGACCTTCCTATCCACGAATGCATCTTTGGATGAGAACTGGGAGCGAGATGTTGCATCAACACATGATACGAATGAGACTTCATTCCCTTTAAATCCAAGCAATCTTCCTTTACGATGGTCCTCCAATTCGCACTAAAACCGATAGGAACACGCAGCTCATACAAAGTCTGGATGAAAAGTTTTTTCTCTTCTTTTCTTAGACGAGAAAGGACCTTGTTTCTGAATCACCTTACCATTGTTCTTTTTCAGCCATAGATGCTTCTTAATTCCCAATTGTTTCAGATCCCTGCGTGCATTAGCATCATCCTTGGTTTTGCCAGGCGTGTTCAACATCAAGGCAACTAGGATTTCACATATATTTTCTCAATATGCATGACATCAAGGTTGTGACGCACGGGAATATCTTTCCAATACTCCAGATTAAATAATATAGACCGTTTGAAGAACCACGGTGATTCAACATCATCCGCCAGTTCTTGTCGACCTCCTTCAATACCCCTTATATTACTCTTCCCAGTCTTCCCCCACCGCATATTCAAGTTCGCGGTTTGTCTTTTGACCTCAATCCCATCCAGACGGATCGGTTGACGTCGTATCTCCACCTTCTTGTTAAACGTGCGGACTTGTGTCCTTCCTAGCTTGTTCTGACATTGGCAACCATCGTCTGTGGCCCATATAAACATGTTTCTTTCCATATTGGAGTCGCAGAGAATCTGTGTTAGGACCACATACGGGACAACCATATTTACCCTTTGTCCTACAACGTAAACGTTACCATATCTTTGGAAAGTCATGGATTGTCCAAAGCAGAACAGCACACATGTTGAATTTGTTTTCATGGTATGCATCAAATGTCATGACCCCTTCTCGCCATAACTTTTACAGTTCATCAATCAATGGCTGTAAATAAATGTCAATATCCTTTCCCGGTTGTCGCGGTCCCTCAATGAGCAAAGTCAACATAGTAAAGTGAGGTTTCATGCAAAGCTTTGGTGGAAGGTTGTACGTCACACACATAACTGGCCATGAACTATGTGACATACTGAAAGTGCCAAATGGGTTAAACCCATCTGTAGCCAAACCCAATCGAATATTGCGAGGCTCAAGTTGAAAAATCTGTATACTTGTCATCAAGATTCTTCCATGCAATAGAATCACCGGATGCTCCATCTTTCCATGTTGAAATTTCCTGGTTGAGTGCCAAGACATTTCTTTCGCCAACCATTGCACTGCCCTTGAACATTCTTTGTAGCCTTGGTGTTAATGGAAAATACCTTAACACCTTCCTAGGTATTCGAGATTGTTTTTTCTCGAATCCATTTCGGTCTTGTACCTAGAAGTTTTACAATTTGGACAAATGGTTTTCATCTCGTTTCTCTCCAAAGTATAAGATGCGAGTCATTTGGACAAGCATGGATTTTCACATAATCAAGACCCAACTTTGTAATGATCTTCTTCGCTTGGTAGGTATTAGTTGGGGCCTTGTTACCGTAAGGTAACACCTTCTTCGATAGTTGAAGGAGCTCAGTAAAGCTTTTTTCACTCCATCCATGATTCACCTTTAATTTGAAAAATTTGTACAATGAAAGTCGACACGGTGAAATCTTGGGCCCTGTGGTATAGCTCGGTCATTGCGTCTCGCATGATTTGCTTCAAACTCATTAGTTTCATTTTCTCCAAAGACGCCTTCAACTATAGGGGTCACATTGGGCTCATCTGTACAACTTCATCTAGGTTATTACCACCAAGTTCTTGAACGATCGCTTGTGAACCTCGTTTAAGTTCGGGACACTATGGTATTGTTGGGAACTTGATTCACGTACAATACACTCGGGTGATACATGCTCCCCATGCATGTTCCAAACCCTATAGCTTGGGTCGAATCCATTTTTCATTAGATGTATTTCCATATCATCATAAGAAACCGAAAAACGTGCACATCGCAAGTGGTGCATGGACAAGGAACAGATTCTCTACAGGAAGGTTTTCTTGTGCAAACTTTGAAAAACTTCGATTCAGAAAAGAAAACGTGGAGTGCAGGAAACTTAGTGTCATCCACTCCCTATTCATTACAAGTCGGATCTCGATTTAACAAGGGGTCCATTTTCAACCTGCACCTAGAAGAAAATTAAAGTTGGAAATACCTATCTCATGCACCAAAAACCTCAAAAGTTAGGGATTCAAGAAGTGCTATCAGATGATTGAACCCATACAGATATTATCTACCAAATACAATGTATTAAGAAGTTTGCAATCATTGTATTTTTACAACAAATTAATAATGTTGCTAACATTTTGCTCTACCCAATGTGGTTTCTGTGAAACCACTACAATGAGATATTTCATAAAAAGTTTCAGAAGAAAGATACTTTCAGTTTTAAGATGGTTAAGAAAACAAATATAGCAACAGTACACATTCAACTAGAAAAAGGTTAAAGATTGGATGGTTTGGATCATCCAATCTTGAGGATTTTTTTAAAATATGCAAGTGTTCCATACAAAATGTGGTCCACTAAATCAAGGGCTGCATTAGTAAACCATGGGCCGGGACTTGAGGTTGGTCTCGACATGGATTTTGACTATTTTGGGCCGCATGGTCGTTTCTATTTAAAATTTGATTTTCCAGGCCCATTGACACCCCTAGCGTAGTTACACAAGTGTAGGTGGAGGTGTTGTTATATATATATATATATATATATATATATATATATATATATATATATATATATATATATATATATATATATATATATATATATATGAGCAATGCTCACACACAACTAGTTGGACATTGCATTTTCGTCCAACTAGCAATGCATTTAATGAAACAAGTCCTCTTAATTGATGCAAGTAAATGCTTCCCACCGCATGCTAATTTCATTTTGGCATGGAAAAGGGGCCACGGCTTGGAAGGGCCCCATCGCTGTGTTAATGTAAAATCAACCCCAACCATCAGGTATGTCACCCCATGTTGATAAAGGTCAGGCAAACTTTATGCTAAATATTTGGAAAGAGGATACATACGAAGGGAGAGTAAATATATGATGGGCTACACTCCTATTATAGATTTGGACCATCCAACTCAAAATCAGATCTGTGCATTAGATAAATTACATGTAAACATGCCAAGGACAATCTTTTTTTTTTTTTTTTTTTTGATGATCTTATGATCAATCATGTCAAATACTTATGGAAAGTGTTAGTTGTTAATAAAGCGTCCAACGATCAGATTTAACAAGCATACGTACTTTTCTTACAAGTGTTGTTTCTTTGTTTTTGTTACATAACTTTTCTTAGTGGGTCTTAACTGATGAATGGCCTAGATCTTTGACACACATGTTACTTTACATAACTATGACATGCACTCTAAAACCTATCATATGTAAGCGTATGTATTATATAAAAGAGTGAATTTTCTCATTAAATGCAAAGCTAGTTGGACGAAAATGCAATGTCCAACTAGTTGTGTGTGAGCATTATATATATATATATATATATATATATATATATATATATAGAGAGAGAGAGAGAGAGAGAGAGAGAGAGAGATGCCACACACAACTAGTTGGACCGTGAGTTTTGGTCCAACTAGCTAGGCATTTAATGAAAAAATTCCCTATATGGGATTTTAGAATGCATGTAGTAAATGGCATATTTGTTAAGATCTAAGCTATTCATTAGCCTTTTTTTTTTTTTTTTTTTAACACACGCACACATGCCCCCACACACTCACACGATGGTGGAATTTCACCACCCATGGGTACCCAAACCCTTCCACCGGTGCAAGAGCAAGGACATGGCCATTTAATTAATTTATTTTTGAACTGATTTTCAAAGTAGAAATACAGTAGGATTATCAAACAAAGCTAAAAAGGTAATAATTATCTATTTACAAAGTAATTACAAGTAGGATTGAGGGTCAACTGAGCTCGACTCAACAACAAGAGGACCCAACACGGGACCCAAACCAACCCGAAATCCTCCATACCCAACCCAAATACATGACATTGTTTCCAACCAAACTCGACGTCATATCGTGTCGGTGTTTTCCAACCCAAATCGACCCAAGAACCTTGACAACCCAACCCAATCTGAATTTGGGTTGGGTCAATCGACAAACCCAAGTAGCGACCCTAGTTTTGGTGGAGTGAAAGGCAATGTTATGCAATTCATCTCTAAGTTTTGTGCTAGAAGCGGACTATTGAAGGAGTTGAGAGCTTCTTTTTTATTGCGCTTATCTCAATGAAGGCAATGGAGGAGGACCTAAGGTACTTTTCAAGAAATTTCCCATACAAAATCTTGGTGAAGGTTCTTTCCATTAGGATAGTAGTGTTGGGCAGCATTATTTGTAAATCTCAAGCAGCATTTTTTCATGGCAAGCAAATATTGTATGGGGCCCTTATTGCTCATAAATGTATTGACTCAAAATACAAATAGGACACTGCTGGGGTAATCTGTAGTCTGAACTTGAAAAAATTGTACAATTATGTAGACTAGGACTTCTTCAGCTATTTGATTTGCAAAATGCATTTGGTTTCAGATGGTGGGTAGTGGATGGTTGAGTGAGTGGCTCCTTTTGTGGTGATTGTTGAAGTGCTAAGCAGAATGATCGATTAGGCGGTTTAAAGAGGTCAATTCAATGGGTTCAAGATTGGTTAGATTGGCATCTGGCCTGCCTTCAATATACCAATGACAGTTTGTTATTTTGTGTGGCCCACCACAGATGGACAGTGCCCAAAAATCTCATCACTACGACAATCTTAACCTTCACGATTTGCAGCTCACATGAACATTTAAGAAGAGAAACATGACATCGATCCACATTCAACTATAAAGGGTCCCCAGATTGGTCACTAAGATCTTCCAAAATTCTAATCTATGAGCATTTTGGGGCATGGTCCATCCAAGGTGGGACGCAACATACCGACGATGTGGATTACAGAACCATTGACTCTGCAGTCAGAATTGAAAAGCCATGCATACTGAAAAAAAAAAAAACAACCCAATACAAAATATAATCTTTAAAAAAAAAAAATCATAAAAATGAATAAAACTCATCCAACGATCATGACAAATACAATAAGGAAATATAAATAAATAAATATGCTGAAAAAGCATGATGTATGTGTGTATGCATGCATGCATGTATGTATGTATGCGTGTGAGTGGTGGTGGTGGCTCAAGTGAGTGATGTATCGGTAAGGGTGCACATCGAGTTGAACCGAGTCAAGCTGGCGGCTCAGCCACTAGCTGACCTCAGCTCGAGCTCGTCTCGGCTTGGTTTGGTCAGGGCCTGTTTGGCCAAGCAAGGTGGATTGTATTAGGTTGTATTAGGGTGGATTGGAAGGAGCAATCCCGGAATTTGGCCGGGTGTGCCAAACAGCAGAAGTTGGATATAGCAATCCCATGGGATTGCCACAAGAATCACGACATCACCATCATTACCTTGAAATCCACCCAATCCCTCCTAATCCCATCTTTTTTGCCTGGGACATGTTTGGTTAGACGGAGCAATCCCAGGATTGGCCGGTGTAACACCGGGATTGGCCAAGCGAGCCAAACATACTCGGTGGTGAGTTCCCTGGATATAGCAATCCCATTGGATTGGCACCAATCCACTGACAGAGCCATCATTACTTGCCATCCACCCTAATACAATCCAATCTCATGGGATTGGCCCGTCCAAACACGCCCTCAGCAACTCGGGCTGAGTTTGAGCCAAGATCAAGTCAAGTTCGCCATTGAGGCATTTTTACAAACACCTGGACTACAACTTCAAAATCTCACTATAAGTAAAATAAAAGCAATGTTTTTACATTACAGATATTTTATCAAACACCTTCTATGCAACATAAAAACTAAGAAAAGAAGAGTATTTGTTTCATGTACATACTTTCCTTGCCACCAGCCACACTTGGTGAGCAACATCAATAGTGTGGTAACCGAGTCACCGAAAACCCTCAACTGATTTCGAAAACAGAGAGAGAGAGAGAGAGAGAGAGAGAGACTAACCTTCAAACCAGTTGAGGCCTTCCCAGCGAAAACTCTCGACGGATCTCGGTGAAGGTGGGTTTTGAAAACGGAGATGGGTTCGGAAACAGAGAGGGGAATGCAGCCGAGAGACGGGGAGAGGGTGAGGGAGAGCGGGAGATCGAGAGATGGCGAGGGAGAGGTGAGGTAGAGAGAGAGAGAGAGAGAGAGAGAGAGAGAGAGAGAGAGAGAGAGAGAGAGAGAGAGAGGAAATGGAAAAATGGAAATGGGTTTTCGGAGGTGCGCGCGGGCGGGAGAGGAGAGATTTATTTGGGGGTGGGGGCGCGTGACGGACGGGCCATGAGGAAATTTTGGGTTTTAAAACGTGGGGCCCACCATGATGTATGTTATTAATCCACTCCGTCCAATAATTCTAAAATATTATTTTAAGGGATGTTGCAAAAAATGAGTCAGATCAGATTTGTAAGAAAACCACACAACAAATTAACAATGGAAATTTAATTTTTCTGATTTCTTATTGTGTGGTCCACTTATACCTTTAATCTATAAAAAAATTTTCCTAATCCACTCAAATTAAATTAGAGAATTTATAGACGGCTTAGATCAAACACATATATTTCAGTGAGCCCCATGGAGCCCCTTAAGCACCATGAAGGGGAATGAGGAGGAAGGATTTAGCTACGGATCAATTATGCTTTTGGCTACGGTTTAGATCCGTAGCTAAATTGCTACGGATTTAATCCGTAGCTAAAGGCCTTCACATTCCATAGCCTTTGCTCGATTTTTTGGTAGTGGACACTTGTATAATAAGTGAAATTTGGATAGAGGGGCATTGTACGACATGTATCCTCATTGGAGTTAGTTCACTACATATAGTGAGTATAATGATAGCTTAGTTCTTATGGGTAATGATCATGCCCGTAAGATGATGGAAATTTTTTCGGTCATGTCAGAATGTTTAATGGGATAAAGTGTACTCTGATTGATGTGGGGCATGTTCCAAATTTGAAGAAAAATTTTATATCTCAAAGAGCTCTTAAAGCATTTGAATGCAAATTCGTTGGCTATGGTGTTTTAAAAGTTTTTAAATGAGTACTTACTGCTATGAAGGCACAGAGGCACGAAATCCGACGACAGGCTCGTGAACGATTAAGTAAACCCAAATTTGAGTTGTTGTAGCAAAATGCTAGATAGAAGCAGGAAACTAACTTAAGATATGCTGATCGATTTAGACTTGCTACAACATGACGTTGGACAGAAGCGGAAAGGCTAAACTAAGCTAAGCTCATATATGATGGGCATCATATAAGACAAAAAATTGATAGACTGAAAAGAGTTGTTGGGTTTATAATGGTGAGGGCTGAGGGCTACCAGCTTTTTATTCTGTACTACTTTTACCAACTTAAGTGGCGGCTGTGCTTATAGTCCCTTGGCTTTTGGGATCAACGTTCCTATTGGTTAGGAATCTTGGCTTGGTGTGCTTCTTTTGTTGAGATGGAGCCAACTGATCATTAATTACGGGCCGTGTATGGTCATTTTTTATGTTTTTAGATGGCTTTCTCTTCATAGTACAGTTATATGGTTAATTAAATTTGACCATGTGTCACTAGATATTAGGACCTTAATATTGCATTGCATGCATTACGCATGCTCCCTACACACTCTAGGTATCTGTAGGCTATGCCTGCTTGCCATATGAATTCGGGAGGATGATAGTCTCCAGGGTTTCAATTGTGCAAATGCCTCCAAGTGTGGGATCCTCATGATCTCTTCCAAGTGTACTGACATATGGCAGCATTCTACCCGTTGGATCTGACTACCATAGATTGAGTGTAAACACCATCGCTACAGTTAAACGGAATTGGTGTTATAAAATAAGTAAAGTAACTTATAATCATTACTCATTTTATTTACTTTATTGTCATAATCTGTGAAACAAACCAGCCATTGGAACATTTACTGTACAAGTACCAAATCATGTCAAGCAAGACGGCAGATTTTGTTTCTTATTTTTTATTTTATTTCCGGGTTGAATTTAAACGGTTTGCTCCGTTACTTTTGTGGGCCACTTACTAGAAAACCATTCAAGTATGTTTTTGCAATATAGCCTATCCACATGGTGGCCCACTGGAACAACAACCCTGATCACCCCATGCCTACTATAAGGACCAGCGTAGGACTTCCATGCAGCTCCCTTGTTCTTAGCATTCCTTAGCTCCCTTTGAGTGGTGCACAAAGTGGCAGTCACCATGAAGGTGAACATAAAGAAAAAGGTCAGATCAGTCCTTTCATGAGCTGGGCTATCCCCCTACACAAGCAGTGGACAGTTTAAAACGACATCCAACATGTGTGACCTGCTTGGTAAGTGAACCAAATATCTAAAAATTTTGGTATGTTCTTAGTCAAGGCGGAGATTGTAAGACTTTTATAAGATGGGCCATACATAATCATAAATTTAGATATGATCATTAGATTATTTAGATTAAGCAGTTCGGTGGGCCCCATTATAGTTTTGATTATTATAAATAGGTTTGGGATGGGATGCTTAAACCGTGGTCCTTATATACGGTTATTAAGCTATTGAAAACCTATACCGTGGGTGACCTAGAGGAGAGAAGTGTGATGAGTAACAGTCTCTGGATCTGTTTCTTATAAATACCTGTATTGGTACCCTTACCAACACATAAGAAAAACCTAGTCTCAGTGAGAGATTATCCCAAGAGTGTTAGTTTCAGAAATCTAGCATCTCTTGGGATGCGGAGTGTCTTCCTAATCAACATGTCAGATTATAACATTAAATCTCCAACACTGATGCATGGACAATCCGTAAATTTCACAATCCAGGAATAACAGGGACACGTCCAGGGTGCTCCGCATGCCTGCCAAGTTGGCACATGTGTTGCTGTAAACGAGTTTAGAGAGATGATTTTCTAGTGACCTAGCAAATGAGCCTGATGGAGTGTATATATCCAAGGAAAAGAGATATGTGGGGTACCCTTTTCTTTTAAGCTCTACGTGCACACAAGCCAACATGCAAGGGCATGCATTCTCTTCAGCTCATGACTCCGTTATAAGGTCTACTTATAAAGGAGATAAAAGCCCATTTCCAATAACGGGTGGCAATGGCCGGGTCAGGCTAGCCCTGCTCCGATCCAACATTTAAAACCAAACTCCGAGCCTGACCCAAAAACCCTCCCGGGACTGACCTGGCTCGACAGGACCAGCCTGCCCTAAAAATTCATAAGAATCCTATTTCCCTCTTGGATTTTCCTAATTTATCCATTGATTAAGTGGACCACTCATGCATTAAATTTTATTTTTTTAAAATAATTAAAAAAATAGAAGAAGAAAGCATTTTAAAGGAATCAAACCAACCACGGGGCCAGGTTGGACTAAAATGATGTATGTAATCCACAAGTCTAACCTGGCAATTGATTGAGCCAACCACATGAGGCTCAAGCCCGTCGCACAGGCCAACCTGATAGGTCCAATTCCTGCCCAAAGCCAGGTCTGACGGGCTACCCGAACCATCACACCCACCTCATGCCGAATCCAATATGAGAATAAAGAACAGTGCACCAAAAAGCTTGTTTTTCAGTAAATACGTTCTTAATCTAAATCAAAATATCTAACTTAGCTACTTTGGATGTCTCTGACTAGTAGCAGAACACATGATCTTCTTCACTAGCTTTACGGTGGACCGCAACACATGGACGGCAGGATCGGCGTTAGCAGTCTCTATGAACGTGGCATGGACCCGCAAAGCCATATCGACGTCGACTCCGAGCCGGATCTGCTCATCTTTGATAGCTTCTTCACATAGACCACAGACCCAAATGCCTCCGAACCGTTCCTTTACAAACCCAATGTAGCCCATGGTGCAATCCTCCCACATTCCACAACAACCACATTCTTCTCGCTTCACTGCCTCAATGTTATCCATCGATTCTTCTTCAGATACTCTTACTATAGCTGCTGCCGTCTGTTTTTCTGGTTAGCTTTGCTAGTTCCACTATCTTCTACTCCAGAGTTCTTTAACTGATCGAGATACAGAGGATATTGATATCATCTTTAGTTCGTTTTGCCTCTTTCGCGCATCAGTATACAGCGTGTGTTGCGGGTAACTGGGCTGTCTGGTGAGTATTGTAGTAATCTGAACCGTCCATACGGGATATTGTAAGAATTTTATCCTGAAGTGATCATTTTGACCATTGTTATCTGAAGATGATGTATCACATTCACTTTAAAAATCAACGGTTGGGATGATCAATGAAGTTTGATTATTAGATAATAGATTATTTTATGATAGTAACTAGAATATGGACGGTTTAAATAATCGGACCATGTCAGCATGTGGGAACCAGTGAGTTGCGACATATAGTGGTTTTTCAGTCGCGACAGATGCAAAACGAAGTCTATCCCTTTGCCTTAGTCTTTTCACGTTAATAATACAAAAGAGAGTTTGGTGCACTGGACATGGAGGTAAGTTCATTGCTCAATGGTTGAGATGTTTCAAGCAATGTTTTGGATCCAGACCGTCCATTATTGAAATTCTTTCATGATTGTCCTATGGATAGAAATAAAACTTACTTAAATTTCCTAGACTGTGGATGGTTTCCATCAAATGAATATTTGAGATGAAAAAGGAGTCAGAAAATATAATAAATATCAAGGTCATTTTTCAGGTTAATTTTTAATAAAGGATCATATATATAATATGGACGGATAAGATCTACTTCTTAACTTTCCATGTATGGGATATTAGGTGATGAATCTCTCTTCCTGATCCAGCCACACCAAAATGGTGATGCGTTTCCTGATTTGAATATTTAAAGTGAGCATGTTGGGGATGAAATATTTCTGAGGTCTTTCTAGCCTCTTCTCGTGTATCATTGGATTCTCTTATTTGTTTGATGGAAAGATATGAGAAAACTTCCCGGTTGGCCACTGAACGGATGGTCAGTATTGTCTGTTCAATGAGATAAAATTAAAATTTGACCCATCCACATTGGGACCCACAATTTGGATGGTTGCGATTGTGGTATATGAATACCATGGGTAAAGTAGACAGTGCAAGTGTATGATATTCCATACTCTAGTGGAGTATGGTAGATATCCCCAAAGAAAGCGGGGCATTTAGTAGTCCATGCGACCACCCTAAACTATAATCCTTGGGCTTCATAAGTGTGGTGAGGGCTATTCATGGAGATCATAGACGTTCATCTGGTGAGACACATAGTCGATTTCTTATGGTACAAAATTCTAAATCAAAGGACTAAAATTTGGTGGAATTTTCATGTGAAAAATGAACGGTTAGATTTCTTTAGTTTTAACTGCTTCTTTGCTTGACGCGTGGATTAATGGCCCTGCAAGCTATCAATCCTCCTGGCTCCTTCACTTTAAATGAAGATGAAAGGATGCATGCAAAACCACACGCGTGTGGAACTCTCCCAAACACATGCAAGCACACATGGCAATATGGTCCACGTGTACAAGATCCTAGCTTTCTAGCACTTGTACGAAACTGTTTATATCTAATGGACAAAAATCTTTAGACCTTTTCGTTCATTAGGTGGGCCACAGTGTACAAAGAAAAATGGATGGATAGAAATTTTGTTTCAGCATGTGGCACACTTGGGAATCAAACGGCCAGATTTTGGCAAGCGTATACCAATAGTCTGTTTCACCTGATGGAAAGCTTGGATCTCATACACGTGTTTATATAGACATGCGTGCATGCGTGTGAATGGTCTAGGATGAAATAACCTATTTTTGGGTAGTTTACAGGGCACAGAGAGATTTATACGTGCGAACCGATTGATGATGGGTAGACTACAGTAATAGTTTGCCACCTTTTTCTCATCTACATGCACGCGACATATATGCATGGCAATCCAGGCCATTCAAATAGTGGGCCCAGTTGTGGATGGAGCATTGCTTCAAATCCGCACCAATCATGCCATCTTAACAATGTGATTTAGGAAGGTTTGATCAGTGTAATTTTTGGGCTATACTCCATCGACAGTGGGCCCCAAGATACGGCGTTCTGTGTAAGAGTACTAAAAGTCCAAAAGATGGTGGTGAACTATCACTGTAGTAGGTGGGGGTGATGATTGGGCTGGTGGCAGATACATTGTTTCGGAGAAGAAATCCATGTGCTTGATGGGGTTTGATGGATGGAGAGTTAATTGATACTCTTGTCAGTGTGATGGTTCATACGCATGTACTTAGAAATTGTATACGTGGATGTTTGTAACTCAAGTAAAACAGTTAAAATCCTATAATACCTATGATGGGCCATAATCTAGAAATCAGATTTAATGAATGATTTTAACCTTTGATTTTTTATTTGTTAAATTTTGGCCGTTGAATGATTTTCTTTTAAAGCTTTCATAGATATACCCAAATCTTTCAGTAACAGCATTTCTCAAGTGCAAGTTTTGGTGTAAAAACCATCTAAATTAAGGCCCACAAGATGGACGGTTTATTCTGAGTTATGCATAGGACCCATAGGATAGTTTTGAGTGCACGAGTATGAAACATCACACTCTGCCAGAGTATAGAAGTTTTTGTCTCGATGGACGGACGTGCATCGATTTGTGTGAGATATTGGTACCCACAGGATTGCTGTTAAGTATAAAACTCTGATACTCTGGCAGAGCCTGACGGATGATACGCTGGCACTTACAACTTACTTAGAAGCTGTATACACCATGATCCAAAAGCTACAGTTATTTGAACATTTGACCATCAAAGTGGTGGACATTCATTGGAAGGTTAAAAATGAAAAATATCCAGTGGTCCTATTTCAACAGACAAGTGTCTACGGATCAGAGGTTAGGATTGTTCAAACAGTCTGATTTGGGTTATGTGAGTTACCGACGGTGGATTCCACAATTTAGTCGATTTTTAGTTTGAGGTAAAATTCCACGTGTACCGCTTCCTGGTGCCTGCGCATTAAGCGTTGTGAATTGCCAGATTATCGTGTAATTGCCTGACATCTGCACCCTCTTGTTTGATTGTTCACTCTTTTTCGCTACTTTCATTTATTGAAGTAGCACAAAAGCTTTTGGAATGCAGTTCCTCTGCTCGCCACAAGTAAGAAAATCCTACTTGTTGCAGCATAATTGGACCGCATCATCACACGCCATTTAATTTGATGTACTAGGGCTGATAATATCAATGATGATATAGACTACTCATGATGCAAGAAAATAAGATTTTTCTGTGGTGAGCCTTGCCTTTGTGGTAGACTCCCCAGAGTTTCAACAAACACACGATGTCTTGGGTTCGAATACATGTAGGTGATAAAATTCCATTACGGTATGAGTGTGAGGATGTGTGTGACTGGTGTTGTGTAAAAAAAAAAAAGTTCTTTTGCTTGTTGGTCATCCTGCACGAACTGAATAAATTTGGAAAGCAACACTCTTCGTAAAAATGTAAGATGAATGAGTATAAAAGCTATCTAAAATCCTCCTCTTGGGCTTCATACATTTAGAAGGTTTTCGTGCTTATTCAAAGATTATGCATATATCACATTTCAAATGCACTACTTATACAAACTTAAAATTAATCACAACTTTAGTAATGCCTACTGATATGCTTAATCGTAATATCTAACCTCTGTTGCGCAATACGCCAACAATGCAGTGAACCGAGATCCAATCTCCGGTCTCATCTACAAATGATAAACAAGAAGAAATAAAAACTATAAAAAGAATCAAAACATTCCAAACAAACCATAAGACAAGATATACATGGAAAAACCTCAATAAGGGTAAAAAACCATGGATACAAATTTCCACTATAAAGAGAAAACAAAGATTACAAGACAATATACTAACCTCTCCCTTGGAAGTACAGAGAAAACTCTTTCCCCACACCTTGGAATAATTCTCATGATACCTAAAAAAGCCCTAGGAACCCCTATTTATAGTTTAGGTAACTCCTTTTTCGCACCTCTACGAAAATCGACTAAAAAATCCGTAGTCTGCATTAAATCCGAAAATGAATCTGCGTAACCTCGACTGGTCAAACAGGGTGCTCGACTGGTCTAGCGGACCCTCGACTGGTCGAGTACCGCGGAACCCAAAAATCGATGCTCAGTGGACTTTGAGTCGAGCCAGTCCACGACTGGTTGAGTGAGCCACTCAACCGGTCAAGCAGGTCACTCGACTGGTTGAGCGGCTGGTCAGATGTGGCTCCACATCTCAACAATCTCCCGTTTGGAGACACATCACCATACACATTTGTCTTCTTCATCCAGAGTGCATCACCTCTCAGTCTTCAAGCCTGAAGACCAATCAAAGCTGAACAGAGCTTCAGCTTCTCCCATGTGACGCCTTGGTCAGCATATCTGCAGGATTCTTACTTATATGAATCTTCTATAGAGCAATCGATCCATCTTCCAGTAATGAACGTATGAAGTGATATCTGATGTCAATATGTTTGGTCCTTGAATGAAATGTTGAATTCTTAGTCAAGTGTATTGCACTCTAACTGTCACTGTACAGCTTGCAATCTGCTTGCTTCTTACCCAACTTTTCCATGAAACCTTGCATCCACACAATCTCCTTTCATGCTTCCATAGCAGCAACATATTCTGCTTCTGTCGTACTGATAAATACTATCTTCTGTAATTGAGAGACTCAACTGACTGCAGCACTACCCAGAGTAAAGACATAGCCTGTAGTGTTTCTTCTGTTATCGATATCTCTTACCAAATCTGAATCTATGTAGCCTTGTAGCTTGATTTCCGATCCACCATACCATAACTCCGTATCCACAGTACCTACCAAGTATCTAAAGATCCACTTCACAACTTTCCAATGTTCCTTTCCGGGATTGTTCATGAACCTGCTAACAACTCCCACTGCTTGAGCAATGTCTGGCCTCGTACTCACCATAGCATACATAAGACTCCCAATAGCTGACACGTATGAGACTTTAGCCATGTAGTCCCGTTCCTCCTGCGTCTTTACACCTTGCTCCCTAGATAGCTTAAAGTGGTTGGCTAATGGAGTGCTAACCGGCTTAGCACCTCCCATATTGAATCGATCAAGTACCTTAGCGATGTACTCTGCCTATGACAAAACTAATTTCTTATTTTCTCTGTCACGCTTTATCCTCATGCCTAGGATTTGTTTTGCAGCTCCTAAATCCTTCACGGCAAATTCTCTAGACAGCTGTCTTTTGAGATCTGAGATGTCCTTCATGCTTGAAATGGCTACAAGCATATCATCAACGTACAAAAGAAGGATGATGTATGACGTATCAAACTTCTTCAAATAGCAACAGTGGTCTGCATGACATCTCCTGTAACTGTTTCCCGACATGAAACCGTTGAACTTCTTGTACCACTACCTCAGAGCTTACTTTAAGCCATATAGACTATTCTTCAGTCTACACACCTTGTTCTCCTTTTCTGGTGCCACGTATCATGTCGGCTGATGCATATATATCTCTTCTTCAAGGTCTCCATGAAAAAAGGTTGTCTTGACATCTAGCTGCTCTAGATGTAAGTCCTCTGTAGCTACTATACTCAAGACCACGCGAATCGTAGACATTTTCGCCACAGGTGAAAATATTTCAGCGAAATAGATGTCTTTCGTTGAAACCCTTTCACAACCAATCTGGCCTTATACCGTTTCAAACCATCGTGTTCCTCCTTCAGTCTGTAAACTCATTTGTTATAAAGAGCTTTCTTACCCCTAGGTAGAGTAACTAGCTCTCATGTATAATTAGACTCAAGAGAGTCCATCTCATCATCCATGGCCTGCTCCCACTTAACCCGTGTATCTGACTGTAATGCCTCTTCAAAACACTCTGGTTCACCATTATCTGTCAGCAGTAGATAATGTAAGGGGGGGAGTATCGGACCGTGGGTCTCTTCTCCTGAGTAGACCTCCTCACAACCGGTGTTTGTGGCTCTACCTCATAATGCTCCTGTGCATGACAATCCTGTGGCGCTGTAACACCCGTGTCCGATAACTCTTCCAACTGTACGAATTCTTTCTCCTCGGCCTTATTTTCTCCTGCACACTTTCCTTATGCATCACTTTTTCATTAAAGACTAAGTCCTTGCTTCTGATGATTTTTCTGTTTTCTGCATCCCAAAACCTGTAGCCAAAATCATGCTGCCCGTAGCCTATAAACTTGAACCTTTTGGACTTCGCATCCAGCTTGTTTCTGTGCTCTGTATCAGTGTGAACATATGAAGTGCAACCGAACACTTTGAGATGTGCAAGGTTCACTTCTTTCCCAATCTACATTTCTTCTGGTAGCCCATCATCCAATGGTGTTGAGGGACTTCTATTGATGAGATATGCGGCAGTATTCACAGTATCTGCTAAAAAAACTTAGGCAACCCAACATGTAACCTCATGCTCCTGGCATGCTCAAGGATGGTCCTGTTAATGCGCTCAGCCACACCATTCTATTGTGGTGTCTATGGAATCGTTTTCTGATGTTTGATTCCATTTGCTGTACAATACTCTTCGAATCTCTTATCACAGTACTCTTCCTCATTATCAGATCTGAGACATTTTACTGTTTTACCTCTCTCGTTTTCTACCATTACTTTTTACTTATTAAATATATCAAATACATCAGATTTGTGCTTTAAGAAATAAATCCACAGTTTTCTACTAGCATTATCAATAAAGGAAACAAAATAACGTGAACTACCAAGAGATGATACCTGTGCCGGTCCCCACACATCAGTGTATACAAGCTTCAATAGATGCGTCTTTGGAGCGCGTCCCGTCTTTTTGAAACTTACCCTCTTCTGCTTGCCATATATGCAATCCTCACAGAATTCCAAGTCAATAGATTTCAGCCCTGGTAGTTTTCCTTTTGACAATAGCACTATCATCCCCTTCTCATTCATATGTCTCAACCTCTGATGCCATAACTGCCCATTCACTCCAGTTGATGCGACTGTGAGTGAACTATACGATCCTGAAGTCACGTATAAAGTACCTTCGTTCTTGCCTCTAGATATCACCAAGGCACCTTTTGTGATCTTCCAAGAATCACTGGTAAATATCGTCACATAACCGGTATCGGCCAATTGCCCCACTGAGATCAAGTTTCGTTTTAAACTCGATACATGTCTGACATCCTTCAATTTCAAAGTCGTTCCATCTTTCTGATTTATATAAACGTCTCCTTTTCCAACAATACTGCATGGCTCATCATCACCTAGGTAGACTCTCCCAAAGTCACCTGATACATAATCACGCAGAACTTCCTTACATGAAGTGGTATGAAATGAAGCACCCGAGTCTATAACTCAAGACTCGTTCCTCGCATCAAGAGACAAGATCAACGCCTCTGTGTTGATCTCCTCAGATAAATTCACTGAATCCTTCCTGCCTTGAGAGCTTCCTTCTTGTTTCTTGAGTGCCTTGTAATCACATTTCATGTGCCCCTTCTTGCCGCAATGCCAACACCCGTTTTTGTCTTTCGATCCCTTGGACTTCTTCCTCGACTTAAAACGTCCGTGTTTATTGCCTCATTTGTTCAACAATCTTCCTCTTCCTTCAACGTTTAGAGCATTCCCTGAATCCCCTGAAACTCCTAATGCCTTTCTTCTAGATTCTTTGCTGATAATTAAATCGGTCATATCATAAAATTTAACTTTGTCGACCCTGAAGAATTACTCACAGCAATCACCAGACCATCCCAACTGTCTGGCAAACTGGACAAGATTAATAACGCCCTGACCTCATCCTCAAAAACAATGCCAACGGATTCCAAATGGCTCGTAACTGTATTGAACTCATTTAGATGTTCAGCTATGTTCCCACCATCTAACATCTTCATGTTAAATAACTATTTCATAAGATGAACCTTGTTGGATGCTAAGGGTTTTTCATACATGGTGGCTAGGGCTTCCATTAATTCTTTTGTGGTTTTCATCTTGTATATATTGAAGGCAACGCTCCTAGACAAAGAGAATCGGATCGTTCCTAAAGCCTTCCAATCCAATAAAAACCATTCATCATTTGTCATCTTTTCTGGTTTCTTCTCTTTTTCTCCTAAAGGAATATAGAGGTCCTTCTGATACAGATAATCCTCCAACTATATCTTCCAGAAGGCAAAGTTTGAACCATCAAACTTCTCAATTTTAGTCTTCCCTTCTTCTATCATCGCTCCCAATAGAACTAAATCAATAGCTTTGATACCAGTTGTTGCGCAGCACGCCAACAACACAGTGAACCGAGATCCAATATCTGGTCTCACCCACAAACGATAAACAAGAAGAAATATAAACTAGAAAAAGAATCAAAGCATTCCAAATAAACCATAAGACAATATATACGTGGAAAAACCTCAACAATGGTAAAAAACCACGGATACAAACTTCCACTATGAACAGAAAATAAAGATTACAAGGCAATATACTAACCTCTCCCTTGGAAGTACAGAGAAAACCCTTTGCCCACACCTTTGAATAACTCTCATGATACCTAGGAAAGCCCTGGGAACCCCTATTTATAGTTTAGGCAACTCCCCTTTTGCACCTCTGCGAAAATCGACTCAAAAATCCGTAGTCCGCATCAAATCCGAAAACGAATCTGCGTAACATCGACTGGTCGAGCATAGGCCTCGACTGGTCGAGTACCGCGGAATCCACAGCTTAATATTAAGTGTTGGTTCGACTGGTCCGTGATCGGAATCCACAGCGGAATCCACTCCGTTCATTCGACTCCCAGCTAAAAACCGTCTAGGGATGTCCAGTTTCAACTGTTTTCGGTGTGCCCCACTAGAGTTCTAAACTCACCGTCCAACCTGCGTTTGAATGGATGGATTCTGATCGTCGCTCCCTCTCGCAATTTCGCCACCTAGGCAATGGTAATATGGACCTTAGAGGGACAATGGACGGTCTGGATTGGAGGTTTGATGGACGGTGTGGACCCACAACCCGACCGTCCGATCGGGCAGCGTTAACGCTGTAATGGCGAGTGCGTTTTTTAGAAGGGGAGGTCGAGCGCGGGTCAGCGGCTCGCTAACCGCTGTAATCGGTCCGGTGTGGCGCGGCTACACCTGCGCTCCGTGCACATGCCACACGTACAAGGCCCACTGTAATGTCTTTGTTAAATCCAATCCATCCATTTGCTGTAGCTTCTAGTTTAAAGGGTTGACACCAAAATTGAAGTACTTCCAGATATCAGGTGGGCCTAAAGTGATGATTTTAGGGGGCTGATCTGACTGTTGGGGCACTTCCATAGTGATCCAAGAGCTGAAACTTGATATGTACGGTTAATTTATTGCCCTCATCTTATGTATGAAGTCTCGAACTGATCGAATGGCGGGAACCATGTGATCTTGCATTCTGGACCCTTTTCAGGCCCCTTTGGCTTGCTTTCCTCCGATCCCAGGTGTGTATATTCTTCACCATTGGTTCTCTAGAGTCCATCCCGTGCTCTGGAGACTCTGGAGCGTCAAATCCATGCCTTTAACATTAATTTCCAATTAACGCTCCTGATTTCCTCCTGTAACAAAAATATAATTAAAATCTGACATTAAACATTATCATGTATGTAAAATTAGGCAATTGCTGGGGTCTGATATGCAATATTCGACCCTGATCAGAACCTTATGATGGAACTAAACTATTAGAAATTTCTCTAAGAATCTTTTTCTCCAATCTAAATGTAGAAAAGAGTAACGGTTGTCTTTAATGGCTCGGGTTGTACATCTCACATGTGCAAAATGCCTAATCTTTTTCTCACACGTGCTTCCTCCGCCAGTTTGGTAAGCTCACATGCTTATTACCCTAACACGTGTGCCAATATGGAGTACATGGGACACAGCCTACTTCACTCAGGTGGACCAAAGTGTAGAAATCAAATGGACGGCTAGATTTGTCTATTTTGAACACAGCGGTGTGTCCATACACGTGTGAAATGTCTGCATGTGTATTTTGCTTGTAGATGAAATGTTAGCAACTCCTCCCCTACACACGTATAGCCTGCTCACGTTTAAAAGAATAATGGATACTATCAGAATTTGACGTTCCATACACATGCAGTCACATTCAACGTACATAAGTGGCCATTAAATGAGATGACTGATCTGGATTTTTCTCATAAATCCTTGATTGTGAGGTCCTTCTGATTTGTGGCTTGGATCTCATACGTGTGCTACAATAACACGTGCATTTGAGCGCCGGAGTCTGCACTTGTGATTGAATGTTTTGTTTTTGTGGACGGGACGTGAATTGCGTCCCTCCAGGCGAAGCTCTGCAGGGCGCCATCTTGATGTAAGTGTTTTATCCGCTCCTCTCATCGCTTTTTTTATATCATTTTAACTCTAATATTAAAAATGAGACATGTCCACAGCTCCAGTGAACCACGGCAAAGGAAGTTGCAGTGATAATGACACCCACCATTGAAACCTAAGGGCCACCGTGATGTTTTTTTTACGATCCAACCTTTTCATAAGGTCATGTAGACGTGGATGAAGTGAAAAAACAAATATCAGCTTGATCCGGAACTTTTTCAGCTCCCAATAAGTTTTTAATAGTGGATGTCCAATCCCCTCTTTGTGGTTCACTTAAGCCTTGGACTACCTCATTTTTTGAATGATATATTAAAATGAAATGAGAAAAAACGATGAATGGTGTGGATAAAACACTTACATCATGGTTGACCCCAAAGAGCATCGCCCGGACGGATTACCATCCGGGTGGGGGTAGGACGCAATCCGCATTATTGTCGACGTGAACGTGACGCCTCGGTGCGCTACAGGACGCGGTTTAGATACTTGAGTAGCCAATGAAGTGACGTCACCAAGTTCTGTGGACCCGACTATGATGTATGTGTTGTATCCACAACGTCCATTCATTTGGAGATATTATTTTAAGGCATGACCCAGAGAACGATACAGATTCAAAGCTTTGATGGACCCCACCAAAGAAAGCAGCATGAAGATTGATGCCCACCGTTGAAACCTTCCTAAGGCCCACCATGATATTTTTTTGAAATCCAACCTGTTCAAAAAGTTAACAAAGACATTAAAGGAAAAACACAAATATCAGCTTGATCTAAAACCTCAAATATCAGCTTGATCTAAAACCTTTGTGGCCTTTAGAAGTTGGTTTCACTCTCCACGCTGTTTCATGCGGTGGGGTTCAGTGGAGCTTTGGATGTGACTCATCCTTTGCATCTTACCCTAAAATGATCTCTCACGATGGATGGACGGAGTAGATACAAAACATACATCAGGGGGGGCCCACAAAACTTGATGACGTCACTTCACAGCAGTCTCGCTACTCAACCTGTCAGTAGCCAATCCGCGCACCGTTACAGGTGGGCACGCGGTTCGTGACACATGGGAGGCGGATTTCCTGATGCTGGTGGGTCCACCGATATGTTTGTGAAAAATATTCCACTCTGTCCATCCGTTTTGAGAGCTATTTTAGGACATTCTAGTAATAATGAGGTGTGTCCAACAATCAAAAGGGTCAGACGAGAGGGAAAATTGAGGTGTGTCCAACAATCAAATGGGTCAGACGAGAGGGAAAATTGGGAAAGAAATGTCTACCGTTGAAACCTTTCTACCCTCCACCTTGATGTTTATATGCCATCCAAACAGTTTATAAGGTCATTCCCACTTGGATGAAGTGAAAGCACAAAAATTGTTTCATAATACAAAACATTTATGGCCATGAGAATGCTTGAACAGTGATCACTGAATCTCCACTGTTTCCTCTCATGCAGCGTACTTGAGTTTTGTATCCACCTCACTTTTGGTGCACAAGTCTAAAAATGAGCTATCAAAACTGATGAACGGGGCAGATTTCTCACAAATATCTCTGTGGACCCCACCCATCATCCATGGGCAAGAATTTCCGGCGAAAGGCTTTCGCAATAAATCTACGTCCTGACACATGGGGCCGATGTAGATGTTGGTTTCATAAAACGAACGCGGATTGCATCCTACCCGCGCCCGTCTCTAGGCCCAACAGGTAGTTCTGTCGGCGGGCCCACCATGATGTATTTGTGCATCCAAGCCGTTCATCCTTTTTCTCATATCATTTTAGGTCATAGAAATAAAAATGAGGCAAATCCAAGGCTCAAGTGCACCACACCAAATAATAAGTCTGGTTGCTTTAAATGCATAAAGCATTAACGGCCGGCTGCAATAAATGTCAAAGTCATATGTGATGTGGTCCATTTAAACGTTGGATATGCTTATCATGCATTAAAATAATCAGAGAAAGGGATGGGCAGCTTGGATATACAAATAAATCACGATGGGCCCGCCCACAAAATTGCCCAAGGGCTACAGGCGGTCAGGGGTAGGACGCAATCCGCGTCCTCATAAAACACCTACATTGAAAGATACAAGCCGTCAGTTTCTGGCCACCTTTCGCCGAAGGTGGATTGTTATGATATTTTTTTTAACAGTATATTTCTATCTTATCATTTAAGATCATCTAATTATAGAAATGTTATGGACACCCTATCTAAGTTGAGGCCCACCCATTCAAAGATATGGCCCACCAACATATGCATCATATAGACCCTAAGATGTAAAAAATTCCACCGAATGGATTATCTGGTGGGCCTTATCATTCCTAACCATCAAGCATTGAATTAACGAGTAAAATACACTAATTCGATGGTTACAATAATCAAATCTATGATGTATGCACCTTGGCTTATCGACGGTGGGTATTCACTGGTCGAGTAGCACCGATAACGGAGGGGCGGGCCTCATGTAGAGGAACCATATCAGCAATTAAAGGCAGTCCTGTAGATTATTAATCAAATAGTGGGTTTGCGTGTCTGTTTTGGAAGTGGATTGCATCAGGACGGACTCAGCCCACGCATGGGCCCTGTGGGATCCACCATGATGTATGGGTTTTATCCACGCCGTATATTCATTTTTCCAGGTAATTTTAGGATAGAATCCAAAAAATTATATAGATTAAAGGCTCAAGTGAACCACATCAAAGAAAACAGTGGTGATAGTGAAACCCATCGTTGAAACCATCCTATGGTCCACCGTGATGTTTATTTTCCATCCAAACTGTTCATAATTTCACATAGACGTGGATGAAGGGAAAATACAAATATCATCCTGATCAAAACTTCTTCCAGCCCCAAGAATTTTTCAACGGTGAAAGTTCAATCCCTACTGTGTGGTCCGCTTGAGCTTGAATCTTCCTCAATTGTATATTCATGCCCTTAAATGATCTGAAAAAATGGATGGATGGCATGGATAAAACTCATACATTAAGATGGGCCCCACAGTGCACCAGTCTAGAACGACTCGGTCCGGCAGGGATAAGATGTAATTGGCTTCCGTAGGTTTTATGGTTAAAGTTGGCTTGGCTCCCGTAGCTGCGAGCTTGAATGGACCCCCTCTAGTAGTTTTGGATTTTGGCTGTGTAGCACACAGCATTACTAGTCGGTGCTGGAAAATCTCTGTGGGGCCACTATGAGGGTACGTGTTTTATCCACACCGTCCATCCGTGAGGTCCACATGATTTATGTATTTTATCCGCTCCGTCCATCTATTTTGCCAAATAATTTTAGGACTTAAGTCTAAAAATGAGACATATCCAATATTCAAATGGACCATACCATAAGAAACAGTTGAATTGAATGCCTACTGTTGAAAAATTCTTGGGGCCCACATAAGTTTTGGATTCAAGTTATATTTGTGTTTTTCATTCATCCAAGTCTGTATGATCTTATGAATAGGTTTGATGATAAATAAACATCACTGTGGGGCCTAGAAAGCTTTCAACGGTAGAAATCATTATCCCCGCTGTTTATAGTGGTATGATCCACTTGATATTTAAATATACTTCAATTTTCAGCTCAACCTCTTAAATTATATGGAAAAACGGATGGACAACGTGGATAGACCACATACATTCAAGGTGGGCCCAACTGAGTTTACTAAGTAAGATGAGAGCGAACTGAGTAACTCAGTACGCAGTCAAATTTCAATTTTCGGGCATGAGCAATTCAAAATTCAGGCTTAAGCCAACCTAAGCCCGGCGTATGAGAAAGCAACATAAATTTTTACAATGGTGGCCTTCTATTTTCATATACCAAATATGTGTTGTTGTAAAGGATGTCTTAAACTTGAAAAGTTCTGGAAAAAATTCGACTAGTTGAAGCAAGTTCGACTCGAAGTCTAGTAACAATGTTTCTGAATTTTTCGAGGTCTTTGACCAGTCGAGGGATAGGCTCGACCAGTTGAAGGGGTCCTTTAACCAGTGGAAGCCCAGGCTCAACCAGTCGAAGGTTATGCAGATGATGCACGGATTTTACGCGGACTGTA
Organism: Magnolia changhungtana; assembly: GCA_030180095.1. Taxonomy (NCBI): domain Eukaryota; kingdom Viridiplantae; phylum Streptophyta; class Magnoliopsida; order Magnoliales; family Magnoliaceae; genus Magnolia; species Magnolia changhungtana. The sequence continues at coordinate 44,457 of JASAUF010000604.1, forward strand.
TAAATTTGAGGCGATTTTAGAGAGGTGCGTAAATAGAGTTTCCTAAACTATAAATAGGAGTTCTTATGGCCATTCTAAGGTATGCTAAGGCTTTCCAAATGTATTCTAAGAATTTTTAGAAGGGGTTCTAGGGTTTCAAAGGGTGTAGTAATGGTGAGATTCGAGGTTGTTCGAATTGAATCCATATCTGTGATTCTGCAGCACAAATCCCCAACAAGTGGTATCAAAGTTATCATTGGGGCACAGATTTGAATCTGTAGGATAAGCAATAATGGTAAGCACTAGGTATGATATTGAGAAGTACTCAGAAAAAAATGACTTTGAGTTATAGAAGATCAAGATGATCAGTTCTTTAATCAAGCAAGGCGAAGATGGTGCTCTTAAAGAGCGAAAGTCTATTATGACTGATTATTATTAGAATACTCTTGATAAGAAGGCCTTATCCTCGATCCGTTTATATCTCATGGATGAGGTTCTCTACAATGTCATGGGGGAGAAAACTGCAGCTAAGTTATGGATAAAGTTAGAGGATGTCTAAGCGAAAAATTCCTCTGAAAATCGCCTACACTTAAAGCGTCAGTGGTATAACTTCAAGATGGCAGAGGGTGGAGATTTGGAAGCTCACATCAGCAACTTTAATAAATTGGTTTGCAAATTGTTGAATATGGAGAAAGTGATGAAAGATGAGGAACAAGCATGTATGTTACTGAATTCTCTTCTGGCATCATATGAGTCATTCAAAGACACAATGTACACCACGAATAAAACCCTGAGTGGCGACACCGTTATCTCAGCGCTTCAAGGGAAGGCCATGAGAAAACTAAACGGTGACATGAGGACATCTTCTGATGCACTGTTTACGAGGGGCAAGAATTCTGAATAAAGTATACGATCTTTAAGTTCTATATCCAAATCCAAGGGTAAGGACAAAGGTAAGTTAAAGTGTTGGAACTGTGGGATCGAAGGACACATGAAGAAGGATTGTACAAATCTTAAATCTAAGAGAGAAGAATCTGATGCTTCATACAGGGAGGCCAATGCTTCTATGTCAGATGGATCGAGTGGATGTAATGGTGATGTTTTGTCTTGGTCTACGATCAGATGGCCATACGATGATCGTAGGGACAAGTGGATTCTAAACACAGGGGCATCCTTTCACATGACTCATCATCAGAGTTAGTTCACCAGCTACAGGGAGTGCGATGGTGGACAGGTGTTTATGGGCAATGACATTGCCTATAATGTTGTGGTTATTGGTACGGTGCACATCAAAATGTTTGATGGGGTGAAGCATACTTGATTGATGTCAGGCACATTTCTAATTTGAAGAAGAATCTGATTTCTCTTGGTGTACTTGAGGTAATGGGCTGCAAGTACACAAGTATTGATGGTGCTCTTAAAGTATCTAGGGGGTATGAGTAGTCATGAAATCACAACGACTCGGTAATCTTTACAGGTAGATCGGGAGCACTTCAAAAGGTGGAGCTGAAGTGGCTGTAGCAGATTCCACCTCTACACGTGTGTGGTATGTTGGACATGACCACATGAGCGGGTAAGGCATGAAGGTTAAGACGCGCGGACGGAGATACATAGCAAATGGAGCAACCACATGTGAAAAGAATCACACAGCATAATCGCAGGACATCGACGAGGTACATGAACGACTTCAATATAGCGTATGCTCTTGTTACAAATAAGAGGAATCCCTCTACTATTCAGGTGGCTCTTAGTGAACCCAGTGCTGAGAAGTGGAAAGTGATTATGAACGATGTGATAGACTCGTTGTACCAGTTCATCTCATGTGAGCTGGCAGAGCTTCCAGTGGGCCGGAAAGCGGTTGGATGCAGGTGTGGATTTTCAAAAGGATACAACATAGATACAGAACGAGGCTAGTAGCGAAGGGTTATGCTCAGAGAGAAGGGATTGACTTCTCAGAGATATTCACGTCGATGGTATAGTAGATGTCTATCATATTCGTGTTGGTGCTGATTGCCAATGCGATATTGAGCTGAAAAGGATGGATGTAAAGTTTAAACTTCTGTAAGGGAAATTGGAAGAGCAGATCTACATGAAGCAACCAGAGCAGTTCGAAGTTAAAGGGGCTGAGAAAAAAGAGTTTGTAGGAGGTTGTGGTTTGACCTGTCACCTAGGCGTGGTATAAAATTTAATTCCTTCATGGTGAGTCAGGAATTGTATGTTGATGACATGTAGATCATCAATCATGACTTGTCTGAAATCAATGTACTAAAGACTCGATTAAGTGGGACATTTAGGATAAAGGATTGGGGGGCTGCAAAGAAGGTTCTCGGTGGTGATATTCATAGAGACTGGAAAAGGTGTAGGTTTTAGTAATCACATGTAGAATACCTTGTGTAGGTATTGATCAAGGATGTGATGGACCAGGCAAAGCCAGTGAGCGTTCCTTACACATCTCAATTCAAGGCTTTCCTCAGGTCATGTCCCAAAACAAATTAGAAAAATTAGGATATGTCTCATGAGCCTTATTCGAATGCGGTTGGCAGTGCATGCCATGGTCTGTGTTAGACCGGTGATTTCATGGGCAATCAATGTTGTAAGAAAATACCCCGGCTAGTAACATTGGGTGGCGGTGAGATGGTTACTTCGATACATTCGAGGTACGAAGGACTACTTATCTTTTGGAAAGATAGGAGCAAAGGTGGTTGGGCATATGGATTCAGATCTGACAGACATGCTCATCATGGTTGTTCCTACAGAGAAGTTCAAGTTTTGTGCAACTTCTCTAGACTTGGCGATGGCATAAAAGAATGATGGAGTGTACACAAGATGTATTGATGAAGCTATGGTGAAAAGCAGGGATAAGAGAAGAGATCAAAAAGCTACATGGTTGAAGATTAAAGACATGGTGGAGATTGTTGTTAAAAATGATGTCTTAAATATGAAAACTTCTGGAAAAAATTCGACTAGTCGAAGCAAGTTTGACTCAAAGTCTAGCAATAATGTTTCTAAATTTTTCGAGGTCTTCGACCAGTCGAAGATTACGCAGATGGTGCACAGATTCTGCACGGACTGCGTAAATTTGAGGCGATTTCAGAGAAGTGCGCAAGTGAAGTTTCTTAAACTATAAATAGAAGTCCGTAAGGTCATTTTAAGATATGCTAAGGCTTTCTAAAGGTATTTTAAGAGTTTTTAGAAGGGGTTCTAGGATTTCAAAAGGTGTAGCAAGGGTGAGATTCGAGGTTGTTTGAATCGGATCTATATCTGTGTGATTCCGTAGCATAAATCCCTAACAATATAAAGTTTCTAAACTGAAAAAAGGTACTACAATGTCGACACCATGGGCGTTTCCCATGAGATAGATGTTAGGGATTTGTGTTGCGCATTCATACAGATATGGATCTAGGATAGCAATCACAAGAGAATACAAAGATTTAATGTGGAAAAACCTTTTGAAAAAAAAAAAACCATGGTACAAAGTGACAGAATTCCACTATGAAAATAGAAATTACAAAGAGAGAGGACTTATCCGATTCGAACAAGCTTGAATCTCACCTTTGCTACACCCTTTGAAAATCCTAGAACCCTTTTAGAAACCCTTAGAATACCTTTAGGGCTTGTTTGATTTTCCAGTGCACTGGTAAATACCATGTAAAAAAGTAATAATTATTTCCCCATACATTTACGACATTTTCATCCATACCTAATTTGACTACCTACTTTTTTTACACAAAAACCAAGAATATTACAAAATATTTGTGGGTCCCACTGTGATGCATTTCGCTTATCCACAGTTCATCCATTATGCCAATTGAATTTATAGCATGAGCAACAAAATGAGGTATATCCAAAACTCAAGTGGACCACGCCATACGAAAAAGGGAATCGAATACTTACCGTTAAAAATTTTGTGGGGCCACTGTTTCTTTTGGTGTGGGCCACTTGAGTGTTGGATCTGATTCATTTTTTGTCTCATACGTTAAAATATTGTAGTAAAACAGATGGACGGGACGGATATATCATATACATTGCCGTACGGTTCAAAAATTAAAATGATCTCTTTTGAACCGGTTTCAAAGGCACAAATTCCTATGAATTTTCAAACGACGTAAAATTGTAATAATTACCTATTTATCGTGTATTTACCCTCGCTTTGAAAAAACAAATAGGCCCTTAGGAAGCCATAGAATACCTTAGAATGGCCCTAGGGACTCCTATTTATAGTTTAGAAGACTCCACTTACACACCTCTCTGAAACCGCCTCAAATTTACGTAGTCCGTGCAGAATCCGTGCACCATCTGTATAACCTTCAACTGGTCGAGCTTGGGCTTCGACTGGTTGAAGGACCCCTTCGATTGGTCAAGCCTGTCCCTCGACTGGTCGAAGACCTCGAAAAATTCAGAAACATTGTTGCTGGACTTCGAGTCAAATTTGCTTCGACTAGTCAAATTTTTTCAAGAACTTTTCAGATTTAAGACATCCTTTTTAACAACAATAGAGCATGTGGGCCCCAGCATGATCTATGTTGGACATTCATATCATGTATATAGGGTCCCCTCTAGTTTATAGATATCCTAACAGTTAGCGTTCTCCAAAATTGGAGTGGACCAAACCATTTAAAACCATGTGAAATTGTGCCTAAAATCTTTTAAACCACGTGGTGGGGCCGTCTAAGTTTTTTATATGACTAAAACTTAATTTAGCCTCTCATCCAAGTGGGACACACATGCTAGAAGGGCTGAATTTTTTATCCACATCTCAGTGGACCCTATAAACAATCATAAAGGTTTCAATGGGTGAGTATTTTCTTTGAACTATTGTCTATGATGTGGCCCACCTAAGTTATTGATTGACCTATTTTTAAGACCATAGCCTACCATGGAAGGCTGCATCTGATTGATGGGGTGGATATCCAACATAAATCACGGTGGGCCCATGGAGCATGACCTCATGGGAAGCTTACCATTTTCCTTCTAAACTTACATGCTATAATAATAATAATAATAATAATAATAATAATAATAAGTATGCTAAATCTAAGCTTTCCATGACACTGCCCTTCGAATCATGAATCGGGGTAAATCTAGCCTCTTCCAATGTCCCCGCCTACATATATGGGATACTTTAAGAAGCAAATGTCTAAATAACAAGGTTCGGAAAAAGAATGGGAAAGACAATTTCACTATATTTCTAACTAGGAACAAGACCTACATAAGAATATTTCTTTTAGTGATGGGATAACTCTGAAAAGACACAAATTGCCTATCTTTCTTTCATCTTAGGTAAAATAAGAAAAGCTGGAGAATTTGGATTATTTGTCTTACTGAGTCATGTTGACTATTAGATATAAGAGGGACACATCAAATCCACAATGCAGCCTCTTGCGATGAGGAATCTGAATCTGATGACAGCATTGGCATAGACCTTCTCCAAGATTAGGTGATCCATGAGCGTCTCGGGCATTAATTGAGTCTAATCTAGGAAAACACTTACTTCACACCCTAAAGTATAACCATATATGGGTGCAGAAGGGTCAAGTCAACCTGATGTGCCATTAAACATTATCCAAGAATAAACAGTTCTATGTCCAAAAGTTTGACATTTAGATTGGATTTGGGCCCATTTGAGTTAATTACTAAATGTGTCAACTTGCAAACCTCTCAAACATAATCCAACTTGAATCTAGTTTTTTAATGGATTTAACTTTTGTAATCTTAAGTTGCAGAATTTAAGAGGATTATGTTGTGCATCATATATGAAGATTAAATAACTGAATTAAAATCATACCTAATTGGAAAGCCATTGTAGATGGCCATTGCTGGGATTGTTTGCACTTTACACCCTTAGAAAAGTAATAGGAGGAGAGACAGCTTCACATGTGTGTAGGTTTGGAGACCCAACCCTATTTAAGTAGTTGTAAGATGGAGAGGTGGGTTCCAGCCTTGTTTAAATAGTTGCGGGATGGATAAGTTTAAAACCCTCCAAAACTTCTCCTCTTCAAAGAGTGCTCCACACGTTTCAAGGTTTCTAAGTCCATTCAAAGACTACGTGTATCATAATCCAAATATACCATCCCTTACACATATTTGAGACTAATCACAACTCCATTAGGGCCCACCAACATGCCCGATCATAAGATCTAACCCTTAAATAGATCTAAATCATTAATCAATTAAGCCCACCATACAGATCTCTTACCACTTAGATCATTCTAAAATGGACCCAACATGGCCCCAAATCCAACCTCAAAGTGGACCTATGCCCAAATCCCACCTAGACCTTCTTCTTTTTTTTTCCTCTCAGTAAATGAGTTACTACAATTCAATTCACTTGGATGAGGAAGCTATTTGTGACAAAAAAATTTCTAAAGAGTGTGCATTGATTGCTCATAGTTTAATAGAATCCTTCTCTACAAACATGGAGGCCTCAGTTAAAGTAGAAATCTGATCTATCAAGAAAATAACAGCATTATCTATTATATGTTCATATATATATATATATATATATATATATATATATTCATGACAGGATTACAAACCCGAATAGCGGAGAGAATTGGGCTAGTCGAACCGTTCCCAATCATGGGTTATTTTGCAAGAAGATGACAATGTTGGAAAAGCATTCGGGCTTCCCACTCCAGAATCGAACGTTGCCCATTTGGTCGTCGCAGACACGGCATTGCTGCTACTGATAAATGGGTTGGAGTTTCTTGCCTTTAGCTTGTCAAGGGCCTCCACACAGTTCTGTACACAGTGAACGTCACTCTGTCTCTGTACTTTTGCTTCTCCTTCAGCGTCAATGCTATCTAATTTCAACAACTGTGCCATGAATAATTCAGTCAACACCACAAACTCCTTTTCAGCAACCTTGGTCCCACCATGCATAACTGCCTCCAAAGAAGACGCCTTTTGTGAGAGTTTATAAACCTCTGCTCTGACTAGGACAACTGAATTAAGAGCTTCAGAGATCACTCGATCTCTCTTCATCTCCTCAAGCTTCCTCTCTTTGCTAGCTGCATCCTCCATGAGGACCACTTTTGACATGTCCTTCACACCAAAAGTAGAATGAGCATGAAGAGTTATCTGGTGCTGTTTAGTGCTATGAGAGGCGTTGATTTTGATCATGGGTCCTGAAGCCCCAACCCCATCATCACCGTTGGTGTTGTCATTCGTCTTCTGGGAAAGCATCTCAATAGGTCTCAACTCCAAATCTATCTCCTCAATCCCATTCTCTAAAACTCCTACTCCTCTGTTAAGCGATTCTTCCATTCTCACCAACCCACCACCAAATCCCACCTAGACCTAAGAAAGTAGTTAATTAGTAAGTCAATAGAAGTCCAAAGGTATATTAAGCAATTAACATTATGAAAGAAAGTGGGAATTAAGAACCTTTGAATGATATCCCATCCACATTTCTCTTTTTGGATCTATTATCAGTTTGTTGAAAACAATTTATACTTGAATTTATTCTTATTTTCCACTCAACTTTATTTAAGATAGCATACTAGCATGTACTTCTAACTCATTTGACTTGAACCTTAAAATGTGCAAAATAGTTGGGGTATTATTTATGTGGAAACTCTACTGTAATTTTTATAACCATGGATACATAGTGTAAACCCCCCTGTGAAATGATTGGGTTGGGTTTCCGATCCTTTGTACTAAAAATAAACCAATAAATAAGTAGGTTTACTTATTTGTCCTTAGATCCAATTGAGAGATTTAACCCAAATTTAATTGGGGGCTAAAATTGTGACTCAACTAATAAATGGGTCAGGTCCATTACCAAAAGTATGATCTGATTAATAAACGGGTCGGGTATAGGAATCGCGTCGACTTGACCCATTTACACCCAACTAGGGCTCCTTTTTTTTTTGGATCCATAGGTAGGACTTCATTGAATGATGTCGACGGTCTACGGTGAGACCCACAACTAGGGCTTGTTTGATTTTTTAATTAGGTGGTAAATGCAGTGTAAATGCGTAATAATTATTTCCTTACATATTTACCGCACTCTTCCCTATATTTGATTTGACTGCTGACTTTTTAGATACAAAAATAGAAAAGGCTACAAAATAATTGTGGGTCCCACCATGATGCATCTTGCTTATCCACACCGTTCATCTATTATGCCAGCTGAATTTATGGCATGAGCCAAAAAATGAGGCATATCCAAAGCTCCAGTGGACCACGCCACATAAAAAAAAAAAGTGAATCAGACACTTACCGTTAAAAAGTTCAAAGAGCCATTATTTCTTTTGGTGTGGGCCACTTGAGTGTTGGATCTACATTATTTTTCTGCTCATGTCTCAAAGAGTTGTGATAAAACGGATGGACGGAACAGATATGTCTTATACCTCACCGTGAGGTCCAAAAATTTTAACTAGTACTTTTAAACCGATTTCCAAAGTAAGAATTTCCAAAATTTTTCAAACAGGTGAAAGTATCATAATTACCCATTTACCGGGTATTTACACTTGTATTGAAAAATCAAACAGGCCCTAAATCAAAATTGGGAGGGCATACTTGTATTTCATAATTGACTTATTTCTTTTGAGGTAGAAATAGTAAAATAACGCGACCGATCATTCTTAATCATTTTGTCGGTGAATAAGATTTATCATAATTATTACTTGGTATGGATTTCATCAATTCAAGGACCAAAAAAAAAAAAAAAAAAACTCAAGCAAGATGTTTGGCACACCAATATTATGAAAAACTAGCCGGCTTAGCCAGCATTAATGCCTAACTAAAAAGAAAAGAAAAAACCCAAAATGACATAACTACCCTTGCTCAAAACCAAATTAGAATAACATATTTTTCTTTTCATAATTAACCTCTTCTTACATGCATGCCACCTTGAACAAGGTGTTGGTAAAATCTGACTCTAAGATGGTCGTGGATTTATTGAATGCGAAGCCTCGAGTGGCTTTACGCTGGAGATATTCGGTGTCCTAGATCGAGAAAATTATTAGCACAGGTCAGTTTTCCTTCTATCATGTCTTGAGAGAAGGGAATGTCCCAGCAGATGAGCTAGCACATATGGGGAGTGATCAGCAAGTCCTCTCCTTTTTCAGGCAGGCTTTTGAGCTCTCACCTCATATTCGAGGTCTAGCTCTGCTCGACAAAGTGGAGCTGGGCTCTATTAGGTAGTCCCCATTGGGGAGGTAGGAGTGGCCCGTCAAGTTTCTCCTAGTCATCAATCATCTTTAAGTTTTGCTAGTTTCTGATAGGCCTTCTCTTGGCCCTTTTTTCTGAGAGGTTGCCTGAAGTGTATTCTATGATGTAAAGTCATTTTTATATATGAAAGAGTTCTTTTTAAAAAAAATGCATGCCACCCTCAATGTAATTCATTGCAAGTAATACCACTCGTTCTTAATCATTTTTAGACTTTGTTGTTAATGTTTAGCAAATTAATAGAAAAATAGGGTTAGTATTTTACATTTCCTTTCATATTCATATTAATGAAATACCAAAAAATGTAGTAGTAGGAGGGTTGCCGTGGTGTTGACGGCAAGAGAAGAAAGAGAAATGGAGAAGATGGGGTTAGGGTTTGGAGAAGAAAAGAATTAGTGTCTCTAATATCATATTTAGCAAAATAACCAAAAATGAAGGATAGTATTTACACTCTTCCTTTCTTATTTATATTAATGAAATACCAGAAAATGCAGTAGTACTCTAGACCACTCAATACACAACTCTCACTCTACTAATTACCAATTATCATCTGTAAGCATTAAGCTTTAAAGTATTGTTCGATACCTATATCTGTTACCCAATACTTAATAACATTTTCTATAAAGTAATTGTAATGTCAATGAACCAGACAGGCTGTATCATCTTAAAACAGCTATATATAGGATAATGGGCTATATTGGTAGTGAATAATACAATACCTAATGCACTAATTTTATTCCTTGTTATTAATCACATTGACTATCAACTAGTATTGTTCCCATCAATTCAGAAAATATGTGGTCAGATGTATCCCCCTCATTATCTGTAAACTTAGTTTGATTAGCTAAAACTAAAAACCAAAATGAAATTAATAGAATTAGAATGGTATTTCTTTTTCTTAAAACTTAACAGGCCTATTCGAAGTAGTGAATTATGACTGTAATGAATTGTAAAAGTTTATTGCTTATAAATTATAATACTTATGTCTTCTGATAAATAAATAATTTAGTAAAAAAAATTCTAGTGTTTGAATAGGCTTGGTAAAAGTGAAATAATGACACTTCAACATTATTGTGAAACGGACAAGAAAAATATACATTCCTATGTTTGGATAGGAGATCTTTACTACAATGTATTATAAATTTGTAATAATTACAAATTATTTTGCAAGCCTCCTAATACATTTGCATTTAACCATTAAATTACGTGCTAAATTATATATTTAAATAAACATTATAAAATCATAATGAGAAGAACCCTTTTAATTCTAGGCTATCTAAACATTCCTTATATAAGTATAATTATTTGAACAGCAAAGTTACTTGGGATAAAGTGAAATCTTAACAATATGGCATTCTAAACTCACATTAAGACAACGTTTGATGGACAGATGTAACTAAAGTTATAACGCTTGGTAGAGTGGAAGAGCAAAGTAAGATTGGTGTAGCAAACCTGTTCATATTGAATGTTGGAGAGTGATATTTTCTCCCCGTTCTCTAACATTTCTCCTCAAGTTAGTGTATAAATATTATAAATTACTTAAACATTATCAAAGAAAATTGACAGCGAAAATGGTGTTGATAAACACATCAACTGATTAACTCTTGGTGGAGATATGGAGTATGAATGATATTGGACTGCATAAACAAATTAAAAGGGCATATTTGTCATTATATAATAAAGGTTTCGGCGGTCCAATTCACCCGAGAAAAAGAATAGCGCGGAGTCATTGAAAGCCAAGCGAAGTAGAGTGGAGCCAAAGCCACAAGCTCTAATAAAGTTTTCTATCCAGAAACAGAAAATAAAAGCAAAGAAAAGATACGCAACGTTATAATAATTAACGAGGGCATGCTTTCATCTGTCGCTTCTTTTCATCTTTTCCATTTCTAACCCTCTCTCTCTCTCTCTCTCTCTCTCTCTCTCTCTCAGAAAAGCAGCTCTGTGATCAACACTATTTTATGATAACTGTTTAGATTGATCTGCTGCTCTAAAGTGAAGACCCGTATTAGCTTCTGGGAAAAATAGTCAAATTGCCGCAAGGGATCCCTAATTGAACAGTTTACTCTCTAAATAGTATTATAAATAGTGGTATGATGGATAAGCTATTCCGCACTAATAGTAATATTTCACGCTCATCAGAAGCAAGTTCTTCCTCTCTCTTAGACGACAATATAATAAACAGCTTTCAAATAAATTATGAAAATATTAATAAAAACCTAGTAAATTAGCATTTACCACAAGTACCAACTAAAGAAATTTATAAGATTGGAATATTTGAATTCATGTCAGATTATGCTATTAAAACTAGAGAACAAACTATAGGATTAAATAATGAATATGAAACTTTAAGATTATTTAGTGAAGAAGCAATCATAGAACATATAAAAAAGAAATATAGTTACCTTCATATAGGATTAGTACAAGTAGCAATTAAACCATTAACTAGAGATGGATTAAATGCTAGTACTTTACTATGTTTAAGAGACTGTAGGCATTTAAATTTTCATGACTCCATATTAGGAATCATAGAGTCCAGCTTATGTAATGGACCCATTTATTTCAATTGCTATCCAAATTATAGTGTAAGTTTAAAGGATCCTAATATCTTACATGCCCTAACACTTAATATTAAGACAAGCAGGTATCACTTAATTGACGGAAGTTTACCATTAGCCTTGGTATATCGAATCTATTACAAAGTAATGAATACTAGCATAGAGCCAAGATCAATTAAAGCAAGCCAAAAATGTTAAACTATATTATTACAAATAGACATGAACGAAACTGTGAGACCCGACCCGAGTTCGTATGTGTGCATGTGTGTGTAAGTATGCATTCCGTCCACCTTGGTCCTGCGGTCCTACCGGTCGAGTCCCGATGACCCATGACCCTTTGATAGTGTTTGCAATCATCCGTAAGTCCCGTCATGAAGACCCGAGTTGGATCGAGTTGAGACATAATTAGTTCTAAGGTATGCTAAGTACGCGAATTGCTTCCTACCCCCTCCTGTCTCTAACCTCAACGGGTAGTTCTGTGGGCGGGCCCACCATGATGTATTTGCGCATCCAAGCTATTCATCCTTTTTCTCATATAATTTTAAGTCATAGAAACAAAAATGAGGCAAATCCAAGGCTCAAGTGCACCACACCAAATAATAAGTTTGGTTGCTTTAAATGCACAAAGCATTAAAGGCCGGCTGAATTAAATGCAAAATTCATATGTGATGTGGTCCATTTAAACGTTGGATATGCTTCATTTATGTGTTCATGCATTAAAATAATTTGAGAAAAGGGATGGACGGCTTGAATGTACAAATAAATCACGATGGGCCCGCCCACAGAACTGCCCGTTCGAGGCTACAGGTGGTCGGGGGTAGGACGTAATCCGCGTCCTCATAAAACACCTAGATTAAAATATACTAGCCGTCGGTTTCTGGCCACCTTTTGTCGAAGGTGGATTGTTATAATATCTTTTTTTAATAGTATATTTCTATCTTATCATTTAAGATCATCTAATTATAGAAATGTTATGGACACCTTATTTAAGTTGAGGCCCACCCATTCGAAGATATGGCCCACCAACATATGCATCATATGACCCTAAGATGTAAAAAATTCCACCGAGTGGATTATCTAGTGGGCCCTATCATTCTTAACCATTAAGCATTGAATTAACGAGTAAAATACACTAATTCGATGGTTACAATAATCAAATCTATGATGTATGCACCTTGGCTTATTGACGGTGGGTATTCACTGGTAGAGTGGCACTGATAATGGAGGGGCGGGCCTCATGTAAAGGGACCATATCAGCAATAAAAGGTAGTCCTGCGGACTATTAATCAAATAGTGGGTTTGTGTGTCTGTTTTGGAAGTGGATTGCATCAGGACGGACTCAGTCCACGCATGGGCCCTGTGGGATCCACCATGATGTATGGGTTTTATCCACGGCGTATATTCATTTTTCCAGGTAATTTTAGGATAGAATCCAAAAAATGATACAGATCAAAGGCTCAAGTGGACCACATCAAAGAAAACAGTGGTGATAGTGAAACCCACCATTGAAACCATCCTATGGCCCACCGTGATGTTTATTTTCCATCCAAACCGTTCATAATTTCACATAGACGTGGATGAAGGGAAAATACAAATATCATCTTGATCAAAACTTCTTCCAGCCCCAAGAGTTTTTCAACGGTGAAAGTTCAGTCCCTACTGTGTGGTCTGCTTGAGCTTGAATCTTCCTCAATTGTATATTCATGCCCTTAAATGATCTGAAAAAATGGATGGATGGCATGGATAAAACTTATACATTAAGATGGGCCCCACAGTGCACCAGTCTAGAACGACTCGGTCCGACGGGGATAAGATGTAATCGGCTTCCGTAGGTTTTATGGTTAAAGTCGGCTTGGCTCCCTTAGCTGCGAGCTTGAATGGACCCCCTCTAGTGGTTTTGGATTTTTCCTGTGTAGCACACAACATTACTAGTCGGTGCTGGAAAATCTCTGTGGGGCCACTATGAGGGTACGTGTTTTATCCACTCCGTCCATCCGTGAGGTCCACATAATTTATGTATTTTATCCGCTCCGTCCATCTATTTTACCAAATAATTTTAGGACTTGAGTCTAAAAATGAGGCATATCCAATATTCAAATGGACCATACCATAGGAAACAGTTAAATTGAATGTCTACTGTTGAAAAATTCTTGGGGCCCACATAATTTTTGGATTCAGGTTATATTTGTGTTTTCCATTCATCCATGTCTGTATAATCTTATGAATAGGTTTGATGATAAATAAACATCACTGTGGGGCCTAGAAGGCTTTCAACGGTAGAAATCATTATCCCCGCTGTTTATAGTGGTATGATCCACTTGATATTTGGATATACTTCAATTTTCAGTTCAACCTCTTAAATTACATGGAAAAACAGATGGATAACGTGGATAGACCACATAAATTCAAGGTGGGCCCAACTGAGTTTACTAAGTAAGATGAGAGCGAACTGAGTAACTCAGTACGCAGTTAGATTTCAATTTTCGGGCATGAGCAAAATTCGGGCTTAAGCTAACCTAAGCCCAGCGTATGAGAAAGCAACATAACTTTTTACAACGGTGACCTTCTATTTTCATATACCAAATATGTGTTGTTATAAAGGATGACTTAAACTTGAAAAGTTTTGGAAAAAATTCGACTAGTCGAAGCAAGTTCGACTCGAAGTCTAGTAAAAATGTTTCTGAATTTTTCGAGGTCTTTGACCAGTCGAGAGATAGGCTCGACTAATCGATGGGGTCCTTTAACCAGTGGAAGCCCACGCTCGACTAATAGAAGGTTACACAGATGATGCACGGATTTTGCGTGGACTGCATAAATTTGAGGCAATTTCAGAGAGGTGTGTAAATAGAGTTTTCTAAACTATAAATAGGAGTTCCTATGGCCATTCTAAGGTATGCTAAGTAATTTATTACTCATTGAAAATCTTTGTAATTGTGTCTTATTCTTAATCTCATTGAAAAATTTATCTGCAAATTCTAAGCTCTGTTCTATGGGTATGATTATGCCTTGAGATATATGATGTTCTAAAAATCTAATTTTGGTTTGAAATAGTTTAATTTTAGTTGCTGAAACAACTAACCCGTTTGTTTTGATAACGTTTAGAAATATTCTTAAATGTTTCCAATGTTGTTCTAGAGAATCTGAAAATACTAATACATCATCTATATATACTATAGTGAAGTTAATATAGGGATTGAAAATATCATTCATAATATTTTGAAACTCTGATGGTGCATTTTCTAATCCAAAGGGCATGACATTTCATTCATATTGACCAAAAGGTACATTAAAAGCAGTTTTATATCTATCTTCTTCTGCGATTTATATTTGTCAAAATCCTGACTTCATATCAAACTTTGAGAAAACTTTTGCTGAATATAATCTCCCTAATAAGTCTTTTTTGTTTGGTATTGGATATCGTATCCATTGTAATACTTTGTTTAATGGTTTGTAGTTTATTACTAATCTTGGAACTCCTCTTTATATTTCAACTGATTTGTTAACATAAAATGCTGAACAACTCCATGGTGATTTACTATGTCTTATCAAACCTTTTTGTAATAGTTCGTCTAGCTCTTTTTTACAATGCTCTAATAATTCTTTCGGCATTTAGATCGGTCTGACTTTTGTAGGTATTCGTGATTCATGAAAGTCTGATTCATATGGTAATTTGACTATGTGCCATTTTCTATTGCAGAATGCTGTCGGAAGATCAGAACATATTTCCTTTTTTAATAATTCTTCAAAACTTTGGATTCGATTTCTTGTTCCAGGTAATTTCAAATCTTCGTTGATTTTAATATATTGGATTTGATTTTTAACTTGTTTAATATGTTCTTTTTTATGTGTGATTATATTTATAGATTTTGTTATTAAGACTAACTTTAACTGGTTTATATCCCTAATTTTTGGAGGACTGATAAATTCAAATGTTAATTCTTGGCCTAGTAAGTTAATTTTTATTCCAAAGTTATCTACGCTAAATGGTTTAATTAATTCTAAAAATGGTGTACCTAGTATGACAGGTTGTGTTAAGTTTTTAATTAATAAAAAAAGTTATTTTTAAACATATTCCTTAATTACATACTTCTGCTTTTGATAATTTATAGTTAATTCGTAGTTTTGATCCACTGGCAGTTGTTAATTGTTTTAAAGTTTTCTCAAAATATATACTAGGTACTAATCCTTCTTGGATACAATTCATATCTGCTCCTATGTCTATTAAAGCAATTGTGTGGATATGGAATTCTTTATTTATGACAATGGTTAGGTTGACATGCCATTAAGCTATTATGGTTTTCTAGTAAATATTTAATTTGTCTTTTTAAATCTCGTATTTCTCTTTTGTTTTCTTTTACTTCTAGATATAAGTCATTTAAAGTTAGTGTTTTTTCTTGGGTTGGTTGGAATCTGTCTAGAATTTCCGTAATATTGTATGGAGTTAATGGATTATTTAATTTTGTTGGCTTAGATAGAGATTCTTGTAAGTTTTGTAAGTACATTCGTTTTAAATTTGGATCATGTAAGTGTTCTGCAAAATCTAATAAAGTTCTTTGTTCTTTTGTTAGTGTGCATATGGATTTTATTGAGCATTTTAAACATGTACCAATCTTTTCTTCTTATTCTGGTTTATCTACTTCTTTTAAACTAGAATCTGCTTCTTGTTCGGAGTCTGTTGTTTATATGTTACTTGTATTTTCATTAATATTTTGGATATTATTTTCTAATTCTTCTGAGTCTATTTGGCTGGATTCTGAGGAGTCAGAGGATGAATGCTCTTTCAAAAATATTATATAACCATTGTTTTAATTTTTCATTTATTTCTAGTTCATTAATTTTATTTTTTAAGCCGCAATTCTTTGCAAAATGGTTTATTTTACCACATTTGTAGCAAGTTGGTTTTTTCTGGAAGTAGGATTGGAATTGTCTTTTCTTATTAAAGTTAGGATGGTAAACCTTCTTAGTTTTATATATTCTTCTTTAGGGATTTGGTATTTTTATTTCTAATAATATAATTTATTAAAATTTTGTTTATATTTTTTCTTTCTAAAATAATTTTATTTTAATCTCTTTTTTCTTTCAGAAGGAGTTACAATTTTTTGGTATCCAAATTGTTCACAAAAACTCCCTAATTCATGTCTAGTTAGTTTTCTTTCTTTTTTCATTTTAGCTTTAAGTCTAATATATATGCATAAGGCTAGTCCTTCATTTGTAATAAATGTTATTAAATCTCCATATATTATTCGATCATAGGGTATATTCTCATTATAGAGTTATCTTAATTTTTGTTGGATTATTTCTGCAAATAGTTTTGGTAATCCCGCAGTAAAACGTTCTTTCCAATATGACATGTTACAATCTTGTCGTATCATTATTTTACTGATAAAAGTATCTTTGTACCATCTAAAGTCGTTTAATGTTGGATATTGAATATTATTTAAGATCTCACTAGTTCTTTGTCTAATATTATTTAGATCTCCTACAAAATGTTTAATGATGGTATATAAAAGGGTATTAATTGTATTTTGAATAGGTTGTCCTTGGTCTAAAATAGGTTGTCCAGTGGCTTCTAATTTAATAGTAGATAATAAACGGTCTCGATCTTGTAAGGTTAGATAGTTATCCCACCAGCCTTTAAGTTGACCAGTAAAACCAGAAATAATTAATTGAGCGGCAGTGAAATCATCAACGCTGCGATTTCGGTTATAAACAGTAGCAACCATGGTCATTTCATGAACTAAATTAATAAATTGTATTCAGACATTTCATCTATGTTTCATTCATATATAGAACCGCTAGAATAAGAACTTTGAGTTATTTGATTTCGTTCTTCAAATTGGAGATCTACTGGAGTGGATGTGGAGTAATAATTTCTAGTTATAGGAAAAGGGGTAGTATATTTAATTTCATTACATTCGATATCAGGGAGAGTTCGTTCTAAAGGAGATATATATTTGTCAGTATGGTTGATTGATTCGGGAATAGAGATATTAGCTAATTTTTTTTGTGATTTCTTCTAGCATTTCTTATGTGGAGTCTTTAAGTGCAAATTGCATATTTTTTAAAAATTCATGTGGTTTGAATAGGAGTGTTTGGTTGTTAATGTCAGATGAAAATTGTATAGGAGTAGAATCTAAGGAAACATTGTATTAATTGTTCAGTTAAGTGTTCTATCTTATTTGTAATATTTTCTATTCGATTAGTTTGTTCTCTTATGGTTAATAAATATTGATTTGAATAATTATTGTGGTCTATTATAGTCTTTATCCCTTTCATAATGGTATAGTTAGTTGGAGTAATGAGGTCGCTGTTTTGTATGCTTCTAAAGGGTGTAGCCTGTATTTCAATATTTTTTATATTTATTTGAATCGCATCAGAAAGCGGATATATGGAAGTAATAGTTTTGTTTTCGGTTGTCTTCCATTCTTGAGTTGTTTTTGTAATTATATTTACCTGTCTATTTTTTGTTTGTGTAGAATAAAATTTATTACGCCAATTAATAAACCATTAGAAGAATGGGATATTTTCTTTGTATTGTATACAATATTTAATATGTAATTCTTTCATATAATCTTATTTATATCGTTGTGGGAATATTTTATAAAAATTTTCTCTATTTTGTTTATTATAATCTTGATTAAACTCATAACTTATATTTTGTTCATCTATGATAAATTCCTTTTTTAGGACAAATATTCCTGGGTCCATTTGGAACTGTGTTGGTGATAGAGTTTATCGGTCTTCTTGATGTGTTGTATAGTATGGCTGAGTGATATTAGATTGTGTTCTAGTCCCTTATATTCGAGGTTCATCGGTAATATTAGTTCTTGTTTCATCATCTAATCGTCTACTTCGTATTATGATGTCTGGTTGGATTCGCGGTGTTTCCACTCTAGAAAATGATGATCTTCTATTGATGTCAATATTTTTTATGTTTAAGGTACATGTCTAGTGGGATTCAATTGAATTTCTACAGATCCATCAAAATGTTCTATTATTTGTTCTAAGTTTCTATTTTCCACTTGTTGGGGAGGTTGTAATTGCGTTAAATTCCAACTTTGCAGTAATTGTATTTAGTTCCATGTGATTGCTTTTGAAACTACTGTATTAGTTTTGTTCATGTCTGTTTGTAATAATATAGTTTGACCTTTTTGGCTTACTTCAACCTTTTTATTAATCAATGAATATTTTTTGAATTATAAGAAGAAAGTTATGATCATAATCATCTTCGACTTATGCTTCTTTTTCTTTTTTAGTTATTGCCTACCATTGCCTCGAGTCCCATTCAACGGTAGATAGAGCTGTTAGTTTTATTATCTGATTCAACGGTCAGATTATCGTCCACCAATGCAATAATCAGTTTAATAAATATTTTTGGGATAATGATTCATCTAAACTGGATCTCGGGATTTGGACCTTTTAATTTGAATGGCTTGTATACCAAGTATGCAATTTCTGAGTTTGTACGTATCTTCACAGAATCATTTGATTAGTTTGTTTCACAGAGCGGGGCCTCTGATTTGCGATCAGAACCGTTGGAATAATGAGATCCAACGCGGTTAAGTGGATGGTGGAGATATCCTTGAAATATTTGGCCTTCTTCTTTGGGTTATTGCTATTGTCTTTATTAACCGTTGATTTATTTTCTACAAATCTATTCTCTCTCTTTCTTTTTCTTTTTTTTTTTTCTTTTTTGAAATTCTATCATGATTGGTGAGACCCATCGGATCAACAGTTTGATCACCTGGAAACGGCCCCACTTGCACTAATTGGGGTGTTAGGGAAATGATTATGAACTGAGTAAACGTTGTTGGGCCCACCATGAATGTATGTGGTTTATCCACATCGTCCATTCGTTTTTCCAAATAATTTTATTAGTTAAAAGCAAAATTGAAGTATATCTAACGATCAAGTAGACCACACCACAGGAAAATTAAGAATAATGATTTCCACCGTTGAAACCATCCTAGGGCCCCCAGTTTTGTTTATTTGTCATCCAAACTGTTCATAATATCACCTATACGTGGATGAATGGAAAACACAAATATCATCATGAACCAAAACTTATGTGGCCACTAAGAAATTTTCAACGGTAGACATTTAATGCACACTCTTTCTCGTGGTGTGGCCCACTTTAGCTTTGTATATGCTTCATTTTTAGACTCAAGCCTTAAAATTATCTTTCAAAATGGATGGACGAAAGGGATTAAATATATAAAAATCACGTTGGGCCCCACAGAGCTTACTCAGTACGCAATCGGCTTCCCACGTTAGGACAAGGAATTGATATAGAGACCCAAGCTTCTTGACTGTAGGCGCTTTTTTTCCTACTTTGGGAATGCCATTGCATGTTTACGGTATATTATTGCAGGTAGAAAGAGGGGTGTCTTTATTAACAAGAGGTAAAATACTATAAGAAAGAACTTAACACCTACAGACAATGTACCACAGCCTGTCTATGGCACCATGTTTCCTGTTATCTTCCAAGTTTTTAGGGCATCAGTACCATTAAAACTCTAGGTCACACCTCCAAGATCACCTGGAATAAATAAAATAAAATAAAAAGCAGAAATATCACTAGGTTGTCATTCTTTGAAATCAATGAACCACCGACGATTCAAATTAAAATAAAGTTTTGGCCCACGTGGAGAGCGGATTAGCTTGATTTTCGAACAAGCTGACCCACATGTAGAGTCTATTGCTTTTATGGTGTTGATTTACTCAAAGGTGGTATATTTGAGTTAGATGTCACTTTACCGTAAGTTGTGGTACGGTTGACTGTTGGTGATCAGTTCTCTTTGTCTGCGATGAACACGGATTGCATAGCGCAGAGCCATTGAAAGCCAAGCCGAGTAGAGTGGAGCCAAAGCCACAAGCTCTAATAAAGTTTTCTATCCATAAACGGAAAATAAAACCAAAGAAAAGATACGCAACGTTATAATAACGAGGGGATCCATCTGTCACTTCTTTTCATCTTTTCCAATTTCTAACCCCCCGTCTCTCTCTCTCTCTCTCTCTCTCTCTCTCAATTCTACGCTAATGCTCGTTTCTCTCTTCAATGTAAGTACCTCTCTCTCTCTCTCTCTCTCTCTCTCTCTCTCTCTCTCTCTCTCTCTCTCTCTCTCTCTCTTTTTCTATATGTCTAACCATCTTAGGTTTCAGTTCAAAGCTCTCAATTCTACGCCGATGCTCGTTTTGACTCTCTTCAATGTAAGTACCGCTCCCTCTCTCTCATGGGGTTCTACATAAAACCCCATGTTTTGATCTCTCTCTCTCTCTCTCTCTCTCTCTCTCTCTCTCTTTTGGGATTCTTAAGAAAATCATTGCTCTCTCTATCTCTCTTGGGATTCTTAAGAAAATCATTGCTCTCTCTCTCTCTCTCTCTCTCTCTCTCTCTCTCTCTTGGGATTCTTAAGAAAATCATTGCTCTCTCTCTCTCGCGACTTCGGCGTCGTACGTTCTCTATCCTTTTCAAAGGGTCTGATTCTATGTGGGCCCATCGTGCCAGAGGTGGCCCACGTGTGAGATATCCCGTAAAGGCCCACTTGTCAGAGATCAAGAGCGTACATTAGGTATGGTACATGTGAACGTACCAGAGATAAAAGCAACATGGATATGCTTATCCAGTTGGGGAACGGATTGGCCACTCCCCCTGACACCAGCCAATGGCAGGTGGTTGGAGCTCTGTGGGCCCCACCATGATGTATGTGTTTCATCCATGCCATCCATCTATTTTTACGGTATGAGACCAAAAATGAGATATATCTCAATCTCAAGTGGACCACATTACAGGAAACAGTGTTGAATGAGCGTCCACCATTAAAAAAAAATTTAGTGGCCATAAAAGTTTTGGATCAAGCTGATTTTTATTTTTTCCCTTCATCTAGGCCTGTATGACCAAATCAATAGATTGGATGTCAAATAAACAGTACAGTGAACCTTAGGAAGATTTTAATGGTGGATATCCAATCACAATTGTTTTCATGTGGTGTGGACCACCCGAGATTTATATACCTCTAATTTTTGGGACAAAGCTTTAAAATGATCTTTAAAAATGGATGAATGGAACGGATGAAAAACAAACATCATGGTAGGGCCCACAGAGCACTGACCACCAGCCAAGGGGAGTAGCCAATCCGTTTCCACTGAGTTGTTCATACTTGTACAAAAAGAAACGGGCGGTTTATAAATCGTACGGTCCAAATTACACGAATGATGCCAAATGGGTGGGCTGGATATCTGACAAGTGTGACCCTCCTGACACATGTCCAGAAGATGGTTACTCTTTCTCATTGCATGTTTCTCATTGCATGTGTCGCAAATGCACCGCAGTACAGATCATCCAAGTGCAAAACCCTTACCTTTTTATCAATTTGAGCAAAACCCTCACTGTCACATGCCATTAGGGTTCGAACAACTGTTATGACAAAATAGATCCGTTGACAGTCCAGCCCTGGGGTTGGCTTCAATCTAGATTTTGAATTGTTTGGCAAGGCAAGTCCAGATTGGATATCCTGGCTAAAGGACAGTCATGTCAGGGATTCTGTGGGGCCCACCATGATCTATATGTTTTATCCACGATAAATTTAGGGCATGAGCTAAAAATTTAGTTAAATCAAAGGCTCAAGTAGACTACATGATGTGAGGATTGAACTCTAACCGTTAAAAGCATCCTAAGGCCTACCGTAATGTTTATAGGTCATCCAGTTCTATGAACAGAAACATAAATATCAGCTTAATTCAAAAATCATGTAGGCCTCAAGAGTTTTTAACGGTAAACTTTAAATTTCCATTGTTGTGTGATCCAATTAAGCCTTTAATCCACTTCCTTTTGGGCTCGTGGTCTAAAATGATATGTCGAAATAGATTGACAGTGTAGACGAAACATATAAATTATGGTGGGCCTCACAAAGCCTCTAACGTTACCGGCGTATCTAGTTACGTCCTTGTGTGGGTAGTACCCAATCCGTCACCGGGCTAGGCTATTTCAGACTTTTAATCTTGCCTAACTGGAGAGCGGTCCATTAACAGCACCAATGTAAAATGTTGGATTCCGTGCACATCTACAGTGCATGTGTCACGACATGATACGTATGTAACGTTCGGCCATACAATTAGGTGGTCTACACTGCCTGATCTTTTGTCATGAAAATCAGACATCATCACATCTCATCCTTATGACCTTCCTGACACCGTCACACGCATTTGAAAATAGACTTTTGAAGCCTCCTATTTTGAAATGCTTGCTGGATTCCCGCAGACAATTGTAAATGGTAGTGATGATGTGCAGGGTGTCGTGTGCTCACCACACATTCAAATGAATGTAGGATGCGGACTGTGTGGTGACCCTTCCATCACCTACATCAGTGTTGGCAGGAGCCTATGGGGCCCACCGTGATGTATGTGTTTTATCCACTCTGTCCATCTGTCTTTCCAGATTATTTTAGCGCTTGTGAACCTAAAATTGAAGCATATCCAAAGTTCAAGTGGACCACATGATAGGAAACAGTGGAAATAATGACGTCCACGGTTGAAACCTTCTTAGGGCCTACATGGAGGTTTATTTGTCATCCGAACATTAATGATATTGGACCGTGTAAGCAAATTAAAAGGGCATATTTGTCATTATATATTAAGGGTTTCGGAGGTCCAATTCACTCAAGAAAAAGAATAGAAGCGAGCCATTGAAAGCCAAGCCGAGTAGAGTGGAGCCAAAGCCACACGCCCTAATAAAGTCTTCTATCCAGAAACGGAAAATAAAAATAAAGAAAAGATACGCAACGTTATAATAACGAGGGCATCCTTCCATCTGTCACTCTTTTTCTTCTTTTCCATTTCTAACCTTCTCTCTCTATATCTAATCATTTTAGTTCAAAGCTCTTTTGCTCTCTTCAATGTAAATGCCTTTCCCCCTCTCTCGTTTTCTATATATCTAACCATCTTGGGTTTCAATTCAGAGCTCTCAATTCTACACCTATGCTCATCCTGACTCTCTTCACTGTAAGTACCCTCTCTCTCTCTCTCTCATATTTTTCCGTCTAGGCGGTAAACGCACTCGGCCACGCACAGGTAATCGTTTATCCTATTAAAAAAAAAAAAAAGGACGCCGATTCTCCACCAAAGACTTTCGCATGAAGTCGCTGCGCTGAGAACTCAGGTGGGACCCACTTTAATGTTTGTGAGAAATCCTACCCGTCCATCCGTTTTTTGAGTTCAATTCAGGACATGAGGCGAAAAATGAACCGTTTCCAGGCTCCAGTGGGCAAAAAACGTGATAATTGAAGTCCACAGTTGAAATATGCGTGGGCCACAAAAGCTTTGAGTCATGCTAATATTTTTTATTTCAGTTCATCCCAGTAAGAATGAAGTTATTAACGGTACGGATGGCTAGTAAACATCACTGTTGAACCCAGGTAGATTTTAACGGTAGGAATTTTCCTAACCACATTTTCCTTTAGTAGGGCCCACTTGAGCTTTAGATACGATTCATTTTTGTCATCATCTCATGAAATGAACTCAAAAAACGAATGGAAGGGGAGGATTTCTCACAAACATCACAGTGGGCCCCACTTATATATTTTATCCATTCTGTCCATCTATTTTATAAGATAATTTTAGAGCCTTAACTCAAAACCTAAGTATATAAAAGGCTAAAATGTACCACACTAAAGGAAACAGTGTGAATTGAATTTATACTGTTGAAAAATTCTTGGGGGCCACAGAAGTTTTGGATCAAGATTATATTTTTTTTTTACCTTCATCCATGTTTTTTTTGATCCTTTGAACAGTTTGGATGAAAAATAAACATCACCGTGGGGCCTGGAAAGGTTTCAACGGTGGAAATCATTATTTCCACTGTTTTCTGTGGTATAGGCCAGTTGAGATTTTTATAAGCTTCGATTTTGGGTTCAACGCCTAAAATTAGATAGAAAAACAGATGGAAGGTGTGGATAAGTTACATAAATTCACAGTGGACCCAACTGAATTTTCTCAGTGTGACAATCCGATTTCATGGCCGAGTGTGTGCACGGCGGAAACGGAGAAAGATCCGGTAACAGATGTAACGGAGTGGCATTTATATCCAGGGAACATGCCAGTGGTATCAAACTAATGGCGTTTTGCCACATCACTTCAGTAGCGTTTTGGCTACTGAAGCGTTCAGTATCCAATCCGCTCCCGTCAAATGGGTGGGCTGGATATCTGACAAGTGTGACTTCCCTGACACGTGTCTAAAAGATGGTTACGCTTTCTCGTTGCATGAATTGCATACAGATCATCCAAATTAAAATCAAACTGGTCGAGCAATCGTTACCATTCAATTCGTGGCAAACAAATGAATGGTTAAAAATAAAACAAAGAGTGGCCGAATTCAATGGGAGAATCAGATGGTTATTACCATATGATCAGATTGATTTTTGGCTCATTACAAGTCCAAAATCAGTACAGAGATTTGGACGGTCTGGATTGTCATGCAGCTACACCATGTGTAGGCTTGTACGGTGAATGAGTTACCACCATTTTAAGGGAAACGGATTGGCTACTCTCCCTGACACCGGCCAATGGCTGGTGGTCGGTGCTCTGTGGGCCCCACCATGATGTATGTGTTAAATCCATGCGGTCCATCTATTTTTATAGATTATTTTACAGTATGAGGCCAAAAATGAGATATATGCCAATCTCAAATGGACCACATTACAGGAAATAGTGTTGAATGAGCGTTGACCATTAAAAACATTTTGGGGTTCATAGAAGTTTTGGATCAAGCTGATTTTTATTTTTTCCCTTCATCTGGGCCTGTATGACCTAATCAACAGATTGTATGTTAAGTAAACAGTACATTGGGCCTTAGGAGGATTTTAATGGTGGATATCCAATCACTATTGTTTCCATGTGATTTGATCCACCTGAGATTTATATCCCTCACATTTTTAGTATCAAGATTTAAAATGATCCGTAAAAATATATGAATGCAATGGATGAAACATATACATCATTTTGGGGCCCAAATAGCACTGACCACCGGCCACGAGGCTGGTGGCAGGGGGAGTAGCCAAACCGTTTTCCATTCTAAGGTGGTGGTGAGTTGTCATATTGGCGAGAATCCTCACACGCATTTGAAAATAGACTTTTGAAGCCTCTTATTTTGAAATGCTTGCTAGATTCCCGCAGACCATTTTAAATGGTAGCGATGATATGCAGGGTTTCATGTGCCCACCACGCATTCAAATGGATATCGCCCTATCGGACATAGATTGTGTGGTGACCCTTCCATCACCTACATCCGTGTTGGCAGGAGCCTGTGGGGCCCACCATGATGTATGTGTTTTATCCACTCCGTCCATCTGTCTTGCCAGATTATTTTAGTTTGTGAGCCTAAAATTGAAGCATATCCAAGTTCAAGTGGACCACATCATAGGAAACAGTGGAAATAATGACGTCCACGGTTGAAACCTTCTTAGGGCCTACATGGAGGTTTATTTGTCATCCAAACTGTTCATATGGTCAGACGGACCTGGATGAAAGGAAAACAAAAATATCAACTTGATCCAAAACTTCTGTGGTCTCCAAGAAGTTTTCAACGGTAGGTGTAAAATATCCACTTGTTTCTTGTTGTGAAGTCTACTTGAGCTTTGGATATGTTCTAGTTTTGGGACCATAGTCTAAAATGAGGTGGAAAAATCGGATGGACGGTGTGGATAAAACATATACATCACTGTGAGGTCTACAGAGTCATGCCATCATAGAAATTAGTGATGGTAGGGTCACCACGCAATCCGCGTCCATTGTGGGAGCCCATGCAACAAAAAAGCTATGTGGGTCCATCGTGATGTATGTGAGACATCCCCTCTGTCCATCTTAGGTGTAATTCACTGTGCTTTATTCTTTTGAGTAGAAGTTTTGTAATTTTATGTAAGGAACAGCCAGTATGTTATCTTTATACTACATCTGAACCATTGAAATGGTAGGCCTTATGTTGAAGATTATGTAATAAGGAAACCAGACTGATCAAGTCATCAGGTGGACCACATTCATAATTCACTCTCCAATGTATCCATTGTCTGTCCACAATTCCTACCGTGTGGAAACTGAAGAATGAATTGGACGCGGATTTTCTGCTGAAGCTTTTGCTCTAAACTTCCAGTGCCGGGAAGCTAGGTGGGGCTCACTCTGATTTTTTTTTTAATTGAAATCCACCCCGTTCATCCGTTTTGAGAGCTCACTTTAGGGAACCGGACCAAAAATGAGCCTGATCCAAGACTCAATTGGGCCACACGAGAGGGAAAAGTAGAGAAATAAATTCCTACAGTTGAAACCTTCCTGGGCTCTACTTGATGTTTATATGCCATCCAAACCGTTTATAAGGTAATTCCCACTGGGATGAAGTCAAAATACAAAATGCTTAGCCTGATACAAAACTTGTGTGGCCATACGAATGTTTGGATGGTGTCAATGGTGGATGTTCAATCCCCACTGTTTCTTCTCATGTGGCCCACTGAGTCTTTGATCCAGCTCATTTTTGGTCAAATGTCCTAAAATGATCCCGTAAAACGGATGGACGGGGTGGATTTTACACAAACTTCATGGTGGGCCCTGCCTAGTTTCCCGATGCAGGAAGTTCCCTGCCTAAGAAGTTCCACTGGGATTTTACACATTTTAATGGTTCAGATGTTGTTGACACTTGCCACTAATGCCGTATCCCAATGGTAGGTAGATTTATGGTGCATTGGTATGTATGTAAACATCCCTTGGTTGTTGATGCTCCTGTGCCCGCATCCTCTACAAAGCTTTGTAGGTTAACCTACTGCACAGTGTGTGGGGCCCACCGTGAAGTAAGTTTGACATTCAGTCTGTCCATCATATGCACCCCCTCATGTTCTCTTTTGAGCCCAAAAATCAGGCCAATTCAAAATCCGGGTGGGCCGCACAACAGGAAACAGTTGAGATAGGAGCACCCACCATTAAAACCTTCCAGATTTTATGTATCCGTTCTTTTAATATACCATCCAATCCGTTCTGAAGATTCACCCCACCACAATGAATGGACGGACCAAAAATCAGTCTATTTCAAACCTCAGGTGGGCAACACATGAATATGATTGTAGAGGTTTTAGGCATGATTTTACATGGTGTTGCTCACCTGAGTTTTGGCTCAGCCTGATTCCTTTTGACACCATGGATAACATGAAGGGCCATCCGTGATGGATGGATTGGATGCTGTGCATATGTTATGGAGTACCCCAACAACCCCATTGTAGGTTGAGTTAAACTACAAGGCTTTGTATTGAATCCTCCTTATAGTTATTATTTTATTTACAAAAAAGTACAGTAAAAGACTTGAAATGATAGTTTAGTTACAGTTATTCACCTATTATTCGTTAATTACATTTATAGTGTGATAATTTTATAAAGAGATTTTTACATAATACAACCTCACTTATATGGCATTTACATTTCAATAAATATTTAAATTAACTTTTCATTAAACTACGTCATTAATCAAGTCAATTGTGAGGGCAATATCCTCCGTTAGTCTTCTCTAAATTATGTTAAATTAAGTGTGCTCTCTTCATAAATCACAACAATAAACATGAAAAAACTTTAGGAAGAAAGATAGAAGTCAAGAGATCTAGAGTGTGTCACTGCGCTGGCAACGGTGGAAGGAGCAAGGGAAAGAAAATGGAGATGGCGAGGGGGTGAAGAGAAAACCCCCTTGATTTCTTCTTCTTCTTTTTTTTTTTTTTCATGCTCAGAGGTTACAACAAGCATTTTTCATAAGTGTTTTTTGTCATTTATGAAAAAAGTGCATTTAAATTGTCGGAATTCAGAATAATAATAATAATAATAATAATAATGAAAATTATAGCAATATAGATTTGATTAGAGAATAATGGATTTTTGGAATCTTGGTGATGGAGATTTTTATGTTAGAAGTCTTCAATTTGACAGAGATAAAGGGTATGTCAATGCCATTGACAAACCACTCAATGCCATCAAAAAGTCTGGAAAAAATCTAGTTGCTTGCTGGGTAGTTTTGGAGTTGTTACTTGATGCCATCGACGGTGGCTTCGATGTCATTAAATGGACTTCAATGGCTATCAATGTTATTGAAGGTCCCATCGATGACACACGCGAAACTGGGTAAGTACGCGATTTGTTTTTAATTCCAATCGTGATAGTATATATATCGGGTGTAATTAAGATTAGGATTTCTAAATGAATGTTAAGACATTCCTACGGTGCTCTAGAGCAAAGTTAGGGATTTGAGATGGGATTTTGAGTTATTTAGATTAGTAAGTCCATTCATCTCTTGTAATATCGATTCATAGTGGATGACTTGTCGCTTTGTTCCTTCGTTTTTTCCTCTGAAGATTTTTCCACATAAAATTCGTATGTTCTCTACACGTTTTGTTTGCATTTGATTTCGTCTCATTTAATTGAATTTGGGTTTTCTTCCGTGCAATCCCCAACAAGTGGTATCAGAGATAATGTTAGGGTTTCAAGTTCTAATATGAAACACGTCGACGAAAGGGTTTAACATTAAGTACGAAATGGAGAAGTTCACCAATAAAAATAACTTTGAACTATGGAAGGTTAAGATAAGAAGCTTTCTAGTTCAACAAGGATTGTAACAAGCTCTCCTTGGCAAGACAAAATGTCCTGTGTCTAGCATACAACATTTTCTACAATGTCCTAGATTAAAATCCTACCACAAGGGTATGGACAAAACTTGATAGTTTGTACATGAGGAAATCCCTGAGCAGTCATCTGTATCTTAAGAAATAGTTTTATAATCTTAAGATGATGAATGGATCTAATATTAATGATACATGAGCACATTCAGTGAATTGCTCTATAAACTGACGAATGTAGAAGTTAAGATCAGAGAAGAAGATTACGCCTTAATTCTGTTAGATTCGCTCCTACCGACTTACGAGAATCTCGTATACACTTTGATTCACAGTAGGGATATCATCGATGTTAAAATTGTCATCTCATCCCTTGAGAAGCAGTTGAGAAGGAAAGATAGTAGCGAGGGTACATCTACAGATGCGTTGGTTGCCAATTGAAGGAATTCTGAACAAGAGAATGAGAATTTTCAATCTAGATCCAATTCAAAAGGGAATGGCAAGATGACGTGTTGGAAGTGTAGAATGATAAGATAAATTAAAATGATTGTCAAAATTGTAAGGCAAATAAATAAAGGAAATCTGAGAATGCGACGAAAGAGGTCAATACAATGTGATCTAGTGAGATGTGGATGGTAGTGATGTCTTAACCACATCTAAATCCGGTTATCCCGGTAACGACTAGATTTTAGATTCGAGGGCCTCATACCACATAACTTCTCACAGGGATTGGTTTGCCACCTATAGCGAGTGTGATGGTGGATAAGTTTTTATGGGCAATAACATTGGATGTAAGGTGATTGGAATCAGTTCATTGCGCATCAAGATGTTCGATAGGGTGGAATGTATCTCACATATGTGCAACACATTCCAGACCTCAACAAGAACCTGATCTCTTTTAAAGCATTAGAGGCACTTACATGCAAGTTCACAAGTTTTGATTGGGTCCTTAAAGTAGCTAAAAGGGTACTCATGATAATGAAAGCGTGGCGAAATAACAACATTTACAAGTTGATCGGGAATATCGTATTGGGTGGAGCTACAACCTCTGCAGTGGAATCCACATCAGCATATATTTGGCATGCACGTTTAGGCCACATGAGCGAGTGCGGTATAAAGGTACTTTCTTATCTTTCTTTGATCCTTATATTTAAAAGCGTTGATTTTCATATATGTGAGCATAATATATATGGTAAACAATTACGGCTAACTTTTAAGAAGGAAAAACATGTTTATAAGTGTGTATTAGAGTATGTGCATTCAAATGTATAAGGCTTGTCGCTTGTTCTTTCTATTGGAGGGTCATCCTTTTTTGTCTCATTAAAATATGACTACTTCAAGAAAGTATGGGTTTATTTCCTGAGAAATAAATCCGATATATTCGCCACATTCAAAGTATGGAAGATAATGATTGAAACACATAAAGGGAAGAAACTAAAGGTTTTAAGGACAAACAATGGATGCGAATTCACTTTAAAGGAATTCAATTAGTTTTACAAAGACACGAGGATTATAAGACACAATACAGTAAAGCACACACTTGAACAAAATAGTTTAGTCGAATGAATGAATCAAACTCTCTTAGAGAAAGCCTGAAGTATGTTGAGTAATGTTAGATTGGGTAAGGAACTATAGACTGATGTCGTTAATACGACTTGTTACCTAATAAATCGATCTCCATTTACACCAATAAATGGTAAGATTGTAGAAAAAGTGTGAAGTGGTCATGATGTCAATTACTCATAGTTGCGGATTTTTTGTTGCAATGCTTACTCTCATGTATCGTCAACGGAGAGAGATAAACTAGAACAAATGGTGAAAATGTGTACTTTTATAGGTTATGGTGATGAAGTGAAAGGATATAGGTTGTATAATCGGGTCACTCGAAAAATCATAATTAGCAGAGATGTCAGGTTTGATGAGGATTCTGTGTTCCGTAAGAAAGAACACGAGGAACCAGAGAAATCAACGGTCATTGATGTTAAGATTGAAAAAGTTGATACACAAGCAGAGCTTGAGCCGCTGGAAGAGGTACAATATTAGGTGGAGTAGCGACCCCTTAGAAGGAATCCACCAAAATATCATAGATTACTGGCCAAATATAGAGATGACTCAAATATTGTATTCACTCTCATTACGGATAAGGGGGATCTGTCTACCTTTCAAGAAGTACTTGATGACCCAGATGTTGAGAATAGATAGAGGTCATACATGACGAGATGAACTCTCTGTACAAGAATGAGACATGGAAGTTGGTGGAGCTTTCAGTATGATGTAAAGTGATCAGTTGTAGGTATATCTACAAGAAGAAGCATAATATATACAAGGTGAGATTGGTCACGAAAGGATATGCGCAGAATGATG
Organism: Magnolia changhungtana; assembly: GCA_030180095.1. Classification (NCBI taxonomy): domain Eukaryota; kingdom Viridiplantae; phylum Streptophyta; class Magnoliopsida; order Magnoliales; family Magnoliaceae; genus Magnolia; species Magnolia changhungtana. The sequence goes on from JASAUF010000604.1 coordinate 76,156, forward strand.
GTATCAACTTTAGTAAAATTTTTGCTCCTGTGGTCAAGCAAGTGTCTATCATATTTGTATTGGCGCTAGTTGCCCAATACACCCTAGAATTGAAACAGATGGATATAAAGACTTCTTTCCTACATGGGGAGTTGGAAGAGCAGATTTACATGGAGACACCAGAAGTGTTCGAAGTGCAAGAAGTATAGAATAAAGTTTACATGTTGAGGATGTCGTTATACGACTTGAAACAGTTGCCTAGGCAGTGATACAAAAGGTTTGTTACTTTCATGTTAGGTTAGCTATTTATCGTAAATAAATATGATCATTGTGTCTATTACAAGACACTGAATGATAAACAGTTCATCATACTAGTATTAAACATAGATGACATACTTATTGTCAGTCGTAGCATGTCTGAGATCGATACATTAAAGACTTAATTGTCAAGAACATTCTAAATGAAAGATTTAATGGCAGAAAAGAATATTCTCGACATAAATATTCATAAAGACAAATAGAAGAGCGGGCTACAATTATTACAAGTAGAATACCTTGAGAAGGTATTGGTTAAGTTCGGTATGAACAAGGTGAAACCGATTAGCACACCCCATGCTGCTCACTTTATGCTTTCTTCTGAACTATGTCTTACTATAGATGAAGAAAAATAAATGATGTCTCATGGGTTATATTCAAGCATCATTGGCAGTTGATGTATGTCATGGTCTCTTCGAGACCAGATATTTCATATGCAATAGGTGTTATGAGCAGATACAAGACTAACCCCGACAGGTAACATTGGGAAGAGTGAAATGGTTACTTTAGTATATACAAGGTATATTAGACTACATCTTGACGTTTGAAAAGTTAGAAGATAAATTGGTAGGCTGTAGATGTCGATTATGCAGAAAATATAGACAATAGAAGGTTGATTTATAGCAACTCATTTATGTTAGCGGGTGGAGCAATCAGTTGGATGTCGAAGCTTCAGTTCGTGGTTGCTCTTTTCACAACTGAATCTGAGTATATTGAGGTGACAGAGGCATTCAAAGAATATGTTTACTTGAGAGGAATGATAAATCAACTTGTGCTTCAGAAGGAGGTCATGCCAGTTAATTGTGACAGTGAAAGCGTGATTAAGTTGGCAAAGAACTCTATTTATCACTCACGTACTAAACATATTGATGTTCGTCATCATTTTATCCGATAGGTGTTTGAGGATGGTGGTGTGACTCTAGAGAAAACCCAAATAGGCATGAACCCGACCGACATGCTTATAAAGGTGGTTCCTATAGAGAAATTTAATTATGTGTGACTTCTCTGAGCTTAGCGAAGACATAATGAAAAAAGAGTGTGTACAAGAAACAACGATGAAAATATGATGGAAGGCGATTAGTTATGGTGATGACATGGTGAAACAATAGAGCATGAAGATTGAATCCATGGTGGAGATTGTTGTCAGATGTCTTCAATCTGATTGAGTTCAGGGTTTGTCATGCCATTGACAGACCATTTGATGTCATCGAGAAAATCCTAGTTACTCATTGGACAGCTTTGGAGTTGTTACTCGATGCCATCAAAGGTGGCTTCGATATCATCGACTGGACTTCGATGGCCGTCGATGTCATCGAAGGTCTCAGCGATGACGCATGCGAAACTACCTAAGTATGCAATTTGTTTCTAATTTTAGTTGTGATAGTATATATATCGATTGTAATCGGAATTAGGGTATCTTAAGTGAATGTTAAGATGTTCTTAAGGTGTTTCAGAGCAAAGCTAAGGTTTTGAGAAGGGATTTTGGGGTTGTTTGGATTGTTAAGTTCATCCGTCTCTTGTAATATCATTTCATAGTGGATTGCTTATCGCTTTGTGCTATAATTTTTTCCTGTGAGGATTTTTCCACGTAAAATTTGTGTGTTCTCTGCGTGTTTTATTTGCATTTGATTTTGTCTCGTTTGTTTGAGTTTGCTTCTGCGCGATCTTCAACAATTTTTTCCCTCACATAATGTATGTATAATATTTGGATTATAATAGATGAAAGGTTACATAGAGGTACAACCAATATAAATGAATGACATCCGTTACAAAGATGGACAATCAATACAATGCAGTTACAAAGATGGACATTCTATATACATTGACTACCAATGCAGTTACAAAGATGGACAGAATATACATTGACGGTTGAAATCGCATCGTAGGAAGTCCCTTGGTGAGAATTTCGGCTAGCTGATCATGTGTTAAAACATAGAGAACACGAAGTTGGTTATGAGCAACTCGTTCTTATAAAAAGTGATAGTCGATTTCAATACACTTAGTGCGAGCATGAAAAATTGGGTTTTCCGTAGTATATGTAGTATTAATATTGTCACAATACAATAGTAGTGGCTCTTAAAGATGAATACCCAAATAACGAAATAAATATTTTAGCCAAATAAGTTCAGAAGTAGCATTAGCTAATGCTTGGTATTCAGATTCAGTGCTTGATCGGGATACTGTAGTTTATTTCTTAGTAGACCAAGAGACGAGATTCAGCCTAAGAAAAATATACGATCTAGAGGTAGATCGATGATTATCAGGATCTCCAGCCCAGTCAGCATCAGAGAAGGCCACCAACTTGAAGTCAAGTGACACACGAAAGGCCAGGCCTCAAGTAAGGGTGCCTTTCAAAAAGTAAAGAATCCTTGAGAGATGGAGGAAATATGAGAGAGGGAGAAGCAATGATTTCAATGGAAGATGAAGGCATTATGGAAGGTAGGAAGAGACAAGAAATTGAGAGGAAGCAGAGGATGCAAAGGCGTAAGATCGTTACGTGAGGAAGAAGAGCAAGTTGCTCTTCACTCTGATACCATATAGCAATATAGATTTGATTAGTGAACAATGGATTTTTGGAATCTTGGTGATGGAGATTTCTCCCTCACATAATATGAAAAGTACTAATATGATAATTAACTTTATTAATAAAATAGCTTAATGAAAAGTTAATTTAAATAGGTGTGGTAAGTACATACCATAAAATTTCCTTTTATTTTATACAGTCCATCAAAAATTAACAAAATGACTAAAATATTCATTTTAAGAAGTTCAGGGTATTATAAGTGGTAGATTAGTCTTCATGTCACGTTCGAGTCAGATTCAACTCCATGTCAAATCGATTCATAATACACACACACACACACACACACACACACACACACACACACACACATATCTAAGAGAAGAATGCTCACCTGCACTTCCCACGAGAAGTCGTGAGAGCATTTTCAGAACTCATATATATATATATATATATATATATATATATATATATATATATGAGCGTAAAATCTGAACCGTCCATGTGATACAGCACATGGGGACAAAGTGCATGAGATCAAGTGTTTTGGCTTGAGCTCACCCTTGAAAAAAAAAAATCAGGCCAATCCAAAACTCAAGTAGGTTATGCAACAGGAAAGAGTTGAGATGGGATGCCCACCACTAGTTGAGTGTGGGGCCTACTTGGTACTATCTAATTTGTTCATTAAAAGAATGAAAAATCAGGCCAATCCAAAACTCAAGTAGGTCACACTATAGGGAAGAGTAGAGATGGGATGCCTGCCAATAGTTGATTGTGGGATGAAGTTTATTTATTTATTTAATATTTTTTACACACGCACTCACACACATACACACACACACCCCACCCCCAACCTGAGTGTTGAAACACACCTTATCAACCACTGAGCCATGGGTTGGGCTCAAACCAAGACGAAGCTTAGTTCCAAAATTCATGTTGTTGTAAAGACTCAGGTGGGCAACACCATAGATGAAGGGTAGTTCTGAAATCACGTTGTTCTGAAACTCAGGCAGCCACACCACGTGAATTTAGAGGTTTTAGGCATAAGTTTACTCTATTTTATACGGTGAGGCCCACATGAAGTTTTTGAACGTTGTGATGCTCATGAACAAGGCTAAACACCCAAGCTTGCATGGCCCACCACCTTGTATATATAAAATCCACTCTTTCCATCAGGTTCTATCCACTATTCTATAACTTGGGGCAAAAATTAGTGATAATCAGAACCTAGGGCAATAATCCAAGAAGGATGTCGATTGGGTACTACTCCTGCCCATCCCTAGCTGGGAACGGACAGAAGCTCTAAGGGCCCACCGTGATGAATGGGTTTTATCCACACCATCCATCCATTTTGCCAAATCATTTTAGGGTACAAGCCCAAAAATAAGACAGTTTCAAGGCTCAAGTGGACCACACTGGGGATTAAACACCTACCGTTCAAAACTTTTTGGGGGCCCTAGAAGTTTTGGATATTAAAAGAAAAAATTTGACGGTTTATGTTCAACCTAAAAATTCAGTGATCAGTATCATTCTATTCTATCAGACCGGGGCCTATTCACAGTAGGTTGCATGAAATGGACAATTCCGATCATTATCATCTCTACAAAGTAGGACCCAAGGCCTGTGCACAATGAGTTCTCTTTTGTTTTAATTATTTACAAGTGCAGCCCATTGTTTAGTGATCCAATAATAGGCCCCACTGTGGATGGTCCACACACCGAATATCTATGGGATAGAAAGTTCCTAACCATTCAATAAGTGGGCCACAAAAATGTGGTTGGTAAACAAATGCAACAATTGTTCTCACTCAACCGAAAAATGCCCATAAATTCTATGGGTAGGATCACTCTCAATTTTCATCACATGGCTCATCCACGATAAGGCCCATTACATTGAGAGTCTGGATCAGTAAACCACATGCCCCTTGTACAAACTGAACACCCAAATGTACTGTGCTACATGTGGGTATGGTTTTAAAACTCATTTGATCAAACCGATCCAGTTCGACGCCATGAATGAACCCAAACCGACCCAGCATTGTATGTTAATTTAAAGTTCATTAGATTAAATGGCACATGCATACTAATATTATCATTGCATATGATTATTTTCAGATTTGATTCAATGGCATGAACTGCACTTAAAAAGGTTTACATCTGCCTAAATGCTATAAAGATTGAAGTGAGGAGAGAAGAAGAGCTGTAATTTTTAAGTGTTCCTCCATCTTCAGAGTTTATACCGCATAGTTCAGTATGGAAACAGGCAATGCAGCTGGATCCTCAAGCTCGAAACGCAATCGCAGGGCCCATGATGCTGAATCATTAGGCTCGAAACGTAATTGCAGGGTCCACGACGCTGGATCCTCAGGCTCAAAACGCAATTGCGGGGCCCATGACACCATGACCCACCCCAAGCGTCTGCGAGGTGACGGCGACGGGGCGCGGCCGTCACGGAAATCTGCTATCTCCAGAAATTACCTGAATTTCTTCCAGAGTGGATTGCCTCAATGTTTAATGTACTACTACAACAAGCAGTGGAGAGACTTCCCTGAGGACGTGACGGTGTCACTTGTCGAAGCATTCAGAGCCAAGCAATCAGCCGTTGAGGTGTCGATGGGGGAGTCCACATACCTAGTTGATCTTCTCAACATGATCTTGATTGACTTGAAAGGCGGGGTGCACCGATCTTTTGCTTGGATTGACAAGTCCGGGAAGTGCTTTTTCCCAGTGGACGATGGTTGTGGGCCTTGCAATAGCCAAAAGATCAAGTTGCATCTTGCCGATGGGGGGCAAGGGGAAGATAATCCGGGGCTCGTGGATCACAACATGGTTTCAGGTTCTAAGCAGATTGAAGTGAATCCAGATGTTAAAGAAGAGATTGGAGAAAATGTTGTACCATGCCCAGCACCTGCGGACAACAACAAGGTTTCAGGATTTGAGGGGATGGATGTGAGTCAGAAGGTGAAAGGGATGTGTGTGGAAAATGTCGTTCCACGCCTGGCAGCAGAGGGAAATGAGGTTAGTCCACATCCTAGAGAAGATCAAAACAAGGTTTCAGACATTGAGGGGATTGAAGGCGTACAAAGGAGTGAGGAAAATGTCATTCCACTCCAGCAGCTCGAAAAAGACCGAAACAAGGTTTCAGAAATGGTGGGAAATGAAGTGAGTCAGGGCATTGAAGGAGAGAACGCGGAAAATGTTATTCCTCTCCCCAAAGAAGACCATGACAAGGTCTTGGGCATTGAAGGAAGCAAATGGAGTGTGAAAGGACACCTCCCTCACCTAAAGCCCGATATAGTGAGTGAGGGAGATGTCCTTCCACACCCTGAACCAGAAAAAGTCCATAACAAGGTTTCAGGCTCTACTCCAATTGAAGTGAGCTCGGATGATGGAGCAAGTGTGGAAGATGTTACTCCACACCTACAGCCCCATGAAGTTTGTAAGAAGGTTTCGGGCTTTGAAGAAGTTAAAGGAACGAGCCCAGAAAAAACCGCTCCGCAAGAAGTCCTTAACAAGGTTTCAAGCATTGAAGGGATTGAAGTGAGCCCGAGAATTGAAGCAGTGAACACTGAAAATGTCGGTCGGCGTCATGGGCCCAACAAAGCCCATGACAAGGTTTCAGGTTCTAAGGAGATTAGAGAAATTTCGGCGGTTGAAGTAGCCCATGTGGAAAATGTTGTTCTGTGCCAGAGTGGGAGAGAAGAACTTCACAACGTTCAGGCCTTTCCAGAGATTGACATTGAAGTGAGCTCGAAGGTTAAAGAAGTGGCGGCGGAGAATGTGGTTCAGCCCATGGAAGATCCTACATTCGCCGTTCTGGGGAAGAAATTGGTGAGGTTGGCGAGAGACGAGCCAGAGTTCATTGCAGTTCAGAACACTTTCTTGATTGGGTTCGGCGGCCTCATCACACCAATAAACTTAGTTGGTATTTATCGTCATTCACCGACGGGTCCCATTGCGATCACACGGCTAAAATCATTCGAGAAACAGATAGAGATCACAAAGAGGTATAGGGGCAACGCTAATGTCTGTGGTGGGTGGCATGGATCATCTAGAGAGGGTGTGATTGGGATTATACTTTATGGGTTCTAGAATTGCAGCGAGCCGGTGGGTGGATCGGGTTACGGCAACGGCATTTATCTCTCGCCTGATGAACATGCTCATATTAAGTGATTGTATTTATTTATTTTCCAATTTTTAGATATGATTTTTGAGTTGAAGTGATACAGAATTCTTGGTTTGAATTGCTGGCATTTTCATTTGGGCTAGCATTCTATCATATAGGCGGCCCTTAACTACAAGCAATCCTGACCTTTCATTTAGTGGGCCCCATAGTGAATGCAATCCTACAACTTTGCCCATCAAAAAATCAATCAGCTGATGAAATGTTTAGGAGGGAGAATGATCACATGCATTCAATCCTATGGTGATTATCATATTTTCGAGCTGTGTGCAGCCCACCGAGATGTGAGAATGCCATCAAACCAGTCTATTAGATGTAGGGCCCTGGTACCAGTCTTAAGCTATCAAAATCCTCCTAATCTATAACTCAGGTGAGCCACACTAAAGGTTTTTAAAAAATGGGGGCACTAAATATGGGGACATCCACCATTGAAACTTTCAGATGGAATGTGGGGTCCATCATGTTATATATATATATATATATATATATATATATATATATATATATATATATATATATATATATATGCCTGGCTGTGCATTGCTCCATGTAGTGTGTCCCACCTATGTTTTTGATAGGGATGATTGTCGGTATGTATAGTGCCCATGAGGAAGAACACCAGATGGACGGTTGGAATTCCACATACACACACAGGTGGTCCCACACAAATCAAAATGTTGGAATGCATGTGATCATTTCCCTTAGAAAGAAAAACAGCACACAGTCCAAATGCTAGTGAACAAGTCCATTGATCATTTGGGTAGAATTGTTTCATGGAGGGGATTTTTGGTCCATTTCCCATCTAGTTGGCCCCACCAAATGAATGATCCAGAATGCTTACTAATGTTTTCAATGGAATGGTGGGCTGAATGCAATCGCTAACCATTCTTTTTGGACTTGATCGAAAGCCATGATGGTAACTTCCTTTATTTATTGAAATGAAATGTTGATTGTATTGGTTGTCTGCAGTGCATGCTACTCGGAGTTAGACAACAATGGCATACAACACATGGTGTTTTGCCGAGCAATTATGGGAAATATGGAACAAGTTCGACATGGAACCAATCAATACCATCCCAGCTCTGAGAATTTCGATAGTGGCGTCGACGATCTTCGGGACCCAAAGCATTATGTGGTGTGGCCCACCCACATGAATACACACATACATCCTGAGTACATCGTCAGCTTCACTCTACCTCCTTCCGTCCGAGGTAATCCAGCCATCCTTGAATGTAATACAAGTTAGTTTGTTCAATTCATTGTTTGAGAATGACACAATCGCCATTGCGTGTGGCGATCAGACCATTGATTTGGAGGGGCCCCACATGGAGTGCAGTGGGCATTTGTCGAAAAATCAAGGTGATTAGGGGTCCAAATTCAATAGAAAAAATTCACAACAATTGGGTGGAGTTGTCCACTTGTGATTTTTTTTTGGAATATGGTCCATTCCTGCATGTGGTGGCCCACCGAATCAAAGTTCCTTTGAGCAGATGCTACTGTTGAATGGCTAATTCACCTTCTGTATATTTTGGGGCCTATCCTTGATTTTGGGTTGCTTAGATTATTTTCTTTCCACAGAGCATTTGGCTGGGAAAAGAGATGGTCAGGACACTGTTGATGTTGTGATGAGAAGTGGTCAGCAGGTGATCCTAGCCCTACATCCTGTAAGTTAGCCCAGCTCTTAGTTTTTTATTACTTGTACATGTGTGGGTGTGAGTAGGACAATCAATGGGCCAGGTTAGCCCAAGGGCTTTCAGGTCTGGCCTGCTTTGATCTGGGCCAGGGCTGGAATCCTAGACCCCAAGGATTGAGTCCTGGCCTGAAATTTAAGCCTGTTTAATAATCATGTCTAGCTGAGGTTTCGTTGTTAGCTGGGTTGAGCCTACTTGTTGCAGTGCATTCTTGCACGGGTGGCTGGGCTCGAGGCCTTGCTCGGCCCGGCAGCCCGTTAGATGACCCTTGGTTTGAGTTTGTTTTCCTGATTGAATCTTAGTTTGCAAAACTTGATTACATCAATAAGAAGAAAGGAATTTAAGGGGTTTGATGACATAGGTTGCAAGTTATAGTAATTACCATAAGTTTGAGCTTTGCAGGACCACCATGATGAGTGTGTGTTATCCAACGCATCAATTAGGTTTTCCCACCATATGTTAGGCCTAGGTCCTGAAATCCAGACTGATCTATAACTCAGGTGGGCCCCACGAGAGAAAACAATGGGGAGGGTGACGTAGAGCAGGTCGTGGACACTTTCATGGCAAAGATAGACCAAAGAAGGGCCGATCAGAGGTAAAAGTGATCAGGACTATCAGAACCTTAAAACAATAGTATCTCACAAACCGGAATGAGTTTTTCAACGAATCATATATGATTTTTGGGTAGAAGAAGCTACTTTAGACAACCAACCCACTACGCCCGGTTGCGCAGCCTAATTTATGAGACTCCATCATATCGACGGTCAAAAGTCCATTTTATTTTTGTTTTTACTATAAATAGTAAGTTTTAATTCGATCATAACTTTTGATCCTTTGAGTTTTAGGAATTGTGCCCAACATAAAAAGGGCTTAGAAAAATTAAGAGAATAATATGATTAGGCCAAATTTGACACTAACTATTTTTAGCCGAAAACCATGAAGTTGAGTAGGAATCATGACTGTTTATAAAATCATAGGTTTATTATTCATAGTAAGTCACATTTTTATGGAGCTTTGAGTTGAAGTTTGAGTCTAAAACTCCTTCCTAAGTTTGAGTTTACTATTTAAAGGATTGTAATTTTGTTTTTTTTATCATCAATCAATTTATTTTAAATTTATTAGAAATTATTTCTATTTTCATCCCTCCTGGATTCGAGGAATCTCCGTGAGGAGTCCAGAGAGCTCCATGGATTCGGAGTAGTTATCCATGAGGAATGTCGTAATTGACCTCATCAAGTCCTTCCCTGCATCAGAGTGGGACACCCATAATAGAAATTTACAGACGTGATGTAGGGTCCAACTTGTTCTGTATATAACATCAACCTAGTCATCAGGTGTGCCCCACCTGGACAGAGACACCAAAATTCAGGTGGCCCACACCACGTGAATACATGCATTTTAGGCCTGCTTGTATATTAGTCTGTGGTATATCTCACCTGAGTTCTCCATTATCGGTCTATCGATTCTGCATACACATCAGGAGTGGGCCCAACTCTGCTCGATTTGAAAACATGTGATCATTCCTATGTTGTGATCGATTATAAGAAATGGCATTATATTTGTTGGATCGAGAAATGGTTGGATACTGCTTGGTTGCTTTATGGGGCCACCTTTTGGTATCACAAACCGACGATCCGGTGGGCCCCAAAGATATTCAGGTTGGTCTACTGCACTTAACTATCTGGATCACCAGAAGGTGGGCCCCACATGTACATTTTGTTGGGAATTCATTCTCATTTTCATCTGTTTTGCATTTCATACACAGGAAACCAATGGCCAAAACACAGCCTCAGAACCAAAATGGCCCACCTCGGGTTGGTTGCCGTTCACTATGTTGTTCCATGCGATTGAACATCGCCTTTCGCCTTTCGTCAAAGACATGCTGCTCTACAACTGTAACTTGTACAAGGTACATTGATTTGATTCATAGCATGGCCCAATATTTGAATTTGAACGGTCTCGATCACACATGTATCTATCGGGTCCATTTCAGAGCAAGAGAATTACTCGCAAGGAGATGATTCAGAAGATGAGAATGCTTGTTGGAGATAATCTTTTGCTATCTACGATGAAGAGACTTCACCTCAAAGTAAGATGCTTCTACAACCTATATTTAATTATCATGGTGGAGATCCATGTGGTGGACCCCACCATGTATAATCTAAGTAAACGGGTACCAAATGCACCCGACCCAATTTTAACAGGTCTGGGTCCAATTTCTGGGACCCCTTTATAAATAAGGTCGAGTTCGGGTAGCCATTTTGGACGTGGTTTTGTAAACCGGTTTGACTCGGGTCTGTCTGGTCTACCATCTTGGACCCAGTTAGAATTCGCTAAGGTCGGATCAATCCTAATAATGATGCGGTATATTAACTACATATTGATTATTAGAATGGGGTTTGCTAAGCCATAAACGGGTAAGATCTTGTGCACTTACACAGCAGCACACGTGTGATGACCACCATGTAAATGCCCTTATTTGATGTGGACCCGACTCCAAACCAAGGCCAAAATGCCCGATGGGTACCCGAATTCCAATCAGTCCGGGTCTGGGAACTGTAGGACCCGACCGGTTGACAGCCCCCGCAAGACGTTTGGATTTGCTGTTTCTCAATGATGCATGAACAATGGAAAGGTTGCATCGCATCCTGACCGTCTTCTCTTGTGGACCAGAATTTTCCACAATACCTACCTGTTGTATATGAAGCATGAACTACACATAAGCTCTGTGAGCCCACCGTCTTCTGTGTGCCACATCTGCACCACCCATCAGCTGATTCCCTTGATCTAAGGTCCTGGATCCAAAAATCAGCCAGAGCCGTAGCTCGCGTGGGCCCCATCACAGGGAACAGTGGAGAGAAGAAGACAACCATTGGTTTGTGTTAGGCCAGACTGTCAGTCGGATCCAAAATTAAGCCAGGCTACACCGTTGGATTATATCTCCATGGCTTGACCCACCTGAGTTTTGTGCCTGGATGATCCTCTTGTTTGTACGGTTAGCATGTGAACATTCACCTGATGGACGGTGTGGATGTCACACGCACAACTTGGTGTGGTCCCATCGAGCTCATATGCTTTAACCAACCAGTACAATAGGTATTGTAGAGGAATCCTGTCCATCTCTTGTTTGGCTAGCACTTGGGTGAAATGACATGCTTGCATATCGAGGCCGTTCATTGTGTAGGCCCCACCGTGAGTCTGCCCTGGCCCAGAAAATCAGGTCGCTTATCTCATCAGGTGGGACACATATATATACATGGACGGTTTGTAAGTATTTTGAACCGTCCCTTTTCATTACACACGCGGCAGACTGATTTTTGGTTCAGGGCGCATAAATGCAATGGCCCACCTGACAAATGGCCCGGATCTCACATGCGTGCCACATTGGAATATATTGGGGTGCATGTGTGTGATTTCATAGAGTGGGCCTTGAACCACTGGATTTCTCATGTATGCGCGTGTGTAATTTCAGCCACCGTTCCAGGCCATGGCAGCCCAGCAAATGCCCATGCGTAATGGGCCCCAAGCTCGCCAGAAATAGAAATAGGAGATGTGCTGAAGTGGGGCCCACTATCCAGGTATTTCTTTTATCCTTTGCATTCCCAATAGAAAAAATTTAAAAAAAAAAAAAAAAAAAAAAAACTCTTGTGTGGCCTACTTGAGGTTTGGATCAGCCTTATTTTTGGGCTGACGGCTAAAAGGAGCTGGTGAACATGATTAACGGTGTAGATGTCACACATAACACAGTGGGACCCATAGAGCATATTGTGGTATGTGTAAGATATGGGTGTCCTGTTTTTCTTTAGTACATTCACTGTCCTTCCTGTTTCCTGCCCCACTGATCAGATGATCGTAACCGTCTGTCTCAAATGACTTGTAAGGATATCAAATGCTCTTTGAGAAAGACATTTTATCAAGCAGCCCCACATTCTCTTTGTAAAAGTCCTCTGATTGGGTGGTTAAGATGGTCTGATCAGGATGATTTTTGGGGTGGTGGGGTTCCGCAGATGAACCAATCTCATAGGAAACGAATCGGCTACTCACGGTGCTCTGTGGGCCCCACCATAATGTATGTATTTCATCCATGCCGTCCACCCATTCTTCCAGATCATTTTATGATATGAAATCAAAAATTAAGTTGATCTAAATCTCAAGTGGACCGCACAGTGTTAATTGAACGGCCACCATTAAAAACTTCTTGGGGGCCACAAAAGTTTTGGATCGAGATGATATATATTTCTTCCCTTCATCCAACTCTCTGTTACCTAATCAACCGGTTAGATGTCAAATAACCATTACAGTGGACCCTAGGATGTTTTTAATGGTGGACATTCAATCACTACTGTTTTCCCATGGTGTGATCCACATAATATTTAGATATACCTCAATTTTTCATACAAGCCCTAAAATTATTTTTCAAAGTGGATGGACGGCGTGGATAAAACAAATACATCACGGTGGGGTCCACATAGCACCGACCACTAGCCTCCTGGCTGGTGGCAACGTCACTAGCCAAACCGCGTCCAATCTCATGCATGTCTGTGGTGTGTACAAGGCACCTCTGCTTAACATCTAAAAGAAGAATGTGTCATATGATTTCTATATGGTATGATCTTAACCATTCATTCGACAGGTCCCACCATGGATAAACTACAGTTGAAAAGATCAGATTGGTGAACCATCCAATTAGTTACACCTATAAATGGATGGTAGAGATCAATGCTTGTAACCAATCAGATGGGACCCTCTCAGCCAAACCCGAGCCAGACCCATTTACTTAAATGGGTCCTATCAGGTTGGGTTGGGAACAGTTCAGATCCACTTCCTAAATAGTGGGCCAGGGATATTGACCCGGACCCAAATTCAACTGCAGCTTGCTCATAATTCAAATTGAATTTTGCCATTTTAAATTGAATTCCTTTTAGCTAGGGTGTGTTTGGTTGTAAAAAAATTCATGAAAAAAGTGTGTGTGTGTGTGTGTGTGTGTGTATATATATATATATATATATATATATATATATATATATATATATATATATATATATATCACGAAAATTTGCACTAAATTAGACTGATTGATAATGAAATATCATAAAATTTAATGATATTTGTGCAACCAAACGTACCCTTAATCAATAAGAGTAAATTCATTGATATTTTGTTTTATTTTTTCTCTTGCAGGGTATGAAATTTCATTGCCGGCAAAATAATAATAATAATAATAATTTATGGTATTCGTCGACTCTAAATATAATATATTTTAATTCAGCTTAAACATGTTATAAGTATTAGTGGATTTTCTGTTGCATTTAATATTGATTATGTTGGAATGGTGTTGATGATACTTGCTGGGCCATTTTCTAATGTGGGCCTTGTTCTCTGCATGGGCCATTTACCGAATGGTAGTGGATGTGTTTGGCATGCCATGTTTTACACTAGTTCTAGGGCTGTCAATGGGATGCATTGGCCTGTTGGGCTTTCGGGGCTGGCCCGCTTTGAGTTGGGCATGGGGTGGATATTAGGCCCAAGGGCCACGCCGGGGCCTAACATTTACAGGTGTTTAATAACTGAGCTGGGGTAGAGTTTTTTAAAGATCCCGTCTGCCTAGGATTTGAAGGGTATTCTGAGATTTACAATGCATGAGGGGGCACACTTAATGAATAGCCCAGATGTTGCAGAAAATTGAGTGGCAGGGCTCGGGCTATGCATAATCATCATGGGCTGGACTTGGGCCATTTTATAAAGAGTTTGTGGGCTGGCTTTGGACAAACCTTAGCCCAGCCCGTTGACAGCCATAACTAGCTCTGTGTCATGGATAACATAAAGGGCCATACGTGATGGATGGATTGGATGTTGTGCACATGTCATGGAGTACCCCAACAACCTCACTGCAGGTTGAGTTTAACTACAAGGCTTTGTATTGAATCCTCCCTCATAGTTATTATTTTATTTAGGAAAAAGTACAGTAAAAGACTTGAAATGATAGTTTAGTTATAGTTATTCACCTATTATTCGTTAATTACAGCTATAGTGTGATAATTTTATAAAGAGATTTTTACATAATACTACCTCACTTATATGGCATTTACATTTCAATACATATTTAAATTAACTTTTCATTAAACTACCTCATTAATCAAGTCAATTGTCAGGGCAATATCCTCCATTAGTCTTCTCTAAATTATGTTAAATTAAGTGTGCTTTCTTCATAAATCACAACAATACACATGAAAAAACTTTAGGAAGAGAGATAGAAGTCAAGAGATCTAGAGTGTGTCACTGCGCTGGCAACAGTGGAAGGCGCAAGGGAAAGAAAATGGAGATGGCGAGGGGGTGAAGAGAAAACCCCCTTGATTTCTTCTTTTTTTTTTTCATGCTCAGAGGTTACAACAAGCATTTTTCATAAGTGTTTTTTGTCATTTATGAAAAAAGTGCATTTAAATTCTCAGAATTCAAAATAATAATAATAATAATAATAATCATAATAATGAAAATTATAGCAATATAGATTTGATTAGAGAATAATGGATTTTTGGAATCTTGGTGATGGAGATTTTTATGTTAGAAGTCTTCAATTTGACAGAGATAAAGGATATGTCAATGCCATCGACAAACCACTCAATGCCATCAAAAAGTCTAAAAAAAATCCAGTTGCTCGTTTGGTAGTTTTGGAGTTGTTACTTGATGCCATCGAAGGTGGCTTCAATGTCATTGAATGGACTTCAATGGCTATCAATGTTATTGAAGGTCCCATCGATGACACACGCGAAATTGGGTAAGTACATGATTTGTTTTTAATTTCAATTGTGATAGTATATATATCAGGTGTAATTAAGATTAGGATATTTTAAATGAATGTTAAGACGTTCCTAAGGTGCTCCAGAGCAAAGCTAGGATTTTGAGATGGAATTTCGAGTTATTTGGATTAGTAAGTCCATTCATCTCTTGTAATATTGATTCATAGTGGATGACATGTCGCTTTGTTCCGTGGTTTTTTCCTATGAGGATTTTTCCACATAAAATTCGTATGTTCTCTGCACGTTTTGTTTGCATTTGATTTCGTCTCATTTAATTGAATTCGGGTTTTCTTCCGCGCAATCTCCAACAAGCGGTATCAGAGATAATGTGAGGGTTTCGAGTTCTAATATGAAACATGTCAACGAAAGGGTTTAACATTAAGAACGAAATGGAGAAGTTCAACAGTAAAAATAACTTTGAACTATTGAAGGTTAAGATGAGAAGCTTTCTAGTTCAACAAGGATTGTAACAAGTTCTCTTTGGCAAGACAAAGCGTCCTGTGTCTAGCATACAACATTTTCTATAATGTCCTACATTAAAATCCTACCACAAGGGTATGGACAAAACTTGATAGTTTGTACATGAGGAAATCCCTGAGCAGTCATCTGTATCTTAAGAAATAGTTTTATAATCTTAAAATGATGGATGGATCTAATATAAATGAATACATGAGCACATTCAGTGAATTGCTCTATAAACTGACTAATGTAGAAGTTAAGATCAGAGAAGAAGATTAAGCCTTAATTCTGTTAGATTCGCTCCTACCGACTTACGAGAATCTCGTATACACTTTGATCCATAGTAGGGATATCATCGATTTAAAATTGTCATCTCAGCCCTTGAGAAGCAGTTGAGAAGGAAAGATAGTGACGAGGGTACATCTACAGATGCGTTGGTTGCCAATTGAAGGAATTCTGAACAAGAGAATGGGAATTTTCAATCTAGATCCAATTCGAAAGGGAATGGCAAGATGAAGTGTTGGAAGTGTGGAATGATAAGATAAATGAAAAATGATTGATAAAATCGTAAGGCACAGAAATGAAGGAAATCTGAGAATGCGACGAAAGAGGTTGATACAATGTGATCTAGTGAGATGTGGATGGTAGTGATGTCTTGACCGCATCTAAATCCGGTTATCTCCGTAACGACTAGATTTTAGATTCGAGGGCCTCGTACCATATAACTTCTCACAGGGATTGGTTTACCACCTACAGCGAGTGTGATGGTGGATAAGTGTTTATGGGCAATAACATTTCATGTAAGGTGATTGGAATCAGTTCATTGTACATCAAGATGTTCGATAGGGTGAAATGTATCTCACATATGTGCAACACATTCCAGACCTCAACAAGAACCTAATCTCTTTTAAAGCATTAGAGGCACTTGGATGCAAGTTCATAAGTTTTGATTGGGTCCTTAAAGTAGCTAAAGGGGTACTAATGATAATGAAAGCGTGGCGGAATAACAACATTTACAAGTTGATCGGGAATACCATATCGGGTGGAGCTACAACCTCTGTAACAGAATCCACATCGGCATATTTGTGGCATGCACATTTAGGCCACATGAGCGAGTGCGGTATGAAGGTACTTTCTTATCTTTCTCTGATCCCTATATTTAAAAGCGTTGATTTTCATATATGTGAGCATAATATATATGGTAAACAATTGCGGCTAACTTTTAAGAAGGAAAAGCATGTTTATAAGTGTGTACTAGAGTATGTGCATTCAAATGTATAAGGCTTGTCGCCTGTTGTTTCTATTGGGGGGTCATCATTTTTTGTCTTATTAAAATATTACTTCAGGAAAGTGTGGGTTTATTTCCTGAGAAATAAATCCGATATATTCGCCACATTCAAAGTGTGGAAGATAATGATTGAAACGCATACAGGGAAGAAACTAAAGGTTTTAAGGACAAACAATGGATGCGAATTCACTTTAAAGGAATTCAATTAGTTTTACAAAGACGCGGAGATTATAAGACATAATACGGTAAAGCACACACTTGAACAGAATAGTTTAGTCGAATGAATGAATCAGACTCTCTTAGAGAGAGCCTGAAGTATGTTGAGTAATGTTAGATTGGGTAAGGAACTATGGACTGATGTCGTTAACATGACTTGTTACCTAATAAATCGATCCTCATTTACACCAATAAATGGTAAGATTGTAGAAGAAGTGTGAAGTGGTCATGATGACAATTACTCACAGTTGTGGATTTTTTATTGCAATGCTTACTCTCATGTATCGTCAACTAAGAGAGATAAACTAGAACAAATGGTGAAAATGTGTACTTTTGTAGGTTATGGTGATATAGGTTACTCTCATGTATCGTCAACTAAGCACACACTTTTGTAGGTTGTATAATCGGGTCACTCGAAAAATCATAATTAGCAGAGATGTCAGGTTTGTTGAGAATCTTGTGTTCCGTAAGGAAGAACACGAATCAGAGAAATCAACGGTCATTGATGTCGAGATTGAAAAAGTTGATACACAGGTAGAGCCTGAGCCGCTGGAAGAGGTACAATAATAGGTGGACTAGCGACCTCTTAGAAGGAATCTACCAAAATATCATAGATTACTGGCCAAATACAGAGGTGACTCGAATATTGTATTCACTCTCATTACGGATGAGGGGGATCTGTCTACCTTTCAAGAAGTACTAGATGACCCAGATGTTAAGAAGTAGATAGAGGTCATACATGACGAGATGAACTCTCTGTATAAGAATGAGACATGGGAGTTGGTGGAGCTTTCAGTATGATGTAAAGTGATCGGTTGTAAGTAAATTTACAAGAAGAAGCATAATATATACAAGGTGAGATTGGTCACGAAAGGATATGCCCAAAATGAGGGTATTGACTTTAGTAAAACTTTCACTCCTGTGGTCAAGCAGGTGTCTATCATATTTGTATTGGCGGTAGTTGCCCGATACACTCTAGAATTGAAACAGATGGATGTAAAGAGCAGATTTACATGGAGACACCAAAAGTGTTTGAAGTGCAAGAAGCATAGAATAAAGTTTACATGTTGAGGATGTCGTTATATGAATTAAAACAGTTGCCTAGGCAGTGGTACAAAAGGTTTGTTACTTTCATATTAGGTTAGCTATTTACCATAAATGAATGTGATCATTATGTCTATTACAAGACACTGAATGATAAATAGTTCATCATACTGGTATTGTACATAGATGACATACGTATTGTCAGTCATAGCATATCTGAGATCAATACATTGAAGACTCAATTGTCAAGGACATTCTAAATGAAAGATTTAATGGCAGAAAAGAACATTCTCGACATAAATATTCACAAAGACAAATAGAAGAGTGGGCTACGGTTGAGATCGCATCATAGGAAGTCCCTTGGTGAGAATTTCGGCTAGCTGATCATGTGTTAAAACATAGAGAACACGAAGTTGGTTATGAGCAACTCGTTCCCATATAAAGTGATATTCGATTTCAATACACTTAGTGCGAGCATGAAAGATTGGGATTGCCGCAGTATATGTAGTATTAATATTGTCACAATACAATAGTACTAGCTCTTAGAGATGAATACCCAAATAACGAAATAACTATTTTAGCCAAATAAGTTCAGAAGTAGCATTAGCTAATGCTTGGTATTCAGCTTCAGTGCTTGATCGGGATACTATAGTTTGTTTCTTGGTAGACCAAGAGGTGAGATTCAACCTAAGAAAAATATACGATCTAGAGGTAGATTGACGATTATCAGGATCTCCAGCCCAGTCAGCATCAGAGAAGGCCACCAACTTGAAGTCAAGTGACGCACGAAAGGCCAGGCCTCAAGTCAGGGTGCCTTTCAAAAAGTAAAAAATCCTTTGAGAGATGGAGGAAATATGAGAGAAGGAGAAGCAGGGATTTCAATGGAAGATGAAGGCATTATGGAAGGTAGGAAGAGACAAGAAATTGAGAGGAGGCAGAGGATGCAAAGGCGTAGGATCATTCCGTGAGGAAGAAGAGCAAGTTGCTCTTCACTCTGATACCATATAGCAATATAGATTTGATTAGTGAACAATAGATTTTTGGAATCTTGGTGATGGAGATTTCTCCCTCACATAATATGAAAAGTACTAATATGACAATTAACTTTATTAATAAAATAGCTTAATGAAAAGTTAATTTAAATAGGTGTGGTAAGTACATACCATAAAATTTCCTTTTATTTTATACAGTCCATCAAAAATTAACAAAATGACTAAAATATTCATTTTAAGAAGTTACGGGGTATTATAAATAGTAGATTAGTCTTCGTGTCACATTCGAGTAAGATTCAACTCCATGTCAAATCGATTCATAATACACACACACACACACACACACACACACACACACACACACACATATATATATATAAGAGAGGAATGCTCACCTACACTTCTCACTAGAAGTTGTGAGAGCATTTTAGAACTCATATATATATATATATATATATATATATATATATATATATATATATATATATATATATATATATATAGGGATTGAAGGCGTACAAGGAGTGAGGAAAATGTCATTCCAATCCAGCAGCTTGAAAAAAACCGAAACAAGGTTTTAAAAATGGCGGGAAATGAAGTGAGTCAGGGCATTGAAGGAGAGAACGGCGAAAATGTTATTCATCTCCCCAAAGAAGACCATGACAAGGTCTTGGGCATTGAAGGAAGCAAATGGAGTGTGAAAGGACACCTCCCTCACCTAAAGCCCGATATAGTGAGTGCAGAGGATGTCCTTCCACACCCCGAACAAGAAAAAGTCCATAACAAGGTTTCAGACTCTACACCGATCGAAGTGAGCTCGGATGATGGAGCAAGTGTGGAAGATGTCACCCCACACCTACAGCCCCATGAAGTTTGTAAGAAGGTTTCGGGCTTTGAAGAAGTTAAAGGAGCGAGCCTAAAAAAACTACTTCGCAAGAAGTCCTTAACAAGGTTTTAGGCTTTGAAGGGATTGAAGTGAGCCCGGGAATTGAAGCAGTGAACACTGAAAATGTCGGTCGGCGTCATGGGCCCAACAAAGCCCATACAAGGTTTCAGGTTCTAAGGAGATTAGAGCAATTTCGGTGGTTGAAGTAGCCCACGTGGAAAATGTTGTACTATGCCAGAGTGGCAG
Organism: Magnolia changhungtana; assembly: GCA_030180095.1. Taxonomy (NCBI): domain Eukaryota; kingdom Viridiplantae; phylum Streptophyta; class Magnoliopsida; order Magnoliales; family Magnoliaceae; genus Magnolia; species Magnolia changhungtana. The sequence goes on from JASAUF010000604.1 coordinate 96,772, forward strand.
AGAAGAACTTCACAACATTCAGGCCTTTCCAGACATTGACATTGAAGTGATCTCGAAGGTTAAAGAAGTGGCGGCGGAGAATGTGGTTCAGCCCATGGAAGATCCTACATTCGCCGTTCTGGGGAAGAAATTGGTGAGGTTGGCGAGAGACGAGCCAGAGTTCATTGTAGTTCAGAACACTTTCTTGATTGGGTTCGGCGGCCTCATCACACCAATAAACTTAGTTGGTATTTATCGTCATTCACCGACTGGTCCCGTTGCGATCACACTGCTAAAATCATTCGAGAAACAGATAGAGATCACAAAGAGGTATAGGGGGAATGTTAATGTCTATGGTGGGTGGCATGGATCATCTAGAGAGGGTGTGATTGGGATTATACTTTATGGGTTCTGGAATTGCGGTGAACCGGTGGGTGGATCGAGTTATGGCAACGGCATTTATCTCTCGCCCGATGAACATGCTCATATCAGGTGATTTTATTTATTTATTTTCCAATTTTTAGATATGATTTTTGAGTTGAAGTGATGCAAAATTCTTGGTTTGAATTGCTAGCATTTTCATTTGGGCTAGCATTCTATCATATAGGTGGCCCTTAACTACAAGCAATCCTGACCTTTCATTTAGTGGGCCCCATAGTGAATGCAATCCTACAACTTTATCCATAAAAAAATCAATCAGCTGATGAAATGTTTAGGAGGGAGAATGATCACATGCATTCAATCCTATGGTGATTATCATATTTTCGAGCTGTGCGCGGCCCACCAGGATGTGAGAATGCCATTAAACCAGTCTATTAGATGCAGGCCCCTAGTACCAATCTTAAGCTATCAAAATCCTCCTAATTTGTAACTCAGGTGAGCCACACTAAAGGTTTTTAAAAAATGGGGGCACTGGATATGGGGACATCCACCAATGAAACTTTCAGATGGAATGTGGGGTCCATCATGTTATTATATATATATATATATATATATATATATATATATATATATATATATATATATATATGCCTGGCTGTGTATTGCTCCATGTAGTGTGTCCCACCTATGTTTTTGATAGGGATGATTGTCGGTATGTATAGTGCCCATGAGGAAGAACACCAGATGGACGGTTCGGATTCCACATACACACACAGGTGGTCCCACACAAATCAAAAGTTTGAAATGCATGTGATCATTTCCCTTGGAAAGAAAAACTGCACACAGTCCAAATGCTAGTGAACAAGTCCACTGATCATTTGGGTAGAATTGTTTCATGGAGGGGATTTTTGGTCCATTTCCCATCTACTTGGCCCCACCAGATGAATGATCCAGAACGCTTAATGATGTTTTCAATGGGATGGTGGGCTGAATGCAATTGCTAACCATTCTTTTTAGACTCGATCAAAATCCATGATGGTAACTTCCTTTATTTATTGAAATGAAATGCTGATTGTATTGGCTGTCCACAGTGCATGCTACTCGGAGTTAGACAACAATGGCATACAACACATGGTGTTTTGCCGAGCAATTATGGGAAATATGGAAGAAGTTCGACATGGAACCAATCAATACCATCCCAGCTCTGAGAATTTCGATAGTGGCGTCGACGATCTTCGAGACCTAAAGCATTATGTGGTGTGGCCCACCCACATGAATACACACATACATCCTGAGTACGTCGTCAGCTTCATACTGCCTCCTTTCGTCCGAGGTAATCCAGCCATCCTTGAATATAATACAAGTTAGTTTGTTCAATTCATTGTTTGAGAATGACACTATCACTATTGCATGTGGCGATCAGACCATTGATTTGGAAGGGCCCCACATGGAGTGCAGTGGTAATTTGTCGAAAAATCAAGGCGATCAAGGGTCCAAATTCAATAGCAAAAATTCACAACAATTGGGTGGAGTTGTCCACTTGTGATTTTTTTTTTGGAATATGGTCCATTCCTGCATGTGGTGGCCCACCGAATCAAAGTTCCGTTGAGCAGATGCTGCTGTTGAATGGCTCATTCACCTTCTGTATATTTTGGGGCCTGTCCTTGATTTTGGGTTGCTTAGATTATTTTCTTTCCACAGAGCATTTGGCTGGGAAAAGAGATGGTCAGGGCATTGTTGATGTTGTGATGAGAAGTGGTCAGTAGGTGATCCTAGCCCTACATCCTGTAAGTCAGCCCAGCTCTTAGTTTTTTATTACTTGTACATGTGTGGGTGTGAGTAGGACAGTCAATGGGCCAGGTTAGCCCATGGGCTTTCAGGTCTGGCCTGCTTTGATCTGGGCATGGGCTGGAATCCTAGACCCCAAGGACTGAGTCCTGACCTAAAATTTAAGCCTGTTTAATAATCATGCCTAGTTGAGGTTTCGTTGTTAGCTGGGTTGAGCCTACTTGTTCTGGTCTGTTACTGGGCTAGGCTGGGCTCAGGCCTTGCTCACCAGACCCCGTTGACAGCCCTTGGTTTGAGTTTGTTTTCCTGATTGAATCTTAGTTTGCAAAACTTGATTACATCAATAAGAAGAAAGGAATTTAAGGGGTTTGATGACATAGGTTGCAAGTTATGGTAATTACTATAAGTTTGAGCTTTGCAGGACCACCATGATGAGTGTGTGTTATCCAACGCATCAATTAGGTTTTCCCCCCATATGTTAGGCCTAGGTCCTGAAATCCAGACTAATCTATAACTCAGGTGGGCCACATGAGAGAGAACAATGGGGAGGGTGATGTAGAATAGGTCGTGGACACTTTCATGGCAAAGATAGATGAAAGAAGGCCCAATCGGAGGCAGAAGTGATCAAGACTATCAGAACCTTAAAACAATAGTATCTCACAAACCGGAATGAGTTTTTCAACGAATCATATATGATTTTTGGGTAGGAGAAGCTACTTTAGACAACCAACCCACTACGCCCGGTTGCGCAGCCTAATTTATGAGATTCCATCATATCGATGGTCAAACGTCCATTTTATTTTTGTTTTTACTATAAATAATAAGTTTTAATTCGATCATAACTTTTGATCCTTTGAGTTTTAGGAATTGTGCCCAATATAAAAATGGCTTAGAAAAATTAAGAGAATAATATGATTAGGCTAAATTTGACACTAACTATTTTTAGCTGAAAACCATGAAGTTGAGTAGGAATCATGACTGTCTATAAAATAATAGGTTTATTATTCATAGTAAGTCACATTTTTATGGAGTTTTGAGTTGAAGTTTGAGTCTAAAACTCCGTCCTAAGTTTGAGTTTACTATTTAAAGGATTGTAATTTTATTTTATTTTATCATCAATCAATTTATTTTAAATTTATTAGAAATTATTTCTAGTTTCATCCCCCCTAGATTCGAGGAATCTCCGTGAGGAGTCCAGAGAGCTCCATGGATTCGGAGTAGTTATCCATGACGAATGCCGTAATTGACCTCATCACGTCCTTCCCTGCATCAGAGTGGGACACCCATAATAGAAATTTCCAGACGTGATGTAGGGTCCAACTTGTTCTGTATATAACATCGACCTAGTCATCAGGTGTGCCCCACCTAGACAAAGACACCAAAATTCAGGTGGCCCACACCACGTGAATACATGCATTTTAGGCCTGCTTGTATATTAGTCTATGGTACATCTCACCTGAGTTCTCCATTATTGGTCTGTCGATTCTGCATACACATCAGGAGTGGGCCCAACTCAGCTCGATTTGAAAACATGTGATCATTCCTATGTTGTGATCGATTATAAGAAATGGCATTATATTTTTTGGATCGAGAAATGGTTGGATACTGCTTGGTTGCTTTATGGGGCCCTCCTTTTGGTATCATAAACCGACGATCCAGTGGGCCCGATAAGATATTCAGGTTGGTCCACTGCACTTAACTATCTGGATCACCAGAAGGTGGGCCCCACATGTAAATTTTGATGGGCACAGCAACTGCTTGATCGAACATTGCATGAGAATTCATTCTCATTTTCATCTGTTTTGCATTTCATACACAGGAAACCAATGGCCAAAACGCAGCCTCAGAACCGAAATGGCCCACCTCGAGTTGGTTGTCGTTCACGATGTTGTTCCATGCGATTGAACATCGCCTTTCACCTTTCGCCAAATTGAACATCGCCTTTCACCTTTCGCCAAAGACATGCTGCTCTACAACTGTAACTTGTACAAGGTACATTGATTTGATTCATAATGTGGCCCAATCTTTGAATTTGAATGGTCTCGATCACACGTGTATCTATCGGGTCCATTTCAGAGCAAGAGAATTGCTCGCAAGGAGATGATTCAGAAGATGAGAATGCTTGTTGGAGATAATCTTTTGCTATCTACACTGAAGAGACTTCAGCTCAAAGTAAGATGCCTCTTCAACCTATATTTAATTATCATGGTGGAGATGCATGTGGTGGACCCCGCCATGTATAATCTAAGTAAACGGGTACCAAATGGACTCGACCCAATTTTAACGGGTCTGGTTCCAATTTCTGGGACCCCTTTATAAATAAGGTCGAGTTCGGGTAGCCATTTTGGACGTGGTTTTGTAAACCGGTTTGACTCGGGTCCATGTCAGGTCTACCATCTTGGACCCGGTTAGAATTCGCTAAGGTCGGATCAATCCTAATAATGATGCGGTATATTAACTATATATTGATTATTAGAATGGGGTTTGCTAAGCCATAAACGGCTAAGATCTTGTGCACTTACACAGCAACACACGTGTGATGACTGCCATGTAAATGCCCTTATTTGATGTGGACCCGACTCTAAACCAAGGCCAAATTGCCCGATGGGTACCTGAATTCCAATCAGTCCGGGTCTGGGAACTGTAGGACCTCGTTGACAGCCCCCACATGATGTTTGGATTTGCTGTTTCTCAATGATGCATGAACAATGGAATCGCATCCTGACCGTCATCTCTTATGGACCAGAATTTTCCACAATACCTACCTGTTGTATATGAAGCATGAACTACACATAAGCCCTGTGGGCCCACCGTCTTCTGTGTGCCACATCTGCTCCACCCATCAGCTAATTCCCTTGATCTTAGGTCCTGGATCCAAAAACCAGCCAGAGCCATAGCTCGCGTGGTGCCCATCACAGGGAACAGTGAAGAGTGTTGCGGGCCTTGCACAAAACCTTAGGATCTAGCCTCCCAAAACAAATTAGAATTATGGAATAATAATTCAATGAAAAATAATCAAAGCATAAACCACACCACACAAGAGATTTTTACGTGGAAAACCTTAAAGAGGTAAAAAACTATGGGACCTCATCCAAATCAACAATCCACTACGAAGTAGAATGTTACAACCTTCTTCACTCACGCAGGAGTGGATAAACAATGAGAGAAATAAAGAAAACGGAGAGATCTCACCGATTATGAGGACATAGAAGCGCTGAGATATGGATTGCGCAGTAAATCACCTCCACGAGCATAATCTCCCTTCTATAAGCTTCCTCTCTCTCTTTTCCTCTCTCTCTCACCTTTGATAGCTCTAAACCCTTTAGCAAATCCCTTGTAAAACTTTAGAAAACCATTTTGTCATACATAGAAAGCCATAGGTACCTCCTATTTAAAGTTTTTAGAAAACTCCTTTCCGCATCTCAGTTGCGAAAGGACTTGCAATACGAAATCTGTGCAAAATTGCGGAACGAATCTACGTAACCTCGACTAATCGTACCGAGTCCACGACCGGTCAAGCGCCACCCACGACCGGTCGAGATCCTCCTTCGACTGGTCGAGCACCCCGGAGAAAAATAGTCCGCAGTTGCTAGACTTTGAGTCGTGCCACGACTTGACTCCACGATGGGTCGTGCACCAGCCCTCGACCAGTTGAGCACAGGACAAAAAATCCCATTAAATCTCTCCCTTTTTGTCCCAGGGGGGATTCACCTTCTTCAAGCCAGTCAGGTTTCTACAAACCTCAATCTTGCCCTTGAGCAAAGCCTTGGTCATCATGTCTGACCCATTATCGTCCGTATGGACCTTCTTAAGCTGTAACACATTCTGTTCCAAAGTATCCCTGATCCAGTGATACCGAATCTCTATGTGCTTCAACTTGAAATGCTAACTTGGATTCTTACTCAAGTGTATAGCACTTTGACTATCGCAATAGACTACATGTTCTTCCTGCTTCAGGCTAAGTTCATGTAGGAACCTCTTCAGCCAAAGCATCTCTTTACATGCCTCTGTGATCGCAATGTACTCAGCCTCTGTCGTCGACAATGCTACGACCTTCTGTAGCTTGCTCTGCCAAGAAATCGCTCCCCTTGCAAAAGTGAACATGAACCCCGATGTAGACTTCCTGGAGTCTATGTCACCTGTCATATCTGCATCTGTGTAGCCCTCTAACATAGGTTTACCGTCACCATAACATAAGCTCAACCTGGATTAGCCTCTTAGATACCGCAGTATCCATTTCACCGTTGCCCAATGATCTTTACCAGGATTGGCCAGATACCGACTGACAACACCAACCGCATATGTTATGTCTAGGCGTGTACACACCATAGCATACATCAAACTTCCTACAGCTGATGCATAGGGTATCTTCTGCATCCCATCCACCTCTGCCTTCTTCTTGGGACACTGTCTGTCCCTCAATCTAAAGTGACCATCTAGTGGAGTACTGACCGGCTTCGCTGCATTCATATTGAACCGCTCTAAGACTTTCTCAATATACCACTCTTGTGACAGCCAAAGCTTCCTACTACTTCTATCACGGGTTATCTCCATTCCTAGGATCTGTTTAGCCGGACCCAAGTCTTTCATCGTAAAAAACTTGCCCAAATCCTGTTTCAGCCTGTCGATCTTCTTGATGTCTTTTCTCATGATGAGCATGTCATCAACGTATAACAGCAGAACTAAGAAATCACCATCTGAGAACTTGCGCGTGAACACACAGTGGTCTGACTCCATTTTGTCATATCCATGCTTCGACATAAACGAGTCGAACTTCTTGTACCATTTTCGTGGAGCTTATTTCAGCTCGTACAAGCTCTTCCTCAGCCTACACACCATATGCTCGTTGCCTTTAACTTCGAACGCCTCTGGTTGGTGCATGTAGATCTCTTCTTCCAGGTCACCATGGAGGAAGACAGTTTTAACATCTAACTGCTCTATCTCCAGATTCATGCTAGCCACCAACCCAAGTAACATCTGTATGGATGTCATCTTCACCACTGGTGAGAATATCTCCTCGAAGTCTATGTCTTTCCTCTGACCAAACCCTTTCACCACAAGTCTGGCCTTGAAACTTGTCTGTGAATTCTTCTACTCAACCTTCTTTCTGAACACGCACTTGTTGCTCAGAACTTTCTTGTCCTTAGGTAGTTTCACCAGATCATAGGTGTGGTTCTTATGCAAGGATTTCATCTCCTCTTGCATAGCTTTCAACCATTCTCCCTTATGCTCGTCGGCTAGGGCCTCAAAATAATCTTCTGGCTCTCCCCTATTAGTCAGCATAATGTACTCATGTGGCGAGTACCTCTTGGACGGTTGTCTGTCCCTAGATGACCTCCTTACCTATGGCTCAACAGGTGGATCAAGTGGGGGCTGCTCTCCTGGTCCATCTTCTGAAGGAATTCCCTCGTCCTCTACACCTTGTTGTACTCCCCCGTCATCAGGCATCACGAGAGGAGTAACCGGATCCATGTTTTCTAGCTCACCTGAACTAGGCTGGTTCTTCTCTGACTTACCAATGTCTTTTATACACTGATCTTCAAAGAAAATCACATCTCTGCTTCTAACGTGCTTCTTCTCGGCCGAATCCCATAATCTGTAACCGAACTTTTCATCACCATACCCCAAGAACACACACTGTCTGATCTTTATATCGAGCTTGGACCTCTCATCTTTTGGTATATGAATGGATGCCCTACATCCAAACACCTTGAGATGACTGTATGATGAATCCTGTCCAGTCCACATCTTCTCATGTACTTCTCCATTCAACGGGGCAGATGGAGACCTGTTTATCAAATACACCATCGTGTGCATTGCTTCTCCCCAGAACGTCGGATAACATGCATCTGATTCTCTTTACAATGGTGTGATTCATTCACTCAGCCACACCATTATACTAGGGGGTCTTGGAAACCGTCTGTTCATGCCATATACCTAGGGACTTGCAATACTCGTGAAAGTCGTCAATGTATTCACCACCATTGTCAGTGCAGATGCACTTCGATGATCTACCTGTCTCTCTCTCGACCATAGCATGAAAAAATTTAAACACACCAAAGACCTCGTCCTTGGATTTCAAATCATAAACCCAAACCCTCCTAGATGCATCATCTATAAAAGTGACAAAATACAATGCCCCGCCCAAGGTTTTTGTCCTCATAGGACCACAAACATCAAAATAAACCAAATCTAATGCATGCACTTTATTAACATGAGAAGCAAATTTAATGAATGAAACTCTATGTTATTTCCCTGATAAACAATCAAGACAAGTTTTGAAAGGTGTACCTGTCACGTCTGGAAGGAGCTGCTTCCTCGCTAGTAGCTGAAGCCTTTTTTCACTCATGTGGCCTAGACGCCTGTGCCACATGTCAATAGCTGAATCTTCCGCTGCGTTCAACCCACCCTTGCACATACTGACACTTGCCTTGTAAAAGAAGCAACACTTCTTTCCTCTGACCACGATCAACGAACTCTTAATGAGCTTCTAGTATTCACCAGCAAACCGGCTTTCATAGCCATCATCATCCAGCCTTTCCGTCGACATCAAGTTAAGGCAAAGGTCTGGGATATACCTCACATCCCTGAGAACCAATATGCAACCCACATCAGTCTTCACACAAATATCACCAACTCCTACGATCTTCGATACGCTAGAATTTTCCATCTTCACAGTCCTATAGTCACCTGACTTGTAGCTTGTGAAGAAGTCCCTACGTGGAGTCGCATGAAAAGAAGCTCCCGAGTCTATCACCCAGTCGGTGTCCTGACTCGTAGCCACGAGACATATATCGTGATCTGCTGAAAGAATAACTACAACGTCACCATCTAAAGCGACTACAGTGGAATCTGATTCATCTTCCTTCCCTTTTCCTTTCTTATCGTTTTTAGCCTTACGACATTCATGCTTATAGTGGCCCTTCTGGCCACAATTCCAACATTCAATATATTTTCTGTTACTCGACTTGCCTCTTGATTTATCTCGGGCCTTCCCACCCTTCCTGTTCTTTTCTCTCCCCCGTTCCTATGTCACAAGGGCCTCATGCTAAGTAGACCCCTGAGACTTCCTTCTTGTCTCCTCATTGAAGAGACAACTGGTTACCTGTTCCATGAATATCTTTCTGTCTTGCACGGAGTTACTTAGAGGCACCATCAATATCTCCCAACTGTCGGGCAATGAACTAAGCAATAGCAAAGCCTGCAATTCATCATCCAGGATCATCTTCATCGAGGAGAGTTGGTTCACTATATTGCTGACCTTATTTATGTGCTCAGCCACAGAACCACCATCCTTGAACTTGAGATTCACAAGTCTCCTTATCAGAAAAATTTTATTACCGGCTATCTTCCTCTCATACAGCCCTTCTAATTTCAACCATAGGCTAGCGGCTGAGGTTTCCATAGACACATGGTGGAACATAGAATCATCCAACCATTGTCTAATAAACCACACCGCCTTTTAACCCATCTTCTTCCAATCATCATCAGACATATCCTTGGATTTTGCTGATATGCCTAAAATTGGAGAATATAGGTCCTTAAAATAAAGCAAGTCCTCCATCTTAGCCTTCCATATGGTCCAATTAGAACCATTGAGGCTGATCACCATTGATGAGCCACCTTCAATAATTCAAAATCGATCCTACCCATTCAATGAACCTGTCTCTGATACCACTTTGTTGGGGGCCTTACACAAAACCTTAGGATCTAGCCTCCCAAAACAAACCAGAATTATGGAATAATAATTTAATGAAAAACAATAAAAGCATAAACCACATCACACAAAAGATTTTTATGTGGAAAACCCTTAAAGAGGGAAAAAACCACGGGACCTCATCCAGATCAACAATCCACTATGAAGTAGAACGTTACAACCCTCTTCACTCACGCAAGAGTGGATAAACAATGAGAGAAACAAAGAAAACGGAAAGATCTCACTGATTGCGAGGACATAGAAGCACTGAGATATAGATTGCGCAGTAGATAACCTCTACGAGCATAATCTCCCTTCTATAAGCTTCCTCTCTCTCTTTTCCTCTCTCTCTTTTCCTATCTCTCTCACCTTTGAAAGCCCTAAACCCTTTAGCAAATCCCTTGTAAAGCTTTAGAAAACCCTCTTGTCATACCTAGAAAGCCCTAGGTACCTCCTATTTAAAGTTTTTAGGAAACTCTTTTCCGCATCCGTTGCGAAAGGACTTGTGACACGAAATCCGTGCAAAATCAACGAACGAATCTGCGTAACCTCGACTGGTCGTACTGAGTCCAAGATCAGTCGAGCGCCACCCACGACCGGTCGAGATCCTCCTTCGACTAGCCGAGCACCTCAGAGAAAAATAGTCCGCAGTCGCTGGACTTTGAGTCGTGCCACGACTCGACTCCACGACTGGTCGTGCACCAGCCCTCGACCGGTCAAGCGAGGCTCACGACTCACGACCGGTCGAGCAAGAGATAAAAATATCCCATCAAAGAGAAGAAGGCAACCATTGGTTTGTGTTAGGCCAGTCTGTCAGTCGGATCCAAAATTAAGCCAGGCCACACCGTGGGATTATATCTCCATGGCTTGACCCACCTGAGTTTTGTGCCTGGATGATCCTCTTGTCTCTACGGTTAGCATGTGAACATTCTCCTGATGGACGGTGTGGATGTCACACGCACAACTTGGTGTGGTCCCATCGAGCTCATATGTTTTACCCAACCAGTACAATAGGTATTGTAGAGGATTCCTGTCCATCTCTTGTTTGGCTAGCACTTGGGTGAAGTGACATGCTTGCATATCGAGGCCGTTCATTGTGTAGGCCCCACCGTGAGTCTGCCCTGGCCTAGAAAATCAGGTCGCTAATCTCATCAGGTGGAACACACATATACCGTACATGGACGGTTTGTAAGTATTTTGAACCGTACATTTTCATTACACACATGCGGCAGACTGATTTTTGGTTCAGGGGGGGCATAAATGCAATGGCCCAGCTGACAAATGGCCCAGATCTCACATACGTGCCACATTGGAATAGGGGTGCACACGGGTGGGTTTGGTCAACCGGAACCGAACCGTTCCTAACGGTTCTAGGATTTTCGGAACCGGAACCGAACCGTTAACACACTAGAAACCGGACCGTGAAAACCGGTTCGGTTCCGGATCGGTTCCATGGTTCTGGATTTTTTTAATATGGACAAGCAGATATCCCCATCTTTCTTCTTTTTCTGTTGAAAAGGAAAGTTTTTGAGCACCCTACATGATAGACGGTTCAGATCGCGAAAAGGGATGATGGGTGAGGCCCACCGTCAAAACTCAATCCATGCACGTACGTCCCTGGACGTGTTTTTGCATGGTTTTGATATTGATGGCATTCTCGGAGATCTACTCCGCTCATCCTCTTCGTAGTAACGACTAACGTGTAAGAAGAGGTGGGGACCACGGTTCCATGGTTCGGGTCGGTTCTACCTGCCCCTAAACCGGAACCGAACCGTATCCAACGGTTCTTGTAATTTTGGAACCGGACCCGAACTAGTGTTGTCCAGAACCGGACCAAACCGGACCGATCCAACGGTTCCGGTCTGGTTCCACGGTTCTACCGGTTAAATGTGCACCCATACATTGGAAGATATTGGGGTGCATGATAATGCCTAAGTAACAACTATCATCCAATCACATACATAAAATAGACAGTAGATGCTAATATCTATAAACTGGAATTTTTAGAGAGTGGGACTTGAACCACTGGATTTCTCATGTATGCGTGTGTGTAATTTCAGCCAACGACCATAGCAGCCCAGCAAATGCCCATGCGTAATGGTCCCCAAGCTCGCCAGAAATAGAATACGAGATGTGCTGAAGTGGAGCCCACTATCCAGGTATTTCTTTTATCCTTTGCATTCCCAATAGTCTCTGTTACCTAATCAACAGGTTAGATGTCAAATAACCATTACCGTGGGCCCTAGGAGGTTTTTAATGGTGGACATTCAATCACTACTGTTTTCCCATGGTGTGGTCCACTTGAGATTTAGATATATCTCAATTTTGGGTTCAAGCCCTAAAATTATTTTTCAAAATGGATGGACGGCGTGGATAAAACACACATATCACGGTGGGGTTCACATAGCACCGACGAATAACCACCTGGCTGATGGCAGCGTCACTAGCCAAACCGCGTCCAATCTCATACATGTCTGTGGTGTGTACAAGGCACCTCTGCTTAACATCTAAAAGAAGAATGTGTCATATGATTTCTATATGGTATGATCTTAACCATTCATTCGATAGGTCCCACCATGGATAAACTACAGTTGAAAAGATCAGATTGGTGAACCATCCAATTAGTTACACCTATAAATGGATGGTAGAGATCAATGCTTGTAACCAATCAGATGGGACCCTCCCAGCCAGACCCATTTACTTAAATGGTCCTATCAGGATCGGTTGGGTACGGTTCAGACCCACTACCTAAATAGTGGGCCAGGGATATTGATCCGGGACCCAACTTCAACTGCAGCTTGCTCATAATTCAAATTGAATTTTGCCATTTTAAATTGAATTCCTTTTAGGGTGTGTTTGGTTGTAAAAAAAACTCATGAAAAAGTATATATATCACGAAAATTTGCACTAAATTAGACTGATTGATCATGAAATATCATAAAATTTAATGATATTTGTGCAACCAAACGTACCCGTAATCAATAAGAGTAAATTCCTTGATTTTTTGTTTTATTTTTTCTCTTGCAGGGTATGAAATTTCATTGCCGGCAAAATAATAATAAGAATAATTTATGGTATTTGTCGACTCTAAATATAATATATTTTAATTAAGCTTAAACATGTTATGAGTATTAGTGGATTTTCTGTTGTATTTAATATTGATTATGTTGGAATGGTGTTGATGATACTTGCTGGGCCATTTTCTAATGTGGGCCTTGTTCTCTCCATGGGCCGTTTACTGAATGGTGGTGGATGTGTTTGGCATGCCATGTTCTACACTAGTTCTAGGGCTGTCAATGGGATGCATTGGTGTGTCAGGCTTTCGGGTCTGGCCCGCTTTGAGTCAGGCATGGGGTGGAATATTAGGCCCAAGGGACACTCCCGGGCCTAACATTTACAGGTGTTTAATAACTAAGCTAGGGTAGAGTTTTTTAAAGATCTCATCTGCCTAGGATTTGAAAAGTATTCTGGGATTTACAATGCATGAGGGGCACACTTAATGAATAGCCCAGATGTTGCAGAAAATTGAATGGCAGGGCTTGGGCTTTGCATAATCATCATGGGCTGGGCTTGGGCCATTTTGGCCCTGGACTGACCTGAGTCGAGCTCGAGATTAAGTTTGTGGGCTAGCCTTGGACAAACCTTAGCCCAGCCTGTTGACAGCTGTAAGTATGTGATTAGAGCCGTGATTAGAGCTGGGGATGGGACGACTCGACTCGATCAGACTTGACTTGACTGAGTCAATCCAAACCGAGTTGACTTCATCCAATCCAAACTCAAACCGAGTCGAGTTCAAGTCACCCAGTAATACGACTCGAAATTTGACTCGGTACTAACTCAACTCGAGATTTGACTTTTCAAATTTGAGATGTTGTGTGGCTGATATAGAGGTTGCAATTTCGGCAGGTGCACCTACGTTTTGAACTGTAATTTCAGCCTATGATACCCGTCACACTCGACCCAACTCAGTACTTGTTACCAGATCGGACTCGGTCCAAGTTATTATAAGTTAGACTTGGACTTGGATCATCGTGTTGAAATTTTTTATTTAAAAAACAAATAAAATATTTAAAATTTTTATTTTTTTCTCGTTTTAAAATTTTTAAAAGAAAATTATGTTTTCTTTAGTCCTGTATCGAAAAGAGTGTGAGAAAAGTTATGATTTATAAGTGGTTGAGTGGGTAGTATTCTTACTTAAAGAAATAGATGATGAGATACTCGATTTGCGTGTTCAAGTGTAGAGCACTGGAATGCACGAGCGGGCTTGGGCATGGCGTGGGCAATGTGGCCGTAGTAGTGCTAGATGGTGTACTTCGCACGTGCGCTTCCTCGTAACTTTATGCGAACCGTCATGAGACATGCAATCGTAGTGCGAGAAGTGTAAGATGGGCATAAGTTTTATAGGCTACTGGAAACGGTTGGATCAATGGATCTAAAATTGTCAACCATTTTGAAAATGGTTAATAGCCTTGATAGCCAAAATAGTCTGAAAATGGACAGGCCTTAATGATCCGACGATATGTAACGCTCGGAAATTAAAGCCAACAGTTAAAAATATTTTTACAAATGTTCTGAACTATCAATTACCACCTATCAACAGTCCACTCCTCATATGCTATATAAACTAGACCATCCTAGTTTAGAATCATTCAGGTCCAACAGTTACCATCAGAATCCAATCTAATTTCTCCAAACATTTTTCTGTCTAAGAAATTGCATAGTAGTTTAAATGTTGTTTGAGTCACTGACTTTGACCACTTATCAAATCTACTAGACGATCAACTATGTTAACTGAGTTCCTAGGTAGATTCCTCCATGATTGTTGCATGCAAGATTAGAGAGAGAATGCTTGTATTATCTTGGAAGCAATTCACCTGTGACCCATTAGCAATCGAGAAGGGTGAGCCAAGCTTTAAGGCCAGTATATTTATACATGATTCACTCTTGTGTTAAAATTTAAATAAATTTATTTTTCAGTTTTTCAATATATTTTTCCAATAACTTGGTATCGAGTCAGATCGAATTCGGGTTAGGTCTATTTCAAAACTGGGTCAAGCCACATCAGTCCTAAGTCTGACTCGACCGGCTGCCCAGCTATGTGACAGGTGTGCTTTGTTTGATAGGCAATGCGAATGGGCTAGGCGGATCAGATGGCCCATTGGACTCACCATCATCTTGATGGGCCTCTGTTCTTTTTGGGCGCACTGCATGGTGTTGATGATTAGGAGGTTGGTCTGATCTGTCCATGGACCATGCCCCAAAAATCTCTCAATTTCAAAATCTTAGTCCCCCATCTTGGGACTTTTTCCAGTTGAATATGGACGTTACTTGTATTTCTCTTCTCAAATGTCAGTGGGCCTATAAATTAAAGGATGGGATTGTCCAGTCGAGGAGATTTTTAGAGTTATGGTCCATCCAAAAAAATAGTCACCAGACGGATGGTCTGGATTACAGACTCATGGGCTCACTAGTCAGAAATGAAGACCCCAGTATACCGTGCACATGGTCCATCCAAAGAACTACACGTGCCAATATGTCACACGCGTGCAAAAATACTTGAGTTTTCCATCAGGTGGACCTTAGCGGAGTCCTCAGGTGGTGGATGACAATGTAAACCATCTACTTGTTTTGTACATGGCCCACCTGAACGACGGCCTGAATTTTGTGACAGAAGCTACAAATGGCACGTCCCACGTGTTGGGAAGCTTTGGATCTTGCACACGTGTGCTCATGGACAGGGCTCCAAAGGCAGGCGGCATAGCAACTCTCATCCCGTGCAGAGCATGGATCTGAGGTTCATGCACATGCCAGACATGTGCCAGCACAGCACATGGATGTCAGATCCTATCCATTCATCAGAGGAGTATCAATATGTAGATTCCCAGGCCCAATAATCTAGCCGTTGCACTAGCCAGTTTGTAATATGAGGGCCCACCTATTGAATTGATCAGATTCGTTTTGGGGAAAGAGCATCTAGATGATCTGATCCAGCTGATGGATGGCATGGATTGGCCCGTTTCTGCAACGCTGGCAAATGTGCTAGGGTATGCTGATGGAGGATATGCAGCATTGAGAAATTGTACACGTGGCCAACCCAATGGACCCCACTTTAGATCAAATCGGTGGATATTAATGGACGGTTGAAATTGAAAATATCTGATCGCCTAGGTCAGCAGACAAGTGTCCTAGAATCAAGGAATTTGTTTGATCAACCAATCTGATTTTGGGATAGTGCATTGGATGGAGTGGGTTCCACAATTTAAATGGTGTATTTGAGTTAATACATGCCACGTGTATGCATTTCTGGACGCCGCCTGTGTATCGTAGTCTTATATACAGCCAGAGTATTAAATAACTGGCTTGAATGTATTTATTATTTAGGGCCTGCGTTCTGTTTGACAGTAGTTCCATGCACCTGGTTGCATTTGTACTCATTTGCCTCAAAATCACCCGTCTGGATCGTCCATTAATGATCCAAACATGTTAAGTCAGTGGCATGAAAAATTGGACGGACAAGATTGTTCTCAGAAGATAGATCCAATGCTTAGGACTATCATATTGATATGAGTTTTCTAGTGTAGTGGACAAAATGTAAACTGAACCTAATGGACGGTTCAAACTGGTGATATGGATGATCCGTACCCAAGTTGCAGCCCTACACGTGTCACACCCATTTCTCCGAGCTGACTGTTTACGAAGCAAAATGGACGGCTGAGACAATTTATTTCTACCCATCCATTTCTTTCAAAACATAGCATCTCATTTAGACCATAATAATCTTATTAGTATTAGTGGGCCCACCACCATCATAAGCCGTTGATAAATAATAGAATTAGTCCACGTTCCATGATGGCATCCGTTGCATTTTCAAAAGAAAATATTATTTTAATCCACATGCCCGATAGTCCGTCATTCGCCCAATGATGGATATCCATACCCGAAATTGTACCAATAGAACAATCCTAGGTGTTCATTCTCGCCCTGAAATGGCATGATTTTGATAATTTAAATAATAATTTTTAAAAAATGAAAACAAAAGCACAACCGTCTATACTAGTTGGGTGAGTGTCCATTAAATTGGATAGCTGGGATTACTTGATAAATGTAATTGTTTTGGATTAGGGCACTTTACCAGTGGGGGCCCGCAAATTGGATAGTAGCATTTGCTCTTATGTGTCACTTCACACGTGTAATACGAATTAATTCGTTTTGTCGAGGATATGCGCGATGCTTCGACGTGTACACGGTTATTTTTTGTGGATACTCCATCATATCAACGGTCTGGATCACCCACTACATGGGTCCAACTGGACCAATTTGGGGCGCGAGAACACTGTACACATCACAGGCTGGGATCATATGATTCCGGGCACTACTTGAGAAGGGTTGATCGTTGATCTGGTGGGCCCATTGTAGATGGCTATGCCTTGAAAATGCCCGACAATGGTGACCTTTCATTTGGTGGCCTTGAAATAGATGGCTGAGAAAAGGGCAGCAATGGTCCACATGTACACCCTTTCCCCACCAATACGAAGCAGTGGACAGTACAAGTGGGACCCATGGTTCAGGGAACTGATGCAAGAACACTGGTCAGATGGGCCACATCGTAGATGGACCACACCTTCCCCATGGTGTGGACCACACGTATAAGATGGTTGAGAAGTGCAGCAATGGTCCACATATCACGCTGATGTGGGGAACACGTGATATGTGCAGGAGCAACCATCCATCAGACATGTCATATCACGCTGCCAAGAGGTCTGACAAATCAATCCCAGCCATCACTCAGGTGGGCCACACCGCAGGGAACAAGGTGTCAAGGAACACCCACCCATGATTTGCACTGTGGACCACCTGCATTGCAAAGCATCCGGAATTTTGTCCTGACCCTTCAACCACGGAAAATGAAGGGTCTTGATGGCCTGCCCCCATGCAAATCAAGCACAGGCATTCCCTCCATCTTGTTACCTGTGCTGTGGCCCACGTGACTCATGGATCAACCTGATTTTTCAGCTCTGGGGACAACATGAGCTGAGGCATCTGATGGAGAGATTGGATCACATGCATAAATCATGTGGGCCACACATCTGCCTTGTACCACTATAGCCAATACCACTAAAAGTAAAATGGTCAGTAGTCCAAATTTAACTGGCATACCAGATGATTAGAGCTGGGCACGGGGGGATGACTCGACTCGTCTGACTCATACAGACCCGACTCGACCCAAACCAAATGGGTGAGTCGGTCCGAACCGAGTAGGCTTCGCCCAATCCGAATTCAAACTAAGTCGGTGAGTCGGTCGGAACCGAGTAGGCTTCGCCCAATCCGAATTCAAACTAAGTCGAGTTCCGAAACTCAATACGGTCAGCCTCGTCTCGATCCGAAACCAACTCGACTCAGATTCCGATATATATAAAATAAAAGACCCTAATTTTTAAGTATATCTAATCCCCTATACCAATGCCAACCCGATCCCAAACCCTCTCCCTCCCTCATCCTCCTCTTCCAAGCCCAGCAACCACCCACCGCCATCACCACCCTACTCTCTCTCTCTCTCTCTCCGTCCTCTCTCACCTCTCTCTCTCTCTCTCTCTCTCTCTCTCTCTCTCTCTCTCTCTCTTCCAAGCCTAGCAGCCACCCGCCACCATCACCATCCTCCTCTCTCTCTCCTCTCCACTCCTTACCTCATCTCTCGATCTGAATCAGTGCCAACTCGAACCGACTCGGTCCGGATTAGTCCAGGCCAGACCTGGATTCAGATCGGTTCAGCCATGCTGGACTTGGTACCAAGTCAAGTCAAGTTCGGGTCAGGCCTATTTCAAAACCAGATCGAGTTGGTTCAGCCCTATATCAGTCCGACTCGACTCGATGCCCAGCTCTACAGATGATTAAGATTGTCCCAGGCTGCACCCCATCCACGAAAGGCCCCATGATGAACGGTGCCATTGTCATGCATGTGTGCAAATTATTATCAAGATGATGAGATGATGGACCCCGGTAAGGTGCAGCTTGCCCGGTGCCACATCAACACAGGCCAGAAGCCACACATAGTGATCTTGACCATTTATTCCAAGAGCATGCACAAGTAGACAAAGTTGAAAGCACGCATTTGATTTCACTCATGTCCATGTAAACAAGAAACATGCATTCACCACCACATATACAACTAAGGCACAAGCATACAGTGAGATTATTTATATGAGATGCGAAGCATTGTACCATTTAGAGCACTAGTATCTGGAACTACTTAGCTTCTTTTGGCAGGCCACGCCGGTGAGCATGTCGAGAGGTAGAATACGCAGAGATCGCCGACCCGGTCATGGCCAGTGAGTGTTTGGTGAGGTCCAGACCTTTGTTGGCAGCTAGCCACAGACTCCAGAAGAACCCAATCCACCCTGCAAATAGACGGTTCCCCAAGTATAAGATCCAAAATGGACACTCAAGATTCAAATTAGAAATTCTTGCCTGGGAAAATAGAATCCTCTAGATTAATAGATTTTTTATTTTTTTTTAATCATTTCATTATGTAGGAATGAATGAGACTCACACACCGCATGTTGCGGCTCATGTGTATAAGATCTTGGTTGTTCATCATGAAGGCCAACCATGCATGTGACCCTGCCCGGGAATCAAACTAACCTGCTCAAGGGTGGACCAAACAAGTATGTTTACTGTGAATAGCTGGCCAATTTTTTAACCACCGGTTTCTCTCGGACACGTGTGGACCACCTACTAAGTGGGCCAGGGCACATATGTGAGTAAGCCCATGAATTGCTGAGACCTAGCGCAATCTGCCATTTGGGTTTCAGTTGTCGTGCCACTCCATACACTCAAGAGAGTTCAAAATTTCGTATCTCCAATCAGTACATGAACCCAGAATGTCATACATGAACAAAGTACCGATTGGACGCCTCTAACCATTTGATTGTTGTGAGTTTTGCCTGCTGAGCATGGACTGTCGCTCATTTTTCAGTTAACCATCCACCATTTTCCAGGTCGTTGATCAGATGGCTACCATGGTACGAACACCTTGCCGATCTGGGATATTTCCCACTGCATGGTGGTCCACCAAATCAACAGTCCTGGTGACCCATAGACTCATGTAGAAAAGATGCTTTAAGGCGCACTTCATGGAATCCCATGAAGTGTGTGTGCAATAGTAGAATTCCTGATGGTAGATTAGAGGAAAAAAAAACCTGTAGTTATCATAACAGCGATGATTGTGGAGATGGTTGTAATGGAAATAACGAAAATGGCCACTGATAATGCCACAATGTAGATTCCCGTTAAGCAGGCAAAGAAGATAGCTAAGAAACCTCCAGCCGCTGCCAAGGACATGAGCAAAGAGATGACAATGGCGTTGACTGTTGCTGCCAGAAAGAAAAGCATGAAAACCATTAATCCCGTCAAGGCTAGAAGCGTGATCGTCCCAACCTGCAAATATTGGAAAGAAGTTCAGAAGGTCTGACATTGAAACTGCACCAAAAGATAACTGTATTAAGAAACTAAGTTTCATATTTGCAGATCATCCACAAAATTCATATTGTCATGGCTACCAACAAAGAAAACATTTTTCAATATGCATAACATGGACGCATGTGCAAAATTGTGGAATCGTGCCCATACATGATGCATGACCCAATAAGTTCGGCAAATGTTGGCTTCCATTACCAATCCAAACACTGAATACTTAATCAGTACAAACCATCTTGAGCATTCATTTCACAAGATACTAAACAGATAGTCAGGATCTAAACTGCATACTTTGTTAGTACAAACCATCTTGAGCATTCATTTCACAAGATACTTTATCAGATAGTCAGGATCTAAATTTTGCATGGTCCATTATGGGAGTGCAATTCGGGCAGGTTGAGTTGAGTTGAGGGCCAACCCAAGCCCAGCCCAACCTCAAGAGTACCCAATCCTCAACCTGATCAAACCCAAATTCCAATCCGAGGTGCCCAACCTGAATTCCTCTATACTCGACGAAACCCGACCCAACTTGACCTGACTGGAACCAACCCTACCCAAATACATGTGATTATTCCCAATCCAACCTAACCCGACCCAAATTTGCTCAAACTGAACCCAACCTGATTTGAAATCGGGTTGGCATTTTCCAACCCGATCCCAATCTGAGGACCTTAACAACCCGACCCAATGTGATCCAAACTCATGTTCGGGTGGCTCAACCCAAGTTGCAGCCCTAGTAGGTTATGGAGAGTGAAGTGAACAGAATGGATGATCCAGATCAATGATTTGACCGTTTGCATGTCCAAATGCAGGTAATGGAGTGTGTAGCCTACAATGAAAAATGATGCAACAGGCCTTCTTTTCTTTGAAGGGTAGTTGAATTGGACGTTTTCTACACACATTGAAGCAAAAGCACTAACATTGAGGCAGGAGCATCGCATTTTTGCTCGTGACACTGAATAGAGAGAAATAAGCATTGATCACTGTTCTTCCTTTTGAATCACAATATTGGCCACCTCAATCTTCACCATTCACAATCTGATTTGAGTTCCTCAGGTATCACCTTCGCCAAAATGAAATGATATCCGGGAAAAAAAAAATCCTTTTGGGCTGATTACAACACCTTTCATTCCAACAAAACCGATTGAAGGAGATCTATTTTGGTCGTAGCCAAGTTATCTAGCTGTTGAAGCTGTCATTTCCTGATTGATTTGATTCTGCACTCGACCTTCCGGACCATAGAACAAAGTCATTTCCACGTACAAGCAAATCCAGAATAATCAACATAGATCCCAAGCAATCAAGCCATCTCCAGAGCAACAAAGCAACACTCAGATGATAATCATCAGCTTCTAGATGCCATCCAAAAGACACAAATCCAACTTTGATAGAATAAAAACTGAACCATTGCTTTGTGCTTGAGCCAATTAGAACCCACTTCATTAGAAAGGGGTAGCTCTTCCTCTTGTAAGATTTTTTTTTTTCTTTACTTTGTAAGTCCAGGGACCTTGTAACCCAAAGTTCTCCCTTCAATAAATAAATAAATAAAAATCATGGACAATTACCTCTAATCTTAACCATCTATCACAATGGAGTATTAAAAATAACAAAAATATCCTTTAACCTTGGGATAACCTTATAGGCCCCCGATAAATCGGATATAGCCCACTCGAACAGTACCAGAATTACATGATCCTGGGCTCATCTAAAAGGTTTCAAACAGGAACAGCTTCATGTTGTTTTAACATCGTTTTATACCTGAAAAGTGGGCTGCAAATTAAGTGACATAAATACCAAGGGAGACTTGAACTCTTTTCTATTTAAGGAGAAAACCTGAGCTATGCTGAGTTGGGAGGCAATCAGCCGGAGGACTCTTCACGTGAAACCCACACACAGCCATGATCATGGACCTCTAGGGACAAGGACAATAAACCACATGTTTCCTTGCAAGATTGGGTCGTTGAGAATCTGGATAGCGCCCACTCAATGATCAAGGGCACAAAGTTTTGGCATGGATGCTAACCACCCAAAAACCTCCAAATCCATGTGGGGTTGATGCAGGACATGAAATTTAAATATGATATGCAAGATTTCAGGCTTAGATCATACTAATTCAGAAACAATAACATAAAAATTCCATATCCCACACAAAAGTTCAAACATTAAGCTAGGGGAATCAGTGCGGGTCCAGGCCTACACAGGCTAGGACTGGATCAGTAAAATTATGGACTAAAAGATGCTCAAAGGGAAATAGAAATCATCCACAAATGCACAGTAACCAGTCCCTAATCCAAGGGATTCCCCAATTTCAATTCAAGGAACCCTAGGGCGAAAAAAGGAAAAAATAAATTAAGAATAATGCAATCTAGGGTTAGGGTTTATGAAAAACTGGTATGAGAGGGTAAAATAAGAAGAAAACCTGAACCGAGAGACAGTTCCCACGCGTGGACAGCAACAATGGGCCAGACGCACGTGTGTGTGATCACGTCCAGACGTGTGTGGGGCCCACTGTTCAAAAAATGCCACCTTGACCCTGGTCGGCTAGGGATGGACTCCAAAACCCCCAAATCTCAGCTCGATCCGATGCACGGTTTGTGCGTGGTGCTCCACCGAAGTTTCAGCCCTCCTGCAGAGCCAGATTCTAGAAATCTGCTGTAGAGAGAAAAACAGCTGCAACTATTGATGGATTTGCAGATGTAATGCTTGTAGGAGAAGAGAAATATGGATGGAAGAAGGTGAGATATATGAATGGAAAAGGGTAGGGACGAATGGGGATAGATGTGGCTTCGCACCACGGTAGTTAGCCCTTTGAAAAGAGAGGGCTTCGCACCCACTTGAATTTTTCCACAACTCAGAAACTCAGAGAATATAAAAAAACTTGCAAGAATTTTTATTAAACTTCAATTAATCAAAAGAACTATAGGAGGTGCCTATTTATAGGAAAATCTTATACCCCAAAACTCACGCCATGTGCGCAACCTACTACTTGGCGATGAAGTAAACCAAAATAAAAATCAATCAAAGATATTTAAAGTGTTCACGATGTTCTAAATAACATAAATAAGAAAAACCTAAAATATGAACTTAATCCGACTAGCGGGCCCCGATCATGAGATCCCATGATGGGCTTTACTTGACTATCGAGCCCACTTCAATAAACCAAACTCCGTCTTCTAACTAGGAGGCCCTCCTTGGACGTCGTCATCAATCCAGATCGACGGTGGGGGCCTCCTTCTGGCGTACGTGCATAGGGGGGGCGTGCGTGCGCATGATGTCCCCATCAATAAATCGGGAGGATACCGCTCAGGCCTAATGCAGACAATCACAGAGTCTCTTACATTGAATTCTTTGAAATATTTATGTTGGTCTGCAGAAAATTTGTAATGTTCATTACTAGTAGTGATCTTCTGCTTGATTTCTTGATGTCATGAATGATTGTGATGCACGAAAGACTCTGCAGGCTCTAACTGCCTATGGGACAGTGACATAGGGACAAGATCAATAGGTTTCTCAGGTTTATAACCAGTAACGACTTCATAAGAATCAAGACCTGTGGACCTATCGACAGAACTATTAAACACAAACTCGGCTGTAGGTATTACGGTGTCCCATGCTCTGGTGTGCTCTATATCCATCCTAGGGGGAGACTCATCCGATAGATCATCAAGAAAGACATCACAGAACTCATTCACTACCGGAATAGCCTCAGTAGGTAACTCTACACTAGCCTCTGGTGCACCCTTTCTAGCCACAAGGTCGTGCATGTTATATCACTCAAAATAGTGGTCTTCATGTCCCTCATGGGGTGGGTGCACGGGTGCATGCCCATGACTGATTCATTGGCCAACTCCATTCACTAGTCTATCCTCCTGGCCACCTGCCCGAGATTAGACATCTACCCCAATGGTGGGGTTT
Organism: Magnolia changhungtana; assembly: GCA_030180095.1. NCBI lineage: Eukaryota > Viridiplantae > Streptophyta > Magnoliopsida > Magnoliales > Magnoliaceae > Magnolia > Magnolia changhungtana. Next base: position 121,004 of record JASAUF010000604.1, read on the forward strand.
GTCCTGGCTAGAGCTGGGCATTTTATACCCGAACCGGTGGATCCGGCCCGATCAGACCCGACCTGACCCGATTCGAACAGAACCGATGGTCAGGATCGGGTAGCGTAATCCAGATCCGAATTATTTTCGGATCGAATCCGGGTAGGCCCTGTTCCGAACCGACCCGATCTGAAATCCGATCCGATTGGATCCGATTCGGACAGACCCGATTCGGACCGTGTGTGTGTGTGTGTGTGTGTGTGTGTGTATTATTTTTTTACTTTTACCGCTTGAGCTTTTACGTTCGGCGCCAAAAAATCCCGCCCAATGTACATCTGAGCTCCAAAAAATCCCGCTCAACTCTATCTCTATCTATCTCTCTATTCGTGATTCTTTTTCTATATTTGTCTCTCTATTTCCATTGAAGAAGAAGGGAAGAAGAAGGTAAGATGAAGGTTTTGGATTTCGATTTCTCAGCTGGAGAGAGATATAGTGAGAAATGAATCAAATGATTGACAGTTGTGTAAGAAAGAGAGAGAGGAAAAGAGAAAGAGAGTCACACAGCTTGAACGAAGAAAGAGAAAGAAGAAGGTGTGACGAAGGTTCGGCGCAAGTTTTGTGGGTGTGATCACAAGGTATGTTTTATATCCAAACCATCCATTCATTTGGCGAGCTCATTCTAAGGCTTTGGATATGCATCAATTTTATGTTCAACCACTAAAATGACATGGAAAAACGAATGGACGGCGTGGATAAACCACATGCATTCAGGGTGGGCCCCAACAGAGTTTACTCGGTACAATGAGATCATTCACCGATATACCACACAACGCTATTGGAACGGATTGGCTACTCCCCCTCACACCAGTCCCGGGGCCAATGGTCGATGCTATGTGGGCCCCACCATGATGTACGTGTTTCATCCATTCCGTTAATCCATTTTTACGGATCATTTTAGGGCTTGATACAAAAAATGATAGGGATAAAAATCTTAGGTGGGCCACACCACAGGACAAAAATAATGAATGGATATTCACAATTAAAATCCTCCTAAGGCCCACTGTACTGTTTATTTGACATCCAATCTCTTTATTTGGTAATGAAGACCCAAATGAAGGGAAAAAATAAATATCAGCTTGATCCAAAACTTTTATAGCCCCCATAACGTTTTTAATGGTCAAAATTCATTCAACATTGTTTCCTGTAATGTGGTCCACTTGAGATTGAGATATACTTCTTTTTTTTTATGATATCATAAAATGATATATAAAAATAGATGGACGGCATGGATGACACACATACATCATGGTGGGCCCCACAGAGCACCGACCGCCAGCTAATGGCTGTTGTCAGGGGAGTAGCAATCCGTTTCCCAACGCATACAGCTAGCTATAGCTAGCTGTAGGTACGTGTCGTGTCGAGACGGACGTCCTGCGAAAAGAAGTTCCTGCATGGGAACCCATGTGGGACCCACTGCTATGTTTGTGGGAAATCCTCCCCGTCCATACGTTTTGTGAGTTCATTTCAATACGTAAGGCTAAAAATGAACCATATCCAATGCGCAGATGGGCCGAAAAATTGATAATTGAACCTCCACAGTTGAAATATTCGTGGGGCCACAAACGTTTTGAATCAGGTTAATGTTTGTTTTTTTTAGTTCATCCCAGTAGGAATGCTGTTATTAACGGTATGGATTTCATGTAAACATCACCGTCAAACCCAGGAAGGTTTTAACGGTAGGAATTTACCAAACCACCTTTTCCTTTAATACGGCCCACTTAAATCTTGGATTCTTCTCACTTTTGGTCTCATGCTCTAAAATGATCTAAAAAAACGGATGAACGGACTGGATTCCTGAAAAACAACACGATGGGCCCCACATACGATCTTAGCAGAGGAACTTTCTGTGAAAGGCTTTCCCTGGAAATCCGCGTCCCCTGCTTGGCGTGTCGTGCACGCCAAGGCTAGCTATACCTCGAGCTCCGAATTGTACGAATGGCTCAAATGAGTTCCCTATTACATGGGCCCACAATGATGTATTTACTATATCCATACCGTTTATCTAGTTTTTGTGATCATTTTAAAGTATTTGGAAAAAAAGATTCATATTTAAAGCTCAAATGGACCACACCGAAAATAGCAGTGAGGATGATGATTTTCATCGTTAAAAATTCCATCCTTACCTAATCCGATCCGACTCGGTTTCTTTGCCCGAGTCGGACTCGATTCAGGTCCAGCCAAGCATATAACGGATCTGTTCGAATAAGGTGTCCTGGACCCGATCCCGGTTCTGATCGGATTCGGATAAGTCCTGGCAGCTTTCGAACATGACCGAGTTGGACCAAATCCGATCCGACTCGGTCCGTTGCCCAGCTCTAGTCCTAGCAGAGGCTTTTAGTTGGGTAATGCGCACATCAAGTTGTTCAAAGCATTGATTCATATCCAAGCGCTTACCCAAAGACTCAATCTACTGGGACAGTTTATTTAGTGACTCTTGCAATCGTTCCATGTTTAGTGTAGGGTGCGCAAACCAACCACAACCCGTACGTCGGGGCATATGACTGCTAACTCCACCTAAGGACTTTCTATGACAACTATATGCAACTAAATGGGACTAAATGATCCTATGATACTTTATATGAGAGAAACTACGCAATGTTACTAAAATCCAGCAATATAGTTGTCAAACTAAAGGACTAACAGAAAGTTACAGCAATGTGAATTGCTAACTCCCTGCTAACAGAAATTTCAGCAACTAATATTAGGGACTACGGTCTTCTAAACAACTATATGTGATGAAACTGGATGTATGATGAACTTACACAAACTAACCCTAAACATATAATGCATTCCCCTACAAGAACCCCAAGCTCTAATACCAAATTTGATGCAGGATATTAAATTTAAATATGATATGCAAGATTTCAAGCTTAGATCATACTAATTCAAAAACAATAACATAAAAATTTCACATCCCACACAAAAGTTCAAACATTCAAGCTAGGGGAATCAGTGCGGGTCTAAGCCTACACAGGCTAGGACTAGATCAGTAAAATTATGGACTAAACGATGCTCAAAGGGAAATAGAAATCATCCACACATGCACAGTAACCAGTCCTAAATCTAAGGGATTCCCCAATTTCAATTCAAGAAACCCTAGGGCGAGAAAAAGGAAAAATAAATTAAGGATAATGCAATCTAAGGTTAGGGTTTATGAAAAACTAGCATGAGAAGGTAAAATAAGAAGAAAACCTGAACTGAAAGACAGTTCCCGCGCGTGGACAACAACAATGGCCCAGACGCACGTGCGTGTGATCATGACAGGTCATGTGTGGGGCCCACTATTCAAAAAAAGGTCACCTTAGCCCTGGTTGGCCAAGGATGGACTCCAAAACCTCCAAATCTCAGCTCGATCCGATGTACGGTTTGTGCATGGTGCTCCGCCGAAGTTTCAGCCCTCCTGCAAGGCCAGATTCTAAAAATCTGTTGTAGAGAGAAAAACGGCTACAACTATTAATGGATTTGCAGATGGAATACTTGTAGGAGGAGAAATATGGATGGAAGAATATGAGATATATGGATGGAAGAGGATAGGGACGGATGGGGATAAATGTGGCTTCGCATCACGGTAGTTAGCCCTTCGAAAAGGGAGGGCTTCGCACCCACTTGAATTTTTCCACAACTCGGAGAGTAGAAAAAAACTTGCAAGAATTTTTATTAAACTTCAATTAATTAAAAGAACTACAAGGGGTGCCTATTTATAGGAAAACCCTATACTCCAAAACTCGCGTCATGTGCGCAACCTATTACTTGGCGATGAAGTAAACCAAAATAAAAACCAATCAAAGAAATCTAAAGCGTTCATGATGTTCTAAATAACATAAATAAGAAAAATCTAAAATATGAACTTAATCCGACTAGCGAACCCCAATCATGAGATCCCATAATGGGCTTTACTTGACTATCAAGCCCACTTCAATGAACCAAACTCCGTCTTCTAACTAGGAGGCCCTCCCTGAACATCGTCATCAATCCAGATCGACCGTGGGGGCCTCCTAGCGTACGTGCATAGGGGGGTGGCGTGCGTGCGCGTGTGCGCGTGATGTCCCCATCAGGGGTTCTCATGATGGTTGTATTTGATGTGGTCCTCACTGTATATGAGGGATACCCAATAAGAATATTTCAATATTTTGATCATCTTACCTATTTTCCTTTTTAATATGAACCATCCCCTTTTAACTATTATTTTTTAGGCCACTTGTACGATCTTCCAATCTTGGAAATTTTTCGTTTATACCCCATCAATGGTGTCACCTATCATATAAACGATGTGGATCATTGAATATAAGACCCCAAATCTAATGGGTATAATCCAAATGCAAACCAAGCCATTACATCAGGATGTATTTTAGCAATCCCTCTTGGCCCCATTTTGCGCTAAGCATATTAAAGTCCCAAATTCATTCAAATAGAAAAAAGGTTTTTGCCTCGGGTGAAGAGCGTCATACAAACACATCCACAAGTCAATTCTTGATTTAAAAAATGCATTTAAATGTTTCCTGAACAGCAAGTTTTCTTTTGTTGAGACCATTTTGTGAATATGGAAAATGGACATGAAATCCACATGAAAAGAACCCAGTACTCCGTAAAGAAATATGTGTTTGGTTTGCACTTTAGTTCTCTTAGGATTCATGTAGAAATGTGAAAAAGTCAACTGTCAAGTGGCCACTTTATTTCCTTTCAGCAGTTGAAAATTGATTTATCAATTTTTTTCAGAGATTTTTGGCTTTGGAAGTAGATTCTATGCAGCTTTTTGTTTCGCAAACAACATCAAAGTAGGATTATGTAGATAGCATTTTCATTTTAAAGGTATTGTGCACAAATAAAAATAAAAATGCCTTCATGAAAAAAAAATCTACATTCATATTTATTCCAATTGCTAACCATACCAAAGTTGCTTAACTGAATGAGATTTCTCATAAATCTATCCCCCTTTTTTTCCTTGGGTTAACCAGAAGAGGTTAATTACATGAGTTTCAAACTCTAATTTTGATCAATAATCAGTTTTCTCTTTTCTCCCACCTTCAGAAGAACATAGGTATCTACCCCTATCGTTAGAATTTTCTGAAAGGTAACTATCTCGGTTTCATATAGAAATTTATATAAAACCTTAATGAAAAATAAAAAATAAAAAATAAAATCTATATTCATATTTATTCCAATTGTTAACCATTCCTTGTTTGCAACTTTGGAATGTATTTTTATATCAAGAAATGGTCTTACATTTCTTACAGTCCCTTCTTTCACTTCATACTCACATTTGGTGGATCTTCTTCTAATTCTTTTTCTTCTTCGATTTGCACAACAATGGCAGATTGACATGTTTAAGTAGAGCCCTTCTTCTCTTACTGATCCTCCTATTCTTCCTATCACACAACAACATCAGAAGCCTAGTGTATATGAAACTCGGTCCATGGAAAAAGTCTGCCCCATCATGAAAATCTTGAACAAAAATCAGGTTGATCCACTCATACGATGGCGCAAATTGAAGAAGGAGAATTAGGAAGCCTGCTCCATGGAAAAGGTCTGCCCTAGATCATCATCAATGGAAATCAAGCCAATCCACTCATTGGTGGGGCAAAACCTATATGTTGAATCAGATGGTTGACCATCCACTGATTCCGATGGGGTAGCCAAAAGTGGCAATTGGTCGGGTTCGGGTCAGCTCATATGATAGGTCAAAACCTGTATTTCAGATGATAGGAAATCTGCTGGTGGAAAAGGTCCACCCTACCCCATCATGAAGATCGCTTTTAGTGAAAGGCGAATCTAAAACACTTGTATCAAATTGGGTGATTTAGGGGGGGGGGGGGGGGGTTGGAATCTTACCATTAAATCAAAAGATTAGATTTTATACTAGATTTAAAATAAAATTTAAAAAATATATATATAAAAAAGCATGGCAATTTGCTATTTTAAATTTTAAAAAATAATAAATAAACAAAATCTACTAATGATTTTTTTTATCCATCTCATGATTAAAAACAAATGATCAATCCAACGATTAAAAACCCAAAAAACCATCATAGTGAAAGACAATTAATCAAACTAAAAAGCACATCGCATCATGATGGAATTATGAAAGGCAATTTCATATAATTAAGCAATCCCAAAAAAGAAAAAAAAATAAAAATAAAAATAAAAAAAATAAGAAATCATAACTTCTAATTGGTAGACACATATTTTCTGTATTTGGACCATTGGTTACTTTTTTAGTACAACCAACCATTAAATGTTCACTGATCATATATAAAAATGATTAAACCATTATAAATTTGGTTAATAGTCCAACGAAATTGTGGCTCACAATTTGCACGGTTCAATTCACAATACTTGTATGCCACAGATACTACCATCACTACAAACTAGTGGTGTATCAATGATGCAGGGATGAACGCGATGAGGATAACTACTCCGAATCCACGGAGCTTCTCCGGACTCCTCACAGAGACTTATCGAATCCACGAGGAAAGAAAACAGAAAATAGAAATAAATTCTAAGAAATTCGAAATTGATTAATTGATGACTAAAAACGAGTTCACAACCCTTTAAATAGGGGTACGAAGCAATGGGAAAGAAATTAGAATCAAACTACAACTAAAACTCCTAGAATCCATGACTTACTATAAATAGTAAACTTACTATTTATAGACGGTCATGATGTCTACTAGTGCGCAAGGTTTTCGGCCAAAAATTGTAAGTATCCTATTTGGCTTCACCAAACCGTTCCCCTAATTATTCTAAGCTTTTTTCATGTTGGACGCAACTCCTAAAGCCCAACGGATGAAGTAATAATCAAACTAAAACTTACTATTTATAGTAAAAACGAAATTAAAACACGAAACAAAATGACCATCGATCCAAGGGTTGGTTTTTCGCACCCCAAAATCATATATTTACGTCAGGTAACTCATTAGGATTGAATCTAAGGTCCGACGGTCCAGGATCACGTCGACCGGGGCCTTTTTGATCCATCTTGGCTAAAGTAGCTCGTCTACATCAATCAACCCAAAATCATATATTACGCGTTAGGGAAAACAAAGAGGATTAGAAATCATTCAAGGGAACTTATGAGAACCAGTAGGTAATAAGATGAGGGAAGGCAAAGTTAGATGGTTTGGCCATGTGCAACAGAGACCAAGACCATTGGTCCAAACAATCCGGATCACTTCTGTCGTCGACCGGGCCTTTTCTGATCCATCTTGGCCATGAAACTGTCCGCGACCTGCTCTACATCAATCAACCATTGGTCCAGACAATCCGGAATGTTGGGCAGTTAGGGAAAACAAAGATAGGATTAGAAATGACTGTATTCAAGGGAACTTATGAGAACCAGTAGGTAATAAGATGAGGGAAGGCAAAGTTAGATGGTTTGGCCATGTGCAACAGAGACCAAGACCTGCATCAGTTCGGAGTGAGTTGGTTCAAGTTGACACCCTAATAAGGGCAAGGAGAAGGCCCAAAAAGACATGGGTGGAGGTAGTAACAAAAAGCTTGATGACCTGTAGTTTAACTGGACGTGGTCACAATGTTGTCAAGTGCGATCACATATTCGCATATGTGATCGCATATGCGCATAAAATTGGGGAGATGGCATATGCAGCAGTGGCATATGTGATCCCTGCACATATGCGATCACATATGCCACATGTGCCAGCATATGCGATCGCATATGCGATGTATGCAATCACATACTGCATAAGCGATCGCATAATGGCCAACGGTCAGATTTCTGACCTTTTTTTACCTTTTTTTTTTAAAAAAAAAATCCAGATTTTTTTTCTCTATAAATATGCATTCTAAGCATTCCTACATGTAAAAAAAAAAAAAAAAAAAAAAAAAAAAAAAAAAAAAAAACTCAAACTCTCTCTCTATTCTCTATTTCTCTTACTACATCCTCTCTTACACTTCTAAGCACTCTACAATACAATCTACATTCAACATTTCCACTCCTCTCCATTCATATTCCATTTCCATATTTCTTTTCTTTTCTTTCAACTTTCAAGAATCAAGAATCAAGGAAGGGTACTACAAGAAATCAAGAATCAAGAATCAAGAATCCAAGATACATGATTGATGATACATCTACCATCCATATTCAAGATTCAAGAATCAAGATTTAAGAGTCAAGAGACTCCTCACTCCTCTCCAATCTCCATCCACTAAGTTTTCTAAGTTCTAACTTCTAAGTTTCTAATTCTACCAAATTCTTTCTATCATTTTTTTTTTTTTTTGTTAATTGATTTGTTACTTTGTCTTTGTTAGTTGTTAGTTTACAACTTACAAGTTTGAAGTTACAACTTACAAGTGACAAGTTACAACGTACAAGTTACATCTTACAAGTTACAACTTACAACTTACAACTTACAAGTACAGGTGTACGACAACAAGAATTCAAGGTCAATGGTTCAATACTCAAGTGAAGGGGCAAAGGTGAAGAGAAGACAAGTAAACAAACTTAGACAAGAATTTGGAAGTTGAAAGTTGGAAGTTGGGAACCTCTTTTAGATTTGTACTTTTTATTTTTATTTGTGTGTAAATCTCTCTCTCTCTCTCTCTCTCTTTCTACAAGTGTATGTAACTCAATTCTCTCTCTTTTTCTCATTTTCTTTTCCCTCTTCTTCTCCCTTTCTAGTTCTACAAGTGTGTAACTCAACTCTCTCTCTCTCTCTCTCTCTCTCTCTCTCTCTCCCTCTTCTTCTCCCTTTCTAGTTTCTACAAGTGTAAGTGTGTAAGTGTGTGTGTGTGTGTGTGTAGCTGTAAGTGTAACTCTCTCTCTCTCTCTCTCTCTCTCTCTCTCCCCCCCCCAAGTCCCATCTCTTTAGGCTCTTTAGTCTTACTTACTCTCTTAGAAGTTAGATCTACTTCTTACTTCTTACTCTTAGTTCTTCTTCTTAGTCTCTTACTTTACATTAGTTTTTTTCTTTGTAGTTTACTTTCTAGTTTCTAGTTAGTAGCTAGTTACTTTTTAGTGCTAATACACACACCACCATCCACCATCATAATGTCTTCTTCCCAATCTTCCTCTTTGAAGCCCAAGTCAAATGACCCGGGTTGGAAGTATGGGCACTACCGTAGTGCTACCGAAAAGACTCACATAGTATGTGAGTTATATGAGTATGTGAGTTCCGATGGCATTGCAAGGCACAAGCAACACCTTGCACATTTACTGGGGTCAAATGCAAAAGCATGCGACAAAATCACTCCAAAAATCCGAAGGTAAATCGTGGAGTATATGGAAAAACAATCAAGAAAAAAATGAGATAGTGCCCTACGTGAGGAGGAATATATGGAACAAGATGTATATGAAGATATAAATGTTGAAGCTACTTCGACGGGCCAGTCTAAACCACAAGTACAACCATCGAAAAGAGCCCAAGGGCATGGGCCCATAGATAGATGGTGTAGACCACACCTTGACGATATGGTCGACCAAAGGGGTAGAGGAAAAGGGCCGGCTCAAACAACTTTAGAGAACCGATATAAACAAAAAGATGGGAAAACCACAATTCAATATATTGCTAAATGATTTTACCAAACTGGCGTTGCTTTCAACGCCGTTAAATCGAAAAGCTTCAAAGTAATGATTGAGGCTATAGGTCAATTTGGACCTGGGCTTAAACCTCCTTCATATCATGAAATGAGGGAGACATGCCTAAAAACTGAAGTTGAATATACACAATCTTTCATGGCTAAATATAGGAAATCATGGAAAATATATGGTTGTTCGCTAATGGCCGATGGATGGACCGATAGATCCGGTCGGTTTCTCATTAACTTTTTGATAAATTGTGCAACTGGGACAATGTTCTTAAAGTCAGTGGATGCGTCGGGTCATTCATATACAGGAGAGTATTTGTTTAACTTACTAGATAGTGTAGTTGAAGAAATAGGTGAGGACTATGTTGTACAAGTAATTACAGACAATGCAGCCTCGTATATAATGGTCGGTCGTCTTCTTATGGAGAAGAGGCGACGTTTATTTTAGACCCCCTGTGCGACCCATTGTATTGATCTTATGTTAGAAGATATAGGTAGATTATTCATAAATGTGATTGCAAGGGCTAGAAGAATCACGATCTTTATGTACAAACACGCCCTTCTTCTCAGTCGAAGGAGAAAACACATTGGGGGTAACTTACTACGTCCGGCAGTCACCCATTTCGCTACAACCTTTTTAACACTACAAAGGTTACATGCAAAGAAATTAGAACTTAGAAACTTTGTAGTGTCTGCCGATTTTACAAGTAGGCTTTGGTCAAAGAAGGCTGAAGGGAAACGAGTCCAACAAACAATTCTTTCTCAAAGTTTTTGAACTCAAATGGTAAAGGCACTTAAATCATCCGAGCCCTTAGTCACTATGTTGCGATTGGTGGACGGGGATGAGAAGCCCGCAATGGGCTACATATATGATACGATTGAGAGGGCGAAAAATAAGATCATGAGCCATTTTAACTATAAAGACCGTGATTACAGGCCAATTTTAAATATTGTAGATAGAAGATGGGGCAGTCAAATGTCATCCTCATTGTATTCGGCCGCTTACATCCTTAACCCAACTTGTTTATTCGCTTCTACTGATCCAGCAGAAGCACTAACTATGCATATGGTTGGATTTATTGATGTCTTGGAAAGAATGATTCTAGATAGAGGAGAACAGGACAAGATCTCAACTTTGATAGACTTCTACACAAAAAGTGAAGGGATATTCTCAAGGGATATCGTAGTAAAACATCGGACAATGAAATTACCCAGTAAGTACATGCACTTCTAAGTTCTATGAATGAATGTTAGTATACCGTCAACTGTGTACTGAACTCTTACAAAAAGTTTTTCTACAAAGTGTCTCTAAGAGGCTAAGATAAGACTCTAGTCTCTAACCTATACTTAAACTGTTTTTCTCAACTGACTGGTGGGCTGCCTATGGAGTGGACCCGAACAGGAAGAATCCAACTCTAAAGAAGCTGGCTATGAAGGTTCTTGGACTCACGTGTTCTGCCAGTGGTTGCGAGCACAATTGGAGCACGTTCGAGGCGGTAAGTTTACTTTAGACTGTTTACTGTTTAGTAATTGTTTTGTTTTTTTGTAAACTTTAATTTTTTAGTGGCCTAAGCTAAATTAATTACCTAAATAGCTAATGCCAAATGCGCTTTCTTTCTTGCAAATTCATACCAAGAAAAGGAATCGCCTTGAGCAAAAAAAAGCTCAATGACTGGGTTTTCGTTCAATACAATAAAAAATTGCGAGAACGATTCCAAAGTAGGAAAGAAAAACCCGGTTTCTTTGACCCTATCTGCTTAGATGAGTTGGATGCAGATAACGAGTGGCTCGTAGAGACGGAGGACCCGGTATTTGCTGGAGAGGAGCTGACATGGGCACAAGTTGAAGACGCCGCATATGGATCGACACCTGGTGAAGGTAGTGGTAACACTCGAAGGCGAATGACGTGGGGGAGCCGGGGGGCAAGTAGTAGCCGTCAACTCGTTGATGAGATTGAGGAGATTGAAGAAGGAGAAGGTGATAATAATAATCAAGTTGAAGATCATCCACCACTGGATATTGATGAAGTATTAGTACGTACAAATGATAAAGAAACGGAAGAAGAAGTGTATGTGGACGAAGGAGATGACTCGAATGATGATGATGATGATGGTGGTGGTGGTGGTGGACCTGGTGGTGATGTACCACAATGGATGCTAGATCAATGTATATGATTAATGATTATTGATTACAAATTTACAATGACTAGATAAATAAAATAATAAATACATAACTTCTTAATTTTGTTTAATGCTCGTCTCATAAGTCTAAGTGTGTTGATGTTGATGTTGTTGATTGTTGATAACTTGATATATTATATTATTAATATTATGTATTGTTTTGTATCACTATCATGTACATGTAGTGTTGAATGTTGAATATGAATATTTGATATTCATATTTCATATTTGTTATTGTTAAATGTAAAGTAAAATGTTAATTGTTAAGATTTAAGAAGTTAACTATATTGTAATTTGTAAATGTATCATTATCAATGTATGTAATTGGTTAGTTTTATTTTCTTTTACTTAAATTAAATGTATTTCATGTCCTAATGACATATAATAATTTATTTTGATTTTTCTATTTTTTTTTTGAATTTTTTTCTGATTTTTCAGATTTTTTTTTGAATTTTTTGAAAAAATGCGGAATATATATATATATGCGACCGCATATGCGCACACGCATATGCAATCGCACAGGATCACATATGCTATTTGACAACATTGTGTGGTCATTGAAATAGTGGAATAATAGAACAAGATTTGTGTAGCCACCCCAAATAGTTGGGATATAGATGATAATGACGATGATACTAATAAGTTTCCATATCCTAAGGGTGTGATACACAGTACATGTACATAAATCATTGTCGCTAAATTCATGTGGTGACCCGCATGATGAGATTGGATCGGCCTGAACTTTGGGGCATCCCACTTTCATGTTGGGGCGACCTTATTGAATGGTTTGTATGGCGCACACATTACACACACCATAGTTGGCCCCACACTTAAAGTATTGTACAATAAGTTTATCCTGTGACATTGTAGAGCAATCAAACTCCTTTTTATGTGAGTGCAAAAGAGATGCTAATTAGTTATTACTGATTATAAATTAAGTGGAGTATCCGGCGTAAGGGTCTGCTAATTCCACACACATGTAGGAGTACGCATCCACACATGGGCACACAATGTGATACATGTGTGACATTGGAGCAGTCCATTAGATGATATACCCTGTTTAGATCTTTTGGCATAAAAACCTAGCCATTTCACACCTAAGGTGAGCCACAACAGACGAAAACAAATGAATGGCTAGAAAAAAAATTCTATTGGTCGAGTTAATTTGTACATTGTGGCCCAGCTGGGCAGAAGATCTGAGCATTATTTCCTACCTTAAATTTTAATAGGCAGAAGATCTAAGGATTATTCCCAACCTTACAGAAAGCTCAAATCTAAAACAAGTGTTTCATATTTGCATGTGTGCCCATGAGTGGATGTGTAAGGCTATATACGCATGTGGAATTGGCAAACCTCTTTGGCAAATTACATTAATATATAACATACAACATAACTAGATTTGGTCAGGTTTGAGTATGGGCAGAGTATTCTCACACCCAGCCCAATTATTAATCAAGCTCAAATTAGTAGCCATCTCCACACCCATTTAGCTATACACATACTCTGCCCATACCCGTCAAGCCTACTTGGCCTGTTGGCCTCCCCTAAGCAATGGTTACTTGATGAGTTGATCAGCTTGATTTTTCACATAAAATGATCTTCATGATGTATCCAATTCCAACCTTGTGTACCAGTTGGATGTCCCAAACATCTTATATTATTTGGTAGAACAAAAAAAAAGGGGGGGTTTAGCACGGTGAGCTTCAGTACTGGGTAGTAACTGATCTTTTCTTAGCAAACAATGTGGAGAAATGATCAAGTAGTGCCCTCAGTAGTACCACATGCTTATTATACTGTGTCTTCCTGCCAACAATCCAAATGTGTGGGACATTAGGTTTGTGCAAATGGCCAAGACCATCATGAAGATCACTAGTGTGAAAATCAAGCTGATCCAGTGATCAAGGGGGCCAAACCTATATGTTGAGTTGGGTCAGATTGTCATCCTTTCAATGATTTCTATGGTCCCACATGATGAGTGGATTGGATCTAATTTCAATCTAGATGATATTTGTGCTGAGGCTGATCTTTTCCACCAAACCGATGTCCTACACATGTGATGGGTTGTCAGGAAAAACAATGTTCTACAGTAGGCTTAACATGCCAACGACACTCTCTGATCATTTTGAAATGAAATGGGAAAGGCACCCACATCATCCAGAAAATGAGTTCTTCTGTCCTATGTCTCAACATATGCTGGCAGTCCTTATTCGCAACATAAACAAAACATGGGGGTTCTCTGCCATATCATTTCAAATGTCCATTGAGAAATGATAAGCTATTGATGGTAGTACCATAAGCTTACCATAGTACCTTTTTTTTTCCTGCTAGCTCAAATGTATAGGTCATCCGTTTGGTGCAAAAGATTAGCCCCATCATGAAGATCACTACCAATGAGAACAGGTTCAATCCACTCATTATGCAGACCACACCACGGAAATCAACGTAAAGATGACAATCTAATTCAACATACAAATTTAGCCCAGAGGATGACTAGATCGATATGATTTTTACACTAGTGATCTTCAAGATGGTTTCGAGCACTTGCACGTATCGAATGTCCCACCTCTTTGACATGTATCCTGGAAGCCTAGTATGATGAGCTTTCAGTGGGGCACCACTTGATAAACAATCAATCACTGACTGCCCAATATCAAGCTTACCGTTCTGAAATTTTTTCTGCCAAACTATCAAATGTTTGCAATCCAAATCCAAGTAGAGCAAAAGGTTGAATACATCATGAAGATAATCTGGGTTGAACATCAAGATGATCACTCATCAAGTGTGGCATGCCTTCACAATCAATGGATGGTTGACAATCTAATCCCGTATGTAGGTCTTGCACTACTAGATAAGTGGATCGGCCTAATTTCCATGGAAGATGATCTTCATGATGGGGGCAGACTTTTTCCATAGCATGGATCTCCGACTCATGCGACACATGGGAAGGACAAAATGCGCAGTACGCAGTGCAGTTAAAGGCACCAGGTGCACCCTAGGCACTTCTACCCAGAGAATGCCCGAAACACCTATGCACACACCCGGAGATTCCAGGCAAACTTTTTTTAGAAATTATTTTTGAATCATATATGTTATATATAGGATACATTAATTTTTTTTAATATTTTTAACTCTAAAACTAATTTAACAAAGTGCAATAAAAATTAGTTATTACGTTAAATAGCGTGATAGTTAGACATCACTTCCAAAAACTTACAACTACTCAAACATTCCAATGAATCCACAAGGCCCTAAAATTTCAAATTTCACCCATTTTCCAAACCTAGAAACCTTAATTTCAAAATATCCCAATTGCTCTTTGATCAAAACCCCATATCCCCAATTTTTTCAAAATTTTCCCAATTTAAACCATAATGTTCCAATTACCCTCAATCCTAATGTCCCCACTCCCCTAAATTCCCCAACCCAAACTCATATGCTACAATCCCTAATTTTCAATATCCCAAAATCGTGTAACCTAAAATTTCCAATTCCCCTAAAATCCCCAATTCGCCATCTATCTCTTGTATGGCACAAATGGAAACTTAAATTGCTTTTAAGAAACCCAAGGTAGTGCTTAAAACACCAATAGAAGAAAGAAAACAAGAAGATCTCATGAGCTTATAAAAAGTCGAAGAAATTTGGGAGAGGTGGTAACTTCCATAAATTATAGCTTTGATATAAAAGAAATGAGGAAATTGAACTCCGGTGGGGGGGGGGGGGGGGATGGTTGACAAGAAGTCTGTCCACCCTTAATGGGTGTCAACATTCCAAAAATTCCATTCCTTACGATATTGAAAAGTGTAAATCACAAAACTATGCAGGTGGCAGCCAGGCACACCTAGGTGTTATGCACTAGGCACATGCCTAGGAAAGTAGGAATAGCACCTCGCCTAGAGCCTAGGCAACACGTAGGTAGCCAAAAATGCCTAGGCATGTGCCTAAGCGCGTGTCTAGAATGCTCCTAGCCATGTTGTCATGATCAACGGATGGTCAACCATTTAAATTTTTATACAGTTTTTTTTTTTTTTGAAAGATATTTTTATACAGGTTTTGCCACATCATATGAGTGAATCAGCCTTATTTTCACTGAAGATGATCTTCATTACGGGGTTAGACCTTTACAACATACTGGATTTCCTATCATCTTACATACAGATTTGCCCCATCATATGAGATGACTTGAACTCACCTCACTACCACTCCTAACCATGCTATCATAATCAGTGGATGGTTAACCATTTAATTTCCATACAAGTTTTGCCCCCATTATATGGGTGGATCGGCATGATTTTCATCGCAGATGATCTTCATGATGAGGGGGTAGATAGCTTGGTTTTCATTGAAGATGGTCTTCATGTTGGGGCAAATATTTTCCATTTAATTCTCACTTGGGTCTTGCCTCATGACACATCACATGAGTGGATCGGCATGATTTTCAATGAAGATGATCTTCGTGATGGGGCAAGACCTTTTCTATCATCCAACATACCAGTTTTGCCACATCATATGAGTGGAATAACTTGGTTTTCATTGGGAGAAAAGGTTCATATAGTAAGCTTCCAGGATTGCTATGTTCGATAAGAAGATAAGGAACTGATTTTCACTTAAGATGATCTTTATGATGGTACAAACCTTTTCCATGGACCAGATTTTATATCATCTAGCATACAAGTTTTGCCCCATCATACAAGGGGAATAGCCTAGTTTTCATTGAGAGAAAAGGTGAATATGGTAGGGCTTCTGGTATTGTTGTGTGTGTGAAACGAAGAGAAGGAGAAGGAGAAGAAAAACAAATAAGATCCCCCATTGTTACGCAAAATGAAAAGGAACTAGAAACTAAAAAAGATGAAGGTCCACCATATGTCAGTATGAAGTGAAAGGAGGGGACTGGAAATATAATACCATTTCTTGATATAAATACATTTCAAAGTTTCAAATAAGGAATTGTAAGTTAGCAAACTAGTCTAAACATAAAAATAGTATTTTCCATTAGAGCATTTTTTATTTTGGGCAATGAAAATCAATCTGCAAAATCATACTTTTATACTGTTTGTAAAACAAAAGATGACATAGAATCCCAAGTTAACCTGTAAAAAACAGGGAAATCAATTTCTCTTAGAAGAAGTCGATGGATCAATTTACAATTACTGAAAGAAAATAAATTGGCCATTTGACTGTTGACTTTTTCACATTTATACTTGAATCCATGAAAACCCGCACTACAAACCAAACACAAAGTTCCCTATGAATAACACAGTTTTCAGTTTCATACAGATCTCATGTACATTTTCCAATCTACCAAATGGTTTCAACAATAGCAAACACACCCTTAGGAAACGCCTAAAAAGTGCAGGTTTGGATGATGCCTGAATTGCATTTTTCATTGAGAATCGACTTAGGGATGTGCTTGTATGACGCTCTTTTGGAAAAAAACCTCCACTTACAGGAAGGAATATAGTCTTTTTACCAGTGTTCAAAATATCGGTATCACGTTACGTATCGCACCCTTGGGATACAGATATGTATTAGTTATTGCATGGGATATATCGGTTGTATCACATAATGTATCGTTATTGTTGGAAACATGGGAAATTGGTCAAATTTTTCAATGAAACTTCAATGATTGTTAAAAAAGACATCAATACACACTTCTAAATCAAAACGTTACAAAAAACAAGTGCACGTAATATTTTTCTTTGTATGGGATCCTAATCTGTGTTTTCTAATTGAATTGATGCAAGGATATTCAAAGTCTATTCATATAATTTATAAACGTAAAAAGACATGTGGAAACACAACCAATACATTCAAAAGCAAAAGAAGAATCATTAGATCAGGTTACATACATGTTTGATTGCAACTGATTTGCGAGAAATTGAAATTTTTTTTTTTATTTTTTTTCAATTTTCTGCAACTCGCCCCATCTCCAAATCTCAAAATCGAAGCTCCACATCCATGATTTTTCATGCAAAACATGAAAAATCATGGATTTGTAACAATTTGACACTTACTTAACATGATTTACAGAAAAAGAATGATTGAAAATCGAAAATGCTCACCCGATCGAACATGTAGGATATATCCTACTACGTGTGTGTTTCGTATCGCAATATCGCATAGGTGGGATACAAGATATATCATGGGATTTGTCGGCCAATATCGTCGATACTTAAAACACTACTTTTTACAATGTAAGACAAATTGTACTAGCTCACATGAAAAAGGAGAAAGGGACGAAAGATAGTGGTATGTACCAATACATCCCGATGTATGGCTTTGTTTGCAACCAGGCTATAGCCATTGAATCTTGGGTCATATTTCAATGGTCCAAACCATTCACATGATAGTCCACACCAATGATGGGGGCTAACCAAAAACTTTTAAGATCAGAAGATCCTATAAGTGGCTCACAAAATAATAGTTAAAGGAAATGATCAAGTATTTATATATTCCAGTATGAGAGATTCATTTTCAGTATCCCCCATCGACTATGAAGACTCACATGAAGGTTGGATCATGGTGGGGTAATCCCATGGGACCATCATGTTTTGGTATGAGATATACTCTAGGTATCCCCCATTATGTTTAAATTCACCTAATGGCATCCCATTTCGATGGTGGGGCGACCCTGTTGGACAAGTTAGATTTCATAAATACACCAAGTGAACCCGACGCACTAGTTGGACAAATATTTCATTGGATGTGAATTTCTTATAGGGTGCCTATGGAAAAGGGGGGAAAATGTGGGGCCCACCATGATGTCCATGCGATATACACTCCAACAGTTGCATGAGATCATGTTAGAATGTGAACCCAAAAATCAGGTCAATCCAAAACTCAAGTGGGGAGCACCACGGAACCAGTAGGATGGGGATGCTCACCATGAAAACCTTCCTACGGTCCACCACAACGTTTATATGCCACACATGCCATCCAGCCCATTCATAGGATTAGTCCCACTGGGATGAGGAAAAAACACAAACATCAGCCTGATCCAAAACTCCAGTGAGAGCGTTCCAATGTTAGGCAACCCCATTGTCACTGTTTCCTGTGGTGTGGCCTACTTGAGTTCCGGATCTGCCTGGTTTTTGGGATCACATCCTAACAAAAGCTGGCGCATATAATGGACAGAGTGGATGTCACCCAGACATCATGGTGGGCCCCAACAGAGTTTTTAGTTGCATGTGCTTTCAACAAGTGTTGTCGGAAAGTCCCTTTTTTCATCTACAACTAGTTGCATGTTAGACACTCTCAATTGATCAATAGGGAAATAATATTTATAGCCTCCACTTTGATTTTATAGCTAAAAGTAAACTTCAGAGTACACACATCCTAATGACTGGCATGAAATTTATCTAAACAGAAAAAAGGTGTATCCTATCAAAACAAAGGGTGTAAATATCACCTCCCTTCTAATAATAGCAATATAAATAATAATAAATAAATAAATAAATAAAAGATCAAATTCATGCTCGACTGATGGATGTACAGGGACTTCAGAGTGTAAACAAGCCCCATGGTTCAGCAATCCAAACAACTGATACCATGGGCCCCACTGCCAGAACCCCCACATTAGAAGAACTCCACACTTCAATAGGTAGAGAGAGAGAGAGAGAGAGAGAGAGAGAAACAGCAACGGTTCATGTTCAATCAAGCAATTAAGCTTTCAAATCCGGTGGATGGCCCATCAATTGTGGGTCCCGCCATATCAACAGTTTGGATAATCGATCCGTGGGCCCCATTCACACAAACTCCAAAATCCAAACGGTACTGTACAAACAACAAACAATCCACCAGAGCATTTCATATGATATCCCAAATCAGGAACAAAAAATCCCAATTTCAGAGAGAGAGAGAGAGAGAGAGATTCTAAAAACTGACCGATATGACGAGGAGAGCGCGCAAGGCGCCGCCGCGCCTAGTCCAGATAAGCAGTTTCCGAGTCGAGTTTCTAGTAGCTTCTTTCAGAGAAGGGGATTTCTCAGAGAAGGCATTTCTGAGCCGTTGGATTAGAGGGAGGGAAGATGCGCTGGGATCGGGGTAAAAGATGGCGGCGAAGAGGTGACTGAGGACTCCGTACAAGGTCTCTTCTCGATGATCGTAGTTATTTTCCGTCGGCTCGATTGCGATCAGACGCGGATTTTCTTCAGACTCCATTGAAACGCCGTTGGGTTTGCTATCGTCTTCTGCCATCTTCTTTCCTCGTTCTCTTCCTACTGCTGCATCAGATGAGAGATTTAAAAGCGACGAATTTCTCTTCTGTTTCGCGAATCATTTCAACGGACGCCTGGTTTTCGTAGTCCGAGGGATTATGAACTGAATCGGTAGTCCGCAATTGCTGGGCCCCACGTGTGGTTTTTCCCAACCAGTTCCAACTTCCAAGTTCCACTTCAACAGGTAGATTCGATCGTACGTGTAGCCCGCAGCGGCCCTGGACGGGAGCCGATGAGTTGTTACACTGCTGACAAACTAGCGGGTGTTACCCTAACTGTGTGGGGTCCACATTGATGTGTTTTTGTATATCCACACCGTCCATTCGTTTCTCCACCCCATTTTCCTTTCATTCATGTCCTATTGACTATATTCAGAGGTTGGATGGAAAACAAAATTTATATAAACCTTACTATGACACTTTTTGAATTTTTAATGGTGAAACTGTCATTTACCACTGTTTATTGTGTTGTGGTCCACCTGATATTTGGATCTTCTTAATATTTAATACTAGCTCCTAAAATGAGCTGGGGAAACGAATGGACAGCATAGATACAACACATCGTTAAGGTGGGCCCGACGGCAAGGGTAACATCCACTACCTACTAAGGCGTTGCCCGGGTAACACATAATCACCCTGGACATCCATAGTAATCTGATACACGGCAGAATTTGATTGGCTACGTGAGGCATAGCATGCTTTGTTTGGACGCCAGTATGCTGCCACTAGCCAGGTGGCTAGTGACGCTGCCACTAGCCAGGTGGCTAGTTGTCAGTGCTATGTGGGCCCCACCATGATATATGTCTTTTATCCATGCCGATCCATCCATTTTTACATATTATTTTAGGGCTCGATCCTAAAAATGAGGCAAATATAAATATCATGTGGACCACACCATCAGAAAATAGTAGTGATTAAATGTCCACCATTAAAAACCTCATAGGGCCCACTGTAATAATAATTTTAATAAAAAAAAAAACAAACAAATATCAGCTACATCCAAATCTTTTGTGGCAGGGAAGTTTTAATGGTGTGCGTTCAATCAACACATTTTCTCTGATGCGGTCCACTTGAGATTTCTTTTTTTTTTTCAGACCCTTATCATAAAATGATCTAGAAAAATGAATGGTTGAAACAAATACATCATGGTGAGCCACAGATCACTTACCACTAGCCGTTAAGGTCACCAGCCAATCCAAGTCCGTTGTGGAAGTTGATGGATTGAGTAGGGCGCAGATTCAGTGGGGTCTATGGGTTGTATATTCACGCCGTTCATTTTTTATTTTTTATTTTTTTTCAATTCATTTTAGGATGGGTGACGAAAACTATTGTCGATCCACATTTTAGGTGGACCACAACACGAGAAATAGCAGTGATTGACCGTTAAAAACTTCTCATGGGTTATAAACGTGATTATCAATAAGTTGAATAGCAAATAAACAATATAAGCTTGAAGAAGTTTCCAATGATAGCCTTTAAATCAGCAGTGTTTCATACGTGAAGTGGATTTGGAATGATTTGGATTTGGGCTACATTTGAAAAACAGATGGATCGTGTGTATATACAACACATTCATTAACCGTTTAACACAATCTGACAATGTCTTGTGAAAAAAAAAGTACTTAAGTGAGGGAAGCGGAATGGCTAGTATACCTCACACCAGTTATATAGTTGTTGTATTGATGTCAGTAAGCTCTGTGGGTCTGATCAAGAGGTATGTGTTATATCTAAACTGTCCATCCATTTTCTAAGCTCGTTTTAAGGCTTGAGACGAAAAATAAGACAGATCTAACTATCAAGTGGACCACACTGAAAAAAGCAGTGGGAAATTGAACGTCTACCATTGAAACCCTTTTTAAGGTCACAGAAGTTTTGAATCGATATGAAATTTATTTTTCCTCTTAATTTAGGTCTTTGTGACCTTATAAAAAGATTGGATGGAAAATAAATGTTATGGTGGGCCCTATGAATTGTTTAACGGTGAAATCATTATCTCTACTGCTATTTGACATGTGGTCCATATGATCTTTGGATATGATTCATTTTTTGGATAATGCTCTAAAATTATTTATAAAAATAGATGAACAGTGTAGATATAATAAATACATCCTTGTGGGGCTCTGTAACTTTGATCTCCTTTAGAGTGTTCGTACAACTCAGAACTTGAGGAGTGTCAGTTCTCATCTTCGCACGACACATACCTACAACCAATGTTCGAATTATCTCCGATATTATCGAAATATTTTCGATATTATCTTTATCTCTAGCTCAGCGATACCGATAACACTGGTAGCGATATCAATAACGATGGTAGTATCAGAAATTCTAGGTATTAGCAATGTATCGCTAAGTATCACCAACGTATCAATATTGCTAATGTAGTCGTCAATATTTTCAACTATGTAAATTCTAGGCGTCGCTTGTATTGGCAATGCATCAGTATCGCCAATGAATCGCCAATATTTCTGACCATGTAAATTCTAGGTAATGCTTGTATCATAAGTGTATTGATGATATTTCAATAGTATCGCCAACGTATTGATTTTGTTTATTAGAATTTCTTGAGCACATGGTTGTATGTAGTGTTCAATTTGTCATTGATAATATTGATAATATCTCAATATTATCGATATCGCAACATGTGAGATATTGAAACCACAATCTTTTGTTTCCTTTCCAATTGTTGATGATTTCTTGGTGAAAGATCACGTGTTGTTGATTTTTGCAATATTGATGTATGTTTGGATGGAAGGTTGGATGGTTAAATGTGCCAGAGGGAATGGTTGGACTAATTTCTTACAACAATACATGTTTTTAAGGCCCCATTAAATGAAAACTTGTTATGTATGCATTCTTTTCGCAATTTAAATATATATATATATATATATATTTCTACACATGCAAATATGTACATTTTAACATCTCATAAAGTTTCGTTGAAAATTCCACCGTTTTTTCTATTTTTCCCCACATTTCCGGTTATCAGCGATATTATCGGCGATATCGATATTATTTCCGTATCCCTAGCCAGCGAAACTTGTAGCGATACCAATACTTCGAACACTGCCTACAACAACTATATAGCTGGTGTGTGGTATGTTGTATTTTGTTTTAAAATAGTATTAAATTTGAATTTTCAAATTTTTGGTGTTTTTCCTCCACATTTAAATTTTGGTGTTTTTGAAGTGTGGGTTTTGTCTCACATCGAATTTGACAAAGAAAATTCTCTTGTTTATAAGATAGGCCTTTTGCCCTAGGCGTCGTGCCGTGTCGTGCCGAGCCGAGCCGAGTCCGTGTGCGCTACGCGATGTGACGGGACGAGCTGGGTGCGGGTGCGAGTGCGGCGTAAGTGTACTTGCATGGGTGGGTGTGTGTGTATGGGTACTCGCGGGACTTTATTTGCAAGTGTACTCGCACTTGCGCCTTTTTCGTTTTAAACCAGAGAGATGCATCCCTTCCGGTTGGTGACACCTATTAGGTTTAAACTCAACAGACCTAACCTCCAAGGAGAGCAAATTCGATTTCAAGTCGAGTGACTCAGTCACGCCTCGACTCAATTCAATAAGTTCTTCTTTCTCAAAAATTTTATTTTCTTTTTTGGTTCTCGATTTTAATAGTCTATTTAATTCAACCAAAAAATTCCAGCAATCTTGAAATCGAATTGTTGAATTATATAAACTATGGCTACAGTAACAGTAAATGCTTCTGCTGAGTTAACCAAAATCGAACCGTTCGCTGGACAATGTTTTAAATGGTGGAAACAGAAACTGATGTTCGCTCTGACCACCCTGAAAGTTTCATACATTTTATCTGAATCATTTACTATAGATCCAACAAATCAAACTGAAGTAACAGATGAAAATAATTGTAAAAACTATATTCTAAACTCTTTATCCAACGAACTATATGATGTGTATACTTCTTACGTGTCTGCTAAAGACATATGGACTACTTTGGAAAAAAAAATACATATTGAAAGATGCAGGCGCTAAGAAACATGCAATCGCTAATTTCCTTCATTATGAAATGACAGACGATAAACCTGTCACAAATCAGATTTACGATTTTCAAAGTCTGGTTCATAAACTATCGGCAGAAGGAATTAAGTTAGATCAACTGTTTCTGTCAGGAGCACTAATAGAAAAGTCACCACCCTCCTGGAAAGAATATAAGAATAGAATGAAACATAAAAAGAACGGTGTTTTTTTGGAAACCACTATCGTACACATACGAATAGAAGAGGCCAATAGAATCAGGGACCAAAAAGAAAATGAAAATGAAATAGATTCAAAGGCAAATCTTGTTGAATCAAGTCGGGCAAATAGTAAGAAAAATGGCAACTATCATAACTGTGGTAAACCAGGACATTACACAAATGAATGCAGGCTTAAAAAGAAGAATGCAAATAATTAATTTAAGAAAAAGGGAAACTGCTAGAACTATGGAAAGCCTGGTCATCATGTTAAAACCTACAGGCTTAAGAAAAATAAAGATAAACCGCATGTTAATCTTACAGAAACAGGAAATGAGTCTGACATGATAGTAGTTGTGGTGTTAGAAGTCTTTCTTATAAACAACTTGAAGTGAGTACTAGATACTGGTGCAACTAGGCACGTGTGCAAGGATTTAGCATGTTTACCTCCTACCAGATATCAGGAGATGATAAATAGGTGTTCATGGGTAATGCTAGATCATCTCCAGTTATAGGGAAGGGGAAAGTACTTCTGAAACTCACTTCTAGAAAGACTCTGATGTTGAATGATGTCTTACATGTACCTGACATTAGACGAAACTTGGTCTCTGGTTCACTCCTCAATAAGGCTGGTGTTGAGTTAATATTTAATTCAGATAAGCTTATAATGATTAAAAATGAAAATTTTGTTGGTAAGGAATACTGTAGTGATGGTTTATTCATTGTAAATGTATCTAATGATAATAATAAGAAGACATTTAGTTCTGTTTATATCGTTGAACCTTTTATTTATGGCATAGTAGATTAGGTCATGTGAATATAGTATCTTTAAAGAAAATGAAAAGATTAGGTTTATTACCTAATATATCTAATGAAGAATTCGAAAAATGGGAAACGTGTGTAGGATCAAAATTCATTAGAAAATCCTTTAAATGAATAGAAAGATCATCTGTTCTATTAAAGTTAATACACAGTGATTTAGATGATTTTATAAATCACATGTCTAGAGGTGGAAAAAGATATTATATAACTTTCGTAGATGATTACTATAGGTTCACTAGAGTCTATCTATTAAGAAACAAAGATGAAGCTTTAGATGTTTTTTCTAAATACAAAATTGAAGTTGAAAATCAGTTAAATATAAAAATTAAAAGACTTAAAACAAATAGAGGAGGTGAATATGAATCTTCTCAATATAGAAAATTATGTGAAAAGAATGGAATAGTTCACGAAACTACAGCTCCTTATATACTAGAACAGAATAAAATAGCAGAACATAAGAATAAAACCCTAAAAGAGATGATGAATGTCATGTTAAACAGTTCAGGCTTACCCTCAAATATGTGGAGAGAAGTAATTTCGTCTGCTTGTTATATCCTAAATAGAATTCCTTCTAAATCTTCTGAACAAACACCTTATGAACTTTGGAAGAATCATGTTCCTAGTTATAAATATATTAAAGTGTAGGGGTGTCTTGCTAAAGTAGGATTACCTAAAACTAAGAAAAAAAATTAGGTTCTAAAACAACCGACTGTGTATTTATAGGGTACGCACAAAACAGTGTGGCCTACGGGTTTCTAATTTTAAAAACTAATGATAATATTTTAGATCTTAATACAGTTATAGAAGCTAGGGATGCAGAGTACTTTGAGAACGTATTCCCTATGAAATTTAAATCTATAGGAATAGAGGAAGTTAATGAATCAGATATTGCGATTACTAGTAAAAATTCTTACGAGAAAGTAGTAGAAGAGATACAACCAAGAAAAAATATTAGGATTATAAGAGAAACTAACCTAAGAGATGATTTTTTTCACTTTCTTAGTAGAAGATGATCCTACAACCTATATATAAGCAATTAACTCTACAGATGCAATCTTTTGGAAGGAAGCAATAAATGATGAGTTAGAATCTATTATATTTAATAACACTTGGAAACTTGTAGAACTACCACCCGAAAACAAACCAATAGACCGTAAATAGGTGTTTAGAAAGAAACTAAAATCAGATGAGACTATTGATAAGTTTAAAGTTAGGTTGGTAGCGAAAGACTTTAAACAAAATGAAGGAATAGATTACTTTGATACATATTCTCATGTAAATAAGATTACAACTATTAGGGTCTTAATAGTGATAGCCTTCATATACAAATTAGTGGTACATCAGATGGACGTTAAGACAGCTTTCCTAAATGGAGATTTAGAAAAAGAAATATATATGGAGCAACCTAAATGTTATAAGATATCAGGTAAAGAAAATAAAATATGTACATTAATTAAATCACTATATGGTTTAAAACAGGCTCCTAAACAATGGCATAAAAAAATTGATGATGTTTTAAAATCAAATGATTATCATATAGATGATGTAGATAGATGTTTATATAGTAAAATTTCTGAAAATGATTATGTTATTATATGCCTTTTATATTAATGACATGCTTATTTTTGGAACTAATATTAAATTAGTTAATTCAACTAAGAAATTCTTGTCATCTAAGTTTGACATAAAAGACTTACAAGAGGCTAGTGTAATTTTGAGTATTGAAGTAACTAAGAAAAATGGTGTTATTATATTATCACAATCTCATTACATTGAGAAAGTTTAACCATTTTTACTGTTTACCTGTCAGTACTCCTTATGATTATAGTGTGACTCTCATGAAGAATACAGAAAATACTGTGTCTCAATTGGAATATTCCAGAATAATTGGTAGCCCTATATATCTAACAAACTGCACTAGACCAGACATAACTTTTGCAGTAGGAAGGCTTAGTAGATATACACAAAACCCTGAAAAAGAGCATTAGAATGCTTTGTCTAAGATTTTGAGATACTTAAAAGGCAGTATAGCCTATGGTTTACATTATAATGGTTTTCCTGCTGTATTGGAAGGATACAGTGATGCTAACTGGATTAGTGATTCAGATGAGACAAAATCCACAAGTGGATATGTCTTCACTTTGGGTGGAAGAGTAGTTTTTTGAAAGTCTACCAAGTAGACATGTATCACTCTGTCTACTATGGAATCCAAGTTTATTGTCTTAGAAAAGGCTGGATCAGAAGCCGAGTGGCTTAGAAATCTCTTAACTGATATACCATTGTGGCTAAAGCCTGTATTGGCCGTGTCTATTCATTGTGACTGTCAAGCAGCTATAGCGAAATCAAAGAGTAAAATATATAATGAAAAGAGTAGACATATTAGACTCAGACAAAACATAATGAAACATATGTTGCGTGATGGAGTCATATCTATTGACTTTGTGAGGTCAGAAAAGAATCTAGCAGATCCTCTGACTAAAGGACTATCTAAAAGGTTAGTCAATGATACATCGAAGGGAATGGGACTGAGCCTAATATATGAGCTGCCAGTGTCGGTAACCCAATCTATACAAGTGGAGATCCCATGAAACAGGTTCAATGAGTAAACAATAAGACACGAGGTAGACGATTGCACTGAGTTGTATGAACCTCTTTTATAGTGTACAGTGCGAGCAACAACGCAGAAAGATGAGTTGTTAAAACTCTTAATGAATCTATAATCATATATTTGGTGGTGTATACAATTGCTGCATACACTTGATGGAATTTACCTATATGGGTGTGGAGGTGGAGGCCGCTTCCTATGAGAATCTATGCGAATTCTCTAGAGCACTAATGAAATCCAGGTAATGGTGTATGGCCGAAATGCACCGAACCACAGAATCACTTACAGAGGAAAAGTTGTGTGAGTGACATGTACTTGCGATCTACATTGAAAGGATTCAAGTTCAAAACTATATTCATGTAGACCTTTCTTGCTTACTCTAATGTCGGTTCAAGTCTATGGTGACACCGGCACCATTGCACAGCTATTAGCTTTAATCCGAAAGAGTTTTATTTTAAAACATGTGGGAGATTGTTGTATTTTATTTTAAAATAGTATTAAATTTGAATTTTCAAATTTTCGGTGTTTTTCCTCTGCATTTAAATTTTGGTGTTTTTGAAGTGTGGATTTTGTCCCACATCGGATTTGACAAAGAAAATTCTCTTGTTTATAAGATAGGCTTTTTGCCTTGGGCTTGAGCCTCATTCAGGGGGCATGTGAATTTGGTCCTATGGGGGGCTATGCCAACAGTTCTAATTTATGCCATTGACCACACATGCGATCGCGTCGAGCAGAGCCGTGCCGTGTCGAGCTGAGTTCGAGTCTAAGTCCGCGTGCGGGACGGGACGAGACGAGCTAGGCTGAGCGTGGGCGAGAGTGCGGGTGCAGTGTGAGTGTACTTGCGTGGGTGTGTGTGTATGGGTACTCGTGAGACTTTATTTACGAGAGTGTACTCACACTTGCGCATTTTCGTTTTAAACCAGAGAGATGCATCCCTTCCGGTTAGTCGCACCTGTTGGGTTTAAACCCAATGGACCTAACCTTTTGTAAAGGGTGTTTATATACCACTTTGGAGCTTCGGAGTCTATATAAAGACTACTGATTCTAGTTTCATATATACGAAAATTATTATCTCTTATAAAACTCTCTCTGATATGGTTTTAAGAATTTTATTGAGTTCATCGCTGAGTCAACTCAGCACTTTCAGATTAAACTACAAGTGGTTTGAGCCCGTGTACAATGAGTGCACCGCTGGGACCGGGTCATAGTCGTTGTATCCTGGAGGTCGATTGCTCTGGAAACCTGTTGCACTTGGAACACTGTCTAAGAGGAGCAAATTCGATTTCAAGCCGAGTAACTCAGTCACGCCTCAACTTAATTCAATAAGTTCTTCTTTCTCAAAAATTTTATTTTCTTTTTTGGTTCACGATTTTAATAATCTATTTAATTCAACCAAATAATTCCAATATGGTATACCAGCCAATCTGCTTCCTTAAATGAAGCCATTTCTTACAATGAAATGTACCATCTCAAATCCCATCGGATCAGCCCATCGTGGACTTACATGGGTGGGGGCACTATGGTATGTTAATGTGACAAGGTTTTGTGGCCCAACTATAATATATGTATTATATTTATGCAGTCTATCCATTTTGCAAGATCATTTTACATCATGAGCTAAAAAATATGATACATTCAAAGCTCAGGTGGTCCGCTCTTAGACAATGACAACCACATAGCTTCCTAAAGCCAACCATGATGTTTATGTGCCAACCTATTTATTTATAACCACATAATTAATATATATATATATCAGCATCATCTGTCAAAATGTTTTCAGTGGTAGATGTCATATATGGTTCACATTTTTTATTTTATATCTTAAAATGATTCGGTAAAATGAATTTGCATACATCATCGTTGGATCATGAAACTTAATGATTCGACACACCACCAAAATCGATGGTGTGTGTCACACTACCCAATCTGCTTCCGACCTTACCACTTAATCTGTGTCAGGCAGGCGCAGGCTCTCCACACAATCCAAGTTCAGGGAAAAAGTAGAATCGACACGTAAACAGTTTCCGCACAATCCAAATTCAGGGTAAAAGTAGAATTGATACCGAAAGCGGATTTCCTGAGAAAGACTTTCGCAGGAAGTTGCTGGACAAGGATGCTGGGTGGGGCCCACCGACATGTTTTTGATAAATCTAATTCATCCATCCATTTTTTGAGATCATTTAAGTATTTGAGATAAAAAAATTAGGTGTACATACAACTAAAGTGGGATACACGAGAGGAAACAGTGATCATTCAATGAGCACCGTTGAAGCATTCTTATGCCCAAAAAATTATTCTATCAGTCTATATTTTTGGTTTTTTTTACTTCATCATATTGACAATGACCATATAAACGGTTTAGATAATATATAAAAGCCTGGGAAGATTTCAACCGTAGAAATTTCTTTCTCTAATTTTCCCTCTCGTGTGATTCACTTGAGTTTTTTATCCACTCACCTTTTGTCGTACGCCCTAAAATGAGATCTCAAAACGTATGGACGGAATGGATTTCTCACATACATTGTAGTGGGCCCCAACCAGATCGTTGCGCAGGAGCCTTTCGCAGGAAATCCGCGTCCCACGTAGACAGTCCATGCAATCGAAGCCGAGAACGTGGCGAGAGTCTGTTGGAACCGTACATCCCAAGATTCATCCTTATCAAGAAGCTTTAATTTACTATCATTCCTACTCACCATCATTACTACAGCTTTTGTATTAATTTACCATAGCCTCCATGAAATAAATGGAATAATGGTGGACCAACGTTGCATTTGAATGTTATTTATATTTATATTTATATTTATATTTATACATACTAACGACTACAGTGGAATTTCACCACAGTAATAATCAAACCCATGAACTCACGTTTAAACTCGCTTAAGCATGAGTGAGAACCTTTTATCTGTTGTCCCTTCATTTTAGGACAAAGACTCACGTAAGCATATCCAAAGCTCAAGTGGACTATATCATACCAAGCAGGCAGGATAATAGAAACCTTTTTATACTTATCAGCATGATACAAAACTTTTGTGTCCTCTGAGAAATTTTTAATGGTGGGCAATCAATCAGCACTATTTTCTGTGGCGTGGTCCACTCAAACTTCGGATCTACTTAAATTTTAGGTACATGCTGTAAAATGAGGGGGGAAACGGGATGGATGGCATAGATATTAAAAAGCATAATCACGTTGGGCCCACAGTGGCTAACCCATCGACATATCATTGTTTGGGGTGGTGACATATAGATATGGTTATTGCCATATGAATTTCATGGCCCACCAGTTTTATTGGGTATCGTGCACAAATCACACGGATAGGATGATGTATTGTATCATTAATCTCACCTTTTTATTTTTTGTTTTTTTAGCCATCCGTCTTCATGATAATAATAATAAAAATACAAAGTCTGACCTATTTTGATATAAATAATCTTTACCGTCGATTTTACTGGCTAATGATGGGATGGTTGAAATCATCCCGTGTGTCTGTTTTTTGCATGTGGTTTGTGGAAGTGGACTGG
Organism: Magnolia changhungtana; assembly: GCA_030180095.1. Lineage (NCBI taxonomy): Eukaryota > Viridiplantae > Streptophyta > Magnoliopsida > Magnoliales > Magnoliaceae > Magnolia > Magnolia changhungtana. The sequence continues at coordinate 152,116 of JASAUF010000604.1, forward strand.
GTGGTGTACCTCACACTAGTTATATATGTGCTTTATTGACGTTAGCAAGCTCACGAGCTAGGTACTATATTCAAACCGACCATCCGTTTGGAGAGCTCATGGAGACGAAAAATAAGACGGATCTAGTTATAAAGTGGACCACACCGCAAAAAGTAGCGGGGGGATTGAACGAATACCATTAAGGGCCCATTTGGCCGGTTGGATTGGAAGGGATTGGATGGTAATGGAAGGGGTTGGAAGTTAAATCCCGGGAACGGCCGGGCCTGCCAAACACGGTTGGTAATATGATCCCAATTCCATGGATCTTCAGACAATCCACTCACAAGACCATTATTACTTTTAAATCCCATCTAATCCACCCTAATCCGTTGATATTTGTTTGGTTGGTGGGATTGATAGGGATGGGAAGGTTGAATCCCTGGATTGGCCGGGCGTGCCAAACGAACTGGGTACAGTAATACAGGGATATATCCAATCTCATGGATCTCAAGACAATCCACTGACAACACCATCATTACCTTTAAATCCCATCTAATCCACCGTAATCCATTGATATTTGCTTGAGACATGTTTGGTTGGTGGGATTGATAGGGATGGGAAGGTTGAATCCCTGAATTGGCCGGGCGTGCCAAACGGACTGGGTATAGCAATACAGGATATATCCAATCCTATGGGTCTCAAGACAATTCACTGACAACACCATCATTACCTAGAAATCCACGCCATTCACTCTAATACCATTCAATCCCTTCCAATCCACCCGGCCAAACGGGCTAGGTTGAATTAGAAGGGATTAGGTGGGATGGGATTAAAAAAAGCATAATTATTGCCCTTGGCAGGGGTTGCTCTCTGTTACCATGGGATAAAATTAATGCCCTGCTTTGTTGATAATACGGTGGTACATTGAATGAATATACTCACCATCATTTGAAATTATTGAGAATAACATGCATGTATTATATCTAAACTGTTCATTTGTTTCGTAACCTCATTTTATGGCATGGACCTAAAAATGAGATAGATCCAAAACTTATGTAGCACCAAAGAAGTTTTCAACGGTAAATATTCAATCCCTGTTGCTTTCTATGGTGGGGTCCAGTTGAGCATTAGATTTACCTCACGCTCGAAAATAATCTGGATAAATGGGTGGATGGCGTGGATATAGCCCACACATCATGTTGGGGCCTACACAACTTTCCAAACATTGAGTGAAATTGGCACACGACCCAATGCAATTTCATTTAACGTGATTCTAAGCATTCCCATCCTTTCCAAACATAGAGTGGAACCGGCACACAGGACCAAATGAATCCCATCACCACCTAAGCCCTTCTAATGCCACTGCCCAAACTGACCCTAAAACTCTTTTTGAGTCACATGAGTGTCGGATCAATATTAAATTTGTTTTTTCTCTTCAGTCGGGTGTTTGTAACGTTATGAACAAATTACGCAATATTAAATTTGTTTTTCCTCTTCATTCGGATGTTTGTGATTATGAACAAATTGGATGGAAAATAAACGTTAATGCTGGGTCATACTAATTTTTTAACGGTGAAAATCATTGTCTCCGTTACTATTTGTGGTGTGGTCTATGTGATCTTTGGATGTGATTCATTTTTTACATAATTCTCTAAAATGATCTGTAAAAATATATGAACAGTGTAGATATAATAAATACATTACTGTGGGGCCATGTAACTTTGATCTCCTTTGAACCGTTCGTACAACTCGGAGCACGAAAAGCGCCAGATGTACACCTGTAAATCCGCTTCCGTGGTTGGTGGAATCGGCGGTGGGAATAAAATGGACAGTCACATCGAACAGATGGAGTTTTCAGCTGTCATGCGAAGAGCGTTGGATCGTTTCTCAGTCGCCTGTGGGTGTGTGTAAATTGGAAGAGCGGATTAAGGTTATACCGGGTAACACTTACCCTTACCGTGTGGGCCCCACCTTAATGATGTGTTGTTGTATATCCACGCCGTTCATCCGTTTTCCAGACCATTTTAGGACCTGGTTCAAAAAATTAAGAAAATCCAAATCTCAAGTGAACCACACCACAGGAAACAGTGGTGATTGAACAGCCACCATTAAAAACCTCTCAGGGTCCAACGTAAGCAGTTTTATAATTTTTATTTTCCATCCAAACCGCTGATAAGGAAAAAACTACTCAAATGCTCTGTCCGTACGTGCAAGGTCTAAGTTGGGAAGGTAAGTTTTGGATTTCCGTAAAAGACGCTGGATAAAAGGTGGGTCTACAGCGGTAATTTTCTCGAGAATAGAGAGATTTAACATGGTACGGACACGTGTCCACATCCTGTTAATGTTTCTGATAACTGTGGCCCATGGTTTCGTACTTCAGACCACTGATCTGTTGGTTGCCACAATGGATGGACCATACCTGGAAAATATCTCGGATAGGGAAATCTTAGCCGTCCAGTTTTGTGGCCTACATCCGTCTTCTGAGAAATATGGTAAATTCCGTGTGTGGGCATGTACCATCAACGGTGGGTTGCAATAAACCAATGACCTACCTAGGGAAGCGGACGAGCACTGACGCTCCTCGAGCTCCGAGTTGTACGAAACGTTTAAAGGAGATGAAAGTTTTAGCTCCCCAGTCATGTATTTATTATATCTCCACCGTTCATTTATTTAAGAGAGCATTTTAGAGCGTTATCCAAAAAACGAATCATATCGGAAGATTATTTGGACCACACCATGAATAACAGCAGAGATAATGATTTTCACAGTTAAAAAATTTGTAGGGTCCACTGTAACTTTTATTTTTCATCCAATCTTATCATAAGGTCATGAAGAAGACCTGAAGGAAGAAGAAAAATAAATTACATATTGATCCAAAACTTCTGTGACCCAAAAAGGATTTCAACGGTAGACAGTCAATTCCCTATTTCTTTTCACAGTGTGGTCCACCTGATAGTTAGATATTTCTTAATTTTCTTCTCAAGCCTTAACACGAGCTCACCAAATGGGTGGATCGTTTGGATATAAGACATACATCGTTATTCATACTCATAGAACTTATTGACGTAAATGCAGCAATTAAATCCGCTCCGCACGGTTATATCAGGGGTCCGAGCTAACCACAGTTATGTATATGAGTCGGGATCCTCGGTTATGTCAGGGGTCCGAGCTAACCACAGTTATGTATATGAGTCGGGATCCTCTGTTATCCGGTCAACAGGATTTTCCTGCTACCATAGTGGTTTGGCGTCCGAAGATTTTTTTAATTTTTTCGGTGTGTTGATGTGGACCAATCATTTTGAGGGTATTAGAAATTCTCTGTGACCCGGTAACCGAGGATTCGGACTCTTATTTTTTCCATTCATACTGGTATATATGACCTTATGAACAGGTCTGATGGAAAATAAACATCACAGTAGGGCCAAAGAAGTTTTCAATGGTAAGTGTTTGATCCCCACTGATTCATGTGATGTGGTCTACTTGGGGCTTTGATCTCTATCCTTGTTAGGTTCGTGACCTAAAATGATCTTTTAAAATATATGAACGGCGTGGATAAAATATATAAATCACGGTGGGCCCCGCAAGACTCCTGAATGGCCGTCCATCTCTAGCCCCCGTCCGCGCCGGCTTATCATGTGATTCACCCATCCATGTTTTTTGTTTTTTATGTTTTTTAAAATTTTATTTTTTCCGTTAGCTTGTTAATACACAACACTTTCAGTTCACACTTCAGTTTTAGCCACCCTGGCTTGATGGTTTTACGAGGTATGTTGAGAAGGCTCTCTCGCCTTCTGCCACACCGTCACGTGATGCACACCGTTCATCTAGAAGTTCTCACCATGCAGGGTCGGCTCAACATTCTTAGGGGCCCACCGTTCATCTAAAAGTTCTCACCATGCAGGGGCGGCTCAACATTTTTAGTGCCCATAAGTCATAAAAATGAAGCTTTTTAGTTTAAAAAAATAAAAAGAATTAATAAATTCAAAATTAAACCATAAATTTGCTTCTAACATTTTTAGATGTAAAATTACTAATTAAACTTTTGTATTCAAGCCTATAATATGTAAAAATGGAATACCGGGCTAGTGGCAGAAGACAATCCGTTTCCGTTGAGAAGGCTCTCTCGCCTTCTGCCACACCGTCACGTGATGCACACCGTTCATCTAGAAGTTCTCACCATGCAGGGGCGGCTCAACATTCTTAGGGGCCCACCGTTCATCTGAAAGTTCTCACCATGCAGGGGCGGCTCAACATTTTTAGTGCCCATAAGTCATAAAAATGAAGCTTTTTAGTTTAAAAAATAAAAAGAATAATAAATTCAAAGTTAAACCATAAATTTGCTTCTAACATTTTTTGATGTAAAATTACTAATTAAACTTTTGTATTCAAACTTACCTAATAAATCAGTTTCAATAATAAAAATTTAATTTTTTAAGAACTTAATTAGCAATAAAGTAGATCGCTGTGATTCTAGGTTTTGGGAGAAGGATATATTGGAAATGATGTTATTATTTTAAAAAGAGATGATAGAGTTAAACTGTTATTAATGATAGTGCTAGTTTCTAAGATTTATTTTCGATTTTCAATTTTAAATTTGTAAACTAATTTTTAAATGTTTGTAGGACTTTCAATAAGTTTTATTTTAAAAATTTTAAGCTTTTTTTTTCTTCTTAATTTTAATTTTACCATAACATAGGACTTTCATAATTAAGAAATTTTAATTTTCCTATAATACAGGGCTTCATAATTAAGGGCAGTAGGCAATTGCCTCACCTGCCTACCTCTTGTAGCCGCCCCTATCACCATGGATGGTAAAAATAACATATTCTTACTCGCCTCATTTCGAAAGTTAATGAACTCCTGAAAAAGAGTTTCTTTTCATATTGATTAGGAGCTCCTAGATGAACGGTATGGATCATCATGTGGTGGGCCAGAAAAGCGAACAGATTAGGCGAGTCTCTTGGGAAGACCGTTGCTAACAAAAACTGATTTGTCTAGGGTGCACCCGGTGCGTAGTGCGCATAAGCTATTGGTTTGGTAAACACGTGAGCACCGGGTGGGGCCCATGGGATTTAAAGACGATCTACAGTTACCATGTTCGGGACGAAATGGCGTACGGTCTAGGTTTTTTGTTTGTACGAGTGGACCCTAGTTGAAATATTTGAGGGCATTTTATTTATTGAACGTGAACCATTCATGTATTTTAATACCTTAACATCTTTTTCATTACGGAGACGTGAAGGGTTAGATTCTTCCAAGCTGGGAGATTGGTAAATGGGCCATCGCAATCTGAATGTAACTGTGGGTCCCACTTGCCAACGGTGGCCCACCACACGAACAACTGAAAACCCAGACGGTAGGTACGACGAGAATTTTCCTGCAACAAAGCTCTGTGGAGCCCACCTTAATGATTTTAAGAAATCCACTCCGTCCATCAATTGCCCCAGCTCATGCCAGCCCATGACCCCAAATTTCAGGCTGGTCCAAAATAAAATGGGCCATATCAAGGGAAACGGTGGAAATGGAGACGCTGGCCATTGAAACCTTCCAGGTTCCACCATAATTTTTACATGCTATTAAAACCGTTCATAATGTGATTCCCACGTGGATGAAGGCATAAAATAAATAAATAAATAAATAAAATTTTAAAAAAAATTAAAAATCAAACATCTATTTTTTGGGATGGTAGGCATACATATCCCTATTTTCTACTAGTGGTGTGGCCCACTTGAGTCTTTGATCAGACCAATTTTTTGGGATTACATACAAAAATGAACTGGTGCAAATGATGGAAGGAATGGATGTGGCACACGCATTAGGGAAGGCCCCAGAGAGGACGCCACTTGTCGTTGGTTGGAAGCTATGTGAGGCCCATTGAGATGCCCTTGAACAATCCACTCTGTCCATCATTTTTTAAAGACCGTAGTAACCAAAACTTAGGTGGGCCACACAACATGAAACAGTGAAAATTGAATACCTAACATGGGAAACTCTGTGGGGGCTACAGAAGTTTTGTATCTGGATGATATTTGTACTTGAGTGATAATAACCCAATGAAGGGTTTGGATGGCATATAAACATCATGGTTAGCTCCATAAAGATTACGTCTCAATTCTAACTATTCGGTGAGAAGTGGTGAGTTCTAGTGTCTGGCTGACTTTTGTACTGCTGTCCTACTATGGTCTTGTCAAACTGATAAACAGAGTGGATTTGTTAGGGGCATCTCTGTAGGTCCCATGTAGCCAGGGGCAGCTCTAAGGGTAGGCAGCTGAGGCAATCGCCAAGGCTCCCTGTGAAGGTGTAAATTAAAAATTCTTAATTATGAAAGTCCTATATTATAGCAAAATTAAAATTAAGAAGAAGAAAAAAAGTTTAAAATTTTTGAAATAAAATTTATTAAAAAGCTTACAAATTAGGAACATCTAAAATTTAGTTTACAAATTTAAAATTGAAAATAAAAACAATTCCTAAAAACCAGGACTATCAATAATAATAGTCCAACCCTATCATCTCTTTTCAAAATAAGAGCATTATTTTCAAAATTTCTTCTCCTAAAACTTAGGACCTTAACTACATACTTTATTATTAATTAAGTTCTTAAAAAATTAAATTTTAAGCTTCATTTTTATGACTTGCCTAAGTAGGGGCGGCTCTAAGGGGTAGGCAGGTGAGGCAATTGCCTAAGGCCCCCTAATTATGAAAGCCCTATATTATAGCAAAATTAAAATTTCTTAATTATGAAGGTCCTATATTATAGCAAAATTAAAATTAAGAAGAAGAAAAAAAATCCTAAATTTTTTGAAATAAAATTTATTCAAAGGCCTACAAAATAGCAACATCTAAAAATTAGTTTACAAATTTGAAATTGAAAATAAAAAACAAATCCTAGAAACTAGCACTATCAATAATAATAGTCTAACTCTATCGTCTCTTTTCAAAATAATAGCATCATTCCCAATAAATTCTTCTCTAAAAACCTAGGACCATAAGTGCCTATTTTATTGCTAATTAAGTTCTCAAAAAATTAAATTTTAACGTCATTTTTTTAATTCTAACTTCATTTTTATTGAGTAAATTTGAATACAAATGTTTAATTAGTAATTTTGCATTTAAAAAGACAAGAAACAAATTTATAGTTTAATTTTGAATTTATTAATTTTTTTTTAAAATTTTTTTAAACTGAAAAGCCTCATTTTTATGACTTGCCTAAGGCCCCCAAAAATGTTGAGCCGCCCCTGTGCCTAAGCCTCCAAAAATGTTGAGCCCCACTGCACGTAGTTTCCTGCACGTAGTTTCAAACCACAGTAACTCCATGCACTCAGGGTGGAAGAAAGTAACATCCCCCATAGTGCCATTTGTTGCTCGGGCTCGGCCACGTAACCTCTCCAACAACCGTTTGTACATTTACTTCTTGCACAGCCACAAAACTGGTGGGCGCTTGACTGGATTTGATGTGGACAGGGTATTAACCGACTTTAGATTTTATTAGCTGGCCGTATACTTGTCAAAGAGCGGCCCATCAAATTTTAAAAGATTGTCGGCCAATAAAATATTCCTACAAATCATCCAGAATTACAGTAGATAATTCACTTTATAAAAACTAAGAAAAGAAATTAAAAAGTGATACCTGAACAAGATGTGGACTGTTCGTTTAGTGGGCCCTATGGTGGAGGGTGAAAATTCAGATTCGACACATAACTTGGGCCAAAGCTATTCTATCCAACGGAGAGGACGGTCCATTCAGTGTGGCTTTTGGACGCTCCCTTGCAGGTCTAACTTCATGAAGTAAATCTATATATTAGGTAGTGAATGTCTACCGTTAAAAACTTCATAGCGCCCGTTATAATGTTTATTTGACATCCAACCTGTTGATTAGATTATACAAACTCGGATGAAGTGAAAAAACAAATATCAGCTTGATCTAGAACTTTTGTGGCCCACGAAAATTTTAATGCTAGACATTTAATCAATACCTTTTCATATGATATGGTCCACTTGAGATTTGTATCAACTTAGTTTTTAGGTTCCTGCTATAAAATGAGATGGACGGCGTGGATGAAACACATACATCATATACATCACGGTGGGGCCATGGAGCACCGAGCACTAGCCTAGCCAATGGCAGCATCAGTAGCCAGACCGCGTCCGCTCAGTCCCATTCTCAGCTATGGACCATCTCTGATAGGCTCTTCCTAGTGAATGGTCTGGATCATCTCCATATGAGCCAGATGTGAAGGTTATTTATTTATTTATTTATTTTATACAATAGCAGGGTATTGTACATCCAACCGTTGGTATTATGCCACCCGTTTTGGGTCGACTACACCTAAAAATTCTCTCAGGTCTCTTTTTTCAGTTTAATCTAGACCGTTGCCATGTTTTTCTTCTTAAACGTCAACATACCGGACACAAATTGAACGGATAAAACTACCCCACCTTGTAGATTTTCCATCGAAAGTGGGTTTCATCATATCAACGGTTTGGATCACTTCTACATGGACCCCACATGTACAAAACCGAAAACGACAATATATGAACACCATGTCGGCAACTACCGGACAAGAACGTAGTTGGACGGAAGATTGAAGTTCTTCAACGGTCCAAACCTATAAATATTAAAAATCCAAAAAATGCTTAATTGGAGTGCACTTTGAAACTGCCGCTGCCTCACACGTGCAAACTAGTCACACGTATGTAAGATCTGACCCGCTCATCTGACGATTCTCACTCTATAGGTTTCAGGGATATTAAATCAGGCAAGTATGGTCATCAGCTAGACCACACATGTACACGTAATGTGAACCGTTTGTTGATTTCTATTAACCGTTCATTTTGTAAGACTGTAGACTATGTAATTATCATATAGGCGTGGTTTCTTAGATGTGGGATTCTGGATTACGTGATGAACGGATCTGATCCACCACACGTATGTCTCGTTTACGCGTACTAGAAGACCGCACTTGAGCGAGGGCAATTAGCATTCCTTGTGGGGGCTATCATGATATATATGTGTCTTATCCATATCGTCCATTCGTTTTAAAAGCTCTTTTTAAGGCATGAGTACGAAAATGAAACATATCCAAAGCTCAAGTAGACCACACCTCAGGAAAAAAGTTTGAATTGAATTCCTATCGTTGAAAACTTCATGGGGGCCACAGAAGTTTTGGATCAAGATAATATTTTCCCTTCATTCAGGTCTGTGTAACCTTAAGAACAGGTTGGATGACAGTTAAACATCACCGTGGGCCTAGGAAGGTTTCAACGGTGGACATCATTATCCCCACTGTTTTCTGTGGTGTGGTCCACTTGAGTTTTGGATATGCTTCGATTTTCGGTTGATGCCCTAAAATGATATGTAAAAACGGATGGACGGCGTGGATAAGACAATTTTATCCACAATGGCCCCACAGAGTTTTCTCAGTCTGCAATCCGCTTCCATGAAAGACCGGTGGTTGGGACTTCAATTCTCAGCGCCTTGATTGGCCATAAAACATGGGCCCCACCTTATGCATGTGGAATGGCCCATGGTACAGCGCAAATAACGTGTTTTTTCACCTTGTCTTTGTACTCTACTTCTCTTGCGTCTTCTGACATTAAAGAAATTATGTATGGGGAATACTCCAGGGCTCCTTGATGCATCAGGACACTTAGTCCAATCAATTGATCTAGACCGTTCATTAGTCTACTGCACATTTTTCATGGGTTACCAGATAAACATCACTCTGATCTAACAGATGATATTAACCACTTGATCGGTGACCGTAAACATTAACGGCCAAGATTCACACAAATAGGTCAATCACTTTTCATTGTTTAATAAAACATGATTGGGAAAAGACAACCGCTACTTCATATCTATGTCTCTCTTTCAAACCTAACTATCCAAACAGCCCGACCTCACATATATGAATTTAAAATCTTTTCACTTTTCATTCCCTAAATCAATATATGGTTAAAATAAGACAATGCTTCTTCGTTTTATTTATATATCCCTTAGAAACCTCTCATGAATTTATCAACTTATTAAAAATAATTATAATTTTATTAAATAATCAATCATTTACCCTTCAACAAACCAATTGATATTTGTTGCATTCTAATGATACACACGAACTAGATTTTAATTATTTTGAAATTTTCTCCACAAACGCAGTGAGCCCCATCATGATGTATGATGGACATCCAATCCTTGCATTTGGTCAGTACCATCTAGGTCATAGGATGTGTCAAAAATCAGCCGTACCTAGGAACCCACGTAGGTTGCACCATCTGAAACCATGAGAAATCATACCTAAAACATCTCAAATCACTTAGTGGGGTTCACCTGAATTTTGTAATAGCCTAAAATTTGGCGTGACCCCTCGTCCAAGCGGGACACACACAATTAATAGTCTCACCAGGCCTTATATTGTAACGCCCCGGAAAATCAGGGGTCGTGCATAGACACAACTCCCGAGTTCCCGAGTGTCACTTATCATGCATTTATGGTTTTTACGATTAGTCAAGTTTAACTGCGCAATTTGGAATTTCCTGAGCATGAAGCACAATCGCACCATTCTACTGAAATGAAGGTTATAATACATATATACAGGTCAAAAAAAAATAAAAATAATAAAGGGTCGCCTAAGGCGTTGCCCAACAGAACAACAAAAGAATGCTATGTCTAAAAATAGTAAAGTTGAGCCCGTGGCTCAGCAATTCCAAATTCGGCCCGATCAAGCCGATGGAGAGCCGCCATCATCACGCAAGTAGGAGAGTCCGTCCTCCTCGTCCAAGCTCGCTCGCCGTGCTCCTCATGCCCTGAGTCACCTGCATCTATGAATGGGTCTGGTTGGTGTTTTAAAACACCGTCCCAGAGTGGGAGTGAGTGATCAACTCAGTGTGAACTATTAGTCTCAAGTTATCACAGGCATCAATTGTAATATGAACTTAATGAAAAGCAGACAATCATCAATACCTAATAACTCTTATTTAAAATGCATGCATGTGGGATGATATGATGCATGCCCTCGCCACAACACTCCCTCAAGCGACTCCATCTAACGATCGCATATGACAACACTCCCTCAGAGCGACCTCGACTTCCGAGTCGCCACCCTAACTAATGCATGCAATGCGATCGTGTTAGCCGAGTTATTAGTTAAGTCCATTCATCCAGCAGGTTGGGGATTTCGATTCACCCTACGTATCAATGCCCTAAATCCGGTTGCAGGCCAAGACCCCATCAACGCGTGAGGCCGAGTCCCCGCGGTCCGTGATCCCGTCGTGAAGTCCTCATCCCGACTCCAAGCACATGAGGAGTGCCGATAGGAAGGATCGTCGCGGTCACTACGGGGGAGGCGCGGTACCCAAAGATAGGCCGATGACTCGGACACAGTGTCCCATTCCACCATGCCCGGCTCACGAGGCTGTGGACCAGTTTCAAGTGGATTATCGTTGGGCTACAATGGTTGCAGGATGGTTCAGATTCCATACATATGTGAGCACACAGGGTTAACAAACAGGGTTGGTCAGTCAGTAGACTAGACCGCATGAGTCAGGCGAGTGTGAGACGAGTGACCTCGGGCACAAGGGTCCCATGTAGTCGAACTACAGCCACCCGAACACTTCCGCCCAATCTGCCAGACTAGCCTTAGAGTAGCCCTACCAATGGGGCTACCCTCTCTCGTCCATTTCTAACCATCCCAAGAGAGTAAAGGAGATCTACCGCATGCTACAATTCATGTTATCATTCATCACATCCATATCACATTCTCATGCATCCCAATCATACAAATCAAATACCTTTAACAACTAGCAATTCTCATTTAGAATTAACTACAGTCGCTCGAGTACACCCGCCCAAGCCCACGGATATAGCCCTAGCGTAGTCCTACCGATGGGACTACCGTCTCTCATCAAGTTCCTGACCAACCCAAGAGTGTGAGGGGATCCGTAACATGCCCATTCTACAGATTATCAATTAGCATAGCGACCACATGTTCTCATGCATCTCATATGCCATTCAGATTCTCATAACAAGCAAGACTAACCATAACATGTAATAAGTGCATGTGAGTTATGTGTGTGTGTGGGTGAGGAAGTTGCGCACTTCCTCCATCACAAGCCATCATATGCATAAGGGTAATGAACCATACATATTATAAAGCACAACATATGGGAAAAACCAATAAAACATGAGCAAGTGATTCATTCATACACACAATCACGTAAGAGGCAAGATCAAAATAATGAGAGAACTAACCATGCACATTCATACAATTCCAACAACATGTAATTTCCTAGGGTTTTTCTAGAATTTCAAATATAACATCCAAGAATTCAAAATCATTAATCCCACATTAAAATTGGTGCTAGGCCACCTAAGAACAATAGTCCGCACCTAGGATCGTTGGAGGCTTGAGAAAAACGTCCTAGGAAAGAGGGCTTTGCGGTAGACCGACCGGAATCCCTAAAATAACTTCACATGTTAGATTTGCAAGCAAAACCCCCCTCCTTATAAGGGTTTTCAAAGAAAAAGAGGGTTGGGTCTTACCTAAACGATCCATGAGATGAAGAGGCCGATTTTTGAATGGGTTTCCCCTTGGAGAAGGTGTAGGGAGAGGAGAGATTGATTCCCTTGGGCCCCACCTTGATTTAGGGTCCACCTTGTCTTCTTCCCTCTCTCTTTCTTCTCCTTTCTCCTCTTTCTCTTCTCCCTTTTCTCTCTTCTCTCTTTCCCCCTTTTCTCTTAGGGCAAAATCGTATGGGAGAGGGGTGCCCAAAAGAAACACCTTTTTATAATTCCAGATTTGGTGCAAATGGCCCCAATGGCTAGGTTTTTACTATACTAGACTTATGGGAGGGTATTTCTAGGATCTAGGGCCCTATCACCCCTCTGGTCACCAAATTCGGTGTGTAGGTGCCTTATGGCCCGATTAGGGCCCATGCAAAAATTAAGGACGAACGGATGAACGGATATATGATCTGAGAAAGAGTTTCTGACCTTTAAGTGGTCCTGTGGGGCCCATTTTGGTGATTGGAGCACTTCTGATGGCCCTCTGGCCATGAAATTTATAGGATAAGTGGTCCATGGCCCGATGAGGGGCCTTACAAAATTTGGGAACGAACGGATGCGGGGTTTGGTCGTACGGGTCCGATTCGCGATCAACGGTCATCGTGCCACGATCGGGGCCCAGATTTGGTGGGCAGGCGTTGAAAAATACATTAAACCTTCACCATAAATTTGGAAGAAATCCAACGGCTGAAAGGCCGAGTCTCGGTTTCTTTTGTCAGTGCGATTTTAATCGGCATTGGTGGGGTGCATTGGGCAAGCGCCGGATGGTACTTACGGGTGTCCACTGGGTCCGCATCCGCGATGGACCACAAGCCCAGTGAGATCTATGATTTCCTAAATTCTTAGATTTTTCTCGACCTTCCTCGGTCGTTGGGCGGCCCACACAGGCCGGCCGTTGTTAAGTGCAAACAAAGCATCCATCGGCTTGGGGCCGTACTTGGTCCCATCATAACTAGACTAGTCCACACGAATAAACTAACATTGAGTGTTAGTGGTCGGTAAGTGATATTATAAGTTAATAATAAAAAATAAATAAATAAATTTCAAGGATTTTTGGAAATCCAAAACAGTGAAAATCCGGGATGTTACAATCTACCCCCCTTAAAAACAATTTCGTCCTCGAAATTGCCTAAGGGTAGTAAGTAAAGGTTTCATTATTTCATTTGCCTAGGTTTTGTTGAATTCAAGTTCATATGCATGGTAAGGTGTGTACTATCTATACTAGTTTAGCTCATTCTAGTCTACCCCCCTTAAAAGTTTTTGCCTTTGAGGTTTGAAAACAAATGTCAAAATCATTATTATCGTATTAAGAGGTTGTTGGCAAAGTTTACCTAATAGTGGTATATTTTACCCTTTTAGGATCGGGCTATTACGGAAAGACAGTTGTGGTAGGCTTGATCCCATACGTCGATCCTCTGCCTGACCAGGGTAGAAAGATCGTTGTATCCCTTCCTAGTCCTGGTAGATCATGGTCTTCTGCTCGGTCAAAGCAGTGAGTCCGTTGGTGTTCACCCAGGATTAAGAATTGGGTCAAGCCGCGAATACATCGCAAGTGTATGATCCCGTGATTCCGTAGTCTGATCAATCTTAACATTTGGAAGACATCAAAATTCTTTAACAGTTCAAGCTTCACATTCATAATATTTTTATGAGTGGTGAGTTTCCGCGATGCCTATGATCAAACGACTGTTCTAGAGGGGTTTCCATGACCTTAAGGTTCCTCTTGACATTACCATTTTGATCCTATGTTTAGTGAGTTATGAGCAAATCACGTTTTAGTTTCATAAATTTTAACGGGAAGGGAAGAATCGAAAAAATTTTAAGGTATTCGGTGGTTTAGAGTGCTAATAACATTAAGATGGATGCAGTAAGGCAATCATACATACAAGCATTTATAAGGTGACAAGAAAATTTAAAAACAATCTATACATTCATATTAAATTCAAAGTGCCATTAGTATGGCTAGTTACATCATATAACATGGATTACATAGTTCTCTAGACATTCCAACATAAGGAAAAAAAATAACTTAGTCAAGCAAACATCCTAACTATCCTTCAACACAAGCAGGTAGAACTAATCGACTCAAAGCAAACTACTAATTATCGGAAAGGTTATGCTACTACTCTTCTGGATCGGGCAAAGATGGGGGTACTTCTTCCCCTTGAGGGAAAGAATTACCGGAATGGAGAAGAAGAAAGCAACGGTTGTTAGGAATGTCATTCCCTCGGTAAGGAAATGGATAGTTGTTGAGAATGTGCAAATAGGGAAATGGGTTTGAAATGGATTTGTTGAAGGGGGTTTGGGGAAATGAGGATGGAATGGGTTTTAGAAATTTGAAGTTGAGTATGGTCTTGGAATGGGGAGGAATGGATTTGAATGTGGATGGTTGTTGTTGGGTTTTGTGATGTGGGATTTTGGAAATGAGAGGGTGGAGATGGGTTAGGGAGATGGATGTGAAATGAGAGAATGATGGTTTCTTAAGGAAGATGGATCTTAAGGATGTGGTTTGGGAAAAATGAGTTGAGTATGGGTTTGAAGAAATGAACTCGAAGATGAGTTGAAGATATGGGATTCAAGAAGGGTTTTGAGATGGGTTTTAGGAAATGAAATTTGGAAATGGAGAAGAAGAGAGTAAGAGGAGTGGGGTTTTGGTGAATGGATCTAGAAGAAAATATGGGTGATGAGAGGGATTTGGAGGAATGAGCTTAAGACCTGAGTGGGTGGAAACAAGCCCAAAAAGAAATGGGTTTGGAGATGGGTTGGGACAATGGAGAGCAAAGTGGAAGGAGAGGAAAGGAAAGAATGAAGTAGGGAGATACGAGGATGTGAAGAAGAAGGAGAAGATGGGTTATAAGTATGGGATTTTGAGTAGGAAATTTGAAGGGGAATTGGGTTTTAGAATGAGTATGGGTTAAGCTTGGTGGATCTTGGAAATGAAGTTTGGAGAGGGTTTGAAGAATGTTGAAAGGGTGTGAATGTTGGTGGGAGTTGGTTGGATGGGAGGGATTTGAATAAAGGGCTTAAGATTTGAAGAATTGATGAATGGAGTGTGATATGTGGTCGGAAGAAAGAGAAGGTGGGTTTAAGGTTTTGTTTGAGAATGGGGGAGGGGAGGTCTTCCTAGGGTTTAGAAGGGATGGTGGAGGGTAATGGGCATAGTAGAGATGTTTTATGGACTCTAGATAGTCCCACATAGCAAGGGAAATGGGCCCCACTCGTGTGAACATTGAAAGGGAGGAGGGGACCCATCTTCTTGTAACGTTTCTTATACTTTTAATAAATGGATTATTTTTTTAAAATTTTTATAATGATTTATCATCAAGTTTTAAGTCATCTCACCAAATTTCATGTCATTTGGATTTGTAAATAAATTATTAAAATTCTAGGAAAAATAGTTGCCTGAATTTTAAAATTTTTGGATAGTTGGTAGAACATCGTAATTTTAACCATATTAGAATTTTTATTTTATTTTTATTTTATTTTTTTATAAAACTAGACTCATCAAGCTTCAATATGGCTTTTGAATCACCTAAATCGGAGTTGTAACGAAGGAGTTATGAATTTTTGAAGTTGACTAAAAATTGCAGAAATTTTGACGGGGAACACTTGTCGGCGGGGTGGCCACGCGGGTTGGCAGGGTGGCCACGCGGGTCGGCGGGGCGGCCACGCGGGTCGGCGGGGTGGCCACGCGGGCCTCTGGACCACCGGCAGGGTGGACACGCGGGTCGGCGGGGTGGCCACGCGGATCGGCGGGGTGGCCACGCGGGTCCTCTGGCTTCGGGGCCCGTACTTGGTCCCATCATAACTAGACTAGTCCACCCCAGAATAAACTAACATTGAGTGTTAGTGGTCGGTAAGTGATATTATAAGTTAATAATAAAAAATAAATAAATAAATTTCAAGGATTTTTGGAAATCCAAAACAGTGAAAATCCGGGATGTTACATATATATAATCAAGAAAGTTTTAATTGGTGAGCATATACTCTCAACTTTTATCCGTGGTTTGCCCACCAAAGTCAAGGAGTAGTTTGATTTTTATGCCCATGACCTAAGAGTGCATTTGATTAATAGGATGGATGTCTGGAACTCTACCTCATGGGAAGCTTCTCATAAGGTCCACCTCATAGTGTGTGTGTCTATATATATATATGAGTCATGCTCACCTACGCACTTACGCACGTGCACAAGGGTGCGCATGTGTCATGGGTGTCGAATCCGAATGGTCCATAAGATGCAGAATCCCATGAAACCTTAGGAGGTGAATTTTCACCCTGATCTAAGATTCTGGTGGGCCATAACAAAGAGAAATTCAAATTAAGGAAAGAAAATGTTTGCATTTTTTTATGGCCCATCGAAGTTTTGGATAAAAGTAAAAATTCGTAATAGGGGGTTTTATGAGGTTCTGCTTCATGTGGACCGTTCAGATTTTCGAGACTCATAAGATATGATGAGTTCTCAAAAAAGTTCGTATGTATTACATACGAACTGGTTCGCAGGTGAGCGTTTCCGTGTGTGTGTGTATATATATGGAAAAAGTTCTATGCGGTCGAGCTCATGGGAACTTCCCATGAAGTCGACCTGCGTGGGCCCACCATAATGTATGTCGATCATCAACAATGTGCATTTGATGGGTCCCCTTTAAATTATGGGATATCCAAAAATCAGCCGTATGCGAAACTCAAGTGGGCCATACCATCTAAAATCATGTGAAGACATGCCTAAAACATATAAAAGCACTTGGTGGGGCCAACCTGAAATTTGGATGCGTCTGAAACTTGGTCTGACCCCTCATCCAAGTGGGACACACATACTGGATGGGCTGGATTTGTGACCCACATCTCGGCGGGCCCAAAAAATGATTATGAATGTTTTAATGGAGGGTAACCCCTCTCAACTTTTATATGTGGTGTGGCCCACAAAAGCCACGGATTGACTTGATTTTTAAGTCCTAGTCTCACCATGGAATGGTGCATTTGACTAATGGGGTTGATGTTCGACACGCATTTGGTGGGGCCCACACACCTCGACCTCATGGGAAGTTCCCATGAGCTCGACCGCATAGAACCTTTTCCCATATAATGTATGTATGTATGTACGTATGTGACGCAGGGAAGGACGTGAGGTCGATCATCGTCTTCCTCAAGAGGATAATTATTCTAAATCCACGGAACTTCTCTGGACTCCTCACAGAGACTTCTCGAATTCACGAGGAAAGAAAGCAAGAAAATATAAATAAATTCTAATAAATTCAAAATTAATTGATGAATGAATAAAAATGAGTTCATAACCCTTTAATGTAACACCTGGCCGAACCAGAACAGTGTCCTGAGGTGTCCACGTGGAATTTACCGCAGGACCGCTTGATTAAATCGCTCGTGTGAGGGGTACCGCCAACAAATTGCCTAGGTTATCCCATTAAGGCGGACAAGTCTGGTTATGTTCGGACCGAGTATGGCTCGTAAAGCTAGCTAGCCTGTTTATATCTGGTGACAGCCTGTGCGGGTCATGCAACGGCCAAGGAGGGTCAGAAAAATTTAAAAATTGGAGAAACCGTAGATCTCATTGTGCTTGTGGTCCGTCGCGGACCATGGACTCATTAGACGCCTAGAAATTAATTATCTGCGCCGTCCTGACAACATTTGCCAAGTGCGACTCACCCCAACCTTGGCTCAAAGGCTAGGATTTTAAATCACTGGCTCTTTTAAATGAAATTGAGTGTAACGTCCTAGATTTTCACTGTTTTGGATTTCCAAAAATCCTCGATTTTTTTATTTTTAATTTTGTAATTAGCTTATAATATTACTTACTGACCATTAGCACTCAATGTTAGTTTATACACGGGTGGTACCAGTAAAGAACTGCACAAGTCCGATTAATCAACCGTAGGAAGCCAATGAATCCGCCCGATCACTTAAACACCGAATTTAGCCCCATGATTTACTCACATAGGGCCCAAATCTAACTGACCTGTCGCTAACTAATAAAGACAATCATAACTAAATTAAAGATCTAACCGAAGCTGAGTCGATAAGGCCTGGATCTTGACTAATAGACCAAATCAACCCCGTTACTCTTTTAGCCTAAACCGACGGATTAGAGTAATTATGACCAAATCTCCACTTTCACTAGCTATAAATAGGCCACACTATGAACATAGTTAATCCAAACCCTAATTATTGCCAACGAGAAATCTTAATACCTAATTTATTCCAGAAATGCCTCGATTTTCCGAACAAGCTCTAGACCACTCATTGGTGGGCTACTAGTTCCAAAACTATAGAATAATATCCGTCTTACTGGGCTTGACGTCCATCGTGGGAGTCGAACCTAAGTACTGTTTAAAACCGCTCAACTTGAGCCAAATGACGAGTACATGAGAAGTGCAAATACCCTAAAGGAAGAAGCTGAAACTTAAGTGAATTGGGTCATCCACTCTTATGCAAGTTGAGGATTTCGGACCGTCGGTTTACGACCAAACTTCACATGTGGAGTAAGGATATTTCCCTGCTCATATCCGTATAGCCGCGGCCCCGATCGACTATCGGTGACCATTGAATAAACTTCTAATTATATCTGTCGATCGGCACATCCAAATGGCGGGTCGATCATATCCATACGTAGATCATTGTTAGGGCTAACTATCCTACTGTGTATATTAATATGTACGCCCCATAGTGGGCCCTAGAAGTTAGAAAGACCCTCCTATAGGGCTAGTATAGTAAAAACCTAGCCCTTGGGGCCATTTACACCAAATCTGGCACTATATAAGGGTTTCATTTGGGCACCCCTCTCCCCATACGAATTTACCCTACAAGAAAGAAAGGGAGAAAGGGAGAAGAGAAAGAGGAAAAAGAGGAGAAAAGAGGAGAAAGAGAGAGGGAGATCTGGGAAGCATGAGGGTTTGTGCACCTTCACCCTCTCATCTCCTCTATAGCAACATTTTCCTTCATTGGTGTCGATTTGGCGACGATTGAAGGTAAGTATTGAGTTATCTTTGTAGGTTTAGGTCTTGTATTTAATTCCTTCAAATTCTTACAAGCTTGTATGCTTATTTAGGCATTTCAACGATGATTTTCTAACACCTTAACCCTACGGGCGCCGTAAATCGAGTGGTTCGTCAGAAGGTGCGGACTATTATCCTTAGGTGGCTAAGTACCAATTTTAGGCTAAATTTAATTATTATGGGTGTTAGGGTGATGTGCATGAGTAATCTAGGGAAAACCTAGCCAAGAATCTACATAATAGGTCCTCCTAAATTACTTGAGATGATTAAGTATTGTTTGTTTGTTCTTCAACATGATTGGGCTTGAGTTTAGTGTTGCATATTCACCTCATACATGATTCTTGTATAAACTTCCTTGTGAAATGCATGATTGCATTATTCCTTGTTGCATTTATATGCTAGGAATGATATATAGTTCTTGATCTCTTCAGTAACCTAGCACAACACACACTCACATAAATTTCATATTATTTGAGAGTAGTTGCATTTATAGAAAAATCTGAATCTTTATACTTGATGTATTGTGTACATGACATTACTTGTGATAGAAGATGAACCCTGAATTGTTGGAGTATTATTGAATACTATTAAATTCCTAGGTCAGTTAGGGAACTGAGGTGGGAGATGGTGGTCCTGTTGGTAGGACCATCCTTTGGCTAGACCAGCGGATTTGGGCCGATGCGAATCGGCGACAGTAGTTGGACTACATGGGTCGCTTGTACTCGATGTCGTCCGTCAGGTACTTGCCTGAACTTGCACTGTAACATCCTGGATTTTCACTGTTTTGGATTTCCAAAAAAATCCTTGAAATTTTTTTTATTAATTAACTTATAATATCACTTAATGACTATTAACACTCAATGTTAGTTTATACAAGGGTAGTACTAGTAAAGAACCGCCTAAGTCCGATTAATCAACCATAAGAATCTAACGAATCTGCCCGATCACTTAAACATCAGGTGTAGCCCAATGATTTACTCACATAGGACCGAAATCTAATCGACCCACCTCTAACTAATCAAGACAAGCATAACTAAATTCAAGATCTAACCGAAGCCGAGTCAGATAATGCCCGGATCTTAACTAATAGACCAAATCAACCCTGTTGCTCTTTTAGCCTAAAATCGACGGTTTAGAGTAATCATGCCCAAATCTCTACTTTCGCTAGTTATAAATAGGCCACATTATGAACATAGTTAATCCAAACCCTAATCATTGCGCCTGAGAAATCTCAATACCTAATTCATTCCAGAAATGCCCTGATTTTCTGAACAAGCTTTAGACCGCTCGTTGGTGGGCTACTAGTTACAAAACTATAGAATAATGTTTGTTTCACTGGGCTTGACGTCCATCGTGGGAGTCGGACCTAGGTACTGTTCAGAACCGCTCAACTTGAGCCAAAGGACGAGTGCATGAGAAGTGGAAATATCCTAAAGGAATGAACTGAAACTTAAGTGAATTGGGTCATCCACTTTTATGCAAAGTTGAGAATTTCGGATCATCAGTTTGCGACCAAACTTTACCCATGGGGTAAGAATATTTTCTCACTCATATCCGTATAGCCGCGGCCCCAATCAACTATCGATGACCGTTGAACAAATTTCTAATCATATCTATCGATCGGCGTATCCAAATGGTGGGCTGATTGTATTCATACGTAGATTATCATTAGGGCTAACTATCCTATGGTGTATATCAATATGTACATCCCATATTGGGCCTTAGAGGCTAGAAAAACCCTCCCATAGGGCTAGTATAGTAAAAACTCAACACTTGGGGCCATTTGTACGAAATCTGGCATTATAAAATGGGCTTCTTTTGGGCACCCCTCTCCCCATACGAATTTGCCCTAGGGAAGGAAAGAGAGAAGAGAGAAAAGGGAGAAAGAAGAAAGGAAGAAGAGAGGAAGGGAGAGTGAAGGTGGGCCATAGATCAAAGTGGGGCCCAAGGGAGTCCCATCTTGTAAAACCCTACATCTCCCTCAATGAAATCCATCATCCACAACTGGGAGAACCTCTCTCCGCCGATTGGGTAAGTAAATCTCTCATCTTTTTGGAAACCCCTCATGTTGAGGGAGGTTTTGCATGAGATTTTAACAGGCAAATGCGCTTTCTTAGGATTCCGACTAATCGACTCCGAGTTCGGCATTTCTAGGTCATTTCCCAGATCTCAACGAACTATAGGGTGCGGACTATTATCCTTAGGTGGCTTAGCACCAATTTTATTACGAATTTAATGATTTTGTTTGTTTGGATAATGCATTTGGAGGATCTAGAGAAAACCTAGGATTTGGATGTTGTTTGGGGATTGTATGGAATTGTATGTTTTGTTGGTTCTCACATGATGTTGTTGTTGTCTACTACTTGATTTGGTACAAATGGATGATTGCATGTTCATGTCTTGTTTGGATTCTTATATGATGTTGACTTATAGTTTGTATGATCCATTGACTATTGTGCATTGATTCTATGAGATATATGAAATGTTTTGCATCCTCACTAACCTACACACCACACATGCACCTTGTTCATAATGATTGTTAGCTTGCTTGTAGAAAAATTTAAATTGTATGTGAGAAATATGGATACACGATATCGCCTATGTTAGTTGATAACGCTGATTTTTGGCATGTTATGAATGATTATTAACCCTTGGGTTGGTCAGAAAAATGAGGAGAGTGAGGGTGGTTCCGTTGGTAGGACTACCCTGGGGCTAAACCCATGAGTTTGGACGAGTACGGGTGTACGACAGTAATTAGATTACATGGGTCGCTCGTACCCGATGTCGTCTGTCCCATGTTTGCTTGGACTTGTGTGGTATAGCCTATTACTGACCAATCTTGCTTGTTAACCTTGATTGCTCACATATGTATGGAACCTGGAACACCCCGCAACCGTTGTAGCCCATCGATAACCAATTGAAGCTGATCCACCGTCTCGTGAGCCGGGCATGGTGGAATGAGACACTGTGTCCGAGCTGTTGGCCTACGCTTGGGTGACGAGCCTCCCTGTAGTGACCGCGAGCGATCCCATTTCTCAGCACTCCCCATGTGCTTGAAGTCTGAGATGGGGAACCCGACGGGATTAAGGATCGTGGTGCCCTGGCCTCGCAGATCGAGGGGCCTCTGCATCGCAACTAGTTGAGGGCATTGATACGTGGGGTGTATCAGATTCCTCAACCTACTGGATGAATAGACTTTACTAAGAACTGGGCTAACACGATCGTATTGCATCGCACTAGTTAGGCTGGCGACTCGGCAGTTGAGGTCGCTCTGATGGAGTGTTGGTCATATGTGATCGTTAGATGGAGTCGCTCGAGAGTGCTGTGGCGAGGGCATGTATCATGTCATCTGCCATGCATATGCATTAATAGACTAGTTAGGTGTTTATGAATGATTATTTTTCATTAAATTCATAATATAATTGATGCTTGTTACAACTTAACATTAATAGCACTCACTGAGTTGATCACTCACTCCCACTCTAGGATGGTGTTTTAAAACACCAACCAAACTCTTCAATAGATGTAGGTGACACAGAGTACGAGAAGCATGGCGTCACGAGTTTGGATGTGGAGGACGAGCTGTCCTATTTCCAGTTGATGGGAGGTTCGCCGTAGAGTTCACGGGGGAACTTGGATCTCCGAGTAGGGGTTCAGCGCAACATTCTTTTTGGAGATAGCATTTTTATATTTTGTTGGACAACACCTTGTACGACCCATTTACATTCTTTTGGATTTGTATATATTTAACCTCTTTCACTTCAGTAGACCAGTTGTGATTATGTTTCATGTTCCAAGTAATTCTATGCTGCGCATTTAAACTTGATTAAATGCAAATTAATAAAAATCAGTTATAAGTGATACCCGGGAACTTGGGAGTCGAGTATATGCACGACCCCCAATTTTCAGGGCGTTATAAGATGGTATCAGAGCAATAGTTTGGAATCAATTGGACCATAGGTCATGAACTCACTAACGCGTCCGCTGACTTGAGAGGATACGCAATAGAAAACGCAAAATGCTAGGAACCACCCGTCCCTGAACCGCCAGTCTTAAACAGAAGGTGAGACTTCCAAGGTGTTAGGGTCCGGTAGCGAGAGGGAATAGTAATGCTAGAGAAGGGGATCTGAGAATCTTACAGTGCCTCGGCCCTTTCTCGGACGAGAAATTGGGAACTTGACGGCAAGACTCGATTTGATTGACTAAGAGATTTAGCTAGTTTAGTCCACCAAATTCCTAGGGCCCATTAGGCCAATTGAAATAGGTAGGATTAGAGTGAAATAAATTTTAGAGTAACAATAAATGTAGGTGTAAGGTATTGTCCTTGGGATGAGTGCATTCCATGTTCTATAATGCCCTATTGGAATGTATTCAATTAAGGGTATATCCCGGGTCTTTCTTTCCAACTATACTTAGAAATTTATCATCCTGGGATTTAGAAATCCTACATTACGCCTTCCAACGTAAGACTTATTTAGCAAAGCCTGTGAAATAAAGTTGAGTCTCATCCCACACTCGTTCCAGACATGTCATTCCTAATCTTGAGCTGGGATAGGCATTGTAACCCCATTTAGTACAACTTAATATCACTGGCCAAACTGGTTTAAGTCCCAATTCATCTCCCTTCTATCTCATTAAAATCTTCGCCTACCTTCACTCTGTTCTTTAAATTTTCTCAGGACATTGATAGGAACGAGCCGAGAATTGAGTGATTAGATGGTCGGAGCCATTGTCCTAGTCTAAATGACCTGATACTAGAACAAATTTGATAGTTCCGACCCATTCAGGGATGAAGACATAGAGATGAATGAAAATTTACTGAAATTAGTGAAACTGTAGAAAAATCGGATTTTGACCACTAACTAGGGAGAATCTCGTGAAACCATTAAGCTCATTGCTTAGATTGGCTTCTTTTACCCCAAAATCATATATGCCACTTCCCGGGGATCTTTTCCGACGCCCGGGAATGCCGAAAGGCATTCGGACCTTCGAATCAGGGTTGCCCCCTCCGAATCGAGGTGGTCGCCCCGCCAATGGTCCAGAGGATCGCGTGGCCCCCTTTGAATCGACCAATGGTCCAGAGGATCACGTGCCCCCCCTCCCTGCCAATGCCGCGTTGCCCCCGCCAGTGCCCCCGTGGCCCCCCCCTCCGATTTCGCGTTGCCCCCCCCAAGAAATTCCTACAAATTTGGGTCAACTTCAAAATTTTATATCTCCTTCGATATAACTCCGATTTAGGTGATTCAAAAGTTAGATTAAAGTTTAAAAAGTATAGTTTTATATAAAAATAAAATAAAAATTATAATATAGTTAAATTTGGAGTGAATTGACAACTGTCCAAAAATTATTAGTTTTAGATGGTGGTACTTCTAGAATGTTTATAATTTATTTACAACTCCAAATGATATGAAATTTGGTGGGATGACTTAAAGCTTGATGTTAAATCATCATAAAAATTTTAAAGATAATTCGGTTACTAAAAGTATAAGAAACGTTACAAGATAGGTCCCATCCTTCCTTTCAATGTACACACGAGTGGGGCCCATTTCCCTTGCTATTCAGGACTATCTAGAGTCCATAAAACCTATCTCTACTACTCCCATTACCCTCCACCATCCCTTCTAAACCCTAAAGAAACTCTCTCTTTCCCAATCTCAAAACCCAATCCCTAAACCCACCATCTTCTTCTTCACTCTAACCCATCTCAATCCTCATTCTCTCAAACCCTTTCTTAACCATTTTTTTTCTCGATCCCATTCTCAAGTTCACCCACAAAATCCATTTCAAACCCATCTTCTTCTCTTTTATAAAATCATCCCATCTCAACAACCACCCTTAAAATCCCACTCCATTTGCTCATTCACTTCCACTTCCATTCACAAAACCCATTCACCAAAACTCATGCATAAAACCCAACATTAACCCTCTTTCTCATATCCCATTCTCAAATCCATCCCCATGGCCCATCCTTAACAAACCTTCCTCAAATACATTCCTAAACTCATTCTTTAGTCTCCTCAAAACCACCCCTAAAATCTTCCCTCCAATGACTCACCTACATTTCTCACAGCCGACTCCCATGATTCATTCCGTCGAATTTCGGTAACCTACGACGTATAATCAACGTTTGCGATTGACCCTAAGTCGTATCCTGTAGGATTGGGTCGGCTTAATCTGAGACTTATACCATTGCGACCACACTATCACCGCGGTTCCGACGCCGCGACTCGCGCACCGATCCAATACCCTGACTAGAAGATGCGGGCCGGCGTTTATTTTAAAGAAAACACCGCGCGGTTGTGATCCCAAGAGAATCTCTACAACATGTCCCATCAATTAATCACTCAAATTAATCAATCAATCATTTCATGTCAAGTACACATCACCTTTCACCCCATCCCCAAGCAACCACTAAGTCAACTCTTTCTCACCCTCTCTCTTACATAACTATACATGTCAAGTACACATCACACATCACTCACCCTTTCACCTATCACACCCATCCCTCACTTTCTCTCCTTACAACCCTCTCTCTCTCTCGTTCACAACACACTTTCCCAAGCAAGCAAGAGAGCTCACGTCCATAGTTTCCTAAGAGAGAAAATGACTTTGTGTGACCCACCTTCCTCTCTAAAAAATCCACTATCCTAGCCCTTCATTTTTCATCCTCTCCATCAAAGTAAAGCACTAGGAGATTGGCGTTCCATCGGACTAGGAAGATCAACCTGTGGGTGTTTCTATAGGCTAGTTTTTATATTTTTATGATGGGTCAAGTGAGATCTACCGATCAATGTGTGGATCTCTCTTTAGACCCTAAGATGTGGCCGATGTCCAACCTTGATCTTCATGATCATTCCATGATGGGGCTATTCTCCATGGACCCCATCATGATGTTTATTTTCTAGCTTGAAAAGAGGTCATCTAGACCATCCGTTTTGGGTGGAGAAGGGATCTCCACCGTTGATCTTTGATTCGGTGGACCCATATGTAATGGGATCCACTTGATGTATGTTGTAAATCATGCAAAGGAGGGCCCATAGTGCCGAGGTCCCTCCATCACACATGTGTCCCACTTTTCTTTTTTTTTTTCTCTCTCTCTCTCCCTCTCTCTTTCATTTCTTCCTATTGTATGTGATAATGTGGCCATGTGGCCCACCTGGATGGACACCACCATAAAGCATGTATTTGGTCCAAGCCATATGTGGGTGAGGCCCACTTTACATATGTGTTGTATCCACACCATCCATCATTGGTGGCCCACCTGAGTAGGGCCCACCTTGTAAAGTCGTTTGTCCAAAACCGTCCAGCGTCCAGGGACGCTGGACGTTAGCTGAACGACTTTAGCTGAACAAAAAAAAAGATTTTTTTTTGGGTTTTGGGGTGGACTGCTCATGCAGGCCCCACCTTGATGTATGGACTTAATCCACGCCATCCATTCCTTTCCCCACTTCATTTTAGGCATTGAGCCGAAAAATGAGGTTGTTCCGAGTATCTGGTGGGCCATAGCGTTGAAAACAATGCGTATACCGTCTAAATCCACTCGATGTTTCGATAAGCCAAAATATATTCAATATTGGGCTTGTTTGGCTTGTCTTGAGCTATGGGGACCAATGACAGGGTCAGATTTTACTGATGCGGGTCCCATACATGAAAAACCGCAGAAAAACTCTTTAAAAAAAAAAATATATTCAATGCAGCATGCACGGCTGCGGCCAGAGGCGCAGGCAGCGCCTGCGCTGTAGGCGGGCGGGCGGGCGGAAGGTAGGGACCCACGGCCCCTGCCGTGGGCCCCACCATGATGTATATTTGATATCCAACCCATTTATTAGGTGGGCCACTCCCAGCAGTGGGTCCTCTCCAAATATTAGCCACATCCAAAGCGCAGGTGGCCCACGTCATCGGAAATAGTGGGGTGAACCGTCTGCCCTTAGAACCCTTTATTGGGCCACAAAAGTTTTGGATCAAAATGAAATTTATTTTTCTTTTTCATCCAAGTGCGGGTGACCTTATGAATGGATCGGATGGAAGATAAACGTTATGGTGGCCCCACGTGGGACCCACAGTGATGTATGTGTTTCATTTGCACCGTCCACTAACGGTGGACGGTGGCATTCACATGACTTATGTGTTCTATCCACACCGTCTAGGGGACGGTGTGTGGGTGTGCGTGTGTGTGCGTGTGTGTGTGTGCGTATATATATATATATATAAAATATTATATTATATATAATATTGTATATATATACTATATATAAATTATATTTTATATTATGTATAATATACAGGATGGTGGGCCTTCATGTGGACCCCCACCATGATGCATGTGTTGCATGCAATCTGCCCAACCATTTTGAAAGTTTGTTTTAGGGTTTGAGGCTAAAAATAAGGCAGATCTATAGTTCAAGTGGACCCCACCTTGGTATATGTATGGGGCCCATCTTGATTTATTTGTGGTCGTCCATTGAGGCCCACCTTGGTACATGTATGAGGCCCATTTTGATTTATTTGTGGCTATCCATTGAGGCCCACCTTGGTATATATATAAGGCCCAAGTGATTAGGCCCACCTTGTTGTGTATGATGCCGTTGTCGAGGCCCACCTCGATGTGAATGTAAGGCCCATGTTGTGAGGCCCATTGTGATGTATTTCAAGGCCCAGGGGTTATGGCCCATTGCAATGTACATAAGGCCCATTGATGTGGCCCACTTGATTTATATAAGGACCATATGATGCGGCCCATTTGATGTATCCAAGGCCCATGGGTTGAGGCCCAACGAGATGTCCTTAGGGTCCATTGCAATGTGTGATTCCCCTCATGGTTTGTGTAATGATGTTTTATGGCGGGCCATGCCTTGGGAGCAATGTCAGTTTGACGTCCACATTGTAATAATGTTGGTTAAATGTCAGCATTATGACTCTCCCTTGGGCCCATTGATAGGCCCATACTGGTTATGTGCAGGCCGTCTAGGCCCATCTTCGGTGTAAGGATAGTTCATTACTTTATAACATGCTTAGTACACTTTCATGATTTATACGCATACGCATCATATGTATGCTTGATATGAGGAATGTTTAATTATAGCATAAGCCGTTGGGCTGAGGCATTTACGAGACTCCTTATGAGACAGAATGCCCCACATGAGTGCGTAATACGCGCGAGATTGCTGCATGACTGACGGTGTGACGCATGCATTTCGCATTATGTGTCGTGATTCACTGCACGCCCTAGCGACATCAGGGTCGTGACCTCCACAGGCATATAGTGGATGGTCATATCAGATACCGAAAATATTAGCTCTAGCATTGTGGGCACTTAGGATGTCCTTGGGTGAAAATTTCAGAACCTTTTTGGTACTAGGATATGCTCCAACGTCTAGACCGAGTGGGTACACGAGCGCCCAGTGCCGAATACCAGTAGGCCGCGTCTCTCACTGTGTCGTGGTCGGTTGGAAGGGGGTGTGACCTTATTCGCCTGAGTGAGAGGGCTATAAGCTAGGCTGAGTTTAACCAGCTCGCAAATGTGTTCGCTATCGACGATCCGGGTAGGTATTGGCAGACTACTGGTCAGGCGGATAGTGTGATCTCTTCCACTTGCTTGACTGTGCAGCTAGGGAGGAGGCAGTCAGGGTGAGGTGTATTAGACTCCGGTGATATCCAGAGAGGAAATGTACTGATATGTGTACTTAATGAGTACTGGTATGCTTGTATTACATCTCGCATATGACATTCGGCTACATAGGCCTCGCATCGCATGGCCTTGGTATGGTCGATAGCATTCATGCCTTGCATCACATAGCTTTGGTATAACTGATAGCATTCATGGACTTACCGTATATTTTCGCATTACTCTGATATTGTACACTTGGCACTCGCCTTACACACACTTTCACCATCTTCTAAGCTTTTGTAAGCTTATGCATGATAGATGCATGCATGTGGCGTTAGGTTGCAGTAGCGTTGAGCTTGGATCGTACAGCCGAGTCTCTGGAGATTCTGTTACTTTCATTATATTGTATTTCCCTTTCATATGCATTGTACTTAAAGTTTTTGATATAGTGGATATGTGGTGTTATTGTTTTGTGACTTGGTTATGCTTGTGGTTATGCTCCATTACAAAAAAAAAATTTTCATACTGAAAATTCTCCTTGTAGGATCCCAGGATCGGAATCTGGTGTATGGGCGCTGCGAGCCGAGAATGGGGTACTAAAGAGGCTGTCGGCACCGGATTCGACGATCGAAAATTTTGTGAGCCCGTTTTCTGAGTTTGGGGCGTGACACGTTACCTTTTTCTTCTCCATTCCAGTGATCTTTTCCCTTAAGGGGAAGAAGCACCCCCGTCTGCGCCCGACCCAAAAGAATAGTAGCCTAACCTAACAGACAATTAGTAGTTGTTCAAGTCAGTTAGAATTGCTTCCATGTGTTGAAGGATGGTTGTAACCTTTCCTGCTTTGATTAGTCTGTATTTCCCTTAAGTTTGCGGTATCTAGTGATACCTGATCCATACTGTAGAATATAACTAGCCATGCCAATGGCATTTTGGAATTCAACGTGAATGTATGAATTGAAATTCTCTTGTCACTTTGTGAATGCTTGAATGTATTGCTGTCAGTAAACTAGTCATGTCTTTTTATATTAAAGTTTAACATTGGGTGTCTATTTAGGAATTATTTATAATCGTGCTAAGAATCATCTTGTGATTAAGCTTGATTACATATATATATTTGTTTAAGTTATTTTGGTTGAATTAAGTTAGGACCCTTAAGTAGGATTGAGTTTCATAGTTTAATACTCTGTAAGTTCATGTTAGAGGTGGACTGCAGTAAAATATATTGAATTTTCCTATTCTCTTATGGACTCAAGGTTCAAACAACATCGAGAAGATGATATCCTTCGTCTTTACCTTCTTGTGTCCTTACTAACGTTATTAGCACTCCAAACCTCCCGAATACCTTAGAACCTCGATTATTCCTTCATTCTTGGTCTACGATTGAAATGGTAATTCATATAAAATTTTGTGCCTTTAAAAACTTTTTAGGATGATCTTTGCCCATAGACATGTTGAGAGATTTATTAAACCCCAAATTGGATATAAATTAAAACTAGGACTCTTGTAGACCAAGACCGAAAGGGCAATCTTATAAATAGGAGATTTAAATTTTCCAACGATGGCCGTTCCCTAAACATTTAAAATGATCGGACTACGGAATTACGAAAGTTTACACCTGCGAAGCATTTGCGGCTTGACCCAATTCTCAATCCTGGGCGACTACCAATGGAATCACTGCTTTGACCGAGTAGAAGACCAGGATCTACCAGGACAAAGAAGGGATACGATGAGCCTTCTACTCTGGTCAAGTAGATGATCGACATATCGGGTTCAAGCCCACTACAACAGTCTCTCCTTATTGGTCTAACATTGAAAACAAATATTTTTACTCTAGATAGAGAGAAATCGTCGTCATGAGTCCAAATCTTTAAAAAATAAAATAAATAGATAGTTAAATAAATTGTAGTAAACCATCACGGTGAAAACTTTTAAGGGGGGTAGATCACGATGAGCTAGGTTAGCGTATTTATTATGTATCCTAAAATATATATAAACCCGAAACCAATAAAACTTAAGCAAATGAAATGATAATATCTTTACTTATTACCCTTAGGCAATTTCGGGGACGAAATCGTTTTTAAGGGGGGTAGATTGTAACATCCTGGATTTTCACTGTTTTGGATTTCCAAAAAAATTCTTGAATTTTTTTTATTAATTAACTTATAATATTGATTAATGACCATTAGCACTCAATGTTAGTTTATACAGGGGTGGTACCAGTAAAGAACCACACAAGTCAATTAATCAGCCGTAGGAAGCCAACGAATCCGCCCAATCACTTAAACATCAGGTGTAGCCCCATGATTTACTCACATAGGACCCAAATCTAACCGAATCACTGCTAACTAATCAAGACAAGCATAACTAAATTTAAGATCTAACCGAAGTCGAGTCAGATAAGGCCCGGATCTTAACTAATAGACCAAATCAACCCCGTTGCTCTTTTAGTCTAAAACCGACGGTTTAGAGTAATCATGCCCAAATCTCCACTTTCACTAGTTATAAATAGGCCACATTATGAACATAGTAAATCCAAACCCTAATCATTACCTCCGAGAAGTCTCAATACTTAATTCATTCCAGAAATGCCCCGATTTCCCGAACAAGCTCTAGACTGCTCGTTGGTGGGCCACTAGTTGCAAAACTATAAAATAATATCTGTCTTACTGGGCTTGACGTCCATCGCGGGGAGTCAGACCTAGGTACTGTCCAGAACCACTCAACTTGAGCTAAAGGACGACTGCATGAGAAGTGTAAATACCCTAAATGAATGAACTGAAACTTAAGTGAATTGGGTCGTCTACTCTTATGCAAAGTTAAGAATTTCAGACCGTCGGTTTGCGACCAAACTTTACCCATGGGATAAGGATATTTCCCCGCTCATATCCGTATAGTTGCGGCCCTGATTGACTATCAATGACCGTTGAACAGATTTCTAATCATATCTGTCGATCGGCGCATCCAAATGGCGGGCCGATCGTATCCATACGTAGATTATCATTAGGGCTAACTATCCTATGGTGTATATCAATATGTACACCATAGTGGGTCCTAGAGGCTAGAAAAACCCTCCCATAGGACTAGTATAGTAAAAGCCCAACACCTGGGGCCATTTGCACCAAATCCGGCATTATAAAAGGGGCTTCTTTTGGGCACCCCTCTCCCCATACAAATTTGCCCTAGGGAAGGAAAGAGAGAAGAGAGAAAAGGAAGAAATAAGAAAGGAAGAAGAGAGGAAGGGGGAGTGAAGGTGGGCCATAGATCAAAATGGGGCCCAAGGGAGTCCCATCTTGCAAAACCCTACATCTCCCTCAATGAAATCCATCATCCACAACCGGGAGAACCTCTCTCCGCCGATTGGGTAAGTAAATCTCTCATCTTTTTAGAAACCCCTCATGTTGAGGGAGGTTTTACATGAGATTCTAACAGGCAAATGCACTTCCTTAGGATTCCGATTAATCGACTCCGAGTTCGGCATTTCTAGGTCATTTCCAAGATCTCAATGAACTATAGGTGCAAACTATTATCCTTAGGTGGCTTAGCACCAATTTTATTACGAATTTAATGATTTTATTTGTTTGGATGATGCATTTGGAAGATCTAGAGAAAACCTAGGATTTGGATGTTGTTTGGGGATTGTATGAAATTGTATGTTTTGTTGGTTCTCACATGATGTTGTTGTTGTCTACTACATGATTTGGTATAATTGGATGATTGCATGTTCATGTCTTGTTTAGATTCTTATATGATGTTGACTTATAGTTTGTATGATCCATTGACTATTGTGCATTGATTCTATGAGATATATGAGATGTTTAGCATCCTCACTAACCCATACACCACACATGCACCTTGTTCATAATGATTGTTAGCTTGCTTGTAGAAAAATTTAAATTGTATGTGAGAAATATGGATGCACGATATCGCCTATGTTAGTTGATAACGCTGATTTTTAGCATGTTATGGATGATTATTAACCCTTGGGTTGGCCAGGAAAATGAGGAGAGTGAGGGTGGTCCCGTTGGTAGGACTACCCTGGGGCTAAACCCATGGGTTTGGGCGAGTACGGGTGGACGACAGTAGTTAGACTATATGGGTCGCTCATACCCGATGTCGTTTATCCCGTGTTTGCCTGGACTTGTGTGGTATAGCCTGTTACTGACTAATCTTGCTTGTTAACCTTGATTGCTCACATATTTATGAAACTTGGTACACCCTGCAACCGTTGTAGCCCATCGATAACCAATTGAAGCTGGTCCACCGTCTCGTGAGCCGGGCATGGTGGAATGGAACACTGTGTCCGAGCTGTCGGCCTGCGCTGGGGCGACGAGCCTTCCCGTGTGACCGCGAGCGATTCCATTTCTCAGCACTCCCCATGTGCTTGAAGTCGGGGATGAGGAACCTGACGGGATCAAGGATCACGGTGCCCTGGCCTCGCACATCGAGGGGCCTCTGCATCACAAATAGTTGAGGACATTAATACATGGGGTGTATCAGATTCCTCAACCTGCTGAATGAATGGATTTATGTAACATCCTGGATTTTCACTGTTTTGGATTTTTAAAAATTCTTAAAATTTATTTTTAATTAACTTATAATATCACTTAATGACCATTAACACTCAATGTTAGATTATACTAGGGTGGACCAGTCTAGTTATGGTGGGACCAAGTGCCGGCCGCCAAGCCAGATGGCCTGTATACACTTAACAACAGCCTGTGTGGGCCACCCAACGACCGAGGAGGGTCAGAAAAATCTAAAAATTTAGAAAATTATCGATCTCACTGGGCTTGTCGTCTATCGCGGATTACGGACCCAGTGGACGCCCAGAATTAGGATTTGACAATTGCCAAATGCACCCCACCAATGCCAGCATTAGAATCTGGCACTCACAAATAAAACTGAGACTTTGGGAGTTCCAGCCGTTGGATTTCTTCTAAAGTTGCGGTGATGGTTCAATGTATTTTTTCACACCCGTCCACCAAATCTGGGACCCAATCCTGGATCGGTGACCGTTGATCACAAATCGGACTCGTGCGATCAAACTCCATATCCGATCGCTCCCAAATTTTGCATGGCCCTTCATTGGGCCATGGATCACCTACCTTATAAATTTCATGGCCAGAGGGCCACCAGAAATGCCCCATCAATCAGAATGGGCCACCTGGGGCCACTTAAAGGTCGAAAACGCTTACTCAGATCATATATTTGTTCATTCGTTTGTCCTCAAATCTTGCAGGGACCCTAATCGAGCCATAAGACACCTACACACCAAGATTGGTGGCCAGAGGGGTGTTAGGGCCACCCCAACACCAATAGGGAGTCCTAGTGGTCTATTTTAGGAAATTGTGGAAGCTTGGGGCCATTTGCACCAAATCTGGAATTATAAAAAGGGATTTCTTTTGGGTACCCCTCTCCTATACGAATTTGCCCTAGAGAAGGAAAGAGAGAAGGGAGAAAAGGGAGAAAGAAGAAAGGAAGAAGAGAGTAAGCGAGTGTGAAGGTGGGCCATAGATCAAAGTAGGGCCCAAGGGAGTCCCATCTTGTAAAGTCCTACCTCTCCCTCAAAGAAATCCATCATCCACAACCGGGAGAACCCCTCTCCGCCGATTCGATAAGTAACTCTCTCATCTTCTTGGAAACCCCTCATGTTGAGGGATGATTTGCATGAGATTCTAACATGCAATGCTTTGCTTTAGGGATTCCGACCAACCGACCCCCAAATTGACGTTCTTAGGTCATTTTCAAGTCTTCAACGAATCCTAAGGTGCGGACTATTGCTCTTAGGTGGCCTAGCACCAATTGTAGTGTGGGTTTAATGATTTTGAATGCTTGGATGTCATATTAGAAATTCTAGAGAAACCCTAGGGATTACATGTTTGATGGAATTGCTTGGATGTGCATGTTTAGCTCTCAAATGTGATATTGATCTTGCTTTTCACATGATACTACGTATGGATGATATTATGTTCATGATTGTTTGATTCATTTCCCTCACATGTGGTGCTTCATTGTGTGTGTGATTATTTACCCTTATACTCATGATTTCTCAAGATGGAGAAAGTGGTTAACTTCCTCACACAACCCACACACTCACATGAACCTTAAATTCGTGATGATAGTTGCTTGCTTGATAAAAGTATTCGTTTGATATGGTTAAGATGCATGAGAATATGATATTGACGTAATAGTTGATAACATGAGTAGTGAACATGTTGTAGACCCCCCTTTAACCTCTTAGGTTGGTCAGGAACCTGACGAGAGATGGTAGTCCCATCGGTAGGACTACGCTAGGGCTAGACCCATAGATTGGGCGGGAGTGTTCGGGTAGCTGTAGTTCGACTACATGGGTTCCTTGTGCCCGAGGTCATTAGTTTCACGTTCGCCTGATTCGCGCGGTTTAGCCTACTACCTAATTAACCCTGTTTGTTAACCATGTTTGCTCACATATGTATGGAACCTGATTCACCTTACAACCATTGTGGCTCATTGATAACTAGATTACAACTGGTCCACAGTCTCGTGAGCTAGACATGGTGGAATGGGACACTGTGGTCGAGCCGTCGGCCTACGCTGGGGTACCGCGCCTCCCCGTAGTGACCGTGAGCGATCCCTCCCTATCGGCACTCCTCATGTGCTTGGAGTCGGGGATGAGGACCCTGATGGGATCACGGACCGCGGGGACTCGGCCTCACGCGTTGATGGGGTCTTAGCCTCGCAACCAGCTTAGGGCAGTGATACGTAGGGTGAATCAGGATCCCCAATCTGCTGGATAAATGGACTCAACTAATAACTTCGCTAACACGATCGCATTACATAGCATTAGTTAGGGTGGTGACTCGGCAATCGAGGTCGCTCTGAGGGAGTGTTGCCATATGCGATCGTTAGATGAAGTCGCTCGAGGGAGCGTTGTGGGGAGGGCATGCATCATATCATCCTGCATGCATGCATTTAAATAAGAGTTGCTAGGTGTTGATGATTGTCTGCTTTTCATTAAGTTCATATTATAATTGATGCCTGTTAAAACTTGAGACCAATAGTTCACACTGAGTTGATCACTCACTCCCACTCTGGGATGATGTTTTAAAACACCAACCAGACTCGCTTATAGATGCAGGGAATGCAGAGCAGATGGAGCGTGGCGATGCTACTCTCGACAAGGAGGAGCAGCTGTCATACTTCCAGCTGATGGACGGCTCCCAGTCAGCTGGAGAGGCGGGATCGGATCGCTGAGCGTGAGCTCGGCTCCATCTTTTGAATTCACTATTCTCTTGCGATTTTGTTGGGCGATGCCTTGGGTGGCCCGTATACATTCTTTTGGACCTGTTCATATATACATGTATATCTTCTTCTTTTCAGTAGACTTGTGTGATTGTGTTTCATGCTCCAGGATATTCCAAATTGCGCATTTAAGCTTGATTAACCATAAAACCATAAAATGTATGATAAGTGACACTCGGGAACTCGGGAGTCGAGTTTATGCACGACTCCCGATTTTTCGGGGCGTTACAATTTAACTAAGAACTTGGCTAACACGATCGCATTGCATCGCACTAGTTAGGGTGGCGACTCCACAGTCTAGGTCGCTCTGAGGGAGTGTTTCATTAAATTCATAATATAACTGATGTTTGTTACAACTTAAGATTAATAACACCCACTAAGTTGATCACTCACTCCCACTCTGGGATAGTATTTTAAAACACCAACCAGACTCTTCAGTGGATGTAGGTGACATAGAGTACGAGGAGCATGACATCGCGAGTTTGGATGTGGAGGACGAGCTGTCCTCTTTCCAGTTGATGGGCGGTTCGCCGTAGAGTTCACGGGCGAACTTGGATCTCTGAGTAGGGGTTCAGCGCAACATTCTTTTTGAACATAGCATTTTTTATATTTTTGTTCGGTAACGCCTTGTGCGACCCATTTATATTCTTTTGGATTTGTATATATTTAACCTCTTTTACTTCAGTAGATTAGTTGTGATTGTGTTTCATGTTCCAAGTAATTCCATGCTGCGCATTTAAACTTGATTAAATGCGAATTAGTAAAAATTAGTTTTAAGTGATACCCGGGAACTTGGGAGTCGAGTATATGCATGACCCCCAATTTTCAGGGTGTTACATGCACGGTCTAGTCCGCTTACTGACCGACCATGCCTGTTAACCATGTCTACTCATACCTATATGGAACCTGGAACACCTTTTGCCCACTGAAGCCCATTGATAACCGTTTGAAACCGATCCACTGTCTCGAGAGCCGGGCATGGTAGAATGGGACATTGTGTATGAGCTGTCGGCCTACGCTGGGGTGACGAGCCTCCCTGTATTGACCACGAGCGATCCCACTTCCAAGCACTCTGGGCTTAAAATCGGGGATGGGGAACACGATGGGATCAAGGATCGC
The DNA here is from genome assembly GCA_030180095.1 of Magnolia changhungtana. NCBI lineage: Eukaryota > Viridiplantae > Streptophyta > Magnoliopsida > Magnoliales > Magnoliaceae > Magnolia > Magnolia changhungtana. The sequence continues at coordinate 189,665 of JASAUF010000604.1, forward strand.
GGGGTTCTGACCTCGCACGTTGAGGGACCTTGGCCTCGCAAATAGTTGAGGGCATTGATACCGTGGGGTGTACCAGTTTCCCCAATCTATTGGATGAACGGAATTAATTAAAAACTCGGCTAACACGATTACGATCGCATCGTATTAGTTAGGTTGGCGCCTCGAGAGTTGAGGTCGCAATGAGGGAGTGTTAGTTATGCGCGATCGTTAGATGAAATCGCTTGAGGGAGTGTTGTTGCGAGGTCATGCATCATATCATAATACATGCATATGCATTAACAAGACTAGTTAGAGATCTGTGAATGTATACATTTTATTAAATTCATCATATAATTGATGCTTGTTGTAACTTAAGGCTAATAGTACCCACTGAGTTGATCACTCACTCTCACTTTGGGACGGTGTTTTAAAACACCAACCAGATTCTTCAGTAGCTGCAAGTGATGTTGAGTTCGACGAGCTGAGCGGGGTGAGCATGGATGAGGAAGAGGAGCTTCCTACTTCCAGCTTATGGGCGGATCACCGTAGACTATGCAGGTTGATTATTAGTTGTTGAGCTGTGGATTTAGTGCACCATTTCTTTTGGACATTTATTTTATAAATTTTTTTGGGCGACGCCTTGTGCGACCCGTTTGATATTCCTATAGACTTGTAGTTCTTAGTCGCATTTACTTCAGCAGATTAGTTATGGTTGTGGTTTATGTTCCAGCCGATTCCATTATTGCTCATTTAAACTGATTTTTGTACAAATCGCCATAATTAAGATATAAGCGTCACCCGGGAATTTGGAGGCCGAGTTCCTACACGGCCCCTGAAAATTCAGGGTGTTACATTGAGATATTAGGCATTTCAGCCGTCGGATCTCTTCTAAATTTATGATGAAGGCTGAAAACAATTTTCTATGCACGTCCACAAAATCTGAACCCCGATCGTGGAATGGTGACCGTTGATCACAAATCGGACCCATATGATAAAACCCGTGTCCATTTACCCTCAAATTTTATATGGCCCTTCATCGGGCCATGATGTACCTATCCTATAAATTTCATAGCCAGGGGACCATCAAAACCACCCCAACAACCAGAATGGACCCCATAGGGCCATTTAAAGATCGAAACCATACGATAAAACCCCGTGTTCATTTGCCTTCAAATTTTGCATAGCCTCTCATCGGGCCATGGGACACCTACTCTCCAAATTTGGTGGCCAAAGGGGTGACAAGGCAGCCCCAAAGCCAAAAGGGAGCCCTAGAGGGCCATTGTAGGGAAATTACTAGAACTTAAGGCCATTTGGCCCAAACCTAGGAAATAAAAAAAAACCCTAAAGCACTCTCTCACACCCTCCCACTACTACTCCAACAACAAAAGAGAGAGAAGTGAGAAGAGAGAGAGGAAGAAGAGAAGGAAGGAGAGTGTAGTAGGAAGTGGGGCCCAAGAAAGCTTGGAACTTTAGAGAATCACCTTCCTCTTCCCCGTATCCACAACTACAAGCGACTTCCAACCGATTGGGGAGGTAATCGCTCAATTTTTTAGAAACCCCTTATGTTGAGCTAGGATTTTCTTGAAAGCCTAACATGCAAATGCATTGACTCAGGATTCGGGCCAATTGACCCGTGAGTTCGACGCTTCTAGATCGTTCCCTCAAGCACTCAATGATTCATAGGTGCGGACTATTATTCTTAGGTGGCTTAGCACCAATTTTAGTATGAATTTAATGATTATGAATGTTAGGATGATGTGCTTGAGTAACCTAGAAAGAACATAGCCAAGACCCTACATGATAGGTCCTCCTAAATTACATGAAATGATTAAGTGTTGCTTATTTGTTCTTCAACATGATTGGGCTTGATTCTGGTGTGGCATGTTCATCTCATAGACGATTCTAGTATAACCTTCCTTGTAGCATGCATGATTGCATTAATCCTTGTTGTATGTTTGTCTTATGAATAATGTATAGTTCTTGTTCTCTTTGGTAATCCCATACAATACATACATATTAATTTCGTATTATTGTTAGTAGTTGCATTTGTAGAAAAATTTGAATTTTTATGTTTGATGTATGAGTGCATGACTTCACTTGTGTTAGAAGACGAATCCTGAATAGTGGGCTTGATTAAGTGTTGCTTATTTGTTCTTCAACATGATTGGGCTTGATTTTGGTGTGACATGTTCATCTCATAGACGATTCTAGTATAACCTTCCTTGTGGCATGCATGATTACATTAATCCTTGTTGTATGTTTGTCCTATGAATGATGTATAGTTCTTGTTCTCTTCGGTAACCCCACACAACACACATACACATTAATTTCGTATTATTATTAGTAGTTGCATTTGTAGAAAAATCTGAATTTTTATGTTTGATGTATGAGTGCATGACTTCACTTGTGTTAGAAGACTAAATCTGAATAGTTGGAGTATCATTGAATGTCATCAAATCCCTAGGTTGGTCAGGGAATTGAGGTTGGAGAAGGTGGTCCCGTTGGTAGAACCATCCTACGGTTAAACCAGCGAATTTGGGCAGATGCAAATGGGCGACAGTAGTTGGATTACATGGGTTGCTTGTACCCGATGTCGTCCGTCACGTACTCGCCTGAACTCGTACGGCCTAGTCCACTTACTGAGCAACTATGTTTGTTAACCATGTCTACTCACGCCTGTATGGAACCTGAAACACCCTTCGCCCACTGAAGCCCATTAATAATCATATGAAACCGATCCACTATCTCGAGAGCCGGGCATGGTGGAATGAGATATTGTGTCTGAGCTGTTGGCCTATGCTAGGTAGGGCTGAAAGTTAGGCGGGTTCAACCTGACCGACTCGTGACCGACCCGACATTGGGTTGGGCTTGAGCAAGATGTATCGAGTCTGATCTCGGGCTTGGGTTACACAAACACTAACCTGATAAAAGTTGGGTCGGGCTCGGGTTGAGGTCTTGGGTTGCCCGACCCAACCCGAACCCGAACCCGAACCCGAACAATATATAAGTTATTTATAAATTATAATTGAGTATGGATTGTCTGTGTTGAAGGCATAGGAAATTTCAGTGTTGTTGGGTCTCATTGGTCCACATCATTTCCAATGACTCATGTTAACAAGATATGCCAGATTTCTCTCTCCCAAATAGATTGCATGCTACACAACATGACTTTTAAATGAGTAGTTGTCCTATATTTTAGCTTGTTTGTTTAGAAAAAATGAATTTTTTTATGATAAATAACTATGTATATAATTAATAAAATTATGGATACAAAAAATAAGACATGTATTGAAATATAATAGACTAATGTAATAATGAAAATATTAGCATGTATCCACAACTAATGTAATAATGAAAATATTAGCATGTATCCACCTGACCAACCTGACTAACCCAACTGAGCTCGCTTGGATTGGGCTTGGGTTGAGAATTCCCAACCCGAGGTTGGGTTGGGTTGGGTTGGGTTAGGGTTGAGGTATAGTAACCTTGGGTTAGGCTAGGGTTTAGCACCAACCCGACCCAACCCGCCCGACTTTCAGCCCTAATGCTAGGGTGATGAGCTTCCCCATAATGACCGTGAGCGATCCCACTTCCCAGCACTCCCCATGTACTTGAAATCGGGGATGGGGAACCCGATGGGATCAAGGATCGCGGGGTCCTGGCCTCGCACGTTGAGGGACCTTGGTCTCGCAACTAGTTGAGGGCATTGATATCGTGGGGTGAATCAGTTTTTCCAATTTGCTGGATGAATGAAATTAATTAACAACTCGGCTAACACTATCACAATTGTATCGCATTAGTTAGATTGATAACTTGACAGTTGAGGTCGCAATGAGGGAATGTTGGTCATGCGCGATCGTTAGACGAAGTCGCTCGAGGGAGTGTTGTTGTGAGGTCATGCATTATATCATATTTCATGCATATGCATTAACAAGACTAGTTAAGAATTTATGAATATTCGCCTTTCATTAAATTCATCATAGAATTGATTCTTATTGTAACTTAAGGCTAATAGCACCCACTAAGTTGATCACTCACTCCCACTTTAGGAAGGTGTTTTAAAACACCAACCAGACTCTTTAGTAGCTGCAGGTGATACTGAGTTCAATGAGCCACGCGGCGCAAGCATTGATGAGAAGGATGAGCTGTCCTACTTCTAGCTGATGGGCGGCTCACCATAGATTTAGCAGACGGATTTTGGATCGTTGAGTGGTGGACTCAGCGCGCTATTCTTTTGGACATATCATTTTTTATATTTTTGTTGGGCGACGCCTTAAGGGACCCGTTGGTATATTTTGTAGACTTGTATACATTTAGCCACTTTCATTTCAGTAGACTAGATGTGATTGTGCATGTTTCAAGTAATTCCATACTGCTCATTAAACTAGATTAAACACAAAACATTAAAATTGGTTATAAGTGATACCCGGGAACTTGGGAGTTGAGTGTATGCATGACCCCCAATTTTCAGGGCGTTACATTTAAATAGGGGTACCAAGCAATAAAAAAGAAATCAGTATCAAACTACAACTAAAACTCCTAGAATTTGCGACTTACTATAAATAGTAAACTAATTATTTATAGACGGTCGTGATGTCTACTAGTGCGCAAGGTTTTCAGCCAAAAATAGTAAGTGTAATATTTGGCTTCACCAAGCTGTTCTCCTAATTTTTCTAAGCTCTTTTCACGTTGGACGCAACTCCTAAATCCCAACGGATGAAGAGTTATAATCAAACTAAAACTTACTATTTATAGTAAAAATAGAATTAAAATAGGGAAATGACCGTCGATCTGGAAGTATTTTGTAAATCCGGCTTGAGCAACCTGGCATAGCCGGGTTGGTTGGCTAAAGTAACTCGTTCTACCCCAAAATCATATATTTTACGTCTGATAACTCATTCTGAATTGCGAGATACACCCGATTTAAGGTCCGATGGTCTGGATCACTTCTATCGTCGACTAGGCCTTTTCTGATCCATCTTGGCCATGTAACTATCTGTGACCCACTCTACATCAGTATGTATGTATGGGAAATGGTACTATGAGGTCGACCCCATGGGAGCTTCCCATGAGGTCAAGCTGTGTGGGCCCCACCGTGATGTGTGGGCTTCACCGTGATGTGTGTCGAACATCAACACCATGCATTTGATGGGTCCCTTTTAGGTTATGGGATATCCCAAAAATCAGCACTATATGGAACTCAAGTAGGTCATACCCTCTAAAACCATGTGAATACATGCTTAAAATATTTAAAAGCACTTGGTGGGGCCCACCTGAGTTTTGGATGCAGCTGAAACTTAATTGGTCCGACCCCTCATCCAAGTGGGACACACAATGGATGTGCTGGATTTGTGAACCACATATCAGTGGGCCCAATAAATGATTATGAATGTTTTAATGGGAGGATTACCCCTCTCAACTTTTGTATGTGGTGTGGCCCACCCAATTAATGGATTGACTTGATTTTTAATCCCCTGACTTGATTTTAAAAAGGCCAGAGGCCCGTGTCCATTCCATTTAGTAATTGGTCCTTTAATTTCAAGCCTAATTAAACTCACCTACTATTAAAATGACAAACACATAATCCTAGTGTTGGGCTACACCTTAATAGAAAATTACACAAAAACCCAAATCTAGATCTAAACCATTTATCAACTAGGCCACAAAATCAGGCCAATGGTAAAGCAGAGGCCTATATCTATATCATAGGGCCGAGAACAACCCATGTTGGCCTAGAACCTAATGTCCATAGAGCTGATGCAACCTTTGGGCATGCTTGGTTCATGTGGAACCTCCATCAGAGGTACCACTATTTAATCTAAAGAATTAGGGTGGTCCACTAGTTTGGTGGGCCACGATTAATTGAATAAATTTATGGTTGTGAAAAAATTGTCCAAAGTTTTCTAACTTGTTGACTTACTTTCTGATATTTTAATACTGCTAAGATTTTGAAAATATTGTGATAATTATCATTTCATTAAAATTTGGTGATGAGATAATCTTAACAAGGCTCAAATGTAGCATTAGCACTACTTTAGAAGTAGAGGAGAGTACATGAGATGTGCATAAGATGTTAGGAGAATAATAAGCATATTTCAATCTAATGTAGTAGGAAATGAGCTTCAGCATTACAAAGTTGATTTCCTTAAGAAGTTTTTGGCTTTATAGATTAAATTTGAGTATATTTATTTGGGTTATTGGCATCTTGTGATATAATGAAGCCCCATTTCTTGCAATTGATTTCCCATGAATAGTGTCAGGCATTGATCTTGAACACTTTTACAACGATTCTTAGATATTGAGAAGAATGTATTTTGTTTTTACCATGACAAAAATATTGATGTGGGACATAGCATATATGCATTCTCAGCATGACTGGATCAAAAGAAGATCAAGCAGAAGTAGAAATAGTTCTCTAGATCTAGGCCCGACCGTACATAGGGCATGATGCAATTGGGCCACAAGCATTTGATTCGAAGAGATTTATTTTGAATATGGAGAAATTGTTATTTGAAGTGTAAACCGTAAATCGACTGTAACTTTTGATCCGGATATTGTCATGATACGTGCAACCTATGCCGAATATAGTCTAAAAAATGAGCAAAATGTGATGCATAAACCAAAGTGAAATTAACAAGATTTTAAAAAGACTATTTTTATAGTTTCTATGTTGGCACTGATAGTAAAATTTTTCTTGAGGTCTCAAACTATATACAGGTCCAAGAGACTTGGGAGGTGTTTGTTTTTTCATTTACCACTTTAAATTATAGTAAATGAATAACAATAACCTTTCAATATTGTTTGAGAAAAGTGGTAACAAGCATGTATTTATGCCTAAAATTTGAAGTTTGTCACTTTGAAAACAAATGGGGCTTGCATGAGTGAAATATGTGTCCCGCCGTCATGTATTTGTCTAATCCTTGCCGTACATCCATTTTACCAGCTCATTTTAGTGCATGAGCAAAAAAAGAGGGAGATTATAAGCTCAAGTGGACCACACCACATAAAATAGGGTGAATAATGATGTCCATCATTGAAACTTGGGAACCTCTCTAGGCCCCACAAGGACACATATTGATCATCCAACCTATTTATAAACTTAGATAGACATCCATTAATGGAAAACACAAACACTAGCTTGATCCAAAACTTATGTGGCTCTAAAAAAGTTTCCGCCAATAATCAATTCACCGTATTTCAAATCGCGATGGCCACTTAATCTCTGGATCCTTCTCATTTTTGGGCCCATTCCTTAAAATGAACTAGTAAAACAAAGGGATGATATGGATCACAATAGACCTTATAGAAAATTTTTCTTAATAGCTGTCATGTCACATGTAGGGAGGCACATGCATAAATATCTTTAGTAATTATAATTACTTTTTTTTTCTAATCCTCATTTACCAGACATGTAAATGGAAACAAATACCTTTTTAAGGCCATTTGGTTTTCGAATTACAAAAGTATTTGGCTGAAAATAGATAATAATTACTTACCTCCTAATTGTGTGGTGACATTATTTACATTTAATTGCAATGATTACATTATACATTGTTTGTATTATAGGAATAAAAATAGACCCTTTGATGTATATAAATGCAATGATTATACTTGACACCTGTATTTGACTTTTATTTATTTTTTACAGGTAATTCTCTCTAACCAAACACCCAGAAAAGATATCAATGGTTCATTTACTTTGAATTACTCTAGAAATTGGAAAACCAAATAGGCCTATTAATTGATTTATATATATCTTTTGAATAGATCAAGGTGTCTTTATGAGTACCCTTAACCAATTTCAAACCAGGACGCTATTGTCAAGTAACTATCACTTTTCCCAAGCAGTTATAAGTAAACCTCCCACATAAGTATGGTTAGTTACAAGCACCACATTAGAAGATGGGTCAATCAGTAATGTATCCACCATTCTACACTAGTCAAACCTCCTCATCAAAGTCATGGTTCACATCATCTAAGTTATAAAGAATGTAAAACTCTTCAGTGATGCTCACACGTGTGAAGTACAAAGTAAGCTAAAAAAAAGCATTAAAAGAGCCTAAGAAGCTCTACAACCCGCTTCTCACTTCATCCATGCAACCTTGAACTTGGGTGGTCGAAAGTTCTTACCAACCAACATATCATATCATATGCATATTTTGAAAAATACACTATCATTTTCTATAAATCATCCCAAAACATTTTCAAGTTTTGAAAATATCCACCATAATCTAAACCCTATTGCGACAATGACCATACCAAAAAAGTCAAGAGGGTCCACTCATTTGTTGGTTATCCTCTAATAATTAAATATTTAGTTGAGTTGGGTTGAGCCTTCGATTCAACACAACCAGGTTGAACATCTAGTCTAAGCGAGTTTTCTTGATTTTGAACTATGCAATTAGCTAGAGAAAATTTTATTTTAAATATAAAATGGGATGTGTCTGGCCCTTCAACTGGAGGCATTTTTGTCATTTCAAATCTTAACATCAAAATCAGGGCCCTCAATATAAATCTGGCCCTATCATAATGGGCCCCATGTGCAACCCAACATGATGGGCTTTTAGTGGGCTTGGCCCATTGAAATCTATCACTAAACATAATTGCTTCTTCCTAGAGGTGTTAAGACACTTTCAAGGGCTGGGATGAACATGAGGCCCACTTTGATAGGCTTGATTTGCAGTCCAATCCTGGCCAGTGCTGGCCACATTGTTGGAGGATTGGGACACTTTCAAGAGTTGAAAGGTGTGAAGACAATGTGGATTCAGATCAGAAGACTTTGAACACAGATAGGCTAAAGGGAAATATTGGGGAAAGATGGGAAAATAGTGGGATTTTTCAATGAATCTTCAAGCAATGCTAAATAGCATATATTTACATATTTAGGAAAAGAATTTTATATATATATATAGCCATACCTAACAAATTTTCATTTAATAGAAGTCTAAAGCATGAGTTATCCTTAAATAATTATTGTAATAGTAATAAAAATTGGTTCTCATCATACAAATGCATAAACCAAATAATAACTAAGACATCTAAAATGTAAAATAATTGGAAAACATACTTGACCATCTCATACTCATCCATTTATCCAACATGCATGCAAGCATGCATGAATACATACATGTCTATCTGTTCATATATATATATATATATATATATATATATATATATATATATATATATATATATATATATATATATATATATATATATATACTTGTACATTCATTCATCCATGCATAGAAACATATATAGACATTCATCTATGCATACGTGTATTCATACATATGCACATACATGATCCATCCATCAATTTATCTAATAATCTATACATACGTAGGCCTAATACTCCAGCCCAAGGTAGCTATCCTAGCCCATTAACCATCCCAATTGGGCCTTGAAACTTAGAGCCAAGTTATACAAAATCAAAAGCCAAAGTGCCCTTATGCATGTGTTTGCATGTGGGCCACCATTAGGAAGACAAGCCCTGATGGCTCAGCACGAAACATTCAAAATCCGGGCTAAGACCTACCCTAGGCTCGGCCCGTTGACATCCCTAGAGATGGCTGTAGAGCCAAAGGAATTGTAACATGATAGCCATCTTTTGGGTGATGAAGATAGAATGTATAGGTATCAAAGGGCCACTAAAATAACGGTTGAAAAATATAATTGTTTTGGGTCAACATAACGCTGATGGATAAGATTGTCTGATAGGTTTGATTTTTGAAACATAAATAATTTTAGTATGGCCCAATTGATGGATGGACTCCATTTTATATAGGATTTTGATATGATGCAACCCCTGCATGACAGCTAGTGTCTGTTCCCACCGTTGGATATCATGCACGTGATCAATCTGGGCCATTCAACTGGGTAGTGGCACTGTGCATATGTCCTAGACCAAAAAATAATGTCTGCTGATTCACTGGCAGCAGCACATACATGATCGGTCCTCCTTATGAACTAGTCGAATCTCACACATGTGCTCCAGAGAAGCACGTGGATAGAAAAATCCCATTCTCTTGAGATTCACGGGCCTAATTGTTGGGACTGCAGAAGAACATAGAGATGACTCTAGGATAGCAATCAAATAGCATAAACAGAACACAAATTTTATCATGGAAATATCCTTTTGGAAAAAAATCACGGTAGGAAGTAACAAATGATTTCTATGAAAGTAGAAATTATAAAGATAAAGAGCTTATCCGATTCGAACAACCTCGAATCTTACCTCGCTACATCCTTTAAAATCCTAGGGCAATTTTAAAACCCTTAAAATTACCTCCAAATCCCGTTATATATATATATATATATATATATATATATATATATATATATATATATATATCCTTGGAAAAATTTCAAACGAAATTGAAAATAAATTTTGCAAATTTGTAGCTCTGCAAGAAATTTGCGCAGAATCTGGTGATAACATTGAACACTCATAGATGGCATTGAAACTAATTCTTCGATAGTATCGAACTAACCCCTCAACTGTCCAGAGACAAAACATAATTTTTCAAAAATTCTCAATAGCATTGGAAAGGTGCCCAGTTAATCTATCGACCAACTAAAATTTCTTTAAAAAATATTGATGGGATTGAAAATCGTTTAATGCCTTTGAAGCCCACAACTTCAAAAATCTATTCGATGTCACCTTCGAAGGCATCAACAGACCCTATATTTTACTCAATTTAAGACATCAAATACAACGCTAACTAGAAAGTAACATTTCACCATGGACAGCTGGGCCATAGTTCACTCATTTTTTAAATTGTGGGCTCCATCAGGCAACGATCCGAATCGTCCATTATGAGGAACCCATAGTCCATGGAGCATGGCCCAAAAACTACGATGACAGAACAATCTTAACACGCACGAAGTTTGTAGGCCTGGAGACTATGTTTTGGTTATCAAAGCCATTGATCTAACGGCCATCATCTTGGATTGACTATAAATATTCCAATCATCCTAGCCGTCTAATTTTTGGCATTTTCCCCATAGAATGTAGATCGTTGGTCTTACGTATTCTTCTTCCTATTGTTATCCATCCATGATGAGAGCCACAAGCTCAATGGTCTGGATAACCCCACCAAGGGCTGCACTTATGAAAGAAAGATTCCTATTAATCAATGTGGGCACTTAGTGCAATGGACCATCAGATCACATGGCTATTGCCCCACACGCTATGCGGTTGCACGTTACACCATGCTGTCACCATCCAACGTGCCTGATTCCAAATTGTGTGGGACCCACACTAGTTTTCATCCATTGCAATCTCCTTATTCAAGTGGGAAACATGAATGTCTCAATCGTGTTTGATGTGCCCTTCATGAATGGTCCCAGTCGTTGAGCCATCAAAGAGCCAGCACTACTTCCATCTTCATTGTCTGTAGCAAACTAGCACGAAATATATTGTACACGTGTATGTACATGCACGCTCATCCAAGCCTTGAAAACAGTGGGGCCCACCATATATAGACGATGGAGCCCGTGAATCGGGCTGGCCTTGGCTCATCAGGTGGGCCACCATACAAAAATGGACAGATAAAATCGATTGGCAACATGTGTGTCCCGTGCAATGAGTGGACCGGCCTGAATTTCAATCTAGGTCGTCTATGCAGTGGGCCCCACCTGTTGTGCAGGTTGGATAGTCCGCATGCGTTCTGCGTTGGCATGTGTGAAAGCAAATTTCGTGATTTTGGGACTTCTAATTAGTATATCTCTTAAACGTCATGAGTAATAGTCATGTGGCTGCCAGATGCAATTACTGAAATAATGCAATATCCTGGATTAGGATTCTTAAATCGGAATCAAAATCCGCGCTGCCAAAAGAGCCGTCTTTATAACTTATTACATGAAGCTTTACTAAAAAAATATCCACTTTTGTACGTAATACATATATATATACACACACACACATGTAAGATCACAGTATCTGTTGTTAATGAGAGTTTAAATATTGTACATACATGTTCATTTGGATTGGCCCCACAAAAATATTAGGCCACACCTATTATATAACACAAAAGAATCTCGTTATTGTTGATTGAGCATACTTTGATGCCATCAGAAAAATCTGAAAATCTTGTGATTGGTTGTTGGGCACTTTAAGTGTCGTGCTCAATGTCATCCACAAGCCATCAATAATATCGAAGTCTCATCGAAATGCCATCGAGAAAATTCAAAAAATACATGTTTAGTCAATAGATTGTTTTAGTGTTTAGTTCAATAACATCGAAGAGGTTTGATGCCATCGAAGGTTATTTGATGCCATCGAAGTGACATCGAATGATTGCGCAGATTTACTCAGAGTTGCATATGTGCGGAATTTGTTTTATATTTCGATTGTGATTCTCATAGAGACTATATATATGAGTGTAATCGAAAATATGAGATATCTCAAAGCTTTCTAATTCATTCCAAAAGGTTTCAAGAGTCTGCAAGGGAGATTCAAGGGTTATAGAGGCTTGTTTGAATTTGGCCTATAAGGGATATCTCAGAGCTTTGTGTTGTGGTTTCTTTCGCAAGAGTTTTTTCACGTTATAATTGGAGTGTTTGTGATTAAACATGTTTACGTGATTGGAATGCTTTGCTTGATTCATCTCAATGTGCTTCCATGGTGACCCGAGAGTCTCACCAATTGTGTGAGATATATAATGCAAAAGGACCTTGTTGTTGGGGATTTTAGCCTGCGAAATCACATGGATCTAGATCTAGGATGGTAATCCAATGGCACCAAGCACACAAGAGAATACACAGATTTAACGTGGAAAACCCTTGCGGGAAAAAACCACGGCACAAAGCGACAGATCACCACTATGAAAGCATCAATTACAAAGAGAAATGACTTACCCGATTCGAACAACCTCGAATCTCACCCTTGCTACACCCTTTAGAAACCCTGGAACCCCTTTAGAAAGCTTTTGCATACATTACCATTGCCTAGAAAAAACCCTAGGAACACCTATTTATAGTTTAGGAAACTTCTCTTTTGCATCCCAGTTGCGAAAGGACTCAAATCCGCAGTTTCGCGCAAAATCGCGGAACAAACTGCGTAACCTACGACTAGTCGTAGCTCTCCTACGATTGGTCGTAGCCCACCTTCGACCAGTCGTAGTGACCTTCGACCAGTCCTAGCAACGGTAAAAAAAAAGAAAAAAAGCTTCATTTGGACTTTGAGTCGTTTGAGCTCGAACCTACGACTAGGGCTCGAGCGCCCCACGATCGGTTGAAGCTTCCCACGACCGGCGAGCCTCCCACGACCAGTCGAAGCTTCCCACGACCGGTTGAACGATCTCAAAACCTTCTGATTTAAGACTTTTCTCAACAATCTCCACCAAGTCTTCAATTTTCAATCGTGTAGCTCCTTAACCTCTTCTCTTATCTCTGCTTCACATCATAGCTCAAGATCACACTCTGTCCTTCTTTTCTGCCATCGCCGAGCCTAGAGAAGTTTCACAGAACTTGAACTTCTCTATAGGAATTTCTTGTTGATCATGTCTGTCGGATCTAAATCCATATGCCCAACCACCTTTGCTCCTGTCTTCACAAAAGAATGACGTAGTCTTCTTACCATCTCACCGCTACCCAATATTGCCAGCCGAGGTACTTACTCATAACACTGATAGCCTGTGAAATAACCGGTCTAATCTAGACCATGGCATACACTGCCCACCGCATTCGAATAAGGCTCATGAGATATCCTGCTTTTCCTCATCTGTTTTGGGACATGTCCTGAGGAAAACTTGAGGAGAGATGCGTAGGGAATGCTCTCCAGCTTTACCTGGCCCATCACATCTTGGATCAATACCTACACACAAGGTATTCCTCCTGTGATTACCAAAGCCTACTCCTCCTTCAGTCTCAATGCCGAGAACCATCTTTGCAGCCCCCGATCCTTCATCCTGAATGTCCCACCATGAAGGAATCAAACTACTGCCTAGGCAACAGGTCGAACCACGACCTCCTGCAAAGTCTTTTCTCAGCCCCTTTAACTTCGAATCGCTCTGGTTGCTTCATGTAGATCTACTCTTCACTTTCCCTTACAGAAGTGCAGACTCCACATCCATCCTTCCAGCTCAAGATCACGTTGGCCAACCAGCACCAAACACGGATCTAATAGACACCTGCTATACCGTCGGCGCGAATATCTCTGAGAAGCCGATCCCTTCTCTCTGAGCATAACCCTTCACTACCAATATCGCCCTGTATCTATGCTGTATCCTCCTGAAGATCCACCTGCATCCAACCGCTTACCGGCCCACTGGAAGCTCCACCCGCTCCCATATGTCGGTCTGGTACAACGAATCCATCACATCACCCATAGTCACCTTCCACTTTTCAGCACCAGGCTCACCTAGAGCCATCTAAATAGAAAATGAATCTCCTGCGATATTGGAGTCGTTCATGTACCACGCCGATATCCTACGATCATGCCGTATGGTTTTTCACACAGGTGGCTGCTTCACCTGCTCTGTATCCCTGTCTGCACGTTTCAACCTTCCTGCCGTGCCCACTCATATGGCTATGCCCAACATGCTACACACGTGTAGAAGTGGAATCCACTACATCTACTGTAGCTCCACTATTTGAAGTGCTCCCGATCAACCTGTAAACATGATCGAGTCGTTGCGCTTTCATGACTACCCGTGCCCCCTTGGATACCTTAAGAGCACCATCAATACCTGTGTACTTACATCCTTTTGCTTCAAGCATACCAAGAGAAATCAGATTCTACTTCAAATCAGGAATGTGCCTGACATCAGTCAGGGTACGCTCCACCTCATCAAACATCTTGATGTACACAGAACCAACAGCCACAACATTACAGGCAATATAATTGCCCATAAATACCTGTCTACCATCGCACTCCCTGTAGCGGGTGAACCAACTCCAATGAGGAGTCATGTGAAAAGATGCTCTTGTGTTTAGCATCCACTCATCCTTACGACCATCGTATGACCGTTTGAGCGAAGACACAGACAAAACATCACCATCACATCCATCTGACGTGGCAGCATTGGCCTCCCTGCATGAAGCCTCAGAATCTTCCCTCTTCGAATTAGGATTTCTACAATCTTTCTTCACATGTCCTTCCTTCCTACAATTCCAACACTTTACCTTTCTTTTGCCCTTGTCCTTGGATTTGGATCTAGAACCAGAAGAACCTGTACCTTGTTCAGAATTCCTACCCACTGTAAACAGTGCATCAGAAGACGTCCCCATGTCGTTGTTTAGTTGTCTCATAGCCTTCCCTTGAAGAGCCGAGATAACGGTATCGACACTCAGGGTTTTGTTCGTGCTGCGCATAGTGTCCTTGAATGCCTTAAAGGGCCGGAGAGAATTCACAACATACATGCTGTTCTTCATCTTTCATCACTTCCTCCATATCCAAAGAATTTGCAAACCAATTTATTAAAGTTCTTTGATGTGAGCCTCCATATCTCCACATACGCCATCTTGAAGTTATACCACGCCGCTTCAAGTGTGGCGATTTTCCGAGGATTTCTTCGCATAGACATCCTCTAACTTCGCCCATAACTTAGCTGCGATTTTCTCCCTCATGACGTTGTAGAGAACCTCATCCGTGAGACATAAACGGATCGATGATAATGCCTTCTTATCAAGAGTATTCCATTCATCATTAGTCATAGTGGACTTCCGCTCCTCAAGAGCACCATCCTCGCCTTGCTTGGTTAACAGGCTAATCATCTTAACCTTCCATAACTCAAAATTATTTTTCCCTGAATACTTCTCAATATCATACCTAGCACTTGCCATTATTACTAATCTCTCAGATTTAGATCTGTGCCCCAACCGATTGCTTTGATACCACTTGTTGGGGATTTTGGCCTGCGGAATCACACAGATCTAAATCTAGGATGGTAATCCAATGGCACCAAGCACACAAGAGAATACACAGATTTAACGTGGAAAACCCTTGCGGGAAAAAACCACGGCACAAAGCGACAGATCACCACTATGAAAGCATCAATTACAAAGAGAAATGACTTACCCGATTCGAACAACCTCGAATCTCACCCTTGCTACACCCTTTAGAAACCCTGGAACCCCTTTAGAAAGCTTTTGCATACATTACCATTGCCTAGAAAAAACCCTAGGAACACCTATTTATAGTTTAGGAAACTTCCCTTTCGCATCCCAATTGCGAAAGGACTCAAATCCGCAGTTTTGCGCAAAATCGCGGAATAAACTGCGTAACCTATGACTAGTCGTAGCTCTCCTACGACTGATCGTAGCCCACCTTCGACCAGTCGTAGTTGACCTTCGACCAGTCCTAGCTACAGTAAAAAAACAGCAAAAACTCGATGGACTTTGAGTCGTGCTAGGGCTCGAACTTACGACCGGTCGAACGCCTCCCACGACCAGTTGAAGCTTCCCACGACCGGTCGAACGACCTCAAAACTTTCCGATTTAAGACTTTTCTCAACACTTATCACATCAATTTAAAAAATAATGTAAAAAAGTAGAAATTCTAAAATCATAAATTATTTTTCTCTACTCCAGAAACAGCCATCAGCCAATCACAGCCTTGATTTTTCGCCCACGGCCATGTTATTTTTAAATGAGCTAATGGAATTTTCAAGGAGAAAAAAAAATAAAAATAAAATTCTAATTAGAAGAGTTTAAACTAAAAAAAACAGAAGCCCTACCCAAAGCTTAGTTTAGGAGATTTTGTCAAATACAAATTTCAAGAACATGTGTGTTGCTCGTTTGAAATGTTAAAATGGGAGAGTAATACACATAAAAGGGGAATGATCACACATGATTTGAACATTTGGTAATTAGTATACGTTCAAGTGTGTGGGCTCCACACACGATCAGTATGTAGAATCCATATTGTGCACTGATGACCTTACCGTCTCCAGTATACATCCCAAGAATCATCTTCATACAAAAAAATAAAAATCAGGTGGAACACACGGACAGGGAGAAGTGTACAATCAAGCCCAAGACCTATGTATGGTGTGGCCCACCTGTGTTTTAGAAATGCCCTGAGCTGGACGAGGATTCCGTGGGAGCTTAGCAGTGTGTTGACGTGGCAAAGCTCTGTGGGCCCAACCATCTTGTATGTGTAATATCTGCACCATCCATCCATTTTACCAGATCATTTAATGGGATGAGACCAAAAATGAGGCAGATCCAAACCTCAAGGGGACCTCACCACAGAAAACAGTGGGGACAATGATGCCCACCGGTGAAACCTTCCTAGGGCCCACCATGATGTGTATTTTTCATCCAACATGTTCATAAGGTCACACAGACCTGGATGAAGGGAAAACACAAATATCAGCATGATCCAAAACTTCTGTGGCCCCAAGAAGTTTTCAACCATGGGCATTCAATCCCCACTGCTTTCTGTGGTGTGGTCCACTCGAGCTTTGGATCTACCTCATTTTTGGGCTCATGCCTAAAATGATCTCAAAAAATAGATGGACGGTGTGGATATAACACAGATCAAGGTGGGGCTCACAGAACACATACATCATGGATATAACACACACAGGGCAATCCACTTCCAATGTACAAAACACGGTGGACCCCACGTTCCATGTGGAAGTTTCTATGGTGGGCTTACCTCATTTAAGGATTGGGATGGATTTATATATAGCCGCTGAGGGAGACGTTGCATCTACTGGACGGGTTGGATGTCACTCACACATCATGGTGTGGCCCGGCCCACAAAGATAAAATGTGTATTGATTACCATAAGCTGGAATGTATGTGATCATTTCCCCACTTACAATAGTAAGTTGGACATGATCACAATAAGCTACGTATCCAAAAGGATGTGGTTTTGATGGCATGATCTTTTATGATGGCATGAATCATGATCTTTCCCATTACGTATACATTGCTAATGGGTGATATCCTGCACTCGAGGGTGTCTGTTGTATGACTAGTTTTTAGTTTGTGTAAGTGGGCCACATGATTAAGTGATCTAGACCATTCATTTAATGAACCACATCTATGATAGACGTACTTAAAAAATCAATCTGATGGGATGATTCTCGCCCTTCGATTGGTGTCTGCTGCTTGTCTAAGAGTGTTAGAATATCGCTTTCAAGAAAGGGATAATATTAGGGGTGATCAAGATTTTTCTAAAACTAAATTATGGGTGTTGTTAGAGAGATAATAATCCAGCTAATTCCACCTATTAATGAATGGCTTGGGATAATGATGATGTATTAGTTGATGTGGATTGATGTGTGCTTTGAGAGAGAGAGAGAGAGAGAGAGAGAGAGAGGAAACCTCACCAAGAAATTATATGACCCAAATGGAAATGGGTTATATTTTCATCGGTAGATAAGTTCAACAGAGAGAGAGAGAGAGAGAGAGAGCTGTGGAAATTAAGAATTTGAGGACTCCCATGATGCAAATGATGGGTATCACCTTTCCATGACTAGGAGATGAAGTTCATCTAATAAAGAATAAGGAGAGAGAGAGAGAGAGAGAGAGAGAGAGAGAGAGAGAGTAACATTGTTCTTACACCTGATAGGTGAAACTGAGAACCCAATCGTGTAATGAGAGTTTGGATAACCAATGCAAACAAACTATTTCAATCTCCTGTTTCTTTACTTTTATATATAAAATACTATTTCTCGATCCATCTCAATGCAATCGTGTTGACCACGCCACTGCATGGATTAAGATGAATCTACAAAGGCAAACTTCACTTGCATCTTACGCTAATGAATATGTTTCTCTTTTCTCTGCTCATGCAACGATTGGACTCGGATTTTCACATTGTTAGCTGAAAGGCTCATATGAAATTCATATCTAAATGAATAAAAATCAGTAATTATGCCCTAATATACCTGATATTGATTTAATAATCCTAAGCATTTATCTTTACATTTTTTTTATAATTTACATTACCTTTTCACATAAAAAAACATGTGATGTAATGAAGGAAAATATATTTTCAATAAAATGGAAGTTGAAGTCCAAATGGTTTTTCATTTGCTATATATGTATATTCCTTTGTTCTCCCATCTTTTCCCACTTCTATTTTTTATATTTTCATTATTCTATTTTCTCTATTTAAAAAAAGGGTAAAATAAGATTTTTCCTAGATCCAGTAAATTACTTTTAAAAAAATAATATTTTTATAATATTATTACACAAGTCTAGGTAATTTATATAGCTGGGATCTCTCACTGAATGACTGGGGTTTTGCATTGACTCGCCTACTTCGTTCCTGCACATATGCACTCATGCATGTTTGGTTCTCTGTTAACATATTAATGATGGTGCCACAGAATATAATTACAAAAGGAACTAAAGCATGAGAATTAGAAGAATATTAAAAACTAAGAACTTTAATATTTGACTTCATTTGAAGAAAATCAAATGAATGATGCCGGTCTGAGAGTTGAATAAATATGGTCAGTTGGCAATTGAACAAACCTGACTTAAAAAATATTTTATAAAAATATTAAAATAATTAAACTAAAAGCATTTTAATTTGAGAAAATTTTAAGAATTCATTATTAAAAGCTTGAACCAATTTTCCCATTGAAAAAATGCATTTCCCCTTTGAAAAAGATGGAATTACTTGAAAACGAAATGAAATTGTTGAAACTATGCTTGAATAGAACAATATACCTTTGCTTTCTCTGGCATTTTAATTAATAATCATCCAGTGGGCTGAGTGCATCCCTAGATGGCATCGACAAACCTTGTTGCTGAAATATTTGAGACATTAACAACAACACACAATTGTATTTGGACGTGTTTCCATCCACATAACCAATCAGGAGCGTCCATTAAGTATAGTCTCTTAACAATCCTACCTCATCTCCATCACAACTACTTTAGGGTGGTTAGTGTTCTTCATTGGCACCCCTGGAAAGGTTACCCCGATTGGATGATTCAACCTATATAATCAATGACTTGTAGAAATTGATGGCCAAGATTTGTTATTATTATTAAAGATAGGTTCAATCACGGATGTTTAAGATCATCTTATTGCTATTCTCTTTCCATGATAATAAAAGAATAGTGTCATCTACTGGACGGACTAGGCAGGTGATGTGAATGATGACTAGTCCAAATGGGACTGTGTGCATTAGCCCGCTGGATCCTTTGTCTCCAACTAAGAGTAATGATAGATTGGGCTGACCACATCCAAAACCTACCATGCACATTGCATTTGGACTATGCATCCAACAAATCAATCTGGACGGTCCATTAGGTTAAGTCCACTCTTCACAGGCAGCCCTGAAAAAATTATAGTTATGATGAGCATAAATTCAAATGCATGAATTTCTGAAATCTCATTTCAAAATTTATGTTGGGATTCCCAACTCGAGATACGTTGCACCAACTCCCTCCATTCATTTTTAAAAACCAATTAAAAAAGAGCTTCTCCACCAAAGAAAAGGAGGGGAAAAAATCTCTCTCATAATCAAAGTCTCTGTAAAAGAAATACATCTTTTTTTTTTTTGTTCTATTTAAAGTGGTCCACTTACATCAGTTATGATTATTATCCTCTGTATTGAAAATTTGCATGTATTTTACAGGGTAGGAATGATGATCAGATCATACAACCAAAGTATTCTAAGCTTACAGTGCAACACCTTTTCTTCCCACCAGCTTGTCACATGTGTAGTACATCCAATTCATGTTATGGGAAGGGGCCATCATGAAGATCACCTGATGTCAAAATCAGAGCCATCCACTCATCAAGTCGGCCACACCATTGAGATCAATGGACAGACGATGATCTAAACCAGTTTACAATTTGGCCCACATGATTTGGGTCAATCTGATTTTTGTACCAGGTGATCTTCATGTTGGGGTCCACCGTTTGCCTGGTACAGATGTCCTACACTTGTGACACGTCAGCAGTATCATGCAATAGTTGCATATGATCATTCCTTATTTATACGATTGCTATTTGAAAACGTCCACCGCTCAACCACTGCAAATATATTCATGATGAGTTTCCTTTAGTAAGCCCTTGATGATGGAAAAATGGGCCATGGTGGGACCCACATGAAAAATGAGACAAGCACCTTAATGCTACGACCAATGATAGCAAGCTCTCATATCTTTTTTTTTTTTTTTTTTTTTTCTGTTTTTTTTTAAAAAAAAAAACCTTTTTGTAAAAGGTATGAGATAATTATGAATCATAAAATAGAAAAATCATAAAAAAATAATAAAATGGGGTGCCATGACAAATACAAGTAACGATATGTAATCATGGGTATGAGTCCAAACACGCCAATGTGTGTTACAACTCACATGTATGCCTCGAGTTCATAGCTCTCATCATCTCTCTCTACCCCATGTGGGCCCCACATGCAACCCACTTGCCCATGCGGACCAGTTCATCGTGGGTCCCACAGCAGCCAGGTGGACCGTCCAGCTAGCTAGCTGATACGTAGAGTACGACATCTTCTCTATCTCAGAGAGCGGATTCGGTGTGGCCGGGAAACACCGAACTCGATAAAGCCGTGAAAGTGGGGCCCACCTTCACGCATTTTTTGTATATCCGGGCCGTCCATACGTTTTTTCAGATCATTTTAGAGAATTTGGTAAATAAAGAAGCAGACTGAAATCTCAGGTGGGACACACCACAGGAAATAGTGGTGACTGAATATTCACCGTTAAAATAATTCCTAGCACTGAATGTAATGTTTATTTTCCATCCAACCTTTTTATAATGTCAAAATTACCTGGATGAAGGGAAAAATACAAATATTAGTCTAATCCAAAACTTTTGTGGCCCACAAAAAGTTTTTTAATGGATGGCATTTAATCACCACTGTTTCCTGTAGTGTGGTCCACCTAATATTTGGTTCTTATTTTTGGTTTTATACCATAAAATTACCTGGGAAAAAGGATGTGCGGCGTGGATATACAATACATATATGAAGTCCGGCCCCACGGTTACGGCCCCACCGAAGTTGGTGTTTCCCCCGACGGACCTCACCAAATCCGCTCTCGTTCGGGAAGCCGACAGGCGTGTACAGTTCAGCTAATGCACATGCAGCCACGTCTGACACCTTGTCACACGGGTGAACTATTCAAGTCGTCCATCACGTGGACCTCTCCGTGCAGATGCTACTGACAAAACAGAAAGATGGCCCACTTTGGTAGGTGTGCCATGATATTAGAAATAAATGGACGGATTAGAAAACTTTGGACGGTTTTCACAACCTTACATTCTTGGGACAGGGAATCTAATATAGCGGTGCTCTTCTGATGAACGGCTTGGATACTGCACCCGTGTGACATGGTGGCATATGTGGTGGCGTTTGCATTTGCTGACTTCCATACGGGTCTCTCTACATACACCCACACGTACTGACGTTGTATATGCATGGTCCATCCGCAGGCCATGCATCACGTGGGCCCCACCCTATAGATGTTGGGTCACAAGTACAATGGTCCAGATTCATTGTACATTTGCGTGACGAGTATACCTTTCGTATATATCAACGTCATATGAACACGTGATGGACGGCTCAGATGTCTAATATCTGCGTGGATAGGTGTTTGAGAACTCGTGACTCTCATGTTGAGTTGATTCTCTCTTATCTCGTGTGTATTATCTGCTTTATACGGGGAGATATCTGATACTCTGCATTATGATGGTTGATACTCAGGCACTCCGAAATCTTATAAGTATCATATATATAACTCAATCTTAACCGTCAGAATGGTGGGAAAAAATGTAGAAAGCCCAGAAAATATATTGATTTATGGATACTGATATCTGATTAAAGAGAATTTAGTCTTTCAATTCGGACCGTTCAGTACTTTCATCATGACCACCCATTAAATATCACTAATCATCCAGTTAGTTAAAAAATAAAATCATTGTAATTGTTGGTTTAAGAGATATGTAAATTTTGATACCCCTTTTGGACGGTTTCATGTGTTTAATTTCCGGGTGACTGCATATCAGGCAACACACTCTTTCAGAGTATCAAAGTTCAGTGCCCTACACCATTGTTTTAGAGACCCTTCTTTAGATCCTTCAAGCTCATCCATTTTGTCAACGACATCTTTCTTTTTAGTTCTTTTGGGTAATGATGTTTGTGAAGAGTGTATGGGAAACTTTCCGTACACGTAGCTGCATTTGAACTCGTTTGCATCCAAATTACCCATCTGGACCGGCTATTAGGTCCACCTCCACTCTTCATAGGTTGCCTTAAAAAAATTAAGATGATTAGATGATCAAAACCGTCCATTCCTTAGTATGAATAAATGTATTGACAAGATCGTTCATGGAAGATAGATCTAACATCAGATATTTCCAACCATCAAATTGCTATGATTTTTGCAGCATAGTGAAAGAATAGTGAGATGGACTTGTTGGACGGTCCAGATAGGAAATGTGAATGTCATCTGGTCCAAATGTAGGTTGGTGCATTGGGGGAGATAAAAGATAGTTTATCAGCATGCATTTTTGGGGGGCTTGCTAATCCCACACGCATCTATACTCCACCCTCTTTAGATATAATTCCACATGTGCCAGCATGACACGTTAACAAAGCGGGTCCATGAATAAAGATAAGAGATCATGGGCTTTATAAAAGAAAGATTTCTAATAAAAAAATATAAAATTAATATTAATGATGAAAGTCTATTTAAATAATAATAATCTCATGTATTAGGTATTAGTTATATGAGTCCTAAAATTTAAAATTTTTAACTTTTTTCAAATAATACTTAGCATTTATAAAATAATAAATTTATTAGTTATATTAGTCCTAAATTTTAAATTTTTAAATTTTTTCAAATAATAAATATTTATAAAATAATAAATTTATTAGTTATTTAGGTCCTAAATTTTAAATTTGTAACTTTTTCAAAATAGTAAACATTCATAAAATAATAAATTTATTAATTTTATTAGTCTAGAATTTTAAAATTTTAATTCTTTTCAAATAATAAATATTTATGAAATAATAAGCTTATTAAAAATAGTAAATAACTTTTAACCTAATTCAAATTCTTTCATACAATTAAAATAATTGTGTAAAGTTATTTTAGGAATCTTCATACTCTAAAATATTGAAAAAAAATAATAAAATTAATAATTTACCAAAAATAGTAAAATTTAATTTTTAAAATTAAAAATAATTTTAAAATAATCTTATTTTGAAATATTATTCAAAGGCTAATGCACCAATAATATGATATATTAGAGGCATGAATTGGATGACCAATCATAAAATTATGACAATCCAAAGTTATAATATGAATTAGAATTTTGAATAAAACTTCTCTATCTTGATTATATAATATATATATATATAATAAAATCCTAGCCGTTCATTTAATTAGTATATTGGACCCAAACCGACCATAAGGTTGGCACTAATGTGTTGTCCTATCCAACGAATAAGACGTGTATTTTCATCGGTTTGGATGCATTTTTATAAAACGAAAGAACGGCTAGCAATATCTTCACTAACTTTTTAAGCCGCCCATTTGGTTCGGACACTATGGCCCACCTGATATATGGTGAGAGATGTGATTTTGGTCCGGGGCATGTACACTTGTAGGGCCCACATGATACACAGCAGGGATGCTTGTTAGTAGGTTTAAACGAGAGTGAGGTATAAATACACTGGGCCCAGGTTTCGGCAATCTAGACGGTCCATCTAGTGCGGGCCATCATGATCGTCCATTCCCGAGAGATCTGCTCCATTGGATAACATGTCATGTAATGATGGCCCACCAAATGAATGGCACCCATTCAAGTAGAAATGACTAATTTCGTCATTATCTAATGAAAGAAGGGTAGTTTAGTAATTATGTGAAGAAAAGAACCTGACTAGGCCTTATTCTCTGACCGTTGGATAGAGAAGATGAATCTGGCCACTTCTGAATGGATAAACGACTAGAAATCCATCTGTCGCTTTCGCTGATGTGGCAGAAGGATACAGGAGTTGCCACGTCAGCATGGAGAAAGCTGGTGCGTGACAGGTTCTGACACGTGGTTGGTCGTGCTGATGGGGCCCACACAGGAGGACAACGACCAAACCTCTGTTTTTCTTTTATAACTTGCAAAACGGCAAACATCCGAAAGTATCTGATCCCACCGTTTCCTTTTTCTTTATTAAATTTGTTTATTTTATTTTTTTAAAAAAGAAAGGGTATTGCCTTTGTCGCGACACGGCTGCATTGACTAAAGTATTCTTTTCTTTAGGGAATTGATTTGTACGCCCACCTTAGTTGGTAATACACCCTCTTTCTTTCTGTTTAATAATTGCATTCTTTAAAAAATGAATGAAAACATTTTGTTTGGTTGATATACTAATTATAATAAAAAACTTAAAATAGTTCTGAAATTTGTTGAAAGTTTATATAGATATGTCTTTTGGAATCCAAGGTTTTTATTACAATTTTAAAGAATAGAACATTGGTAGGACTCTCTATGGTTAAGTCTTTTCTTTAGAATATATACTTTATGATCTTCGAACTGAGCAGTTCGTTTTGATATTTAGGTGGTTCGTTAGGCAGATTCAAATATGATAGACGGTCAAATGACATGCTAAAAATAGAAAAACTTGATGGTTAGTACTCTGATCATGTATGTAGGTGAGTGTATGGTCGATTTTGTAAACGGATGAGCACAAGTAGGTTTTTGGAGTGATCAAGAGGTAGAACATATATATCGTAAAATTCAAGTGACTTGTTTACATATGTAAGTTCCTCGAATTATAATCTTGATGGTGAGTTAAGCATATTCATAGGTGGTGAACAAGATGAACGGATTAACATTTCGATTTGATACGTGTACGAGTAGATGTAGAGATCAGGTAGTTAGTTTACCATAATCAGGTGGTCCAAACTCAAAGTATACGGTTAGATATCTTTACCTATCGGTGGATAGTTGACTGAACGGTTGGTTATTATGGATAAATAAGAATACTTAAACATATGATGATATTGTCTTAAAATCAATGGTCAAATGACTTGATCTATGGATGAAGATCATTCTCAACGGTTAGATTCATGTTGGAGAGTAGATGTAAGGTTAGGATAACTAAATTGGTGTCGTACACATGTCCATACTAAGTTAAACTTCATGGTGATACTCGAGAACTTTCATTACCTGGGTATCGAAAAGTTCGGGTGTTATATAATGAGCTCTAGTAAATTTGTCTAAGTAATGCTAGTGTTTTTCCTTACCCGCTCACATAATTGTGGACGTTGGATCACAGGTGGATCGTGCTCACGGGTGCTTTTCAGGGCCTTCATGATGTATTTGTGGTTTGAGATATTGTATATTTGACTTGGAATCACCACTAGTCAATTACTCATTTTTTCATAGTTAACTAGATTCTGTAGAAATCTTAGGAGAAGAAATCGAAGGATTCCCTATCCTAAAATAACTTATAATCTGTGACAAAAAATTTTGAATAAGGGACCTTGGTTACAAAGAGGAAATGTGTTAGGCACCCTCTCCACCCATATAAGTGTATGGTCTCTACTTCACTAGACAGAACAAAATATCATTAATGAAAATTCTTATATATAAAATGAAGCAAATATGTATGGGATGTATTATGGCAATGCAATGCATCCTACAAGAGTTAGATTGTACCATTAACTTTGTGGGGCCCACTATGATGTATTTCAAACATCCAAAACGCACATAAGATGCACTTCATTGAGACTTGATGATGTATGTATGAAGAGATCCTAATCGATTATATTTTGGCTTGTTTTATGAGGTCATCGTGGCTATTACAAATGGTGTGGCTAAGTGCATTCATTAAGATCATTGAATTAGTATACATAATTAAATAAATGATCCACTTGGTCTTCTCATAACATCAACAGTGGGCTAATCTCATGGTTTGGAATGTCTCTATGCAAATCTCATGGTTTGGAATGTCTCTATGCAGGTGTTTTAAAGGCCATCCAACACTTATAAGGTTTTTTTATTTGTTAATCGAGAGTTTCCAAAGTTTCAGCTATTATCTTATTTAAAATCATACTTGATGAGCATACAACGTCTAAAATCAATTTGATCCATACTCTACGCTAGCATAAGTTTATGTTAAGATTAATGATGACCACTGATTTTGGAGGGTATGGACAGTTAGGGTCTTAGAACAAGCTCATAAATAGACTTCCTTCAAAGTATGGTATAAAGAAGTTTACAAGGTCGTAGAGCATCATAAGTGATGCACCTATTAAATCCTAACATCCTTCTCGTACATAGATCATTTTTATAACATAAACTACATGGGCACTTGATACCATGACTTCAATGTTGAAACTTTCTCTGTATACCATTGAGCCATGGCCTAAACCCGAATCATATATTTATCCTATCTCAGGAGAGAGAGCATTTCAGATAGAGAGCTTGGATGCCCAAGCCCCTTTTGGGCATCATGATGAGAGAGAGATAGAGGTTGACACACCCCATATTTCCACACATGCGCATCATGACGAGAGAGAGAGAGAGAGAGAGAGAGAGAGAGAGAGAGAGAGAGGTGTTGACACACCCATATCTCCCCATATGCGCACACCCTTGCGTCTGATCCACCCCTTGGATGACTCAAGTCAACCCTTCTTCCTTATCTTAAGATTCTAATGGTGGTTCTCCTCACAAGAGATTTTTTTTTAGTTGGAAGATTGACTTTTTTTTTTTTACACACGCACACACACCCCCACACACTCACGCCACACGCACACACACCCACACACGCACTCCGTGAGATTTCATCACCATGGGTACTTGAACCCTTGACCCGGTGTTGAAACTCCAGGGAGTCTACCACCCGGGTAAGAGTAAGGACCCTAGCTGGAAGATTGACAATGACAAAAATTGCCAGCTTTCTACACCAAAGTATGAAGATTGTTTATATATGATTTTTCATTTTAAAAACATGAGATGCTTCAAAATAGAAAACAACTGGGGTAATCTTAAAACCTGGACTTTTTCACATCATTTAAATTCCACTACATTTCAAAAAATCTAACAAGTCCAATATAGGACTTGCATTTGCCTCGGTGGTACACTTGCAAGAGTTTCAACACTAGGTCATTGGTTCCCGTACCCATTTTGGTGAAATCCCAATCGTCCATTTACATCAGAGGGCCACACTTGCTGATGATTATATCCATGTACAACGGTTAAGATTTTCCAATAAAAAAATAATATAGATGGAATAATTACATGGACGGTTTGTATACCTTATACCAAGCACACTTTCTCATGTAGAAACGGACAACCGAAGCAAACTATAGAAACTTTCGGCCCGACCATTGTATTATATTGCCACACGAGTACTGCCTGTTATTCCTCACAACCGTTCACCTACAAGTAAATGCACCCCAACTTGTGGTGCGGTACCATCTTTTTCTACAAACGTGAAACTTGTGTAGGACATCTGTACCGTTGAAACAGTAGGCCCCACCAAAAAGATAATCCTTCTAGAAAATAATGCTGATCCGCTCGTTGGTAGTAGGTAGGCCACACCATCGTGGACTGTTGGTTGTCCATTGATTCCCACGGCGTGATCCATCCCATCGAAGTGAAATCAGACTAATTTTTGGGAAGGGAGAGAAGGAAAGATGGTGTTGCAGCAGATCCATTGCACATATGGAATACGTGCAGCCAATCTAGACCGTCCAAAACATGAAGGGCCACATGCTAGATGGTTCATACTCCGAAGATCTCACTGATTGGATGTCCTTAACAGCCATTCGCACTTGTTGTATTTTGATAAATGGGTTTTCTAATTAGCCGTCCAGTAGATGGACGATAGGATTGACTAAATCAATGCTCCATTTTTTGGATTGTGCGGAGTGATGTATGTGAATCCGATTTGTGATTGGATGGGCTACAGCAAGTGAGTTGCCATAGACAGACTAGTGCAAGTTGGAAAATGATCCTCCTTATGAGTGGGCCAGTAGGGTTTTCTTGTGTTGTCGTTTTAAAGTGGGCCACCTTATCCACGGATGCGGATTGCGTCCTACCCGGCCCGTCTCCAGCTGGGAACGGGCAGGAGTTTTGAGTGGCCACCGTGATGTATTGGTTTTATCCACACCATCCATTCATTTTTCTTATCATTTTAGGGTATAAGATCTAAAATGAGGCAGATCCAAACTCAAGTGTACCACAACATAAGAAGCAGCGGTGATAATCATTCTCACCGTTGAAACTTTTCTTGGGCCCACTGTGATGTTTATTTTTCATCCAAACTATTAATAAAGTTACATGGACATAGACATGGATGAAGAGAAAACACGGCTCCATCCAAAACTTATGTGACCCCGAGAAGCTTTCAACGGTAAGAGTTTAATCCCCATCATGTAGTCCACTTAAGCGTTTAATCTGCCTATTTTTTGCAATATACTCTAAAATGATTTTTAAAAAAATAAAAATGGATGGGCCATGTGGATAAGACCCATACATCAAAGGTGGCTACTCAAAGCTCCTGCCCGATCTCGGCTGGAGTCGGGCGGACGCGGATTGCGTCCTACTAGTTTTTATAAGATCATTTTAATGCAAGAGTCAAAAATTGAATCAGATACCGCTTCAGTGGGCTGAGACCCTTTTAAGGGCCACCGTGATGTATTTTTACCACCCAATCTATTAATAATGTCATGCAGGCTTGGATGAAGTGAAAACAAAAATTTTAACTTGATCTGGCACTTCTCCAGCTTCCAATAAAATTTTAATGGTGGACGTTCAATCCCCAATTTGTGGTCCACTTAAGCCCGGGAACTACCTCAATTTTTGGTTCATACATTAAAATGATCATATAAAAACGAGTAATAGTGTGGATAAAATACTAACATCATGATGGCCGCACAGAGCCCTGCCCGGACGGATTACCGTCCCGGCGGGGGTAGAACACAATCCGCGTCCGGAGTCGGGCATGGGTGGGACGCAATCCGCGTCCTGAGATGTTCCGTACACTTTCCACTGCGTGCAGTGGCCTCTTGGGATGGGAATTGGGAAGGCAGGAAGCGGATTGCCTGTGACCCGGGCACAGATATAGACTTGTGCCCGGGGATTTGTAGATTCCACGTATATGTCCGTGACAAATCCACTCCGTCCATTTGTTTTGAAAGACCACGGTGAGACATAATTCTTAAAATAAGGCAAGTCCAAACTCAGGTGGGCCACACCAAGGGAATGGAACTGTACAGCGTTGAAACCATCCTGGAGCTGACCATGATGTTTATATGTCATCCAAACCGTTCATAGGGTTATTACCACTCGGATAAACTGTAGGCACAAATATAATCCTAATACGAAACTTCTGTCACCCCAGTTGTTCAATCACCCACTGTTTCGTGTGGCATGACCCACGTGAGTTTTGGATCTGCCTGATTTTTTAGATTCGTTTCTTTTCGTGGTCCTGTACAACCGATGGACGGAGTGGATTTATCATGGACATCTCCGTGGACACCAGGGCACATGAAAAACTGTGCCCGGAGTCGCACGCCATCCGCTTCACTGGGATGGGTTGCGCGTTAGGTGGTGTTACCACCATAGTGAGTGTTACTCCTACCGTGGGGCCCACTTTGATAATGTG
Source organism: Magnolia changhungtana (assembly GCA_030180095.1). Lineage (NCBI taxonomy): Eukaryota > Viridiplantae > Streptophyta > Magnoliopsida > Magnoliales > Magnoliaceae > Magnolia > Magnolia changhungtana. Next base: position 220,201 of record JASAUF010000604.1, read on the forward strand.
TTGTATATTCATGCCGTCCATCCTTTTTTGGGGCCCATTTTAGAAAGTGGTCCAAAAAAATTACGTAGATCCAAATCTCAGGTGGACCACACTTCTACCTCAGGAAACAGTGGTGATTGAACGGCCACCATTAAAAACTTCCCAAGGCCACCATATCTTCTTACGTAATGTCCGTACCTTCTTACGTAAGGTCAAAAAGACCTGGATGATGAGAAAATAGGAAGATCATGGAAGCGTATTGGCTGGTGTACCTCGCAGCAGCTATATTGCTGGTGTATTGACGTCACCAATGAGGTATATGTTATATCCAAACCGTCCATCCAAACCGTTCATCCATTTGGCGAGATGGTCTTAAGGCTTTAGATGAAAAATAAGACAGACTTAACTCTTAAGTGGACAACATTGCAAAAAGTAGCGGGGATTGAAATTCTACCATTGAAACCCTTTTTGGGTTATAGTAGTTTTGGATCAATATGAAATTTGATTTTACACTTCATTCAGGTCTTTGTGACCTTACGAACAGATTAGATAGAAAATAAACGTTATGGTGGGCCTACGAATTGTTTAACGGTGAAAATCATTATCTCCGCTGTTATTTTTGGTGTGGTCCGCATTATCCTTATATATAATTCATTTTTTGATAAAGCTCTAAAATGACCTATAAAAGTAGATGAACGGTGTATAAATACATTACTGTGGGCCTATGTAACTTTGATCTCCTTTGAACCGTTCGTACAACTCAGACCTCGAGGAGCGTCCGTGCCCATCTTCGCACGACACGTACCTACAGCAGCTATATAGCTGGTGTGTAGTACACCAGCCGATCCGCTTCCGAAGATCACCTTGAAAAAAAAAACTTTTGTGGGCCTACAAAATGTTTTTAATGGTCATTCACCACTTTTACTAGTGGTGTGGCCCACTATAGATTTATATCTTCATAATTTTTCTCATGACCTTTTAAACTGTTCTGGAAAAACGGATGGACGGCGTGGATATACGAAATATTTATCAAGGTAGGCCTTACATGGTAAGGGTAACGCCCACGAAGGTGTTTCCCGGGTAACACCCAATCCGCTTGCCTTGCGACGGCGAACCTCTGTTTTTCTTTTTTGTGTCCGTAAAGCAAGAAAGTTTTGTTCAAATACATCGCTACGTATTCGGGATCCGTTGTATCTGCGGCCATGTCTGTGATCTAGCTGTTGATCTGACCAAACGCAACCTGAAGGTGGCGGCCTAAAATACATTTTAGATTGGAAAACCTTTAGACTTTCAAATTAATGGTCCACAAAGGAATGGTCAATATGAGTTCAATTTCATGAGAAAAAGTTAAATCTATTACATATACGTAGCACCCAAGATTATAAACGGTGTGGATATCGCAAAACGACCCCAGATCCAAGTGATTTATTCCCGACGAATCATATTTTAATACGCGATGTATTCGAGCAAAACTCCGTGCCAACCACACATACTCCCCACAGGGCGCGGATCAGCTACTGACCGGTTAAGTAGCGAGACTCGCTACTGAAGTGACGTCACCAAGTTCCATGGCCTCACCATGATGTATGTTTTGTATCAACACCCCCCATCTATTTGGAGAGATCATTTTAGGGCAATATTAAAAGAATGAGTTAAATCCAAAGCTCTAGTGGACCCAACACAAAAAAACAGCATCGGCAGTAACGGCCACCATTAAAAACTACTAAAGCAAGCTGATATTTGTGTTTTCTCTTATTTTGTCTTTTTTAGCTTTTGAACCCGTTGGATTTCCAATAAAAATTATGGTGGGACTTAGGATAGTTTCAACTGTGGGAATCACTCTCCCTGCTGTTTTCTATGATGGGGTCCACTACAGATTTTTATCTACCTCATTCTTTGGTTCATGACTTAAAATGATATCTCAAAACGGATGGAAGGTGTGGATATTACACATACATCATGGTGGGGCCCACAGAACTTGGTGACGTCACTTAAATCCAAACCACTCAAATAGCGGGACCCACCGTAGATAAATTATTACTAAAAAAGTTTTTACATAAAGAGTGACCGTACTGTAGTAAATGGTCAATCTGATTTTCAGTACGGTCACTGACAGTCGATAGACATATAATGGATTATTAAAGTGGAAGTAGTAAACGGTCCAACTACTAAGTTTGAAAAGAGAGAGAGAGAGAGAGAGAGAGTCCAATCTGATTTTCAGTACATGACCAATCTTCAGTGGGTCCCACCATTTGAACCGTTTGAATCTGCAGTACACACCAAGTGATTGGGGATATTCCCAATTCATGCAGGGGTAATTTGGTCATAATAAATTTTCTCAAGGACCTCTAAATGAGGAATGATCCCGTACATCCCGGTGTACGTGACATTGTACGTACAACGTTTCTTTCTGGTCAACTTGTCACACGTGTAGAATATCTGATCCGTGCAAAAGGTGGGACATACCGTGGTACTCAACTGATATGAAATTCACCATAACATGAAAATCAGTGAACAGCCGATGGTTAGACTTATTGTAGTATTGTTCCCGACCCAAGTTGTGGATCATCCTGCTTTGCAACGGATGTGTTTATTGCGGTGCGCCCCACCTTTTTCACGGTTCAGATATTCTATATATGTGGCCCTGATTTGCGGGTTATCATTTCTCCATCCAAAATACTTTCTGTGGATGGAACTAACAATTTCAGGGATGGAAACATCACAATCCCAATGCAAAATTATAACCACAGCTTTCATCCTTTTTACCATTCGGGAGCGGATTAGGTGCAGCCCGGGTGTTACCCAAGTCAGTGCGGCCCTTACAGTAGGTCCCACCTTGATGTGTGTATTCTATATCAATGCCGTCCATCTGTTTTTTCAGATGATTTTATTAAATTATCCCAAAATGGATCAGATGAAAATCTCAGGTGGGCCACGCTATAGGAAGTAGTGGTGAATAAACACTCCAATATTAAAAACTTACTAGGGCCCACTTTATTGTTTCCATACTGTTTACTTTCCATCCATCTTGTTGATAAGGTCACACGGATCTGGACGTAGGTAAAAAACAAATATCAGCTTGATCTAAAATGGCCTACAATAAGTTTTTAATGGTCAATCACCATTATTTCTTTCGTTGTGGCCACATGAGATTTGGAACTGTTGCAGTTTTTCTGACATTCCATCAAAATGATCTTTAAAAAATGTATGGACGGCATAGATATAGACTACATACATCAAGATAGTCACCACAATAGGGGCCGCACCATCTTGGGTGAGGCCATGCCCGTCCTAATCCGCTCAGCGATAGTGGAAAATCATGTTCTCTGTAATTTCTCAGCGTAGAATATAAACAATTTTACTACTTAAAAAAGGCCGATTTTTAAGGTGAAATGTGCTGGGTCTTGCAAAAGCGCACCTATATGAATCAAATGAAGTAAATACAATGCACAAGCAAATTACATGCAGGGAATCAAATAAAGTAATCACAATCACGTAGGTAAATTCAACTAGAGATTAATTTGAATTTACATTAAAAAAAAAAAAACTTTCATGAAAAAAAATAAAATTACATCCCAAAACAAAAATGCACTATGAAAAATACAGTTATAGTAGATAAAACTTCACCGATCAAAGCTTTAATAGGAAGAAGCCTAATCTTTTTCTCTCCAAAACCTTCTCAAACTCTCAGGGCCCGTTTGGATGGGTGGATTGGAAGGGATTGAATGGTATTAGGGTGGATGGCATGAATTTCAAGGTAATGATGGTGTTGTCAGTGGATTGTCTTAAGATCCATGGGATTGCTATATCCACTGATTGCTATATCGAGTCTGTTTTTCAGACCCAGCCAATCCCAGGATTAAACCTTTCCATCCCTTGTACCAAACACATCCCAGGCAAATTTGAACGGATTAGGGTGGATTGGATGGAATTTAAAGGTAATGATGGGGTTGTCAGTGGATTGTCTTAAGATCGATAGGATTGCTATATCCCGGGATCAGATCACCCAGTCTGTTTGGCACGCCCGGCCAATCTTGGGATTTAACTTCCAATCCCTTCCAATACCATCCAATCCCTTCCAATCCACCCGTCCAAACGGACCCTTAGAATCATTTGGCAGCATGGATTCAAGGGGGTTTGAAGAGATTTCAGGGGATTTCAAATCTCTTGATATGTTTGGCACCATAAAGTAACAAAGGGTTTTCAAATCTAGGGGATTTCAAATCCCCTAAGGGCCTGTTTGGACGGGCGAATTGTGAGGGAGTCGATGGGATCCGAATGCATTGCACATATATCAACGCATTTATTGCATCGTCAGTGGATTGTCGGATATCCCACTGTAATAAATAATCCAGCGTACCAGAGTCTGGCCTGTTTGGGAAGGGCAACCGATCCAGAGACTCATTTCACATGTCCCGTTTGGACGGGATTAGCACATATGTCACATTCTGAGCGCGGATTGAAGACTGATAGGGTCTTCCATCTAAAAAACATGGTGGCGCTACGTCACCGAGCTCTGTGGACCCCACGATAATGTATAAGATGTATCCATACTGTCCAACCAATTTTAGCATTCGTTTTATGGCTTTCCAAGTATATTAACATATATCTAAATTTCAAGTGGACCCACAACAGACAAACCTTAAGAGCGGATATACCGAAAACCCGTTGAAACATTTAGAGGGCCCACAATCATGTATTTTTGAGATATACATGTAAGCTTATGAACATAAAAATAAATGAAGTGAAAACTCTTGTATCGAAGCATCTTCAGAAACTACTGTGGCCCTATAAGAAGTTTCCAACGGAGGATGTCAATGTCGCCACCATTTTTATTTGGTGTCCACTTGAAATTATGATCTATATTAATCTCTTTGTAACCACCATAGAACGATCTATATAAATGGTTGGACGGTATGGATACAACACATGCATCATGCTGGGGTCCACAGAGGTTGGTGACGCCACGTCAGTAGCGATTTCGCTACTAAGCTTGTCAGTATCTAATCCGCACAAACACCATCCGTGGTAGTGGTTTTTGATGGATTGGCTACTCCCTTTGACACCATCCAATGGGTAGTGGTGAGTGCTCTGTGGGGCCCATCATAACGTACATTTTTTTCATCAATTCCAACCATCTATATTTGCAGATAATTTAACAGTATGATACCAAAAAATAAAATATATCCCAGACACATTTTGAGCAGATTACAGTATATAGTGTAGAATGAGCGTCCATCATAAAAAAAAACATTTTTCTGCCAGATTGAACCCAAGGTCAAACACCACAAAAAACCCAAATATCCAATAGAAATATCACCCAAGGTCAAACACCACAAAAAACCCAAATATCCAACAGAAATATCCTCATAGTTACAACATCAATACTATTTAAAATTTCAAAATGATAAGCAACGCTAAAAAAATAACCAACATGCCAATCAACACGGCGACGACTCTCTCGCCATCAGATGGGGCAAGATCATCCGTTGACGTGGACCTCTCCACCACTTCCGTGTGGGTCTGGGACACCTACCGGATAGACGAGGTTATAGCGTCATGGATGTCCATTGCCGCAGATGTAGCGACAACCTCAACATATGGTGACTCTGTGAGAGGTCTGGATGGTTGACTTGCCTTACCGAAATAGTTTTCCCAGTAAGCCACAGCCTCCTTCTAATTCCGAAAGGCTCGGTGTCAGCCCCCACTGAAGCCCTCCACCTCTACTCGATCATCGTCTCATGTGACGTATATTCCCGGACAACGTCTAACGAGCATAACATAGTACTTATCATTACCCATCTGCAATGACATGCAGTGATTTTGGTATGACATATATCAAATACGAATGAGAATTGCGAAATGATGCATATTGAATAGAACGAAGCCAACTATCCTTACTAATCCTTTCCAAGAATATAAAACTTGTATATACGTACCCTTACTCTGATAAATCAAGTGTGTGGTCCGATCCTTCGTTTAGAGCATAATGCAAGCATGTGAGCATTTATACCGAAGATGTTATCAAACATATATAGTCAGAGACCACATCAGTCAACATGGTATACAAAACGCATATATAGCAATACATCAACACCCATAAATTATCCAAACAAAAAAATAAATAAAAAAACTAAACATCACAATACTATAAGTTATTACATGCCCAGATAAGAAGAAACCAAAAGAAACCCAGTGACCATACACTGTCAGACAGATCCAACACCTCCATCACCAAAGTGATCACGAAGTGTTTTATTTAACCACTCCATTTGGCGCTTGGGTCGGAGATTGACAAAGAACGACGCCAGTGACTTGTCACTACTCAGGATCCGACCAACTTCGAGAAATTCGGAGCTGGTCAGGCTTTTACCTCTTCTAGCACATCAAGTACCTTACCTGTGCGATTGACCTCTTTGTCAAGGCCAAATTTCATCATCGAGTCAGCAACGGTCTGCAGAGAGGTCCCCAGTACATCACAGGGACGAGGAGGGCGCGATCGTTTCTGTGTTCCTGTCCCTCCTCGGGTACTATCGAAATCAGGAGTGTGAGTGGGAGTGTTGTGGGAGTCATGATGTCCCATCGCAGGACTGTCTGATGGTAATGGAATGGTCCCTGTGGACTCTGTCACATAATCCTCTGATAGGTCAATCGTATCATCCATATCATCAACCTCATTAAATATTTCATTAAGATCTCACTGAAGACGAGAAGATGATGCTGATGCCGCCATACTCTTACTTCTTTACACATAGCGTCCTGTGGCCTGGTCGGATCCACAAATCACTGCAAGGTCATCCATCCTTTCGATGCATTTCCCACGGAGTCGTTCAGTACGTGGGTGAGACTGCCAAATGAATAAGACAGTTATAATTAAGGACTAAAACTATATACAAATGTATGATGGGATGTTAAAAATCAATAACACTTACCCTAAGATACTCGACCACCATCCTCTCATTGTCCTAACCAAACCCACTCGCTGCCAGCATGTCTTTCACTGCATTATACTCTCTTTTATAATATCTCAACCGATTCGACACGTTTTGCAACTGGACGGCTACGCCTGTATATTTCGTTACTACCTCAGCCGCAATTTGGTACGCTTCCCGCTTGAAACCGTTATCAACTCTACGCCCTAATGTGACCTGTTCAATAAATGTGTCAAACAGAATCTGATCCATAGCAGTAGTCCATTTGATCTTCGGAGCTCGGGATAGAGGCTCCGCTAGAGATTTCACCGTCTTCTCATGCGGAGAATTTCGAGTGGACACTGGCGATATTTTTAAGGGTGATTGGATTGGTGTTGCTGTAACATTAAAGGAGTTTGCATTTCACCTGAATACGGAGTATGTATTATATTTTATCAATGTCGATCATTATCGTGAAAATAACAACTATTAAAATATACGAACACAATATAAATTCATTAATCATTATCAGTAACTAACAAATCACCCAGTATGTAACTGGGTGATTATAAGTCCAAAAATGGGTGAAGTTAGCTAAACCTGAAATACACTATAACCAACTACTGTAATGGAAATGAAATAGGAGGTATCAACTATCGACTCCTACTATTGTGCTGAGTATCTATCCACATTTTGGTTGCAATGTCATCGCACACTCAATTCCAAGCATCTTTTTCACGCTGAGTTACTTGAATGGACCATTGACGTTCATCATTAGTTGATACCTCTACAGGTGTTAGGATAGCCACCCCATTGGCAGCAGATATACCAATAAAATCGGTCTCCAGTCGAGACTCATTTTTTGATACGTATATAATGTCGTAGGACACAGCAAGCTATCATAATCTGGACTTATGTTTGAAATTCATACTGTATACCACTCTTCAATATCGGAAATATGCCTTTCAAAACACCAAAACAACGCTCAATTACATTGCGCAGTTGTGCGTGTCGATAATTGAATAGCTCCTTCAGGTTTGCAGGCACTCTCCTAGTTCTATACTCCTATAGGTGATATCGAACGCCCCGATATGGAGCCATAAAACCCGGTGAATGCGCGTATCCAGGGTCGACAACGTAATATTTTCCTACACATTCGAATCATAGTTTTATTAAGTGAGTAACCGGATGCAGTCATGGTTATGAATTGGATTGACACTGTTTTAACAAATAAGCAGTACCGTTTGGGACAAGCAAGGGATCATCTGAGCGGGTCATTGTGTTGTATAACACCCTCGCATCCAAAGCAGAACCCTCCTAACCAGCCAACACATATGTAAATTTCATATCGAATGAACATGCTGCCAGGACATTATGGGAGATGTCCCCTTTACGATTGCGAAAACTCGCCTGGTCAACCACCAGAACATGTGCGGGAATGTGTGTTCCGTCAATTGCACCAACGCAATCCTAAACAAAAAGAACCACTTATCGTCAAAGGACCACATAGGCTTAAAAAATAGACCTATTGAAAAATTACCTGAAAGTAAGCAGACCAATTTAGATTTATTTGGATCTCCGACGGCGTATCTGTTCCGGCTGGTTTAACTAAGTTGGGGTACAGTGATACAATTGCCTGTAGAACATGGTGAAAGTGTCAACTGACAGTCTCTCTTGATCGAATAAATCTGTGACCTAAAATCCGGTTGCAAACATTATGCCCCAACGTGTGTAGGAAAATAACTACTTGTTCTTTAAGACTAATATTACGAGTATCATGGAGCATGTCTTCTCGCGTAGCAGCGTACATAGTTCAAAAAATGAATCTCGATTCATCCTAAGTTAATGTCAACAATCTCCATCGCTAGCCCGAATAATGGAATCGATGAACCTCGCTTGCTCATCATCCCCATGATGCGTCAGCTGTTTGAACATGTATGAGCAACAATATTCTCTAATAGCCTGTACACATGCTGACACTGCTTAAAAGATAATTACCCTCTCTATCTCATTCTCATCTGAGGAATCTATTGTCAACTAATAACTTACACTCTCTGATTTCGAATTTCACATACATTACTGTTCTGTAACTAAGAATGTAATCAAATGTGTGCGTGTGTATGTGTGTGTGTGTATGTATATATACATCCATACATCTGTTATTAGGTTAAAAGACCAGCCGAACAGGTTTTAGAAATATTAGCTTCACACAACCTTAACACAACTTTGGATAAAAGCTGTTCTGTATAAGAGAGAATAGAACAAAATACCAGCTTTTTTCTATTTGTGAATTTTTTCTTAAGGATGCTTCAAACTTCACAGTGGAAATAATAAGTTCCATCAGGTTGACCCACTGCAAGTATATGTGATTTATCAACACCCTCCAACTGATTTTCCATCATAGTTTATGCGATGAGCCCAATTCATGAAGCTTAAAAATATCTCAATTGGACCATACCACAGGTAACAGTGGAAATAATGAGTTCCAATAGGCCACCCGATTTAGAAAATAATATCAGATCCAATTCAAAAAAAAAACCAATTTTTTTTTTGAAAAAGGCTGAAATATAAATTTAGTTTTCGAATGAAAAATCTATCTAATACAAACATAGCACATGGAGCATAACAAGGGAGGAATGATTGTTAGACCATGCATAATTTACATCCCCCATTGGAATAATCGATTCTTATTTTAAATTAGGTAAAAGAGAAAAAATTAGTCAGATAACTCCATCGACCATATACGAGACACCTAACTCAGAAAAAATACTCATATGAGAAACTATTCATAGATAGTCATAGATAACCCATATGACAAAATATTCATAGATAGTCATAGATAACCCTTATGACAAAATATTCATAGATAGTCAAATAACCCAAACTTTAGGTTCGATGAAATTGCACAGGATTAACTAAAAAAGAAGAAGAAGATCATAATAGAAATTCATGAGGAATGGGATAACAAAAATTCATGGGGAATGGGACACGTCAATTTCAGACATCATACTGCATTATAATATTTGCTAAAGTGATGCATATGGAAAAAAAAATGTTCTTCACAGATAGTCGGAGAACTGTTTGCAGGCCAAGTAGTGAAAAGGAGCTGAAGCAGGCCTGATTTGGGTTTCTCAACTGCATTGTTGTTAATTGCAGCTTTGTCATCAGTAAAACAATAGACACTTGATTTTGGTCAAGTATCAGCCATGGGTTTCTTCCTGTTGTAGATAGGTTTTTAAATGGGGTACAGTAGCATGTATCTTCTAAGAGTGGTTTAAGAATAGATGTCTGATAAATAAGTGACCCTTCCCTCAGTGGTGGTGGAAACATCTCAAATGTACTTGTTCTAAATAATATGGAACTTGACGGCCTTAATATTTGGAAAAATAATTCAATCTATGATTTGTTTTTTTTTTTTTCAATCTATGATTTGTTTTTTTTTTTTGTTTTCATGCTCTTCTTGATTCAAAGTATTTCATGGTTGAAAATTTCAGACTAAACTCATACGTACAACTCATAGTGATAGGTCTTGTTTTGGTAATTTTTGCACATATATACAAATTTTTGAGTGTTTTCTTAGAGGATATTATTGGGAGACTCTTGCTGTCAATAAAACCCACATCAGTTGTTATAGCAGTTTTTGGGAAACATACCATAACTTTAATCATAATATAAAATTATAAACAATATGAAAAACCCACATCAGCAATCAACCAAAACTCATTAACATTGTCTAAGAAAATTTAAAAATTCCATGCAGATGTATATATGGGTTATGGCCCATCCAGTGGGGTTAAAAAGGAACTTAGATAAACCTGTAAATAATTGAACCATGGGCCGTGATTGCACACAATGAAAAGATTTCTCCAAACAAACAGGCCCTAAATATTCTTTATCAGTTACCCATATAGGAATAAGAAGAAGACATGATAAATGAGAGAGAGCTTACAGAATGCAAACAGAAACATACCGTATCCGATTAATTGGTTTCGCTGCAGACGAGAGAATGGTCAGCAAATTATATGACCCCGTTGAGTGTTTTCCCTGCATAATCAGATGAAAAATTGTCCCAGATTTTGTTTTTAAGTCTTTAAATTATTACATGTCAAAAAAAAGTAATTTTGAATTAAATAGGACACATAAGTGCATTCCCGTAAATAACCTGAAGTGGGAGAAAAAAAAACATTTCCAGAGTAGTAAAAAATTGTAAGCTAATGCGAGTAATTGAAACATTAATGTCGCACAATATGCAGAGAACAGGTGAAAAGTAAACAATTAGAGAACTCAATATTTGACAGCTTACATCAGAGACCCCTAGCTTCAAATTCCCCCCAATAGTTGGCCACAAATAAAAAAGTTGTCATTGAAAGAAATGAAATCAAATTCCAAACAGAAACTACCCAAAAATAATAAAAAGAAATTGATAAAAACCATCAAAAAAACAAATACCTCATTTGTGTAAAGACAAAGAACAAAAAGAAGAGAGACAAAGCAATCACCATCACACTCATGATTAGTGAAACCTGTCCTGTCAAATGGTTCACCAGTTGCATATAATCATTGGATGGATGTGCCTTAACAACTGGGTCCCAATGAGAAATAGACTGACTAACTTATTTCATGCATAATAAGCTTTTTCCTTAAGATGCAAACTACATATGAACCTTGAAGAGGCCGACGCAGCAATCTGTCTTGAAACCTAATTTCAAGCATGTGAACCGCTTTGATTGAAACTTAGAATAAATTCATAAAAGAAGTATATATTCACATGCTCAGAAATCATACAAATTTCACAGCTGGAGAGTTATATGAAAGAAGTCTAAATGTATGTATTTGGGCAATAAGGTGGGCTGTGTTAAACAAGAATAAGTCACGAATTAACTATCCAAAACTCATTTAAATGATCAGACAACACTTGATAAATAAGCAAGCTTCCTCTGTCATTCGAATGCAGGTTTTGAAATACATTCCAGTGCACATACGGTCATGTTGTTAACAGTAAAAAATGAGATTAAGGTGTCCAGTACCTCAGATTACTAATAGCACATTCGAATCTCAAAATCTGAATCGTTGATGCAACAAGGGTAAACCAGATTTGGCAAGCATTCAGCATCACACTCATGAATAGTACATCACTATCCAATCAAATGGTTCACCAATTGCCTATAATTTTTGGATCGATGTGCGTCAACAACTGGGTCCCAAACAGAAATGCAAAGAGTAACTGGTTTCATAATAAGCTTGTCTTTAAGAAGCATAAAAAAAATATTTCGCCATAAAGATAGCAAATTGGATAACATATATAATATTTCCAGGGATATTGCATTGTCTATCAAACTGTGAGAAAGAGTAAAGAGTGATCTACTGTAATATTTCATCAATTTTAGCTATGGATGCAGAAAATGCAAAAACTGAGAGAGGGTATATCTTTGTAAAATAATATGGAGCTTACCAGAGATCTTTACCTAAGCCAATGACAGAGATCAATGAACACTGAGTTGGAAATGGACGCGTATATTGGCAGTTGGATAAGAAAACTCTTAGTTCTTTCGATTAAATGAAAACCAAAAACCTTGAAACCCCCTGTTTTCTGGAGAACCCTCCCAGACGTACAATGAAGATTTCACAAAACCCCCAATATCCAGAAACTATGAGCAAACAGGTGGTGAAAATTAAAATCCTTCAGTTCAATAGAGACAGATTCAAGCAAAATCAGTCCACCTGGATGCGGCAATCCATGTCAGATTTCGCGAGAATGCCCCAAATCCAGAAATTGGGGGTTATCTGGAATCAGATTGAAGAGTAGAATTAAGATTTCACAAAACCCCCAATTTTCAGATACCATGATCGAAATAATCTCTGAAAATCAACAATAGGACTAAATACAGAATGTTTGAAGAAGAATCATTACTCCAATTTAAGACAATCGAAATCAGAAAAAGCCACAACGCTCACAATCTGCTTATATGGGGGTTATCTAGAGAAGACAACATCGTTACAAATCTGATTTCGCCAAACCCCCAAAAACCACAAACATAATCAAAGAGGTTTCTGAAAATGGAAGCAGTTAATTGAATACAGAAGGATTGAAGCACAAACGACCTTCCTAGATTCTCACATGCAGCGAATATTAAGCCATCGCACTCTAAAAACCCATAACCCCTAATTTCTGGAGTGCACAATACATAAAAAAAATTAGATTGCACAGGAACTCCCAAAATCCAGGCGCCTGTAAAACCAGACATGAAGATCGGAAGCCAACGGCCCTCTCACAGGGTGGAGGGATGACATGCATGACAGATTCCGAACTATATGCCACCGAATAAGGCTATAGGAGGAAGAAGTTGTGATGGAATCAGTCGTCGAAAATACCTGAGATTTATAAGATTGGAATGGGGAAATGGTCCTTCCCGCCATCGCTCCCACCATATCCAGCGACCTTCGATCCTATCCCTCAGTCCGTATGAAGGACTGGGATGGGCTCGAGGCAAATCCAGGGAGAGAGGAGCAAATCCAAGCAAATCCAACGAGAGAGAGAGAGAGAGAGAGAGAGAGAGAGAGAGAGAGAGAGAGGCAGGATATTTGACAATTTCAAGTAATCCAGCATTCAATCCAGCAGGACAGGCTGCCCTACTCATCTCTCTCTCATCCAAAAAGGCTAGCGGTCGTACTCTGTTGGATAAGACTCTCCTATCCAACCTACTACCACCGACTCCACCCTAATATGCCGGTCCAAACGGGCCCTAAAATGGGGGGTTTGAAATCCAAGGTGAAAGTTTGGATTACATTTAGGGCTTGTTTGGCCGGGCGTATTGGATGGGATTGGAAGGGATAAGGGTGGATAGGTTTTTTAAATCCAGCAACGTCTATATTGAGGTATGTTTGGGCGGCGCAGGGATTGGATGGTGGATTTAGATAGATTCCGTGCTGGATTTGGGATTTCCTTGCTGGATTTCTCGTGAGATTGGTGGTATTTCTCGCGGAGATGCGCACCTGTTTCCTGGCTGATGATATAAAACCCATGTGGAGCCTACTGTGTATATGTATGTAAATCTACTACGTCTATTAGGTACAAACCCGTATTTAAACCATAAATACTAAATATAGATCTGATCAAATATTCCTATTAGTCACACCAATGGCAACGATTCTGGTGTATCATATGGGATATGTTGCAATCCCATGCCCGTCCGAACACGATAGGGGCTAGATAGGGAAAATCCCGTCCGCCCGTCCAAACATCTCAGCAGGTGACTTGTTGGATTTTGAATACCATGGGATTGTAAGCAATCCACTGACATAGTCAGTAATTTCTCGAAAAGGGTGCAATCTACCGTAATACAATCCAATCCTATGCGATTTGCCTGTCCAAACATGCCCTTAAAATCCTTTCAAGAGTTGATTGTGTAACATGTGTGTCATTAGGCTATTAATGTATTGGGCACATGGCCCACCAATGACATACCAAATTAATCAAATTATCAATTGTATCACTTTAATACAATGATTTAATACATCCAAACGTTGTCTATGTAAATCAATGATTAAAAATCACTAGTTAGTCACTCGGATGTGATCTTGTGCTTGAGGCCCATCCTAGACTAGGAATTTCATCATTTTCGGCCAAAAAATATATTTTAACGGGCTTATTACAACCATTGTGTCAAACATTACATATGTACACTAATTAGAGATATTAAAATTGATTTTGTAATTAAATTCAAATCCCTATAAATATACAATGCATAACTACTATTGGGTTACAGGGGATTCTGAATCCAAGGTGCCAAATACAACAGGAGGATTTCAAATCCAGGGAGTTCCAAATCCACTCTCCCAAACAGGCCCTTACGCACGTCTTAGAGAACCCTAACCTTACCTTAATTTCGATTATACCCGATATATGTACTACCACAACCAGAATAGGAAACAAATTGCGCATTTACATAAATTCTGCGTGCACCTTTGATGGCATTGACAACCATCAAAGACCAGTTGATGACATCAAAGCTATATTTGATGTCAACAAGTAGCAAGTCCAAAACTATCCAGCAATTAACTAGGATTTTTTCATATTTTCTCGATGAGATTGAGCATTTGTTGATGTCATCGACATCTGCTTAATGGAATCGAGTGGTCTGCTGATGTCATTGACAGACCCTGTTATAGACATATTTATGACATTAGACAATAATCTCCACCATGTCTTCAATCTTCACAGTCCATTGCTCCTATACCATACTCGATCTTTCATTTCTACTTCGTTTCTATCATAGCTTCACAATCATCGCTTCTCGTACACAGTTCGTCTTTACTCTATTTTTGCTGAACCTAGAGAAGTCACATAGAACTTGAATTTCTTTGTAGAAACCACTTTCATAAGCATGTCAGTCGGATTCACACTTGTGTAGATTTTCTCAAGAGTCATGCCTCCTTCCTCAAGCATTTGTCGGATAAAATGATGATGCATATTATTTTTAGTTATAGAATGATAAACCAAGTTATTTGTTAAATTAATTACACTTTGCTATCACAATTAACCAGCACATTCTCCTATCAAAGCCTCAACTGATTTATCATTCCCCTAAACCAAACCGCTTCCTTGAATGCTTGTCATCGCCATATACTCATATTCGATTATGCAAAGAGCTACCATAGACTGAAGCTTCAACATCCAACTGATCGCTCCACCCACTAACATAAATGATTAGCTACAAGTCGACCTTTCATTATTCACATTATCCGTGTAATCTGAATCCACATAATTTGCTAACTGTTGAGGGTCAAATATTGCATATTAGACCCCTGTTATGGCCTGGATTTACGTACATAATACTATTAACGATCCACTTTAATCGTATTTGTGATGCAGGGTGTATTTATGAGATTGGACTGAAATAGTATGCCAAAAGCATGGAATTAACGTTCTGATGATGCCAAGGTAAGGGACGGACTCCAGGGGACCAAGATCGACGGATTTACATGCCAGAGATCCGAGAAAATCAAGCTGTTCACATTAAAGAGGCCTGAAAGCCTTCCAGAACGCAAGATTACAGAGTTCCCACCCTCTGATCGGCTCCAAACTTCATACATCACCTAGGGACCATAAATAAGCCGTACATGTCAAATTTCATCACCTGGATCCCTACATAAATAGGTCAACGGACAGATCAGCCCATGAAATAGAGAATTGGGGCCCGCCTGAGATCTGGATATGCTCAAGTCTTAGTATCAACGCTTTAAATGCGATGACAAAACGGATGGACGGAGAGGATTTCTCGAAATCATCACGGTGGACCCCACCTGAGGATGTGTGTACATCAAACACACCCTCACCCGCACCGCATCGCACCGCCGGACGGCCGGGCGCGCCGACCCGCGCCGCGTCTCACAATTCTGGCAACGCGTTACGGCGTCCCGCAAAGACGACACGGCCGTCGGTTGTGGGCTCCATCTACTGTCCAAATGGACAATCCAAATCGTCCATCCGCTTCCTGGGGCGGCTGCTGCCTACGCCTAGCTGACGGAATTCGAAGAAATCAATTCATAGGGTTTTTAACTGTCCATACCAGAACGGACGGTGAGTTCAAAACTCCGTGGGCCACCACAAATTCAACTCGAAACTCTGCATTCCCCACCGGTTTTTCCTCCTCTATACAATAGACAGAATGGATTTGCAGTATAATCAAGGAGATGGGCCACACCATTGCCACGGAGGATGGATCCGCGTCCGTGAAACGCACGGACGCTGCCGATTTTGCGAAGGACAGTGGGCCCCACTCGTGCCCTGTACGGCCGATCCGAGCCGTCCATCGCGTAGAGGGCCACGAATACTACAAAACCATGCTGATAGTTCACTCCCATGCGTACACACGTGCGTGATACAGAGGCTACAAAAGGGCTATCCGGCGACGTTCAAAACCGATCTTTTGTATTTTCTCTCTCGGGCCGTGCTAATGGACCTTTAAAACCACCCATTCGACCGAAATTTCGTCCGAATCCAATGGACGGGGTGGATTTTCCGTAAAACACCTCTGTGGGGCCCACCGATCACGACCGTGAAAAATTGCACTTCGAGTTGCGTCACAACTCGCCACCGATTCCACCATCCAGTAGCCTATAAAGGGAAGTTTTGGACGTGGGGAAGGCATTCAGAGCGAGGAATTCGAGATCCAGAGTGGGAGAGAAGAGAGAGAGAAAGGAGTAGAGTTGTATTTTTTTCTTTCCTTCTTTGCTTTTAATTTATTTATTTTATTTTGAGAGATCTAGTCCACTCATGTGTGGCTAAACCTCTTAGCTAGGCTAAGAGGTGAAGCTTTGTAGTGTGATGGGAACTCTTTGCTTGTGCCTTTGTTTAGACCGAATTGATGTTGATTTGGGTTTTTATTAAGGGAATGTTTTCGGTCTTTAATGGTCCTGTTGTGGACCGAAATTACAATGGGTCCGCAATGGCTTTGAGCATGTTCTTTTCCTCTTGATGTTTATGACGTCGTAGAAGCCCCGTTGTTCACCATCGTCTCCGGGCATGGTTGGATGTCTGCACCCTTCCTAACCTTCATGGCATGTTGATTGGTTGGTATTAGATTCATTCTCGTTGTTTGCTTTGTCTCCTGGGCATAGTTTGGTGATGGAATCCATTCTAATTCATACACCTTTCATCTCTTGAAACCTATATCAATGGCAGTTCAGTTAATTTTCCTGATTTGTAATACAGGCTTAGATCTCCCTGATCTCTACAAGTGGATCCTCTGAATCCCTAGTTTCCCTTCTCTGATTTTTCCTAAAGTTTTAGATTAATATTTCATCATTATTCTTCAAATTACAATCGATTTAGATTTCATCTCATTCTAGTTCTATTTCTACTTAGTTTCAGATAATGTACGAGTTCCAGTCCCTTGGGATTCGACCTCGGTCTTACCGAGTTTATTACTACATCACAACCCTATACTTGTGTAACACCCTGAAAATCGGGGGCCGAGTAATTACTCAACGCCCGAGTTCCCGGTGTCACCTATCACACATTTTTATGGTTATGGTTTATCAATTTAAAAATTTGCGCAAGCTGGAACAACCTGGAACATGAATCACAACCACACATCCACTGAAATGAAAGGATACAACACAAATCACTATATACAGGTCCAAAAGAATGAAGGGGCGCCCATGGCGCCATACAACTAAATCACAAAAATAAACAAGTCCAAAAGAATATAGCTGAGCTCCCGGCCCAGCGACTCCCCGATTCGTCTACGGGTCCGATGCGGCACCGCCCATCAACTGAAAGTAGGAGTACTCCTCCTCCTCCTCCAGACTCGTACTGCCGGGCTCCTCCTGATCGTAGCCACCTGCATCTACGGAAGCGTCTGGTTGGTGTTTTAAAACACCGTCCCAGAGTGGGAGTGAGTGATCAACTCAGTGTGAACTATTAACCTTAAGTTATAACAGGCATCAATTTGAACATGAAGTTAATGAAAAACAGCCAATCAACCACACCTACAACTCTTGTTAAATGCGTATGCAATGCAATGATATGATGCATGCCCTCACCGCAACGCTCCCTCGAGCGACTCCATCTAACGATCGCATATGACAACACTCCCTCAGAGCGACCTCGACTGCCGAGTCGCCACCCTAACTAATGCGATGCAATGCGATCGTGTTAGCCAAGTTTTTAGTTAAGTCCTTTCATCCATCAGGTTGGGGATTCTGATTCACCCTACCTGTCACTGCCCTAATCAGGTTGCGAGGCCAAGGCCCCATCAATGCGTGAGGCCGAGACCCCGCGGTCCGTGATCCTGTCGGGGTCCTCATTCCCGACTCCAAGCACATGAGGCGTGCCGATAGGGAAAGGATCGCTCGCGGTCACTACGGGGAGGCGCGGTACCCCAGCGTAGGCCGACAGCTCGGTCACAGTGTCCCATTCCACCATGGCCGGCTCACGAGACTGTGGACCAATTTCTTTGTCTTGTTATCAATGGGCCACCAAGGGTCGTAGGGTGCATCAGGTTCCATACATAAGTGGGCAAACATGGTTAACAAACGGGGATGATCAGGTAGTAGGCTGATCTACACAACTAGGCGGGCATGAGACGAATGGCCTCGGGAACAAGGGTCCCATGTAGTCGAACTACAGCCACCCGAACATTTCCGCCCAATCTGCCAGACTAGCCTTAGAGTAGCCCTACCAATGGGGCTACCCTCTCTCGTCCATTTCTAACCATCCCAAGAGAGTAAGGGAGATCTACCGCATGCTACGATTCATGTTATCATTCATCACATCCATATCACATTCTCATGCATCCCAATCATACAAATCAAATACCTTTAACAACTAGCAATTCTCATTTAGAATTAAAGTGCATGTGAGTGTGTGAGTGGGGTGAGAAAGTTTTCACTTCCTCCATCTTGAAAATCATGAGTGTCCCAATAATTATTCACACATGCCATGAAGCATCACACATGAAGGCAATGAATCACATGCTATTCACACATACCATGAAGCATCACACATGAAGGCAATGAATCACATGATATTCACATTTGGAAATTAGACATGCATATTCCAACAAATCCAACAAATCATGAAAAACCCCTAAAGTTCTCTCTAGAGTTTCCAACAAGGCATCCAAGCACTCAAAATCATTATATCCATGCTAAAATTGGTGCTAGGCCACCTAAGAGCAATAGTCCGCACCTTAAAGCGGCAGGAGGCTCGGAAACGACCTAAAGGCGAGGGTTTCGAAGGTTGGCCGGCCGGAGTCCCTAAAACAATCCAAGCATGAGAGGAATCTACCCCATTTCTCCTTCAAGACAAGGATTTCAAAGAAAATAGTAAGGGATCTTACCAAGGTGACCCACAAACGAATTCCCGGAGTGGCGGTGGAGAGTTTCCCTTTTTGGAAGGGATAGAGTGTTGAGAGATCGGTTCCCTTGAGCCCCCCAACTCGGTTTAGGGTCCACCACAACCTTCACGCCTTCTCTTCCTTCCTTCTACACTTCCCTTGGTCGTTGGAGGAGGGCGGAAGCTACAAGGGAGTACCTTGTTGTTGTAAGGTGGAGAGGATGATGAAGGAGAGGTTGATTGTTGGAGATTTGGGGAAATCAAGAAGGGAAAGGGATGGGTTGTTGAGAGTTGAAGGGAGAGATAGGAGGGAGAGAGAGTTGTTGTTGAGAGAGTGAAGGGTTTGTGAGAAGAGGGTTAGGGCTTATTTCCCTAGAGTTGAGTCCTTTGGCCCCAAGCTCCCAAGTCTTCCTAAAATAGACTCATGAGACACCTAATGGTGTTGAGGTGGCCCCGACACTCCACAGGCCACCAAATTCGGCGTGGAGGTGTCCTATGACCCAACTAGGGTCCATGCAAAAATTGAGGGTGAACGGATGGGCGGATATATGATCTGAGTAGGTACTTTCGTCTCAAAAATGGCCCCGTGGGGGCTGATCTGGTGATTGGGGCAGTTCTAGCGGCCCTCTGGCCGTGAAATTTGTAGGGTAAGTGCTCCATGGCCCGATGAAGGACCCTGCAAAATTTGGAGGCAAACGGATGCGCGGTTTGGTCGTACGGGTCCAATTTGCGATCAACGGTCACCGTTCCACGATCAGGTCCCAGATTTGGTGGACGGGCGTAGAAAAATATTTTAAACCACCACCACAAATTTGGAGAAAATCCGACGGTGGATCGCCCGGAATCCCGGTTTCATTGTATGTGCCAGGCTCCATTTTCGTTTGGCATTGGTGGGGTGTATTCGGCTAGTGCCGATCCTAGTTCGGGTGTCCACGGGTCCACCGTCCGCGATGGCCCACAAGCCCAGTGTGATATATGAATTCCGAAATTTTTAGATTTTTCTGACCATCCTAGATCACTGGGTGGCCCACACGGGCTGTTGACGAATGCACACGGCCATCAGGCTTGGCGGGCCACGCCAGGTTCCATCGTGGTCAGCCTAGACTGTTCTAACGGGTTGATCCTAGCCTAATCCTATAATTACTGGTGGTACCTCACCCAGAGCAGCTTAAACGGACGGTCCTGCGGCAATTCCGACGTGGACGCCCCAGGATACAGCGCTGGTTGGACGGGACGTTACAACTTGGGGAGTGAACAAGTTTTTGGCGCCGTTGCCGGGGACTGACGGCTACGATTTTCTGAAATTAATTAGATTTAGAGTTAGTTTAAGATTAGGATTTTACTAATTTTAATTTTTAATTTTGTTTTCTATTTTGATTCATAGAACTAACTTATTTCCTATTTTGTAGATTGATAAGATAGAACTTCTAATTTGGTAAACTCTTTCTAATTTTCTAGATTTTCTAACTCTTTAGATTTGGTTTGCTGTAGAAATTTCTTCTATTTAGAAGCTAACTTATTTTGTTGTGTTTTGCAGGTTTTTGACATAGGAACTTCTAAGTCTGGTAACATCTTTCTAACTTCTCATTTACTTTCTGTATTGCTGTAGGATTTTGCTTTCTTCTAGGATTAGATTCAGAGTTAGAGTTTCACCATGTATATGCACGAGTGGGAACGTCAGTATGCTGAGAAGAATAATCTATATTGGGATGATGATTATGATAGAAATCCACCAATGTCTCAAAACTTTTCTGAAACTATCATCGAGAATCGACCGGAATACAAAGAGCCACCAGTTAAGAAGTCCTTACGCGATCATATACGGGAGAACAATTCCACCCCACGGACCGTACGTGAATGTTGGGGTTATCATAACTATGGGAGTGAGAATTACTATCACCCATCTGAGAAAAAGAAAACAATGCGTGATTATATTATGAGTGATAATAAGTATTACCAACCATCAGATTCTCCCACCTATGATCCGTATGACTATAATCAAGTGGAACCATCAAAGCGGGAAGATGAACCAACAACATGCAATGATTATTCTCTTGGATCCCATACCTTTGAGATCCAACCATAAACGATCCAAGAGGATTCATGTTTTAATCTAGAACAATTCAACCAACATGTTGCGGAAGCGATGAAAGCAATGGAAGCACTGAATTCGCGCCTTGAAAGGATAGAAGAAGCTCGTACATCCCAACTACAATCCAATCCAGAAATACAATGCCAGAAAAGTGATCCTCACTCGCTTTTGACGAAATCTGGAATTTGGAATGAGGAGTTGGATTCCATTAACGAGCACGTGGTTCAATTTCCCAATGAGCCGATCTCGATGACTGTTCAAAAGAATGATAGAGATACATGGGTGTCTTTCAAATACAGTGATGATGACACACTTTCCTTACATGATACACAGGATCTCAATGATGAGGTTGAGGTTAGTTTATTCGAACCTCAACCGAATTTAGAATGTAAGGAAAGCGACCCCATCTCAAGTGTGTACTGCACTGAATTGGAAGCTGAGAAGTATTGGGATGAGATTCATGAGAGCACAACCCAAATTCCCCTGGAATCAATCTCCAGTATGGTCCAGGTCAATGCTCAAGAAGCACACGAAGTGATCGGTCATACTGAGCTACTCCACTCACCTAACATGTCTGATTTAAAAGTGGAGGATGAGCTCACTAAAACCGACCCTTCTAGCTTCTGTGAGACATGTTTGGACCACTCTCTTGAATTGAATGATAATGCGATTCGGGAGAAGGACGAGTTGCTCACTACGACTCTAGAATTTGAAACCACTCAATCAAGACCACCATCTGAGCTGTACACGTCTGACAGTTCAACGCCTCGATTGAGTAGTTTCAATAAACAAAGTGATCCCATCGATGCTTCCCCTATTGATCTTCAATATGTTTGTGCTAGGGTGGAGCAAGAGAGCATATCTTCATATACTTTTAAGGGCGAGGGAGTCCTTGAGCATCTCACTACAGATTTCCATGAGGAAAATAAGTCACTCTCAGCTGAAATTTTCGACTCTCTTGATAATTGCTGGGCACACTTTGCAAAGTCAAACGATCTCATGTCAAAAGACAAAGTGGATGCCTTGCAAGACAACATCTCGGTAGTTATCACTGACCGAGAGAACCCTTATTTTGAAGCCCCTGTTTCCCCTGATCCTAAACGTCTACCATTAAAGGAGGAGGAGCTGAAAATTGAACCGAAGTTTGACACTTCGAAATGTGTTGAGGCTACATCACTTTTTGTGAAGTTTTCTAAACTTTATTTACTTGTAGTCTCTGATTCACCATGGGATACTAACGTTGAAACTTCTTCTATCACAGGTGAATCATACATACTCTGGTTACCTCAAGCAATGCGATGGAAAATTTCTTATGAGGTACATAAGTCTCTCTGGAAAGTCATGCTCCAGGGCACCCAAGCCTTTTGCAAAAAGGGCTTTTGGATGATCTTGTTGAGGAACTTACTGAGGAACTTATCAAGATACTGGCCAGAAGATGAACCTTGCAGCATGAGTAGTGAGTTCAATGTTTGTGGGTAACATTGCTGCAAACCCTCACGAGACTACAACTCGTCCACTAGGGGCAACCTAGGGGTTTAAAGGCTTATTGTATATGCTAAATGCAATCGAAAGCACCTGCGAAAGTGGTATAGGTAGGATTTTATTTCTTGTGTTACTTTCTCTCTCGTGCTCACCCGCTCTCATATTGAGATCTCTTGGAAAGTCTCTCACGATTCATCATCCAGGTACCATCTTCCCATCACTTCTCTTTTATTTTTGTTGTCCTATCTGCATGGCATGCTCATATCTTTTACATTGAGGACAATGTAGATTTTAGGTTGGGGGTGGGAGATTAGGTTACCTAATCAGTGTTTTCTATGTCTTGAGCAAAAATTGTAAAAATTTTTAAATTTTTTCTGGACTTTCTTGTGAATTCAAAGTGATTTTTGACAGACATCTTGGATTTAAAATTACAAGATAAGTTATGTTGGCAATTTACTACTCTTGGACTCAGTTGCTCATTAGATTTCACAGTTAAGTTTAAATTATTAATCCATGATTAGAAGTTGTAAACATTGATTGAGTCATGATTTCACATACCACATCTCACTTACACATTGAGATTTCAGTTTGATATTGAATGAGTAACTTAGTAATCGCTGAGCATGAAAAGAAACCAGCCTAAAAGATTTGGCCATCAGGGTATAAAAAGGAATTACACCATGGGTTTGCTCCCTATAGGTGTGGATTCGATTTTCCATGATTATAGTTAGTATTAGAGTATGGGCAACTAGTTTCACCATAGGTTTGCTCCCTATAAGTGAAAATTTGATTCCCATCTTGACATTAAAAAAAAAAAACTAGAAAATGAAAGAATGATCTGTGAGGGAAAGTACTAGGTTAGGTGATGGTTGTTATGAATTTTCTGATTGATTACTAATGATATCATGAAATCGATAATTTGATCTCTTAATGATGGTAGGCTGAGATTTCACTATACAATCATGGAACTCAATGTTTAAAATTATTCTAGTTTATGGATTAATATTTGAACTTGATTATGAAATTCACCGTGCATGAGAGGCCAGGAGAAATTGATAATCACCATTCATGAATCTTAAGATTTCTCATATCTGGATTGTTTTTCAAAATATCACTCGGCTTCATAAGAATTGTCTCGTAATTCTCAAACTTAAATTTTCGCATATTTTGCTCGGGACTAGCAAAATGCTGGTTGGGGGTTGTGTTGAGGGTCAAATATTGCATATTAGACCCCTGTTATGGCCTGGATTTACGTACATAATACTATTAACGATCCACTTTAATCGTATTTGTGATGCAGGGTGTATTTATGAGATTGGACTGAAATAGTATGCCAAAAGCATGGAATTAACGTTCTGATGATGCCAAGGTAAGGGACGGACTCCAGGGGACCAAGATCGACGGATTTACATGAGATCCGAGAAAATCAAGCTGTTCACGTTAAAGAGGCCTGAAAGCCTTCCAGAACGCAAGATTACAGAGTTCCCACCCTCTGATCGGCTCCAAACTTCATACATCACCTAAGGACCATAAATAAGCCGTACATGTCAAATTTCATCACCTGGATCCCTACATAAATAGGTCAACGGACAGATCAGCCCATGAAATAGAGAATTGGGGCCCGCCTGAGATCTGGATATGCTCAAGTCTTACTATCAACGCTTTAAATGCGATGACAAAACGGATGGACGGAGAGGATTTCTCGAAATCATCACGGTGGACCCCACCTGAGGATGTGTGTACATCAAACACACCCTCACCCGCACCGCATCAGACCGCCCGGACGGTCAGCGGCGCTGACCCGCGCCCGTCTCACAACGCGTTACAGCGTCCGCAAAGACGATTACCGGTCGTCGGTTGTGGGCCCCATCTACTGTCCAAATGGACAATCCAAATCGTCCATCCGCTTCCTGGGGCGGCTGCTGTCTACGCCTAGCTGACGGAATTCGAAGAAATCAATTCATAGGGTTTTTAACTGTCCATACCAGAACGGACGGTGAGTTCAAAACTCCGTGGGCCACCACAAATTCAACTCGAAACTCTGCATTCCCCACCGGTTTTTCCTCCTCTATACAATAGACGGAATGGATTTGCAGTATAATCAAGGAGATGGGCCACACCATTGCCACGGAGGATGGATTCGCGTCCGCGAAACGCACGGACGCTGCCGATTTTGCGAAGGACAGTGGGCCCCACTCGTGCCCTGTACGGCCAATCCGAGCCGTCCATTGCGTAGAGGGCCACGAATACTACAAAACCATGCTGATAGTTCACTCCCATGCGTACACACGTGCGTGATACAGAGGCTACAAAAGGGCTATCTGGCGACGTTCAAAACTGATCTTTTTGTATTTTCTTCTCTGGGCAGTGCTAATGGACCTTTAAAACCACCCATTCTTGACTGAAATTTCGTCCTGAATCCAATGGACGGGGTGGATTTTCCAGAAAACACCTCTGTGGGGCCCACCGATCACGACTGCGAAAAATTGCACTTCGAGTTCGTCTACAACTCTGCCACCGATTCCAGCCATCCAGCAGCCTATAAAAGGGAAGTTTTGGACGTGGGGAAGGCATTCAGAGCGAGGGAATTCGAGATCCAGAGCCAGGGAGAGAAGAGAGAGAGAAAGGAGTAGAGTTGTATTTTTTCTTTCCTTCTTTGCTTTTAATTTATTTATTTTATTTTGAGAGATCTAGTCCACTCATGTGTTAAACCTCTTAGCTAGGGCTAAGAGGTGAAGCTTCAGTGTGATGGGAACTCTTTGCTTGTGCCTTTGTTTAGACCGAATTGATGTTGATTTGGGTTTTTATTAAGGGAATGTTTTCAGTCTTTAATGGTCTGTCAGACTGAAATTACAATGGGTCCAGCAATGGCTTTGAGCATGTTCTTTTCCTCTTGATGTTTATGACGTCAGGAAGCCCTGTTGTTCACCATCGTCTCCTGGGCATGGTTGGATGTCGGTACCCTTCCTAACCTTCATGGCATGTTGATTGGTTGGTAATTAGATTCATTCTGTTGTTTGCTTTGTCTCCTGGGCATAGTTTGGTGATGGAATCCATTCTAATTCATACACCTTTCATCTCTTGAAACCTATATCAATGGCAGTTCAGTTAATTTTCCTGATTTGTAATACAGGCTTAGATCTCCCTGATCTCTACAAGTGGATCCTCTGAATCCCTAGTTTCCCTTCTCTGATTTTTCCTAAAGTTTTAGATTAATATTTCATCATTATTCTTCAAATTACAATCGATTTAGATTTCATCTCATTCTAGTTCTATTTCTACTTAGTTTCAGATAATGTACGAGTTCCAGTCCCTTGGGATTCGACCTCGGTCTTACCGAGTTTATTACTACATCACAACCCTATACTTGGGGAGTGAACACTAACTTGTCCCTTGATTTTTTTTGAATGTTAAGACGTAGTCTTGTATACCTCGAATGTATCAAAGTAGCCATTTCATTGCCTCTCAGTGTTACTTGCCGGGTTTAGATATGTATCTGCTAATAACACCTACCACATGTAAAATATTCGGTCTCATATAGACCATGGTATACATCAAGTTGCAACCACACTAAAATAAGGCACATGAGACATAACCTACTTTTCTTTGTTTGTTTCAGGACATTATTTAGAAGAAATCTAAAAATGAATCGTGTGGGGAGCACTGACCAGCATTACCTTGCCTATCCCATACTTCACTAATACTTTCTCAAGATTTTTAGCCTAAGATAGCCATAACTTGCTCTTTTTCCTGTCTTTGTGTTTGTCAATGATGAGAACCTTTTTCGCAACCCTCATATCTTTCATCTCAAATGTCCATGACAACTTAGCCTTCAGTATGTTGATATCAAACATGCTATGATTGGCAATGAGCATGTCATCAATATACAATACCGAGATAATGAACTTCTCATTACTCTGTATCTTAAAATAGATACAATAATCATACCCATTCCTCGTAAACATTTGACTCATTATAAAAGAATTAAATTTTTTGCATCATTGCCTAGGCGACTGTTTCAACCCGTACAACGATCTCTTCAACTTGTAAACTTTGTTCTCTGCCCATTGTATTTCGAATCCTTATGGTTGTTTCATATAAATCCGCTCTTCCAATTCCTTATGCGGAAAAGTAATCTTCACATCTATCTGTTCCAGCTTGAGATTGTATTGGGCAACCAATGCCAATACAAATCCGCTCAGCCGCACCATTATGCTCTAGTGTGTGGCACATTGTGTTGTGCCTCACGATCCCTTTATCTTTACAAAAACAATTGAATTCCCCAGAAGTGAATTTCCTACCATTATTTGTCATCAACACTTTCACCTTTTGCTCTCATTGTTTTTCTAAATTCGTCTTCTACTATTTGAAGTTGCTGAAAACCTCGGATCTACTTTTTAAAAAGTAAACCCACATATTTCTAAAATAGTCATCAATGAACGTAACAAGTTCAAAGTTAATTTTCCTATAATACTTCTCTACATCGAACTTTATATTAGATGACATAGATACATTATTTTCAGATTTGATATGCTTCCCAACATTAGTTCTAATACCACTTGTTGGGACTCGCGGAAGCACACGGAGAGGAATCAAACAAGATAATCACAATTGTACAAGGAAATCTAATAAGAGAACAATCCAAATTTACGTAGAAAAACCCTTGCGGGAAAAAACCACGGCACAAAGCGAGAACGCACTATGCAAAATGAAGTTACAAGAAATGAAACTTTACCAATCAAATCCATAAGAGGAAAAGCTCTAGCCTTTTTCTCTAAGAAACCCTCTCAAACGCTTAAGTACGTCTTAGAGAACCCTAAGCTTACCTTAATTATGATTACACTCGATATGTATACTACTGCAATCGGAATAGGAAACAAATTGCGCACTTATGGAGTTTTACGCGCGCCTTTGATGTGACCTTCGATGGTATCGACAACCATCGAGGACTAGTCGATGGCATTGAAGCCACCTTCGATGCCATCGAGTAGGAGCTCCAAAACTGTTCAGTAATTAACGATGAATTTTCTGGATTTTCTCGATGGGATTGAGCATTTGTTGATGACATCGACAACTGCTCGATGGAATCGAGTGGTCTGTCGATGTCATCAATAGACCCTGTTACAAACGTATTTAAGATATTAGACAACAAAATGCCCTTGGTGTCTTGTGCTCGTGCCCAAGCCATTGTTGGCCTTTATTGACTTACGTGGTGTGCCCGGGTGGAAAACCACATAGTTTTCCCTTCCATATGCAAATTAATGGGATTAATAATATAAAATATATAGTAAATGAAAATCACTTCTAAAATAAACAAAGCTAATCATAAAATGGCAGCATGCCGTCCGATGTGAAGGAAAAAACTACGAGATCTAGTCTGATGCAAATTCACAATAATCAAAATAATAAAAGTACAATTATTAAGAGAACTTTCTTAAATATCCCAACTACATCACCCAAAGGTGGATTATGAGCAACATGAAATAAATAAATTCTCATTAACTAAAGATTATATAAAATCATCATCAACAAAACTCTCGAATAAGACAATAGAAGAAACTTACATTGTGGATGGAGG
The DNA here is from genome assembly GCA_030180095.1 of Magnolia changhungtana. Classification (NCBI taxonomy): domain Eukaryota; kingdom Viridiplantae; phylum Streptophyta; class Magnoliopsida; order Magnoliales; family Magnoliaceae; genus Magnolia; species Magnolia changhungtana. The sequence goes on from JASAUF010000604.1 coordinate 249,084, forward strand.
TTCATTTACCCAAATGCAAAGAATTCGTTAATAAAAAGTTATTGATCTTCTCTTCTACAAAATCCATCGTTTTCTTCTCTCTCTTCTTTTTCTCCAAAGGAAAAAAAGAAAAAACTCTCAACATTTTTTCTTACCAAAATACCATTCACACATGTGGCACTAAAAATTAATTAATCCTACACTAGGCATGTCGATCGGTCCCACTCAACATCTGGAAGGACCCCACCACACGAGATATCTAAGACATGCATCGGTTGGGCCACACCGTTTTTAGCCAAAAGATGACATATACAAAATACGCTGAACCACACATTTCATCGTGGAAATTTCCCAAGCTACGTCACCTATGAGCCTCACCGTTCCCTTTGGTGTGGTCCACCTTAGCTGTGGATGAGGCTTAGTCTTCACTTGTAGGTTTAACATGCGGGGTATTCCCTAATGGACGGCTTAGATGGTACCCATATATCACGGTAGGCCCCACATAACTCGAATAATTTATTTTAACTTAATTTTTATGTAAAAAACACGATAAATTAAAAAATATCGCGATATGTTTAAAAACTCGGCAACGTTTATTACCATGCTTGATACGCACGTGTTTTGAGACCCTTTTACCGTTTTTACTGCAGTAACCATGAATTTCTGCCACCCCTATTTAAGACACAGGGTCATTATCGTCTTTTCCCCACTTTGAAAATGACAGTCCCCATACATCGCCCGACAGCCTACAGTGGGCATCCCAACCGAGGCGTACGATAAGTCCGTGCACACCCCATGCGCTTTTTATACTCGCTCTGTTGCACATGCAAACCTACCTGAAACATGCAAAAACAACGCAAAATCTCCCAAACGGATAGGAATCCTCAACCGCACCTGTTTGTAACAACCAAGCTCTGTGGAGCCCACAATGTTGAATATATAAAATCCAATCCGTCCATTGGTTTCTATCATCGCTTGTATTCAGGTGCCATATAATCAGCTAGATTTAAATCTTAGGTGGGCCACACCACAAGTAATAATGAGGATGGTATACCAACCATAGGTTTGTGTGGGGCTATCGTGGTATCAATCTTCCATCAAAACCGTTAATCATGTGTAATTTATCAGGATAGAGTGAATATACAAAAATAAGCACGATCCACATCTCACGAAGGCCACACCGCGTGAATTCAGATGTTTTGGGAGAAATTTTATATTTATCCCATCGTGTAGTCCATATGAATTTTAAAATGGGATGATATTTTGTATGTACAGTTCAGATCATCTTTATCACCTGATGGACGGAGAAGATTTATGTATACAATATTGTGGGGCCCACAGAAGTGGGGTGTTTTACACCTTGGGTAAAACAGGTGCTGTTAAGAGGATTACGGTTCCTCGCAAACGGCGCAATTCCCCACGCGGAGAGAGAGAGAGGGTGCGCAATGCGCGTGATATGCGGGCCCCACCTACAATCTTGGGTCAGGGAGGAGGTATTAAAACGACGGCGTTTCGGACGGACGTTAAAGCGCATTAGGCAAAGGTACTTTTTCATACCTTTCCTCACTTTAATGGCTTTAGTTGCTGGATTAACGGCGTTAACGTCGCAATAGAGGTGGGCCCTTGGCCCATGGAATTCGGTGGAAGGCTGCTTGCCTTTTGTGCTCGGAGAATCATGTGATAATACACAGCCCGAGATCATGAGTGCTGGAGCGGGTTAGAGGAGACCCGGACCTTTCATCAGGTGGGCCCCACGGTAACATTACCTCTAGGCTGCCTTTCATCAAGTGGGCCCACGTTAACATTCCCTCTAGGCAAAAAATCCGGTCGGTCCATCCATCATCAGGTGGGCCACACGTATGAGAAAATTGGATAAAATGAGCAGCGGTGGGTCCTACGTGTGACTGTCCGGATATATCGCAGGTGTGTGTCTCTTTTGCACGTGTACCACGAATTCTCATGAGTTTGCTAAGCCTACACGCGTAAGGGCCGAACATCTATACTCCAGCACGTGTGCCAGCGTAGGACAGGAGTACGAGATCCTAGTCGTCAATCGTCTGGGTCCTGTTTGTTGTAGATGGCCAAGTTTTCACAAGCCCTGCAACACAGTTTCTTACGTCGTGACCCACCGTATGAACGGATCAGATGAATTTTAGGCCAGATCATGTAAAGGATCAAACCACCGGACGAACGGCTTGGATCAGGCACGCGTGTGCAACGCTGGAAGTGGGGTTCATTTGCTGGTTATCCAGACCGTTGATTTTATTGGACCTCTCCTGGATGGAACTGAACCTTTGACTATTTTCTCTCGAATGTTGACTGTTGTTGTATTCTCACCCTATATTCAGGTGGGCCATTGAATCTTTTAGGAGCATCTGTGACCCACATCGGATCAACGGTCTGGATCAGAGAAGCACGATCCCTACCTTCCCGAATCGAGACCCAGGATACTAGTAATAGATTCTCTGGCCGAGGATCAGAGAGTTCCTTCTCCGATAACGAGGACTGAGTGGGCCCCAGCTGTCTCCAACGGCTATTTATGCTGATGTGGCAGGGCACTGATGAAGCTAGCAAATATTCCCGATTCGGACGCGGATTGCGTACTACCGCCGCCCGTCCTTAGCTCGGAACGGGCAGTTATGTGGACGGGCCCGCCATGATGTATCTGTACATCCAAACCGTCTATCCCTTTTCTCAGATTATTTCAAGGCAATAAAACAAAAATGAGACAGATCCAACGATCAATGGACCACACCACAAATGACTCTTGCATTTAATGCAACCAAGCTTATTATTTGGTGTGGTCCACTTGATAGTTGAATCTGCCTCATTTATATTTTTATGCCTTAAAATAATATGAGAAAAGCAATTGACGGTCTGGATTTACAGATACATTACGGTGGGCCGGCTCACAGAACTGCACGTTCTGAGCTAGGGACGGGCGGGAGTAGTACGCAATCCACGTCCGACCGATTCTGTCCTCGTGCATGTTGGGTTTTCGCGACGCGGACTCGGCGATAAATTCGCAACATACGCTGCTATATTTGGGGGACGAGAATCGTGTTTTACTCATCCCGTAAAATGCACAAGATCTGTGGGACCCACTACAATGTATCTGTGAAATCCAATCCGTCCATCAAGTGAGAAACCTTATGATCACCTTAAATACTAAATATCATCCTGGTAAAAAGCTAAGATACGCTACATTAATGGGAACGGTGTAAAAAGGAGCCTAGAAACTCTATGTTTATGCGGTGGGGCCAGCTTGAGTTTTAGATCAGAATGATTTTTGTGTACTCATTTAATCCTTGTGATTCCCAAGTGATGAACGGATTTGATTAAAGATACAGGCCATCATGGTCCCACACAGAAGCCTATGGTTGGCGTCACACCCCATTCTTACCTATGGTGTGGCCCACCCGAACTGTGTATCTAAATGATTTTTTACTACATTGTCTAGAATCAAGTACCTCACCTGATGGATGGAGCGGATTTCACATAGACAACATGGAGAGTCCTCATATGTTGATCGTTGTATGGTCTGCGTAAAACAGGTGTTGTACGGGATTCTGCTCTTATTTGGGGCAGCCACACTGGCAGCCGTTAATGAATGCTACGTCGTTTAAATCGACGGTAGTCAGGGCCTGTTGCTTTCCTCGTGGGTAAACGCGGGCGTGCCAAGGACATGCTTTGCATGCCCTGTCTTTTTCAGCTAATTTCGCAAGTGCCACTTCAGATTTCTTTTTCAGTGGTGGGGCCCACCAGATCAACGATCTGGATCACAATAAAATGAACTACACTTGAAGGTACTCATGATCGATGACACCACCTATTTGACGCGTAATTGCATGACATTAATGAGTGATGACCGGACTGGATTAGGTAGTGGCCCTCTCCAGTACCGTTTCTGTGGGCCCCACCATGATGTATGTGTTTTATCCATACGGTCCATCTATTTTACCAGCTCATTTTAGTGCAAGATTCAAAAAATGTGGTAGACCCAAATCTCAGGTGAACCACACTACAGGAATCAGTGGTGATTGAACACCCACCATTAAAAAAAATTCATATGGTCGACTGTAATGTATTTTCCATCTAATCTGTTAATTAGGTCATACGGGCCTGTATGATGGGAAAACACAAATATCAACTTGATCCAAAAATTTTGTGGCCCTCGAGACGTTTTTTTAATGGTGGGCATTCAATCACCACTTTTTCCTGTGGTGTGGTCCACCTAAGATTTGGATCTGATTCATTTTTGGGTTCATTCCTAAAATGAACTGGAAAAATGAGTAGACGGCATGGATTAAAAAAATACATCTTGGTGGGCCCACAGCACTGACCTGGAGGAGTCACTACCGAATCCGGGTCCGTGATGACCGTGCTTGAAAGTAGGCCCCATCTTGGTGGGACGACTCATTTCAATAATATAAATTGATTCAACCATAGCTAAAAAAATGCTTAGTTGAACCTCATCATATTCCATTGAAGAAGTGGGCCCCACATGATCACGCCACTTCCTAAAACGTCAAAGAAAGTGGGGTCCACCTCTATCATTTTCGGACCTTAAATACGATAGACACATAAGATTATTTCATTCCCATCATTTTCTGTACAGCTTCTAAGTCATTTTCAATAGGAGAATCTTATCACCGTTGATCAAGATATGGCCCCCATTTGATCTCACCACCTCCTAAAACGCCAAAGCAACTGAACCCCATCTTACCGGTCACCATCCCATCTTAATACAACGTAATGTTGCTTTGCCACATTTTAATAACCGTGGCAACTCATTTACCGTACACGTGGCATGATGGATGCTAATCCAAACCGTTCGTTTTGTGGGGCCCATTGTAGATTGTGTTTGTTCTGAGTATCAAATTGATCATGATTGTAATCATCTGACCTTTTTTATTTCAAATCTCCATTTGATCGTAATACGAGTACATGATAGAGCTACCTGCCCACCATACATCTAACAAGCAATTCTAGCCATCCGATCATTGGCCTTAAGATAACGCTGAGAAGGATGCAGCTTTTGAAGCATGAGCTACGTGGCCCACAGATGGACATTCACGATTCATATATCATCATCTGCCACGTGTATGGTGGAGAGGGAGATGTACCATACCTTTGCTCTTGGGACTACTAGTGGGCACGAGTCCTGACACGAGCTTTGCAAAGTCCACACGAGTTTACAAGACAAGCTTACGTACACGCTAGCATGGCCCACAGGTGTAATATGATTTTTCCTGAAAGTAAATCCAGTCCGTTCAGAAGGTGGCTACACAATGTTAGAAACGTTTGGACGGGTAAAAAAACATCATCAAAAATCTTTAGGCCCCTGATGAATGGATTGGATCTTTTAGCCATGTGCCAAGCTAGCACATGCGTGCCGTGCCCCTGAGCTGCCTAGTACACGCGCGTGTGCTTAGGCAAATCTCACATGTGTCAGCCTGTCAAGTGTGCGGGACATCTGAGCAATGCATAAGGTGGCCGCCACCGTGTAGATAACCAAAAACCAGCCCGGTCAACTCATGGTGGGTTCCAACCCTATCGAAAGTGGAGTGCTTTTCTACATGCACACGTGTAAACCACTTCATGCAACCTACATGTCCACGTGTGGGCAGATTAGGTGTTACACGGGTCATTCACCAATTTTTATAGTCCAAATATCAGCTTGATCCAAGACTTTTATAGTCCACAAATCTTTTAACGGTCATTCACCAATGTAAAAGTCGTCTGGTCCACCTGAGATTTGGATCTCCTTGATTTTTGGGATCACCCACTAAAATGATCTGAAAAAAAGGATGGACGGTATGGATATACAAAAAATTCATCAAGGTGGGCCCCACACGGTAAGAATGACACCTAATCCACTCCCCACGTGCGGGACTAGCAAACCTGAAACCTCCGCTCCCATAACGATTTTCCCCAAGTGTAGGTGTTTCCTACACGTATCGTGGAGGGTACTATTGTAATTTCGTGGAAAATCAGGGTCATTGATGAGATATCCCCACTGACTGAAAAGAAAGCTGGTGTCTGGGGCGGTTCCCTCATCGGCACCGTTGCTCTCCCACATTTTATCAGTTTCTTGTGCGCTGTTCTGACGGTTCCTCTGCAGCGCTTGTAGAATAAGCTTCTTCTATAACGTGGCGTGTGGAGCCCACCGTAATGTGTACATGAAATCCAATCCGTCCAACATGTGAGCCCACTCATCTTTTCTATAGGAATCAGAAATCAGACCCTATTAGAAATTAATGTGGGCCACACCATGTAAAATCATACATAAGACTTCTAAAATCACATGATGTAGCCCACCTGAGGTTATGGGTAGCATCATCTGAATGGACTAGATGGCATGATAAACCAAGGTGGACCCCACACTCGAACAGGAAGGTTTGAATAGTAGGCCCCATCATCCCCAAGTCTTCCCTGTGGTGTGACCGACCTCTGTTTTGGATGGATGGATGTTGTGGGCCCCACAAATCGCGTTCTAGAGTAAAAGCTGTCTCCAAACACTGTAGAACTGGCCTCATTAACTAAAACGTCATTAGTACAGATAATCTATGCTATCGAAAATTTAAATATCTCTCCAGAGAGAACCTCTCCCTAGGGTGGATATCATGTGAGTTTCTTCCAAAGTTTTTAAACTGTGGAGAATCATTCAACCACCACTCGGCTACATGGGTAACAATCCACACCGTCCAAATCATGGGACCCATGTTAATAGAGTATTCGCTTAAAAATGGACTGGCAAGATTATCGTGAGAATCCAAATAGTGGGTATCAAATATATGGTTATCATAGCTAAATCAATATGATTTTCAGCATATGACTATTATGAAGTGGGGCCCATATCATGGACGGTCATGATCTATATTCGGTTGTCTGTAGTCAGATAGTGAATGAATTAAAGAGAATTACTAGCTTGTAGCAAACGCGGAGCATACTGTAACCCACAATAAAAAGACGTTCCCCCGTTTCTTCTCCCATACTTCTCTCTCTCTCTCTCTCTCTCTCTCTCTACAGAGATTCAAGCAAAAGAGAGAGGGAGAGTTGAAACAGAAGAAAAACCAACATAGATTGAGAGAAAAAAAAAATGGTGGGTGCTTTGTATTTTTTCATGATTTTTAGCTTTACCAGCTTTATTCAAGCAACTGCAACACTCCAAAATCTCCCCATCTTGTCTTTTGATGAGGGTTATACACAGCTCTTTGGGGATAGTAATCTCATGCTGTTGAAAGATGGGAAGACAGTCCATATCTCTCTTGATGAAAGAACAGGTCTACCTTCCTATTCCCTCTCTCTCTCTCTCTCTCTCTCTCTCTCTCTATTTGATATATTAGCCAACAAAAGAAAAGAAAAAAAATCCATTGAAAGATATCAAATAATGTTACAACGCACACGTCAGATTATCATGCATAATCCATCCTTTTCTTGTATAAAAGCTGATTTTTTTTTTTTTAAATGGATGTTTGAAATTCACCCATCTTTTCTGGGTTTTTCTTCCCTTTCTTTGATAGATAAACTAAGAAATTTTCATTGAATGATATTAAAGAATGTTTTTTTTTTTTTTTCTACATTTTTCTTGATTTTTTTGGTCTAATGTAAGCGGAAATTTTATTAAAGTGATTATTGTATGACTCTGTTATTATTATTTTTTGTCATGTTTTTCTTTGATAGATAAGATAAAAATTTCATTGAAAAATCATAAAAATGGTTAAAACGCACACATCGACCGACTTTCGAGCATAGGCTATCTTTTTCTTGCATTTTATTGGTATGCGTACAAGTTCAAATTCTACTAACCTGATGTATGTAATTCACTCCTTTTTTCTGGGCTTGTTTTTAAAAGATTAGCTGAAAATTTTCATTGAAAGATATTGAAGAACCGTCCCGTAAACCTCATACTATCTTTTTTTTTTTTTTTTGAAGGGGGTGTATAAATTGAAATTTTTTTGAATTGGTGTTTGAAAGATATCAAGAATAGTATAGAGAAGATGTAACGGACAATCAAATAGCTGATTGTAGCATATCTTTTCTTGCATTGAGAAGGAAAAAAAAAAAAAAAAAACTGATTTTTACCATTTTTTTCTATCTTTGTTTTTATTCTTTTCTATGTAAGCTGTAAATTTCATTTCAAGAGATTTTTTTTTTTTTTTGGGGTATATAAGATGAATTTTTATTGAATTTATAAGATGAGGAATCTTTTTGAATCCATTTTGATTATTTTTATTGCAATTCTTTGAATACCCAGGTGCCGGATTCGCCTCTCAAGATCTTTATCTACATGGGTTTTTCAGTGCTTCAATCAAATTGCCGGCAGACTACACAGCTGGTGTCGTTGTTGCATTCTACGTAAGTAGTAGGTGGTGTATAATTGAATTGGATACTCTGTTTAGCTCTGTTTTCCTCTGTTTTTCTATGTTGGATTTGTTTTGCTGCAGATGTCAAACGGAGATTTATTCGAAAAGACTCATGATGAATTGGATTTCGAATTCTTGGGAAATATAAGAGGGAAAGAATGGAGGATTCAAACAAATGTCTATGGCAATGGAAGCACTGGGCTAGGACGGGAAGAGCGGTATGGGCTTTGGTTCGATCCATCGGAGGATTTCCACAAGTACAGCATTCTTTGGACTGATGATCAGATCATGTAAGTTTTGGGAAAATCAGGCAAATATAAGAGACGGGGCTTCCTGGGTTTTGCCATTTCTTCCAATCTCATTTGCATTAAAAAAAATGGTGTTTGGTGTTTATTTACAGTTACTAGGAGAAGGAAGAGTTTCTCTTTTAGGTTAAATGTTGCATTTACTGGCTTTTTGGAAATGGGTTTTCTTTCATTTCAATCAAGGGTGGTGATTCTTTCTTTCTTTGGGATTTATAAATACCAGATAGATGTGTGGTTCTGATCTTGCTTTGTTTTTTTTTTTTTTTTTTTAATATTATCTCAGTATTAATCTAATAGCCTACTTTTCCCGTAGGTAAACAAGATTACTAGTATTTCTATTAAGGATAAATGGGATTTTTGAAACTTTTATATCATTTTGTTAAAAGGTCTAAGGCTATTTTTTCTCTTTTCTTAATTCTCTTCCGTATATATATTTTTCTCGTAAAAAAAAAAAAAAAAAAAAAAAAACCTCTCTCTAACACACGCACGCAATCAAGGGTGGTGATTCTTTCCTTCTTTGGGATTTATAAATACCAGATAGATATGTGGCTCTGATCTTGCTTTCTTCCATTCATAGATTTTATTTTATTTTATATTATCTCAGAATTAATTTAATAGCCCTTCTTTTCTTGCAAGTAAGCAAGATTTCTATTGTTTCTATCAAGGATAAGTGGAAATTTTGAAAATTTGATATCTTTTTGTTTAGGAGGTTAACGGCTATTTTCTCTTTTCTTATATCTCCTGTATATGTTTTCCAGAAAATAAAATTGCAAAAAAAAATAAAATCCTCTGTATCAATGTGTTGTTGGTGTTTTTAGTCATCAATCTTTTCTTTGATTGGTTTTGAGCCGTTGATCTCATACTTGAGGTGTGTAGTATGTAACATGAGGACATCCAAGCATGCTGCCACAAGTGCCAAGCTAGATTTTATGTAGGACATCCAAGCCATGTATCAGGCATGACCCACCATTGTAAATCATCAGGCCAAAAACTCAAGTGTCCATTAATTCCTTAATGTAAATGGCTGTCCGACCTTATCCACGGCTTGGATGTACAATGATTTTGCCAGGTTGCCACATTCATCTGCATGTAGACCTAAAATACCATTTTGCATTTGATTGTGATTTTTCCCTCCCTTTTTTTCTACAGATTTTATGTTGATAACATCCCAATTAGAGAAATTAAAAAGACAGAAGCAATGGGTGGTGACTTTCCTTCCAAGCCAATGTCACTGTATGCCACAATATGGGATGGGTCCACATGGGCCACATCAGGTGGGAGATACAAGGTAAATTACAAATATGCCCCTTACGTCGCCGAATTCTCCGATCTAGTCCTCCACGGCTGCGCCGTGGACCCCATCGAGCAGTCTCCGGGATGTGATGATAGTCACAACGATCTCAATCGCTTATCCAATCCCACTGCCTTAATCTCGCCCGATCAACGGTCAAAGATGGCGGAATTCAGGAAGAAATACATGACATACATGTATTGTTATGACCATGTGCGTTACCCGACGCCCCCGCCGGAGTGTGTCATCAACCCGCGCGAGGCCAGTCAATTCCAAGGGTCCGACGGGGTGAAATTCGGTGGCCGCCACCGCCGCCACGGTAAGCGGCACCACCGGACTCCGGCGGCCGCTACAGGGAGAGAGGCTACCACCACACTCTGATAAGTTAATAATGTAATTCCTGTATGTTCGTTGGGGGGCTTTTTTGTCATTTCATTTTCCTTTTTTAATTTTTGATTTTTGGGATATTTGTGGGGTTTGTGTATAGTGAGAAATTTATTGGAGGGTGGTTGGTGATACATATGTTATGTAGGCTTTACGTGGGTGTTATCATATCATACTTAGTCCTGTGATGTCTTTCCTTGTTATTGAATTTTTTGTACTTGTCATCTACCTGATATTAATAATATTTGCAATCCAAAAAATAATAAAGAGGCAATAAAAAGGTGGGCCATGATTCTTACGGTGGGATTTTACATGGAAATGACGAAAATGCCCTTGGGAGTTGGGACCATAGTAGGGCTGAAAGTTCGGTGGTTTGGGTTGGGTTGGGTTGGGTTGGGTTGGGTTGGTGCTCAACCCTAACTCAACCCAAGGTTCCTATACCTCAACCCTACCCTAACCCAACCCAACCCAATCTCGAGATGGGAATCCTCAACCCAAGTCCAACCCAAGCAGGCTCGATCGGGTTGGTTGGATGTATATGTGTTAATATTTTCGTTATTACATTAGTTTATTATATTTTAATATAGGACTTATTTCTTGTATGTATAATTTTATTAATTATATATGTAATTATTTATTATAAAAAACTTTATTTTTTTTCTCTAAAAAGACAAGCTAAATTATAGGACAACTACTCTTTTAAAAATCATGTAGCATAGCATGCAATCTATTTGGGAGAGAGAAGTCTAGCATATCTTGTTAGCTCAAGTCCTTGGAAATGGTGTGGACAAATGAGACCTGACATCACTAGTGTGCCTTCGATACAAATGACCGACACTCAATTATAATTTATAAGTAATTAATAATATATTGATCAGGTTCGGGTTAGGTCGGGCAACCCGAGACCTCAACCTGAGCCCAATCCAAGTTTTATCAGGTTGGTGATTGTATAGCCCAAGCTTGAGATCGGACTCGATACCTCCTGCCCGAGCCCAACCCAATGTCGGGTCGGTCGGGTTTGGGTTGAACCCGCCAAACTTTCAGCCCTAGACCATAGGGGTGGGGTTGAGGGTATTTTGGTCATTTGGGTGTGGGTATTATCATATCATACCTAGTCCTATGATTTTTTTTCCTTATTATTGATTTTTTTGTAATTGTCATCTACCTGATATTAATAATATTTGCAACCCAAATAAAATAAAGAGACAATAAAAAAGTGGGCCATGCTTCTTATGGTGGGATTTTACATGGAAATGTCGAAAATGCCCTTGGGAGTTGGGACCATAGGGGTGGGGTTGAGGGTATTTGGTCATTTGGGTGTGGGTATTACCGTATCATACCTAGTCCTGTGATGGTTTTCCTTATTATGGAATTTTTTGTACTTGTCATCTACCTGATATTAATAACATTTGCAACCCAAAAAATAATAAAGAGACAATAAAAAGGTGGGCCATGCTTCTTATCGTGGGATTTTACACGGAAATGACGAAAATGCCCTTGGGAGTTGGGACCATAGGGGTGGGGTTGAGGGTATTTTGGTCATTTGGGTGTTGGGGACTTTTTGTGGAGGCTGGTGTGGGTCACTCTCAGGGTGGAAAGGAATGGCATGGTTTAAAGGGGACATGTGGCAGAATGTAGGCCCTTGATTTTGGTGTGTGGATGTTTGTGGGGGGACCCTGAGAGCAAGAAGCAAAAGAAGAAATCTTACAAAGGTGTAATTAATAGGGGTGTTTTGACGGATTCCAAAGGGTGTGGTGGGGCAGTTGGGTGTTGAGTGGACAACTTCTGAGGCTTTTGTTTTCTTGTTATTGTTTATTTCTGTGTACTAAGATGGTCTGCATGTGTAGAGAGAGAGAGGGAAGAAGAACATCTAACATTCAAGATGGAAAGTAGGTGAAACTAGTTGTATGTGGGGCCCACTTTTTGTTTGTATGGATCCAACCCGTCCAGTGTTATGACCTTACCTTGATAATTGTTTTCTCCCAAAAATTAATTCGATCCAACCGTTGGACGAGCCCAAGTGAATTGAAGCTCTTGTGTGAGGTACTCTCTCTATCTCTATACCTATGGTAGGCTTTTTGGTAGCGATGGAAATCAAGGGTGGGACAACATGATGAATGGTTTACATCAGTGATCAGATTGTAGTAATGATTAATGCAGGTGTCCATTTCACTAATCATTGAATGGATGGCTAAGATCTTTCAATAAAAGTAATTCTTGGATGGTGGACGGCCTAGATTAATTACCAGACCATAGTACAATCAATATGGTTCGTTCATTTTCTCAACCATTGTGGATCACACGTGTGCAAATATTACCTTATGTGGACAACATCAAATCCACCCATCAATTCAATTGCATCATATAAAATTTATATCTAAGAGTTGCGGTTGATTATGCCATATAAAAATGGCCACATTTGTTAAATTACTTTAAGTAAATGTTAAATAAATAAAATTGTAGTAGTATGCATGATTCTAACTTGTAAAGACAGGCAAACATGGTCATTATAGTTTCTAAAAATCAAAACAAATAAAATATAATAATTGCTAGCATTTTCAATGACCAGTCACTGAAATCCTATGACATCCAAACGCACCTGGATTTGAAATGACTTTTGAAACTTATTTGGACAAAGACTCAGGTTTTTTTTCTTGCAAATGTGACACACGTATGTGGAACTTTAAAATGTTGGTGAAGTATCACGAGATGTCCCTCTTGGATTTCATGTATATGGATTTGTTGTTAATGTCTTAAATATGTAAACAACTGGGTGGGTCTGTCCATGTCATTGACAGAATAGTTGATGCCATCAAGCATATGTTGATGCCATCCGAAAAATTAAAAAAATCATGTTTTGTCACTGAAATGTTTTGATGTTTTATTCGTTGTTATTGAAGGTGTTCGGTGCCATCGACAAATCGTCAATGCTATCGAAATGATGGGTTTTTTTGACCCGTTGTCCATCGGAAAAGTTTTAAATCGGATGTGCAAGTCCTTTGTTTAGGATGCGCAAGTCCTTTCTGAACTAGGATGCGGAAAGGAGTTTCCTAAAAAGGATTTTTCTACATATATTTGTGTTGAAAAATTACAAGAGGGCTATCAAAGGTTTATTTGAGGTTTTTCTACTTTGCAATTTATATCTCAACGCTTCTATGTCCTCATAATCGGTTAGATCTCTTCGTTTTTCTATTTCTCTTATTGTTCATCCACTGCTCTGAGATGAACGTTCTACTTCATAGTGGACTGTTGATCTGGACAAGGTCCCGTGGTTTTTACCTCTTTGAGGGTTTTCCACGTAAAAATCTCTTGTATGGTGTGTGATTGTTGCATTGATTATTTTCATTGCTTTATTATCCATAATTCTGGTTTGTTTCGGGAAGCTAGATCCTAAGGTTTGTGCAAGGCACCCCAACACAAAATCCCATTGAGCACGCTCATAGAATTGCACAAGTGTTGATTTGTTTCCTATTCTAATTGTGATACTATGTGATGTTATATATGTAGGGTGTATAAAAAAATATAAGTGTTTTGGATTTTTCTAAATTCGTTTCTAAGGTTTCAAGAGTATAGCTTGAGCGGGTTTTTCTAAATTCATTTCTAAGGGTTTCAAGAGCATAGCTTGGGCTTGAGGAGTAGATTCAAAATTTGTTCGGATCGGTAATCTCTATCTCTTTTAATTTTTACTTTAATAGTATGTTATTGACGCATTGTGCAATGGTTTTTTTTTAAAATTTTTTAGAGAGGTTTTTTTCATATAAAATTTGAATTGTTTGTGTTTATACTTGGTTGTGTGATTGGTAGTATTTTGCTTGATTAATTTTCTTGTGTTTTTGCATTTCTCCAATAAAATGTACATGGTGAACCATCTCTGAGTGCAGATGTTGTATTTTGGGCACACCCATTTACATTTCGGCTTGCTGGGTTGCAATTGGCCGGGACAGGACTGGCCTGAAAGGTCCGAGAAAGCCCCTCCGATCAGTGTCAGATTCTCATGCTGGTCCATCAAAACTGAGTTGAACGTAATGGATGGTCCAGATCAATGATTTAACCTTCCTAGCATCTAAAACACCCACCCAGAACACTAAGGATGCGATGGTGACCAGGGTCTACTAAGCAGGGCCCATATGTACTTTGGATGCCCTTTCTTTTTCTTTCTTTTGTTGAAGTTTTACTTGGTAAAGCTACGGTGGTCCGCTGTGATGCACTCAGTCTTTTTAGAGATGTGGACAGTTTTACTATTGATCTGGACGGTTCATTAGCTTTATCTGCTTTTTCATGCTCTACCATGAAAATCATATTAATTAATCAGATGATGCTGAAACGTTGTCCTCTCATCTCATCACCGTCCATCTGCGTAGAAACTGATGAGTTGCTTATGGTCGGATGAATGGATTTAGTGGAAATGGGTTGGGTCAGCCCACTGGTCTACTAGCTGACCTGCTTCTGAGGCAGGTTTGGTCAATCTAAATGGATAATGGGTCAGGCTTAGGGTTAGAATTGTGGACCGTTTACTTAATTGGTCAAGCTTGGGTAGGGTTTAGGGTTGAACCCTAGTGGGGGTGGCTAACAGTGAAGTGTGATCTGACAGTGGGTGTACTAACAAGCTAATTAATTAATAATTTTTTTTAAAGGGTTTAGGGTTGAACCCAACCCAACCCAACCCAACCCACCCACATATGGCTTATAAATGGGCTCACAAAGATGACTCGGCTCACTGGTTGAGTTGTAACCCGACTGAGTCAACTCGACACTGAGATCTCAAGTCGATAGGAAAATCAGTCCTGGGTCTAACTCAATCTCAACTTGAGATGACCTGTGGATTTAACTTGACCACTCGATCGACTCCACACGACTCATGGTGACTCAAGAACATTAATAAAATGGGCCGGGTTATAATAAAATGGATCGGGTTAGTCGATCCCAACCCCGTTATAGTTAAATGGGTCAAGTCAAGCTTTGGGTTGATTAGAGTTGGGCATCGAGTCAAGTCAGACCGAGTTAGGGCTGACTTGACTAACTCGATCCGGTTTTGAAAAAGGTATGACCCGAACTTGACCCGACTTGGTACCGAGTCTAGCATGCCTGACTCGATCTGAGTCCGGGTCTAGCCTGGACTAATCCGAACCGAGTCTGACCTAGTCAAAAGTATTGAGTCAAGTCAAGTTGGCATCGAATCGAATTGAGAGAGAGAGAGAGAGAGAGAGAGAGAGAGAGAGAGAGAGAGAGAGAGAGAGGAGGAGGAGGAGGAGGAGGAGGAGGGTGGTGATGGTGGGGGGGATGTCGAGCTTGGAAGAGGAGAGAGGGAGGGAGTGGAGAGGGGAGAAATAGAGAGAGGAGGAGGTTGGTGATCGTGGTGGGTGGTGCACGAGCTTGGAAGAGGAGGCTTGATGAGAGGAGAGAGAGAGAGAGAGAGAGAGAGAGAGAGAGAGAGAGTGTGTGTGTGTGTGTGTGTGTGTGTGTGTGTGTGTGAGAGAGAGAGAGAGAGAGAGAGAGAGAGAGAGAGAGAGAGAGAGTTTGAGATCCGGTCGGGGTCGGTGTCGGGTGCGGCGGGTAGGGTTAGAGATACTTAGAAATTAGGGTTTTCTTATTATATATATAGTCGAATCCAAGTCAAGTCTGACCGGATCAAGTTTCTGGTCAAGTCGGGTCAAGTTACTGGGTAACTTGGACTCTATTCAGTTTGAGTTTGAACTGGGCGAAGCTTACTCGGTTCGGACCGACTCACCCATTCGGTTTGGATCGAGTCGGGTCTAAACGAGTCGGACGAGTCAAATTAGGTGAGTCCAGCCGTCCCATGCCTAGCTCTAAGGTTGATGAAGCTTTTAAGCGGAATATGGTCAGGCCAAGGAAACCAGTTGGGTCGAGCACAGGTAACCATGACCTGTCCTTACCTGAACCCGACCCATTGCCACCTTACCATTGGATCTTAATTAATCCAAACCATCATTTTTGTATACCATTAATCAGATGGATAAGTTCTTTTGATTGGTGTGAATTTTCCGTGATAACCCATTAAAGTGGTCAACCCTAGCTAATGAAGGATCCAGATCTACTATTTGG
Source organism: Magnolia changhungtana (assembly GCA_030180095.1). NCBI lineage: Eukaryota > Viridiplantae > Streptophyta > Magnoliopsida > Magnoliales > Magnoliaceae > Magnolia > Magnolia changhungtana. The sequence goes on from JASAUF010000604.1 coordinate 265,475, forward strand.
CCATCCATGCATTCAAAGGCTCTGGAGAGCACCCACTAGTAGCACCATTGCACCCTGGGACCACTGAGCTCGTCTTCTTTTCTATTCTTATACAATATATGATTTTTTATTTTTTACTTTTATAAAGCATGGCCCATACATGTGTAGAGGTCGGACATTGGAAATTTATATTCAGAGTATTAAACCCATCCTTCTTGACTAGCAAGATTCCTTACATGAGGGCTCATGTTTTGGAAATCCAAACCATTGAATTGATGAGAAGAATGGGATGCCTCAAATATCTCTTAGATTAGAAAATCCTATCCTTTTCATGTTTGTCCCTCATTCACTAATTTAAACATGTGATTCTTTTTCTGTTTGGATGCAATCAAAGTTGTGTTCCACGCAGGATATAAAGTTGGTAAGTTAATCTACAGAAGTAGGAAGTGGATTGCGTCCTGCCCCTATAATCTGTCTAGGAAGGGCTCTGTGGGGCCCTTCCGGGATGTATGGCTTTTATCCATACCGTCCATCCATTTTTTCAGATCATTTTAGAATATGAGCCGAAAAATAGGAAGATTCAACGCCCAAGTGGACCACATTGTGGATCGAACATCCATCATTAAAAACTTCTTGGGAGCTCTAGAAGTTTCGGATCAAGGTGATATTTTTGTTTTCCATTCATCCAGATCTACATGTCCTTATGAATAAGTTGGATGGAGAATAAACCTTCTAAGATGGGCCTTAGAAAGGTTTCAATGGTGGATGTTTTTATCACTGCTTTTGTGTGTGGTGCGGTTGCACTTGAGCCTTGTATCTGTCTCATTTGTTTAGGCTTGTATCTTAAAAGACTTTAGAAAATGGATGGATGGCATGGATAAAAAGCACACATCACGGTGGGCCTCACAAAGCCTCTACCTGGACGAATCATTATGCTTCTCAAGAAATAAGAAAATTAAGGACAATTTTTCAAAAATTGACTATTGACAAGGATAGTATGCCTATGTCAAAAGGAGAAGATAAAATGTGAGGAATGTTTATTACTAATTTAGCATACATAGGAGCATGTTTATTACTAATTTAGCATACATAGGAGAATGTTTATTACTAATTTAGCATACAGAGGAGCATGTTTATTACTGATTTAGCATACATAGAGGAATGTTTATTACTGATTTAGCATACATAGGAGAATGTTTATTACTAATTTAGCATACATAGGAGCATGTTTATTACTAATTTAGCATGGAGTGTGTGTACTGACATGGGTGTGTACTAACGAGCTAACCCAAAAAAAAAAAAAAAAAAAAAAAAAAAGGAGCATGGTGCTCTCTCTCTCTCTCTCTCTCTCTCTCTCTCTCTATATATTATTATATATATATATATATATATATACACACACACACACACACATACACACACACACGAATGCCAAATGTGTCATGTGTGTGACCTACCATACTCTAGTATCCTTCCATGTGTACCCTCAATCTTAGAAATTATTTTCAAAAGGGTGGATGTTTGTTTGTATCATGCGAGAATCTAAATTAGATTCAGAACATATAAAATAACGAATACGTCTTAACCACTTATTAATCATCCTTGTAATTAGTTTGAACTATTTGTCATGCCTTGAACTCGAAAACCGGGCTCACAAAATTCCCGATTGTCGAATCCAGCGCCAACAGCCTCCGTAGTACCCCATTCTCGGGTCCCAGCATCCAAATATCAGGTTCCGATCCTGAGATGCTATAAAGAGGATTTCAGACATGATTCGATTCGTAATGAGCATAACAAAAGCATAACCTACGAACAATAACCACAAGAACACCATCACAAAATCTACTATGATCAAAAACTTTAAGTATAGTGCATAGGAAAGGGAAATACAAGGTAGTGACAATAACAAAAACTCCAACAATGGCACAGACGCTCCATCATAAGAAGACTACGAGCGTGCTCCAGCGTACACCGCACGCATCAACCGTGCATAAGCTTATAGAAAGCTTAGAGGGTGGTGTAAGTGTGTGCGCAATATAAGCGTGCTCAGAATGCAGTCAGCCGTACCAAGGCTATGCGGTGCAAGATATGAATACTATCGGCCATGTCAAGACCATGCGATGCAAGATGCAGCTCAAGCATGTCAATCCTCATCATATATCAGTACAGTTCCCATTCAGGATAATCACCGGGGTTTAGTACACTCCAAATGACACTGCCGCTCTCCTAGCCGCACAGTCCAAGTGAGCGTAAGAAACTTCACTATCCGCCTGGCCAATAGTCTACCAATACCTATCCGGCACGTCGATAGTGGATCCATTCAAGAGCTGGTCAAACTCAGCCTAGTATTGCCCCCTACCCTCGGACAAGTAAGGCCACACCCCTTTTCCAACCAACCACGACACAGTGGGAGACGCGGCCTCCTGGTATTCGGCCCTCATGTGCTCATATATTCACTCGGTCTCGACGTTGGAGTCATCCTCTGGTACCATCGGGTTTAGGGATTTTCACCCAGGGACATCTATGGCGCCCCAATGCTAGAATCAGTATTTTCGATATCCAATATGGCCATCCACGAAGTGTCTGTGGAGCCACAGCCCTGATGTCACCAGGGCGTACAAGAATCACGACACACAAATGCGATATGCATGAACCACACTGTCCAATCATGCAACAATCCTATGTATACCACGCGCTCATGTGGGTAACTCCTATCAATGAGTCCCCTAAATAATCTGCCCAATGGCATATGCTATGATCAGTCACTACTCATATCAAGCATACAGATTATGCGTATGGCATGAGTCATGGAACTATACTAAGCATGTTATAAGATGATAAACTATCGATAAGTATGGGCCTATCAATGGGCCCTAAGGAGAGTTACAATGCGGACATTTAATCAACATTGTACTTATAATGTGGGTGTCAAACCATCATTGCTCCCAAGGCATAGCCCACCATAAATATTGTAAGACCCGTATCCTTGACCGTACCGTTACATAGACTTTTGCGGTCTTTCCAGTCGAATTCCGGCAACCTTCGACCCTTAACCGGCGTTGCGCACGACCCTGATTCACATGCCGTCAACTCGTGTCGACTCAAACCGAGACTTGTACCATCGCGACGCGGTTCCGATGCCGCGACTCGCGCGCCGAGGCGATACCCTGGCCAGGAGATGTGGGCCAGCGTTCGATGCGAGGAAAACGCCGCGCGTTGCGAAACCTAAGAGAATCTCAACAAGATGTCACATCAATCACCCATCAATCAATCCCATCATGTCAAGTACACATCAACTTTTCACCTTTCCCAAGCAAGCCCCAAAGTCAAAAAGTTCTTACACAAGCATGCTTCTCTTACACATATGGCCAACAAAGTCAAAAAGGTGCTCTTACACACCCATCACCACCACATCCATCACACCACATCCATCACCCATCTCTCTCTTTACAACCCTCTCTCTCCTTCATTTTCAAGACACTTTCCCAAGCAAGAGCTCTTCACACGTCCAAGCCTCTCCAACTCTCCCAAGCAACAAGTGTGGCCCACCTTTCCTACCCCTTCATCTTCCATCTTCACCATCCATTCATCATCTCCTCCATTGGAATTGAAGCTAAGGAGCTAAGGAACCCATAGGAGCAAGAAGATCAAGTGGTGGGTGTTTGATAAGGATAGTTTTCATATTTTTAAGATGGGCCAAGTGAGGCCAACCGATCAATGGTTTGGATCTCACTTAGGACCCTAAGATGTGGCCGATGGCCCGCTTTGATCATCATGATCATTCCATGATGGGGCCATTCTCCATGGCCCCCATCATGATGTTTATTTTCTTCTATACCTAGGGTCATCTAGACCGTTCATTTTAGTGGAGAAGGGACCTCCACCGTTGGATTGTTGATTTAATGGGCCCATGTGTAATGGGACCCACTTGATGTATGATTGGTTACAAGGGAGGGCCCATAGTGTCGGGGCCCCTCCATCACGCGTGTCCCACACCTCTCTCTCCCTCTTTCCTTTATGTTTTGTGTGATAATTTGGCCGTGTGGCCCACTTGGATGGACCCCACTATGAAGTATGTATTTAACACAAGTCACTTGTAGTTGGGGCCCACTTTATATGTATTGGATTGACAACATTTATCATCTGGCGGCCCACCTAAGTAGTCCCACTTCCTGTGCACTTGGAGGGACGCTGGACGTCATTTGGAAAACACAAATATAAGCTTGGTTCAAGCTCTCGTGTGGACCACTTATATAGGCCCCACGTTGATATATGTGTTCAATCCACACCATCCATCCTATTCCCTGACTCGTTTTAGGCGTTGAACCGAAAAATGAGGTCCATCCAATCATCAGGCGGGCCATACCATAGGAAACTGTGCTTCATATCGTTCAAAGCTTTTAGGCCCACCTTGCTTTATCTACACTCCAAAAATGTCGTACATTAGACTTGTTTTGTTTATTTTGAGCCGTAGAATCTGTTGGACGGTGTGGATTTACCTAAAGCGGGCCCCACAGGTGTTTTTTTTCAAAAATAAAAAAATAAAAAAATAAAATAAAAAGGTCGCATACGTTATGCCGGCTTCTGTCGAAGACAAGAAGCATAGCGTCACCATCTGGACGTCATTGGCTATAGCCGCTCGCATGCCACCCATGGTCTATGGGCCCCACCATGATGTGTATTTTCCATCCAACCCACTCATTTGGTAAGCCACTCCTAGAAGTGGGTCCCCTCCAAGTTTCAACTCCATCCACAGTTCAGGTGGCCTACACTGCAGGAAATAGTAGGATTGAACCTCTGCCATTGAAACCCTTCTGTGGGTCACGGGAGTTTTGGATCAAGGTGAAATTTTTTTTTACCGTACAACTAGGCCTAGGTGACCTTATGGACGACATGGATGGCCTAAAAACATTAAGGTGGGCCCCACATGGAGCCCACATGATGTATGCATTTCACCTCCACCGTCCGCCTGGACGGTGGAGCCCACAGCTATGTATTTATTAAATCCCACCGTCTGGTGGGTGTGTGTGCGTGGGTGCATGTGTGTGAGTGCGTGTGGGTGTGCACGTGTATGAGCGTGTGTGTGTGAGCGTGTGTGTGGGTGTGTGTGTGCCTGTGTGTGTACGTGTGTGTGTGTGTGTGTGTATATATATATATATTATACTGTATATGCTATATATATTATATTGTATAATATGCATGATGGTGGTCCCTCATGTGGACCTCCATCATGATGCATGTGTTGCATCCAAGCCTCCCACCCATTTGGAAGCTCATTTGATGGCATGAATCCCAAGAATGAGCAGATCCATAGTCCAAGTGGACCCCACCTGCATGTTTTGAGGTCCATCTTAATGGTGGTAGATCATTGGGGCTCACTTTGATGTGGATGTAAGGCCCATGACATTAGGTCATTTGATGTATTCGAATGGGTTAAGGCCCATTGAGATGTATTAATGGGTCGAGGCCCATGAAATACATATGGGGCCCAATTGGTGTGGCCCATTTGTTACATATAAGACCCATGAGACTAGGCCCATTTGATGTATCTAAGGCTCACGGGTTATGCGCAATGCGCATAAGGCCCATTGGTGCGGCCCATTGATGTGGTCCACTTAACGTATGAAAGGCCCATATGGAATGGCCCATTTGATGTACCTAAGGCCCAATGGGATGCAATGTGTAACCCCAACCTGGTTCATGTAATGATGTTTACGACGCAATGCCTTGAGAGCAATGTTGATTGGACGTCCACATTGTCGAATAATGGTAAAATGTCCGCATTATGATTCTCAAGGCCCAGCCCATACAAAGGCCCATCTCCTTATGAACAACATCTATTCCATATAACATGTTTAGTATAGTCTCATGATTCATGATCATACGCATCATATGTATGTGGTATGAGGAGTGTGATCATCATATGCCCAGAAATTGTTTATGGCTTGTTGGCGGTGTTGCCCCACATTAGATCGCATGACCGAATAGTGTGATTCATGCATTCTTGGTGATATGGGTACGCCCCGACATCGGGGGCCGTGCATATCTCGAGTGATGGATACCGAAAATCTTATTCATGGGGTCTATAGATATCCCCTGAAAGTCCCTAAACCCTTATGGTAAAGAGGTTGCTCCAACGTAACCGAGTGGGTGCACGAGCGCCGATGGCCGAACGGAGGTCGCGCTTTCCACTATGTGTGGTAGGTTGGAAGGGGGTACGGCCTTACCCGCCCGAGAGGAGGGGGCACATGAGTTTGACCATCGAGGAATGGGTCCCATCGACGAGCCGCGTCGATATCGGTGCAGCGGGTAGTGAGGTCTCTTCCACTTACCGGCCGATGGGCGCACCGGTTTGAATGTACTAGACCCCAGGTGGACGATATGTGGACTTAGATGAGGATTTGATGCTTGAGTTGCATTTCACATCGCATGGCCTTGGTATGGCCGACATCATTCCCTATCGCATAGCCTGGTAAGTGGTATTCATGGACTGTCAACATGGCATTACTCGATACTTCATAACTGCGCATTACTACCTTTCGCACACACTTTCACCACCCTCTGCTTTCTAAGCTTATGCACGGTCGTGTGGCAGTGACGCAGGACAGCAAAGATCGAGGCGGTGAGCACAGCATCTTTGGAGCTTTTTGTCCGTTCTCATTGTATTTCCCTTTATGCTCATTGTACTTATAAAGTTTTTTATCATAGTGGAAATGTGATGGAGTTTTTGGTTGTTGTTTGTGGGTTATGCCTTTGGTTATGCTTGTTACGAATTAAACTGATGTTAAAAATCCTCCTCGTAGCATCCCAGGATCGGAATCTGGCGTATGGGCGTTAGGAGCCGAGAATGGGGTTCTACGGAGGCTGTCGGCGCCGGATTCAGCGATTGGGAATTTTGTGAGCCCGGTTTCCAAGTTTGGGGCGTGACAAATATCGTTTCATAAACCATGATGGGATTACATTCAACGGACTTGTGTACGTCCCAATGGGCCTGACCCATGGACCTCAAATACATCTAATGGGCCATATCATGTGGGCCTTATATATATCAAAGTGGGCCTAAAAAATGGGCCATAAATACATCAAGTTGGGCCTCTTCAAATGGGCTTTATATACCAAGGTGGGCCTCATGAGTATATGAATCAAATCAAAAGATCAACTGGACCGCACTCCCAATATAATGGTGGCAATGATTTCCAACATTAAAATTTTTCAAGGCCCACCAAAACTTTTATTATTATTATTTTTTTTTCTCATACCGTGAAGTGATCTTCCAAAATGGTTGGACGGATTAGATGCAACACATGCGTCTTGGTGTGGGTCCACTTGAACTCTAGATCTGACTCATTCTTAGCCTCAAGCCATAAAATGGGATTATAAAATGGTTGAACGGTTTAGATGCAACACATGCATCATGGTATGGGTCCACTAGCCATCCAACAGCCCTGCTCATGGTTGGACGGCATAGATAGAACACATGCGGCATGGGACCCTACCAAATGGGTGACGGTGTGAATAAAACACGCACACCATGGTGGGTCCCACCCTGTCAGGACGCACACCAGACAACACCTCCACCAGGGATCGATGCTAAGACCTCAAGTGTTGAAACAAGGTATCTCCATGCGGCTGTCAATGAGCCGTGGACAGTGGGTCCCATGTGGGGCCCACCATAACATTTGTTTTCCATCCAGCCCGTTGACAAGGGTCACACAGAACACTGGATAAAAAAAAAACAAATTTCATATTGATCCAAACCTTCTGTGGACCCAAAAGAGTTTCAAGGTTAAACGTTCAATCTCACTATTTCCTATGGTGTGGGCCACTTGAGTTCCAGATGGAGCTGATATTTAGAGGGGGGCCCCACGCCCTAAGGCATAACGAGATGGACGGTATGGATGATCCAAATACATCATGGTGGGTCCACGACTGGGACCAGTGGGTCCTTGCCCGTTCAATGCGGCGCACACGCAGCGCTTCCGTTTTCTCGACAATGGCAGAAGAACTTTGTGCTTGCGTTTTATTTTATATATATATATATATATATTGAAATATCACCTTTTTAAGGTTTTTCTAGGGTAGAGCCCGCATCAACGAAATCCGACCTCGCCATTGTTCCCCATGACTCAATACAAACCCATCAAGCCCAATATTTGATAGGTTTTGGTGAACAGAAACATCGGGGCATATTTCAACGGTATAAATACTGTTTTGTTTGCTACGGCCCGCCAGATAGTCGGATTGATCTTATTTTTCATATCAACGCCTAAAATGAGCTTGAGAATAGAATGGACGGCGTGGATTAGACTCATACATCGAAGTGGGGCCTACAAGAGTAGCCCCTGCACCAAGCTTGTAAATCAAGCAAATATTTGTGTTTTTCCAAGACACGTCCAGGGAGTCCAACGTCCCTGGACGGTTTGCATAACACATACATTTGAGGTGGGCCCTTGTTAAGATGTGCCATCACATGGTGGATGGTGTGGGCACAATGCATATATAAAGTGGGCCCCACCTACGAATGGCTTAGATAAAATACATGATTCATGGTGGGGTCCATCCGGGTGGGCCACAAGGCCATATCATCTCATACACACACAAAAAGAAAGAGAGAGGGAGAGAGAGAGAAAGATAAACGTGTGGTGGAGGGACCCCGCCACTATGGGCCCTCCGTTGCATGATCTACAACATACATTAAGTGGGTCCCATTTCATATGGGCCCACCGATCAAAATCAACGGTGAAGATCCTTTCTTCACTGAAATGGATGGTCTAAATGACCATGTTATGCAAAGAAGGTAAACATCATGATGGGGTTCATAGAGAATGGCCCCATCATGGATTGATCTTGAAATCAAAGTGGGCCATTGGCCACATTTAGGGTCCAAAATGAGATCCATACCATTGATCGGTAGGCCTCACTTGGCCCATCATCAAATAAGAAATTACACCTATAGAAGCACCCACCGTCCGATCTTCTTGGTCCATTGGAAAGCCGACTTCCTTGTGCTTCACTTTGATGGAGGGAGATGAGAGATGAATGGCTTGGATGATAGGTTTTTGGGATGAAAAGTGGGCCACACAACTCACTTTCTCTTTTTCTCTCCTTGGAAAATTGTGAACATGTGAAGCTTGTTGGTTGATTTTTTTTGAATTTGAGAAAGAGAGAGGTGTGATGGTTGAGAGAAGTGATGGGTGATAGATGTGAAGTGTACTTGACATGTATGGGTGTGTAAGAGCGAGGGTGAGAAAGAGTTGACTTGTGATGTTGCTTGACTTGGAGAAAAAGAAAGCATGGGTTGCTTGTACTTGGCATGAAATGATTGATTGATTTGATTGATGGGACATGTCGTAGAGATTCTCTCGAAGTTGGCAACGTGCGGCGTTTTTCTCAAAATGAACGTGGGCCCACATCTTCTGACCTGAGTATCGGGTTGGTGCGCAAGTCACGGCGTTGGAACCGCAGTGACGGTGCGGTCGCTATGATACAAGTTCTGGTTTGAGCCGATTTTGGCAAGCAGGACTCAGCTTAGGATCGCGCGTAAACGTCGGATACGGGTCGATGGTTGTCGAAATTTGACAGGTAGAATCGCGGAAGCCTACGAAACGGTACGGTCTAGGGTACAGGTCTTACACTATTGACTTTACCATGTGGATATTTAATGCCATGAAAATCACCGGCCATGAAAATCAGTCGATTTACTCATTGGATGGGCCAAACATTTAGACAATGATTGACCGGCTTATTTTTGTGTGGCTCGCAAGATGAATGGAACGGCTTATTTTTTTGTTGTAGGTGTTAGTGCTTCGTTTTATCAATGACGTGAGCTAGGATGTATTAAGTTGATTGAGCTTTCATTGGAAGACATTGAAGAACCAAAGACTCGAAGACTTGAAGAATCAAGGCCCGAAGACAGTAGGTAAACATGAGGTGCATTGGTAAACCTATCCTTAGATCCATTAAGTTCCAAAGCAACCTACTTCTAAATGCTTCATTCCATAGGTAAACTTTTGATTCATCTAACCCAAGCCTTAGACCTTAATTGAACATGTTAAGATAGTATTAAAAGAGGTACAAAGCTGTTATGAATTATAAACCCAAAACAACAGTTTTTTGGCAACTGTTAATCAAATCAATAGAATAGATAGATCATTGATCAGACTTGATTGATCGAAAATGGCCAAAAATGTCAGCAAGTTAACTGTCTAAATCTGGTGTTTCTCAATCATATCGAAAGTTCCCTCGATCAAATCGAATGTGTGTTCGATCAATCAAAGAACTAGCTGTTAGAGATTTGTTGGAGTTTTGTCTATAAAATTGGCATTAAGATCTTTACTAAATTTGATGTTTAAGAGACCCTAGTATATCCCAAGCCTTACCAACACTTATATGCTCTATCTCAAAATATTCATGCTATCTTCTTAGTAATCCTTTACTCTAATGAGCATTCCAAGCCCCATTTCAAGAAGAGCATGATCTCAAGCATTTTCTAGATATTAGACACTCAATCCATAGGTAAATCATTTGTCTAAATACATTATATAGAAAAATACTTAGATCCCCTTTGTATAAGTCCACTCTCAAGATAACCTCTATAGAAGAGTGTAGAGACATAGATGTGAGGAAATTTGAAGAACTTATAAGTTTCATACAAACATTTAAACCATAATTTAGAGAAACACCATCTACGAAGAAACACTCCATCCTATAAACTTCACATAGGCAAAAGAAAGTCGAATATGAAGAGAATAGTGATGATGATGAAGATGAGGAAGAAGTGAAGGAAATCACCAAAAAAAAAAAAACTTCAAGAAGAGTAGAGGGAAGGGTTGTGACAAAAAGGGTAAATTGGTTGAACCCAAGTGAATAGATAAATTTTCCAAAAAATTGATAGATGCCCATTGTTCCAACTGTGATGGTTATAGTCATGCTACCTCTTCACTAGCAAAGTAAGATCAAATCGCAAAGCTATGCCAACTACATTGGATAACAATGAAGAGTCTAAATCACACTCTAAGGATTCTCATAGTTATGAAGATCCTAACTCTTTTACAGTTTTGATGGCCTCCACCACTGCATTTCTCCTTAAAGACTTGGGAGGAGATTTCAATCATAACACCTCGGAAGAAGAAGTAGAGTCATCCTCCATTGAAGAAGATGAAGATGAAGGAGATGGGGATTTGCAAGATGCTTATGATCGGCTTTATTATGAAAGTTTGAACATTATTAAAAGGCTAGGTCAGGTAAAGGCAGAAAAGAATTAATTGACTAATGATATAGAAAAAGTAAAATATAATAATGTCTCCTTAGTGCAAGAAAAGAAAATTTCAAAGTCTGATTTAGATGAGACTTTAATGAGATATGCATGCCTTGAATATGACCTTGAAATAATTAAATATGTAAATCAAGGCATGAGATAAGAAGTTAGCCAACTTGAATCTCTTCTAGCCAATATCAAGGCTAATATTACCCAAGTAGAAGACTAAATAGGTAAATCTTTAAGTATAGATAAGCCTTTAGGAGACAAAACAGGTTTTGAACTTAATAAGAAAACTAATGCTACAACATTTACCCCTCCGGTAATTCAAAAGGATTCATCTGCTTTAGAAAGTAGATCGAGAGCCTCTCATGTATGCCACAATTGTGGATATGTAGGTCATTTAAAGTTTGAATGCTTAATGACCAAAAGGCCACAATCCACCTCACTCTCGAGCCATATAGGTAATTATATAATGACTTATAAATCGGCACATCAATGGAGAAGCCCCTTAGAGGATCGCTAGAAAAGAATAAGAAGTTGTCAACCCCTCAAAAAATGAACAATTGTATGAATGAATTATTAAAACAAGTTGTCATATTAAATGAGAAAACTAGGAAAATGCTTAGTTTGGACAACAATAACTAGGGTAAGAACAACATAGAAAAATTCCCCTACCAAATATAGATTTTCAAGTAGGAATTCATCTAAGGGAGATGCATATAGAAAAATCATTCCTCTTCCCAAACATAATATGAGTCCTAGTAAATTTACACCCAAGTGTGTTGTGAAGAGATATAGGTGACCTTAAAAGGCCAATGTATACTAATCGGTAAATCTAAGGATTTTAGCCTCTTTCTTTTAATAGTTTAACATAAGTTGCTTCATTCTTCTTATATATTGTTGCTAAAATATAATTGGTTATGTTGCTTGGTAGGTATATCTTTTAAATGACCATGATATGCATGCTCCATGTTTTTAATGTTTCTATGCACATTACATTCCTTTGTTAATATGTACTTATAAGTAAATGTATGACTTATAGAGCTGTTCATTTTATATGCTTATCTGTATATTCATGAAATTGTCTCTTTGTCATTTAATAACAAAAAGGGAATGAACTATCAAGTTCCTCTAAAACACATTGCATGCTATTTTGCAGATTCATTTGTTGTAGGGAATTGTCACGCCCCAAACTCGGAAACCGGGCTCACAAAATTCTCGATCGCCGAATCCGGTGCCGACAGCCTCCGTAGAACCCCATTCTCGGCTCCCAGCGCCCATACGCCAGGTTTCGATCATAGATACCACAAGGAGGATTTTCAATATCGGTTTAGTTCGTAATAAGCATAACCAAAGGCATAACCCGCAAACAACAACCAAAAACTCCATCACATTTCCACTATGATCAAAAACTTTACAAGTACAATGAGCATAGAGGGAAATACAATGAGAATGGACAAAAAGCTCCAAAAAGATCTGCTCTGTGCTCCTGCCTCAGCGCTGCTGCGTCCTCGCGTCACCTACACGTAACGGTCGTGCATAAGCTTATAGAAAGCTTAGAGGGTGGTGAAAGTGTGTGCGCGAGGTAGTAATGCAGATATGCAGTATCAGAGTAATGCGGAACATGCTGGTGAATCTATGAATACCGTTAGCCGTACCAAGGCTATGCGATGCAAGACATGAATGATGTCGGTCATACCAAGGCCATGCGATGCGAAATGCAACTCAAGCATACAAATCTTTGTCTAAGTCCACATATCAGTACAACTCAAAATCTGGGATATCACCGGGGTCTAATACACTTTAAACTAGATTGCCGCCCCATCGCGCGCAATAAGATAAGTGGAAGAGACCTCACTACCCGCCTGCCAATATCGGGCTCGGCTCGTCGATAGCGGACCCATTCCTCGAGCTGGTCAGACTCAGCCTAGCATTGTCGCCTCCTCTCGGGCGGGTAAGGCAGTACCTCCTCCCAACCGACCACGACATAGTGGAAAGTGCAGCCGTCTGGTAATCAACACTCAGCGCTCCTGCACCCACTCGGTCTAGACGTTGGAGCAACCTCTTGGTACCATAAGGGTTTATGGACTTTCACCTAGGGATATCTATAGCACCCCATATAGAACAAGATTTTCGGTATCCAATCCTGCCAACCACGATATGCCTGTGGAGGCTACGACCCTGATGTCGCTAGGGCGTACAGTAACCATATCACACGATGCGAATGCATGAATCACACTATCCAGTCATGCAGCAATCCTGCGCGTCTCGTGCGCTCATGTGGGGCAACCCCGCCTAACTGGGAGCCCCTAAACAATCTACCCGAAGGCATATGCTATGATCAGTCACTTCTCATATCAAGTATACATATGATGCGTATGATCATGAATCATGGGACTATACTAAACATATTATATGGGATAGATGTTGTTCATAAGGAGATGGGCCTAGACGGCCTATAAGCATGGGCCTAACAATGGGCCCTAGGAGAATCATAATGTGGACATTTAACCAACATTATTCTACAATGTGGACGTCAAACCAACATTGCTCCCAAGGCATTGCCCGTCGTAAACATCATTACATAAACCATGTTAGGATCATACATTGCAATGGACCTTAGGTACATCCCATTGGGCCTTAGATACATCAAATGGGCCGTATCACATGGGCCTTACATTCATCAAATGGGCCGCATTAATGGGCCTCGCCAACGGGCCTTATGTACATCGCAATGGGCCATAACCCATGGGCCTTAGAATGCATCAAATGGGCCTCGTAACATGGGCCTTATATATATATATATATATCAAAGTGGGCCTCAACCACGGCCACAAATACATCGAATGGGCCTCATAATATGGGCCTTATGCATATTAAGGTGGGCCTACTGGTGCCGCACCCAAGTCCGGGAGGGGAACCAGGCAAGGATAAAACACATACCTCACGACGGGTCCCACCATCAAACTAGATGTACGACATGTGTAAAACCCATACATCATGGCTGGGATCCACCGCCCATGGGCTGGACGGTGGATGCAGCACATCCCCAAGGTGGCCCCACCATAAAAATAGATGGACGGCTGGAGTAAACACATACATTAAGTGGGGCCTACACCTTGCTGACGCACACAGGGAGAGAGAGATAGATATAGAGAGAGATGTAGAGAGAGATGTAGAGAGAGCAAGAGAAAGCTAGAGAGAGAAGAGAGCGAGAGAGAGAAGTAGAGAGAGAGAGAGAAGAGAGAGAGAGCGTCGAGAGAGAGATGTAGAGAGAGAGAGATGTAGAGAGAGAGATGAAGAGAGAGAGAGTCAGAGAGAGAGAGGGTGCCACGTGCCCCTCTCCTTTTCCTTTTTCTTTCTTTCTTTTTTTCTTTCTGACGATGCAACAGAGGTGGGTCCCACGTAGGGCCCACCATATATATTATATATGGAAAAGGTGCAGCGCTCGAGCGGATTTTTTTATGTCCCATGGGGTCAATCGGTGTGGGCCCCACCGTAGATGCTTGGCAACATCTAACCCATTGACCAGATGCACCATGACAGCGTGGGCCCGGGTCTCAAAAATCAAGTCAGTTCGTGACTTGTGTGGGCCACACCAGGTACAACAGTTGAGAGGGATACCCTCCATTTAAAACCTTCATAATCTTTTATTGGGCCCACCGAGATGGGGTCCACAAATCCAGACCACCCATTGTGGTGTTCCACTTGAATGAAGGGTCCGACCAAGTTTCAGCCACACCCAAGGGTCAGGTGGGCCCCACATCAGTGGTACATCACCGTTAGCCATCCCACAGGGACGGTACCAAGACCTCAGTGTAAAACGAGGTATCTCCACACTGCTGCCAGTTGAGCTGTGGATTTGGGTATCCAACGAGGGCCCCACACGAGCTTGGGTCCCACCGTCGAGAAGGGTGGACGGCTGGATGAGACACATACACTATGGTGGGCCCCACCAGAAAGGGTGGACGGTGTGGATGGGCCTTGGACCCATGTCAGTCCACACCCACAGTCAGCGCACACCCACTGTCAATGTACACTCCACGTTAGTGCACCCCCCTTATCAGTTCACACTTCACTGTTTAGCCACCTCCACTGGTGTGTCCGACTGGACAGGGGGTGTGGATGAACACCCCATCAAGGTGGGTCCCACATGGCCCACCTATTTTCGATCAGGCTAATATTTGTACTTCCCCTTTCATCCGGGTGGCCCACCATTTGGATGGCCCATATCAACAACAAAAGGCCAAGGTGGCCCACTCTTTGGATGGTTGGATGAGATACATACATCAAGTGGCCACAAGCCATCAAACACAAAGAAAAAGGGGGGGAGAGAGAGAAAGACCGGTGAGGATGGAGGGGCCCCGCCACTATGGGTCCCTCTTGATACAAAATTTACATTAAGGTGGGTCCCACATATGTGGACCCTTAATCAAACAAAATGCATGAAAAATAAAAATCTAAGATCACCCACCGGCTCTTCTTGCACCCTAGGCTTCCTTTGCTCCTTTGCTTCGATTCCGACGGAGGAGATGGGGTTTGGATGGTTGAGATGGAAGATGGAAGGGTAGGAAGAGGTGGGCCACACTTGTGGTTTTTGGGAGAGATGGGAAGGGCTTGGACGTGTGAGGATTTGGAGTTGCTTGGAATGGGTTTGAAAATGAAGGGGAGAGAGAGTTGTAAAGAGAGAGTGAAAGATGGTTGATGGATTGATGGATGTGTGCAAGAGCCTTTTTGACTTTTGTGGCTTTTGGTGTAAGAAAGGTATGGGTTTATAAGAATCTTTTTGACTTTGGAGGTTGCTTGAGGAAGAGTGTGAAGTGATGTGTACTTGACTTGATGGGATTGATTGATGGTTGATTGATATGACATCTCGTTGAGATTCTCTTGGGTTTCGCACGCGCGGCATTTTTCTCGCACCGAACACTGGCCCACATCTCCTGGCCAGAGTATCGCCTTGGCGTGCGAGTCGCGGCATCGGAACCGCGGCGACGGTGCCGTCGCAAGGGTACAAGTCTCGGGTTGAGTCGAATCAAATTAACGATGTGTGAATCAAGGTCACGCGCAACATCGGTTGAGGGTCGAAGATTGCAGGAATTCGACCGAAAAGACCGCGGGAACCTACGGAACGGTACGGTCTAGGATACGGGTCTTACAGGAATTAACTTAATTTATCAACAAGTTGGGTGACAAATAAAAAATACAGTGGGCCTTAGAAAGTTTTTAACAGTGGACATTCAATTAACAATATTTTCCTATGGTGTAAGGCCCGTATCCTAGTCCGTACTATTCCGTCGACTCCCGCGATCCTTCCCAACGAATTCCGGCAACCCGCGACCTATAATTGACATTTGCGCACAACCCTAAGTCATATCCCATATATTTGAGTCAGCTTAATCTGAGACTTATACTATTGCGACCGCACCGTTGTCATGCTTCCAACGCCGCGTCTTACACACCGATTTGATACCCTGGCCTTAAGATGTGGGCCCGCGTTTATTTTGAAGAAATGCCGCGCATTTCCGAACCCAAGAGAATCTCTACAACCCATCCCATCAATTAATCAATCAATCAAAGTACACAACCCATGCCTTCTTACTCCTCAAGTCAAGCAACTTACCCTAAGTCAACTCTCAAGTCAAGTACACCTATCACTCACATCCATCACTCACACCTATCACCTCTCTCTTACAACCACCCCTTCTCTCTCTCTCTTTCTCAACACATTTTCCAAGCAGAAAAAAGTGCAGGTCCAAGCTCTTCCAAGGAGAGAAAAGGTGTTGTGTGTGGCCCACTTCCCACCCCAAGATCCACCATCCTAGCCCTTCAATTCTCATCGCCTTCCATCAAAGTGAGACACAAGAAGATTGGCGTTCCATTGGACCAAGAAGATCGAACGGTGGGTGCTTCGTAAGCCTAGATTTTCATATTTTGATGATGGGTCAAGTGAGACCTACTGATTGATAGTATGGATCTCACTTTGGACCCTCGATGTGGCCAATGGCCCACCTTGATTCTCATGATCATTCCATGATAGGGCCATTCTCCATGGACCCCATCATGATGTTTATTTTCTTTGCATAAATATGGTTATCTAAACCTTATATTTTTGGTGGAGAAAGGATTTCCACCATTGATTTTAATCACATGTATTGGACCCACTTGATGTATGATGGAAATGCATGGAAAGGGAGGGCTCATAGTGATGGAGCCCTCCATCGCACGTGTGTGTGTGTGTGTCTCTCTCTCTCTCTCTCTCTCCTTCCCATATGTTATGGCCCACCTTGTAATATGTTTCATATCCATGTCATCCACCTTCGTGGGACCCACTTGATTGACGTGTTGGATCTACACCGTCCAAGCCATGTGGGCCCTACCTTAATGGTAAGGGGAAAACACAAATATCTGATTGATCCAAATCAAGAGGGCTACGTCCATGTGGGACCCACCTTGATAATATATATTCAAGTCGTCCGTCCAGTGTCCCTGAACGCTAGACGTGGGTTCCGTGAAGGGTGAACAGACAGTGGACGTACTAACAACAAAAATATATATAAGCTTGGTTTAAGATTTTTGGGTGGGCCGCTCATGCAAGCCCCACCTTGATGTATGGGGTCGATCCACGCCGTCCATCTCATTCCCCAGTTCATTTTAGGTGTGTCACGCCTCAAACTCCGAAAATGGGCTCACAAAATTTTCGATCGCCGAATCAGGCATCGACAGCCTCCGTAGTGCCCCATTCTTGGATTCCAGCACTCACATGTTAGATTCCGATCTTGGGATCTTACAAGGAGGATTTTCAATATGATTTTTTTTGTTTGTAATGGAGCATAATCACAAGCATAACCAAGTCACAAAACAACATCACCACAAATCCACTATATCAAAAACTTTAAGTACAATGTAAAAGGGGAAATACAAGGTAATCTGAAAGCTCCAAAATGATCCGACTCGCGATCCTGCCTCAGCACTGCTGTGATCCAATGACACCTGCACTCAACGGTCGTGCATAAGCTTACAAAAGCTTAGAGGGTGGTGTAAGTGTGTGCGCAAGGCAAGCGCCAAGTATACAATATCAGAATAATGCGAAAATATGAGGTAAGTCCATGAATGCTATCGGCCATACTAAGGCCATGCGATGTGAGACCTATGTAGCCAAATGTCATATGCGAGATGCAAAGCAAGCATGCCAGTCTTCATCAAGTATACATATCAGTACAGTTCCTCTTTGGATATCACCGAGGTCTAATACACTTCACACTGACTGCCTACTCCCTAGCTGCACAGCCAAGCAAGCGGAATAGACCTCACTATCTGCTTGACTAGTAGTCCGCCAATACTTACCCGGCTAGTCGATAGCGGACTCATTTGCAAGCTGGTCAAACTCAACCTAGCTTATAGCCCCCTCACTCCGGCGGATAAGGCCACATCCCCTTCCAACTGACTACGACATAGTGAGAGACGCAACCTACTGGTATTTGAAACTCGGGCACTCGTGTATCCACTCGGTCTAGACGTTGGAGCATCTCTTGGTACCAAAAAGGTTCTGGGATTTTCACCTAAGGATATCCTAAGTGCCCACAATGCTAGAGTCAATATTTCTGGTATCAGATACGACCATTCACGATGTGCCTATGGAGGACACGGCCCTGATGACGTTAGGGCGTGCAGTGATCATGACACACAATGCGAAATGCATGAGTCACACCGTCAGTCATGCAGCAATCTTGCGCGTACCATGCGCTCATGTAGGTAACTTATATCAATGAGTCCCATAAGTAATCTGCCCAATGGCATATGTTATAATCAGTCACTACTCATATCAAGCATACATATGATGCATATGGCATGAGGCATGAAATTATACTAAGCATGTTATAAAATGATGAACTATCCTCACAACGAAGATGGGCCTAGACGGCCTACACATAACAAGTATGGGGCTATCAATGGGCCTTAGGAAGAGTCGTAATGTGGACATTTAACCAACATTATACTTACAATGTGGCTGTCAAACCATCATTGCTCCTAAGGCATAGCCCACTATAAATATCATTACATAGACCATGGAGGAATCACACATTGCAATAGACCTTAGGTACATCCCATTGGGCCTTAAATACATCAAATGGGCCATATCACATGGGTCTTATATTCATCAAGTGGGCCACATCCATGGGCCGCACCAATGGGCCTTAGGTACATTGCAATGAGCCATAACCTATGGGTCTTATATTCATCAAGTGGGTCTCAACGGGCAGCCACAAGTACATCCATATGTATAATATATACATATATATATATATAAATGAATCATATTAAAAGATCAACTGGACCGCACTCCAAATAACAGTGGTGGTAATGAATTCCACCATTGAATTCTCAAGGCCCACCATAACATTTATTTTCTATCCAATCTGATCATAAGGTCACACAGACCTGAATTAAGAGGAAAAACAAATTTCCTAATGATCCAAAACTTCTGTGATGACAAAGGTTTCAATGGCAGACACTCAATCCCCACTGCTTTTGCTGTGTGGTCCACTTGATACTGGATCTGTCTCGTTTTTGAACTCAAGCCTTAAAATTATCTGACAAAATGGTTGGATGGTTTAGATGCGACACATGCATCATGGTGGCTCCCATATAGATGGACGACATGGATGAAACAAGTGAGTTCCACAAAGGGCCCACCATTAGGTATATATTATATAATATAATATATAATATATATAATATATACAATATAATATATATATACACACACACACACACAAACACACCAGGTGCAGGCCCCACACGTGGGGTGGGTCCCACCGTCCACTACTGTGAACGGTGTGGGTAAGACACATACACCATAGTGGGTTCCACCGTCTAGTCATCTGGACGGTGTGGAACATAATACATACATCAGTGGGTCCCACGTGGGGCCCACCATGATGTTAATTTTCCATCCAATATGATAATAAGGTCATACAGACCTAGAGGCAGAGGAAAAGCAAATTTCATAACTGATCCAAAACTTCTGTGACACCCAGGAGGGTTTCAATGGCAGACATTCAATTCAATTGTTCCCTGTCGTGTGAGCCGCCCGAGCTCCCATATACATCTGATTTTTGCTCCGGCCCACAGATAGGAGGAGGGCCCACCAAATACATGGTGCAGATCTATGACACACATCATGGTGGGGACGTGGGTACCTGCCCGTTCACGCCAGAAGCACCTGTTGCACGTCCAGAGGACGTCAGTGCAGCAAGTGTTGCTACTTTTTTTTTTGTTTAATGGTTTTCTTGCAGTTTTTCTCATGTGGGGCCCGCATCGGCAAAATCCAACCCAACCATTGGTGTTTATGGCCCAAGATAGACCCATCAAGCCCAATATTCGATATATTTTGGGGTACAGAAATATCAGGGTGGATTTCAATGGTAGAAAATACTGTTTTCTATGTTATGGCCTGCTAGAAAACCGGATTGACTTCATTTTTCGGCTCAACGCCTAAAATGATCTAAGGAATGGACGGCTTGGATTAAAAACATACATCAAGGTGGGGCCTACGTGAGTGGCCCGCCCAAAAGCTTGTGAATCAAGCTAATATTTTTGTTTTCATTACACGTCCAACGTCCCTTACGCTGGACGATTTAGCATAACACATACTTAAGCTGGGCCCTTCTTAGGTGGGCCACCAAATGATGGATGGTGTGGGTACAACACATGTAAAGTGGGCCCCACCTACAAATGGCTTGGATCAAATACATGCTTCATGGTGGGGTCCATCCGGGTGGGCCACATGGCCATATGATCACATAAAAAGAAAAAAAAGAGCGAGAGAGAGAGTAAGAGAGAGGGATACGTGTGATGGAGGGACCCCGACACTATGGGCCCTCCCTTGCATGATTTACAACGTATATCAAGTGGGTCCCATTTCATATGGGCCCACCGACCAAAATCAACGGTGGAGATCTATTCTCCACCAAAATGGAAGGTCTAGATGACCCCTTTCCAAACTAAAAGGTAAACATCATGATGAGGTCCATGGAGAATGGCCCCATCATGGAATGATCATGAAGATCAAGGTGGGCCATCAGCAACATCTTAGGGTCCAAAGCGAGATCCATACCATCGATCGATAGGCCTCACTTGGCCCATCACAAAAACATGAAAACTAGCCTTTAGAAGCACCCACCGTTTAATCTTCTTAGTCCGTTGGAACGCCAGTCTCCTTGTGCTTCACTTTGATGGAGGGTGATGAGAGTTGAATGGCTACGATGAAGGTTTTTGGGGTGGGAAGTGGGTCACATAACACTCTTTCTCTTTTTCTCTCCTTAGAAAAACTTGGATGTGTGCACCTCTTGGTTGCTTGGAATTTGTGTTGAGAAAGAGAGAGAAGTGTAGCGATTGTAAAAGAGATGTGAGTGATGGATGTGAGGTGAGAGATTGGTTGACTTTTGGGGTTTGCTTGACTTGTGGAGAAAGAAAGCATGAGTGTATATACTTGACATGAGGTGATTGATTGATTGATTGATTGGACATGTTGTAGAGATTCTCTTGGGATTGCAAACGCGAGGTATTTTTCTCGAACGAAACATGGGCGCACATCTCCCTGCCAGGGTATCGAATCGGTATGCAAAACGTGGCGTTGGAACCACGACAACGGTGTGGTCGCAATGGTACAAGTCTCGGATTAAGCCGACTTCAATCTACAGGATACAACTTAGGATCGCGCACAAACATCGATTATAGGTCGCAGATTGCCAGCCTTCGACGGGAAGGATCGCGGGAGTCGACAAAACAGTATGAACTATGATTAGGGGTGTACACGGGTCGGGCCGAGTCGAACTGGCCTCAGCCCGTCCAGGCCCGTTCAACCTGCAATCGACAGAACGGGTCCGAGCCGGTGTGGTCGGCAAATCGACCGGCCCGAAGTTCGGGCGATTCGAACCGGATTTCGAAGCCGAGTTCCCGAGGTTCGAACTTAACTTTTGAGTGATCTACACAAATTTCTAAGGTGTGTGCCATATAATTGGATACAAGTCTCAATCATGGTGGTAGGATCTGTTGGATAGTTCGGATGTCATACATGTTCCACGATAATAAACTCCTTGCCAAAGCTAGTTGAAGAGAAAGGTTGGTTAGGTTTACTTAATTTTTTGCTTTTAACTTAGGACTATCACAACTATTTTTTATGAAGTTGTAAACTATTCAAAATAAATGACACTTGCATGTGCTCGAATTTCATTATCATTAACTACTAAAATCCTTGGCCTAAGTAATTCTCTATTATTTCCTTAGAGGTTTTATCTTCAAAGATCTTAATGAAATCTTCTTATATAAAGGTCAACATAGATGTGCTTCAATCAAGTCTTCTTCCTGAATTTTTCTAAAGTCTTTTTTTACTTCTTCATTGAAATTTTAATTGCAGATGGATCTATTTCAAAAGATATGCATGAATACTAAATGAGGAAATATTCGAAAAAAAAAATTCATATGGGGCCCATCTAGCTTGTCCACTTTTTTTTAAATTCATTATGACGATTCGTATTTTTAAGAACTTCCAAAGTCAAGTTTGTATGTGTGGAAACATTTACTCAATGCATGCAATAAACTCAATGCAAATAACAATATTCAAATTATTATATATATATAATAACTATTTAATACAATGTCTAGTGTCTACACAAGTATGAAAACGTGGTTCATTCTCCAAATCCTAACTTTAGACTTCCCCAAATTTCTCGCTTCACTAACCCCAATTCCCCCACTTTTACTAAAATCCCCAATTTTCTCAACCCCAAAACCTTAAATCCACAAATGAGCCAATCCATAAATCTAAAACCCCAAATTAGCCCGTCCACACACCTTAAAATGCTAAAATGTCCAAACCATAATGTTAACTCCATCTCCTATTCCATCTTACATACCCTATGTGGCCATGCCACACATATAATCCCCAATCCTCAAACGTAGCCTACATTAAACCAACTTACCAAACCTAAATTCCATTCACAACACCTAATCATCAATCGCAATATTGGGCTTGTTTGATCGTCATGAGGATTTTTGTTAGAAATCCAATGGGTGGGGTGGAACCTACAAAATCCCAACCTGTCTCCTTCTCTTCCTTCTAGTCTTTAATTGTAACCTCAAACCCAACTTATCATCCAAAAAACTTCAAGCCCCAAATTTTAAAAATAAAAGAAACTTAAAAACAAAAAAATTTATAAATACAAGGGTTATATCAAAATCCCCTAAACTCGTTATATACAAATCAAGAACTGGGTTGTTTAATTCATTTACTTATTTACAAGCAATAATCTAAATTTAGAATTTCAATAATCTAAAATCTTATGTAGAGACTATACACCTACCTTGCAGAAAGAAATAATATAGAGAGAGAGAGAGAGAAATCATACTGATGGGCAAAGCGAGCTCGGTGGTTGCATGGGCAAAGAAGCAGGAGAGCGGACGACCCGGGTGGTTGCACGACGGCCAGCGAGGGAGGCGGACGGGCTCTGGTGGTTACACGGAAGGACGTGAAGACACGCCTCGGGTGGTTGCACGAGACGAACCAGTAGGAGAGGTGACGGCCTCGAGTGGTTGCACCTGGACGGGGGCCCGAGCAGGAGAGGCGGACGGCTCCGTGGTGCACCAGACGAGCGGCGGAGAGGCGACGACCTCACCGGTCGGACTTGGCGACGAGAGGGACGAGATGGACGAGATTAGAGAGGTGAGAGCCGAGAGAGAGAGAGAGAGAGAGAGAGATTTTGTGGGGTCCGGTAGGGAGGAGCGAGCAGGAGAAGGTTTGGTGGGGTCGGGTGTCATGAAAAGGGTAAATGCTAGGGTTTTTTTTTTTTTTTAAACAGTATTTATCCTAAAGCCGATTGCCTGGCGAACTTGGCCGAGTCGGCCGATGTATCGTGGTCGATCCGAAGCCAACTCAAAACGGGCTTTATGTCGTCTGACCGAACTGGGCCTCGGATCAATGATGAGCTTTTTTTAGGGTCGAAGCAAGCTAATGTGGTCAGGTTTGTGTACACCCCTAACTATGATACGGGTCTTATAAGGCGTTGAGCCAAAAAATGAAGTAATCCAATTACCCGGTGGGCCATTTCCTAGAAAACAATGGTTTTACTGTTAAAATCCACTCTGGTGTTTCTATACACCGAAACATCAATACTTGTTTTCATGAGTTGTAAAATTCAATGGGTATGAAAATAAAAAAATTAAAAAAAATATATATAGGGGCTATGCCGCTAACGCCCGTAGGACACAGCATGGCCATTCGCAACTGTGGCATGGAGGATCGTGGGTGGCCCCACCATGCGGTATGTGTTTTATCTGTGCCCCCCCCCCCCCTTGCGTTGTGCTGCACCGATCAAGCCCCACCGTGATGTATGTGCTGGTCCACACCGTCCAAATGACTGGACGGTGGGCCACTTCATGAGGTATGTGTTATATCCTAACCGTCCATTCACTGGACGTGGCCCCCACCATCAATATGGACAGTGACCTCCACCATTCAAACTTCTAAGGGCCACAGTAGTTTTCAATAAAGCTGATATTTGTTTTCACTTCATCTATCTCTATGTTAACTTATGAATTGGTTGGATCTCAAATACATTACGGCGGGCCACACCGTGATGTGTCCATCCATTGATCAGGTGGACCACACTGCAAAAATAGTGGAGGATTGAGTGTCTATCATTGAAACCCATTTGGGTCACAGAAGTTCTAGATCAATATGAAATTTATTTTCCTCTTAATCCAGGTCTTTAAGACCTTATGATTAAATTGGGTGGAAAATAAACTTTATGGTGGTCCCTGTGATTTGTTTAACAGTGAGAATTATTATCTCCACTACTATTTGTGGTATGATCCAAATGATCTTTTGATTCTTCAATATGATTCTTTTTTTTTGGGGATTATGAGGCCCATCGTGATATAATAAGGCCCATGTGATGAGGCCCATCTTTATGTATTTATAGCCCGCCCATTGAGGCCCACCTTGATATACATGAGGCCCAAGTGATGAGGCCCATTGGATGTATTTGAGGCCCATGGGTTGAGGCCCAATGGGATGTACAAAAGGTCCATTACACTGTGTGATTCCACCATGGTTTATGTAATGATGTTTATGGTGGGCTATGCCGTAGGAGCAATGATGGTTTGACGTCCACATTGTAAGGGTAATGTTGGTTAAATGTCCGCATTGTAACTTTCCCTAGGGCCCATTGATAGGCCCATACCTGTTGTGTGTAGGCCGTCTAGGCCCATCTTCGTTGTGAGGATAGTTCATCACTTTATAACATGCTTAGTATAATTCCATGACTCATGTCATACGCATCATATGCATGCTTGATATGAGTAGTGACTGATCATAGCCTATGTCATTGGACAAATTATTTATGGGACTCACTAATAGGAGTTACCCATATGAGCGTGTGGTACGCGCAGGATTGCTACATGACTGGATAGCATAATTCATGCATCTTGTATTTGTGTGTCGTATCATTGTACGCCCTAGCGATATCAGGGTTGTGGCCTCCATAGGCACATCGTGGATAACTGTATCGAATACCGAAAATACTTGGTTCTAGCACCATGGGCACTTAGGATATCATTGGGTGAAAGTCCCAAAACCTTTTTGGTATCAGGAGATGCTCCAACGTGTAGACCGAATGGATACACGAGCGCAGGAGTACCGAATACCAGTAGGTCGTGTCTCCCATTGTGTCGTGGTCGGTTGGAAGGGGGTGTGGCCTTATCCCTCGAATGAGGGGGTTGTAAGCTAGGCAGAGTTTGACCAGCTCGCAAATGAGTCTACTATCGATGAGCCGGGTAGGTATTGGCGAACTACTGGTCAGGCAAATAGTGTGGTCTATTCCACTTATTAGGCTATGCGGCTAGAGAGATGGCAGTCAGTGTGAAGTGTATTAGACCCTAGTGATATCCTAGAGAGAAACTGTACTGATATGTGTACTTGATGAGGACTAGCACGCTTGCTTTGCATCTCGCATTTGACATTTGGCTACGTAGGCCTTGCATCGCATGGCCTTGGTGTGGCCGATAACATTCATGCCTTGCATCACATAGCTTTGGTATAGCTAATAGCATTCATGGACTTACCCGTATACTTTCGTATTACTCTAATATTGCATACTTGGTACTCGCCTTGCGCACACACTTACACCACCCTCTAAGATTTTGTAGGCTTATGCATGACCGTTGCGTGCAGGTGACATTGGATCGCAGTATCTCCGAGGCAGGAGCCCGCATCAGTTTATTTTGGAGCCTTTTGATCACCTTGTATTTCCCTTTCCGCTTTGTACTAAATTTTTTTGATATAGTGGATATATGGTGATGTTGTTTTGTGACTTGGTTATGCTTGTGGTTATGCTCCATTACAAAAAAAAAAATCATACTGAAATTCCTTCTTGTAGGATCCCAGGATCGAAATCTGGCATATGGGTACCGGAAGCCGAGAATGGGGCACAACGGAGGCTGTCGCGGCGGATTCGGCGATCGAAAATTTTGTGAGTCCATTTTCCGAGTTTGGGGCATGACATATGGTGTGGTCCACCTGAGATTTGGATTTACCTTATTTTTGGGCTCATGCCCTAAAATGAACTGAAAAAATATATTCAGTCATGGATAAAGCATATACATCGTGGTGGATAGAGGTGGGCATCGAGTCGAGTCGGACCGGATTGGGTCCAACTCGAATCGGTCCGAAATTTTCAATGAACTAACCCGAACTCGATCCGATCCGGGACCTAGTCTAGGTCATCTGACTCGATCCGATCCGTTGCACTGTTGGTCTAACCCGAACCGAGTCCAACTCGGTCAGGGAAATTGAGTCGGATCGGGTGGGTACGGTTCGGATCAAGTTTTCTGTTTTTTTTTTAATTAAAAAAAAATGATTTTCACCGTTAAAAAATTCGTAGGGCTGACCATAATGTTTATTTTCCATCCAATTTGTTAATAAGGTCACAACTACATGGATGAAGAGGAAAAATAAATTTCATATTGATCTGAAACTTCTATGACCCCTAAAAGAGTTTCAATGGTAGAATTCAACCCCACTGCTTTTTGCAGTGTGGTCTACTTGATCTTTAGATTTGTCTTATTTTTCGGCTTAAGCCTTAAGACGAGCCCGCCAAATGGATGGACAGTTTGGATATAATAAATACCTCATGATGGGGCCCATAGAACTTGTTGACGTCAATACACTAGCTGGTACACTTGCCAGTCAGCTTTCTTTTCTTGTGTCAGAGGCTCAAAGCTCGGTGCTCGATGCACCTTGAGCCATGAGCTGAGAGGACGGATTGGTTACTCCCCTTGCCACCAGCATTCGGTGCTCCGTGGACCCCGCGATGATGTATTTATTTCATTCATGCTGTCCATCTATTTTTCTAGATCATTTATGGTATTAAACAAAAAAGGAGGTATATCCCAATCTCAAGCGGAGAACATTACAGGAAATAGTGTTGAATGAACGTTGATCGGATCGGATCGACAACTAATCCGAACTTGACTCAATGTGCGGTCGGATCTGAGTAGGCCTACTCAATCCGACCCAATCCTGGCCTTCGGTTCGGATCAGATCGGGTTGGATCCGTTGAATTGGGTCAGATTCTTCCTAGCTCTAGTGGTGGAGGCCACATAGCTTTGACACCAACTAGCTGGCTATGTTGGGTTCACTAGCGAAACCGCAACCTTGATGTGTATCATTGGAAAACGTAAATACCGTAGATATTCAAAACTAACGATTTTTATGCATGGCCCATCTAAAGTGGGACCCATCATAGCACTACTGAACCATGTGCCTCACTTGAAGGAAGTGAAAACCTGAACGAGTGTTGTAAGAGGATCGTTTGTAGGGGTGTACATTGAGTTGAACCAAGTCGAGTTGGCCTCAGCTCGACTCGGCTCGGCCACTAGCTGACCTTAGCTTGAACTTGGCTCGACTCGGTCCTCGAGCCTGACTGGCCAGCTCGGCTCGGTCGGTCAGCAGCTCTAGCAAGTTCGAGCCGAGTTCGAGCCAAGATCGAACTGAGTTCGACTGTGCAGCATTTTCAAAAACACTTGGACTGCACCTTCAAAATCTCACTGTATTTAAGATATCAGCAATGGTTTTGCAGGTATTTTATCAAACACCTTCTAAGCAACATAAAAATCAAGAAAAAAAGGATATTCATTTCATATACATACCTTTCTTGTCACCTGTCACACTTCATTGAGTCATTTCATCAAACACTTGGTGAGCAACATCAATATTAAAGTAACCGAGTCACCGAACTGGTTTGATCCGAGTTTGATTCAAGTTAGGTTTGATCCGAGTCAAGTTGAGCTGGGCCAACTCGAACTCATTTTCGAGCTCAAAAAATCAGCTCGACTCGGCTCGAACTCAGCTTCGAACCTAGTCAAATTGAGCTTTTTCGAGTCGAGTCGAGCGAGCTAACCGAGCTAGCTCGGTTCGTGTACATATCTAATCGTTTGCAGGTGATATTACCCTATAACCCTTTTTTAACGTTGTTTTAATTAAACTTGCATGGATGATATTTTCAAGGGCAATGTTTGGAAACCAAAATTCTCAAGCACACAAAGAATCGGTTGGAGCCTACCAAATGCCGTAGCTCAGAAGTTCTTTATTCTTTTTTCTTTTTATTATTATTATTATTATTATTAAATTTAGATCGTGCGGTTAGGTGTATGCTAACTTAGCATGCACCCCTTTTTTTCAGGTGTCATTTGTGTGACACAGCCAATCCCTGGAAATTGTGGGCCCCACATCAAGATCATCTGGCAAAAGAGTCACGCTCATCCGCTCAAAAGTTAGGCCACACCGTCGAAATCAATGGCTGCCAATGATTATCTTCGCATACTTTTGTGGCCCACCCAATAAGTGGATCTGAATAATTTTTCGTATGAGTTTATCTTCATGATGGGCCCACAGTTTTCTTGGTTCAGATAGCGTAATTAAGATGTGATACTTCGGTGGAAAAGATGGGGCTGCATGCTAAAAATTGGAACCAATATCCAGATGCACCATAACATGTTGTCTTGAGGCACCGTGAAAGTGGGGGCCTATGTTTCGGTAATCCAAACTGTTGATCTGATATGCCCTGCCATAGAAGGCCTATCCATCCAATAGTTATCTTTTTCTCATATCATAGCTGCACTTTTTTATTTTCCTTAACCATCTTAAGATCTTCCTATCTGGAGGGTTTTTGGGCCATCCGCAGTCAAGAGCGGGGTTTGAATCAACGGTCCGGATCGTTAACAATATACTCCACTCGGATGAACTGGTTGCATACTTACACTATACGTGGCATGGGTCAGGACTATGTAATTGCTCTATCAAGGAAAAGATAACTTGCTAAACAAGCATCCATCACTGTCCAACACACGTCTGCTAGTAGTGGATGGTGGGCCCAATACATGGGCCCACATCTAATTCCTTTAGCAAGTGATTGGATGGTTGGACCGCCACCACCTGTCACCATTGGTTAATAGACGGGCGATGGAGACCCGACCTGGCACACTTTCGTGCGAGTCTCCACCATTCAAAACACATCAAATGGATGGCGGTTTGTGGGGCCCACATCTGATATTTTTTTAGCAAGCGAAATGATAGGTGGGCCCCACATCCATTCACCATTGAAGGTGACGCTGAGATAATCCGGATTTGACTTCCACATCGCCATAATCTCACGTTAATTTCATGTGGAATGATGGCATATATGTTCAGCCCTACGGTCATTACCATACTATTCTAGCTGTGTGGAGCCCACCCTTGATGTGTATGTGGAATCCAAGCCGTGCATCTGGTGCATCTACTCATGTTCACCGTACATCTCAAAAATAATCTTGATAGAAAACTAAGGTGGGAGACAACACGAAGAGAAGTAAAACCACGCCTAAAATCTATATATTCGCGTGGAGCATCACCTGAGAATGAAATGACCTGGGAATTGGCGTGTCCATTTGTACCGATGGACGGCACTTGATGAATGGGTTGGATGGAATATATATATATATATATATATATATATATATATATATATATATATATATATATATATATATATATATAGATACATATATATATATATAGAGAGAGAGAGAGAGTCATGCTCCCCTACGCACGTGTGCACCTTTGCACATGTGTATGGATGTCTAATTTGAACGGTCATGTGATACGGAATCCCATGAAACCCCATGTGACTAATTTTCACCCCAATCTAAAATTCTAGTGGGCCATAGAAAAGAGAAATGCAAATCAAGGGAGGAAACTGTTTTCATTTTTCATGGCCAATCAAAGTTTTAGATCAAAGTAAAACTTGGGCCTGGGAGGTTTCACGAGGTGCTGCTTCACATGAACGGTTCAGATTTTGGATCCACATCACCTATGATGGGTTCTCAAAAAAGTTTATATGTAGTACGTACGAACTGATTCATAGGTGAGCATTTCCGTGTGTGTATTATATATACACACACACATCATGGTGGACCCCACGTTCCATCTAAAAATTTTCAGTGGATATGTCCTCCCCAATTTCCTCCAGTGTTGCCTTTTTGTTTGGCTCACTAGAGTTATGGATCGGGATGGACATCGGGGTCTATGCTCACATGACTGGGATGGGTCATGATGTGGACGGTTGGATGGTACTTATACATCATGGTGCGCCCCCCCTAGCTCTGATGTATGGTGATGCTCCACACTATGCCAAAATCTTGGATTTGCGACGTACCAGATCTGTTGTAAAACTAAAAACAACGACGGATTTCGTTCGTCGCTTGGTCCGTCGCTGTTTACAGGATCATTTTTTCTTTCCGTCATAAATTAGCCATTTTGGCGTAGCGACGCCACGTGTTAGGTAAGATAAACTATGTGGTTATTTTGTCAATACACTTATTTGTATATCTTGTTTATCAATCGTGTGAGTCCATGTATCATGTAGTTGGTTGAGCCCTTGAAAGCAGAAGAACGAAACACAAGGGGTTTTGGAGTATTAAGGAGAAGAATAGGTGTAAATGAGGTGCCTTGATGACCATAACATTGATCCAAAATATCCCTTGAACCTATAAATGATCATAACCCTATCGGTAAATCTTATTGATCATCCCTTAGCCCTAAAAGCTTAATTGAAATATGATAAGTAATGTTAGAAGATGTGCGAATCTGTTATGAAATCATATGTTCAAAACAACAGTTTTCGAGTGATCATCGATCCCATTAACGGACTGTTGATGAGACTCGATCCAATCGAAGGTTTACTTGATCTAATGGAAAAATGAATCCAACAATTAACATAAATAATTCTGAATTTTCTCAATGGGATCGACAGAGGGTTCGTTCCTATCAAAGCAAGCCCATTTCAATCCTATCGATGGAGTCATTAACTAGCCGTTTTATAGCCGTTGCAAAATGATTTTTTATAAAATGACATTTAATTCTTGGTCAAATAAATGAGTTTTTGGTGCAATAGAAGCCTAAATGATTCCATGTTCATATCTTTTATCGTAAGCCTCTAAGCCAATGAGTTATAAGTCATCTTCTTGATATTAACACTCTAATAAGAATTACAACTTCCAAATTAAATATATGCTTAAACTCCACCATTTTTTAAAGATTAAATCCAACCTTTATTGATATATCATTTGTATAAATCCTCTAGAAGACTCGTTTAGGTGAATCCCCTAATATTACAACATTTCATTAGTTGTAGGAGATTTACACAACCTCTCATCATCCTAGTCACCACAAAAGAGTGTTGCATGTAAGGTGTTTGATCTTGGAGATAAGTACATATTTGATCTTGGAGATAAAGAATTGACGATGCATCAACATTATGATCCGGAGAGCTTAAAGAGAGCCGATTGAAGTACGTGAGAGCATCGATTAAGCAACCCAAGTTGGTGCATCAATGGGGCTCAATTCAACAAGGTTGTCATTTATAGAGTATAAATACAGTCCATTCTTATGTAGGATTGAGTGTAAGCATTTGATTGTCAAATTCAATTAGGTTCTTGTGCAGGACCTAGATCAAGTTCTTATGTAGGCCATCGAACACAGGTATGTACGTGTTAGTCTCTGTGGGAGCCTCCAACGGGAATAAACGTAGGTTTTTGGACTATGACCGAGATTCGTGGCTAGCTTATAGAAAACTACGTAAGTCTTCGAGAGAGTCAGTCTTTATATAGGATCGTAAAGATTAGATGTGAACTTGATTTAAACTTCCGATAGTGAAATTCAGTACACTCATGTGTTGCATGCGTTCACCGAGAGTGCAGTAGGAAAACTGAACCGCTATACATGCTTGTATTTGAGATTGTCATTTGAGTACTCATTTAATTATGTTTATCTGATTGATTAATGAATTATACATATTCATGATTAATGAATGTTATGAGTTAATAATTAACACATCGTACACATACATGTACATTATCTCTTCTTTTTTTTTTTTCTTTTGGGGGGGGGGTAGCTTATTAGTACACACCCATGTCAGTACACACACTCCAAGTTAACCACCCCCGTTAGGACATGTACATTATCTTATATACAATAGTAGCTTAGCATGTTGCAATTTTTGTAGTCTATGTGATTGGACCATCTATTATCTTGGAAACTTTAGAATTAATTATCTTACTTAGTTTAATTATCATGATAGTTTAAATAAGCCACTGTATGTTAAAAAAGTTTTTTTTTATTTAAATTATAAAAATAATCATAATCACCTTATTTAGGATATAGTCTTTGTTTTATATCTCTGTAAAACTTTCACGCATAGCCTGTGGCCCACCAAGTACAATTTTACATCTCACAATTCATCAAAGGTACATTTGGCCCCCGTGTATTAATTTTCCATCATGAAAGGGCCATATGGCAGTCATACACAACGGTGGGTTGTTGTGCTAGCTCTACCATATCATCTCCCAAAAAACAAAAGGTGATTCTTACCTTCGTGTGATGTGATTGGTCCACTTGAGGGGAGCGGATTATGTGAGACCACCGATCCACCAAGGTGGGTGGGACCCTTGATTGTGGGGCTCACAATGATGCATGTGTCTTAAATCCACACCGTCCAACCATTTTTGAAGCCCATTTTAGGGCAAGATCCCAAAAATGAAGCATGCCCAAATCTCAGGTGAACCACACCACAGGAAACAGTTGTTAACTTGTTATTGAATCTACACCATTAAAAACTTCATGGAGTCCATTGGAGTGTTTATTAGCCATCCAATCTGTTGACAAGGTCACAAAGACTTTTACGAAGAGATGACATAAAATATCATCTTCATTCAAACCTTCTGTGGCCCACGAGAAGTTTTTTAAAGATCAATTACTACTGTTTTGTTTTCTCTACCATGATCTATCTGGGATTTGGATCTGCTTCATATTCTAGATCGTACCCTAAGATAAGTTTTCAATACAGATGGACGGTGTGGATGTAGTCACCTACATGAAGGTGGGCCCCACAGTCAGGGGTCCCACGGACACCGAAGCCTCCAATCGAAAAATATCCAGGTGGAACAATCAGCATTCATTGATCACTTTATACCAAATGCACGCATCACCACCGAAACATATATGATGCTGATAAAAGGTATTCTAAAATTAAGTAATCAAATGCAATATAGATGCATTGTGATTGGTGCGTTTTAGTGGGGTCCTTTAACTGATTCTTCTGTTCCGTTTTCTTAGAGGTGGCCCCACCGAAATTTATAGATCAATGTACACCTATAAAGCACTGCATGGATTAATTGCCTGCAGCACTAAACTCTGTGGGCCCCATTGTCATGTATTTGTTGTATCCACACCGTCCATCCGTTTTGAATCATCATTTTAGGGCATTAATCCTAAACATGATGTTGATTAAAAACTCGAGCGGACCACAACACAGGAAGCAGTGGGGATTGAACGTCCACAATTAAAAGCTTCTTTAGGCCACAGAATTACCTTTATCCAGGTCGAAGTGACCTCATGAACAGGTTGGATGGCAAATAAACATCACGGTCGAAGGTTTCAACAGTTGGTGTCTTGATCACTATTATTTCCTATAGTGTGGTCCACTTCAGACTTGGATCTTTCTAATTTTTTAGCTCATGGCCTAAAAAGATCTAGTGAAATGGATGGACGGCGTAGATATAACATATACAACATGGTGGGCACCACAGATCTTTGTGCAGCCAGGCCCTGAGGCAATCCTAGGGATTCAACCTGGGATGAACTGAAAAAATATTAGTTGCTCGACGCTCCTCACGTGACCATGATGATCTACAACGTTTATACAATGGGCCATAATTCAAAAAATAAAAGCTCCTATAGATTCAGTCCGTCCAGTTAATGTAACATGAGCTATCAACCTTAGATGTAGAAAAGTCCACAGATCAAATGGCTAGAATCATCTGATCGATGAGATTTTTCATCTCCAGTCCATCTTTGGTGGGACCCTCCAAATAAAAGGTCCAAATCCCATCAGCTCTTTGCCGCTTGTGAGATGTCACGGGCTACTTGAAATGTCACATAAGTCCTCACGAGGAGTACCAGTACAGCCTGCAAAGGTTTAAAAGTATTATCATTTGCCATGCACGTGATAGCCAATCTCTTTTATTAGTGAGTGTCAGGCTCCCAATTTAATACATGTGGGGCCCACGATTTGGTGATCCAGACCGTTAATCTGGTTTGTTCTGCCATGGATGGGGGATGAGACATAGACTGGTTTTGTCGTTTGTCTTTTTTCTATTCAGTTGGATGTGGACAACTGCTAATGTTTCTAGGTATCAGGAACGTCTGATATGGGATATTTTTAGAGTGTGGTCCACCACTGGATTCAAAGGTCAACTGATATTGGAAATAGGATTTATAAAGGATCCCAGACAGAATCAGTGCAATCTTACTATCTAAATCACAAGCAGCTTTTACAGGAAAAGATCGACGGTTAGGATCACCAAAACTGTGGGCCCCACATATATGCAATTGGGAGCCTTGGATACAAACCGTCTACTTGGTAAGATTCAGCACCTAGTTTGTTTATTAGTTTGGCCATGCAACGGTGAGGTGGGCCCCACCTTTCGGTATACAGAACCGTTGATCTTGTGCCCCCATCATGATGGTTTACATTATGGGATGGGTCGTCTCAACATAGCATCTATCGGATGATCCTAGCCATCCAATGAAAGTAGAACTCGCAAACCATGTCTGCATTTAACAGGGACCCCAATCCGATGGTCAGGATCATAAGTGGGGAATACATTTTTTGGTGAGTGTCCAGCATCCACTAAGGGCCAACCAAATAAACTATTTAGATCACAGAAAGTGGATTTTTGTAAAGCTATTATATTTCTCTTTAATAAGGGCGAAATCCGATTCTTTTCTTTCTTTCTTTCTTTCTTTTTTCTTTTCTTTTCTTTTTTCTTTTTTCTTTTTTCTTTTTCGGTGTGTTAGGCATGGAAAGAAGAAGAATCCTATTCCACCAATAAATAAATAAATAAGAGAAATTATCCAGTGCTCTCATAGCAACATAAGTTATCCTGCTCCTACTTGTATCTGGGCAGTTGGACAGTCCAAATGATTGATCCGGACTGTCCATTAGGTCTAGACAACATTTTATGCCCAAAAAAAAAAAAAAAAAACAGCACTGGTAAGATTATTATAAACATCAAAGTAATTGAATATAAAATGGACCGTCAAGATCATCTATTTAAAAATTAAGTCCAATTAATAATTTGATACATATATTTGTTGGTGACCACCACTCGTGGATTGCTTATATAGTTCTAAAGCATCACTTTTCTTAGGTCATCCTAACCATCCAATCCATCATTTTGAAAACGGATGGATATGCAAAAAGAAGCTCATCTAGCAGGTTTAATTTTCCTATTTTTGTAATTTTTCTATGATGGCCCATGAAATGGGTGCTCCACTGCATTGCTTGCTTATTTCTTTTACATTGAGGACAATGTAGATTTTAGGTTGGGGGTGGGAGATTAGGTTACCTAATCAGTACTTTCTTGGTCTTGAGCAAGATTTGTGAAAATTTTAAAACTGGAATTTCTATTGAATTGGATTTTGAAGGATAGTTGTGATTTTAACATTATAAGATAGATGTTGGTAACTTATGACTCTTGGATTAGGCCTATTGGCTGATTTCACAGTCAATTTTGAATTGTTAATCCATGATTAGAAGTTGTAAACATTGATTGAGCCATGATTCCACATATTAGATCTCGCTTACATTAAGTTTTAAGTTCAATATTAAATGGTAACTTGGTAATCATTAGGCATGAAAGGAACGAGCACTGAGAAATTTGTTCGGTTTATAAAGAAGAATTGAAAGAGTTATCACATAATCTTCACCATAGGTTTGCTCTATAGGTGTAGATTTGATTCTCTATAGTTGACATATGAAAAAAAAAAAAAAAAGTTCGCCATAGGTTTGCTCCTATAGGTGAGAATTTGATTCCCCTCTGCGTTCTTGCTCAAATTGCAAAAATAAGATGAAAGTTAATGCTGTGAGATAAGTGTTGGTTTCAAGTTTTGATTGTCACGAATTACTAATGATATCATGAAATTGACAATTGGATCTCTTCTTGATTGTAAGTCGAGATTATACTTTACACGTGGAACTCAATGTTTAGGAATGTTCTAATTGATGGATTAATATTTTGAACTTGATTATGAAGTTTACTTGTAAGCTTGATTCCAAGAGAAAAATTCCACACACCAATCATGAATCTTAGAATTTTCACATCTCAAGCTATATCGTCACAAGTCACTGAGTTTACGGGAATTGTCTTTTTTATTACTGAAATTATTTTTCGCATGTTTTGCTCGGGACTAGCAAAATCTTTGGTTGGGAGTTGTGATGAGTGTCCATATCGGACCCTAATTACTTGCATGATAATGTTTAATGCCAGATTTTAACCAAAATGATGTTAAAAATGGATTTGACGCTCCAAAATTTAGGCGGGATGTACTCGGAAAACCAATGGTGAAGAATATACACGCCTGGGATCGAGGAAAGCACGATAAAAGGCGAAAACAAAATAGATCACATATTTTCCGCCATCCGATCAACTCGAAACTTCATACATGTGATGGGGGTCGTAAATTAAGTACATATTAAGTTTCGACCATTAATGATCTTGGAAAGTGCTCCAAGCGACAAATCAGCCCACGAATCATTGATTTCAGGCCCACGATAGCGGGATATGCCTCAAACCCATTAATTAGGGAGATAAAGAGGATTGAGTAGATTTGTCGCAAACATCACGGTGGACCCTGTGTATGGGAGTGTACACCACACGTGTGCCAGGCGCGCACCGCACGGAAGCCGGTCAACGGCGGCCGACCCGCGGTCTCCGCGTCCGCCATTCCGGCGGCCGCGAACCGAGTGGGTCGAGTTGTGGGCCCCACCTTGTGTCGGATGGACAATCCATACCGTCCATTAAAGGCCATTAACCACCACTGGCGACGAAATGAATAAACGAAGTTTTTCGGGAAATCAAATACAAACCAGGTTAAATCGGTGGGCCTCATCAAAAATGGCGAAAATTGCATATTCACTGACCAGGTTTTCCGTTCTCATTCAGTGGACGGAATGGATTTCCGTTTAATCAGGGAATGGGACCCACCATCATTATGCGTAACGCAGATGTCCGTTTTTAAGTCACTGGCAATCGAATGGAGGGCCACGAATACTATAAAACCATGATAGTTCACTCCCATGCGTACACATCAACTGAGAGAGGCCACAAAAACCGTGACGTTCAAAACATCTTTTTTATTTTCTTCGTGGGCGCGTTAATGGACCTTCAAAACCACTCATTCTTGACTAAA
The DNA here is from genome assembly GCA_030180095.1 of Magnolia changhungtana. Classification (NCBI taxonomy): domain Eukaryota; kingdom Viridiplantae; phylum Streptophyta; class Magnoliopsida; order Magnoliales; family Magnoliaceae; genus Magnolia; species Magnolia changhungtana. The sequence continues at coordinate 303,559 of JASAUF010000604.1, forward strand.
ATTTCGTCACGAATCCAATGGACGGGGTGAATTTTCCGAGAAAACACCTATGTGGGGCCCATCTAGTGGTGCTCAGAGTCTGTTAGGATGCCACACCGATCCCAACCATCAGGCTATAAAAGGGGAGTTTTGGACGTGGGAAAGGTAGAATCGGGGAATTCGAGATCCAGAGCCGGGGGAGAGGAGAAAGATAAGAAGAGAAGAAAGAAAGAGAGAGATTGTTTGGTTTGGTGTTTTATTTTATGAATTTTATTTAATATTTTTATGGATTTTATGGATCACTAATCTCATGGTGAAATGAAGCTCTAATTTGATTAGTTCTTGTATTGGTTGATTTACTTTGAATATTAATTAATTTGTTTCTTTTCTAAGTGGGCTGATTGGTTTAAATTCCATACTTCTCCATATGAACTTGATCAAAGTATATATATGGATAGACTTATTACCAGTCGATCTGAGGTTTCTGTAGAGGAAGAAACAGGATGCTTTAATGAATAACATATTCCATGTACCAAAAACTTGATGTTTTATTTAAACCAACACGATTTAAATGATTTTTAAACTCGCAAGTATACGAATCAGATGCAAATATGGTACGTATTACGAGATCGTTCCCATGAGGACTGGTCATCACAATTCAAATCTAGGACTCTCCTTAACTAATCCAACAAATAAAGGAATAAACTACTAAGCACAATTCTAAAAAAAACAATTAAGAACAGGGAATAAAATTCAATCAGATAGAGAGCACTAGGACTTTCAAATCCACCCCTAATTATCCTAACCCTTGTTTTGTGTTGATTCACCTTGATGGATACCACTTATGAGAAAGCACAATCGTGGCTCGCATAAGAATGTCTAATTCCTTTAAACAATGAATAACATAAACATGGAATGTACATTCATTAAAGCACTGTTTCTTCCTCAGAAACCCGTTCTTGATCGACAAGCACTGTAATAAGCATCCAAACAACATCCATATATACTTTGATCAAGTTGATGGAGAAGTATGGAATTTAAACCAATCAAGCCCATAGAGGAAACAAATTAATTAATATTCAAAGTAAATCAACCAATCAAGAACTAATCAAATTAAGAGCTTCATTTGGGAGAGAGATTAGTGACCCATAAAATCCATAAAAATATTAAATAAAATTCATAAAATAAAACACCAAACCAAACATCTCTCTCTCTTCTTCCTTCTCTTTCTTATCTTTCTCCTCTGTAGCTCGATCTCGAATTCCCACGATTCTCCGAATACCTTTCACACGTCCAAAACTCTCCTTTTATAGGCTATTTGGATGGTGGGATCTAGTCGTAGAAGGATGAGGTCGTGATCGGTGGGCCCCACAGAGGTGTTTTTGGAAAATCCACCCCGTCCATTGGATTGAGTTAGAATGAGTGATTTTGAAGGTCCATTAACGCGACCCACGAGAAAATACAAAAGATCGATTTTGAACGTCGCCCGGGTAGCCCTTTTGTGGCCTAGTATCACGCACGTGTGTACGCATGGGAGTGAACTATCGGCATGGTTTTGTAGTATTCGTGGCCCCTACACGATGGTCATGGCTCGGATTGGCCGTACGAGTGAAGTGGGGCCCACAAACAGCCGCAAAACGGACAGCGTCCGTGCGTTACGGACGGCAGAAACGGACGCTGCAATGATGGTGGGTCCCATTCCCTTGATTAAACGGCAAATCCATTCCGTCCACTGGAATGAGAACGGAAAACCGGTCGGGAATATGCAATTTTTTCCTTGATGACGACAGTTCGTTTGTATTTGAACGGTTGAGATCCCGTTCGATTTCATCACTAGGTGGTGGTTATGGTGGCCAGGGAAGCGGATGGGACGGTATGGATTGTCCATTCGCGGGGCCGCTGGAAACCTTGAGACCGCGGGTCGGCGCTCGTTTAATGCGTCGGTTCACGTGCAGGTGCACACTCCCCTTACAGTCCACCGTGATGTTTGCGACAAATCTACTCCGTCCATCCTCTTTATCTCCCTAATTAATGGGTTGAGACCAAAGTTGAGGCATATCCTGCTATCAGGTGGGCCTGAAATCAATGATTCGTGGGCTGATTTGTCAGTTGGAGCACTTTCCAAGATCATTAATGGCTGAAACTTAATATGTACGGTTAATTTACGACCCCCATCACATGTATGAAGTTTCGAGTTGATCGGATGGCGGAAAATATGTGATCTTGCATTTTGTACCAATTTCAGGCCTCTTTATCGTGCTTTCCTCAGATCCCAGGCGTGTATATTCTTCACCATTGGTTTTCTGGAGTACATCCCGTGCTCTGGTAATTTTGGAGCGTCAAATCCATGCTTTTAACATCATTTTGCTATACACGCTCCTAATTTCCTCCTGTAACAAAAACATGAGTAAAATCTGGCATTAAACATTATCATGTATGTAAAATCAAGTAATTACTGGGGTCTGATATGCAACATTTGACACTCATCATCCACCTAATGGACGGTCCAGGTTAATCTTTTGGACTATCCAAGCGTCCAGATGCAACTACGAGCACTAAATTACAGTGCCTTGAGATCATTAGATCACTCAACACATTCAGTCCAAACGGGCCTGAAATTTCAAAAATAATAATGCGAATGTCTCCCAGCACACGTGCCAACATGGCACGTGCTACATACAAGTCCATGAAGCATTGCCCATCCAAAGGCAAGCACACGTGCCAACATGGCACATGTGCTACATCCAAGCCACACTGATTAGATCCTCTAGCTAAAAATTTAAACAAAAAAAAAAAATCTGGCCATTTCACTCAGGTGGGCCATGATGTATAAAAGCAACTAAGCTTTTTAGCCACCCATTTTTAAGCCCAAATTATCAAAAATAAATAAAGTAAACAAATTGATGGTATTAAAAAATTGGGCTATTTTTATCACAACTACACATTTGTTCAGTTAATCGTGGTCCATTGATTTTAAATTGTTGGGTCTAAATCCAACCAGATTATTAATCAATACAAAATCCAAAATAATATATGATTAAATGGGATTCAATACATTCAGATATAAGGCTGGCAATGGGCTAGAACTGGCCTCATCAATATTAAAATATTGAACATTTAACAGACCTCCGCAATAGGCCTGGCCCACTAGTTGTCAGGCCTGTTAGGATGCTTCTGTCAGTCAAGCCAAAGAAATGCTCGTGTGAAACATGGTCAACCTAGGTCAGGTTAGGCTAGATCTGGGCTTGTATCTGGCTAGACCCATCCTGACTTTTCTAACATTGGTCAACCAACAATTTGGACGGTGGCGCCCACCATGGCTCAATCCCGATCCTTTAGCTTACAGGTTGGGTCCCGGACTCTGGTCATTGATGGTATGAAGGTCGCAACAGATGAGTAAAGAGGCTGGACCAGAAGTTGTACTCTTGCCATCTTAGACCGTTGAAATCTCATTGGAAAAATATCCTTCTGTTCTACTGTGGGAGAAGATCCAATCCACCTACATATATGTACCGTTCATTCATTCATAGGTGGGCTATGAATGGGTCATAGGCACATAGTGATTAGAAAATCCTCCCGAGCCAAGTCACTAGAGTTTTACAACTATGGATTCCACCACGTGCTGTCATGGCACAGGGATATAAGATCCAAGTCGTTCATCAGGTGGTCCCACTGAAAATTCCTTGTACCAGAAACATTGTCAGACTCTCTTTTTTTTTTTTTTTTTTTTTTTTTAAAGAAAACAAGGTATAATGGTGGCCGCAATGAAACGGGCTGTAATGGTCATTATAGCCATCGTGATGGCTGTTACACACACACTCTCTCTCTTTCTTTCTTTTTCTAATTGGAAAAAAAAAAACCTGTATCAGCCCCATAATGGACTGTTACAGGGCCATTATGGACCTTACAAGGGGTGCAACAGGCTGTTACAGGGGTTGTAACAGCTTTTACGGGTCATTTTTTCTGTAACGGTCGTTATGGCTTTTACGAACCCGTTTCAAACTGTTTAGAAGGATTCTACAACTAGATTATAAAAGGGTAGGAAGTGGGAGCACGAGTTTGAAGCATGGTTCGAAGTGGGAGCGACACCTCCTTAGAAAGATTCTGCAACTAGATTATATGGCCTTCCAGAATGCCAATGCAAGGTCAAAAAACCATGGCAAGTCATGTAGCAGACCAAATAATCGAAAAGCTTGCCACAAGACAATTAGCAAACACAAACCCGAAGACAATAAGACTGAGAACAGGCCACTTCAACCTATTATCAAACCCATATGCAAAAACAAGTAATCAAAGTAATGTATAAGTGCATTTGCTTACTTCAAGTTATCCAAAAATATAAACTAGACCAGAATGTAACTGATGTAGGGACATGTGATGACCTAACCCTAGGTGCATGTATAATCAGGTTAGACGCCCCCTCCTCTGGTACACTCTAAAAGGTGCACCACTGATGTCCGCATAAGTGACTCTTGCATACTTGGAGGTCCAATGTTACTGGGGCAACATATGCACAGGTGCTGGATATAGATATGGGGCAGGTGTTGTACTTGCATATAAGGTTGATTCCTCTACAAGTTCTTGTAAAATATGTTTATACTACATGGGTTGCAAGTGGGTCTACTGGGTGTGTAGCATTCAACCTGCCCACAAGGTTGCCCCACCATGAAAGTTGGACACCCCAAAATGTAGGCTGATCCAACTATGATGTGGGCCATCACATGAATTTGGAGGGTTTTGGGTGGTTGTCAATTGTTTCCTATGGTGTGGCCCACCTAATGATTGGATAGGCTTTATCTTTCGAGCATCACATCATCAGAGTAGGAACCACTTAATGCACAGGTTGGATGGAATATACGCAACATGGTAGGCCCCAAATAAGGATAAGCAGGTGAATAAGGGGAATAACTTTTCACATGCAGGTGAATCACTTGTAGAATCACCAGGGACTAATGACAGGGTTCAAGTACCCATTATGGTGAAATCCCACTGTGGTGTGACCGTGTCAGTGCATGAGTGTGTGTGGGGTGTGAGTGCGTATAAAATAAATAAATAAATAAAAAGGAACTAATGACAGGAGTTGGATGAACCTCCTTATCACCGTTTGAAGTACTTCATCAATGGTGTTGACAGAAGCAATTGATCGAGGAGCACATGGAGCCCTGCCAATGGGCCAACCAAATACGTTTATTTCTTGGGCATTATTCAAGCCCGAGGATGGCCCCAGCCCGTGGGACTGGAGTCATGCTCGAGCCCATCCCCTGACAGACATAAACGGAACTAGACAAGAGCTCAGACCAGGCCTCAATGAAAAAAATTGTACAGAACCAGGCATTGCTTGGATGTCTATCTGTCAATCCTAAACATAGAACCAAGCCCGTCCCATGAGCCTAAGATGCCCAGGCCCATCCCATGTGGGCTGGGCCATGAAAAATGACAACCAATCCTCGCCATTCACAGCCCTAAGCAAATGGCATCCACTTCGACTCAACAAAAAGAGCAAGTGGAAGGATGCATATGAAAATGATCAAATGCAACATACTACAGTGAAAATGAATTGTGTGGGGCCCAACATGATGTGTTGATGACATCCACTCTGACTATCTTGGATGTGATCCCTCGTTTGGCCATGGGCCCAAAAGCAGGCCAGCCCATGACTCAGTTGATCACACGAGTAGGAAGAGTTTGAGAGGGGAAGCCAATCCTCGATTCTTGTAGAGGAAACACCGTTTGTTGTGTGTATATCATCCAACCCACTGATAAGAAACCTCTACCCTAGATGATGGCACACCTCAAAAATCAGGCCATTCTGAAACTCGGGTGGGGCCCAACACAAATCAATGGTGCACCTCCCCCTCCCAACTGTTCCTGCTGGTGTGACTGCCTGATGTATTGGCCCTTTTTTGGGGCCCATTGTTAAACAAGGGATGACTTGCAAGATGGTCAGATTGGATTTCATCAACACATCACAGTAGGCCACACATAACTTGTTTGCATTAGATCATGACCTGGATACATACGTGAAATAATTTCTATAAATTTTTTTATTTTTTTGTTTAAAAGACCTCACCTAAACATGCCTATATTTTTTGAGCCGAGCAGCCATTAACAACCGGTCTATTGTCCATGCTGTTATCACTAGCACATCACCAGGAAAACTATCATTTTCAATCACAAGGCTGTGATATCCACCAGCAGTGAAAGGGCTGCAAATTTTTAGGAGAAATGGTCAGCCATATTAACTGCATCAGATTAGATGAATTATATGGGTGCACGACATGTCAGGCTCATGTTTTGGAGATCAAGACCATCTATGCAGTGAGCCCCATTGCAGAATGAGGTGCCTCCATTATCACACAGATTAAAACATTCAAATCACTTTAATCCTTGCCGACAAATAGTCCATTACTAATAAAATAAACAATGGTTCACATTCAACAGAAAACGGCCAAAGATTGAAGAGCTAGTATCATCCGATCTAGAATACATTTGGGGAATCCCACATCAATGAATTATACCCATCCCATGGACAGTTTAGACCAATGAACCATGGCCACAAATGCATCATGCACGAAAGCCAACTGTAGTCAGGTTGCTATGCAGAGGTCTGATAAAAATAGAAACACAGTAAGCACACGATATGAGAAGATGCTTATGGTAGAGTTTAACAGTAAGAAGAAATTGACCGACCAGGAGGTGAAATTATACAAGCCAGGGGGTGTTGGATGGCTGAAAAGAAAAGGAAGTTCCAACAATGGAAAACCTTCTAGTGCTATCGCTTATGTCTAATGCTCTATCTACATCCATGTACGGGCCTGGACCAATCAACTACTGGGCCATCCTGTGGATGGACGGTACCCCCAAAACCATACCTGTCAGATGACCATAGTTACTGATTGGAAGACTTTTGATGACCACAAATGGAAGGCTTAAAAATAAAATTTACTGCCAGCTGTTGACATTTAATGAACAAAGTTCCTCTAATTAGCAGCTTGACCATTGAACAATATAACTTTTAGGAAATGACTCATAAGCAGGGCCCAACAGAAGAATGGTCCATATCTCATACACGTGCCACATATAGAGAATGAGAACCGGATAAGTTAGAAATATACGTTGGCACCAGATTCTTTTCCTTCGACAGTATCTCAATCCAAACACTTTTGGAATGGATAGCAAATCAGGAAACTTGTATCTACAATGGAGTGTAAGCTATGGATGCTGGGACAGTAGCATGGTTGTGTGCTAAAGTTAAAGATGGGGAAATTTGAGGATGAATGTGGAAAGGAACTTCGAGGATCCCAAATAAAGGTTTGTTTCATCAATCGTATTCAATTGTCTACAACCACATGCACAAACCATAATTATAGGTTTTGCTCCCTTTAAACAAATAAAGATCTGTGTTTTCTAACAGGATACTTGCAAAGAAAAAAAAAACACTACTACTAGACTAGGGAAATAGGTTACTTCAACCATACTTGAAAAGTTTTAGTAGGTACATGGTGGAAAGGGGGAAGAAGGGATCACCATCTTCTTCCTCTTAAGGTAAGATCTTTGAATCCATAGGTAGAAAATTCTCTAAAAGGGAAAGATATTTTTGAGAATAATGGGTAAAAATCTGTTTACAAAGCAATTGATATGTGTGACTTATAAGCCCTAAATTCATAACTTTACCAAAAGAGCAAATTGTCCTAAAAGAGTAAACTTACCAAAAAATAGTGAATGACTTCTAAATTAACTCAAATTCTTTCCCATGACTCAAACAAGGGCATTAAGCATGACTGGACTTCTTCAAACCTTGAAACACCCTAAAAATAGCAAAAACCATAACTTACTAAAAGTAGTAAATTTTAACTTAAAACCTAATACTAACCTCTAAAACAACTATATTTTGCAAAACCATTTGGCAACAATTGCCTTTGCAATTGGCCAGGGCAAAGAGCTCATTGATAGCTTTCCAATGACATATCATTTTCATGATTCCGACATTACACTTTTTTTTTTTTTGGCCCCATCTTGAGCCATATGGCTAATTCAAGCGATCTTGGCCATCCATATGATTGTCCTTAACTTGCCTTACATTAAAAGGAAATTAAATCAAACAAATTTCCCTCGAAAAGAACCACAAGTTAACTTTGTAGGGTGCTTGTGAGTTTCATATTTGTCAAACATTCCAATGGTGTGGCGCACTCCCGTCTAACCAACTTATGGCCTAAGAGGACTACCAGACCGAAATTTAGGATCATTATATCCACATGCATGGGCTCGAAAGCCCTGGATGCTTTGCAAGGGGTAGCTTGTCGTACACCAACTGGGCCTATGACAAGCTGGTGAATCATTTCCTGGCAGAGTTCTTACACTCACACATGCACCTGATAATAGAAGATAATCCACAAAATAGCCATCAAACACCAGTGATGCTCAACTATTCCACTAACTTCTCAACATGTTAGTGAATCGCTTGTGGGCAGAGTTTCGGTACACAGTATCTGTAAGAAAACAGAAGGCACTCAAAGAATGTTCAGGCCCTGTTTGGGTAGCCAAAGAATTAAAAAATGCTCAAGTTGGCGGGCACTCAATATGTTATCATCTCGCTTGTTAACTGGGGAAATAGCCCTTATGAAATGGCCATTTGACTGTTGTTTTCGTGGTTGGTCAAACACACAAGATAAGGATCACCCAATTTGCAGATTGGCATATAGGAGTGGGTTCATCATTCCTGTAGACCTCAAAGCTAGCATGAAGCTCTCCCACACATTTCAACACCACAGAAAGATACTGTGAGAGAGAGAGAGAGAGAGAGAGAGAGAGAGAGAGAGAGAGAGAGAGAGAGAGAGTTCTTTATCTTTTATTTTAATTTTCTTTTCTGATAAAATAAAATAAAGGAAGTTCTTTTATGGTTCTAACATGCAATTAAACTCACAGCAGATCACATCAATGCTACAACCAAGGCCCAAGGTCACCATTTGAATTTCAAGTTGGTTAACCGAATACTGCATTTTAGTCATAATGGATCGGTATGCTCCGATACCGAATGATGCGTGCCATAACCAGATGTGTGAAGGAAGAAGAATTGAACAAGGAAGAATATGAGAATTGAGAGAGAAGAGAGAAGAGAGAAGACAAGGAAGAAAGATTAGAAAGGAAGAAAATGATTGGGAAAAAAGAAGAGAGAAGACAAGATTGAAAGATGGTTGTTATTTGTCTACTCCAAAATGGATTACATTGCATTGTCTTATATGAGCACTACAATAAAGCTACAATTAAATAACAACAATGATAATAATAAAAAATTTACTAACAATTAAAAGCAGAAATTTAAATTGAAGATTTGAATTTGAAAATGGAATTTCAAATTCAAATGGGATTTGAATGATGTTGGGAAACTACACACATTTCCCTTCTATGTGCAAATCAATCGGATTAACAATATAAAAGATTTAAAGGATGATAGTTACTTCCAACACAAGCAAGCAAATCATCAAACATGTAGGATGCAAGAGACACCGAGATTTTTTTCGTGGAAAACCCTCCAATGTGAAAGGAAAAACCACAGGACCTAATCCGACACAAATCCACCATAATAGAAATAATGGAAGTACAATCATCAAGAGACCAACCTCTCTTGGATATCTAAATACATCACCCAAAGATAGATTACAATCAACAACGTAAGAAAAAAGTTCTCACACCAGCTAAGAATTGTACAAACCCCTAACACAACCCTTGGAGATGGCAATCAAAGAAACCAACATTGTGGATGGACCCTCACGAACCCAAATATGAAAACCCCTCTTGTAATCAATAAGAAGCTTAAAGAAAGAAGACACCTTGCTCCTTTTCCTCCACCAACCCTTCTCTTTTTCTCAGGAAAGAAAATTCCATTTGTGTTGCAAGAAGTCTCTCTAGGCAAAAAGGCCCCTTTTATAACCTTTTAGTTTGCTTGCCAAAAGACCAAGATGGCCCCACACACATGGTCTAAAAAATACTACCTCAACCCATAGTTTGCTTGGTCAAAAGACAAAAATGCCCCCACACATGTGTCGGAAAAAGACTACTTAAGCCCACGCATGTGGGTCCCACCCCCACATGAGGAGGGACCCCCAACAATCTCCCCCACCCCACTCATGAGGAAGGCTTCACCATGCCCAAACCTGTCTTGCTCCTGCAAAACTCATGCTTTTATCTAAGGTCTTGGCCATCATCGCCGAGTTATTCTTGTCGGTATGGATCTTCTCCAGTTATAGCAAATTTTCTTCAATAACATCATGAATTCAATGATATTTTACATCTATGTGCTTGGACTTGGAATGGAGACTTGAATTTTTATTGAGGTGGATAAAACTCTGATTGTCACAATGAACAATATAATTATCTTATATCAAGCCAAATTCTTGAAAGAACCTCTTCATCCACAATATTTTCTTCCAAGCTTCTGTCACTGCAATATACTCAACTTCTATAGTTAATAGGCCACACACTTTTGCAACTTAGACTGCCATGTCACTGTGCCCCTTGCAAAAGTAAGCATGTACTCCAATGTGCATTTCCTCTTGCACAACTCTTAGCCACTCTCCTTTATGTTCATCGGTTTGAGCTTCTTGATAGTTCTCTGGTTCACCCCATCTATAAGCATGACATACTCATGAGGTGGGTACCTCTTGAACAGTTGGCTTGCTCTAGTGGACCTTCTCAACTGAGGCTCAACTAATGGTTCTTAAGGGGGCCTCTCCCAATATCGATATTGTATCGGCCGATACGGCTGAATCGGCACGAGACGATACACGATATGAGGTCATATCGTCCCAATACGAAAAGAAAATAAAAAATTGACCCGTATCGGCCAATACGGGGCATAACGGCATCAATACGGGACTGATATAGTCAATACAGGGCGGTGCGCCCATAAAAGCCAATTTTTGAATTTTTTTGTTTTTCAAAATCTCACTCATTTCTCCTATTCTTCTTTGCACTTCAACTATGGAAGAAGCTTAAAAACTCATTTTAGGCTAGATTTAAAGCTATTTTGGGATCAAAATAAATTATTTGAATGGGATGCAAGACAAATCGAAGTGGACCATTGTGGGAAAAACAAAAAGAAGGGTAAACCTTCACTTTCTTTTTTATATTTTCATCTTCTTTTTATTGTATTTCAATATAATAGGCCTTAGTTCATCAAATCACACTTGATTTGAGTTCAATTAGGGCCCATTTAGTTGACCTTAAATAAGTCAAATCGACTTACAACATTTTCATCAAAGAATGGTCTGATGAAAAACACACATACACACACACACAAATGATATATTTTTGCATCTCATTTTTTCTATTTTTCTAATTTTTTAAAATATTTTTTTGCTTTAAAAAAAAAAATCTGACAAAGACGGACCAATATGACCCCGATATTGATACACAGCGCCGTATCGTATCATTTTTCTGTCTAGCCAATACGTCAACCAATACTGACATTCAGAACCATGCTTCTTGTTCAACATCACCTATGAGAACATCATCACCAACCATTTCTTCTTAATCCTGCACATCTTTCCAATCATCATACACCATGGGAGGAGGAACTAGGTCTTCATCAATAAGATGAGCTGCAAAGGGTTGAGGGTTTTCAACCTTCTCAGAATTTTCAATTATTTGGCCTTCCAAAAAGAACACATCTCTGGTTCTGATCACCTTCTTGTCAATTGGATCCCATAAGCTGTAGCCAAAATTTTCATTTGCATAGCCCAAGAAGATACACTGTTTTGCCTTGTCATCAAGTTTGGACCGCTCATCTTTAGGTACATGCACAAATGATCTACAACCAAACACCTTTAGGTGTTCATAGCAAACATCTTTCTTGGTCCATACCCTTTCCGTAACATCTCCATTCAGAAGGGCTAAAGGTGGGGTTGTACACGAACCGAGTTAGTTCGGTTAGCTCGCTCGACTCGACTCGAAAAGATCAATTCAACTCGGTTCGAAACTAAGTTCGAGCCGAGTCGAGTTGATTTTTTGAGCTCGAAAAAATTTCAAACCGAGCTCGACTCGGATCGAACCCCAACTTGAATCGAACCAGTTCGGTGACTCAGTTACTTTGATATTGATGTTGCTCACCAAGTGTTTGATGAAATGACTCAACGAAGTGTCGGTAGGTGGCAAGGAAGATATGTATCTAAAACAAATACCATTTTTTCTTGATTTTGATGTTGCCTACAAAGTGTTTGATGAAATACCTGTAAACAGTTGTTATTGTTTTACATACAGTAAGAAATTGAAAGTGCACTCCATGTGTTTGTGAAAATGTCGCACAGGCTCGATCTCAGCTCGAACTGGCCCGAGCTGCTGACCGAACCGAGCTGAGCTAGCTAGTCAGGCTCGAGGACCGAGCCAAGTTCAAGCTGGGGTCAGCTAGTGGTCGAGCCGAGTCAAGCTGTGCCAAGCTCAACTCGTGTACACCTCTAGCTGAACGAGATGGATAATTAAGTAACATGCAGTACGTGTCCCCCCCCAAAAAAAAAAAATAATAATAATAATAATCTTGGTAATTTTACTTGTGAGAGTATACATCTGATTCTTTCCATAATAGTGTGATTCATCCTTCTGCTACACCATTGTGTTGTAAAGTCTTGAGAATGGATTGCTCGTGTCGAATTTGTGGCCTTTACAGTACTAATCAAATGGTCCAATATGCTTGCCACCATTATCTGTGTGAATACATTTCAACGATTTACCCATTTCCCTTTCCACCATTGCATGAAAATGTTTAAATACATCCAAGACTTGGTATTTAGTTTTCAAGGCATATGCCAACACCTTTCTAAAAGCATCATCTATGAAGGTAACAAAGTAAGAATCACCACCAAGAGTTTTCACTTTCATAGGACCACAAATATCATAAAAAACTAATTCCAAAATATATGTTTTCTTTTTAGGAGAACTTTTATGAAATGAAACTTTATGTTGTTTTCCAACCAAGCAATGAATGCAACTAGTTAAAGGCATACCTTTTTATGTTGGGAAGGAGCTACTTCTTGGTGAGGATTTGTGGGCCCTTCTCGCTCATGTGACCCAATCGCTTATGTCATGGATCAATAAAAGAACCATTCGCTGTTGTGCTCACCTTGACATTGCATGGTTGTACTTACATCTTGTATAAAGTGCAACACATCTTGCCTCTTGCCACCACAAGAGATCCTTTTGTAAGCTTCCATAGTTCGCCACCAAAATGATTGTTGTAACCTTCTTCATCCAACCTTCCTATAGAAATTAAATTGATGCAAAGATCGAGTATATGTCTAACATCCTTGAGAACTAATGTGCAACCAACAGTGGTCTCAACATGCACATCATCCATCCCCACCTTTTTTGAAGAGCTATTGTTACCCATTCTCACAACACTATGATGGGGACATCATGCGCACACGCGCACGCACACCACCCCCCTATGCACGTACGTACGCAGAAGGAGGATCCCATCATCGATCTGGCTCAATGACCACGTCCAGGGAGGGCCCCCTATCTAGAAGACAAATTTTTGTTCAGAAAAGTGGGCATGATAGTCAAAAAAAGCCCATCATGGGATCTCATGATCGTGGCCCACTCGTCGGATTGATTTCATTTTTTAGGTTTTGCTTATTGTTATTATTTAGAACATTGTAAACGCTTTAGATTTCTGTGTTTGGTTTTTATTTTAGTTTACTTCATCGTCAAGTAATAGGTTGCGCAAATGGTGCGAGTTTTGGGGTAAAGGGTTTTCTTATAAATAGGCACCCCTTGTAGCTTTTTTTCATTCATTAAAGATTAATAAAAATTCTGCATTTTCCTACTCTCTGAAGTTGTGAAGCCTAATTGGGTGCGAAGCCCTCCCTTCATCGAAGGGTTAACTACTGTGGTGCGAAGCCTCATCTATCCCAATTCGCCCCCATCCATCGCCATCTCTACTACCCATCTTCTATCATCCCTTCTTCTCATCTCTCCCCATCATTTACATTTTGAATCAATCATCTATTGCAGCAATTCTCCTCCCCACATCAGAATTTCAGAATCTGGCCCTACAGGAGGGCAGAAACTTCGGCGGAGTATCACGCACAAACCGAAAATCGGATCGAGCGGAGATTTGAGGGTTTTGGATTCCATCCCCGGCCGACCAGGGCCAAGGTGGCCTTTTTCTGAATAGTGGGCCTCACACACGTGCGGCCGGGATCACACACACGTCCGTCTGGGCCATTGTTGTTGTCTACGCGCGGGATCGTATTTTGGCTCAGGTTTTTATCCTCTCATAGCTATTTTTCATGAAACCTAGCCCTAGATTACGTTTTTCCTAAGTTATATGCTCATTTTCTTACCCTAGGGTTCCTTGATTTGAAATTGGTGAATCCCTTAGATTAGGGACTGATTACTATGCACGTGTGGATGATTATTTCTTATCTTTGAGTATCGTTTGGTTCATAATTTTTATTGATCCATTTTATCATGTGTAGGCCTGGACCCGCATAGATTTCCCTTTAATTGAATGTTTGGATTTTCATGTGGGATGTAGAATTTGTGTAATTGTTTCTGAATTGGTATGATCTAAGCCTGAAATCTTGCATATCATATTTAAATTTCATGTCCTGCATCAAATTTGGTATCAAAGGTTAGGATTCTTATAGGGGAATACATTACTTGTTTAAGGTTAGTTGGTTTGAGTCCTTCATGCATCCAGTCCATCACATATAGCTTTTAGGAGTCCGTAGTCCCCGATATCCATTCTTTGAAATTTTTGTTAATGTAAAGCTAGCAAATCACGTTCTTTGGAATTTTCTATTATTCCTTATTTTGACAACTATATTGCTGGATTTTAGTAGCACTACGTAGTTTCCCTCATATAGTCTCATAGGATCATTTAGTCTCATATAGTCGTCGTAGAAAGTCCCTAGGTGGAGTTAGCAAGTTGTAGCGTGTACGGATCATGGTTTTGGCTAGCACCCTACACTAGACATGGAACAACTACTAGAGTCATTAAACAAGCTATCCCAGCAGATCGAGTCTTGGGGTAAGCACATGGAACAAAGCATAGATCAACGCCTTGACCAAGTAGAGGCCTCCCTCAGGACAAACCCCACCATTAAAGAAAATGTCCAATCTCAGGCAGGTGGCCAGGAGGATAGACCAATGAATGGAGGTGGCCAAGGAATCAGTCATGGGTATGCACCCGTGCACCCACCCCAAGAGGGGCATCAAGACCACTATTTTGAGTGGCACAACACGTACGGCCTTATGGCTAGAGAGAGTGCCCCAGAGGCTAGTATAGAGTTACCCACCGAGGCTATTCCGGTAGTAGATGAGTTTTATGATGTCTTTCCTGATGATCTACCGGATGAGTCTCCCCCTAGGAGGGATATAGAGCACACCAGAACATGGGACACCGTAATACCTACAGCCGAGTTTGCGTTTAATAGTTCTGTCGATAGGTCCATAAGTCTTAGTCCTTATGAAGTCGTTACTGGTTATAAACCTGAGAAACCTATTGATCTTGTCCCTATGTCACTGTCTCATAGGCCGTCAGAGCCAGTAAAGTCTTTTATGCATCACATTCATTCATGGCATCAAGAAATTAGGTAGAAGATCACTACTAGTAATGAACATTACAAATTTTCCACAGACTATCATAAATGTTTCAAAGAATTCAATGTAAAGGACTCTGTGATGGTTCGCATCAGGCTCGAGCGGTATCCTCGAGGGGCCATTGGTAAGTTACACACGCGTAGCGCTGGACCTGTCAAAATTATAAAACGAAAAAGGTCTCAATGCGTATGTGGCAAATCTTTCACCCTGCATGGGAATTAATTCTACATTCAATGTGGAGGATCTAGTTGCATTTCAAGGGGCCATTAATGCATTGTCCAGCCTTTTGCCTAACCATCCTAATTCATCAGACCTTTCCATTGATCCATAGCCTCCTCCCGACCCATTTTCCCAGCCTCTACCTCCCATACCTATCCGTCCCTACCCATCTTTCCAACTACTACGTCCCATACCTACCCCTCCCGACCCATTTTTTCAACCTCTACCTCCCATACCTACCCGTCCCGACCCATTTTCCCAGCCTCTACCTCCCATACCTACCTGTCCTGACCCTTCTTCCCAGCTACTACGTCCCATACCTACCCTTCCCGACCCATTTTCTCAGCCTCTACCTCACATACCTACCCTTCTCACACCTAGAGAGGAAATAGAGAATATTCTGGACCATCAGATAATATACACGTCAGATGGCGGGTTTCAGAAGTACCTAGTTAAATGGAAGTCACGCCCAGCTTCAGACAGCACGTGGCTCACTGAGAATGAGCTTCAGAGACTTGATCCTGACATCATGGATCGGTTCGGGAGTTTTATTTCGCCAGTGGCGAAATCTTCGCAGCTGGATAGAATTGATGGGGACATCATGCGCACACGCGCACGCACACCACCCCCCCTACGCACGTACGTACGCAGAAGGAGGATCCCATCATCGATCTGGCACGATGACGACGTCCAGGGAGGGCCCCCTATCTAGAAGACAAGTTTTGGTTCAGAAAAGTGGACCTGATAGTCAAAAAAAGCCCATCATGGAATCTCATGATCGTGGCCCACTCGTCGGATTGATTTCATTTTTTAGGTTTTGCTTATTGTTATTATTTAACGCTTTAGATTTCTGTGTTTGGTTTTTATTTTAGTTTACTTCATCGCCAAGTAATAGGTTACGCACATGGTGCGAGTTTTGGGGCATAGAGTTTTCTTATAAATAGGCACCCCTTGTAGATTTTTTTCCATTAATTGAAGATTAATAAAAATTCTACGTTTTTCTATTCTCTGAAGTTGTGAAGCCTAATTGGGTGCGAAGCCCTCCCTTCATCGAAAGGTTAACTACCATGGTGCGAAGCTACATCTATCCCGATTCGCCTCCATCCATCGCCATCTCTATTACCCATCTTCTATCATCCCTTCTTCTCATCTCTCCCCATCATCTACACTTTGAATCAATCATTTACTGCAGCAATTCTCCTCCCCACATCAGAATTTCAGAATTTGGCCCTATATGAGGGCTGAAACTTCAGCAGAGCACCACGCACAAACCGTATATCGGATCGAGCTGAGATTTGGGAGTTTTGGAGTCCATCCCTGGCCAACTAGGGCCAAGGTGGCCTTTTTTGAATAGTGGGTCCCACACATGTGCGGCCGGGATCACACGCACGTCCATTTGGGCCATTGTTGTTGTCCACGCGCCGGATCATCTTTTAGCTCAGGTTTTTATCTTCTTTTATCCTCTCATAGCTATTTTTCATGAAACCTAGCCCTAGATTACATTTTTCCTAAGTTATATGTCCATTTTCTTACCCTAGGGTTCCTTGATTTGAAATTGGTGAATCCCTTGGATTAGGGACTGATTACTATGCATGTGTGGATGATTATTTCTTATCTTTGAGTATCGTTTGGTTCATAATTTTTATTGATCCAGCCCTATCATGTGTAGGCCTGGACCCGCATAGATTCCCCTTTAATTGAATGTTTGGATTTTCATGTGGGATGTGGAATTTGTGTAATTGTTTCTGAATTGGTATGATCTAAGCCTGAAATCTTGCATATCATATTTAAATTTCATGTCCTGCATCACACTAAAGTCTCTCAACTTATAAGATATGAAGAAATCCTTCCATGGGGTAGTATGGAATGAAGCACAAGTGTCAACGACCCAAACTGTATCTTGACAAGTGAGATTTGGACATGATTGTTCACAACCCGAGAAGATAATATCACTATCAGAAACAACTGCAGTTGTGTCCTTCTCTTCTTGCTTTTTCTTCCCTTTTTTCTTTCTCCTTCTCCTTTTTAGGCTCTCGACACTCATTTTGGTAGTGGCCCAGCTTGCCACAATTATAACAGTTAACATCCTTTCCTGACTTAGATTTGCCTCTTAACTTCTCACGGTAGTGAGGCTTTCTTCTTTTGCTTCTCCCCTGATTTTCTGTGACAAATGCTTCTGATTGAGTGGAACCTGATGATTGTTCACTCCCCAAGTATAGGGTTGTGATATAGTAATAAACTGAGTGACGAGGTTGAATCATGGTAAAACCCACGTATTGTAGAAAGTAACTTTAGACCTAAAATAAGATGAACTCTAAATCTGGAATAATTGAGGAAATAATTGTGATTAAAATGAGTAAAATTAATGAAATTAAAGGTGGGAAACTCAGGGTCAAGGATCCACTTATAGAGAGAGGAGATCTACGCTTGATTCATGAACTCATTGGACTTGAGTCCTATCTCAAATTGGAAGATATAAACATGAAAATCTTTCCGAACTTCTTTTGATCTACAAGCTTCTAAAAGATAAGATAATGTAAATTAGAATGGATTCCATCACAAAACCATGCCCATGAGACAAAGCAAACCAAATTAAACCAATTTAGCCAATCTAAGTGATGTATGAATGTCGGAAGAGTTAAAGTCATCCAACCATTTGTAGAGACAATGGTGAACAACAGGACTTCTAACGCATAATGAATAATGAAAAGGAAATACTCAAGCCGGTATAGTTTCTTCCACTCATATCGATCACAATAAACCATTAAAAACTTAAGGCATTCCTTAAAATCAAACTAAAATCAAATCTTTCATAACATGAATCTAACCATAAGATCAACCCCCATGTTGCCACAAGCTTCACCTCTCCATTCTAATAACCATTCAAAGACAACATGAATTGAACTCTCCAAACACATGAGAAAATTAAAACCAAAACCGTAAATAAAACAAATAATAAAAATCTAAAACACTCTCTCTCTCGTGAGATTCCAAGCCTCCACACGCCTCTTCAAGCCCCTTTCCTTTTCTCTTTTTCTTCTTTTATATAGGATTAATTTGAGTCGGTAAAAAATTTTTTGAAACTAACTCCACAATTTGTTTCGCAACTCATACGCATGGAAGACAAGATGTAGGCAAATGAGCCTCCTAATCTTGCTTCTTCAGATGATTCGATGTAAAGGAACAACGTCCCTTAGGGCGTTTTCGAGTGGCCAACACTATGGACGGCCTGGATTACCCATTCGATCGTCGCCACGATCATACAAACATCCACAAAACTCGGACCGAAATAATGGACGTCAAACAGAGACCGCGTTTCAACCGTGATGGTGGTGATATCCAATCGTGGTTATTTTGAGAAATACAATCCGTCCACTCGATTTCCGTGGTAAGTCGAACATGAAGAGTTTTCTCCCACCGAGACTCACGGCGAATTGTGACCATCCAACCTGCGTCTTCACGCCTTCATCTTCAACCCTCTGGAAATGGATCCATGTATGGTCGGTTTGACCTGATGATTACACTGAATGGTGTGGATCATCAATATGTGTGATGATGGACCGTAGCTCCTGCACGGGAATTCACACGGGTCAACGACCGGCCGACCGTCTTTGAAAGCCACCTCATGTGCACGTGAGGTGTCACACACACAAGCGTGAAGAAAGGTTCCACCTTGATGTTCTGAGAAATTCACTCCGTCCATCTTTCTATCATACCATTTTAGGCGTTGGATCCAAAATTGAAGTGAATCCAAATATCAGGTGGGCCTGAAATCATCAGTTTATGGACTGATTTGTCCGTTGGGATGTTTCCACAAAGATCCAACAGATGAATTTCGCCATGTACGGTTAGTATGTGATCCTCAGGTTTTGTATGGAGTCTTGTCCTGAACGGATGGTGGAAACCCTGTGATCTTTGCATTTTGGACCCTTTTTAGGCTACTTGAGCTTCAGTTTCTGAATTTTCTCGGATCTCTGGTGTGTAAATCTTTTGATCTTGGTCCCCTGGAGTCCGTCCATAGCTTTGGTGATATCAAAGCTTAATTTCATGCTTTTAGCATCCTATTCCAGTCCAAGTTCCTAATTACACCATACATCACAAACATGATTAAAATAGTCCATTAAACATTATCATGTTGGTAAAATCAGGTAATAAATGGGGTCTGATATGCAATATTTGACCCTCAACAATGATTTTTTTCTGGTTTTCTTATTCAACAAGCTTTCCGTTACTTGAATCATGGTAACAACTCCATTTGTAGCGAAGTTACTTAAAGACACCGCTAAGGTCTCCCAACTGTCGAGCAAAGAACTAAGTAGTAACGAGGCCCCGCGACTCATCATCTAGCATCATCTTCATAGAAGAGAGTTGATTTACAATATTTTGAATTTCATTCAAATGCTCTACAATTAAGCTTCCTTCTTTATACTTCAAATTTACAAGCTTCCTAATCACGAAAGTCTTGCTGCCTGCGGTCTTTCTTTTGTACAACCCTTCTAATTTCTTCGACAACGAGTGTGCTAAAGTTTCTGTAGACAAATAATGAAAAACACTATCATTCAACCATTGTCGAATTAACCCAACGACTTTTCGGTATAGTTTCTTCCACTCATCATCGATCATTTCTTTCAATTTTTCCCTAACACCTTCAACGGATGCGTTCAAGTCCTTGTAATACAATAAATCTTTCATCTTGACTTTCAAAATCAACCTGTTGTTTCCATTCATAATAACCATTCGATTTGTACTTGCCTCCATGATTCATACATGAAATAATTAAAACCAACCCGGATCTAGGATACCACTTGTTGGGAAACTACACACTTTTCCCTTATATGTGCAAATCAATAGGATTAACAATATAAAAGATTTAAATAATGATAATCACTTCCAACACAAGCAAGCAAATCATCAAAAGTGTAGAATGCAAGAGATACCGAGATTTTTCGTGGAAAACCCTCCGATGTGAAGGGAAAAAACATGAGACCTAGTTTAGCACAAATCCACTATAATAGAAATAATTGAAGTACAATCATCAAGAGATCAACCTCTCTTGGATATCCAAACACATCATCCTAAGGTGGATTACAAGCAACAATGTAAGAAAAGAGTTCTCTCACCAACTAGGAATTGTACAACCCAACCCCAACACAACCCTTGGAAAAGACAATCAAAGAAACCGATTTTGCAGATGGACCCTCACGAATCCGGAGATGAAAGCCCCTCTTTTAGTCAACAAGAAGCTTGAAGAAAGAAGACACCTTGCTTCTCTTCCTCCACCAACCTTTCTCCTCTTTTTCTCCAAGAAATAAAACCCCCTTCGTATGGAAAAAAGTCTCTCTAGGCAAAAAGACCCCCTTTTCTCTCCTTTTAGGGGTCATTTGGATGCCTGTAAAGTCCTTAAGTTGTAAAGGAAATACTGGTAATTTGACTACAGGGGCTGTTTGGATGCATGTATTTGCCTGTAAAGACTTTACAAGCTGTAAACATATTACTGCTTTTAGCTGTAATCTGAAACCTGGTAAAAAGCTATGTTTCATATTACAAGTAATGTCTTTACAGCTAAAAAGGTATTATACATGTTAGAACACAATGGTTAATATACACTCGTGATATGTGGGGCCCACCGTAATGTGTATGGTACATCCGATCTATCCATCATGTACTTCCCTTGGTGCTCTTCGCTGGCCCTAAAAAAGTAGCTCGTCCATTATCAAATGGACCACACGAGGGAAGGATGGGACGTCCACCATTAAAAACTTCCAGATTGCATTTAGGGTCTACTGTGATGGGTGGAAGACATCCAATCCGTTGAGTGTGTGCATGCTTTAATGCTCTCTTAGGGCCCTTAGGAAAAATATCAAGTCTTTCTTATGTGATTTGCAGATTTTGGAAGGTTCACTGCCCAAGCTCTCCGGTATGAGTACCTACTTTATTCATTGTAAACACCTTCCAGGCTAGCCAAACACACGTTCTGTTTACCTATAAACAGATTACCACTTAAAAGCCAAACGGAATAGCATGTAAACCGATTGTAATGTGATTGCAACTAAAAAAATATATATACAGGCATCCAAACGACCCCTTAGTTTGCTTGGCCAAAAGACCAAAATGCCCCCACACACATGTGGGTCCCACCTCCACATGAGGACGTACCCCAACAAATGGGACCACATCAAAGAATCGAAGAAATTCACTCACCTGCCAAAGATTGCAAGTGAAGCTACCGTAATTATCTATCGATGATGATGATCGGATTCACTGCCTTCCCTGCATCTCTAACCGACACCGATGATGCTTTCCATGGTGCGGTGGGGCCCACCGTTGCAAATGCGGATGAAGCTTTCGATCGGAAGGCGACTCCATACCTGCGCCCTTGAATCCAAGAAAGAGATTTAATAGAGAATTACAAGGCCGGAGCACACAAATCCAGAGGTCTTGGGTGCGGATCTTACCTGCGAGGGTACTGATTCTGGTGGTGCCGCCAGGTACTGTAAGGGTTTTGGGAGAGAAGGTAGCCATGGGTAGGGGAAGAGTGAGAAGGAGAAATGGGATTTGAGTGTCTAGATTCGGGACACAACGGTTTCTCTGCCGTTCGAATCTGAAGTTCGCTGTCTCAGAAATAGCAAATCCGAGGGAAATCAGGCACGCTATTTGGGACAGTATCCTCTCCAAACCAAACTGTGGACCCCACCATATTTTATCTTTAAATCCACTCCATCCATCAGGTGAGAAGCCTTATTTGAACCGTACATACAAAATATTAACCTAATAAAAGTCTACCGTAGGCTCACCAATGGAAAAAAAAAATGTAAAGTTGCTCCTGAAACCTCTAAATTCTGTCAGTGTGGCCCACCTGAGTTTTGAATCAGACTAATTTTTTTATCTTCGCCTGAGTAACGGGTCTGATGAAAGATACCTTGGTGACCCAGATACAAACTAAATAGTCTGGCCCACCAGAGTAAGTAGATCAATCATGCTTCTTTTTTTTTTTTTAACCAGGCCCTTGAGTGAGGACAAAACCTGATGGACTGAGTGGATTTTACATATACAACTTGTTGGCCACACAGAGTTGAGTGTTAACATTGTATAATTTAATAAATTATATTAGTATTTAATATTTAATTAAAATATTATTAGTTAAATATATTATGAAAATTCCACAAGTGAGTGACTAAGGATATGCTAATGTTCATATCCTACTCGTTTATAAGTCAGATAATTGAATATTCAGATAAGTGGATAAACTTTTTCAAACCGGGTAAATGTTTAATACCATTTATTCTTTGGTGAGAAATGTGTATTTTCTCTCACGTCCACTTGGGTTTTGGATCTGCTTATTTTTTGGTTTAATATCTTAAAATGAGCAGGAAAAATGAATGAGGTGAGTTAATCAGAAATATCGCAGTAGGCCCACCTAGCTTCCCAGCACAGCAAATTCCAGAAATGGCTTTTGCAAGAAATGGCACATGGTATTAGATGAAATTAAGTGGGATGGAATTGCATTTGGTTCTGTAAAAACTCTATCAAACATTTGAATCATTAACATGGCCTTGCATGTGTGTAATCTCAGCCGTCGAAGCTACGTTATCCTCAACCCAAGACTTTTTGCAGTTGGGTTGACAATGGGCTTAGCCCGGTCGAACTCATCCATGCAGAGCCCAACTAAATTTCAACAAGCCCAAATCGAGCCTAAGATCAAATCTATTCAGTAATTAAGACCCATTTGGATAATGGTCATAAAATGATTTTTCTGATAAATAAATTTATCTGAAAATGATAATTTTGTAAATCAGCCCTTGAAAATTGATTTTACCTGGAAATATTGTTTAGATGACACTGTTTGTTGGAAACCACTTTGGTGGAAATAAATACACTGGGTGGCAACAGAGAGTGCAGTTTTTATCAACCACTTTGAAGGAGTATATCTTCTCACAGAGCCAAAATTGTTTCTATCTTAGTTCCAAAACTCAGTGGGTCAACTCGAAACTCAGTTGAGTTAACTTGACTCAACCAAATTTCAAACCGATTTTCATGGAAACTTGTTGACAAGCATGACTCAATCGGGTCTCAGCCAGACTTGTCGAGTTGGCTCAAAAATGGGCCAACTTGATTTGACTCGACTAAGTCAATCGCAGTCCGCAATATATTTTTAATTTAAAATTTTAAAAAAATAAAATAAAATAATACTGATGCAAGGCGTTATTTGGCCGTTTTAAGTACTTATCTGTATTTTAAATGCTCTTCATTGTCCTAAAAATCACTTAAAATCATTAAATATCAAATCGAGTCAAATATAAACTCAATCAAGTGTTTGATTCTACCCTACTTGGCTGGATATCAAGTCGAGTTTCCAATTTTTTGAACTATAGTTTCTACTCCATGCACCTATAGAAGAATAATATGCTAAAAACAAAAAATGAGCATAAGATGACTACTTATATTTGAACGGCATCCTTACACAATAAAAAGGTGAAAACAGAGCTTTGGGATGCACTTAAAAAGACAGAACACAGGAGCTACGAGCATGTTAAAAAAAAAAACGCTGGTGAGTCTATATTTTGATTTTAAGATGATGGACAATGAAAGGATAGTAGTTAGGTTCCCGAAATGCAAATGTAACTAATCTAATAGCAGAATGTGTTAATATCCATAAATATTTCCAAGTTGGTACAATAATCATCAAAATAGATGTGAATTATGTCTCTTGAAATTATGATAAAATTGTTGTCCGATGTTTGCAATCTCTACATGAAACAAGGGTTTAGTGATCGACCACCATAGTCAATCAATCGGGAGCACCCCGAATTATACATATTGGTCTTTGGACAGTTTAAATAGTCTCGATCGATATCGAGCTGTTGAGTCAATCGATCGATAGAATTCAGAAATACTTGTAATCTTCCTGAGCACTAGTGAGCATGTTTAAGCGATTGAATATGTGGTGATCGATTGATTGAGGACCAATCAATCGATGGTTAGATCGACGGCACTCGTAATTTTACGATTAATTTTCTATTCTCGGTGTTATGTCGTGCATGTGTAATTACAAGATTAGGGTATTCTAATTGGGGCTTAAACATTTTTAAAGTTTGGAGATGAGAAAATGAAGGTTTTTAATTATAAGTGTATCCATCTCTTGTACTTTCATTTTTTATAGTGATCGTTGTCACTTCGTGCTGTAATTTTTTCCCACAAAGGCTTTTTCATGTAAAATTCGTGTATACTTGTGCTTACTCTGTTTGCGTTTGATTGTCGTGATGTGATCTAAATTCGAGATTTGCTTATGCAGTCCCCCAACAAGTGATATCAAAGAAAATGTTAGGGATTCGAATTTAGATAGGAGACATTACGATTAAGGGATCAAACGTGAAGTACGAAATAGAGAAGTTCACCACGAAAAACAACACACACTCCTTGGTGTAAAGAAGTGTCTAACGTCTATGAACAATGAAGAGTAGGAAGAATTGGATGAGAGGGCAAAAACCTTAGTCCAACTATGTTTGCCAGATGATGTCTCATACAATATTCTTGATCAAAAGACTACCACATGACTTTAGAAGAAGTTATATAGATTATACATAACAAAATCACTGTCGAATTGTTTATATCTGAAAATCAATTCTATAATCTAAAGATGGCAGAATGATCGAATCGTAATTATCACATTACATGTTTAATTAGATACTTTGTAAATTGAGAATTGTGGAAGTGAATATTAACGACGTAGACAGAGTCCTAATTCTATTGAACTCTCTTCCAAAGTCTTATGATAACTTTGTATACACTATGTGCCACCGTAGAGAGACCATTGATGTTGAACTGTCATTCCAGTCCTTCAATAGAAGATGTTGGGAAAGAATGATAGCTAGGGGAAAGAATTCTGAGCGGGAGAATGAATCTCACAATCATATTACAAGTCTAAGGAAAATGGAAAGATGAAATGCTAGAACTGTGGGAAATATGAGCATATAAAGAAAGATTGTTGAAATCATAAAGCCCATAATGAAGAAAATCAAATGAAGCACCAAATGAGACCAACATGATAGAATCTAGTGAAGATGCATGTAGATGGTGGTGACATCTTGACCGCATCTAAATCCAACTATCTCATAGATTATTTAAATTTTATCTCATAAGGTGCAACAAATGGCGTAAATGAAACTACTTTTCTTCTCTTCTATGTGTAACCTTTGCGAAGTATTTGATTACGAAGAATGTAAAACAAAAGCTCTACGAAGCTTATCTTATTAGCTATGTGACATTTACTTCATATATTTGTTGTATTTATTCATTTTAAAATGTTAATTTAAAAATAAAGTGAAATCCCCGAAATTTGAATGATCCCACACTCATCATGTACTTCTATATATTGCACCCATGTTTGTTTACCCCTTTGTCATATTTGATGTGTATCACACGTGTCATGGCCCTAGTTATAATTAACTATAACGAGATCAACTCATTTTGAAGGGTCTTCCAAACTGCTGAGGTTAAGCCGCTGATAAAAGGAGCCATTAGTGAAAAACAAAAGAACGGTCTGCGTTTATCACGAAAAAACTAAGACTTTTTCAAGTATTTGTACGTATTTTGACCCATGCCCATGCACTTAGTTGACCATCAAACGAGGAGCTCAGAGCTCTCACCATGCACGTGTGTCACGATGGGAAGGAAAAACCCAAAACTTTCTAGCACACGTGTATACTTAGGTCGTATATGCGTTCATGCATGCATACGTAGAACACACATGTCAATCATCCAATCCATCCATGTCTATGTAGATGCCCAGTTCGAGGAAGTCAAGATGTATACATTAGGTACGACACACATGAAAATAGGCCAACTTCATTTAAACCGTTCATTTATTCTGAACAATGGGACGCACTTGATGACACAGGGATGAACGTGATGAGGATAAATACTCCGAATCCACGGAGCTTCTCTAGACTCCTCACAGAGACTTCTCGAATCCACGAGGAAAGAAAGCAAAAAATATAAATAAATTCTAATAAATTCGAAACTGATTAATTGCTGACTAAAAGCGAGTTCACAATCCTTTAAATAGGGGTACCAAGCAATGGAAAAGAAATTAGAATCAAACTACAACTAAAACTCCTAGAATCCGCGACTTATTATGAATAGTAAACTTACTATTTATAGACGGTCGTGATGTCTACTAGTGCGCAAGGTTTTCTGCCAAAAATAGTAAGTGTCCTATTTGGCTTCACCAAACCGTTCTCCTAATTATTCTAAGCTCTTTTCATGTTGGGCGTAACTCCTAAAGCCCGACAGATGAAAAATTATAATCAAACTAAAACTTACTATTTATAGTAAAAATGAAATTAAAGCAGGGAAACGACCGTCGATCCAGGGGTTTTTCATAATTTCGAGCGTCGCAACCCCCCGTAGCTAGGTTGGTTGGCTAAAGTAGCTCGTTCTACCCCAAAATCATATATTTTACGTCCGCTAACTCATTCCGAATTGCGAGATACGCCCGATCTAAGGTCCGACGGTCCGGATCACTTACTGTCGTCGTAGGGCCTTTTCTGATCCATCTTGGCCATGAAACTGTCCGCGACCCGCTCTACATCAGTCCCCTCCACTTCAAAAGAACTCGTCCTCGAGTTCTGATCCTGCGCTGGTTCATGATACTCGGTCAGGTCCGCGACGTTGAAAGTCCGTGAAATCGCCATGTCATCTAGAAGATCAACAACATAAGCATTGTCATTGATCTTTCGAATGATTGGGACTGGTCCAATCTTCTTATTTTTTAACTTGTTGTACGTTCCGGTCGGAAATCGCTCTTTGCGCAGATGGACCATAACGCGGTCGCCCACCTCGAACACTTTTTGTCGCCGATGCTTGTCCGTTTGTTCCTTATACTTCTCGTTTGAGGCATGTAGCTTGGTTTGCACTTCTGCATGGATGCCCATGATCTTGTCTACCATATGTTCTGCTGCAATGCTCGTACCTAGGTGCTTGGGCAGAGGGATCAAATCAAGCGTGTGGCGAGGCACTCGTCCATAGATAATCTAGAACGATGATTTCTCTGTCGAGCGGTTCACCATGTTGTTGAATGCAAACTCTGCTTGAGATAAGGCCAAATCTCACTGCTTCGGTTTTTCTCCTGAAATACAGCGAAGGAGGTTTCCCAACGTGCAATTCACAACTTCAGTCTACCCATCAGTCTGTGGGTGGTAAGCACTGCTGAATTGAAGTCATGTATCGAATCGAGACCACAAAGTCCGCCAAAAGTGGCTAATGAACTTTGTGTCACGATAAGAAGTAATGGTCTTGGGGACCCCGTGTAGCCGTACGACCTCCCTGAAGAATAGATTCGCCACGTGTGTTGCATCGAGGGTCTTCTTGCATGCGATAAAGTGTGCCATCTTGGAGAAACGATCTATCACCACGAACACCGAATCCATACCGCGTTGTGTCCGTGGGAGACCAAGCACGAAGTCCATTGATAAATCCTCCCAAGGACCGTCAGGCACAAGTAACGGGGTGTAGAGGCCCGTATTCTGAGATTACCCCTTGGAGGTCTGACAAACATGACAATGTTGTACATCTTTTCTCACATCACGTACTAATTGCAGCCAGTAATACTGCTATTCCACAAGAGCTCGAGTCTTATCTCACCGAAGGTGTCCACCGAGGCTACCTCCATGTACCTCCTGAATAATCTACACCCTCAGAGAACTTTGGGGGATGCACAATCGATTCCCTTTGAAGAGAAAATCGTCTTGTATGTGAAGGTCACTGAGGTGACCTTCTTGGCACTTCACCCAAGAATCTTTAAAGTCCTCATCCTCGGCATACAGCTCTTTGAGACAGTCGAAGCCGACTACCTTGTTGCTCATCGTAACAAGTAGTGATGCACGACGGCTAAGTGCATCGCTCAAACAACCTTGTTTCAACATACGACTTATGCTTCAGAACGAACGTGAATTCCTGTAAAAACGCAACCCATCTAGCATGCACACGATTCATGTTAGTTTGACTATTAATAAACTTTAATGCTTGATGGTCAGTGTACAGAACAAACTCTTTTTGAATCAGATAATGCCGCCAATGTTGCAGCGCTTGAACAACTGCGTATAACTCAAGCTCATAAGTTGACCACTTCTTTCGGGCTTCGCTGAGCTTCTCGCTGTAGAAGGCTACCGGCCTACCTTTCTATGATAATACTCCCCCAATTCCGACGTATGAAGCGTCCCACTCAACCTCAAACAATTTATCGAAATTAAGAAGCACCAAGACCGGTGTTGTAGACAAACGATGCTTAATCTCATGAAAGCTCTTGTCGGCTTTATCGGTCCACTGGAATGGTTATTTTTTCATGTAATCTATTATAAGCACGACTATGGTGCTAAAATCTCGCACAAATCGACGATAGAAATTCATCAACCCATGAAAACTCCTCACCTCATGAATGTTTGTGGGGATCGGTCATTCCCTAATAGCTCGCACCTTTTCATCATCCACACGAATGCCGGTGGATGTTACAACAAATCCTAGAAACAACAGGCTGTCAGTTAAAAAACTACACTTTTTCAAGTTGAGGTACAACTTGTTAATTTGTAGGACCTGCAGCACCTGCCTGAGATGTTTCATGTGCTCCGCCGCATCCTAGCTATATATCAATATGTCATCAAAATATACTACCACAAATCGGCCAGTGAAGGGTTTTAGAACTTGATTCATCAAATGCATAAAAGTACTTGGTGTGTTCGATAGGCCGAAGGGCATGACCAGCCACTCATATAACCCTTAGTCTTGAATGCCGTTTTCCACTCATCACCGGGTCGGATACGAATCTGATGGTACCCGCTCCTTAAATTTAGTTTAGAGAACACCTTGGCCCCTTCTAGCATATCGAGCATGTCGTCCAACCGTGGTATTAGGAACCGATATTTGATGGTAATTTTGTTGATTGCCCGACTGTCGACACACATGCGTCAGCTTCCATCTTTTTTTAGCGTTAATAATGCTGGTACGGTACATGGGCTCATGCTCTCTCTCAAGAGACCCTTACGGATCAATTCCTCCACTTGCCTCTGAAGTATCTCACACTCCTTTGGACTCATTCGATAATGAGAGCGGTTGGGCAAGCTAGCCTTAGGGACGAGGTCTATGTGATGTTGGATGTCCTTCATGGGGGCAATCCATCAGGTAAATCCTCAGGCCAGACTTCTTTGAATTCGTTTAGCAACAGTCTTAAACTTGGAGGGATATTTGAGGGTTCCTCCTCCTCGCCCTTCACTACTACGACGTATACCTCACCGGTTTCCTTAGATTCCTCCATGAAATTCCGAATGGTCAAGAGGAAACTCCCATCCACTTTAGAAGCTTCAGGGTGGTTCTCTGGTGTCATAGGGGCAAGGATTATTTTTCGACATCCTTGATGAATATGTAGACATTGTCGCATCACGGTCCGACTGCCAGGGTCGACCGAGTAGCATGTGGCAAGCTTCCATGTCGACCACATCACAAAGTATCTGATCCTTATAATTTTTACCAATTGAAAATGAGATAGTGCATTGATCAGTTACAGTGCATTGATCAGTTACCTTGGTCTCATTCATCTTTTTTATGCAGCCAATTGAGTACGGGAAATGATGTTTCGTCATTGGTAGCCGCAACTTGTCCACCATCACTCTTGAGACGATGTTCTCGCTTATCTATGATCACATCAAGACCTTTAGATTGACGACAAGGCACCGAGTACGAAATATATTGTGTCACTGTTGATGTAATTTCTTTCGTGGGGTATATAGTAATCGTCTCACAACTAGAAATTTGTCACGATCATCACTTGTCATTTCATCGCCACCTGCTATTTCTTCAATGGTTAGTTCATGTTCATCATAGCCATGGTCTTCTTCTGCGGCCTCATCTTCAGTGCCCCCTTCGTTTATAGTCAAGTGTGTTACAGAACGTTGAGGACAGGTGTTTGATAAGTGGTCTGGCTGGCCACGGCGGTAACAATTGTTCGACCTTAGCTGAGCATAAGGATTTGGAATCCTACTCGGGCTCGATGTTGTGGGTGCTACATGTTGAGGTCTGGATGAGCCGTTCCCCATATCACGGTTTGCAGTTGTAGGAGGTTGATGACGTTCTCCTACTAGATATTTTCCTCGTGCCAGCACTGGATCCTGCGTGGGACCCGTCATGGGGGTCGAGTTGAAGGATAGGGACGAGCAGGAACTCTTGCAAGTTGTGTTTATGCCCTACCCGTCAATTGAAATGCTTCATCTACGGTCCCAACTTGGTACATATGAACTCGGTCCTGAATTGTTGGTCGCAACCCACCTATAAATCGTGCCACCTTCTGTGACTCAGATTCTGACAGATCGTTTCGTGTAGCCAACCGCTGAAATTCTTCAGTGTAATCTGTGACGGTTCGATTTCCTTGTCGACAATTTTGGTATTGCTGGAATAATATCTGCTCATAATCATTGGGGAGAAATCGTGATCGAATAAGACGTCTCATCCGTGGCCATGATCAGATGGGCACCTTATTCTGGCGGGCTCGTGAGAGTTGTAATTGTTTCCACCATGCAGAAGCACCAGATTTTAACTTAAACGCTACCAATTTTACCCTTTTATGATCTGGCACGTCCATATAATCAAAATATCTATCTAATTCGGCTAGCCAATCAAGGAAATCTTCTATACGTAATAAACCATTAAAACTAGGAAGTTCAGTCTTACCTCGATAGTCTCTTTCAGCACGATCTAGGCGATCGCCTCCATGGATTGGTCGTCGGGCAAAACCCTCATTAAGGTCTTTGTCGCTAGAACTTGAATCATCTGGTGTAGCCCTACGTGCCACTGGTAATACTCTACGGAAATCGGGGTTGCGCCGTACAGCAACCATGGGTGGTGGAGCCACCATAGGTGGTGGAGCAACCATAGGTGGTGGAGCACCACCTAGGGCTCGGGGCGGAAGTAACGCATCCGCAAGACGGTCGAGGGTTGCCTGCAGCCCTTACATGGTCAACTGACTCTCCCGGTGGAAAGCTTCCATTCTTTCCGAAAGATAACGAATCCCTGGATCACCGTCCACGGGATTTTGATCCATACCTTCATTGTTTGCCGTCGGCCCGAGGGGAGTCCTCGCTTTGATACCAATTGACGCAGGGATGAACGTGATGAGGATAAATACTCCGAATCCACGGAGCTTCTCTGGAATCCTCACAGAGACTTCTCGAATCCACGAGGAAAGAGAGTAGAAAATAGAAATAAATTCTAATAAATTCGAAATTGATTAATTGCTGACTAAAAAGGAGTTCACAACCCTTTAAATTGGGGTACCAAGCAATGAGAAAGAAATTAGAATCAAACTACAACTAAAACTCCTAGAATCCACGACTTACTATAAATAGCAAATTTACTATTTATAAACGGTCGTGATGTCTACTAGTGCGCAAGGTTTTCGGCCAAAAATAGTAAGTGTCCTATTTGGCTTCACCAAACCGTTCTCCCAATTATTCTAAGTTCTTTTCACGTTAGGTGCAACTGCTAAAGCCCGACGGATGAAGAGTTATAATCAAACTAAAACTTACTATTTATAGTAAAAACGAAATTAAAGCAGGGAAACGACCATCGATCCGGGGGTTTTTCGCAATTCCGAGCATCGCAACCCCGCGTAGCTGAGTTGGTTGGCTAAAGTAGCTCGTTCTACCCCAAAATCATATATTTTACGTCCGCTAACTAATTCCGAATTACGAGATACACCCGATCTAAGGTCCAACGGCCGACATCACTTCTGTCATCGACCGGGCCTTTTCTGATCCATCTTGGCCATGAAACTGTCCGCGACCCGCTCTACATCACTTGATGACTGGACCTGCTTGATTATTGGCCAATGCATGTATACAATTTGGGCCCACTTAGTGGAACGCCCTATTCGCGCACACGTGTGCAGCCTTGAAACA
Source organism: Magnolia changhungtana (assembly GCA_030180095.1). Classification (NCBI taxonomy): domain Eukaryota; kingdom Viridiplantae; phylum Streptophyta; class Magnoliopsida; order Magnoliales; family Magnoliaceae; genus Magnolia; species Magnolia changhungtana. The sequence continues at coordinate 336,300 of JASAUF010000604.1, forward strand.
CGTGCAAAGCGTGTACGAGGATTCCGCTATACAGCGCGCGGGGATCGGCAAACCCTTGATTTTATAACCCCACAGGAATATTCTCCACTGGTCGGTCAGATACTCCTTCGGGACCGGGGAGCGGATAAGGTAAGACCCCGGACTCACCCACGTCGGTGCGTCCCATACCGTGGGGCCCACCTTGATGTTTATATTTCGTATCCACGCCGTCCGTACGTTTTTACAGATCATTTTAGTTTGTAATCCCAAAAATTAAGCAGATCTAATTATCAAGTGGACCATACCATTTGAAACTGTGTTGATTGACCATTAATGGGCCACAGAAGTTTTAGATGAAGCTGATATTTGTTTCTTCCCTTCGCCATGCTTATGCGAGCTTATCATCAGATTGGATGGAATATAAACACTACATAAAAATTAAGGTATGCCTTAAGAAGTTTTTAATGATAAGGAATTCAATCACCACTATTTTCTATGGTATGGTTCATCTGATTATTGAATATACTTAATTTTGGGGATAATACCTTAAAATGATATTAAAAAACGGATGGAAGGCGTGGATAAATAAAAAAATATATATTAATGTGGGCCCTGCGGTAAGGGCTGCACCGTCTCTAGTGAGTCCGGGGTCTCACCTAATCCGCTCCCTCGGGGCCACGGGAATACCGTGTCTCGATATCGTTTAATACCCACGTGGCTCACATGGGATTAGATCAGGACTCCTTGAAAGCTGAAGAGTCCCTTGGGGGCACGGGAATACCGTGTCTTGGCATCGTTTAACATAAATGTGGCCCACATGGGATTAGATCAGGAACGTACACTGAAATTCTTCAATAGTGAATGGGTCAGAAAACAAAAGAAAATTTAAAAAAAATTACAATTTCATCAGTGATATATAAATAATTCTAGTATATACGGTCTTATTCAAAAAAAATATTAGATGACTAAAATTGTCTATCAAATCATTTTTTTAAAAATTTCTTTGGACAATCAATATCAGATTATGAGGAATGAACGGTCTTAATTTCTCACATATCTCCTACGTGTATGTAAATAAGAGTGGAGACATGGTTTGAGGCGCTGTGTCCGCGTTCAGCTGCTGCCCTTTCCACGGTATGAAAAGCAGAAAACGAGGGGCGCGGATTTGGTACAACCCATCTAGGTACCAAATCCAGAGGCGGACGTTCCTGTCAGGGGCTCCGTGGGGCCCACCGTGATATATGTGTTTTATCCAATCCGTCCATCCATTTAAAAAGATCATTATTGATTAAGAAAAAAATAATTAATATAGATAAAAGCTCGAATGGACCACACTACAGTAAGAAGTGGTAACAATGACCCAACCGTTGAAACCTTCCTAGGGTCCACCGTGATGTTTATTTTCCATCCAACCTGTTCATAAGATAAAATAGTCCTGGATTAAGGGAAAACAGAAATATATACTCGATCCAAAACTTCTTTGGCCCCAAGAGATTTTCACGGTAGATATTCAATCCCCACTGTTTCCTGTGGTGTGGTCCACTAGAGCATTCGATATTTTTTTTAGTCACGTAAAATAATCTTTAAAAATTGATGGATGGCGTGGATAAAATACATACATCACGGTGGGACCCATGGAAACCCTGAAAAGACCGTCCTGGTGGGTGGGGTTAGTATCGAAACCGCGCCCGAAAAGGAGGTAAACAGTCAATATCGATACTTCCGTGTTAGTTTTATACAATTTAAAAGGAAAAAAAAAAATACTGCGGCTCGTACTTCTCATATGTGCCACTTACGTAGAGATATCCAGAGCATTGAAATTGTAGGTCCCACTGTGGAAGGAGATTATATAAAAAATCGCACTGCTCAAGCAATCCAAACTGTCCAATTAGCTGCCATTAAATGGACGGTTAAAAATAATGGTCCGAATTTGAATACAAAAATCAGATGGCTAGTGTTGTACTCCTTTCCCAGTTGAGTCAGCGATTTGGACAGTTCGGAATGCTGTTCTACTGATCCAAGTGTACGGTTGAAAAGTCACTATCAGTTTTTTTTTTTTTTTTTAATGTGTAAAACTAATATAAGGAGTCTACTTCGGCCGCGGTTTTGGTGGATCCGGGATCCCGCGATCCACCGAGGTGGGTGGAATCCCTAACTGTGGGGGCCATTTTGATTTATTTATATTAGATCCACGCCGTCCATCCGTTTTGAAAGCTCATTTTAGGGTATTATCCAAAATATGAAGCATATTCAAGTCTTAGGTGGACCACATTACTGGAAATAGTAAATCCTCACAAAAATAAAAAACTTAGGAGCCACCGAAATGTTTATTTTCCATCTAACCTTTTGATAACGTCACAAGGACATTGATAAAGGACCCACATAAATATCATATTGATCCAAAACTTGTGTGGCCCACAAGAATTTTATAATGGCAAATCACCGACTTGGATCTGCTTCGTTCTTTGGATCATGCCCTAAAATGAGCTGTCCAAACGGTTGGATGGCGTGGATGTAAGGAACATACATCAAGGTGGCCCCACATCCCGCCCCATGTAAAAACGTACATGTAATCCAGACTATCCCCGTAGTGGCCACCGATGGATCCTAGCCATTCATCATGCTACTTGGACGCTTTTAACCATCGGATACCATACATTGAAAAAACAAATTTTCAACCACCCATTTGATGGACATCGATTAGATGGTTAGATTTTGTCTGATCTATTGGATTTTTAGAGACATGTTCCACCTTCTTGGAGCCCATATAATGGAAGGTTTGGAATCTCTACATGTGCAGAAGGTTCTCTAAATCTATAGCGAAATTTGCTGAGCAATTGCATGTTCCTCTATTCTTTTGTTTCAATGTATGTACTTGAATGTGTACAAGTGGGGCCCATGGATTAGTGATCTAGGCCGTTCACATGATCAGACCAACATGTATAGCCCGTTATATGGATGCGGATGGGCTGGTGTACCTCACACAGGCTATATAGCTGCTCTATTGGTCAGCAAGTTCCTTGGGCCTCGATACAATGTATGTGTTATATCCAAACTGTTTATTCATTTGGCGAGCTTGTCTTAAGTTTGAGATGAAATATAAGACATAATTATCAAGTGGACCACATTGCAAAAAACAGTAAGGGAGTGAATGTATACCATTGAAACTTTTTTTGGGTTATAGAAGTTTTGGATCAATATGAAAAAGAAAAAAATTTCCTCTTGGTTCAGGTCTTGGTGACCTTATGAGTAGATTAGATGGAAAATAAACACTATTGTAGGTCCTACAAATTTTTTAACGGTGAAAATCATTATCTCTACTACTATTTGTAGTGTGGTCTAGATGATTTTTGTATATGATTAGTTTTTTTTTTTTTTTTGCATAATGCTCTAAAATGATCTATAAAATAAATAAACGGTATAGATATAATAATTACATCACACTGGGCCTAATAAAACTTTAATATCCTTTGAACTGTCCGTACAACTCGGGAGCTCGAGTAGCATCGGTGCTCTCGTCTCCGCACGACACGTACCTACAGCCGCTATATAGCTGGTGTGGTACTCGTGCGCGTGGATTAGACAGTGACATCCAAATAACTACTGAAGTGACGTCACCAAGCTTTGTAAACCTCATCATGATGCATGTGTTGTATCCATACCGTCCTTCAATGTGGAGAGATCCCTTTATAGCATGAGAAAAATAATGAGATAGATCTAAATTTCAAGTGGACCCCACCATATAAAACAGTGGGGACAATGACATCCACCGTTCAAAACGTCTTAGGGGCCATAGAAGTTTCTGATGAAGATTATATATTTTTTTTTCACTTCATCGATCTCTATGTTAACTTATGAATAGGTTGGATCTAAAAAATACATTATGGTGGGCCCTATAAATGTTTCAACAGTCTCATTTTTTCTGTGTGGGTCCACTTGAACTTTAGATCTATCTCATTCTTTTTTCTCATGCCATGAAACTCTCTACGAATGGATGGACGGTATGGATACAACACATGCCTCATGGTGGGGTCCACGGAGCTTTGACGTCATCTAATCGGCGCCGCCAATCCGCTTGCTCGTTACACGCCTTTTTGGGCAGCGGATTAGGTGAGACCCCGGATCCATCGAGGTGGGTGGGACCCCTGACTGTGGAGCTCACAGTGATGTTTGTGTCTTAAATCCATACCGTCCAACCATTTTGATAGCTTATTTTAAGGCATGATAGCAAAAATGAAGCTTACTCAAATCTTATTGGAACACACCATAGAAAACAATCGTGATTGAATTTCCACCATTAAAAACTTCATAGATTCCACTGGAATTTTTGTTTGCCATCCAACCTGTTGATAAGACCACAAACACCTGGATGAAGACACCAAGCAAATATCATCTTGATCCAAAGCTTTTGTGGCCAACGAGAAATTTTTAATGGACAATCACTATTGTTTCTTGTACCATGGTACATCTAAGATTTGGGTCTGCTTTATTTTTTGGTTCATGCCCTAACATGAGCTTTTAATATGGATGGACACCATGCCAATGTAGTCACATACATCACAGTGAGGGTCCCACCCACCTTGGTGGATTAGGGGATCCACCGAAGTTGGACCCATCTATTTTGGGACGTTGAGATGGGGTTTGTTTTGTCATTTACACCGGTAAATACCGGCAAGGGAGTAATAATGATGAGAATGAGGTATTTGGTAGAGTGGTAAATACAATTTTATTTCCAATGGAGAATTATACTGAGCAGACTCTTACGATTTCATTGATTTCCAATGAAAATCTAGTGAAATATTGTTCTCTTCTAGAGGTTTACTAATTCATGCCTGCCCATTTGATTTTGTTCCATATCGGCTCTGATCACACTTATCCCCTCCCTGTTTCTCTTCATCTTCTTCTTTATACAGGGATTCAACAGTGGCAAACAGGTTCCCTCCTCACACCGTTTAACTTATCTCAACTGGAAGTTATAACATTGAAATAGGTAAGTATACCTCGTGAGATTTCAATCCATGTTCTTTATCTAGGGAGATATACATGTATTATGAAAGATCATATTTCAAAAGATCGTGTGTCACGCCTTAAAAATCGGCGCCCATATACGGAGACTCTGATCCCAAGTTCCTGGGTGTAAACCTGACAAAAATACACATGGACAAATTTTCACATGCACGTGCCGTCCAGTTAATATTCACCCATGATTAATAATCAGAGTAACTTTAAATCGGTGGCATTAAAACTTAAGTAAAGATAACTAAATTCAGAAATACATGACAAAGTTTAAAATGTACAACTCCAAAAGTGGTGTTCACCCAAATGGATACTATACAAGTCACAATATATATACCCAAAATGAATAAAGTGTAAAGTATTCTATTTTCACCAAAAGCTTCAAAAGATTACGACGGTGGTGCAAGTCGATCTAAGCTTGCCCATTTGGGATCTCAGTGGTACCTACATAATTAATATTGTCTAGTTAGTGTTTTAAAATACTGTCTTAGGTGGGAGTAAGTAGCTAACTCAGTGGTTGTATTGGTTCTAAGTTATACATATTATCAACTCAATCAGCGTAGGTAATGATAGAGTTGGTAAACAAACATTACTAAATACTCTTGTTAAATGCACGGATAATATTATGAAATGATGCATGCCCTTATACTCCAACACTCCCTCACAATCGACTTCAATGTCTATTTCGCAAATGTCAATACTCCCTTATCACGTGACTACAATGTTAAATTGCAACAAAGTAAATTAATGTGATGCGATTGATATGTATATCTAGCCAAGTAGTTATTAAGTCTCGTTCATCCAGCATATTGGGGAAGCTAGAGTACCCCTAATTTATCATCGGTCTCAACCGGATCACTAGGCTTGGAATGACCGTAGCGGCTCCCTGCCTGTGTCCCTTAATCTGTTTTGGATTCATCACTCCCAATCATATACAAACGATAGACAAGTTGTTAACAATGTTTCTCAACGGACACTACGAGGAGGCTCGTCACCCCAACATAAGATGATAACATGAACACAGTGTCTCATACCACCATGTTCGACTCATGAGTTTTGTGGATTACATCACTAATGGTTATAAGTATACTCATTTGATAGGAACAGGGGTATCCTAGATTCAATTGGTTGTTTTCATACATTGTGAACATACATGATCAGTCGGCCATTGGACTAATTTGATTGACTTGGGAAAACCCGGTGCAACCGGCACTGGGTTCAACCATCCCGCGTAGTCCATCTACTATCGGTCATCCATGTTCAACCCAGGTTGATCGAACAAGTTTAGGGTGGCCGACTTAACTTGGGCTACCCCTTAATTCAGGCGATTTTCCGACTAAACCAACATCAGGAGCAATTCTAATCATCAACTAAGGGTTATCTAATTGTTAAGCAATCATAATGAGATTATACATAAATCATTAATTTAACAACTTATTCATTTAGGCATTTCATCAAACATATGAACATCAATAAGCAAGTAATAGTAATATTTGCATTTAAAATCGAAATATAAATATGTTATCACATATCGAGTTGCTCACAACAAGTAATCATTAACTAACACCTTCAGGCGTCGATAAACGGTAACCTAGGAGTAATGGTCCACACCTTAGAGGGTTTCACGTGACCTAATTACACTTAGAGTTAGGATTTTTTGGGAGAAATCATAAATTCCTATAAAAACATCAATAACTATGTGAGATTCATTCTAGAAAAACTTAGGTTGGGAAGTAGGGTTCATTTCTTACTAGGGTTGTACATGAGCCGAGTTAGCTCGAAAAGCTTGCTCAGCTTGGCTAGATTTAGCTCGAATTGACTCGGCTTAGAAGGATGACTCAGGGCGAGCCAAGCTTCATACGACCCGGCTCGTTTTGAAAACAATCCGAGGTCAAACATAGTGCAGCTCGACTCGACTCAAACTCAGCTTGCCTTGACTTGAATATATATATATATATATATATATATATATATATATATATATATATATATATATATATATATATAGGGAAACACTCACCTGCGAACCAGTTTGTACATAGTACATACGAACTTTTTTGAGAACTCATCATATCTGATGATTCTAAAAAATCTGAATGGTCCACATGAAGTAGAACCTCATAAAATCCCCTAGTACGAATTTTTACTTTGATCCAAAACTTCGGTGGGCCATGAAAAATGTAAATAGTTTCTTCCCTTGATTTGAATTTCTTTTTGCTATGGCCCACCAGAATCTTAGATCAGGGTGAAAATTCACCCCCTAAGGTTTCATGGGATTCCGCATCTTATGGACCGTTCGGATTCGACACCCATAACACGTGTGCAAAGGTGCGCACGTGCATAGGTGCGTAGGTGAGCATGCCTCTATATATATATATATATTAAAAAGTTAAAATTTTCAAACTTAAAACTAAAACCTAAAAAACCCTACCCGTACCTGGCCGTCCCTTTCCCTCTCCCTTACCCAACCCGCCACGGCCCGCACCCGAGTAGCCAAGCTCTACAATCTCTCTCTCTCTCTCTCTCTCTCTCTCTCTCTCTCTCTCTCTCTCTCTCTCTCTCTTCTTCTCTCTCCTCTCCTCACTCAACCACTCACCCGAGCCCGGCTTAACATTTGCTCGACTCGTCTTAGCCCGGCTCAGCATCTGCACTCGACCACTCGCCCGAGCTCCTCTCTCTCGCTCTCTCACTACACCACAAAGGTACCTCTATCATCTATTTCTCTATCTAATTTTTTTATATAATTGAATATTTGTTTGATTTGGGAGTGGGTCGGGTAGCTGAGTTGAGTTGGGTGCGGGTTGGGTTGGGCGCTAAGTCAGGCTGAGTTGGGTGTTGGGTTGAGTCGGGTGTGGGTTGGGTTGGGTGTTGGGTGCGGGGTTTGGTCTGGTTAGGCGTCGAATCGAGCTGGGTTAGGTGCTAGCCTACTGGGTTAGGTCGGGTCGGGTGGTTGGGTTAGGGATGTTGAGTGTTTAGTCGAGTAGGGGTTGGCCGCCAGATTGGGTCGGATGGAGTTTGTCGAATTAGATTTGCATTGTCTAGAGTTGAAAGTTGAAACTGATGAATTGTAAATTTGTAATTGTGATTCTGTGAATCTGTGAATGGATATTATAGATTATATTTGCATAATTTTCTTTATTTTTCTTATAATAATATTTTTCTTACAATAAAATAGTGTGCAAAAATGTCTTCAGATGATCCATCCACCAATATTCGAAATTATGGTTCCCAAGTCTACTCCCCAAACTCTGGAAGAATGAAAATTCAATACAATTTAGGTGACACCAGATTAATAAACAAAACAAATCGGCTTAGAATACACTTATCAAGTCAGGGGGAGAGATGCAAAAGCGTGTCCTAGAGCATCAGGGGAGGTACGAGTTTTATTCCATGCTCTTGTAGACTCCAACAAAAAGTCTTTCACCCCTCCCCCACACCTAATACAAATAACCACAAGATATACCATAACATATCTATTTTAATCAATAAAGAATATGAAATAGAGAGAGTGAAGAGAATTAGTAGGGAAGAGGAAGAGAATAATGAAGCTAGATTGAGAATTTTAGAAAAAGAGCAATTAAAAATAGCCTTAAAGTTAAGAAAGGAAGAGACGGAGGCATCTAGATATCAACAATGTCCTCCTCAACAACATGACGCCGAAGCAGGGCCGAGCTCGATTAACAAGAAGACATCGAAGTTTATTTCTAAACTCGCCTTATTATACAAGATCTTAGGTATTTCGTATAAATCATCTCACCAAAAAAGTTTTAAAAAAACTAACTGAATCTATACAAGAACATGATAGAAAAATCTCCACACCTTCTGATTCAGTTGGAGGTTAATAAGTATCTTGGAGAAGATATCACCAACTCGATCACAGACGATAAAAATTATAGATTCAATCCCGGTTCAGGAGAATATTAAAATTACGAAAGATGTATTAAGTTTTTTTTTTTTAACTTATAGATTTGTAGTTGTATGGAGTAAATACACTAACTTAACTTTCTTACTATAAATGCACTAACTTAAGTTACTTAACTGACATTTAAATCATTATCTCATTCTTTTTCTTATATATTTTTATATTTGTTCTTTAAATGTTTATGCATATGATTCTTTATTAATTGACGTTTTTAATTAGTATTTAGGTCACCTAGTGGTTTAGCAATGTATCCCCCCATTTAGGAATTTATATTGAATAAGTACAGTCATTCAACTGAAAATGCTTGTTCTTTATGGAATCTTAAATTGTCTCATTTTGGACGTTCGGTACCATATTATGTACTTAGGTTGTCATCATTTTCAGTTTACATGTAGTTGAAATTTCGGTAGCATCTCCCTATACTTTCTTCAGATTTGTGGTTCTTTACTAATTGGTTTCCTCTATCCATGTGTAATGGATTACATGTGATAACTAATTAGTATTGAATTATATATATATATATATATATATATGCAGAATATGGGGAGGTGCTGCCAAAATTTCGGCTCGCATGTAAACTTTATGAGGATAATACATGGTATGCTACCGAATGAGATAGAGACAATTAACAACCCTAGATAGAGACAAGTAGGAATAGATGAGATATTTAGATACAATTAGTAGACAAAATTTGAAACAATTAGGGACAATCTATCTATAGTTATATATATGTATGTACCCCAACAGATTTATTTATTAGGGGACTATTTGAGACATTTGTGTCTTGCAGTTTATGGAGGGGCTCGATATTGCTTGTACTACATATTTATATATACATATAAATGTGATTGACTGATTACTTTAACCCATAAAAGCCATGATCTTACCTTACCCTTGTTATCTTTTGATTTATAGATGACTAATGAGGAAAACCCAAATACCCCTGATGCAGATGTACCCGTGCACCTATGCGTGCATGAAAATTCTCAGGATATTATAGAAGAGGAAGGGGATATGCACCTTCTATTGCTTGCATGAGGTACGATATCTACTTAATGGGATTTTATGATTTTTAGAGAGATTTAGTAGATTTCAACATTATATATCTAATAATGCTTTACATAACCCGTGAGGGGTCGGGCATGTAAGAATGAAAAGTTCTAAGCTTTACTTCATATAGTCAAATAACTACAATTAGGTAATATAAAGAAAAATGCAATAAGTAAAATGTAATTTTAGCCACGCTTTACAGAGTTTATGACATCGGATAGGCGAATGTAATAAAGAAAAAGAGATGTAATGATGCATATATATTAAGAAACATATAGAGTGAAACATGATCTAAGCTTGATTGAAATGTGAAAAAGAAAAGGAGATATCAACCACCCTTTTTGTTGAAAATGGATGGTTGGATATCCCCAATTCCAATCATACTTTTAACTTTACTAGCTTCATTAGTGAACTGTTTTTCCCAGAGTTGACCTCCTAAGTCGGGCATGACCTCAGTGTCAGGCAGGAAACTTTAAAATCTTTGAAAAAATTAACCCTACCAAACACGTCTTTCTCAGCTTTTCCCACACTCTTGCTTAGTTCGGGTCTCCAAGAAATGATAGTTGTTGTGCTGCATTTATAGATTGAGACCATCAACTTATGGTGAGTCAATGGTGTCGATATGCGTCTCTGCTTTGAGATTTCGATGTTTGGGGAGTTAGGAAAGATCTTGGCTAGGCAATGTAGACACTCCACCACAGGTCAATAAGTTGATTGAATTTGAACCGATGGATAATCAACCAAACTCCAATCCTAAACTCAAACTCTAGAGGCCTACACCCTAGGAACCCCAATCTTAAACCTCAACCCTAGAGGCCTAAACCCTAAACTCAACCTAGTAAACACATTCAACTCATCCAACCCAGTCAACTTAATCCTAAACCCTGAGAACCTAGAACCATAGAGCCTTGAGTCAACTCACCTGGTCAACCTACCCAGTCCAACAACTTAATCAATTCACCAAGTTAAGCCTAAAGCCAAGCCCGAACTAAAGCAAAAAATCAAGCCCAATCGGAGTACCAGACGAAACCTCAGTCAACACCCTTCACAGTAGAGCCTTCACACGCTTGGAGAAGACTGCCTGTCGAAGTAGGGAGTCCAAGTAGTGACCAGCGGTAGCCAACTTGTCACCAGCCATGTGGCACTCCCCCTCTTCAAGCTGGCACCCCTCAAGCATGTGAGATTTCTCTTTTCCATGCCTTAAGTGTGCAACTGATGTACATTTACTCCGATGCCCATCTCCTCACCCAAAATTACCCTTTAACCACCTCATCCAACCCATGAATGATGTCATATGGCAATCTCCAATCCTAACCCTTTAACCATATTTTTCCCTGGACTTTATAGGAATTATAAGAAAATTGGGTTTGGAGGCTATAAATATCTCATTTCAAGCATTCAGAAATCGTTCACTACATCCAGAGCATTCAGAGAGGATCAAACATCCTTCCTCATCCCTTAGGGCCTTAGCCATCTAGCCATCCCTCCACTAAGGAGAGTGAGAGTGAGAGAGAGAGAGAGAGAGAGAGAGAGAGAGAGAGAGAGAGAGAGATATCCCAACCCTGGTCTAGCATAGCCTAGCGAAAAATTGAGTCTCCTGAGATGCCCAAGTCTTAATCTGAGCTACTCAATCTAACCTTACAATATTACCATTTATCCAAATGTTCAAGTTTCAATCAACTGCATTCAATTCAGAGCATTAGCATTGCGTAACATTCATTCCCTTCTCAATCTCTTTGCTCCTCATATACATCATCACTATATTGCATTTCATCGTTTTCTTGCATCTAACTAACAGCCATATGCTTTGTGGCTTGTCGATATAATCAGAGCTGGCCCACCAAAAACCTTAGCTAGTTAGTCGTCATTTTGTCAGAAACATCAGCATTACATTACATTACATCCCATCATTTTCTCATATCTAACTGGCGGGCGTATGCTTGTGGCTTACCGATATAATTGGAGCTGGCCCACCAAAAATCTTAGCCAGTTTGTCATCGTTTTATCATAAGCATCAATATAACATCAAGCATCCTACACATCACATTTCTACATACTTTGCACCCTGCACTCAGTTGGTTTGAATGTTCGCTTTGCGGCTTGGTAGTATAATCATATCCTACCCATTAGAAATTCAAATCAATTAGTCTTCATTATCATTGCATTACATTCCAATATTTCATATGTGCAAATTAACCTTATTCCTCATAAATTAGTCATATCTTGTAAAGTAAAGACCATATATCTGTATGAGCAGAGTGGGTGCTCAACACCTTCCATTTATGTAACGTGGTCTCTTACTCAGAATCTCTAAAACGTAAACTTAAGAGTCATCTTAGGGTTAAAGATCTTTAAATTCTCTATCCTAAACGTTTCTATAGAGTTTAACCAACTGTAGAATCAAAATAATTGGTTGGTAGAAACTCTGGTAAAATATAACACCTTCTTACCCCTAATAAAAGTCATCGAGAGAGGCAACTTGTGGAAAAGCGAGCCAATCCCCACACCTGGGGATCTTTAGCGTCCACGGGTATAAAGCTTGCCAAGTGTACCATCAGTTTGTGGTGAGCCGAGGGTTTGTTTTGTCTATTTTCATGGTATTTGAGCTTTTTGAGAGTTGGGTTCCTTTGATTTTTGGCCACCCTCTTATGGGATTGACTGATCGATCCCGTTGGACATCTCTGGAAGGTGTCGAGGTCCCTTTTTATCCACCCCATTTGATTTTTGTTGTACCTTAAGGTGGTTAAGAGCAACCTTATCGGAGAGATGTATGGTCAAGTCTTTCAAGGAGTTTGGATTATCTGTTGCGATTTGGTTTGTCATATTCCAAATCTACCGATTAGGTCCTTCAACTATTTTCATGATGCACAAAAAGCCTTACTTATTTGGTTGATTTAAATTTTAACTGATTCTTAAGCTACCCAGGGATAACTTTATTGAAGCTCGATCAAATTAGTCTTGAAGAGTAGCTTATTCTCAATTTGGATGGGGTGTCTATGGAGAGGATGTGGAGATGTAAGAGAGAAAGAGTTGGGTGAGATAGTGTTGAGAAAGCAATAGCATAATTTTTCATTTTATTCTCTCTTTCATCTCCTATATGCTTGGTATGAAGGCTAATGCTTTGAAATTAGATGCATGGTTCATTAATTTAGCCATAAAAGTAGTAGGGGTTGTTTGACAATTGGCACCACGGATTTGGGGGGGATTTGCAGGAATTTGATGATATTCTAAATCCATTATTTGTCTGGTAGGATAAATTAGAGGGTATTCCAAATGCTCACTTTTGGTTAGTTTTACAATTACTTCCTTTTACTTGGATTTCCAATCCTCTCATTTTTTTGGGCTTATTTTTAAACAAGGAGAGTTGCATGTGTAACATATGTTTCACTAGGCTACTAATCTATTGTGTAGATGATCCACTAATGATATCCCAAAACAATCAAGTTATCATCTTCATCACTAAAATTACTTTAATAGAATGATACGAGCACTTCAAACATTATCCATGTAAATCAATAGTTAAAAATCATTAGTTAATTGCTTGGTTATAATCCTATGCTTGTAGCCCATCCGTGTCATGAAATTTCATGATTTTCGGTCAAAGTATATATTTCAATGAGCTTATTACAATCACAATGTCTAACATCACATAAATAAACTAATTAGGGAGATTAAAGTTGATTTACTAATTAAATTCATACTCTAGTAAATATACTGCAGAATTTAAGTGCATATCTACTTTTGGATTACATGATATTTCAAATCTATATGCTAAATACAACTGGATAATTCCAAATCCAGGATTTCACCTCTAAAATTTCAAACTAACCTGATGATCTATTGACTTGTGAGAGGAAACGGATTGGCTAGTCCCCTGCCACCAGCCCAGTGGCTGGTGGTCGGTGCTCTGTGGGCCCACCATGATGTATGTGTTTCATCAAGTCCGTTCATCCATTTTTACAGATCATTTTAGGGCTTGAACCCAAAAATGAGAGGTATATAAATCTCAGGTAGACCACACCACAGGAAAACAATAATGATGGATATCCACCATTAAAATCCTCCTAGGGCCCATTGTACTGTTTATTTGACATCCAATCTGTTGATTAGGTCATACAGACCTAGATGAAGGGAAAAAACAAAGATCATCATGATCCAAAACTTTTATGGCCCTCAAAAAGTTTTTAATGGTCGATGTTCATTCAACAATGTTTCCTGTAATGTGATCCGCTTGAGATTGGGATATACCTCATTTTTTGTCTCATACCATAAAATGATCTAGAAAAATAGATGTACGACATGGATGAAACACATAAATCATGATGGGCCCACAGAGCACCGACCAACAGCCATTGGTTGGTGGCAGGGGGAGTAGCCAATCCGTTTCCAATGTGAGTGATAGCTACTAGGGCTGAAAGTCGGGCAGGTTCAACCTGACTGACCCGTGACTGACCCGACGTTGGGTTGGGCTCGGGCAGGATGTATCAGGTTTGGTCTTGAGCTTGGGCTATATAAACACCAACCCAATAAAGGTTAGGTTGGGCTTGGGTTGTGGCCTCAGGTTCCCCGACCCAACCTGAACCCAATCGCTATATAAGTTATAAATGATAGGGGTGTACATCAGGCCGAACCGAGTCGAACTGGGCTTAACTCGGCCCAGCCCGGTCACCAGCCAAACTTAGCCCAAACCTGGCCCAGCCCGATCACCGGGCCAACATGTTCAGCCCGAACTCGGCCCAGTCAGCAATCGGGTGAGTTCGGGCCAGTTTCGGACCTTACAGCAAGTTCATAGGAAGGGCTTTGGCAGGTAATCTGCGTCCCATTACAAGGCCCTCGATCAACAGTTTAGATAGTTGAACTGTAAACTCCACAAAAAATCTAAATAGTCAGGACATTATAATTCCTTTTTGTATTTGGGTGAATCTAGGCCGTTCACGTTATACGTCTCATTGTGGACGATGCATAACTTGAAACATGTCAAACTATCCAAGCTATCCAGTTAGCGGCTATCAAATGAATGGTTAAAATGTTTCAATCGTCAAACTTAAATGGTTACGACCTTTCAATTTACGTGATTTTTGGACTCTGCTCCATCTACAAAGAGACCCATGATTTGGATGGCCTGAATTACTGTAAATCTATGACACCTGTGAGGTGGATAGTCACTGTCACTTCAAAGATGGGCGGTGAACTATCCCAGAAGTCAAGAGAGAGATTGAGAGAGAGAGAGAGAGAGAGATTGAGAGAGAGAGAGGATATATTATAATTTTACTACATTTACATACATTTAACAAAACATAAAATAAAACATCAAATACACTACTGACTACTATCGAGGAGATTCATCTGCTGAGCCCGAGCTGCTATATAAATCTTCATATACGTACTCATTCACCTCTCCTTCTTCAGAAGGTGGAGATAACTTTTTACCGTCCTCCTCTTGTATAGTCTGAATTAGATTTTTTAAATTTTTTTTGTGAGAAAATTTATACGTAGTTCCCAATATCATGTATAACGCACCCAGACAGGAGAGAAACTTAAATGAATTCTTACTATTCTTCTTTTTACCCGTACAGCTTGAACCTGCTTCGACATCATGTGGTCTTAGAGGACATCGCTGATGTGTAGAAGCCTCTTTCATACTGCGCTTTAAGGCGAGTTGGAATTGTTCTTCTTCCAATGACAATAATTTAGCTTCCTCCTCTGCCTTAGAAAGTTTAGATTGGGGAGTGGAAGCTTTTTTGTTTGAATCAAAAACTGCTTGGAAAAGAACTTGAATTTCTTTTGAGGCTTTAGGACACGGTTTTGCATCTGCACCCTGATAAAATAAGTATAATCTGAGTCGATTAGTTTTGTTAACAAACTTGGCTCTACAAAAATTACACAAAATCTTCAACTTTCCAGACTTTGAAGAATGAACTAAGGAACCATATTCTCAAACGTCAATCGATGGTTCATTTGAAGACATATCTATATATTGTGTTGGAAAAGTATTTTAGGTTTTTTAGCAATAATGAAATACCGACATAAAATAAAAGCAATTTATGGATTAAAAAAAGAGTCACATAACATAAAAATAAAATAAAAGAGTACACATTACAGTATTTGCAAATTCAAATAAATTAATAAGAAATGTTAATCTAACTTCATTCATGTAATCATGTTGCTGTTGTTTCATGTATTGCGACTTGATACACATTTTCCTCCTCTTCCTCATCAAGATCATAACCTCCTAGATTTGGACACAACCAATCTTGTGTACAAATTAATGCTTCCACTGTATCTGGTGCAAGAGAACTTCTAGTCTTGCTCACGACCCTACTCCCTGTGCTAAAAGTAGATTCCGATGCCATGGTTGAAATAGGAACTAACAAAATATCTCGTGCCATCGTCAATAATGTAAAGTATTTTTCTTCACTAACTCTCATTTTTCACCACTCCAAAACATCGAACTCTGAATCCTGCCGCAGTACGACTGACTCTTTCAGATACATGTCTAACTCTGATTCTTTTGTTTCTGTGTCTGTATTTTCTTTTGCTAAGAAAGACATGTAATCATCATCGAAACTTGAAGCAGCATGCGATCTAACTTCATAAGCACTTGGTGTGAACACTGTGGTTGTGTACATCTTATACAATGTTTCTATTACGTCACGAACCTTCAAGGTTTTAGATATTTCATTTTCATTAGGATAAATCCTCATGAAGATGTACTTAACATAACTCATCTTGCATTGAGGATCAAGAACAACAGTTAAGGGCATTATCAAATGACAATCATCCTAATACTTACCGAATTTCGTTTGTATTCTACCTGTCATGAGTTGCAGAAAAATAGACCGTCATTAGTAGCTTTCTTCAGGGCATCCTTGATCTTCCACACAGCTGGAAGAAACATATTTGTTGTACGAAACTTATTGCCAGAAAATATTTTCGTACAATCATAAAAAACCTTCAAAATTTTGTGAACTTCTTTTGCTTTACTCCAATCATCTTTAGTAAGCAACCAAACATATGTTCTATCACGCGCTGCATATTCTGAAAATGCATGTTCCAATTTCATGGCCGAATCCAACATCTCAAAAGTCAAATTTCAACATGTGCATACATTTATCTTCAATATTTTTGGAGACTTCGAATTCAAATGTTGGACGATGTCATTTCATATACTCAATCTTGACGACGAGCCTCTTATGTACTTCACACTCTCCCTCACATTCTCTATAGTTTGGTCAATTGATTTCAACCATTCTTTTACAATTAAGTTCAGAATGTGTGTACAACACCGAACATGAAATATTTTTCCTTCAAAACTAAATTGTCGGTTGCCTTGAACTGGTTATGTAAGAATGATATTACACTATTATTTGTCAAAGCATTATCTAAAGTTAATGAACTGACTTTTTTTTTTCAATGCTCCAATCTCGTAGACAGTTGTAAATGCAATTTGAAATAACCAAATCGGAATGGGGAAGTGGAAGGTGGCAAAAGTTCAATATTCTTTTGCGGAGTTTTCAATTTTCATCAACATAGTGTGCAGTCAATGAAATATAACCCTTTCTTTGATTTTGCGTCGTCCACATATCAAACGTCAAACTTACCCTTGAAACCGAATATAAAACTACTTTCAGCTTCATTTTCTCACTCGCATGCATCTTCATGCATTCCCTCTTCATAGTAACACGGGAAACCTTCTCAAACTGAGGATTAAAGAATTTACTGTATCCCATGAATATTTCACTCTCTACCATTTTAAATGGCTGCTCATTAATGATAATAAGCTTTGTAAACCACTCCTTCAGCTTCCTTTTTTCAAACTTATGAGTGGTAAGTGTACCTTCAGAAATAGATCCTTCGGACTTTGTAAACGATACCAATTGTTGGCCTGAAGGTGAAAGTCTAGGTCTCCTTACACAACTTTGTCTATGTCTGTTTAAATGAGACGTCGACCCCCCGACACTTTTGGTGTATAGACTTTTGTAATACAGACATCTGATCTTGGTGACATTGTTAACTACTACTTCAAAATCATCCCAGACAGCTAACCGTTTCTTTCCTTTATTTGCAGCTGAAGAACTCTCTCCCTCAACAACAAATGGTGATGTGGCTGACGCACTGACACTAGAGGTAGTTGGGACTTCATTCTCACTAGCCATCTCTAAAGATATGAAACAATTTTATTTATCATTAGACCTTAGTAAAGAATTTCTTAAGCGGATAAATCAGTTACCCATTCAATGTTGGATAGATAGTAATGCTTTCATTATTCAATTTAAATGCGACGCAAAAATTTCGGCAGCATCTCCCTATCTCTCCAGAATATATTAATCTTTGATTTGATTCGCACGTCAACTATCTACACAAATTATGGATATTTGATGAGGAAGTAAATGCAAGAAATATATCCAGAGAGAATTAGGAGAGACAAACCGATACAAGCATGTGCATTTAAATTAGACTAACATTGAACTGTAAAAAAATGGATAATATAAGAATTTCTATGTATCCATGAACACACTCAATCTATGTCTGGCAACATAGAAATCCTCAAATGGGCAACTGATTACCTATACTACAACAAAAACAAATATATATATATATATATATCCAATATGCAGTTGGTGTAAGCATAGACTAAGACTAAAATAAAAAATATTGTGTCTCTTTTAGAGTTAACGGGTAGATCTGGTAGTTCCACGCTAGGACCCTTGGGCCGACGTGAAAGTGGGCTCCAAAGGAGCTACTATTCAAAGAGCACGGCTAGAGGTGTTACCTCTTCTACCAAACGGGCTGTTGTTCTAAAGAAATCAATTCTATAATTGGTAACCGATAGTCTTATACGTAAACAATTCCATAATCAATCGTAACTGACATTCAACATCTAGCTAACTAATAACAAAATGTGTTTAAACTGAATACATAGATTTTGTTTTGATAAATTAACCTAATAATATCTACTATATACTAGTAACATACAAGCCACCATACAATATTTGTAAGGGCACCATACCATAAAAATAAATCTTCCAAGGATAACATATATATATATATATATATATTGATAAATTAACCTAATAATATCGACTATATACTAGTAACATACAAGCAATATTGGGGCACCATACCATAAAAATAAATCATGTTTAAAAATAAACAAGGATATATATATATATATATATATATATATATAAAATAATAATAATAAGTTGCTTATTATCATTCTCAATCGCAAGTATCATTCATCATCAAACTAACTATTAATAGCATTTGCAAAAATATAAATGACTACTTAATATGCACATATTTATTTAGTCAAACTGAAATCAATTATCAAATATTACAATGAAACATATAAATAAATCAAAAATCAAATCACAATTTCAAGATATAAATAAAAGCTTTAAACTTACTCTTTCTACTTGGATGGCATATAAACATCATGGTGGACCATAGGGAAGTTTCAACTGTAGCCATTTCTCTACCCACCTTTCCTTGTCATGCAAACCACTTGAGTTTTGGATCTGCCTCATTTTTTTGTCCATGTCCTAACACCATCTGACATAATCGGATGGATGGGGTGGATTTCTCACAAATATCATGGTAAGCCCCACCTACCTTCCTGTGGGAGTTCCCATGACAGCCTATAGGGGGCCTATTGCACAAAAATGAGGTAGATACAAAACTCAGGTGGGCCACAAGACAGGAAATTGCGTGGATTGAACACCCACCATTGAAACCTGTGGGGACACAAAAGTCTATGATCACACTAATATTTGTCTTTTCAGTTCACCTCAGTAGAAATAAGTTCAACGGTTTGGATGACATATAGAGATCATGATGGGCTCTATGAGTGTTTCCATTCTCAATGGTTCTGTCATGTTGGCTCACCTGAGCTTTAGTCATGTCTCATTTTTGGGCAACAGTCCTATCATGAGCTTTGGGAAACTAATGAGTGAAATGGATTCCTTAAGAACATCATGGCAGATGCTCGACCACCCATCGGGCTCACATGCTGAGATCAATCACTCTGTGGCAGCCCGCTGTGATGTTTCTGTTTATATACTCTGTCCATCAGTTTCATCAGCTCATTTTAGGACATGATTTAAAATAAGAGATCCTAAACTCAAGTGGGCCCCACTGATCCAAAATTAGAAAGTTCTCACATGATTATCACTTATAAGCCACACACACACAATAAATTACAAAATAGAAAGATGAGAGAAGAGGTGACACATTTGGGAAGTGTGTCCAACTGCTCGATAATCATAATGTATTTAAAAGAGAGAGAGAGAGAAATCATACTATGGTGGACGACTTTCGCGTCATTTGGTTGGACGAGAGAGAGAGAGAGAGAGAGAGAGAGAGAGAGAGAGAGAGTGAGATTAGAGAGGTGAGAGCGTCGAGGGGGGCGCCGAACTTTGGTCGGACAAAGATCCGCCCGCCGGTCCGACGAGAGAGAGAGAGAGAGAGAGAGAGAGAGAGAGAGAGTTCCCGACGAGAGAGGGAGAGAGAGGGAGAGAGAGAGAGAGAGAGAGAGAGATAGAGATTAGAGAGGTTTGGTGGGGTCGGGCATTCGAGCAGGGAGAGAGGGAGTAGGGTTTGGTGGGGTCGGGCCGTCAAGCAAGGAGAGAGGGAGCAGGGTTTGGTGGGGTCGGGCGATCTCAAAAGCGTAAAGGGGAAAGGGATGTCTAGACGAGAGAGAGACGGGCGATCTCAAAAGCGTAAAGGGGAAAGGGATGTCCGGACGAGAGAGAGAGATTAGAGAGGTTTGGTGGGGTCAGGCCGTTGGGCAGGGAGAGGGAGCAGGGTTTAGTAGGGTCGGGCTTGCCGTTGCTGGTAGGGCTGTTCACGAGTCAAGCTAGCTCGAAAAGCTCGCTCGGCTCGGTTCGAGTCAGCTTGGATTGACTCGGCTTGAATGGCTGATTCAAGCCGAGCCAAGCTAATTATTTGAAGCTTGAGTTGAGTTCAAGCCAAGTTCGACCAGGGGACATTTCAACTCGACTCGGCTCAGACTTGACTCGACTCGAAGCTCGAGCTCGACTCGGCTCGATTAATAAATATATTAAATATTATATCATATATATATTATTAATATAAGTTTTAAGTTTAAACTTAAAAATAAAAAAATAAAAAACAAACCCTGGAGTCTCTACCCGACCGCACGCACCCTCTTCCCTTTCCCTTTCTTCTTTTTCTCTGCCCACTGCCAGCCGCATGCCCGCCCCTACCACCACTACCAGTTTTCATTTTAGCTCCACAATAATATGATTTCAATCTCTTGAGATCTACTTCTTAGGCGAGAAACCCAAGAAATTCGAGATGGGATCTTCTTAGATTTGTTAGAGCTTCAAGGAAATCCAGTGATCTGATTGGCTAGAGCTCTTTACTTAGATTTCTGATATGTGTTCTGCTCTGTTTCTTTTTTAGTACTTGGATTTCTATTGGTGGAAGAAGATCAAGAACAGATCGGTTCTTACAGGTTTCCTCATCCGATTCGAAGCTTTGTTTGGTTTTTTCATCAGGTTTTGCTTTGATTCTCTTAAGATTTTTGAATTTTTCATCAATGGAGGAGGATCAAGAACAGAATTCATTACTCTCTCACCCAACAAGCTCGAGCTCGACTCGAGGTAAACTCGACTCGACTCGAACCACTAGCTCGACTCGAACTCGACTCGACAGCTTTGGCAAACAAGCCAAGCTTCAATGTTGAGCTCGAGGCCAAGCTCGAGCTTGAGCTCGAACTCGAGTACATCATGGACAAGCCAAGCCAAGCTTGGCCCACCTCGACTCGACTCGGCTCAATGCCCACCTCTAGTTGCTGGGGTCGGGCTATCTCAAAAGGGTAAAGGGGAAAGGGACGGGTAGGGTTTTGAAATATATATATATATACACACACACACACACACACACACACACACACCACTCGACCGAGTTGGGCCAACTCGAGTCGAGTTTCGGGCCGAGTCGAGTCGAGCTGGGACTTGTTCGAACTCGACCTGAACTCAGTTTCGAGCTGAAGAATATGGCCCATCCTGGATCGAACTCAGTTCCGGGTCGGGCTAAGTCGAGCTTTTTCGGGCCGAGTCGAGTGAGTTAACCGGGCTAGCCCGGTTCGTGTACAACCCTAATAAATGATAATTGAGTGTGGATTGTCAACGATGAAGGCATAAGAAATTC
The DNA here is from genome assembly GCA_030180095.1 of Magnolia changhungtana. Lineage (NCBI taxonomy): Eukaryota > Viridiplantae > Streptophyta > Magnoliopsida > Magnoliales > Magnoliaceae > Magnolia > Magnolia changhungtana. Next base: position 358,444 of record JASAUF010000604.1, read on the forward strand.
CAGTGCCATCAGGTCTCATTGGTCAACACCATTTCCGATGACTCAAGCTAACAAGATATGCCAGATTTCTCTCTCTCAAATAGATTGTGTACTACACAAGACACAACACGACTTTTAAAGGAGTAGTCCTGTATTTTAGCTTGTTTTTTTTTTTTTTTTTGAAAAAAAAAATGACCATAAATAACTACATATATAATTAATAAAATCAAGGGTATAAAAAATAATATATATATTGAAATATAATAGACTAATGTAATAACGAAAATATTAGCATGTATCCACCCGACCAACCCGAGCGAGCCTGCTTGGGTTGAGCTTGGGTGGAGAATTCCCAACCCGAGGTTAGGTTGGGTTGGGTTCGGTTATGGTTGAAGAATAGAAACCTTGGGTTGGGATAGGGTTGAGCACCAACCCAACCTAACCCACCCAACTTTCAACCCTAATAGCTACTAACCATTGGGCTGTCCAATGAGATAAGCTTTCCTACCCTCATGCACAACTAGTTGGACAACAAACTACCATCCAATCGGCGTATGATTAGAAAAAATGGTGCCTGAATTGATAATGTGTCAAGTGCATGTAACATCCATACGGTTCAAAATATTTCCCACTTTAAAAGTCACCCATCACCAAAAGAAGACTGAGGGTGCTTGGGTTGGGCTTGGGTTGAGAATTCCCAACCCGAGGTTAGGTTGGGTTATGGTTGAAGAATAGAAACCTTGGGTTGGGATAGGGTTGAGCACCAACCCGACCCAACCCGCCCAACTTTCAACCCTAATAGCTACTAACCGCTGGGTTGTCCAATGAGATAAGCTTTCCTACCCTCATGCACAACTAGTTGGACAACAAACTACCATCCAACTGGCGTATGAGTAGAAAAAAAAAAACGGTGTCTAAATTGATAATGTGTCAAGTGCATGTAACATTGTTCACTACCCCAAGTATAGGGTTGCGATGTAGTAATAATCTCGGTAAGACCGAGATCGAATCCACAGGGACTGATCCTTGTACGCAATCTGAAAGTAACTTGAACTAGAACTAGATTAAGATGTGATCTAAATTAAGGAAATTTAAAAGATTAATGGTGAACTACTTTATCTAAAACTTGTAATATTCAATGTAACGACACTCGAAATTTATCATAAATTTCAGCTTGAAAATAGGACCAACCACCCCACTTTTACAAACATAAAGCCTGTAGCAAGATCCTAGTTAGGAGAAAAACCCTATCTTACTGTGAACAGCCCGCGATTACTATCTGACACAATTAAATAGAAAATAATAACAGTCTAACTAAACTAACCAATACTCATCAAAGATAGATCTTGAAATATGATCCTTTACAAGAATGGGAGCGGGCTGATCTCCAACCCAAGTCGATTCATAAACCCTGTAAGAGGAATAGACAGCTCAAATCACATCCACAAGCAATCAGGTTTTACCAAAACTCCAACCTTAGGCGTTTAATGACCTTCCTAGAGAAATGGACGGTGTTGATCGACTTGGATCATGACATGGACCCCACTTTTGGAGTCGTGCAAGTGCACAGATGGCGTGCACACGATGTGCACCGATCCACGGATCCGGTCAAATGATCGCTGACCCGTGAAACTCCAAAGATTTCAAACGAAATCTACTCCCGCTCGTCGCTGGCTCAAAAGTGACCGTTCGTGTGACGATGCAAATGACCACCGAATACGAAGGTGAGATCCAGACTATTCACCTGATAAATAAGGTCCCACTGACCCTGACCCTGGTGTTACCTGGGATTGAAAGTTCCCTACACTAGCTCGGCCAACACCCGATTTTTTTATATTGCAAAGGAAGGGCTCTGACGATGGAGATAGAGCCACGCACATTACCCCCTGGCCGATCCGACCGTTGGAAATAGTCGGACAGCATCCACGTACGCAACCACAGCCCCATAAACTGACGATGGAGATAGAGCCACGCACATTGCCCCCCTGGCCGATTCGACCGTTGGAAACAGTCGGACAACATCCACGTACGCAACCACAGCCCCATCAACCCTATGGTTTCCCAAAAATTGCCCCTACCTGACAGATTGCGAAAAGCATCTTTCCTCATTGGGGAAAGACGCATCTCGGCCGTTCATTGACACCAAGAAGCTCCTCTTAAGCTAATCCAGAGCATTGAGATTAGGTTTCAATGAAAATATCCTAGCAATCGAGATACGGACGAGAAATTGTAGTGGCGATAGGTTTTTCGCCTGTTGAGTGGCTGAGTTAACAAATGGCCCTCCTTTCACTGTTAAACGGACCCACATCATTTTTGAGCTATATCAGGACCGTCCAAATGGCCATGATCTATGGATGAACCACTCGATTGAAAATTGCCATTATCATCTCCCATCTCCCTTAAACTGACTGTGAAACTCACCTTCCGCTGATGTGGCCCATTCGCTCATCCAAGCCGTTCATCGGGTGGCCCACACCACTTAAAGTCTATCAGGGTGAATTGTTCGGGCCACGCTTATGAGCGAATGCATAATGATGTCCGGACTGCAAGCCAGCCGCGGCTAACTCAAATCCTCTCCACGCTAATCTTCGTGATTAGCTGTGGAAACGTCCAGAAATAGTAAGGCTATAAATAGCCTGATGTTAGGGTGAATCCCTAGGAGGAGAAAAGGATAGGCAATAGAAAGAGAAAGGGATTGAGATTTTGACGCCACTGGGGCGAGTTGCAAGCTGTGTAGCAACTCGACTCAGCTCGAGTCATCTGATTCTAAAGAGAAAGCTGTGAGTGGGAAAGAAACTTTAAAATAGGAAGAAGCAGGGTGAGTGAAAAAGGGGAAGCTGTGAGGGTGAGTTCAGGGGAAACGGCTGGGATGAACTCCTAGCTACCATTCCGCCTCAAAGCAGGTATCGGAACTGGGTTCGGGCAAAGTATCCTTGACTTCCAGTGTATTAGCTCCCTTCCAGCGCTTGTACCGCACCCCTGATTAGGTAAACTCATAAATCCTCCCTCAGTTATCGCTGAAATCCATCTGCTCGGCTGACTGTATTCACTGTCACCTCAACTCAGTTACGAGTTGAGTGACTCAACTACATTTTCGGATGGAAACTCTAGATCGAAATCCATGGTTGTGATCAACCTACCTTGCACAGTGACCTGCACTACAATCTGATCTCAGATGGGTGCACCCAGTTACACACTGCTAGCTAAAGAAACCTGGCTCGGACAAACTAGCACTGAGTCAGTGACTCAGGTCCAGTTTTGGGAGGTAAAATTCCGACTTAGCTGGGCCTGGGTTGTAGTCCGCCCTAGTTAAGCTTGAGCCCAGCCATGGGTGTTACAGGTTTGCCCATTTGGGGACTGACCCAATCATTTTTCACAACTGGGCCAACTCAATGCTCCTTATCAGGCTGACTTAGTCAATTTTCCGACTGAGTTAAGCTGACTCTAACCAGTTGTGAATGATGTTGAGAAGCGTTGGGTTCAATAGACCCATGATCTAACCTCGTGGTTAACAAAACCTTTGAAACAAGCTCAACTAATCATTTGTTGAGAACCCCAACCGAGTCAACTCAGTACTGACTCACTGAGATTCTATAACATCTCATTCAGGGACTGTTTACAACTAATACACTTGAAAGATACCTTCCTTCAATCAATTTCAAATCAGGAGCTCAGGGACTCACCTCATAAGAAGGTTCAAATCAAGAGAAACTCTCAATCAAGGTGAGGGATATCCCACATGGTTCGTTCATTTTATGGAGTTCTAAGATAGTTTAAGTCTAATAGTGTAAGGACCTTATGATTGTGTAGAGGTTGATAATTATGTAGAATTGTTTTGTGATTCTAATCCTTCGTATAAGAATCCTATTACACTCTTCATGCACATTGAGGTCACTTATGTACATGTATACATCTACTAGTTGCGTTAAGAAGTACGAAATCTTGTTCCCATTCAAATAGTTAGTTACTTTGTTAACCCTTTATTTATGCTAGGTTCATTATAACTTGAATCTATTAAAGTCCTAGTATGATACAACTAAATGATTTGATCCTCCTCTTCCTATTAAGTGGTGTTGAATCTGAGTAAAATATAAATTTCTATTACTCATGTCCTATATGTAGTAACTAGATGATCTTGCAACTTCTAAGTTATTCTAACAATTGCTCAAATTGGGCATGATATGAATCTTGATGCCTTATTTCATCCTATTCCACATGTTGTACATTGAGAACATAGTGTAGAATGTCGCCTGTTATAATATGTAAAATGAACTTGCCACAAATCTAATTTCCCTTGATTTATCTTATTAGTGAGACCTCATTTGGACCTAGAGAAATGTAAATGAATTTATGATTGAAATCATGCTTGCATGTTTTAATATTCTGTGATCCTTGATGACGTCTATGGAAGCAACCTTATTAATCATATAGGGTGGACATGAGTATCATAGTGCATGACATCCACGCATGGCACATGAGCTTTTCCGAATGCTCAATGTAAGTCACACTCTGTTTAAATTGTTGTGAGTTCTGTCACTTCAGTTAAACTCCCAGAGCATGTGCATTTGTGCCACTTTGGGCGCTCTTGCTCTACATGGTCTTTTCTGGGTGGCTAGTTCTCCTTGGGCATACCTATGTGTACTTTTCCGGGTGACTAGTTTTTCTTGAGCGATCTATATTATATGGTCTTTTCCGGGTGGCTAGTTCTCCTTAGGCGTACCTATGTGTACTTTTCCGGGTGACTAGTTTTCCTTGGGCGATCTATATTACATGGTCTTTTCCGGTGGCTAATTCTCCCTAGGCGTACCTATGTGTACTTTTTCGGGTGACTAGTTTTTCTTGGGCGATCTATATTACATGGTCTTTTCTGGGTGGCTAGATCTCCTTGGGCATACCTATGTGTACTTTTTCTGGTGGCTGGTTCTCCTTGGGCAACCCTTATTTTGACAGTTGGATGTGCATCCCTAGTTCTGTGACTTGAGCATACATTCATTCATCCATACATTTACATTTAAATTCACATTATCCTCGTATGATTGATTATGTTTGGTTTAAATTGTTTTGAAATGACATGGTATGCATGAATCCTTATAGGAAATTCCCACTGAGTTTTCACTCACCCAATAGTGCGGTTGCACCAAATAGATACAGGTATGACGGAGGGAGGTGGCGCCTATGGAACCCCTAGCGTAGCGGATGAGGAGTACGGAGAGGAAGGACCATACATTGATATGGTTAAGCCATTAGAGCTCTACTGGTAATATGGGATTTCTTTACTTTCATGCTTCAGTCACTATTCCCTTTTATTTTAGTTTGAAAATTGTAATTAAAAATCCCCTACTATGGGATCGTGCTTCACTACTTTATTTCCACTCATAGATGTTGAACTCTTTTATGATCTATACATTAGTTATATTTTGATATTATGAAATGTGTGAGAAAGTAGATGAATGGTAATTTCATTCCAGGTCGTAACCCTCGGATTCTCATACTCGAGTGATCATCCTCGAGTTATGAGAGTCAGGATGTTACAATTCAAAGGTTAGGAACTAGGGTTTCAAGGATCCACTTGTAGAGATCAGGGAGATCTAAGCTTGATTCATGAACACAACTGGACTTAGAGTCCCATCTTCATCCAGTTAGAAGATATAACATTAAAAAATCAAATCTGAACTTCCGTTGATCCAGCTTTCAAGAGATGAGGGGTATGAGAATTAGACTTGATTCCATCACAAAATCATGCCCATGAGACAAAGTAAACAATAGAGTTTAACCAATCCACATCCAATCTAAGGGAGTTATGAACGTTAGGAAGGGTTCTGTCATCCAACCATGTCCATGAGACGATGGTGAACAATAGGGCTCCCACATTCATAATCCCTATAATGAACAGAACATGCTTAGAGCCATCGCGGATCCATTGTAATTCAAGTCACAATAAACTATTAAAGACTAAAAACATTCCATATAATCAAACTATAATCAAAGAGGGTTCATAAACATAAATCAAAATCGTAGAAAACTCCCCATCATGCTACAAGCTTCACCTCTTAGCCCTAGCTAAGAGGTTTAGCCAAGCATAATCATGATATAGCTATAATCTCTTAAGAAAACTAGGAAAAAAAATAACTAAAAAGGGAAGGAAGAAAAAGGAAAAAAAAAACTCTACACGCCGACTGATCTCCACGTCAAAAGATGAATCCATCCCCTCTCTTTCTCTCTCCCTTTTATCGATTAAGCAGGGTCGGTCAGTGGAGAAGCTTGGAGTCGGTGCGTAATCTCTTACGCAGCACCGTTCGCAGCAAAAGGAAACACAACAAGTTGGGCTTGGGTGGGATTTTCGGACAAAGGAAGTGTCGAAAACCCATTTTCTCTCCATGGCTAGGGTCGTGACCCCCCTGGTGCATCATCTGAATAGTTCAAATCACCCAACCGATCAATGATCGTAGCCCACAACTCCCCGCAAATTCTGGACATGTTCGTACATCCGTTTTTAGAAGGTTCTTGTGTTGAGATGCTCGGTGGGCCCCACAGTGATGTTTACGAAGAGATCCACCCTGTTCATTAGATTCCTGACGAGATTTCGGTCGGAAAGGGGTGGTTTTGGTTGAATTTTGGTGCGGCCCACTGTATCAAATCACCCCGCCATTCATCCTGCGTTTGACGACGATCTGCGTGTGTACACATGCATGAGAGCATTTGAACTCCATGGGTCGGTTCGAAATTCTCTCTTGGAGCAATGGATTGTCCTGATCGTCCAACGGGACGATGTTGGTGGCCCATTACATGTCCCAGCGGAACCCACGTTCGTCCGCTGCTCTCTCGTGCGAGAAGCGTCGGGTCAGCCCGATTTTGACTGGGCTGGTCGGTCGCACTGCCTGTGCACTCCCATGTGTATATGTGGGGTCCATTGTGATGTATATGAAAAACTCGCTTCGTCCATCCGACTTCCCATCTAATTTTAAGGGATGAGACCAAAATTGAAGCATATCCATATATCAGGTGGGCCCCAAATCAGAGATTTAGTGGCCGATCTATCCGTTGGGCCACTTCCATAAGGATCCAATGACTGAATTTCAATGTGTACAGTTAATTTAGGGTTCTCAAGCCAGATATAAAGTTTCGAGCCACACGGATGGTGGGAACTATGTGATCTTGCATTCAGGACGACTTTCAAGCCTCTTTATCATTGATCACTTGATTTTCTCGGATCTCTGGCGTGTAAATTCTTCGATCTCGGTCTCTTGGGATCCGTCCCTTGTCTTGGTGATTTCTGAGCATTAAATCCATGCTTTTAGTACTCTTTTTCAGTCCAGGCTCCTAAATTCACCATGCAACACAAACACGATTAAAATAGGATGTTAAACAGTATCATGTTCATAAAATCAGGTAATAATTGGGGTCTAATATGTAATATTTGACCCTCAACACAATCTCCAACCAACATTTTACTAGTCCCGAGCAAAGTATGCGAAAAATATTTTAAGAATTACGAGACAATTTCTATAAACTCAAGCGGTTTTTGAAAAGCACCCTAGATCATAAAGGCCATGATACATCAATGTTGGCCATTACCTTCTCCTAAACTCAAGCGCATGGTAAAGTTCATACCAAATTCAAAGTATTAATCCATTAATTAGAACAATTTTAAACATTGAGTTCCATGGGTGTATAGTGCAACCTAAACTTATCACAATCAAAGGTTCAATTCTCTATTTCATGATACCATTAAGAATTAAAAAAGCATTCAAGATAATCATAATCTAAACCAAAACTTGCCTTACAGTTCATCTTTTCATTCTTCAAGCTTTTGATTTTTCCATCGATGGCTTTCACGCTATGTTCAATCTTTTCAATGATCTTCAATAGGTAGCCCTTTCGATGACAACTGTTTTATAGCTAGGTTTTCTTATATATATATATATATATATATATATATATATATATATATATATATATATATATATATATGGGGAAAAGGTACTATGCGCTCGAGCTGATTTTAACGTCCCATGAGGTCGAGCTGTATATACCCCACCGTGATGCGTTTCGAACATCAACACCATCAGTCAGATGCACCATTCCATTGTGGGCCTAGGTCTCAAAAATTAAGTCAATCCATGACTTGTGTGGGCCACACCACATACAGAAGTTGAAAGGGGCCGTGCACCATTAAAACATTCATAACCATTTTTTGGGCCCACCGAGATGTGGTTTGCAAATCTAGCCCATCCATTATGTGTGTCCCACTTGAATGAGGGTTCAGACCAAGTTTCAGGCGCACACAAATTTCAGGTGGGCCCCACCAAGTGCTTTTATATGTTTTTGGCATGTCTTCACATGATGTTAGATGCTATGGCCCACCTGAGTTCTGTATACGGCTGATTTTTGGGATATCCCATAATTTAAAGTAGATGCATCAAATGCACGGTGTTGATGTTCAAAACGCATCACGGTGGGGCCCACACAGCTGGACCTCATGGGACGTTAAAATCAGCTCGAGCGCATAGTACCTTTTCCCATATATATATATATATATATATATATATATATATATCAATTCTTGTTATTGAACATGATGGACAAATTCCCCAGGTTGGCTCCGTCTATGCTTAGTGATTACCAGGTTAACAATTCAATATTGAACTGAAGCTTTAATGTGTAAGCTAAGCGTGACATGTGAAATCATGACTCAATCAATGTTTAAGACTTCCAATCATGGATTACTAATTCGAACTTAACTGTGAAATCTAACGGATAACTGAATCCAAGAGTCATAAATCACCAACATTACGTATCTTAAACTTCTAAATCAAAGATGGCCTTTAAAATCACTCGAATTCACAAAATCTCCAGAAATTTTTTTAAAAAAATTTCACATTTTTACACAAGACCAAGAAAACACTGATTAGGTCACTTAATTTCCCATCCCCAACTTAAAATCTACATTGTCCTCAATGTAAAAGATATAAGCATGTAATGCACATGAGGTAACAAAATTGAAGGAGAAGTGATGGAAGGATAGTACTTGATGAAGGAGTTAAGAGGTTTTTTCCAAAGAGATCTCAGCGTGAAAGTGGGTCAGTACAAGAGTGAAACCAACAAAAAGCAAACTATCCTAAAACAACTGATAAGCAAACTATCCTAACAGCATAAAGCCGATTATCCTAGAATGACAAAAAGTAAACTACCCTAGCCCTATGAAGGCAATGAAAAAGTTAATCAGTCATGCTGCAAGGTTCCTCCTCCGGCCAATATCATGATAAATTTCTCAGTAGGTTTCTCAACAAGATCATCCAAAAGCCTTTTTTGCAACAGGCTTGAATGCCTTGGAGCATGAATTTCCAGAGAAATTTATTGACCTCAGCAAAAAAATTTCGTGGAATCGCCTGAGATATCCAAAGTATATGTGATTCACCTGTAACAGGAAAAGTTTCAATGTCAACATAATATGGTGAATCAGAGACTACAAGTATATAAAAGTCAGAAAGATTCTCAATAGATGATGTAGTCTTTACACATTCCAAAGTTCCAGACTTCAGTTCGATTGTCAGCTCCTCCTCCCTTAATGGTAAACTTTTAGGATCTGGGAAAGGAGGGGCTTCAGAGTGAGGGTTTTTTCGGTCAGTAATAACTACTGAAATGTTGTTTTGCAAGGCATTCATTATTTCTTTTATCATAAGATCATTTGAATTTGTAAAGTGTGCCACGCAATCATTCAAAGAGTGGGGAAATTCAGCTGAGAGTGACTCATTTTCCATATCAAAGTGTGTGATGATCTACCCAAGGACTCCATCATCTTTAAAAGTAGATGGACGTATGCTCTCTTGCTCCAGTCCTGCACAAACAGATTGAGGGTCAGTAGATGAAGTATTGATGTGAGAACTCTGTTCGTTGATACTACTCAGAAGAGGCATTGAATCGTCAAAATTTGACAGTTCGGATGGTGATCTCAACTGGGTGGTTTCAAATTCCAGATTCTTATCGGGCAATTCGTCCATCTCCCTAACTATCTTATAAGTCAATTAAGGGGAGTGGTCTAAACATGCATCACAAAGGTTGGAAGGTTTAGGTGAAAGTGGTTCATCCTCCATATTTAAATTAGTCATGTCAGATAGGTGGAGTAGATCACTATGGTCGACAACTTCCTGAACCTCTTGATCATTGATATGGGCCAAACTTGAGATTGAATCCCAATACGCATCATCTTCCAATTCGGTGCAGTACACACTTGAAATGAGATCGCTTTCCTCACATTCTGTTCATAGATTGGGTTAAGGTTCGAATAAACTAACATCTTCCTCATCATTAAAATCAGGTGTGTCATGTGAGTGAAGTGTGTCAATATTATTATTATATTTGAAAACCAACAATGTCTCTTAATTATTCCTTTGGACCGTCATTGAGATCGACTCATTGGGAAATTGAGCCATATGCATATTAATGGATTCCAACTCCTTATTCCAAATTTCAGAGTTCTCCATAAGCAAGTTAGGATCATTCTCCTCGTATTTTGTTTCTGGATGGAGTTGTGACTGGGATGAACTAGCCTTCACTATCTCATCATAAGTAGGGAATCCAAAGGAGTAATCAACAAAATCAATTGGCAGTTCATCTCTCCAGTGTGTCAAGTTGAAATCACTTTCCATGCACCGTATTTGTAATTTGGGTTGCGGTTAGGATGCATTAGTCTCCATTAGCCTATCGAGCCGTGATTCAAGTACTTCTAATAATTTCCTCATGTCAGTAACATAGTCTGTGTAACTCTGAGGTGACTCTTCTTGGATCGTTTTTTGTTAGAGCGGGGCATTTCTGACCCGATCCGGTGGATCCGACCTGATCCGACCAGATCTAACCCGATTCGAACCGAACCAACGGCTTGGATCGGTGCGGATCGGGTAGGTCCATTCAGATCTAAAAGACTTTCGGGTCGAGTTCGGGTTGGACCAGATCCGACCCGATCTGATCCGGAATTCGATTCGGAATCCAAACCGATTTGAATATGATTTTTCATACTTGTTATCTTGACTGAAGGAAGGAAGCACAGAGAATAGAAGAGACAGCAGAGGACTGGAGTAAGTTCTGCCCTTTTGCGTCACAAATAGAAGGAAAAAAAAAAAAAACAATGATGGAAGATGAAAATCAGTACTTCCTTTTCCGATGGCATGGTCCACTTGAGCTTTGGATATAAATAAATTTTGGGTTCAACCCCTAAAATCATATGGAAAAATGAATGGACAGTGTGGATCAACCACATGCATTCACGGTGGGCCCACATGCATTCACCATGCCAAGCTCTTGATTTCTTGTACATCACACAACGCGGATTAGATACTGACAAGTTGAGTAGTGAGTCTGAAGTGACGTCACCAAGTTCTATGGGCCCCACTATGATGTATGTGTTGCATCCACACCATCCATCCATTTTGAGATATCATTTTAGGGCATGAGCCAAAGAAGGAGGGAGATATCATTATAGGGCATGAGCCAAAGAAGGAGGGAGATATCATTTTAGGGCATGAACCAAGTTTCTAATGGTGGGCATCACTTCCCCACTGTTTTTTGTGCTGGGGTCCACTGGAGCTTTGGATTTAACTCATTCTTTAGGTATTGCCCTAAAATGATCTCTCCACATGGATGGAAGGCATGGATACAGTACATACATAATGGTGGGGCCCACAGAACTGTGACAGATGGTGAGATTTGTATCTTGTGCGAGTACGCGCCTCGAGCTTTGAGTTGTACGAACAGAACAGGTGAACAACCTGTTGTGATACGTGTCCTACGAAGACCAGCGCGTACGCGCCTCGAGCTCCGAGTTGTACGAATGGGTCGAATGAGATCAAAGTTATATGGGCCCCACAGTGATGTATTTATTATATCCACACCGTTCATATATTTTTAGAGATCACTATAGAGCGTTATCCAAAAAGTGAATAATATCCAAAGATCATCTGGACCACACCACAAATAGTAGCAGAGAATGATTTTCATCGTTAAACAATTCGTGTGGTCCACTTGATAGTTAGATCTGTCTTATTTTTCGTCTCGAGCCTTACAACGAGCTTGCCAAATGAATGGACGGTTTGGATATAACACATACCCAATGATCTGACCCACAAAACTTGCTAACGTCAATATGTGCACTTGCGTGAAAAGCACGTAACATGAAAGTGCAGTTCACATCGGATACAGTTAGATTGACAGTTCTTTTAAAGTCATGTGGGGTCCACCTTGATGTATATGTTTTATCTAAGCCGTTCATCCATTTTAACATATCATTTTAGGCCTTGAGCACAAAAAGATGGTATGTTGAAGACTGAAGTGGACCACACCACATGAAACACTTGGATTAAATTCATACGATCCGAATTGTACCCAACCCGATCTGACTCGGTTTCCCTGACCGAGTCGGACTCGGTTCGGGTCAAGCCAACCATGCATCGGATCGGTCCGAGTCAGGTGACCCGCACTCGGTCTCGGATCGGATCAAGTTCGGATTAGGACTTTGAGATTTCGGATCGAATCGAGTTGGACCCAATCCGATCTGATCCGGACCGATGCCCAGCTCTACGTGGATATTCAAAAGTGGCTGATCTAAGAGGGTTTTCACCTTGATGTTTTACTGACTCAACTTCAAAATATTTCTGTTTCTACTGATCATAATCATCGGGTCATAGGTCGAGAGTTGATACACATCATCATTCCAATAATCACGTACTGTTTTCTTAACTTGTGGAGTGCAATTATTTTCCCGCTTATAATTATCGAAGGACTTCTTAATTGGTGGAGCATCATATTCTGATTGGCTCTCGAAGATATTTTAAGAAAATTTTTGAGGCATGGGCTGTTTTCTATCATAATCATCATATATCCCTTCCCAAGATCCATAAGCTATCTCAGCATACTGACGTGCCCACTCATGCATGGTGAAGCCTTAACTCTAAATCTAATCTTAAAGGAAACTAAAAGAAAAACCTTATAGCAATAAGAGATCTTGATATAGGAGAAGTTAGAAAGAAGTTACCAGATTGGAGGAGATCTATGTTAGAATCTTGTAGAACAAAACAAAACAAGTTAGTTTCTAAAATAGAAATTCTAAAATTAGAAAGTTTCTAAAAATAAAAATAGAAAAGATGGGTTAGTTTTTAAAACTAGAAAAAGGAAAGTTTCTAAACCTAAAAATAGAAAACTAAGTTAGATTCTAAAGATAAAAGGAATCTTAGAATTATAAAGTTTTTAAAAATATAAAACAAATCCTAATATAGAAATAGAAAGGAAGAAAAATTAGGAAAAGATTACCAAATTAGAAGTTTCTATGTTAGGATCCTATAAAACAGGAAAGTTAGGTTAATTTCTAAAAATCAAACGGAAAAACTTAAACCTAAATTTAGAAAACTCTAATCTTAACCTAATTCTAAACTAGTTAATCTCAGAAAAATGCAACCGTCAATCCCCGGCAACGGCGCCAAAAACTTGTTCACTACCCCACGTATAGGGTTACGATGTAGTAATAATCTCGGTAAGACCGATGTCGAATCCACAGGGACTGATCCTTGTACGCAATCTGAAAGTAACTTGAACTAGAACTAGAATAAGATGTGATCTAAATTAAGGAAATTTAAAAGAGTAATGGTGACCTACTTTATCTAAAACTTGTAATATTCAAAGGTGGGGAACTAGTGTTTCCAAGGATCCACTTGTAGATATCAGGGAGATCTAAGCTTGATTCATGAACACAATTGGACTTAGAGTCCCATCTTCATCCAGTTAGAAGATATAACATTAAAAATCAAATCTGAACTTCCTTTGATCCAGTTTTCAAGAGATGAGAGGTATGCGAATTAGACTTGATTCCATCACAAGACCACGCCCATGAGACAAAGCAAACAACAGAGTTTAACCAATCCACATCCAATCTAAGGGAGTTATGAACGTTAGGAAGGGTTCCGTCATCCAACTATGTCCATGAGACGGTGGTGAACAACAGGGCTCCCACGTTCATAATCCCTATAATGAACAGAACATGCTCAAAGCCATCGCAGATCCATTGTAATTTAAGTCACAATAAACTATTAAAGACTAAAAACATTCTATATAATCAAACTATAATAAAAGAGGGTTCATAAACATAAATCAAAACCGTAGAAAACTCCCCATTACGCTACAAGTTTCACCTCTTAGCCCTAGCTAAGAGGTTTAGCCAAGCATAATCATGATATAGCTATAATCTCTTAAGAGAACTATGAAAAAAAAAACTAAAAAGGGAAGGAAGAGAATTAAAAAAAAAAAAAACTTTACACGCCAGCCGATCTCCACGCCAAAAGATGAATCCATCCCCTCTCTTTCTCTCTCCCTTTTATAGACTAAGCAGGGTCAGTCAGTGGAGAAGCTTGGAGTTGGTGCGTGCTCTCTTACGCAGCACCGTTCGCAGCAAAAGGAAATGCAACAAGTTGCGTTTAGGTGGGATTTTCGGCCAAAGGAAGCGTCGAAAACCCATTTTCTCTTCATGGCTAGGGTCGTGGTCCCCCTGGTGCGTCGTCTGAACGGTTTAGATCATCCAAACGATTAATGATCGTGGCCCACAACTCCTCACAAATCCCAGACGCATCCGTAAGCCCGTTTTTAAAAGGTTCTTGCGTTGAGATGCTCGGTGGGCCCCACAGTGATGTTTTCAGAGAGATCCACCCCGTTCTTGGATTCCTGGCGAGATTTCGGTCGGAAAGGGGTGGTTTTGGTTAAATTTTAGTGCGGCCCACTGTATCAAATCACCCTGTCGTTAATCTTTTATTTGACGACGATTTGTGTATGTACACGTGCATGGGAGCATTTGGAATCCATGGGTACGGTCGAAATTCTCCTGGACGCAATGAATGGTCCCAATCATCCAACAGGACGATGTTGGTGGCCCATTACATGTCCCAGCAGAACCCACATCCGTCCACAACTCTCTCGTGCGAGAAGAGTCGGGTCAACTCGACTTTGACCCGGGCTAGCCGGTCCAGTGCGGTGTGTGAGTGCACCACCTATGCACTCCCACATGTACATGTGGGGTCCATTGTGATATATATGAAAAATCCGCTCCATCCATCCGACTTCCCATCTAATTTTAAGGGTTGAGACCAAAATTGAAGTATATCCAGATATCAGGTGGGCTCCAAATCAGAGATTTAGTGGTTGATCTGTCCGTTGGGCCACTTCCACAAGGATCCAATGGCTGAATTTGGACGTGTACGGTTAATTTAGGGTCCTCAGGCCAGATATAAAGTTTTGAGCTAAACCGATGGTGAGAACTCTGTGATCTTACATTCAAGATGACTTTCAGGCATCTTTATCGTTGATCACTTGATTTTCTCAGATCTTCGACAAATAAATTCTTCAATCTCGGTATCCTGGGATCCGTTCTTTGCCTTGGTGATTTCTGAGCGTTAAATCCATGCTTTTAGTATCCTTTTTCAGTCTAGGCTCCTAAATTCACTGTGTAACACAAACACGATTAAAATAGGATGTTAAATAATATCATGTTCGTAAAATCAGGTAATAATTGGATTTTAATATGTAATATTTGACCCTCAACAAACATTCATACGGTTTAAAATATTTCCTACCGTAAAAGTCACCCATCACCAAAAGAAGACGAGGGTGCTTTGGTCGGGCTTGGGTTGATAATTCCCAAACTAATCGAGGGTGCTTGGGTTGAGCTTAGGTTGAGAATTCTCAACCCGAGGTTAGGCTGGATTAGGGTTGAGGTATAGAAACCTTAGGTTGGGGTAGGGCTGAGAACCAACCCAACCCAACCCAACCGACTTTCGGCCCTAATAGCTACTAACAGCTGGGCTGTCCAATGAGATAAGCTCTCCTACGCTCGTGCACAACTAGGTGGACAACAAACCACCATCCAACTGGCGTGTGACTAGAAAAAAACGGTGCCAGCATGAAACATCCATTCGGGTCAAAATATTTCCCACCGTAAAAGTCACACATCACTAAAAGAAGATCGCTGCACTCATCAAGTGGGCCACACATGTACTTTAGATCATATCATTGTTTGTCACACATGTACTTTAGATCATATCATTGTTTGTCTATTATTTTCTACTGTGTTGTTCTTTTAGATGAATGGATTGGATGATTTTTTCTGAAGATGTCCTTCACGGTGGGGCCAACCTTTTGTGCGGCTTAGATGTTGTTACGCTTGACATGTGGTCAATATACGCGCCTGTTGTAGGTGTTGCTAACTTGCTATGCCAAAGTGACTTTTCAAGTGGCTCTTGGGTAACACGTGCCAAACAGGCACACTTGCAGGACATCCAGAGGGAACTCCACCCGTACGCTTGAATCAGGCCGTAGGTCTATGTTTTTATAACCGTTTATTGTTTTTTTTTGCACTTGTTTATCCAACCTGATGAGAGGACGAGTCTAATCAACGGTCCATATCATCTTTTACATCGGGATCCGTCAGATGAGCGACTGGGACATTTTGCAAGTGTGCTACGCTGGCACGAATGAGCCGCGAGTCTCACACTCTCATTAAAGTACATTAGTAGAAGTGTAGTTAGCGGAATACACGATCTGGCAAACGCATCTGAGGTTTGCTGCCGTGCATCATTTTTTTTTACCTCTACCCTTTTTATTTTTTTATTTTTTTAATGTCGTTATTTTAGTTCTTAGATATGGTTCCTTTTTAGAATAATCCAAACCGTTCATATAATGGGTCTCATAGTAGATGAAAGTATTCAAGAAAATAAAAATAAAATCTAAACATATTATCTGTGGCCCACAAAACAACAGTTCAATGGACGCGGTTTGGCTGGTGACCCCAACACGAACCAGCTAACTGGTGTCAAAGCTATGTGGACCACGCCTTGATGTATGTATCCATTTTTCCGGCTCATTTTAGGACATGAACCTAAAAATGAGGTAGATGTAAATCTCAGGTGGACCACAACATAGGCAACAGTGATTAGAGCCGATCCGACCAGATCTGACCTGATTCGAACCGAACCGACAGCCTAAATCGGTGTGGATTGGGTAGGTCCATTCAGATCCGAAAGACTTTCGGGTCGAGTTCGGGTTGGATCAGATCCGACCCGATCTGATCCGGACCGATCCAAAATCTGAACCGGTTTGAATATAATTTTTCATATCTGTTATTTTGACTGAAGGAAGGAAATAAAGAGAATAGAAGAGGCAGCAGAGGATTGGAGTAAGTTTTGCCCTTTTACATCATAAATAGAAGGAAAAAAAAAAAAAAAAAAACAAAGATGGAAGATGGAAATCAGTACTTCTTTTTCCGATGGTATGGTCCACTTGAGCTTTGGACATGCATAAATTTTGGGTTCAACCCCTAAAATCATATGGAAAAATGAATAGACGGTGTGGATCAACCACACGCATTCACGGTCAGCCCACACACATTCACCACACCAAGCTATTGATTTCTTGTATCTCACGCAACGCGGATTAGATACCGACAGTTTGAGTAGTGAGTCTAAAGTGACGTCACCAAGTTCTGTGGGCCCCACTATGATGTATGTGTTACATCCACACCATCCACCCATTTTGAGATATCATTTTAGGGTATGAGCCAAAGAAGGAGGGAGATATCATTTTAGAGCATGAGCCAAGTTTCTAATGGTGGGCATCACTTCCCCACTGTTTTCTGTGCTGGTGTCCACTGGAGCTTTGGATTTAACTCATTATTTGGGTATTGCCCTAAAATGATATCTCCATGTGGATGGAAGGAGTGGATATAGTACACACATAATGGTGGGGCCCACAAAACTATGACAGATGGTGAGATTTGTGTCCTGTGTGCATACACGCCTCAAGCTCTAAGTTGTACGAATGGAACATGCGAACAGCCTGCTGTGATACGCGTCCTGCGAAGACCAGCGCGCATGCGCCTCGAGCTCTGAGTTGTACGAATGGGTCAAATGAGATTAAAGTTATATGGCCCCACAATGATGTATTTATTATATCTACATCGTTCATATATTTTTAGAGATCATTATAGAGCATTATCCAAAAAATGAATAATATCCAAAGATCATCTGGACCACACCACAAATAGCAGTAGAGAATGATTTTTATCGTTAAACAATTCGTGTGGTCCACTTGACAGTAAGATCTGTCTTATTTTTCGTCTCAAGCCTTAAAACGAGCTCGCCAAATGAATGGATGGTTTGGATATAACACATACCCCATGATCAGACCCATAAAACTTGCTAACATCAATATGTGCACTTGCGTGAAAAGTACGTAACACGAAAGTGTAGTTTATGTTGGATACGGTTACACTGATGGTTCTTTCATATCCATGTGGGGCCCACCTTGATGTATACATTTTATCTAAGCCTTTCATTGATTTTGACATATCATTTTAAGCATTGAGTGCAAAAAGATAGTATATTGAAGGCTGAAGTGGATCACACCACATGAAACAGTTGGATTAAATTCATACAATCCGAATTGTACCCAACCCGATCCGACTCGGTTTCCCTGACCGAGTCGGACTCGATTCGGGTCAGGCCAACCATGCATCGGATCGGTTCGAGTCAGATGACCCGGACTCAGTTCCGGATCGGATCAAGTTCAGATTAGGGCTGTTAGATTTCGGATCGGATTGAATTGAACCCAATTCGATCCGATCCGGACCGATGCCCAGCTCTAAGTCAGTGATGATTGAACTCCCACCGTTAAAAATTCCTAGGGCCCAATTGTACTGTTTATTTGCCATCCAACCTGTTGATTAGGTCACGTAACCCTGGAAGAAGGGTAAGCACAAATGATCAGCTTGATCCAAAACTTGGGGGGAGTTTTCAACGGTAAGCGTTCAATCCCCACTGTTTCCTGTGGTGTGGTCCACCTGAGATTTAGATCTACCTCATTTTTGGTATTATACCTAAAATTATCTGAAAAAAATGGATGGACGGAGTGGATAAAATACATACATCATCGTGGGCTCACAGAGCTTTGACATCAGCTAGCTGGCTGGTGCTGGGGTCACCAACCAAACCGCGTCCCAGTTCAAGGAAACAAACGATATTTGGAAATATTCTAATTTGAGAGCTTCTTTCTTAAGATTCACCATCAAATGGTGAGGCCCATCGTATAAACGGTTTGGATCATTGTAACACGAACCCATATACCAGGGCTACGACACCGACGTGTAAAATGCCATTCGTCCGGATGTATGTACTGTAGCAAACCAGACCTCCGTGAACGCACGCGGATTGCGTGTTGACCCCGCCCCACCGACCTCCGTCGTAGCACGACTTTCTGGAGGCCCACCATGATTTATTTGTTTTATCCACACCGTCTATACGATTTTCCAGCTCATTTCAGACTATGAAATAAAATTTAAAGCTTATTGAAATCTCAAGTGGACCACACCACACGAAACAGTGGAAATAGTGATGACTACAGTTGAAACCTTCCTAGGTCCCATGGTGAATTTTATTTGTCATCCAACCTGTTGATAAGGTCCAAAAAACCAGGATAAAATGAAAACACAAATATCATCTTGATCCAAAACTTCTGTCGTCCCTAAGAAGTGTTCAATGGCAGGTGTTCAATCTCATTTCCCGTAGTGTGGTCCACTTGAGCTTTCGATATACTTCAATTTCGGGCTCATGGCCTAAAATGAGCTGGGAAAATGGAAAGACGGCGTGGATGAAATAAATACATCAAAGTGGGACCCACGAAGTCCTGCCACATGGAGGTCGTCCTGACAGGGTCATCACGCAATCCGCGTCCATCCGCGTCCACCATTAATACCCTTTTCATACGGTCATAACCTTTGAATATGAGCCGTTGAAAATTTTCTTTTTGTCCGTTCAACTTATTTTTCTGTTAGTGGCCGTATAGCATAATCACGCAATATGGGACGTCCGATCATTGGACCACTCATCATGTGGGCCTCGGTTGGTCACGGCACAGCGTAGATACCGAGTCACAAGAGGGAGAGAGAGAGCGGGTTGGGTGAGAGCCCGGCCGCACTGTGGGGTTACCGTGGGGCCTACCTTGATGTATGTTATCGTGTATCCACGCCGTCTATCCGTGTTTTTTTTTTTTTTTTTTTTTTTTTCGGATTATTTTATGGAATTATCCTGCAAATGAAATAGATCTAATAATCAGGTGGACCTATCATAGGAAACGGTGTTGATTGACCATTAATGGGTCAGTTTTGGATCAAGATGATATTTGTTTTTTTCCCTTCATCCAGGATTATTTGACCATATCAATAGATTGGATGGTAAATAAACACTACGGAAACGTTAAGTGGGCCTCAAGAAGCTTTTAATGGTAAGACGGTCAATCACCACTGTTTCTTATGGTACCTGATAATTGGATATACTTCATTTTTAGGATACTATCCTAAAATGTTATGAAAAAACGGTTGGACGGCTTGGATACATAGTACATAAATCAAGGTAGGCCCCACAATAAGGGCCGCACCGTCCTAATCGGCTCTCGTCATGAGAGGGGAAGAACGAAAGTACGGGACTCGAATTCGGTAGCGACCCTACAGTACCGAGCTCGGTACTGTTTGGCATGGAAAATCAAGATGTATGTATTTTATCCCAAGGGGTCCATTCACGTTGTGAGTTTGTTTTAGATTATGAGCCAAAAGAGAGGTAGATCCAAAGCGAAAGTGGACCACACTACTGGATACCTTAGTAATAATGTTGATGTGGAAATTTATTAACTCCTCTTGAACTTTCGTGTACGCACACGAAAAAGACAAAGGAGACTTGGCTTGCACCAAGGGACCCTCTTATACCTAGGTTAGACAGGAAATCTAGGTCCAATAGAGTATAGGGTTTTGGTGCATAGAGTTGTGTATACCTTTCACTATTGGAGGAGCTCTTATTTACCCCTAAAGGGGTGATGACAAAGATAGTGATTTCCTATTTAACATATGTGTATCCAAGTCGGGATGAAATTGAGATGACCATTATCTTCATCTTATTGTAGGGCGCAAGGCTCCCTCGAGCATAGCAACTTAGAATCTTGCCTTGTAGTGAACCATGCTTTAGGGGCTCTCACTAAGAAATAATCCGAGTGATAGCTCGAAAATATGTGGAACCGTGGATGAACTCAGTGTCTGGTAGAAGTAGAAATATTTCATTTTTTGATAATCGAGATTCGAGGAACGAATACATTTCCAAACAATGGATTACTGCTTTATGGCCATTAAAGAATTCCTTAGTTATACTAAGCATTAGCTAACCACACAGTGTCCAAGCTTACCTCTATTCTCGGGTCACTCCATTTTTACCCGTAACATTAGTGACATCCAAAGTTGAAAAATCCACCTAGGTGTAGTGTTATGTTTTTTTGCCATCCAACCTATTCATAAAGTCACCTAAAACAAGTTGAAGGTAAAACATAAAAATCAACTTGATCTTGAAACTTCCGTGCCCCACAAAAATTTTCAATGGTGGATATTCAATCCCCACTGCTTCCCGTAGTATGGTTTACTTGAGCTTGAGCTTTTGATCTGCATAATTTTAGAATGATGCCATAAACTGATCTGGAAAAATACATGGACGGCATGGATAAAACACATACATCATGGTAGGCCACATAGCTTCGACCGGTACCGAGCTCAGTACTGGATGGGTCACTACAGAATCCGAGTCCCAGATTACGGTACGCTACAGTCAGATCTATAAATTACGCTAAAATGCACCGAAACAAGACTAG
Source organism: Magnolia changhungtana (assembly GCA_030180095.1). NCBI lineage: Eukaryota > Viridiplantae > Streptophyta > Magnoliopsida > Magnoliales > Magnoliaceae > Magnolia > Magnolia changhungtana. Next base: position 380,134 of record JASAUF010000604.1, read on the forward strand.
TTGAGCACCACTAATCTGACTCGCGCGAGATAGATTGTTTAGGAGCCTCTGCGTAAAAAAAATACAAGATCCAGACCGTTCATCAGGAAGGGACCGCTTCGATCATGTTAACAAACTAAAGCTAATTTATATAACTCATCAGCCGAGCTAAGTTTATATAGGAAAATACGCTGTTAGAAAAGTGAACAACGGTCCACATTCACCTGAGTAAACCAGAATGAATTTTTTTTGTTTTGGGGATATTTTCATGATGGGACCCACCAAATGAACATCTCAGATCTATAACACGTGCGCCAAGTTGGTAAGTGTACGGCGAGATCCTTCTCCATCTCATTCGCGCGAATACTGCATGAATTCTAGTTCTTCCTCTCTTCTCTCTCAGAGAAAAGAAAACCAGCACCATTTATAAGAACCGATGCGTGCTTGAAAAGCCATCTTCATCTCTTCTGTCTCTCTCTGAAAACCCTAATCCTAGATCTCATTCCAGCGTACAAATTCCATAGTCCCAATCTCGAAACCATTTCCTTATCTTTCCTTATCCCAATCTGGATCCCCAACGATCCAGATCTGATAGATTCATCTCCAGATCGACGAATTCCACTACATTACACTTCTCAAACCGAAAATCTTAGTTTTCGTCCCCTCCGATTCATCGGATCGCGTCTGATCTTGCGATTCACTCTGTGATCAGCTGCAATTGTCGAATTCTCTGAATTCTATTTCGGTTTTTTGTTCGATTTATGGTTTTGTTTGTGTTCTTGCCGCAATAAAAAATTTCTTAAAATATACAAAATTGTAGCTTATTTAATTTAATTTAATTTTCTAATCTTTTTTTTTTTTTTGGGATTTTATTCCATTTTCCTCCTTTTCAAGTCTTTTTTCTCTTTCTTAAATTTGAGCTTAAAATATACAAAATCCCATCTGGTTTATCTAAGCCTTTTCTGCAAATTTTTTTTTTCTTTTTTCTGAATTTATTAGAATTTTCTAACTTTCAAGATTCTTCTTTGGCTCTCAGAAGTTGTCAAAACATTTCTTAAAAAATAATAAAAAGGTGAATTCTAATATATTTACTCTTTTTCTAAATCCCTTAAGAAAAGGGGAATTCTAGTGGTACTATTTTCTAAAGCATTTTCCTGTATTGATCTGGTGATCAAACGGATACCACTGAATGACTCTGATCTAGAAACCAATCTGTGGAAATGCAATCAGATTAGCAGGTTTTACTGCAATGCCATCAGGCAATGCGGTGATTCACGGTGCAATGCAGTTCCAGAGTGAACGGCCATGGTACCCGGATGAGCGGGACGGGTTCATCTCATGGCTGCGCAGCGAATTCGCAGCTGCAAACGCCATTGTTGATTCCCTGTGCCACCACCTCCGGTGCATCGGTGAGCTTGGGGAGTATGACGCCGTTCTTGGCTGCATTCAGCAGCGGCGTTGCAACTGGAGCCCCGTGCTCCATATGCAGCAGTACTTCTCGGTTGCGGAAGTTGGATTTGCGCTACAGCAGGTCGCATGGAGGAAGCAGCAGCAGCAGCAGCAGCAGCGGCGGTATTTTGATCCGTCCAAGGTTGCAGAAAAGGATAACAAGAAACCAGCTTTTTGGTATAGAGAGAATGTTAGGGAGAATCATGGCTCTGGTTTGGGACCTAATTCTCAGGATGCAGATTCTTTCGCTTCATCGATCAGTCCAGATGCAAATTTGGAGAAAGGTGAAGAAAAAGCGGAGAAAGAAGACATGGGTCGTGCAGAGGAGACTGACGGTAATAAATCAATGACCCTTTGATTCTGTTGGATATGTTTCTGCTGCAGAGAGAAGTCTCAGCTGCTAGAGTTTATGGGGAAGACTCAAGAGAACCAAATTCTATTCAATAAAGCTTCCATCATTCCCCAGTCCGAATAAGAAATGCAAAACATGGGGAAATTCCTAATTTGAAAGGATCTTGAAGTACCTGAAATTGAGAGCTGGTGTAGCCATTCCTAAATTTTTGTTGCATGGAATGGCAATTCACCCAAATGACCGTTGTGCTCTATTGTTATTTTGGGCTAGTCTGATGTAGAAAGTCCATTCCATCAGTGTGCAATGCACTATCGGTAGTTTTGAAACAGCATGCCTATCAGAATGCTATTGGATGCATGAATATTGGGTTGAATCCCCGACGTAATTTGAAACGAACTTAATTGGAAAGCTATCATAAATGATTAAACCCAAATATAAACCTACAATAATTGTAAAACAATTTGATTGGAAAGACAATAAGAACTATGATGTATGTCCATACTTTGTAAATTAAATTAATCCCAAAAAAATGTAAAAACAAGATCATTTTTTGAAAATAACTTTGCCAAAATGTAGCTCTTCAGCAGACATTCGATCTCTCCTGCACAAAATCAGGAATTTAAGCGTGAAATTCTAACTGTCCAATTACAATTTCATCAGTATCTTATTCCATTATTATTAGTTGTATGCTTAGTTTACAGATAAAAGGATGTTATATGTTTAGTTCAAAAAGGCATTCTAGCTATTTGTATGCATTTTCAACTTGCTGCTGCATTATCATTTTTGTAAAATTTTTAATGTTTTTTTTTTTTTTTTTAAATAAAATAAAAATCTACATGGCGGTTTCATCCCAGATCTCTACTATATATAATGGAAGGAGAAAACATACATTTATGTTCATGCAATTAGTATGTATGATAGTCATGGCCTTTGAGATTCTACGGGACATTAAATGAGATTTTCAAAATAGTCGGTGGTATTTGTGGAATTTTGAAAATCTGCTTGCTTTAAAAATTGGACAGCTTGGATTTTAGCATCGCCAATGGACGGCTTGGATTTTACCTGCCTCTTCCCGTCTCCTATTTCCTGCCCGAGTAGCCTGCTCCCACCTCCTCCCTTTGCATTCGCATGGAGCCTGCATTTTATACTTCCAAGGAGGCGTCCAACAAAGCCTATGTTGGTCTCACCCTAGTGCCTTTGTAACATCCATCCTTACATTCTGTTTTACTGCTTCATGTTAGGATGTGAACCCAAATAAGACATGGATCTAAAACTCGAGTGGACCACAGACCCTGGAAAAAGTGTGGATGGGGGTCGCCAACTGCTGGCGATTTTGTTTTTTATAGGCGTGTAACCACATCCTTTGCTTTTCACTCCTTCCCTCCCTACGAAATTCTCTTTCGATTCCTCTCTTCACATGCTTTGCACGTGCCACTTCCCTTAGTGTTGTAAATGTCTCTGCTATTGTGGGAAGATAGGCCGAGTATTGCTATTTGCTGAGGAATTTTTGTCTTTTGGATAAGTTTGGAGGAATTGGGTTGTTCATAATGATTGTATGTGATGTGATGGTGTCTGACTGGACAATGATATTATGTTAAGCCATTTGTCATCTGGAAATGGAATCACAATGTTTGGTTGGCTATGTATGGCTATTTTGGGCCAATCAATTCAATCTGGAACTTTCATGCTACCTATATCTATACTATGTATGACGCTGGTAGCGTTTGGCCAGTTTTACCCCCTATAATTAGTTTTCCTAAGGCGGAGAAATTTGAATATTCACATGATGTGGGAAGACATTTAAATGAACTTAGGAGTATTTTGGGAACTGGAAAATGTGGATAGCGTCCTAAGTATGATTCATATTTCACTTGCAAGAAGCCACCAGACGACTTGGATTTTACTTGGAGCTTTTTTTTTTTGGTCTTTCACTGATTGCTAATCACGTATGCGTATAGTAGGCCTCCTTCACCACTCCACTAGTGGTGGTTGGCCAATTTTACCAATGCAATGGTAAAATGAGTTCATTTTTTTTGAGGGCGTTGCTGTCCTTCAATTCTTTCCCATGCCTAGCCAAAAAATAAAAATAAAAAATCCTATTACTACCTTGCTTCGTGTAGCCTACATGAATTGTACCATGGGACCACTGTGATGACTGTGTGACATCCATTCCATACATGTGTTGCATCAATTGATGCTAAGACATCAGCCCAAAAGCGTGGTAGATCGGAGACTCGAATGGGCCACAACATGGGAATGAGTGAGAATGGGTCGCCCACAACTGAAACTATCTCTCCCCTCCGCATCTGCATTGCACATGCCATACCCCCTGGTTATTAGTAATTTAATACTTAAGACTTGATGTTTGTTAAGGGAGACTTAACATGTGTTCAGTGCACCAATTACCTTATTTGGTGCACTGCTCTCGATTGGATATGTGGTGCGATTGTCCATTATCTAGACCATTTATCGTGTGGATCCTACTTGGGATTGGCCACAGCAAAAATATCTCAAGCATCAGATGATCTTAGTCATCTGATCAGCGGCAGATAAATGGACAGTAGGAAAGGATATCAGCAACAGTCAGCATTTATTGTCAAAAGTTTACCAATTAGACAGTTAGCATCGCCTAACCCTTGCGATCCGCAGATGGTGGTCTGCCCATTGCATGACTCATCCAATGAATGATCCAGATAATAGCCATTTTATGCACACCGAATATGAGTTCAGCTCGCTCCAGATATAGAAATTGGTGTAATGCACCGGGTTAAATGTCCCCATTTATGATTTGTGGTTTCCCAAATTTAGGTAAGATCATGTAAAACTCTGGAAGATGGGCAATGATGCAGTATAGCAGATAACCACAATATGTTAGAGCCATCTATACATTGTACACGTGGCAGGGTAAGTTACCGTTTGGAACCATCCATATAGTTCCTCCTCCTGATGGCAAATCTTTTCATATACACAGATGACCCTAGGCATATGATTAGTGGCTTTCAGAGCAACAGTAGGAAATGTAATGTTTGTGGTTGAGATTCAATGTGGTGAAGTGCAAAAAAATAATGGTTAGGATTATTTGATTGGTATGATTGTTGAAATATTGGCAATACATGCTACAGCCATTAGATGCATGGTCACAATCCACACATTCCTTGCCAAGTGTAATGTGAGAGATGGCTGATGGATCTGCCATATTGCGTTTTACCAGCTCAACCACATCATTACCCCTGGAAGATTAGGTTGTCACACTTACCTTTATTTCCCTAAAATATAGAGTTTCTCCTTGAAATTGCAGTTGTTATATGCCTTGCACATGAAAATTAATCATCTGCGCGATAGAATTTGAGCTAACTGAGCATGAATAATAACATGGAATAACTCAAAGGTCAAAGCATTATTAATCATGGACGGTGTTCTGTCATTGTTAATGATGCATTATGATGGATAAAAATAGTGTATCCTACTGATTCATTGCATTGGATGCAGGGGCCGATGGTTTTAATAACTCTCAGGAATGTAGCAGCTTAAAGAATGGTGGCAACTCATTGGGAATGGAGAGTGGTAATGTGGAGCCTGATGCAGTGAAGGATGGGTGCACCCCAATTTCGAAAGGTATGCCTGCTACAGTGCAGTTGGCAGAACTCTTTGAAAGGGCATAGTAATGGCTGCACTTATTTTTAGTCCATCTATTATTATTATTATTATAATTTTACACTGCATTACTGTCCACTTAAATTCTTTTTAAAGTATGTACCAGTAATTGAGCTACAGGGAAACTTTTGGTTATGCTTCTAATGTCTGAGCTCCAGCTGTGCGAAAACTTCCATTTACAACTTTTTTAGTTACTGTAATAAATGTGGTTGGCTAAACATCATCCTCATCGTCATCTCTGTCTCTCTTTCTGATGTCTTTTGAAGGCTCATATTTTCATGCCTATGGATCATATGAGATGCAAGTAATTTCAGGGATCCTAACCTCGTGCATTGACTGAACAAGTTCTCTTATCTTGTTTATCTTATTTTCCAGGTTCTGATTGTAACCTGATGTTACAGATGTTTATACAGTGATTGACTTACCGACAAAATAACTCCTAATATGTTGTTTGGTCTCCTTTACATCAGGGCTTTGCCAGAGTGTCCTTCTGAAGAGTGAGGCAGATAGCATCCCAAACCATGACGAAAGTCAGAAACCAATTCCAAACCCTAAAACCTTTCTGGTCAATGAAATGTTTGACGGGAAGCCGGTATGATCTTGTTCACCACATCATATCTTGTATCTTTACTTGGAAGATCAATTCTTTTAAAATACTGTATGAATATTTCATGTTTTGTGCTCTCATATGATACTGTCGATTGCTTAAAAAGCATATTATTTTCTGTGTAGGTCAATGTTGTCGAAGGGCTAAGATTGTACAATGGACTGTTTGATAACTCAGAGATTTCAAGGCTTGTTTCATTGGCAAATGACTTGAGAGCAGCTGGGCGGAGAGGAGAATTTCAAGGCAAGCATACCTATGTCTTTCTCTTGTTTCTTAATCATAATGAAGTCTGTTTCCTTTGAACTGTTCCAAGTACAATTTATATGTCTTGATGTAGGGAAATGTTTCTCTATTTCCTGAGACTGTCTATCACTTCAACGTTTGACTACAAACTATTGGTCCTGTATTTGAAGTCTCTGTCAATGGCATGTATCCATGAAATGCTATGGGTTTTTTGGTATCCAGGAACAGTTGTAGGGATGAAAGGAATGCTTTTTGTCATGATACAATATACCACAGATCCACAGTCAGTCCCATTTGATGTAATGTTGCAACTGGGCTTGGATGTCTCGGCTTGAGTTCAGCCTTCTTTGGATCAGGTTTGGGCTGAGCTTACAGGCCTGTGGGTTGGACTTTTTTGGCTGAGGTTTGAGACCCATTAAAGAATTAGGCTGGAGCATGGACTTGCTTCCATTAGGTCAATGTGTTGGCTGGGCCTGGCCCTACTTACTAAACACTTTTGGGCTATATATTCTGCTGGGAAGCCTAGCCCAAGGCCTTGATTTGTGGGGTGGGCTATTTTTGGATGGTCCTTAGCTTGTGCATTATACATGGACAAGGTTTGGCCTGGACTGGCCCAATCAGGCGATATGATCTTCTTTTGATAGAATTAAAAGTCCTTGCCTGACAACTTCATCAGTTGGACCAGCTGAGGGGTTTTTTGTTCACACCCCAAGTATAGGGTTGCGATGTAGTAATAATCTCGGTAAGACCGAGGTCGAATCCATAGGGACTGAACCTTGTACGTAATCTGAAAGTAACTAAAACTAGAACTAGAATAAGATGAAATCTAAATCGAGTGAATATGAGGGAATAATGGTGAAATATCAATCTAAAACTTGTAGAAATTCAAAGTATGAAACTAGGGTGCCAAGGATCCACTTGTAGAAATTAGGGAAGCCGCCTTGCAATGATTCAAGGAAACAACTGGAATCAGAGTCCTATCCTATCCAATTGGTAAGAAGAGATTTGTTAGATCTTTGAACTTCTCATGGATCTAATCATCAATAGATAAGAGTGGTGAAGATTTGGAAGTGATCCCGTCACCTAATCATGCTCAAGAGACTATGACAAACAACAACAATTTACCAATCTCACAGCCAATCATAAGAGAATTGTGAAAGTTAGGAAGGATTCGGTCACCCTACATGCCCATGGGACGATGGTGAACAACAAGTCTTACTAATTTCATAATCTCAATAATGGAAATAACATACTTAAAGCTATCGCAGATCCATTGTAATTTAAGTCACAACAAACCATTAAAACTAAAAGTATACCTTCATAATTAAACTAGAATCCAAAAAAGTTCAACAAAACATGAATCAAAACCAAGCAAACATTCCAATCACGCTACAAGCTTCACCTCTTAGCCCTAGCTAAGAGGTTTAGCCTATCATAAATATGCTAAAATCTCAGAAACGGAAAGAAATAAACAAAGAAAAAAGAAGAAGAAAAGAACTTCTGGAAACTGGCTTCCAGATTTGCCTCCACGTCCCAGCTCTCCTCTTTTCTTCACGTGTACAAGAGCAAAAGATCCCCTGACCTCTCTCTTTCTCCTCCTTTTATATCCAGCAAGGAGGTCGTGGCTGAAGTTGGTCGGTGAAGCTTACGCAACAAGAAATCGCATGCGCAGTGAAAGTGCAACACATCTGCGTTTGGAGTGGATTTGCGTTGCGAAATCAACACATCTGTTGATTTTGACACCTTGGCTAGGGTTATGGACACCTGTTGCAACATGTGGATGGTCCAGATCATCAAAACGATCAAAGATAGTGGGCTACAAAGCCCCGGAATTTCCGGTTTTCATGGACACATGCCATTCGCACGTCACCGTGCAGACGTGTTTGGTGGGCCCCATATTGATGTTTTCTGAGAAATCCGACCCGTTCATTGGATTCCTGGCGCAAAACCAGTCAGGAAAGAGTGGTTTTTATCAGGTTATTGGTGCGGCCCACTGTATCAAATCAAGCTGCCGTTCATCCTGCATTTTACGGCGATACACGTGTACACGTGCGTGGGAGTGGAAGTCCTCCATGGCTAGGGTCGGTTGGGTGTCCTGGACAGAATGGACGGTCTTGATCGTCTAAGTGATGGACGGTGTGGGCCCACTACACATCATGCCGTCCGTTCGTGCGGATGCTGAGAGAAAAAGAGAAAACTTCTCTTCTAGTCGGTCAAACTGACTTTGACTAAGGATTTTGGTCCGGTGCACCGCGAGTGCACGTGCACTGTATGCACGCCAATCACATAAGGTGGGTCCCACCTTGATGTTTTTAGAAGTCTACTCCGTTCATCCTCTCCTCCATCCACTTTAAGGGGTTGAGACCAAAATTGAAGCATATCCAGATATTAGGTGGGCCCCAAATTAGAGATTTATGGGCTGATCTGTCCGTTGGGCCACTTCCACAAGGATCCAATGACTAAAATTTGACGTGTACGGTTAATTTATGGTCCTTGGGCCATATATGAAGTTTCAAGCCGAACGGATGGTGGAAACCCCGTGATCTTGCATTCTGGACGGTTTTCAAGCCCGTTTAACATGAGTGGTGTGATTTTCTCGGATCTCTGGCGTGTAAATTCTTCGATCTCGGTCCCCTGGGGTCCGTCCCTTGCTTTGGTGACTTCAGAGCGTTAAATCCATGCTTTTAGTATCTTTTTTCAGTTCAGGCTCCTAAATACACCTTGCATCACAAACACGATTAAAATAGGGCGTTAAAGGGTATCATGTTCGTAAAATCAGGTAATAACTGAGGTCTAATATGCAATATTTGACCGTCAACATTTTTCTTTCATGGTTCATCCATGTGCTCCATTTGTACATAATCAGGGCCCAGGGACACTGTCTGCATCCTCGGACCAAGGATCAGATAATTCCTCTTAAATACCTTAGGTGCTCCATCCTGTACCTTTGTCTTTTCTTATCATAAGGATTAGCAGTTCTCAGATTCTTCAATATCTAACTGTTACCCATGATGTTTGATGTCCTCTACACTGGTCTCTCCATAGTGCTCTTTAAGATATTTGCATAATCATCTTTTTTTTTTTTTTTTGATGATGACAAGGTGTCCCAACCCCTTTTTAAGGTGAGACTAATCCCTACGGATGCATGATGATCATTTTTTAATTTATATGCATAATAGTTTCTTATTTTTCAACCCTTTTTCTGCTTATGGCCTGTTTGTTTTGGAGGCACCTGTGGTAAAAGAAATTGTTTTCTGTAAAATCACTTTTTTCACTGCTTGGATTCCAAGAAATGGTGAAGAATCCTCAATGCCATTTTCATGCATTTATTGTGGTTTGGAAATCATGATGACCTTTTCCTTTTCCCACAAAATTACTGCTTTCCACTATCTTGATTGCAGGAAACAGTGACGGATTCTCTCCAGCAATTGAGGATTTTTCTTGAAAAGAAAATTTTCATGATTACCTTTTCCACAAAATCATTGTTTTTCATTGTAAGAAACAGTGAGGATTCCTTGGTACCGTTTCCATTGCATGATTATGGTTCGGAAATCTTGATTGCATTTTTCCATGTTGTCACCTTGGATGCCTCGAAACAAACTGGCACCGAGTGTTTATCGAAATATCACTTTGTTTAAATTCCATACTTCAAGAACATGTGCTTGAAGCTCTGAGCTTTTCTAGATATCAATGTCCTACTGTTGAGACACCATAAGACCTTAATTATGTGAACCTCTCAATGATCCATCTTCCTAGCCCGTTCATTTTCCCTGTTTCTCGGATTTCATTTGGACATTCCAATATTTATATTTGGTCAGTTGATTATGCTGTGGCCATCAGTCATTCATTGGTTTCATCCCAAAACCCAGGCCTTCATATTCAAAGCCCTACAATGTAATTGGAAGCCAGAGGAACCTCTTGTTCAATTCACCCCAACTAAATTTGGAAGCCCAATGCCCTATTCCCAGTTCTTGCATCTCAAATAAATGCTTGTCACCTTTAATTTCCTACCCCACCTTGTTTTGCAACTGACTACATTGTTTTTCCCTGCTTCAGCCTGTTTCGTCCAAAATGGAAGGATTTATGTGCTTCATTATCCTTTAGGAATCATGTACTGGCTTCATGTTTGTCAACTATTAGCATCTTGACTTGCTCGTGCTTGGGTAATTATCAGGTGATTGTGTTGTGATGCTTTCATGCCATATTGTGTGTTCATGTTCTCCCCACAATGGCTTTACATAAGTTCATCTAAAGTGTTTGCTCAGAAAGTAGCACAACCAAATAAACCTGTAACCTAGGTTCTAGTTAAGGGCCACAATGGGCAGGGGTTGGCCCTAGCCTGGTCTTACCCCCTAAGCTGTGACCCTAATTGGGCTGGAGAGACCCTGGCCCTACAGGGTCGGTCCAGTAAGAAAAAGAGTTAAATGATCAAATGTTTGAAATAACCAATCTAAAAATATTTTTTTGGGTATCTTCCATCCACAATTTGTCCACCATATAAATGTTTTGGATCTTTGAAACATGACATTGGACCCAACATCTTTAAACTACATGTGTATGTTGAATGATAACCACTAACAAGTGTCTTTACTCTGTTCATTCTTTATGTATAACAGTGGCCTACTTGTTGATTGGACTGGGCCATTCATCATCAGTCTGGGCCCAGCCTAAACATGGGGGCTGGCCCTTGGGCCAAGATTTGGGGCCCAGCTGGTCCAATGGGGTGGGGCTGCCCAGAAAATTGCCACCCCTAGTTCCTGTAGGCATGAGGTAAGATCTATTTTTGTCAATGGTAACACCTTTTTTTCTTCTTTTCTTTTCTTTTTGGAATTTAGGTAGAAGTGAGGTTCAGATAAATCAGACTTGATTTTAGATTGCGAAAGGACTAAAATGTTGACTTGATCAACTGAAAGATGAATTATACGATCCTCAAATCGAGGCTTTGGCAATACATACAGTTTTTTTTTTTTTTTTTTTGGTTCTGACAAGTGGGGCCATTTTTTTTCTTCGAAAGATGATACAATTTATTGGGACCAAAAACCAAAAGAAAAACAAGACATAACAAACAGGAAGCAGAACAAAAACAAAACTCAGGGCATCCACTCAGCTAACAACAATAAAATCCTATTGATCAACCCATCCGGAGAAGACAGGTGGGGCCATTGTTCAGTGATCTGGAGAATTGGTTGGTCTGCTGCGTGGTTGCATCCCACAGTAGATGGAGGATCATCAATGGAAATTCTTATTGGGACAATCCTAACCTTTCAATCAGTGCCCCAATAGACAATTAAGAAGATAAATGCAACAATGGTCCAGATTCAACTGAAAGGCACAAGTTGGATGGTCTATCGACAGTGGGGATGCAATAAACCGACGGTCTGGGCTTCATTCCAGAACTGACTGTGCAAAGGCCGGGTTAAGGATCTTATAATTCAACAATGGGCCCATTTCAGAACTGAAAACCTGAATGAAATAGCATTCATCTTGAAGTGTCATAATATATAGAAAATGGGTGCCTGCAAATATGAGCCGCGCAAGGAAGGTGTGGAAAGCAAGTGATCTACTGTTTGAAACACGTTCTTTTTGGTCTCTCACGTGCAACAAAGTAGTGGAATTTGCATAATTTTACATGGTTTTAAAAAAAAATATATTGGAATTTGCATAATTCATTATTTTCTCCAATAGGAGTGAAGATCTAACAATCTACTTATGTGCAAGGTTTAAGGTATTGTCTGAAACAGGTATGCATTGCGTGATAGTAATCCCTACTCTTCATGCACGACATGGACGTATCAGCCTGAAAGAGGGCAATATGGGGCTGTATCGACGTTGAATGATAGTATACCTGATACACCCCGATTTTAAACCTTGCATGTGTGAACAAAGTAGTGGAATTTCATCCTTTATTTGAGAGCAAGACATGTTTTATGATGCAATTTGTATGCTATGTTTCTCATGCTGACCATTTTGCAGTCTGCAAATGCAGATTCATTATGTTCGAAAGGTATTGAAGTTGTATAGCATTATAGGAGCCGATTTAAACCTTTTTAGTTACTAATATTCATTTAACTCGTCAAAACCAAGATTTGTATGTTTTACAAGAATTTCTTTCTTGGCCTCCTATGCCTCTCCTATGTGCCGAGTTATTTTCTTTCATCTTTTGCTAATAGATGTGAAAGAAAATATTGTCTGCCTTCCTTTTGGACAAAAATACAGTTCTAAGACTGGAAATTTGTAGATGCTGCATGTATATATATCCGTCACAGAGCGGCTGGGATGTGAAGATGCACTTTTATTGAGAACTTAAATTCATTAGAGCAATTTGTTACAAGAGGTGTCATTTCAATACATTTTTCCTTTGATAGCAAGACTTGGTGCATTCCTAGTAACTTCCATCACATGAAATATTCTTGGTTTTGCCCGTTGATTTCTCCCACTTACAATAGCTTTGATGGAGTTTTCTTGCATGGTTATCTCTAATGTTTAGGATTACCAAAAGCAGGGCAAACATATGTGGTCTCAAAGAGGCCCATGAAAGGGCATGGAAGAGAAATGATTCAATTGGGCCTCCCCATTGCTGATGGGCCCCTTGAAGATGAACATACAGCTGGAACCTCCAAAGGCAAGTTCTGCCTACTATAACAGAACTATTTTCAGTGATTTTTTCCCCTTTTATGGTGCTACAACTTGTATCCAAAGTTATCTATCAAACGTTCTATCTCCATACATGTCACACTTGTATGAGACCCAGACTGTTTGTTGAGCCCTACCTTGGACTGGTTGTGACCTGTAATCAGGGTTCAAAAAGCAGTATTAGAACTACCATAACTAATTATGTAACAGTAGTGTCTGTTTACCATAACATAACGTGGTTCATCATCATCATACCTTTGTCAGTGATTAGGATTTTCTTTAAATCTTGCCTGAAATCACACCAGTTGGGTGATGTTTGTTGAAATTGCACCAGTCGGGTGATGTTTGTCAGCAGTTGGATGACTTGTAAAGATCACAGAAGGGTGTTTAGAAGAAAGTCCACCAATGGGTGACATGCAAATGGAAGTTCTCCTTCCTGCAATTAGGATGGCAGGGCTGGTGTATATTTTGTCTATGGCTCATCCATTGTAAGGCCTAAAAGATGGGTATGGTTTTCATACACGTGCAACGTGCATAGAGACTGAGTGCTTGATAATCACAATATCAGTGTTTAGTGCTGAATCGTTAGTTGCATGAAACTTCTCACCAGATGCTCCTCCTGCATTGAGTCACCCCAGGGAACCCCACTCCCACCCCTTTCGTAGCTACTTATAATTGCTAATTTTTTTAGAAACAGACATTTCCCCACTTCTGCCCCAAATCAGTTGTTGCTTTGCTTCACTCTTTGTGCAACTATGCCTGGATCCTTTACCACTGGTTTACAACATGATAAAGTATCCTAAGTCTTGGACCCTTTAAATTCAACTTTCAGATCGGAATGTGGAGGCAATCCCTAGCTTGCTGCAAGATGTTATTGATTGCTTTGTTCGCATGCAAGTCATTACTACAAAGCCAGATTCTTGCATTATCGACTTCTTTAATGAGGTTAGCAACCATTCCATCATTACAAGGGTTTTGGAAAACAAAAAACACATGGCATGCTGTGTTAACCTAATGATGCGTATATTTGCAGGGGGACCATTCACAGCCTCATGTGCGTCCACCTTGGTATGGGAGGCCTTTCTGTGTCCTGTCCTTGACAGAGTGCGACATGGTTTTTGGCAGAGCAATTGGGATAGATCACCCTGGGGACTACAGAGGCTCCCTTAAGCTTTCTCTTGCATCAGGGTATGTATTTTGCTGTTTCTTAGTTTGAATATTTTTATGTTTCTCTGTTCAAAACATGCATTGGATTCTCAATTGAACTGAATTGCAATAATTTAATTCAATAAGATGGAAATGAACCAAGTAGGGCTAGCCCCATTCAATCCATCTCTACTATAGAACTTGAGTAGCAATAAGACAATTTTGCCCATGGAATTAGTTTTAGGAGAGTTGTAACTTTGAGATTTAATAGGGCATTAGAAGGGATTTCCAACATAGATCAGGGGTATGTAGGAATTCTTTAAGTCGGTGTGCTTATCAATGGACAGCTCAGATTTTACCCGTTCCCTGTGAACGAGTGGTGCAGATTTTACGGTCTTTCCTGCCTTTCATTTATTTATTTATTTTCTCCCTTTTAAATGTGAGTAGCCTGCACCCACCCTTCTCTTGCGTGTAGCCTGCAACCTCTCCCTTCCTTGTGTGTACCCCACACGAGGCCTCCTGCTTGTAGCCTGTGACACCTCTCCTTTCTCTTTTTAAACCTTTTGTGTGTAGCCATATGCTCTCTCTTTCTGTCTAGTCCACATCCACCCTCCTGCTTGTATCTGCAACCTCTCTCCTCTCTTTCTACCTTTTTGCGTGTAGCCACATGCTTAGGGGTGTACACGAACCAAGCTAGCTCAGTTAGCTCGCTCAACTCGACTCGAAAAAGCTCGATTCGAAGCTGACTTTGAGCTGATTTTTTGAGCTCAAAAAATGAGTTCGAGCTGGCCCCAGCTCGACTAGACTAGGATCGAATCCAACTCGAATCGAACTTGGATTGAACCCAACTCGAATCGAACTTGGATCGAACCCAACTCGAATCGAACTCGGATCAAACCAGTTCAGTGACTCGGTTACTTTGATATTGATGTTGCTCACCAAGTGTTTGATGAAATGACTCAACGAAGTGTGGCTGATGGCAAGGAAGGTATGTATATGAAACAAATACCCTTTTTTTTCTTGATTTTTATGCTGCTTAGAAGGTGTTTGATAAAATACCAGTAAAACCACTGCTGCTGTTTTACATACAGTGAGATTTTAAAGGTGCATTCCATGTGTTTGTGAAAATGCTGCACAGGCGAACTCGGCTCGAACTGGCCCGAGCTGCTGACCGAACCGAGTCGAGCTGGGTTATGAATTAAAATGGTCTCACCTACCTCCATTTCGGTTACTTCCGGGCTAGGGTGAATAGAGGCCGAAGATGGAAATGGAAAATGCCTATGGATCCTTAAGAAATAGAGAATTACTAAATCCAACAGTAATTCCATTGATTAGTTTGGACATCAACTTTCCATGTAAATGCTAAAAGGTTAACCATAACAGGGTGAGAGCCATGTTAACATTTTATTTTGAAGAAATTGACTCCATGCTTTTTATGTAAACCTTTGGAAATGGAAATCAATTTGCCTACCTTTTTTTTTTTTTTTTTGTCTCTCTCCTCAAACAAGGGAAAAATAGATAACGATGGAAATTGATTTCTTTTCCTAAAATTTTGAATGTTTGCAAGCATGCCCATAATTTCACTTGGGAAGGCTCTAATACAATTAGTCGTATCACAGGCTGATGATAAAACTAATTGCTTTTTAACATGTGGAGCAATCTTTCATCAATCTGTCCAAATCATTCCAGCTAATTCTTGGCAATTACAATGAAATGAATCACACCCGACCAAGAGGATACAAAAAGAAAAAAGAAAGTCAAGATCAAGTAGGTAAAACTAGGCCTAATCATAACTTGAAACATCTACTAGATGTAACCACGTTGGCTTTGATTGCTTATCAATCTAAAGAAACACCTATGTTAGCAGATTTTAACCATCTCATCTGTGGTTTGTAAGGCAAATGGCCATGATGAAAGTGACCAGTATCCAATGGGTCGGGATCATTCAATCAATTCGTTTCTTGCATAATGGCCTGCAGACGGTGGTTTCTAGCGATCAGACAGTTTGGTAATTGAATTGTCCTGCGTGTTCAAAGCAACTAGTTTTGTTGCAAGCCCATGTCACAACTAGCATTATATCCTTTCAATTGAATTTTTGCATACAGTCCAAATGTGCCTCTTGCCCCTTAATGAAGGGGCAGTGACTAAAATAACTTCGTTTCCTTGTATTCACAACAAGGAAGTCCTCAAATTTCAGTCATGTTTCCTTCTGCACATGCTCTGATGCTGATATTTTAAACCATGAGCAGAATGCAATTTCTCTTATGTCCTCATGCAGATGCATCCATGTCTGCTAGTTGGTGTCTTGATCTGTTTTGATTGATTTCTTAGTACCATGTCATGTCTGACCCTTCTGTAACAATTTCACAGATCTCTGCTAGTGATGCAAGGGAAGTCTGCAGATTTCGCAAAGCATGCAATCTCTTCCATACGTAAGCAGCGCATACTCATTACCTTTGCAAAGTCGCAACCAAAGAAGCTACCACCGGCCGATGCCTCACGTCTCCCCCCCTCCATGCCAGCGACTGCAGCACCACCCCCACAGTGGACCCCTCTGTCAAGTAGGTCCACGAGCTTTCCACGCCATCCAGCTGGGCCAAAACACTATGGGACAGTACCCACCACCGCTGTCTTGACGGCCCCGCCCATTCTTCCACAACACCTACCACCACCCAATGGCATTCAGCCACTATTCGTGACTGCATCAGTCGCACCTGCACCACCCTACCCTGCACCGGTGCCGCTCCCAACTGCATCGGTCGGATGGCCGGCAGCCCCTCCGCCGCGTCTCCCAGTTCCAGGCACTGGAGTTTTCCTCCCTCCCCCTGGCTCTAGCCACCCCCCACCTATGCAGCAGCCAGTGGCAATGCCCACGCCTGAGACGAGTGTTCCTGCAGAGACCTCAATGCCACCAGAGAACGAGAATGCAGTGGAGAGATCGAACTGTAACAGCAGCACTAGCACTTCTCCAAAGGGCATGTCGGATGGAGAAAAAGGCCAGAAGCAGGAGTGCAATGGAAGTGGCAGCAATGGGAAGGTAGCAATGGGAGGTAAGGAAGAGCAGCAGCAGAGCTGTAATGCTAAGAAAAAGGTGGTGAGCAAGCCAACAGGTGCAGTCAAGTAAGAAGAAAGGAAGAGAGAAATAGTAAGAGGTTTATATTCTTTTGAAGCACTTAGGCTGCAATCTGCAAATTGAGTTTTTGAGCAAATGTAAAAAGCGGCAGAGAGTTTCGGTTGGGAGAGGAGGCTTTGACATTGAGGCATGGACCCTTACATTTCATTTCAGTCGCAATCTTCTTTCTTGCCTTTTGTTTCTTTCTTGGCATGCTTGAATCTACTGGCTTGGGTCAGACAGAAGACGCGAATCCATTTCAGTGATGAATTTTCTAACCGATATGTGATTGTAGGAGACCTTGCTGATCCTGCACTCGGCATCCCTGCACATGAGCAGAGTGCATGTCGTCAAGCAGGTGACAGGATGGTGCAATTGCAGCTGTTAGATTTTGAGCCTTGATCTTTTAAGGTTGTCTGACCCACCTGATGAGTGGTTTGGGACTCTGCAAGTGCCTGTCTTGTTCACATGTGTGTAGGGATGGGTATGTAGGATTACCGGTGTGGAGGCTACTTGCTACATATAGCAGTGATGGAGGAAACCAAAAGAGACTGAAGAGCATCACCATTGAGGGCAGTCCACTACATGGACAGGTCATACCTGTAGTTGCTACAAATGCCACAAATGGTGATTCGTAGTTATCCAGTCAGTTCAGTTTTCATACATTGAAGGTGGGCGGATGCTCGTCCTATTGGTACTTACTTCTCAACCATCCATTTTGCTGGCCGCTAATGCAGTGATAAAAGACGATTAGTCGCTGTCATTTTGGAAGCTATTTCTTTTTCATTTGTCTGCCATATCGTTGGTTCTGATTGCTGCAGTGGTTAACAACGATTAGCTGCTGTCATTTTGGGGCGTGGCTTCGGTGGATCCCTGTGGGGCCCACTCTGAATATTTGCCTTACTTACGTCCACGCTCATTTTAGGGCATGGTCCCAAAAGTGAAGCATAATCCAAATCTCAGGTGGACCAGACCCCACAGGAACCAGTGGTGATTGACCATTAAAAACTTCTTGTGGGCCCCAAAAGTTTTGGATCAAGCTGACGTTTGTTTGGTCCGTTCATCTTATGTCTTTCTGACATTATCAACAGGTTGGATGGCCGGTGGCCCCCAACAAGTTTTTATTGATGAGTATTCAATCACCACTGTTTCCTGTAGTGTGGTCCACATCTGCTTCATTTTTTTTGTTATCATGACCTAAAATGAGCTAACAGTGAAGTGTGAATTGACAGTGTTGTGTCATAACAAGCTAACAGAGAAAAAGAAATAAAATTAAAAAAAAGACCTAAAATGAGCTTTCAAAATGGATGGATGGTATGGATGCAAGGAACATACATCACGGTGGGCTCCTCAACAGTCAGGTATCCACATTTTGAAGCAATTTCTCTTTCATTTGTCTGCCTGATCAATGGTTCTGATTGCCCTAAAAATCTGGCATGTGTATGGCCGAGACGCTTAAGATCAACAAGCTTGTCTAAAATCAGGCCGCCTTAACATACCTAGGCAAGTGCTTAATTGATTAACAAAAAAAACGATTTTCTGAAATCTTTTTTTTTTTTTTTTTTTTTTTTTTGAGAATTGTTTATTAAAATAAACATGTTTTTGATAAACGTGGCCCACTGTCTTAGATGCATTTGGATCAACAAGCAACTAGGTGGGTCAATGATGACTCCCAAGTTATTAAGTCATTCACTTATTACCAACAATACGGGCCCACCAGGTGAATGCACCAGCCATAGGTTTTTGGGTGACAACATCTTGACAGCTGGGCCCACGTGATGGACGGATTTGATATTGCATCTGTTTTCGATCTAAATGGTATGTCTTCCGCATGGACTTTTTAACTTTTAGGAAAACTCTGTTGTTTTGAATGCAGGCAGGGTTGGAATCCCTGAGCATAATGGCTCATACGCGTTATATTTTCAAAATTGCTGAGATTTTAAGAATACCGTGGTATGAACAGGCAGGCATCCAAATTGAAGTCCTGATGCTCTGGTAGTGCGAATGTGTCACTTCTGTTGGACATCTGTGCCATGCGAAAGGTGGACCACACCTTGATGATCACCTGGGATGAAAATCAGTCTGATCAGATCAATAGATGGGCCAAACCACTGAAAAATCTGTGGACAGCCAATAGTCCACCAAATCTAGAATGACCTGATTTTCACAGCAGTTAGACTTCATGGCGTGGACCACCTTTTGCACGAGTCGGATGTCCTAGCCATGATGAGGTCTCGTAGCAGTCGACCAAAACATATGAAATAAAAGGGTAATCTCTGGTGGTTGGGTCGGTGGATTAAGACGGTTGGATTGTGCCATTGACCTTATGTTTTGATCAGGAAAAATCCACCATGGGCCCTGCTTGATGAGCGCTTCAGATCATGTACACGTCCCTTGTTCACTCAGATAAAAGAAAAAGTTACAAAAATAAAAAATAAAAAAAATCGCCGTTGCCGGGGATCGAACCCGGGTCACCCGCGTGACAGGCGGGAATACTTACCACTATACTACAACGACCGTTGTTGATTTCAGTGCACCATTTAATAATTTTAAAGTCAAAC
Source organism: Magnolia changhungtana (assembly GCA_030180095.1). Lineage (NCBI taxonomy): Eukaryota > Viridiplantae > Streptophyta > Magnoliopsida > Magnoliales > Magnoliaceae > Magnolia > Magnolia changhungtana. The sequence goes on from JASAUF010000604.1 coordinate 399,870, forward strand.
CAACCATGGGCCCTCCTGTCAATCAATCATATACCAGTAATCATTTTACTACTTGATAGGAGCAGTCTAACTATTTAAATTTCACTTGTTTAGTTCAACGGTCAATTTTCTTCCCAACCATCGATATGATGGCTACCAATCAAACAGCTAGGACTGTCTCATCAGTTCGATTTTGCAGTGATATCCACGGTGGGAACATCGTCTGGATGTGACATAAATTTCCGGCAGCACCTGTTTTAGGAGCCCACGCAACAAAAATACATGTGGTGATGTCTGTGTGACATCTATTGTGTCGAGCTCTCCTACCCTTTTTTTTTTCCCTTAAGAAAAAGAAAAAAATAAAAAAATAAAGAAAAAGAAAAAAGAAAGATTAAGTCCCACCACAACACTACAAGGATGAGGGTGCCCACCCTTGAAGCCCTCTTAGGCCCACATCCAACCCATTCATTAGGCAAGCCCTACTGTCGTACATGTTGATTGAGTGCCTTTAATACTAGTATTAGAGAAGATTTTTCGATTCAATCAACAGATGTGTCAATTTGATTAAAATAATCCTGAAAATTCTATATTGCACACTGTGATATCTTGGACCGTTTTTATTCAATCGACAGAAGTGTTGATTCAATCAATATATGTGTTGATTATTGTCGATTCGATCGATAGTCTAATTGATAGAGCGAGCAAGTTTTGCAGAGGTGCGGGTTTTGTTTCCTAATATTTTAATGGAGTATATAGGCGATCTCCTAATCATAATTATTAGCACAACTCAGCAGGATAATACGTTGGATGGTGTCAAACTCAGCAGGACAATACGTTGGATGGCGTCAACGGTAATGTTTGAAATTTGAAACACCACCGTTGACGCCATCCAACGTATTGTCCTGCTGAGTTGTGCTAATAATAATTAGAGTAGTACATAATGTGAAAGTATGGAGAAAAAAGGATTTTGAAGAGGATTCTAGGTTTTCTAGTGTAAGTTGTTGCATCTCTTGTATTCTTCTAATTATAGTGGATTGATTGTCGCTTCATGCAATGATTTTTCCCCGCAAGTGTTTTCTACGTAAAATCTGTGTTCTTTATGTTTGCTTGAATTTTCTCTTTTTCTATTGCTTGTTTGATTTATACTTGAGGTTGCTTTCACACCCAATAAGCAGTATTAAAGCTCGTTGCATCTCAATAGTACCATTACTTGCTGCTTGGCATGTAAGTAATTCAAGTTGTGACTATATAGATTTTAACCCCTTTTAAACAAAACATTGTGCTAATTGAATTATGTAACTACTTATTGAATCGCAAAAATGAAAAATAGCTAATAATACTAATAAAACAAACATGTGTCCATATATTAGAAATTGGATTATCTGATTAATCTGATTTTGAGGTTACAGTGTATCTACAATGGACGCAGATTGTGTTTTATATGATCATTTTAAGTTATTATATAAAAAATGAAGCAATTACACAGCTCCAGTGGACCACATCAAAGGAAGCTTCGGTGATAATGACACTCACAGTTGAAACCTTTCTAAGGGCCCATGATGTATTTTTACCACCCAACCTATTAACAAGGTCATGCAGACTTGGATGAAGTGAAAACACAAATTTCGGCTTAATCTAACACTTCTCCCGCTTCCAAGAAGTTTTTAATGGTGGACTTCAATCCCCACTTTGTGGTCCTCTAGATCTTTGTAACTCCTTCATTTTGCATATTACCTTAAAATAATCATATAAAAATGATTAACGGTGTGGATAAAATAATTACATCACGGTGGGCCCCATAGATCCCTGCCCGGATGGATTACCGTCTGGGCGGGGGTAGGACGCAATCCGCGTCCACCTACAATAGCTCTTACATTTGCAAGATTTAATTTAAGTTTATTTAGGACAAATATTTGCTTTACAATTGCATGTATAACAACCATCACAATCCACCAGAGTATTAAAACTCCCTCAAGGGTCGTTTGGAATGGAGAAATCTAAGTATCCTCTACCTTTACAATTCTGATGGGCATCGGAAATTTTGACGAATTAAATGCCCGCTAGTAATTGCAGTACTAAAAAAAGGGGCAATGCCAATCTTTCTATTAGTGATTTTGCTGTCCATTTTATAAGCTATGGGTCAGATGGTTATAATTATTTGATTAGCATGTTTTTTTACGTGGTAGTCCATGAAATGTATTTTAGACATGGTAGGCAGCCCAAATGGGTTAGTCGGAATATCCAAGTGTCTAGATGCAACTAGGAGTGCCTCTTAGTGTATTTGATCATTTTTTAAAATAATTTAACATTGCATCATAAAAAACCAATACATCCATAATGGTGAATGCTTGCCCATTGTCTCCACCCCCTCCTCATTTTTTTTGGGAGATGTGCCTTTATCTTGTAAAATTCATGACTTCATCTCCTTTTAGTGTCAGGCTAGCATTGTTTTAAGGTATAAAAAAAATACTTTCTCCAAAAACTAGCCAATGCCCCTATGCCTCATCATCACGGTGAATGAGATAGTACTTTAATTTTCTTTGATTTTTGACTCAACATGTAAACTCTTCTCCCTCACACGGGGTGTGGGCTTTTCTCTCTATTTTCTTTCATCCTCTTCCTTGGCTTGGGATGTGGGTTTGTTGATCGAGTGCCTTTAATCTGGTGCAACTTTCTTTCTTGGTTCAACTGAGGTATGTTTTGATCGACTGTCGCACGTTGTGATGTGTTCGGTCAACCGAAAGTCCAGTCAGGTCGACCGAAGCACGTTGTGAAGTTTTCGGTCAAACGAAGGTCTAGTTGCGTTAACTGAATGGGCGTGTAAGTTTTGTGTAAGTGCAGGTTTTGTTTCTTAATTTTGTACGGTAATACATAAAGTATGTTTGTAGATGCGATTAGAGTAATGCCAGAGATGTTTTAGAGGCTAGCATGAATTTTTTAGGGTTTAAAGGGAAAAATTAGGATTTTTATTGTAAGTTATTCTATCCCTTATATTCTTTTGATTATAGTGGATTGATTGTCGCTTTGTGCTGTGATTTTTTCCCGCAAGTGTTTTTCATGTAAAATCTCTGTGTTCTCTTTGTTTTATTGTTCTTTTTTGTTCTCTAATGCTTGTTTGATTCTTTTCAAGGTTGCTTTTGCGCCCATTAAGGGGTATCAACACCCAACAAGTGCTATCAAAGCACAAGTTGGTTTATCAGTTTGAATCTAGAAACATGGCATGGAGGGGATTGAATGTGAAATTTGAGACATAGAAGTTTATAGGTAAAAATCAATTTTGAATTATGAAGGTGGAAGATGAAATCTCTCCTAATTCAGTAAGGGCTGCAAGATGCACTCCTTGGGAAAGTGAATCGTTCAAAAACTATGAAGGAAGATGATCGAGATGAACTTGATTATAAGGTGATTAACACAATTCAATTGTGTTTGGCTAATGAAGTCCTTTATAATGCCATCAATGAGACAATTACAAAATGACTATGGATGAAGATGAAGAGCATTTAAATGAAGTCGCTTACCAATCGTCTATATATAAAGAAACATTTCTCTATTGCCTATTTGATTCGTTCTGAGGTTGCTTCTGTGCCCATTAAAGGGTATTAACGCCCAACAGGTTTTGGCTAGCCTTGGGTCTAGGCTCATTTTCTTAACTTGAATTTTGAGCCTTTTTCCTTTCGTTTTTTTTTTTTTTTTTTTTTTTTTTGCTTTTATTTCCTTTGTTTCCTTTTCTCTTCTTCTCTAGGATCTGTCCCTTGTTCGTTTGTATTCTATTTGGGCTTTGCCCTAGGTAAGTAATAAGAGAGTCACTTCTTCCTTCCTTTCCAAAAAAAAATAACTCCTAATCAACGTTGAAATGGTTATTATCTATTATGTTGTGGATAATTCAATTTGGGAGATGTGTGTGGTCTATCAATCCATGGTGGGACCAATCCAACCAACTGTTTAGATCATAGAACCATGGAGCCCCATGCACAGATTAAACGTTGACATAAACATTGCATTTCAAAGCTTCACACCATTGCTCGAATGGTCCTACAAAAAATCAAAATTCAAATATGAAAAGAATGAAAAAAAAAAGAAAAAAAAAGAAGGAAGACCTCATACATTTTCCTTTTCATTTTCTTTCCTGAATTTCATGTATACAGAAAGGATTCAACTCAATCTCTATCCATTCATGTCTGATGACTACAACAGCTTAGCAAAAAAATGCCAAAAGAGAGAGAAAAAAAAGAAGATGTATATATTGAATAAAGGTGAGAGTTACAATGCATGGAAGTAATAAGACATGGCTTCTGCTTTTCTTCCATTTTCTTTTCCTTCTATTTCAGATGTGACATTATATCTATACAAATATATAATCTTCATTTCCTTCTCATCTTCGAAGATATTGAAGCAATCAAAAACTACCAACTCAAAATCTTGGGCACATATGTCATGTGTCATTAGACATGCTCTTTGCCATGCCAAGCTGGTCTACCTAAGGTGAACTCCAAGCTAGGGTTTTTTAGCTCCAAATGGGACCCCAGCAAACCTTTTGAAGGAGTTGAATCATTTTCCTGTAACAGTTTCAGACATTTCAGCCATACGATCATCAGTCAATGTGGCCCATTTCTAATAATGCATGGTTGGTATAACAGATGATTCATCATCGTGCGTATTCATGCATTAATTAATTGCACTCATATATAGGTGGACAAAAGACAATTGCTCATGTGTAAGGAAAATGGTGTCCACTTGCATTGCCTGTACCCTACACGTTTAGAGCATGGCGTGTGACTGCTCACGTGCACATTTTCCCCACACGCTGCATGTAAGGTCAGCAGGCATTAGTTATGGATATTGGTTCGTGATCTAGTGCAAACGTTTTCACTATGATTATAGTGCAAATGACGTGTGTGGGACCTACCATGATATGTTCATGGAATCCGCTCAGATCATCATGTATGCCATCCCTTGTTTAGGCGTGAACCCATAGATCAGGTGAATCCATGGCTTAGGTGGGCCACATGAGCAGGAACAGCTGGGAGAAAAAGGCTGTGCCCTGTCAAGCATTCTTATTGTGTGGCCTATCTGAGTCATGGATTTGCCTGATTTTTTGGTCCATCACCAAACATGGGATGGCCTGCATGATGGTCAGAGTGGATGTTATCAATACATCATGGAGGGGCCTATAAAGGTTTGTAGTGAAAATATTTGCAATCGATCATTTTCCTGGTTGTTTTCATGCATGTAGGTGTCAATGAATAATCCATGAATGCATAAACTTAGGGCACGTTTGGACGTACGAAACAGGTTTCGGCAGAATGCTTGTTCACCAAAATAATATTTTGGTTGGGATTGAGTATGGTCTGAAATAAATAAACATTATTTTGTAGCTGAAACACCAAAAACTGCTAAGTGGCCCATCTGGGTTTCGTTTCCGCCCCACCCAAACACTCCATTGAGCTCAAAACAAAGTATATTTGAGCCAAATGTCGATTCGGGGTACTTCCAAATACTACCTTCCATATGCATCGCTCGTTGGAAGCCAGAGAAGCAACATAGAAGAAATGATGTAATAACGTAGCATTGTAATGCATGAAATTTAAGTGACTACCTCAAATGGGTCTGTAGATCTTTGTTGAGAGGTGAAATCTGATGGTCTTAGCCCATCCATGTCACTTGAGTTAGATTGTAGCCAAGCTCCTCTACTGAAAATTCCCACAGGAAGTAATCTTGTCATGGTTTGTTTATATGACCTTTGAAGCTTGAAGCTATTATATCAACCATCACATTTGCATTTTGGTAAATGTAATAGAAACATGAGAAGGTGGGTGAATCTTTTCTCAACTCTATGAAGAAAGATAGCCACGAAAGAGCGTTCATGAACAGTAGGATGTCTAAAAGCATCAAAGACCTTGATGAGGAATCCATTGATCTAGTTCACACCAAATGTAAAAGAATGAATTCTAATTACACATGACTTATTGATGTGGCAGATGTGTACAAGATCTAGATACTCACCCAGGGGGCCACCATATGGGTCCATGGCCGAAGATTTAGGCCATTCAGATCCTGGCTGCTCGACATGGATAGGGTCCCAAAATGGAAGGTGGTCACTTTTTTTTTTTTTTTTTCAAATAGAGAAGTTTGGATTGTTCCAGGGGCCTGATTTTTCAGCCAAGGCCCATTCGCGTTGTAGTGTTGAATGGTCTAGATCTTGTGCACGCCTGCCATGTGTCCCAATGGGAACCCATGTACCATCAGGTGTGCAATCAGTATCCTATAAGAAAAATAAAAAGCCAATTAAAGTTAAATATATGCTCTCCTTCGTTTAATAATTTCAATTACTAAACATCTCACACCCATTTCAAAAGTTTGCCTGACCACTTGATCTCTAGAAAATTCTAAAATAGGGTCTTAGTCCAAAAAGAAAAAAAAGAAAAAAAAGAAAAAAGAAAAAAAAAAAAGTGGTCTTATTCCAAGGAAAAAAGAAGAAGAAGAAAGGATAATGAAGAAATTTTAAGATAGAACTTGGTTCTTCTGACTACATCATTAGAAATGCACCAAAAACTGCTTAACACACTAGTCTACTTATTGAGGCATGCCTACAGTTCAAATCACTTTCAAAGAAGTCATCAGTTGAATTGAAACCTTATATACCTTGTGGAAAACTTCAGGGAATGTCCAGATCAAGAGAAATGAGGCTGAAGTGGCCTATCCTAGGTAAACATTTCCTAAGACCCACACTGTATATTCTTCTAATGGTCATAACTTTGTGACTGGATTATCAGATTCTTGAAAAAAATAAAGGCCCTTTTCAGGGTCAAAGTTTTATTTTAGTTCAAAACTTTTTCAGTAAGTTTTGTAATTTCTATTGTAATTCTTTTTTGGGTTTTAAAAGTCACGATTTATCTTAAAGTCCTTAATAAGGTTATCTAAGAGTGGTTTACGAGTTTGAGTTAGTTTAGACATCTTTACTATTTTTAGTAAGTTTTTACTATTTTATAAAAAAATTTCTATTTTGGGTTGAATTATGAATCTAGGATATGTTTGTTTATATAAGCATATCACATATGTCATTTCTTATATAAGCACATTAGGTATGTAGTAAACAACAATTCATTTAATAATGTCACTTCTATTCTCAATTTTAAGATAGTTTTCTCTCTTTGTGGGTTTAAGAATTATCATATAGAGAAGATAGTGATCTCTCACCTTTTCTCGACGCACCCACTATGTTAAAACCAAAGCTCCATGGAAGTACACAATCCCACAATCGTGTCCCATGATTTAGGAAAACAATGGGGAAATACTTTGATCAGACTTGCTCTATATAGTCTTTCAGATGAATAATAAAAAGAAAGGTAAAAAAAAAGAACAGTACAAGATTATGAATTTCCATCTTAGTTGAGTACAAAAGTGGGGTTCTGAGTTTTGAGCCTATGAAGGGATCGAGCTTGATACCATGTCAAATTACCACTTTCTCTAAAAGCCGAACTGTTAGAGGATGGTGTATCAATGTATATCAAAGGACTAACAAAATCATGCACAATGTTGGGAGGCCCCTTGCTTATTTTTGGGCGATGACTTCTATGTTCTGTATAGATCTTGTCGGGGTAATGCAACATCCCCCTGCCACCCCCTTTACAAGTGGTGTGCTCCTACTTTTCACACAAAAAAAAAGTTATGTGGAATGTCAAGGGATACAAGTAGGTGTAATTTGAATAGTATGTTGTTTCATATTGGTTAGTGGTTTAGATTTGGCCTCTTAATATTTTTCAAAATAAGGTCTTTGTAGAATTAATTTTTATTTAAAATTTATTATTTTAATAAGTTACAACTTTTGCTTTTTTAGGGCTTGAAAAGTCTTGGAATAACTTAAAGTCCATATTTGAGTAATGTAGAAGGGTTTGAGTTAGTTTAGAAGTTTAAGAAAAATTTACAAGTTTATTATTTTAAACAAATTTACTATTTTAAAAAAGTTTATTATTTTAGAAAAGTTATAAATTTAGTATTTATAGCTTATATAAGTCACATCAATCGCTTTCTAAATAGAAATTATTCATGTGTTTCAATAATATTTTTTAGACATAATTTTAACCTTGTAGATTCAAAGTTTCTCATGGAATCAAGGTTTATCTTAGAGGAAGAAGGGTGGTGATTTTTTCCTCCCCCTTTTCACCATGCACCTGCTACATCATTATTATTCTAAAGAGAAATAGTCAAAATAGCACACTAGAATGTCAAAACTTTGTACCTAATGCTTATTGTATCTCCTCATGAAAGTCAATGCATCCTTAAAAAACTCGAGTTATAGTTTATAAGATTAGACTCCTTCTTTCTTATTATAACCTACTGGGAATATGCTTACCAATGATTGCAAACACAAGAGATATAGTCTTTTAATCTAAGAATACATCAACTTTAAGAAGATTTTTCTCTTTAAATATTCAAAAGATAGATAAGGACTTGTTAATTTAGTTGCTAAAGATAGCTTAGGGCTTGTCTAATTGCTAAAAATGTTTTGTCTATATATCGCTATCCGAATAGCACAACTAGCTGTTGGTTTGTCAGGCATCCTTGGGTTGGAGATAGGGCTATCTAAAAAGTGCATAATGTGGGGTCTTTACAAAAGAGCATAAGCCTCGTAGCTAGTGGTGCATTCTGGTAATCAAGTTAATCAGATTTTGACATGTACACAAATCGTAAAAAAGTGGACAAGAAATCACCCGGAAGAATAAGTAGAGAGAGATATATAACTTTATTGATATCAAAATTTTCTCTTACAATATTTAAGAAAACTCACACTTAGAATGCCTACCTTCTACACCAACTCCCTCTTATAGACCCTAAAGATAATCCCTATAAATCGTTAATAAAAATCTTTCAACTATTAGATTGATTTTAAATTAATTTTAATTGATTTCGAAACAATCTAATTTAGCTGAAATGACCATAGGCTTAATTAGTAAAAGAAAATGTTGAAAATAATTCTTAAAATCTTCAATCACATCTTTTAAATAGTCTCAATATTAGGAAATAGTAAATTGCAATTCTTGTTACTTAGCCCATAAATCTATCAACAACTAATCCAAAATTAGCACATGTTGGGCCCTATACTGAGCCATGGGCTTGCATAATTTCTCTCAGGTTAGAAAAACTTGACTTTAATGACCTAGATGCTTCATACAAGTAGTAAAGTCCAAATTCAATATGTCAATTTGTTACCCATGATCCATGTGCATTCAGAATCAAGTTTGTTCTTCCATTTTACTAAGTATCACTTATATTAACCCCATCGAGTATCAGTAATCTTCATGTGCATCACTTGTTCAACTTCTTTTGACTTCATCTTTTTTGTTAAACACCTCGTCATGATACTTGAAAATTCATCATATTAACAGCTGACAAGATATATAAGTCATCTGGTAACTCAATCTCACAAGCATTGTCACCTAACTTTTATTTTACTAAGTATGGACCAATATTCTGACTTGGGTTCATTGTGAATTTTCTTCAGAAAAAAAATTGTAGAGGTAAACCATAACTAAGTACATTCTTTATATATCTTTTTCCACCAATGTTCATTTGCAACTTTTCGATACAGGTGTTACTCTTACAATCTTGTTATTCATATCAGCTTGTAAGTTTTGAATGTGCTTGACGAAAGTATCAACATCTTTACTCACTTAATCTTGTATTAGTAATAGTATTAAGTCGGGTATATGATATGAACTTTTTATTTATGATTTCAAATGGAAAATTTTTGGTAGGACAATTTACTGATCTATTACAATCTTGGCTTGGGATTAAGCCAAATCCCACTGAGATATATTTTTATGTATAGTACTTCTTAAGAGGTTACCAAGGCTCCTATTAACTACTTCAGTTTGACTATCTGTTTTAAGATGATATACATTAAAAAATTAAAGCTTGGCCCCAACTACTTAGATAAAATGTAACAAGTGCCCCACAAATTTTGACTCATAGTCCAAAGTTGTTGTTCTTAGTATCTCATGAAGTTACAAAATTTCTATGAAGAATATGTTGATGATATGCATAGAGTTCATCATCATCTTGCATGGAATGGAGTGAGTTATCTTAAAAAAAATCAATCACAAGGAAAATGATCAAATTCTCCCCCTTTGATTCTTAGGAAGACCCAAAATAAACTAAAAAAAAAAGTCCACTCAAGGTATGACTAGAATAGAATCGTCATATAAAAGCCAATTTTTTACATATAACCTTTCGAGATGACATCGGCAACATCGTGTTCTGAACTATTTAATGTAATATATGAGGCTAATAGTATTTTTTTTCTCTATTATGGTCAATACTTTATCTCTTCCAAAGTTTCATCTGGTCCTCCTTTGTGTATCTTAGATATGATATTTTCTTACAAAAATCCTCCGGGATGCACAAGCGAGAATCCTTCAATAAATATTTATCATGTAAGAATTAAGATGGACTCATACTTTAGATCTTGGTCATCCATACATCTATTGAGTCCTTGGCAAAAAATGAACTCCCTCTTGTATTGTTCTTTTAAAGCATCGAATTATAATCCTCGTGTCGAGTGTTCCATGCAAAGGCGTCCTCTGACTCAAAACATTTGTCACTTTGTTCTACAATTCACTTCACATAATGAGCACTCAACTTCTTTTAAGTGTGTGTGTGTGTGTGTGTGTGTGTGTGTGTGTGTGTGTGTGTATCAACTATCATGGTCCTTTAGTATAATGGATTCTTTTTTAACACATGAACCTAGCTAAAGTCAGGTCAAGCCAGATAACTCACAGGTCAAGCCCGCCCATTACCACCTCGCTATGCTAGTATCTGTAATATAATATAAATTTGAGACATACTTACATAAATATAGATGTCAACAATAGGGGTGTCAATGGGTAGAGTTGGGGTTAGCCCAAGCTTAACTTGTTTACCAAATGATCAAGAATATCGGTTTGAACCTGCCCTATGGACTGTTACCTTGTGGCCCGATCTCAGCCACTTAAAATTCATCAAGTGCAAGATGACATGACCCATTTAAACTGACCCATCCTGATAAGGCATGACCACACTAAGAATTAAGAATGAAAAATGGGGTAAAGGTATGCCAAGCCTTCCAATTAGTGGATACATACAAATATACATACATAATTTGTATGTATTTATATTTAAGGTCTATTAATTTGATTTGATTTTTGGGCCAGATTGGGTCATCTGGCCCAACCCATTGATAAGATATATTGATGGCCTAGGTTGCGTATGGTTGACCCGAGCCCAACCCATTCACGTGAATAAGCCACATTTTCTAACCCGAGACTAAACCCACTACCCATATAGCTCACCCAAACCTGATTGAGAAGAATACAACTTGCCTATAAGAAAAATCTCATATCATTATGGTTTAACTAATCTCCTTCCAAGTTGTGAGGCTATGACCTATCTTCTTATAATGACCTGCTCATTTTGTCTTAGATTGCACAAGGTCACGTACAACTGTCGTATCAACTCACTTCCTTGTCTTCTCTACCATGGTCATTTTTCAGGCCAACTCAAAGTCATTAGTTCAAACCTACAATACTTCATCACAAACGTCCTCTAAAAACAACCATTCTTTGCAAATTTGGTGGTAGATCTTTAACATAAATATTGAAATGTATGACCCTATCCTCGAGCCACTTCGCGTCCTTTGATCACCCATGTAAAATGTAGTTAGGATCTCCAATAACTTTGCACAATGTATGGATCTCAAATAACTCTGCACAATGTATGTTAATTCACATCACATTCCTAAAAAATGTCTCTACACTTTGTTAGGCTCGATATTACAACGAAGTCATCTTCAATTTCTAAGTGCATATTCTATGCTTTCAGCTTGATTTTTTTCTCTTCGCTCATGAATTCTCTTTGCAGGACAAGCACCTATTCATATATACTCATTTCAAAATAACTTAAAAATATCATGTGTATAAACTTGAGCCATTTGTTTTCCATATAGTATGTTTGACTTTGACGATATGATTATCATATGTAACTCATAACAAATGTGAGCTTGCTTCTTGTTGAACTTGAAGGGTTACCATGTATTGCTCTCAAACTCTTTAAATATAGTTTAAAAAGGGGTGTATGAATAAAAAAAATAAATTCATACTCTCACTCCATTGATATGCTAGCATCCTTGCTTAAATTGTGTCCTTTCAAATACATTGGCCCCCATTGATCGCACTTGATATACAAAGATTGAAGCCATTCCTATATTGATTGACCATTGATGATAGATCTGGATTATTGATTTCATGAGCCTCACTAGTAGGGTGTGCCAAAAAAAGTCTCAAAGATTAGAATGCCTAACTCATTAAAGTATTTTGGATCTTCAGATAATTTAAGAAATTTTTGGTAGCCATCAAGAGATTTTTGGCATCCATCCAATGCCTTCCAAAGGAAACAATTGGGAAATAGACGTTCACCTTTGATTTTTATAGGCCCCCATAATGACTATATGACATCTACTCCAATCAATAGATGCTACATCAAAATTTAGGTTTGGGGCTAAACATCAGGCCCATCAGTGCATGGAGGGAAACTGTTTGGTAGGCGACATTGCCTTGTACATTGTTTCCAATCATGTGGTCTACTTGAATCACGAATGTGGTTAATTAGACTGTGGGTCTAACATGGGTTCTACTAGTAATTGGGGTGGATTTTACATAAACATCACGGTGGGTTCCACCCGAGTACTCCAATAATAATTACTTAAATTAATGGAGTGGCTTATTGAAAACTTTTTTGAAAAGTCACCGGAATGTAAATTCTATATTAAGTAGGTAGTTTGTAAAATTATTTATTTATAAAATTTTTAAAAGGAAACCTATAGGAAAGAATCTAGCTAAGCTTGTTTGTTTGATCATAAACGATTTGTATGGGTGGAAAGGTTAAGGGCCAAAGGTAAGAGCTCACTCAAAGAATATAGAAATTTCCATTTCCTAGGCTTTTTAAGGAAATGAAAAATTTTCTTTTACAAGGAAAACTGTGGAAAGAGAAATCAATTTCCCAAGTTGAGTTTGTTTTCATAAATTGTAGAAAATGTCACAAATGTGGAAAATGATTTTATTTCTATAATAGAAAGAGAATACCACAAATGCATACAAACTATCAATTACATGTCCTAGTTGGCCAACTGTTGTTTGGAGTCACTATCGACAATGATATTTCAAAGGCTTTTGTCTAACAAATAGCCTAGTAGCCACACTTTTAAATTTTCATAGTTTTTAAAGAATTTTGAGAACAATAACATTCGATGTCAACATGATAGCGATCAACAACGCCCAAAGCAATGCAGAAGAGGAGATCTAACACATGTTGAGGTGAAAAACACTAACAATCTTGAATATAGACAAGACTATTGCCATGCAAAAAATCAACTTTGCAAAGAACAAAAGAATAACATCAACGTGTACAAGAGGGGAGATAAGATGCAGTGATGTAGTAGAAGAGAGAGAGAGAGAGAGAGAGAGAGAGAGAGAGAGAGAGAGAGAGAGAGAGAGATTTAACTAATGAAAGCAACCTCAAAGGTGAGAAAGAGAAGTTTTTACTAATGAAAGCGACCACAATGGGAACAAGCATGTGTATATGTACTAATGAAAAAAAAAAACGTACTAATGACCTGTGCTAGGCATCTGACGCAAGGTATTAGATGGGATTAGGTGGGATGGAGAATTGCATGCATGGTATTAGATGGGGTGGAATTGCATTTGGTCCTGTGCAAATTCCATCAGGCATTTGGGGAGGATGGGAAGGGTTGGGATTAGGTGGGGATGGAATTGCATTTAGTCCCATGCGGAATTTTCATGGATTTTGAAACCCACGACACACGTGGCCCTATATTGATGCATGTGTTTTATCCATGCCGTCCATCCATATACGCCCTTTACACACGACATTCTAATTATATACATATACAAGTGACCCACATCCACTATGAATTTGTTTCATTAATTACAATTTCATGGTCCACCAAATAGGATTTTGCTTAATCCATTATTTTTTTCTATAGCAAGAATTTTATCCCAAACATGGAGATTGGATGGTCCAAATACCATGGTATTTTCAGATATAGAATTATTATGCAACAATGGTGTTAATCCCATCTAATACAATTCCATACCATTTAATCCCATAGACCAAATAGGGCTGTTGTGGTACGTCCACCGCTTTGACAGAATCCCGCCCTCGTCCTCGCTCACCATCCGAAAAGTCCGGTCCTGGCTCAAGTGCATCTTCAACGCTTTTCCTCTTCCCCCTCTTAAAAACCAGGCTGAAAAGGAGATCCTGTTTGACCTCCACTTACAACAGGGAGCGCCCTCTCCCTCCTCGGTGTCCTATGTGAAATGACTCAAACCAAAACCAGGAACAGTGAAGTTGAACGTGGATGGATCGTCTAGAGGGAACCCAGGGCCCTTGGGTAGTGGAGGAATCTGTCGTGATGCGCAAGGAAGGTTCGAGTTTGCTTTCTCTAAGGGGTATGGTCAGGGCTCTAGCTTTATTGCTGAAATTAAAGCTGTGATAGACGTTCTTATGATTTGCATTAACAAAGGATTCGAGTCCATCGAGGTGGAAAGCGACTGCCTCCCGGTAGTTCATCTGTTCTTAAGGCCCACTGAAGCCCCCTGGAATGCCTTCTACTGGAAGAAGAAATTTGAAGCCATGATTTCCTCCAACACAATTTCGATCAATCATATCCCAAGAGAGGCTAACAGGGTGACTAATAGTCTGGCTTGCTGGGGCAGCACCACCCAGACTTCTACGATTTTTGAAGAGCTTTTTTCCCTTCCCGCCCATTCCCGCGGGGAAGTGGTCCTAGATAGGACAGGTTTAGGTTCAGTGCGCCTTTCATAGGCCTCGCTTTTCCTTCTCTCTTTACGATAGGAGGGCCCGTAAAGGGATGGGCCCTCCCGAATGTAAATGCCTTGTGCGGTTGGAGCTCAGGTCTTTTTGTTGTTTCCTGAGCTCCCCTTCTTGCTTGTATATCTTTTCCCACAGTAATGAAATGCTCTTTTAAAAAAAAAAAGAAAAAAAAAGGGCTGTTGTGGTACGCTATAGGTAGGATCATGTGTGTCACTCTAGTATATACTTGTAAGTAAACTAATGCAAGGGCATTTCACACCGGGCTCGAGTGGGGTAGCCTATGGGATGCGGGGATACACTCGGGGTGGGCGGCCCATGTGATTTAGGGCCCACGAGCCCACGAGGGAGGTTCAGCCGAGGTCCTAACTCATGAGATGTGGGGCCTGGGCTATGAGATAAAAGGATTAATTTGCCATACTCTAAACATAAAATTAAATTGTAACTTGATAAATAACATAGGTGTAAACCAGAATCTGAGGTAGATAAGATTAGATATGCGGATTGAAGATGACCCATAATCTAATTGGTGTGATATGAATGGAGAAAGTAGGGAAATTGTCAAGTTAGGTAACATATTCCCACCTAATAAGTGGATTGGCCTATTTTCAATGCTGTACATCTGCAAAGTGAGGCCCACCTAATGGATAGCTCAGACTTCCACACACATGCTGCATTGGCACATGTGGAAGTGTGTGTGGGCAAGTTGCTAGCATGCGTGAGGTTAGCAAAGAGGGAGCTCCTTCTTGTATATAATTTAACTCCAATGTCATCACCTGACCACTAATGTCTTCTTATTTCTATAAAAAGAGATTTTGACATACAACATCTTCATTTTCTATATTTGCAAGGTGCCTTACTTTTTCAGTATTTTTAGATAATCCCCCCTCATGTCTTATATGAGTTAAAAAATGACTATCTAGCAATTTTCATCACTAGCATTCGACGGAATCATGACAAAGCTATTATAGTCAATTAACTTTGAATCATTAAAATTATTAATTTTTTACTTCTTTTTTTTTTTTTTTTTTTTTTATAAAAAAACAAATGATTCTTTAGCCCGTAAATTATGGATGCATTTCTAATGCTCCAGATCAAGACCTTACTAGACTGTGGTACATGCAAGCAAGATCAAAACTACTCATAATAATAGCACATACATGCAAGATCCAAACCTCTAATAACGAGGGCTCCGTCGTGTTTAGATGATCTGGGTGTGAGGTCAAAACCACTCACATTGTGGGCTCTACCAATTTCAGATGATGTGAGTTTTTAAATGGTTTTCAAGTTGAATCTCTCGGATCTTGCAAACACAGACCATTCAAAGCCGTTGATGAAATGGTCGGATATTTCAAATGCGTGCTGTTTCACTTTAAGTAGGGGTTTGGGGAGATAGAGAGGAGGAGGTACAAGGCCTGCATGAAATGTCGTTTCACTTTCAATTACAGATAAAAGCGACGTTTCCAAACAAGGAATTTTTACTCTACGTAAATCTCAAATTTACAAGAGTATTCCTTCCCTTTGGTGGTACTTTTTGAGAAAAAAATTTACTAAAGTATCCTTATATATATATATATATATATATATATATATATATATATTTCCTTTTGAAAGAAATAAAGCCAAAATATTCTGAGGCTGGTATGGCATGTGTATGACATCCAGCCCGTCAAATGTATACACCTAGTCATAATAATCACACAGATGAGAAATCATGCTGATTGAATCACCAGATGGGCTACAGGTGGATTTGATGTTTTTAAAACTGTATATTATTTATATGGGGTAGTTCACCTTATGTTTCGATTGACTAAATTTTTTATTCTTTTGAACATCACGGTGGATTACATCTATTAAACCGGCTAGATATCATAAAAATATTACGTGGGCCCGACAAATTCTCCACTCTATCACTTTCTAAAGAAAAATGTGCATGGTGGATATTATGATAATTTCACGGCTGAAAAAAGCACTTCGTAGACCTTTGGGTTCGTAGAGGCATTATTTGGTAAAATACGATTTGTGAGGAATTTTAATTTGTGATACAAATCCCTACAAATAATAGCTTATTAAACTAAGCATAATTAAGTTCTCTATTCCTAAGATCAACAATAGTGTGTTTCTCAACTAAAAGTGAAAAAAGTAAGGGTTATTTAGGAATAATCAAAAGAAATGAATATTGGATGCATCTATACAGGAGAAGGTGGCACATATCAAAAACTGAAAAAAGGTATTTTATAGTAGTAAATTCAAACATTGATATCATTTTCTATAAAATCATTAAAATCTATAAGATGAAATTATTATTATTATTATTATTGATCATGTATGGTTTTGTAAGGTGGATTATTATTATTATTATTATGATAAGAGGATCATACACCTATGGAACGATTTCTGGCTAGGCTGCTCAGCTTGTCATTCCAACCAAAAAAAAAAAAACAGTTTGGGAGGCAGAATTTCTGCAAGCTTGCACAGGTGCCTATTCATGGCATGTGTGTGAGATCCAAACCATTCATTTAGTGCACACGTCCCTGACCTTCCTAAAAAATCAGTCTCATCCATTCATCAGGCAAGTTACAATAGTAATACGTACTTGTAAGAGGAGATATATAAATGAAGCAGCACTAGATATGTATCCAGCTATCTGTAGAGAGGTCCACCTGACATTCTAGCATTGAATGAAACGACTTTATTTTGACTACATGGGTGGTAACACCAATCTTTTGCCTATTAGTGTAAGTTATCTTAATAATGAAATTTCTTGATATATGGTGCAACCAAACGAACCCTAAATCAAGATGTTTCCAATCCACACGCCTACGTTTGCTGGACAGCTCATCTAACATACCATCGCATGTGCCAACATGGGACACATGTACGAGATCCAAGCCGTCCATCAGGTGGGTTTCACTGTGTAGATGTCCCTATTAAAAAAGGTCAGACTGGTTCACTCATCATGAGGGCCACATTGTTATAAACAAATGTACAATCAGTAGGGGTGTAATATGCAATAGGTTTATTATTCATAACTGCAAAGAGTGTAAAAATCTCCACACTATATCATGTGTAACACACAAAGGCAGGCACTCATGCTTGCACACACACCTACAAGGACACACGTGCGTGCACTCGTGTGTGGAGCTTCTAAAACATGGACTGGACTCCTATGTTACTATAGCACCCTTCGGAAAAATGGTCATCATCCTCACATGGGGGACTTCTGAAGAGTTATACGACACCATCCAAATTGTGGGTCCCATTGTGGAAGGAGCTTATCTCTAATCTAGCCACACTGATCAAGCAATCCTAACCATCCAATTAATAGCTATCAACAAATGTTCCAGTGGTCCAAATTCAAAGGGAAAAATCAGAAGGTTAATATCATTTTTTCTCAGTGAAACTTTTCACTTATGTTCCATCCACAGTCAGATTAAAATTTTGGAGGGTCAGGATTGCCTTACAAGTGTGCCACTTGTATAGGTGAATATTCCTTAGATTAAATACATTACAAGATGAAAAGGAAACAATATCAAAAAGACAACATGCCACAAATATAAACATATAAGTCTTTCAAACTACAGAAATACATTCAATCAATATCAACTTAGCTTAAGGTGGAAAAACAAAGATTCTTTCAGTGGTTTCAAAAAAGCAAGAAAAAGAAATAGAGCATATTTCAAGAGGTCTGTATAAAGGAATAGATAGTACAAAGACACCCAACAAAAGAGCTGTGAAAATGTACATTCCATAGAGTATTTTGGTACATGTTTACCACACTAAAAGAAGTAGAACACTCAAGTCAAGGTTAGCCTTTTCGGTCATATTAAAAAATACTCCTCGTCGAGGGAATGATGATGATTATGGTGATTTTGTTTCGAGGAATGGGTGTAGATAGACACCTGTGATAGTTCACCATCATTTTAGAATGGTGATGCACAAGACATGGTTTCTTGATAAACCCAGACCGTACAAATGGTGGACTGACCAGGGACGGCCAGTTGTGGATGGAACATAACCCAAAACTTAGATTGAGAAGATGACAATAAATATCTGATTTTTTCCCATGGAATTCAGACTGTTCACTATTTATTTTTAACTATTCATTTTATAACCATGAATTGGACGGTTAGGATGATTGGTTGATAAGTGATATCCACTATGGGCAATGTGCACCACAACTTTAATGGTTTGGATGGTCGTACATGAGTGTCGCATGTGAGCAGGATAAGTCACCATAATTTTAGAAATATTGGTCAACTATCACAGGACTCTTGGCCAAGAAAGGAGAGCCTTTTTTTCTTCATGGACAAGACCACGGAGATAGTTCACCTTCATTTCTAAAATGGTCATGAAATCCTCCACCGTACATCATGCATTTCTGACAGTCCGGAGTGGGACCCACTTTGACTGGATCATATAGCACAAAAACTACAGTGATCGAGAAATCCTAACCATCCAATCAGTGCAATTCCTGGACTATGGTCGATGAACATTGCTCCCCCACTCTTTGAACCGTCCCGAAGGCGTACACGTATGCCACGTGGATAAATCACCACCTTTTAAAAAACGGGTGAACTAACTCACTGTAGTCTACCCTTTCTTCATTAGCATTTTATTTTAATTTTCCTGCTTTTCCTTTAGCTCTCACAAACCTAAGCTGTCCATCTTCATAGAAAATCTAACAAAATCAAAAAAGCAAAAGCTGCCATAAGAACTCTTTTATTCTTCAAAGGTGGAGTACGTGTGGGTGGATTTTATAAGCTTCTAAACAATCCATGACGCATAGAAAGAGAGAGATGAGCTAACCTGGATGAGTTACTCCAAAGAGAAGTAGAAGGGCAATCCATGTCATTTTGTAGTGACCCATCTGGCCCTCTTTGCTCTATAAATCGTCTAAGGCCGAGATCGTTTGCAGTAGCAGCCGGTGAGAAATCATCTTCACCAGAACCGTCAGATTGGCCTTCTCTCAAAAAAAAAAAAAAAAAAACAAAAAAAAAAAGGGAAAAAAAGGAAAAAAAAAAAAAAAGGACCCAGGTTAGATTAGTGAGAATGTAGGCTGAAAACATTGTGATTTTTTTTGGGGGGGCCAAAGAAAAGAAATTCCTAAATGGGTAGTGAAGATTTCATAATAATGGGGGTTCAAAGCTGGTAAAAGAAGGTTGGAACGGAAGCAAAGTAGTACGAATTACCTGAGGAAGCTGCAGGCTTGTCAGTGGTCTTAACAGTTCTATACATCTGCAATGACAAAGCGAGAAACAAAGACAAGTAAAGAGAAAAGGAAAAAAGAGAAACGAAAATGGAAGAGAAGAGCACTGAAAAAATCAAATTGATGGGGTTTTATGTTTCTTTCTTTTTAGGATTTTCTTGGGTTTTTTTTTTTTTTTTTTTTTAAATGTTGTTTTTTTACTGTTATTATAATTCATTAGGAACGAGGTTGATGTTTGGTGAGGTTAGTAATGGCTTGTATTATTGTGAAATGATGGCTACTTTTGTGTAACATTCCTGTTTTGTTTTGTTTTCTCCCTTTCTCTCTCTCTAAAAGAAGAAGCTGTCTCTTGTCTGAGCAAATCAGAGTCATCTAGTCATTCATTCATTCACTCACTGTATCTATCGGCCAATGTGCCGGAGAGACTGAGAGGAATGGATAATGGTGTTTTGATTGAGAGAGAGAGAGAGAGACTATAACCCAAATGAAGATGGATTTTTTTATTTCTAAAGATGTATATTTAGACACAGTTGAACAGAGAAAAAGGAAAGAAAAGATATGAGAGAGAGAGAGAGAGAGAGAGATTGAAGAAATCCTATAACTCAAAGAAAATGGGTTTTACATATCGATGACCAGGAAATTAAGTTCGACAAAGAAAAAGGAAATAAAAATAGTGTTGAAGAAATCCTATAACACAATGAAAATAGGTTCTACATATATATGATCTGAAAATATAGATCAACAAAGAACATGAAAATGAGAGAGAGAGAGAGAGAGAGAGAGAGAGAGAGAGAGAGAGAGAGAGAGAGAGAGAGAGAGGAATTTGAAGAGCCTATAACCAAAACGAAATGGTTTCATATTCCTTTGACCCAGGACATAGAGTTCAACAAAAAACAACACATATAGAGATGAGAGAGAGAGAGAGAGAGAGAGAGAGAGAGAGAGAGAGAGAGAGAGAGAGGAGGAGGAGGAGGAGGAGGAGGAGGAGGAGGAGGAACAAGAAGAAATTGAAGAAAACCATAACCCAAATGAAATGGGTTTCATATTTCTATAACCCAGAGAGAGAGAGAGAGAGAGAGAGAGAGAGAGAGAGAGAGAGAGAGAGAGAGAGAGAGAGAGAGAGAGGAATTTGAAGAGCCTATAACCAAAACGAAATGGTTTCATATTCCTTTGACCCAGGACAAAGAGTTCAACAAAAAACAACACACATATAGAGAGAGAGAGAGAGAGAGAGAGAGAGAGAGAGAGAGAGAGAGGAGGAGGAGGAGGAGGAGGAGGAGGAGGAGGAGGGGGGAACAAGAAGAAATTGAAGAAAACCATAACCCAAATGAAATGGGTTTCATATTTCTATAACCCAGAGAGAGAGAGAGAGAGAGAGAGAGAGAGAGAGAGAGAGAGAGAGAGAGAGAGAGAGAGAGAGAGAGAGAGAGAGAGAGAGGAAAAAGAAGTGGAGCAGAATATCAAGATTGCTTTCTCACACTTACCTGCAAATGGCTCTTAACATGAGCTAGTGTGAGATCTTTTACATCCATGAGTTCAAGAACTGACTTCGGAGTCGCCCCTAATAACCAACCATACATTCCCACAATCATAATTCAAAAAAAAAAACCCCAAATTCCCAATTGACAAAATCCAATCACTACAATATCAATTCCAACAAAAAAAACAGAAGAAAAGGAAATAAAACCAGAAAAATAAAAGTAAATAGCAAACAACGTGAAATCCCTTACTTTCATGTCCTCCAAGCAGCTCCACCGCATGGACAAACCTCGCATGAAGCGTCGTCGTCCACCTCATCCTCGGCGCTCTCATACTCCTCTTAGTCGGCATCTTCTGTATTAACCTCGATCTAATCATCCCATGAGAACCATCCGAACCTCCTATTCCAAATGGCAGTTGGTGTTGATGATGAAACTGCTGTGATTTTAAAGAATCCGTCGCCCACCCATTAAACCTTGTAGCCGTTGCCATCCTATAAACTGACGGTGATGAAGCAGTGGGACCCGAATGCAACAGCCCCATCGGATCCAAACCTCCTCCCATCAACGGCGGTGAAGAAGCAGAAGAAGAACAGGAAGATGATGGTGATGAAGATGATGAAGATAATGAAGATGACCACGATGGAAATGGCATTGGATAGAAACCCACCTTGGGATCTTTCTCCCTCGATTGATCTAGGCCGATGAAAGGGAATGAACGGTTGTGATAGACTGGGATTCCCTTGATCGGTCTCAACGAGTCAGGGACTTCCAAGAGCGGCCGGTGGTAGTTGTGAAGAGTATGATGGTAGTGATGCTGATGTGTATGGTTGTGATGTAGTGGCCCACCTTGTCGGGGTTCATCATCATCGATTTCTCTTACGGTGGTTTTCTTCCATGGGATATCGATATCCATGGAAGTGGTGGGGTGGGCGAGGGAGAGGTCGGTGTAAGCGTGGGAGTTGGGTGGCACGTGGCGGTCATCGGTGTGGGGTTTGAGAGGGGAGGGGTGGCGCCAGACGTCGAATTGCATATCGTTTTGGAGGTCGGTGGTGCAGATGGAGATGGTGGCATTGTTGGGAGGGCTGATGTGTAGGGATAGATCGGGAGCGGATGAGAGTTCCATGAAGATGGTTTTGATGGGAGGGTTGATTTCTTTTGTGTGGTTGCAGTGCTAAGGGAGGAGATGGTTGTTGGGGGATGGGAGAAGAAAGACGCAGTTCTCTTTCATGGAATTGGGAGAAGAAAAACCCACTTCTCCTTCATGGAATTGCGATTTTGCAAGGTTGGTTTGTTTTGAGAGAGAGAGAGAGAAAGAGAGAGAGAGAGATTGGTTTGCTTAAAGATTGAAAGGAGAGGTTTTGGAGGAGATAGGAAAGAGGACAGAAATGCAAAGAAAGACCTCTCTATTTCTCAACAAACAGACATGCTCGAGCGAGAGAGAGAGAGAGAGAGAGAGAGAGAGAGAGACGCAATGAAGTAAGAAGGATATGGAGTATATCTTGGAAAATGACAGTGGGAAGCTCTCTTCTCTCTCTCTCTCTCTCTCTTGCCGTAGAAGTCAAAAACACGCAAGCAAAGGAGCATAAACGGGGGATTGAGAGAGAGAGAGAGAGAGAGAGAGAGAGTTCTTTGTTTCTTCTTCGTTTCTCTCCCGCAGAGGACGCGTTAAAAGAAAAATGATATGCCTCGTGTGAGTGTGTGCATCTCCTTTCTATCGAGTATACTCGCGTCGTATGTTTGTATTAGTAGTGCTCAACGTGCAGTGATCCACGCCGTTAGTCTGATGACCCCCATCATGGATGGACGATACCTAAAAAATTAATTAGATTTGAATATTATACTCGTCCTGTCTTGGATATATATTAGTTTTGATTGTGTACTTTTGTTGCTATATTGCCTTTATCAACCGTCCATTTGAAGGATACAAATTGAAGGGCTAGGGTTGTTTTACCGGGATTCCTTTTTAAGTGGGGACCATCTGATGGTTTGGATCACTGAACTGCAGGATCCACCTTCAAAAACTGTAAGCCTGAGGATATGGATAGCGTCCTTGGGTTCTTTGTTTGTACCACAGGAGCTCATGGTTCTGCGATCAAGACCGTTGATCTGATGGGACTGTCCTTGGATGAACAATGCCTCAAATTCTCCTCGGTCAGTGGATTCTAGTCTTGTTTAAAAAATAAAAAACCTTTAACCTTTTTTCTATTCAATGTGGACCGTTGATGCATTGTGTGAAGGACACTGATGGAAAGGTTACTATCGGATTGGCTATGTTCTCTTGTAATTGTCTGTTCTCTGTGGGACCCACCCGACCAACAGTCTCAGTCATCAGACACTTGAAACAATGGGCCCCACTAATTTAGACGTACGGCTCAAGGATACTGTACATTTCATCTGTTGGAGGATTAGATACCATTTCTTAATGGAAATGAAATACTCCTGCCTGTCTGTCCAATTTTAGGTGAGTTATTTGATACTCTGGCAGAGTACGACGCTTGATATACGGGCACCCAGAAATCATAAAGTTGGCATAATACATTACCTTGAATTAGACCAGCTAAATTGTGGAGCCGTTGATTGAACAATCCAAACTTTGATTCGTGAACATTTATTTACTGAAATAGGACCATTGGATATTATTCATTTTTAGTCGTCCAATCAATTTCCACCAAGTAAATGGATTTGCGTACTAAAAAACCAGTATGTTAGTTCACAGACCTATTCTAAATTGTAGCCCGCAGTAACTCTATTTTGGATGGTCCGTCATGCAAAGACCACCGTTTGGATAATCCTCATCGTCAAATTAATGGACTTATATTTTGACCTTCTATTTTGCAGATCGTTGTGGGGTCCACTTGATTTCTGTACTGTGGGCCGTTACCGGCGAGGCCCATCGAATGAAAACTACTGATGGTGGGCTCAAACACAGGGCTGAAATCTAACTACCTTTGTGCTGAAATCAGATGAACACAGGGCCTTTGGGTTGGAACAAGGCCCATGTGCTCGTGATCAGTACTTAAATGGGCCATACCTGGAACTATGGCCCACCCAACACTTGAAACTTTCGGGGCCGAGCATTTGAGTAGTGGGCTCGGCTTGGCCCAGTGACCATGAACATAGTCTCACAGACAAGGCAGGCCCAGCTGCACCTCTACCTTTTAACGTGTTTGAGAGGATGTGAGGCCTGTTTCCCACCGTTGGATGGCAACCAAGTCAGAGAGATCCGGACCATTCATGAGGTAGTGTAGAGTGCGAATATACACTGGACCAAAACTTTATACGGGCTGCTGATCAGACGGCTATGGCTCAATTAACAAGCGTGTGCTGACCAGATTTTTTGTATATGGAATCTCCACAGGGAGCAGTACTTAATGGATGCTCCAGATGAATCACACGTGTGCCAATTTGTTGCGATTCTTATAAGAAGATGTTGGGGGCGTTTGGATAGTAAGTGGCTTAAGATAAGCTACTTATTTCACTGGTAGCTTATCTTTGTTTCTACTTGTTAAGAAAGTAAGTATGTTTGACAAACAACGTACTTATCAGCTTCTCCTCTCATTTATGCCTTTCTTCATCAACTTGTGAAAGTAGAAAAGCTAAAAAGATTAACTGAAGTGATTAAATACTTTTAAATAAAAAAGTTACTTGTAACTAGTCATAAATCAAACTTATCACCTGATCTACTGCTATAAGTAGAAAAAGTAACTTATTCGAGGTGGGCCATTGTGTCTTTTAGAGGTCCAATCTTGTAGTCCACGGACTATTGATAGAATTTGTTATTTGGTAGTGTGGACACTACTTCCATCGGTTGCCTCTTTCAAAGGTTTTTGTGTTTATATGTTTGAAGGGGTTTAATATATGATCGGAGTTGACACTAGTCAATTACTTTGATTGTACAGTCGGCTAGAACTTATAGAATGTTTAGGAGGAAAAATCCTGTAGCTAACTTCTAAGGATTGGGATTAGTTCTTGCATACCAATGATGTGATAATGCATGTAACTGTATTAAATGTGATGCTGATGATAGGTTGTAGTCTTAATTGCCCACTTGTCGTGTGTGGACCGATCAGTCCAAGTTTCTGATGGGCATGATCCGGCTATATCGGCAAACCACAGAATATGCGTTTGAATTGATCGGGTGTTGAGTGTTACGTATGCAGAATTATGATGTTGTGTTATATACAATGCTTGCGATAAAGTGTGAGTTAATTAGCTAGGTTTCTGATAGGCAAGATTCGATTATATCGATAAGGCACAAAACATATGCCCGAGTCAATTAGGTGTGAGAAGTGATATAACGCAATATGAAAATGATAAATTTGATGAGCAGGTGGGTTGAGAGGAGAATAAGTGTTGTAATATGCTAATATAAGGTTAAAATGTGCTGATTGAAAGTTGAATGGTTGAATGGACGGTAGTATTACAATGGCATAATCAAGTGGCTTGGATTAAGGCTCAAGTAGCTCAAGAAGCTTGGAACTCTGGTTAGGCTATGCTACACCATTGTTGGGCTCTCTCTTTCACTCCCACTCTTTTTGGTGGATGGATGAAATTGCTAGGCTAAGGATGACCTAAAGGATTTCATCAAGCTTTGAATTTTTTGGGATAATTGAAATCAGAAGCAGAATACACTATTTATAGCCTCCTAACCTAATGTTTCTGTAATTCTTGTAAAGTCCAAGGGTTAAATGGGCTTGAAAGGTCTAGATTTGAGATTACCAAGTAATAACATCTGAGCATTAGAGTTTCTTCTCTAGGGTCACACACCTGAGGGCTACAAAAACGTATTTCACATGCTTGAGGGATGTTAGACAAGAGATGAGGTGTGCCATGTGGCCAGCAGCATCCTGGGTGCTGCCAACCACATATGAGGCCTCTTGTCTTAGTAGAAAACCTCTCCGACTCGTGTGGAGGCTCTATGGTAAAAAGTGCTACATTGTTGCTTCATACCGGACTTCATTTGAGCTTGGTTCTGGGTTTAGTTCAGGCCTGGTTTAAGGTTGGGCTTGACTAGGTGAATCAACTGGTTTGTTGGATCGGGTAGATTGATTGGATGAGTTGACTCCACAAGTTGACTTGTCGAGTTGACTCAAGGTTATAGGATCTAGGGTTCTAGAGTTTTAGGACTAAATCGACTCAATTAGCTAGGTTGAGTTGGGTCAAGTTTATGGTTTGGATTAAAGCTTTTAGGGTTTAGGGTTTTGAGTAGGATTCTTAGGATTTAGGCCTATCGGGTTATGATTTAGAATTAGGATTTAGAGTAGAGTTTGAGTTACGAATCAGGATTAGGGTTTAGGTTAGTCATCAAGTCGAGTAAGGTTGGTCCAATCCTTAATCAACTTGTAAGCTTGGGATGGGGTGAGGTAGATAGACCATACAAAAGGATAATTGGACTCGTTCAAAAGGTAGGTCCCATTATTAATAAACTGTGGGCAAGGTATGATTTACCAGTTATGATTCTTTCGTTTCGATCTTAAGCACAGATGAAATTACTGGATGGCCAACGGTTTGAATTCAAGTCTATTTTTGAGATCGTTGCGAAAAAGAGTACTATCCCTTGCCTATCCACAATGGGGCTTACTTTTTCAAGTGGGTCTTAAAGTAACTCATGTGGCCCACCTGCAGGCTATGATTCACTTCAGTAGTCCGACGGCTACCGGACGCAGATTAGGTGGTGTTGCGAAAACCGACCCCAGCGATGGTGTGTTAATGTGTAGGGCGCTGCCGGGCCCAACGTGATGTACGTGTTTTACATCCACGCCGTCCATCCGTTTTTCCAGCTCACTTTAGGACACTAATCCAAAAATGAAGCAGATACAAAGCTCAAGTGGACCACACCACAGGAAACACATACATCACGTTGGGCCCCACAGCTCCCAACACAACGACCCACTACCGCTGCAACCTGCTCCGCGTCTGAGGACTACGGAATACAACCTTTTTTTTTTTATCTTTCTCTTAATCCAGAGCTTTCCAAAGCCTATACACGTGTGCAACAGCTCATATCCATACCACGCATGTGCTTGCATGACACGATATGTTTGAGATCTTATCCATCCATCAGAACGGTCACCACTATATTGGTGTAATAGCCCAAGAATCTGATGGAAACACTAATCAATGGGCCACAATTTTCGAAACAATCATACGGCTCTAAAAAACTTGGCTAAAGTGTTCTAACCCATCCATCTATTTCCAATATTGGGCCCACATGCTGATTGAACCAGATTTATTTTTTAGAAGAAACGTACAAGGTCAGACCATCTCAATGAATGGATTAGATCTCGCAGGTATGTGACACCCTGGCACATTCAAAGCTCCTTAATCCATCATTGAAAAATTACAGTCAGAGTACATTTGCTTATTGAAATTTGACACACCTTCAAAATTATAACCATCACCACTTGTGGGACCACTGTTTTGATGGTTAGTATTGATTGGTCAGTGTAATTCTTATATAATCATTAATCTACAGTAAGGCCCACCAGATGAACGGTTTGGATTGTACTCTCATAATGTCTTTCAGCATCATTTATTTACTTTAGATAATTCAGATGGATGATATGACTCCTGACCACCTATAAAAGGATTTTTTACCGTAAAATTCCCCATTTTACCAAATGATCGATGCTTCTTTATACCAGATAGTCTGTGAGTGTTGAAATTACCATAATGCCCTTATAACATTTTCTTTTAGATAATAGTAGAGTAGAGTAGAGAAATGTAGGGCTCACCTGATATTTTTATGATATCTACCCCCATCCAATAGCTGTTCCTGGCCGGCTTAAAAGAGTAAAAAAATTAAATAGTTTAAATATAAGGTGAGACACACCATAAAAATAATATACCCCTTTAAAAATATTAAAATGCACGTGCAGCTCATTAATAATTCAATCAGAAAAAATCATCACCATTGGATGTATATATTTGACGGGGTGAATGCATGCCATACCCATACCACATATAATGTGGGCCTAAATTTTTCTATATTTTTTTATAATTCAAAGAAAAATAATATATGAGGGTATTTTTGTAATTTGCCTTATGAAAGTCACTAATTTCTTCAGTAAATTTGATATTTATAGGGAATATTTGGCTATAAATTTTCTGGTAAAAATTCATAAATAAAAAGGTTAAAAGAAAAACAATAAAATACATCAATTCAAGCATAAAAGGAGGCTTTCAAGTGGATATGACCATGGTGATAGTTCACCACCACTTTATGAACAGTGCTGACTCATTTGTAGAAAACGCCAGACACCTCTGGGAGTGTGGACACCCCAATCATGGGGCCCACAGGGATGGAGCATTTCCCGTTATAATTACTAATAAAACGAACATACCGTACAAATGGTTACTATCAAATGGATGGTTGTAAGTAAAATAGTCAGCTGTCCAAATTTAAAAATAAAAATAAGATAATTAAGAAAATCTTATCACTATGATTTTCGATCTAGGATCGATCCACTTTGGTGGCCTTGATTTCAAGGGTCCAGATGCATTACATGTACACCTACTTACACGGTGGATGGATCACCACCACCTTAAATTGTGGTAGTTGGTGGCCTATCAAATAGCTGGGCCACACCCTCCTTGACCTGAAAGAGGGTATTTTTGTCTTGTTTCTAATTCCAAATAATTTTTGTTTTTTTAAAAATTCCCCTTCAAACTCCCAAATATTCCCTTCTAATATTTTGACTCGAGGACATGCACGGTACAATCGTGTTTTAGGTTTATACAAATGGGGCCACGGTTCATTGATCCAGACCATTGATCAGTTGGAGTCTTCTGGGCATGGACCAACTCCACTAAATTTCTGAATCTGATAATCTTAGCCGTCAATGATGGACCCCTTTTAATTTGACGGTGGATCTTCGTTTATTTGCAGGATGAAATTGGATGAGAAGGATAGTTTTATCAATGACAGAGAATATCGGAGCATGATAAGTCCATGGTGGGGCCCATCATACCAATGCCATGATCATTGAACCGTGGGCCCCACTTGTACAAACATGAAGCACGAGTATATTGTTCATGTCCTCGGGCGAAGGATAATGCAATTCCTCCGGGTTTTATTACGTCATCTCCACATGATATTCCACACCCTTCCGTCACACAAGGTTGACTGCTCCAGGAATTAGATTTTCTAAACCCTAGGTTGCATCAAAACAAAATAAATCGCATTTTTTTCTTGTTTGGAAGTACAAGGCTACTAGCGAGAGTAGCTTTCCCAATCCCACTCTCCCCGCACGTGCTAATGTGGCACTCGTGGGAGTCCTAAAATCCACTCCTTGCAGATGATCCAGGTCCTACACGTCGATATAGAATATGAACCGTCCGTTAAATTTTTTTTTACCAGTCTGTATTTTTCAAGCAGGTGTGGCCCACTTAATAATCAAAACGGCATGATTTTTGGTCCACCGGACGTAAACAATGACACCCAGGAAGCAAACAACCAGAATAGGTCCCACCACGTGTGACACGTGCAAGCGAGTATGATTAAGATCTTAACTCCGGCGAGTATCCATCGCATTTCTCTTGCTTTTAATGCTCTCACCAGGCCCTAATAAACAAGGCTAGGGTGAGACTTGAGAGAGTGACCCTCTAGGATATATGTACCAGAGATGATTGATGGTGGCCCACCATCAATCCAAAACCCTAGACTCACCATTGCTACAAAATAAAATAATCAAGCTCGATTTCCCAAGCAATGGTGTACACCAATGCTATTGGAATATAAAATATTTTAACTACCCTTTGTCACCTGACCCCAATACATTGCAATCAATGGCATGTAAAAAGTCCACCCACCTTCAATTCATGACTGGAAAGATCCCATCCATCTGTTTCTTTTACCCCAAAAAATCACATCCCATGATCCAATGCACAATACATACACTGAAGCTTGGTCTACTCACCATTTCCACTGTTGAATAGGTACATACGTCCATCAATCGGTACTGTCTAAATAATGGCCCACCTGATTTATTAGCCCTATATTGAAATTTGCATTGATTGAATGGATTGACGGTCCTAATCGTTCAATCAAGTAGATGTTGCTGGAGGATCAGTAAAAGTTGTGAAGTCCGTAGTCAAACGGTTAGGATCATTCGATGGGCGAAGATTTTGTAAATGTCTAGCCTACGAGGTGGGACATTAGTTGTATGGTTCAGATCAATGAGAATGCATCCTGAATGGATGGTAAGAATGGATATACACTGAGTTTCAGTGTATACTTGTGGCAGAGGAGCGTTCCTCTCGAGTACAATATAGCTGGATACTGACAATGCCTTGTCGAACAAAATGTGTAGGCAATTGCAATACTCTGACCTTCTTTTAATGTCATTTTCACCCCTCTCTAAAGAGAGGACATCCAATGCATGTACTCCAGTATAGTGTATCGCACACCTGGCACTTATTTATGATGATCAGAACCATTCATCCCATGGGATACACCATTGATTGGGTAGAAATTAACAAAAAATTGTATTGAACGGGCTATCTTAGCCGTCTAAATGGACATTTTGATCTATTAACGATATCATTTGAAGGATGGGATCTTCCAAACAGTATGATCTATCGTACGCACTACTCACTGTGGATTTACTGAAAGAACAGTGGCGAGTTGCTGGGGAGTGGGAAGCTACGTTGAGCACACCGAGATGAATGTTAGAAATCCAGCCTGTTCATCGGTTTCTCCAGTTCATTTTAGGACATAATCATAAAAATGAGCCATATCCAAAACTCTAGTGGACCACACTATAGGAAATAATGGGAGTGGAACGCCCACCATCAAAGCTTTTGGATCAGGTTAATATTTTTGGTCTTAGTTCATACTAGTTAGAATGACCTTATGAACGGTTTGGATGGCATATAAACAAGTGGGTCCTGGAACGCTTTTAATAGTGGGCATTTCCATCCCCAGTATTTCCTGTAAGTTTTGGATGTGGTTATTTTGGGATATGTCCAAAATGAGCTGGAGAAACTGATGGACGGGGTGGATTACTCACGGACATCTTAATCGGCCCACGTAGCTTCTGACCGCAGGAACTCCCTTGGGTACGGGGCCAGGCCACTCACATCAAATGAACGGTTCTGATCTCATTCATTTAAGCCAGATGGGCAACAATGAGACGACAGCTGTGATCAGAGTACGCTGCATGGAACGTCGGTGAGATCCACCCGTCCATCAGACTACGCTGCATGGAACGTCGGTGAGATCCACCCCGTCCATCAGATTACGTTGCCTCATGTTCATTCTAGATCCTAGAAATCAAACCGATCCATAATCAAGGTGGGCCACACCATAGGGAAAAGTTGAATGGGACCCATCATGGTATTTGTAAGCCATCAAATTCATTCATCTGATTCTTCTTACCAGGATGAATGAACGCCCCCAAAATCACGCTATTTCCAAAACTCAGATGGACGACATTTTACACATTCCCATATAGTGTGGCCCATCTGAATTTAGTATCAATCAGCCTGATTTTTGGAATAGAGGCTAAACATGGGATGGGACACATGATGGACGGAGTAGATCTCAAGTCCACAAGATATTTCCCCACACGTTAGTGGTTGACAACAACGTGAGTAATGCTATCGTTTTCATATCTAAAATGGCATATAATGCCTTTTGGTTAGACCTTGTTATAAGTATGAAAAATTGAAATGCATTAGTTGCATTTTAGTTTTCAAAGTGTCACATCTTACTATGCATGGAGTGGCCCAAAAAAGGAATGGACAGTAGGGATCTTTCTCTTCAGATGGTTACTTCATGGTCCATCAAGTGGTTCATTTATGGACGGTCCACATAGGGGAGCGGATTAGGTGCGTCCCCGGCCGGCCACACCCAATATGGTGCAGCCTTTCAGTGGGGCCCACCTTGATGTATGTATTCTATATCCATGCCGTCTATCCGTTTTTCCATATCATTTTAGGACATGATCCGAAAAATGAAGAAGACCCAAATCTCAGTTGGACCATACCATAAGAAACAGCGGTGATTGAATGTCCTACCGTTAAAAATTCCCTTATGTTTATCTGCCATCCAACCTATTGATAAGGTCATATAAACCTGGCTAAAGGGAAAAAAAAAACAAATATTAGCTTGATCCATAACTTTTTGTGGCACATTAATGGTCAATCACCGCTGTTTCCAATTTTATGATTCACCTGAGAATTGAATCTGCTTCATTTTTCTGGATACTATCATAAAATTATCTAGAAAAACGTATGGACGGTGTGGATATAGAATAAATAGATCAAGGTGGGCCCACGGTAAGGACCGTATCGTACGTCTTGGGTGAGGCTGGGCCGCACCTAATCCGCTCCCGTCCACATGGGTGCACCGTCAAGTGACATGCACCTCCCATCTTCTCGGCCTTAATGGTGATGGGCTGCAGTCCAAATATCATACCATACAGGTGATCTTCAAGATTTGATCAGTGGCCTTCGAATCGATGGTTAAAATTAAACCGTAGAGCCAAGGCGAACCAATCGGATGGTCAGGATGGTCTGATCGATGTGATTATTAGACTGTGGTCCATCCAAGAACAGGCTGTATCATCCAATCATGCATCCATCGGCCCCTATTAAGAATGGGCTACTAGATGGATGGAGATCGAAGAGGCGATTCATGGCACGTGTCAATGTGGCACAAATGTGCCGAATCCTGGCATTATCTCACTGATCCAAAAATCAAGAAGGCCCATTTATGATGTGGGTCACATGTGTGATTTGAATTCAAACTTCTGGTCTAACCATCCATTTTTCGCATACACGTAAGGTCCACCTGACGGGTTCATCGCGCCTGATTTTTGGGCCAGGGCATTTCGTTAGTGTTCCCCACCTGATCAACGGACCAGATCTCCTGCGCGTGTGCAACATCGGCACTAAATTGCCCTATCACTCAAATGATTAGGCATTGGTTTTGGTAGTCTGTCCAAACACACCCTTTAGAGGGAAGGATATGAATGCAACACATGCTCCCGTTTGGATTACTTATGACGTAGATTTTAATTGAGAAATCTTCAGTTAGATTCACCAAACACCACAGCAACTTATTGCAATTTGGTAATTTCTTTTCCTTCACTCATTAATAGAACTGAACAGAACAAAAGAGAGAGAGAGAACAAAAGCATCCTTTTATTGAAGAGGCTATTACTAGCACACGTGCCTATACACGTTCTAGATCCTGACCATTCATCAACTGCATCGTGAACATGCCAGAGAACAAATCTCAAGGCTTCCCTACAGCCAAGCGGATCACACATGCATGTTGAATGTTGCCCCTTTGGCTGATTTTTTGTCTGCCCATTCTCTCAAACATGTGGGTCCACTTCGTGAGTGGACCATCCTTTTTTGGGGCCATGGAATGTTCACGGAGGGCTCCATGTGTTGAATGGGTTGGATCTTACACACGCTTGCCAAGTTGTCATGTGTGCCATTTCTAGATTTTAGTAGTCAAAAGGTCCTTTACACAAATATAAATTTTGCGATTAATTGTAATCAATATATATATATATATATATATATATATATATATATATATATATATATATATATATATATATATATATATATATCCATGGGAAAAGGTACAATGAGCTCGAGGGTATTATTACGGTCAGCTGTGTGGGCCCCACCGTGATGCCTTTCGAACATCAACACCGTCCACCAGATGCACCATTCCATCGTGGGCCTGGACGGCCCAAAATCAGCCATATACGGAACTCAGGTGGGCCATACCATCTAAAATCATGTGAATACATGCCAAAAACATATAAAAGCACTTGGTGGGGCCCACCTGAGTTTTCCATGCACCTGAAACTTGGTCTGAACCCTCATTCAAGTGGGACACACATAATGGATGGGCTGGATTTGCAAACCACATCTCGGTGGGCCCTCAAAAATGGTTATGAATGTTTTAATGGTGCACGACCCCTCTGCACTTTTGTATGTGGTGCAGCCCATAAAAGTCATGGATTAACTTGATTTTGGGCCATCCAGGCCCACGATGGAATGGTGCATCTGGTGGACGGTGTTGATGTTTGAAAGGCATCACGGTGGGGCCCACACAGCTCGACCTCATGGACGACCATAATACGCTTGAGCTCATTGTACCTTTTCCCTATATAATAATGTAACGCCCCGAAAAATCGGGGGTCGTGCATACGCTCGACTCCCGAGTTCCCGAGTGTCACTTATCATGCATTTATGGTTTTTTTTATGATTAATCAAATTAACTGCGCAATTTGGAATTACCTGAAGCATGAAGCACAATCGCACCAGTCTACTGAAATGAAAGAAATCTCACAAATATACAGATCCAAAAATAATAAAGAATCGCTAAGGCGTTGCCCAACAGGATAATGAAAAAGCTATATCCAAAAGACTAAAGCGGAGCCCACGGCTCAACAAATCCAAACCAGTCGGCCCAACAAGCCGATGGAGAGCCACCCATCACCGTAAGTAAGAGAGTCCTCCTTGTCCAAGCTTGCCTGCCAGCTCCTCATGCCCTGAGTCACCGCATCTATGAATGGGTCCTGGTTGGTGTTTAAAACACCGTCCCAGAGTGGGAGTGAGTGATCAACTCCGGTGTGAACTATTAGTCCAAGTTATCACAAACATCGGTTATATTACTGATTTAATGAAAAACAATCATTATCACTAAACTAATCTTATTAATGTGCATGCATGATGGATGAAATGATCATGCCCTGCCACAACTCTCCCTCAAGCGACTCCATCTTACGATCGCACATGACAACACTCCCTCGGAGCGACCTCGATCGCCGAGTCGCCACCCCTAGCTAATGCGATGCAATGATATGTTAGCCAAGTTCTTAGTTAATTCCGTTCATCCAGGGTTTTGATTCACCCCACGTATCAATGCCCTCAACTAGTTGCGGCCGAGACCCCTCAATGCGCGAGGCCGGGGCACCGCGATCCGTGATCCCATCCAGTTCCTCATCCCCGACTCCAAGCACATGAGGAGTGCCAAAGGAAGGGATCGCTCGCGGTCACTACGGGAGGCGCGGTACCCCAACAGAGGCCGACGGCTCGGACACGGTGTCCCATTCCACCATGCCCGGCTCACGAGGGCGTGGACCAATTACCCAGGTATACTCTGATGGTTGTAAGGTGTTCCGGGTTCCATACATAGGTGAGTGAGCAAGCGGGTTAACAAACAAGGTTGGTCGATAGTAGGCTAGACCGCACGAGTCGAGCGAGAGTGAGACGAGTGGCCTCGGGCACCGGGGACCCATGTAGTCGAACTACGACCACCGAACACACCCGACCAAACTCATGGGTTTAGCCTAGAGCATAGTCCTACCGATGGAACCGCCTCTCTTCTCATGTTTCCGACCAACCCAAGGGTTCAAAGTTGATTCATAGCATGCTAACCATCAAGATTTTTGACTAGCATAAAATGGCATGTCCACATACATCATGCCTACGAGTCAAATATTCTAGAAGCATACTACGTTATTAGGAGCAAGGTGCATGTGAGTGTGTGGGTTGGTGAGGAAGTTGAGCGCTTCCAACATTTCAAGGAATCAATGCACATGGAACAAACATCAAAGACATCATAGGCAACAACATATGAGGAAATCACGCAACATGTGAGCATATAGTCATTCACAATATCTCAAACAAGTGAGGCACCAACAACATCGTAAGAAAGGGTAAGCAACATATAATTCCATACATCTCAACAAGCACCCAAATCCTAAGGTCTCTCTAGATTCTACATAAGCTTCACCCAAGCAAACAAAATCATTAAATTCATGATATAATTGGTGCTAGGCCACCTAAGATTAATAGTCCGCACCTATGGATTGTTGGAGACTTGAAAAACGACCTAGAGATGCCGAACCCTAGGTCGATCGGCCGAAACCCCTAAAGCAACATTTATATGTTAGAATCCTAAATAAATCCCCTCCTCATCACAAGGGTTTCAACAAAAATGGGTGGTGGATCTTACCTAGATGATCAACGGAGTGAAAAGGGTGGTTGTAGATGAGGAATCCTCCTTTGAGAAGATGTAGGGAGTTGTGGGGTTTGATTTCCTTGGGCCCACCTTGCTCTTCTTCTTTCTTCACTCTCCCTTCCTCCTTTCTTCTTTCTCTCTTTTCTCTCTTCTCTCTCTCCCCTTCCTAGGGCAAATTCGTATGGGAGAGGGGTGCCCAAAAGAACCCTCTATTTATAATTCCAAATTTGGTGCAAATGGCCCTAAACTTCCATAATTTCCTAAAATAGACTTATGGGACTCCTATTGGTGTTGGGGTGGCCCTAACACCCCCCTCGGCCACCAAATTCGACGTGTAGGTGCCTTATGTCCCGATTAGGGCCCATGCAAAAATTGGGGACGAACGGATGAACGGATATATGATCCGAGAAGGTTTCGACCCTTAAATGGCCTGTGGGGCCATTCGATTGATGGGGCATCTCTGGTGGCCCTCTAGCCATGAAATTTATAGGGTAGGTGCTCGGTGGCCCGATGAAGGGCCTTGCAAAATTTGGGGACAAACGGATGCGGGGTTTGGTCGTACGGGTCCGATTTGCGATCAACGGTCACCGTTCCACGATCAGGTCCCAAATTTAGTGGACGTGCGTAGAAAAATATATTAGACCGTCACCGCAAATTTGAAAGAAATCCGACGGCTGGAACGCCTGGTATCTCGTTTATTTGTAAGTGCGCGATTCAATCACGGCATTGGTGGGCGCATTGGGCAAGCGCCGATGGTACTTTTTGGGTGTCCACTGGTCTCAGTCTGCGATGGACCACAAGCCCAAAGTGAGATCTATGATTTTCTAAATTTTTAGATTTTTTCGACCTTCCTCGATCATTGGCGGCCCACACGGTCGTTGTTATGTAAGCGGGCCATCGGCTTGGCGGCCCGCACTTGGTCCCATCATAACTAGACTGGTCCACCCCAAGTATAAACTAACATTGAGTGTTAATGGTCGTTAAGTGATATTATAAGTTAATAATAAAATAAATAATTAAATAAATAAATAAATTTCAAGGGTTTTTTTTGAAAATCCAAAACAGTGAAAATTCGGGATGTTACAATCTACCCCCCTTAAAAACAATTTCGTCCCCGAAATTGCCTAAGGGTAGTAAGTAAAGGTTTCATTATTTCATTTGCCTAGGTTTTGTTGAATTCAAGTTCATATGCATGGTAAGGTGTGTACTATCTATACTAGTTTGGCTCATTCTAGTCTACCCCCCTTAAAAGTTTTAGCCTTTGATGTTTGAAAACAAATGTCAAAATCATTATTATCGTATTAAGAGGTTGTTGGTAAAGTTTACTTAATAGTGGTATATTTTACCCTTTTAGGATCGGGCTATTACGGAAAGACAGTTGTGGTAGGCTTGATCCCATACGTCGATCCTCTGCCTGACCAAGGTAGAAAGATCGTTGTATCCCTTCCTAGTCTTGGTAGATCATAGTCTTCTGCTCGGTCAAAGCAGTGAGTCCGTTGGTGTTCACCCAGGATTAAGAATTGAGTCAAGCTGCGAATACATCGCAAGTGTATGGTCCCGTGATTCCGTAGTCCGATCAATCTTAACATTTGGATGAGATCAAAATTCTTTAACAGTTCAAGCTTCACATTCATAATATTTTTATGGGTGGTGAGTTTCCCGCGATGCCTATGATCAAACGACTATCCTAGAGGGGTTTCCATGACCTTAAGGCTCCTCTTGACATTACCATTTTGATCCTATGGTTAGTGAGTTATTAGCAAATCACGTTTTGGTTTCATAAATTTTAACAGGAAAGGAAAAATCGAAAGTTTTAAGGTATTCGGTGGTTTAGAGTGCTAATAACATTAAGATCAGTAAGGCAATCATACATATAAGCATTTATAAGGTGACAAGAAAATTTAAAAACAATCTATACATTCATATTAAATTCAAAGTGCCATTAGTATGGCTAGTTACATCCTACAACATGGATTACATAGTTCTCTAGACATTCCAACATAAGGGAAAAAAAATAACTTAGTCAAGCAAACGTCCTAACTATCCTTCAACACAAGCAGGTAGAACTAATCGACTCAAAGCAAACTACTAATTATCGGAAAGGTTATACTACTACTCTTCTGGATCGGGCAAAGATGGGGGTACTTCTTCCCCATGAGGGAAGGAATCACTAGGAATGGGGAAGAAGGAAGTAACGGTTGTTAGGAATGCCATTTTCCTCGGCAGGAAATGGATTTTGGATGAGAATGTAGGTGAGGGTGGGAGGGAGATCCTAAGGATGGGTTTGGGAAGGACTTGAAAATGTGTTTAGAATTTGTTTGGGGAAAGTGGGGTGGAATGGGTTTGAGAAAATGAAATTTTTAGAGTGAAGAGGATTGATGTTGGGTTTCGAGAGTAAATGGGTGAATGGAGTGGGATTGTGGAAGGTTGGAATGTGTATTTGAGATGAATTGGTGGGAGTAGAGGAGGGATTGGGATGAATTTTGTGTTGGGTTTTAGAAGTGGTTGTGTAAGTAGGGTTCAATGGAAGGGGTTGAGATGGGTTATGGAAACAAAGTTTGGAGATGGGAAAAGTGTTGAGAATGGTTTTGAAGTATGGAGAGTTGGGAATGGAGTTTGAAGTGAATGAGCGAATAAGCTTTGTATGGATATTTTGTGGGTTTTGGGATTGAAGGAGGGTTTAGGGAAAGTATATGGGAAATGAGGTTGGGTTAAGCATGAGAAGAGGAAATAAGAGTTTGGAGTGAAGGAGTAAAGGGGATGTGGCTCAAGTGAATGTGTTTTGAGGATTGGAAGATGGAATGTTGAGAGGGTTGTGGAAGATGTGGTTTGGGTATGAAGAAGAAGAGGTGGGTTTTGGAGAAGAAGAAGAGAAGTGGTGGAAGTGGGATGCCTTTGTATGGTTCTCTTAGAAATGGATTGAATCTTGGAGAGGGAGAGGGTTCTTCCCTAGGGTGTGGGAGTGGTAGAGGGTATTGTGGGGTAAGAAATTGGGTATTAGTGCCCTTAAGTTGCAAGAGAGGAAGACCCCACTCGTGTGAACATTGAAAGGGAGGAGGGGACCCATCCTTTTTGACGTTCCTTATACTTTTAGTAACTGGATATATTTGAAAATTTTTATGATGATTTAACATCAAGTTTTAAGTCATCCTACCAAATTTCATATCATTTGGAGTTGTAAATAAATTATTAAAATTCTAGGAAAAACAGCCGCCTGAAATTTAAAATTTTTGGACAGTTGGTAGAACATCTTAATTTTAGTGATATTAAAATTTTTATTTTATTTTTTTCTTATTTTTATATAAAACTAGACTCATCAACCTTCAATCTGGCTTTTGAATCACCTAAATCGGAGTTGTAACGAAGGAGATATGACTTTTTGAAGTCGACCTAATTTTGCAGAAAATTCCGGCGTGGTGACGCCGGTTGGGCGTTGCGACGCCGGGCCTCTGGAGGTCTGGGCGTTGCGACGCCGGCTGGGCGTTGCGACGCCGGGCCGCTGGATGCCTGGGCGTTGCGACGCCGGCTGGGCGTTGCGACGCCGGGCCATTGGATGGTCGCACCTTGCGACGGTCATATCTCACAAACCGGGATGAGTTATTCGACGTGCCATATATGAATTTGGGGTAGGAAAAGCTGATCTATCCAAATAACATGGTTATTTCATAAGATTCCATAATATTAATGGTCAAAAGTCTATTTTACTTATATTTTTAATATTTATAGTAATTTTTTGTTTGATTATAGATTTTCATCCTTTGAGCTTTGTAGTTATGTCAAATTTGAAAGTGCTTAGAGAAATTAGAAGGATAAAGTGGTGGAAAGTGAGTTTTTTTTTTTTTTTTTTTTTTTTTTTTTGAAAGAAATGGGTCGGAAGTGGATGTTGGTGGATGGATTTAGGTTTGATATGAGAAGGAAGAGATGGGAGTTTGTTGGAGGAAAGGGATTTGAGAGTGGGTTTAAGAAAAATGGATTTGATGAATGGGAATTGAAAAATGTTTAGGAAATGAGTTGAGGAATGGAGTTTGGGAAAAATGGGGTTTTGAAGAAGTAGGGTTTGAGATGGATGTTGGAAGTGTATTTTTAAAATGGATTTTTTTTTTTTTTTGGAATTTGTTTTATAGATGGGCTTTGAAAGTAATGGAGTGTGGGGTAGAGAAAGAAATGAGGGATTTAGGTGCTTAAAATGCAAGAGAAACACACGGGTGTGCATTGAGGAGGGGAGAGGTGGCTCGTTTTGGGTGCGGACGTGGCAACGCCTCAAATCGGGCGTGGGGAATGCACCTGCTCGACGTAGGCAAAATGGGACCTCGCTTAGGTTCCCCTATTTTATGATTTCTTGGGTGCCAATAAGGCTCCCGAGAAGGTACTATATATAATTTTGGGGTAGAAAAAGTTGATCTACGCAATGGGTTTGGGGGTTTAAAAAGATTCCTCCTAATTAGAGGTCAAAATTTGATTTTTTTTTTTTCCATCCCTCATATTTCCCACCAAATCTCATTCGCCCCTACTACTTAATCATCCCCGACAAGGGTTGGAACTATTTCGTTCAGCCCGATAGTTGTCCCGTTGGACTTTGAAGATAGCTTCAATTGTCCAATTGTTCAGTCCCTGACTTATTCCTCCCAATGGGTTGAGGTCCCGTAAGACTCTCGGACTTATTTCCTAACGTCCATGCTCTCCCTTGCTTCGAAATCTTAATTCGTAGGAAGTCTTACCATCCACCTAAGATTGCCGGTTCGAGGTCTAGGATGGATCCTAACGTCTTAAATCTCTGTTGCATTTTCTAATACGTATCCTCTCAAGTCAGCGGACGCGTTAGCGAGCTCATGACCCATGGCCCAATTAATTCCAAACTATTGCTCTGATACCATTTGTAACGCCCCGAAAAATCGGGGGTCGTGCATACGCTCGACTCCCGAGTTCCCGAGTGTCACTTATCATGCATTTATGGTTTTTTTTATGATTAATCAAATTAACTGCGCAATTTGGAATTACCTGAAGCATGAAGCACAATCGCACCAGTCTACTGAAATGAAAGAAATCTCACAAATATACAGATCCAAAAATAATAAAGAATCGCTCAAGGCGTTGCCCAACAGGATAATGAAAAAAGCTATATCCAAAAGACTAAAGCGGAGCCCACGGCTCAGCAAATCCAAATTCAGCCCGAACAAGCCGATGGAGAGCCACCCATCAGCTGCAAGTAAGAGAGTCCGTCCTCCTTGTCCAAGCTTGCCTCGCCAGGCTCCTCATGCCCTGAGTCACCTGCATCTATGAATGGGTCTGGTTGGTGTTTTAAAACACCGTCCCAGAGTGGGAGTGAGTGATCAACTCAGTGTGAACTATTAGTCTCAAGTTATCACAAACATCAGTTATTGATTTAATGAAAAACAATCATTCACGGTACTAAACTAATCTTATTAATGTGCATGCATGATGGATGAAATGATGCATGCCCTGCCACAACTCTCCCTCAAGCGACTCCATCTTACGATCGCATATGACAACACTCCCTGAGCGACCTCGACCGCCGAGTCGCCACCCTAACTAATGCGATGCAATGATATGTTAGCCAAGTTCTTAGTTAATTCCGTTCATCCCGCGCAGGTTTTTCGATTCACCCCACGTATCAATGCCCTCAACTAGTTGCGGTGCCGAGACCCCTCAATGCGCGAGGCCGGGGCACCGCGATCCGTGATCCCATCGGGTTCCTCATCCCGACTCCAAGCACATGAGGAGTGCCAAAAGGAAGGGATCGCTCATGGTCACTACGGGAGGCGCGGCGGTACCCCGGCGTGGGCCGGACTCTGGACACGGTGTCCCATTCCACCATGCCCGGCTCACGAGGCCGTGGACCAACCACCCTAGGTATCATGGGCTACAATGGTTGTAAGGTGTTCCGGGTTCCATACATAGGTGCAAGCGGGGTTAACAAACAAGGTTGGTCGGATAGTAGGCTAGACCGCACGAGTCGCGAGAGTGAGACGAGTGGCCTCGGCACTGAGGACCCATGTAGTCGAATCCTACGCCCACCCGAACACACCCGACCAAACTCATGGGTTTAGCCAGAGCATAGTCCTACCGATGGAACCGCTAGTCTCTTCTCATGTTTCCGACCAACCCAAGGGTTCAAAGTTGATTCATAGATGCTAACCATCAAGATTTTTGACTAGCATAAAAATGGCATGTCCACATACATCACGACCTACGAGTCAAATATTCCTAGCAAGCATACTACGTTATTAGGAGCAAGGTGCATGTGAGTGTGTGGGTTGGTGAGGAAGTTGAGCGCTTCCAACATTTCAAGGAATCAATGCACATGGAACAAACATCAAAGACATCATAGGCAAACATATGAGGAAATCACGCACATGTGAGCATATAGTCATTCACAATATCTCAAACAAGTGAGGCACCAACAACATCGTAAGAAAGGGTAAGCAACATATAATTCCATACATCTCAACAAGCACCCAAATCCTAAGGTCTCTTAGATTCTACATAAGCTTCACCCAAGCAATCAAAATCATTACATCCATGCTAAAATTGGTGCTAGGCCACCTAAGAGCAATAGTCCGCACCTATGGATTGTTGGAGACTTGAAAAACGACCTAGAGATGCCGATCGGCCGAAACCCCTAAAGCAACATTTATATGTTAGAATCCTAAATAAATCCCTCCTCATCACAAGGGTTTCAACAAAAATGGGTGGTGGATCTTACCTAGATGATCAACGGAGTGAAAAGGGTGGTTGTAGATGAGGAATCCTCCTTTGAAAAGATGTAGGGAGTTGTGGGGGTTTGATTTCCTTGGGCCCACCTTGCTCTTCTTTCTTCACTCTC
Source organism: Magnolia changhungtana (assembly GCA_030180095.1). Classification (NCBI taxonomy): domain Eukaryota; kingdom Viridiplantae; phylum Streptophyta; class Magnoliopsida; order Magnoliales; family Magnoliaceae; genus Magnolia; species Magnolia changhungtana. The sequence continues at coordinate 443,261 of JASAUF010000604.1, forward strand.
CCTTCCTCCTTTCTTCTTTCTCTCTTTCTCTCTTCTCTCTCTCCCTTTCCTAGGGCAAATTCGTATGGGAGAGGGGTGCCCAAAAGAACCCTCTATTTATAATTCCAAATTTGGTGCAAATGGCCCTAAACTTCCATAATTTCCTAAAATAGACTTATGGGACTCCCTATTGGTGTTGGGGTGGCCCTAACACCCCTCCTGGCCACCAAATTCGACGTGTAGGTGCCTTATGTCCCGATTAGGGCCCATGCAAAAATTGGGGACGAACGGATGAACGGATATATGATCTCGAGAAGGCGTTTTTCTTAAATGGCCCCGTGTGGGGCCATTCTGATTGATGGGGCATCTCGGTGGCCCTCTAGCCATGAAATTTATAGGGTAGGTGCTCGGTGGCCCGATGAAGGGCCTTGCAAAATTTGGGGACAAACGGATGCGGGGGTTTGGTCGTACGGGTCCGATTTGCGATCAACGGCCACCGTTCCACGATCAGGTCCCAAATTTAGTGGACGTGCGTAGAAAAATATATTAGACCGTCACCGCAAATTTGAAAGAAATGGATGGAACGGTATCTCGGTTTTGTAGGTGCGATTCAATCGGCATTGGTGAAGGCGCATTGGGCAAGCGCCAGATGGTACTTTTGGGTGTCCACTGGGTCTGCAGTCTGCGATGGACCACAAGCCCAGTGAGATCTATGATTTTCTAAATTTTTAGATTTTTCTGACCTTCCTCGATCGCTGGGCGGCCCACACGGGCTGTTGTTAAGTGTAAACGGGCCATCTGGCTTGGCGGCCCGCACTTGGTCCCATCATAACTAGACTGGTCCACCCCAGTATAAACTAACATTGAGTGTTAATGGTCGTTAAGTGATATTATAAGTTAATAATAAAATAAATAATTAAATAAATAAATAAATTTCAAGGGTTTTTTTTGAAAATCCAAAACAGTGAAAATTCGGGATGTTACAAATAATAATAATAATAATAATAATAATAATAATAATAATAATAATAATAATAGTCATCCTGCAGGATACCTTGGTGCGGTCCAAATTCCCACGGCAAGAGGGACGTGGATTTCCTTATAAAGCCTTTCACATGAGATGGTGGGTGAGCCCCACCGCTATGTTTGTGAGAAATCCACTCCATCCATCCATCTTGTGAGTTCATTATATTACTTTTGACCAAAAATCAGGAGAAGGGTCTCACCAGATGGAAAATTGGGGAAAGAAATTATTATAGTTGAAACCTTTCTCGGCTCCACCCTGATGTTTATATGTAATTCAAACTGCTTATAAGGTTATTCCCACATGGATGAAGCAAAAACATAGTAATTTAGGCTATATACTTTTATGGCCAGTAGAATGTTTCAACGGTGCTTGCTGAAAACCCACTATTTCCTCTCATGTTATCCACTTGAGTTTTGAATCCTCCTGATTTTTTTGTTTCATGTCATTAAATGAGATCGAAAAACGGATGGATGGAGTGGATTTCTCACAAACATAACAGTGGGTCCCACCCACCATCCTCGTGCAGAAACCCGCAGGAAATCCGCGTCCCCATGGGATACCTTTATGGGGTCGCAGATTGGCTACTGATAGTGAGACTGCTACTGAAGTGACATCACCAAATTCTGTGGCCCCACCATGATATATGTTTTGTATCAACGCCATCCATCCATCTGGAGAGATCATTTTAGGGCAATATCCAAAGAATGAGTCACATCCAAAGCTCTAGTGGAACCCACCATAGAAAACGGTGGGGAGAGTGACGCCACCGTTAAAAGCTTCTAAAGGCCACAAAAGTTTTTTATCAAGCTTATATTTGTATTTTCCTTTCTTTAATGTCTTTGTTAACTTTTGAACAGTTTAGATTTCGAAAAAACAACAGAGTGGGCCTTAGAAAGGTTTCAACGGCGGGCATCAATCTTCTCGCTGTTTTCTGTGGTGGGGTCCACTAAGGCTTTTGATCTGCCTCTTTCTCTAGTTCATGGCTTAAAATAATATCTGCAAATGGATGGACGCTGTGGATACAACACATACATCGTCCATAAAACTTGGTGATGTCACTTGCGTAGCCAGTTTCGCTACTCAACCGTATATAATCTGTGTCCCTTTGTGCACTCCACCTCCCTATCCTCTTGGGAACTTAGATATGGTGGGCCCTATAATGATGCGTACGTGAAATCTACTCTAACCATTAGGTAACTGTTGGAAATTTAGTTGTAGGGCTAAGATAACAGGTATATATGAGTCATCGTCTACCGCACACTAGTCCGCAAACCTTATCTAAGGTCTTAAAGTGGGGTTAGCTGAAGTGGGGCTGACCGTAATGTTTTGGTGAAATCCACCCCGATCATCATGTGAGTCACCCTGTTTTAACCGTAAGACCCAAAGATTTGCACAATCTTTAATTCAAGTGAGCCATTCCAAGGAAAATATGTGATCCTGAAAGAGTAGCTCCGGAGGACGCTAAAGTTGTGTGTTATTAAAAGACTGGGATTTTGCGTCGAATAGACCCAACTTAGTACCCACGTTTTTTCATTGGACTCGAAAAAAACCATAAGCACCAAAGTAGACATCTATTCATACAGATGTTTTTCCGACTGCTTTACCCTAACAGGCAGGCAGGAGTATTTTCATCAAAAAACGAACATCCATACCTTAAAAATCGCCTTTGGTGAGATAAGTTTCCGGGCGGCGAACAACAAAACGGCGTTGTACGGACTCGTCTAAAGTGCTAATTTTTTCTAAAAGAGTTAACCGAAGAAGTCTCTATCATCATTACGTCTAGAGTTGGGCATCGGACCGAGTCGGCTCGGATTGGGTCCAACTCAACTCGGTTCGAGTTTTGTCTGGCCTGACCCGAACTCGGTCCGATCCGAGACTGAGTCAGGGCCATCTGACTCGATTCGATCCTAACTCATGCTGGCCTTAAGCGATCTGAGTCCGACTCAGTCAGGAAAACCGAGTCGGATCGGATTTGACCAGGTTCGGATCAGTTGTGCTCTGTAATGGCTGTGTGAATCTGGCCAATTTTTATTATGATAATGTTCAACTGATTGCTACCCAATTTTTATTTTTATTTTAGAAACTCAAAATCTCGAAATATGCCCAAGGTAGAATAATGTAACAAATATGGATATATATACCTCCTTAAACCCAACAATATTCAGATGCCGCAACGACCTGTGATTGATGATTTCCCTCTGCACATTCTCATCAATCTACACCCACTAAGCACAACTGATAAAGAAAACACAAGTGATAAAGAAAAGCAAGAAAAAGAAACTATGATTAAACAATTAAAAACAGAGTGAGAAAACCAAATTCAAAACCCGAATTCCAAACAGAAAACAGAACCTTGATCATTTGGACAACACAATGGTTTTCTTTCTTTGAAAAACCAAAACCAAATTCAACCAAAAACCCAAAAACCAATTTCAAATAAAACTCAGAAATTTGACCTCAATCACAAGAGTAAAAAATAAAATAAAATAAAAAACCAAAGTGAATGAAAAGAACCCAAATAACAAAAACCCAATCAAAACAAAAGTCAAAAGTATAATCTTCACAAACAACAAACACCACCAATACCAATACCAACAAAAACAGATTTTTTTCAGCTTCTCGATTCTGTATTACCTTCTTCCCCCTCTCTATGTACTTAACAGCAACCAGCTCCTTTGTTGAAGAAGAAGAGGAGACTGGAAAGGAGACTGGCGTCGAGCAGGCAGGACGGACGGGTGTTGAAGAAGAAGAGGAGATTGAAGATGAGATTGGCGTCGGGCAGGCAGCAGAACGGGTGTTGAAGAAGAAGAGGAGACTGGAGAGGAAGAAGATCAGGCGTCGCCGATCGGGCAGCAGCAGAACGCAGTGCTCGTTCGGTATGCGGGTAGGGTAAGAAAAAGACAGAGGGAAGGGTGAAAAGTGAAAACGATTAGGGTAAAAAAACTTAAAAAACTATTTATACTACCCGCTCGGGTCGGGTCGGGTCGGTTCGGTGTGGCTCCAATCGGATCGGGTTTTCGGTCCGGATCTGTTCGGATAGACCTCTATCAGGACCCGACCCAAAGAACGACTGGATCTGGATTTCCAGACTCGATCAAGCCCGATCTGGGCCGTTGGTTCTGTTAGGAATGGGATTGGGTTGGATTCGCTGGATCGGGTTAGGAATGCCCATCTCTAATTGCGTCTTTGAAACACCGAGTTTAGTTAGGCTGTGATCCGGACCATCTTGATGTATGTGTTATATATCCACTCCGTCCATCCATATTGCCGACTCATGTTAGGGAATTGACCCAAAAATGAACCACATCCACATCTCAAGTGGACCACACCACAGGAAACATTTGTGGTTGAACACCCACCATTAAAAACTTCCTAGGGCCCATCGTAATGTTTATTTGTCATCCCAACAAACCATTAGATGACACAAATTCAGGTCAGCCACTTAAAAATCAGGCCCATCCATGATACATGGAGCCCATAACTAGTTAAACAATTTGGAGGGTAAGTGTCACCCTCATACTATTTCCATTCTTATGGTCCATTTGAATCATGGTTGGGTTTGGTTTTTCAACCATGGGCCTAAAACTAAGGCATTTACTTGATAGTCAAAGTGGATTTTTTTAATGCATAATAGTGGGATCCACCGGAGGTGGACCACCCCTTCCGTGAATGGCTTTCACGACTGTGTAGTTGTAAACGACTTTCACGTAAAGTGAATGGCTTTCACAAACTCAGATGGTGTCTTGATTTTCTGTTGCATTCCATGAAATGAGCTCACATAATGGATGAACGGAGTGGATTTCTCACGAACATAGCGGTGGGTCCCGCCCACCATCCTTGCGCACGATCGAAATTCCCGTCCCCTTGTGGTGGGAATTGGACCGCACCAAGGTATCCTGCGGGATGGTTCGCAGGAGACCATTACTCTTTCTCTCTCTCTCTCTATATATATATATATATCTATATATATATATATAAAGAGAGTGAGAGAGAGAGAGCTGAATGCTCAGTTGCGCACCAGTTCGCATGTAACTCATGTGAACTTTTTTGAGAACTCATCATACGTGATGTGACTCCAAAATCTGAACGGTCCACATAAAGTAGCACCTCATGAAGCCCCCCGGCCCAATTTTTACTTCGATCCAAAACTTTGGTAGGCCATGAAAAATGGAAACGATTTTTAGATTAAGGTGAAAATTTGTACCTTGGGGTTTTATGGGATTCCACATCACATGGACCGTTCGGATTAGATGCCCATAACAGGTGTGCAAAGGTACTCACATGCGTAGGTGCGTAGGTGAGCATGACTTATATATATATATATAGAGTCATGCTCCCCTGTGCACCTACACACGTGCGCACCTTTGCACACATGCCATATGTGTCTAATCTGAACGGTCCATGTGATGCGGAATCTCATGAAACCCTATAAGACAAATTTTCAACCCGATCTAAAATTCTGGTGGGCCATAGCAAAGAGAAATGCAAATCAAGGGAGGAAATTGTTTTCATTTTTCATGGCCCATCAAAGTTTTAGATCAAAGTAAAACTTGGGCCTAGAGGGTTTCACGAGGTGCTGCTTCACATGAACGGTTCAGATTTCGGATCCACATCACGTATGGTGGGTTCTCAAAAAAGTTCGTACGAGTACGTACGAACTGGTTCGCAGGTGAGCGTTTCCGTATACACACACACACACTATAATCAACGTATGTAATAATTTATTAAATCATATTTGTATGAGTTTTGTGTTCTTATCATCCGTCTCAAGCTTGAATAAAGGAGGGTTGCATTTAGGTCGGCAGCCAACGCATAACTCATGACATAACTTCCATCATAAATTTAAAAAATTATGACATTCCAAACTCTTGTTGGGCGTTGGGTGCGACCCTTGATAGAGTGAAAATGACTCATCTAACTAACCTCAAATAATTGAAATAAAAATTTTCTTTTTGCATTTAATAGCTTGGATTTTTCATTCTATGGATTTTAGGAATTAAGTTTGGATTTTAACTTAAGTGGACATGAAATAAAGGAGGAGAGAACAATTATGATAGTTGGAAAGGATTGAAAATTAAGGATTTTACACATATGATCTTATCTCTTGGATTTTAAAAGGATTTTTTTTCTTTTTTTTTTTTTTTTTTTTTTTTTTTTTTTTTTTTTTTTTTTGAGAATTTTCAATTCAAGTTGGATTGATCTAAAGATTTTTCGTGGGTGTCGAACAAGATTTGCATTGAAAATCTTGGATTCAAATTCTTAACGGCTCTAAATCTATGTTGCCAAATGATACCTAAAACTTACATATTTGCTAAAAGACCTAATTTGGTGGAAATATTTGAAAATAAGTTCGGACCGATCCTTAAAATTTATTTTTTTTCTTGGCCCATTCTTGAACCACATTTCTCAAGGTATTGTAATAGGATTAGTCAGGATTACAACCATTGGATTTGGATGAGGCTTAGCAAACCAAAACCATCTACTTGAAGGGTCTTGCCTTATATGTGGATTGTTGATGATGAAACTCTTTGGTGTGTTTGGATGCCTACTCATTTTACAATTTTCATTAAATTTGCAGCAAGGTGTTGATTTGTTGCATGTACTCATATCTGGCATGTGTATGAAAATTTGAGTTGGTTGGATATGTGATGAGTAAAAATCTTAGGTACATTTTAAACAAACATTGATGCGGCTGTTAGCGCCTATCAAGAGATAAATGCATTAAAACATGTTTTTAGTGGCACCGAAACATGTCCTTAGATTGGAATATTCTAGTACTTTGATCATTTAACTCTTTTCCTTAGAACATGGATGGCCTCCTTTCCTATTGTTTTATGGGCCATCAATTGAAAGTTAATGATCATCATATTTGTTTATGCTTGATTTAAACAGGTCAAATCTAATGACTTAGAAGATGCCACATGGTAGTAAGATCTTAGTAAAAGATAAATAGAAGCTTTTTTTGGTTGCCATGATGACTGAATGTGATTAGAATATGAAAAGTCATGAATAATTGAACAAGGTTATGTCTAACTTGCTACAATCATGAGACACGTGTCAATATCTCATTCACATGACAGTATCTCGTTCACATGGCAGCGTCAACTACTCATCATAGTGGTAAGTGACAGATTCGGCTGATGCACCATAGCATCACACAAAAGAGGTCCTTATGACTAAAACTGCTTAAGGAGGAGATTAATAATAATGCTAAGTTGACTGATCGAGTTTCGCGACGCACTATACACGTTCACGCAGAGAAATAAATGCCTATCATCAACACATAGTACCATGAGAGGAGCTCTCATCCACATAACAAGAGTAGGACGTGTGCGCAACCAATAGTCAACCCATAATAAATGACTAGCACATGTGCATTGCTTGATAAGACACAACTATCTTCAGGCCAGATGGTTATTTCCACATCAGTGGGTATGAAAATCTCTCTCCAGCTATACCTCAAAAGTCTATAAATAGGAGAGATTGAAGAGCTTCAAGCTCTCACTAACCCAACACAAATCAACTTTACAACGCAATGCTATATATCTTATCTTTTTATCCTAAATTAGGAGTAGTGTAATCTAACCCGTCTACACTGCTACGCTGGACTGACTTTAACTTAGGTATAGTGTAATTCTGTTCTTTTACGCTTATATGCTGGACCAATTTAAATTAGGAGTAGTGTATACTACCAAAAAATGATCAAAGCCAACGATCGTATGGTGGTTTCTTGGTGAATCACAATAAGCCGTTGGCGAATATGAGATTTTCTTTCATCCGTCCTTCCATTTACACTAAGCTGGCTTTAGCCGTCCTTCCATTTACAACAAGCACTGGATTGCAATAATAACCTTTTTTTTTCTTTCAGTAGTGTAATTCCTTTCATCTACACTCAAGTTGTTGGACCAAGGAAGATTTAGATTTAGGGTCTCGCTATCTACATCACAACGCTGGATTGCCGAGGAATACTTTTGTTAGTTTTTATTTTTATTTTATTATTTTTTTTACACATGCACCCGCCACACACCCAGGCACGCATTAGTGGGATTTCACCACCTATGGATTTTGAACCCAATACCTCGTGTTGAAACTCCTCAGAGTCTACCACTCGGGCAAGGACTAGAACCCTAATTTTATTTTATTTAATGCAATTGAGTTTCTTCTACTTTCATATTGTCCAAATTGAATTATCTCTGCAATCATGATGAGAAGAAGTTCTTTTTATGGCTTAAAGGAAAAATAATCTATTAGAATGATGAACCATTCCTTTCATAGATCGCACAATTTCATTTATAATTGACTGAATAGACGGTCAAATTGCTTTAATGTTCGATCAGAAATGCTCACGGTCTTTCTATCTATCTTGGTACTTGAGTTCATAGGTGTTTGGTTCCAATTGAGCTGGAAGAAGCTTTGGCATGCCTGACACCGTACAGATACCTTTATTTGTGAATATCAACAAATTAACATTTTAACCACCTAAATTACCTTAAATGAAACGGTTATAGCCCTGACAATTCCTATCCAAATAGGTGGGTGGGGATGTAGTCTAATAAACCTCTCTACCAAAATCCACTCTTGGATTATTTTTTTTGCAAACTATTTGTGACCAGGAGATTTCCTGTTTACTTGCATTATGATTAAGTCACATCATCAATGCTCGCATTTAATATAATAGTCAATAATGACATGGACCAATCACAATGCTGGCAAACAAGAAATCCCTATTTATCACAGATAAAAGATTTAGATTCTTATGCAAGATGTGAAATTCTCAAGGACCTTTTGGTATGAAATTTTTTTTTTTTCAAAAAGGAAGCTTTATGGTAAGTTTCCTTCTGAAATTTCGTTGCCATAGCTATAACAAATGTTGAGGAACTAGCTATATGGTCGTACATGGGTTTTCATCATTTTTTACAAGTGGGATCCACGGATCAGTGATCTAGACCACCACCATTAAGCTTGTAGTCGTAAATCGGTGGATAAAAAGGGAAACACCACAACAGTCCACATTCAACTATGAAGAAAAGGCCAAAATTTGGTGGCTAAGATATTCCACTCAACAAAACACTAGGGACAACCATCATCCACAGTGGGTCCCAGCAAATCAATGGTGTAGATCACCGGGCGAACTCAATTGTACAAAATAAGAAACCCAAGTATACCAAAGAAAAATCCTCAGCTCGAGTATTGCATACTTACTCATAAATACATAGGCTCGTAGCATTTAAATCTCACCACGACTCATGTATCCTTCTTCATATGAGAAAGCTATGTATCACACAACCAACAAAAAGAAATTCCTGTTTTCATTCACCTATCTCTCTCAATGTTGAAAAAGACAACTATCAATATTTTCTAAGTTCGACAGAACAATTAGAATGCTACAGTGCTACATATGTTGTACTATAGGAATGCACATGCTCACCTATAGAGAATACAAGGGGGAGAGAGAGAGAGAGAGAGAGAAAGAGGTAGATAATAAATGAGAATTGGAGGGATTAGGAGGGATTAGGTGGGGCTGGGATTCATCTGGTCCTGTGCCAATTCCACTCCATGTTTGGGAAGAATGAAAATGCTTGGAATTACATTAAATGAAATTGCATTGGGTTGTGTGCTAATTTCACTCAATGTTTGGAAAGTTGTGTAGGTCCCAACATGATGTGTGGGCTATATCCACACCATCCACCCATTTATCGAGATTATTTTCGAGCATGGGCTAAAAAATCAGGTAAATCTAATGCTCAATTGGACCCCACCATAGAAAGCAACAGGGATTGAATATTTACCGTTAAAAACTTCTTTGGTACTACATAAGTCTTGGATTTATCTCATTTTTAAGTCCATGCTATACAATGAGGTTACGAAACAAATGAACAGTTTAGATATAACACATGCTTGTTATTCTCAATAATTTTAAATGATGATGAGTATATTCATTCAATGTACCACCATATTATCAACAAAGCAAGACATTAATTTTATCCCATGGTAATAGGGGACAACCCCTGCCATGAGCAATAATTATGATTTCTTGAATCCCATCCCACGTAATCCCTTCTAATTCCACTGCCCAAACTGAACCTAAGAGTGCTCATGGTTTGAACGGTGGGCAATCTATCCCCATATCTTCCTTTGTTGTAGACCACTTCAATTTTATATCACATCATTTTTTCTATAATGTCTTAACATCAGTTGAGCAATAGATGTGTAGAGAATGAATATCATGCGATAATCATGCTGGGCCACCTATAAAGCCTTGTTAATTAATACGCCTTGTGCATGCTACATACAAAGAGGACTTAAAAGGCCTTTGATAAGGAAATTAGCAATACGGTGTTTGGACCTCTGTATTGACAAATGTGAGTAAATCCAAACCATCTATTCATAAGAACATAGATTTCAAATTCTCTAATTAGTTTGATGAAAATTAGCATTTATTACTTGTAATGGTAAAATTGGGGAGAAGGCATAGGTAAGATGTGGACATCTTTTGTTAGTCCTTGGAAAACGAGGATCACCATGTGTATGTGGTAATTATATGGGTCTCATCAAGATATACGTGTTTTATCCATGTCATCCATTCATTTTGTTGGATAATTTTAGGGCACTTCTATTTATGGGTGTGTAACACCCTGGTTTTTTAGGGGCCGTGTAGGAACTCGGCTCCTGAATTCTCAGGTGCCATAGGTGCCGTAATGGGCTTTAAATTTTAATTACATTTGGATGATCTCATAAACAATTAAGAGTTTAGCAAGGCATGTAGCGTAAGTAAATCATAAAGCAGTATCGAGTGCCACTAAATATAAAAGTATCTAAATCACAAATCTCAAGTCATCTAAATAGGGAATTAGTCTCACCCATACATGACCCAAAGCGACTAGAGCTCTGGTCCATACCCCGCGGTAGGCCAAACTCAAACTAAAAGGATCCGCCAAAAGTCTGGAAGCTCCTCTTCCCTATCCTTACTCACCTCGCTCGGCTCGTCGAGCTCCGCCTCACTTGTATCTAGTAAATGGTCTAGTTGGTGTTTTAAAACACCGTCCCAGAGTGGGAGTGAATAGCTAACTCGGTGGTTACTATTATCCTTAAGTTATAACAAGCAGCAATTATATGATGAATTTAATGAAAGACATATATATTCAGAGATCCCAAACTACTCTTGTTAATGCATGAACATGTGTTATGATATGATGCATGACCTCGTAACAACACTCTCTCGAGCGACTTCGTCTAATGATTGCACATGACCAACACTCATTCATTGCGACCTCAACTGCCGAGTCACCAAATCCTATCTAATGCAATGCGTGAATAATGTTAGCCGAGTATTTAGTTAATTCCGTTCATCTAGCAGATTGGGAAACTGGTACACCTCACGTATCATTGCCCTCAACTGGTTGCGAGCCCAAGACCCTTCAACGTACGCGGCCAGGACCCCGCGATCCTTGATCCCATTGGGTTCACCATCCCCGATTTAAGTACATAGGGAGTGCTGAGAAGAGGGATCGCTCGTGGTCACTACGGGGAGGCTCGTCACCCTAACGTAGGCCGACAGCTCGAACACAATGTCCCATTCCACCATGCCCGGTTCTCGAGTCAGTGGATCGGTTTCAGATAGTTATCAATGGGCTTCAGTGGTTGAAGGGTGTTCCAGGTTCCATACAGGAGTGAGTAGACATGGTTAACAAACATAGTTAGTCAGTAAGTGGACTAGACCATGCGAGTTTAGGCAAGTACGTGATGGATGACATCAAGTACAAGCGACACATGTAGTCCAACTACTGTCGCCCATTCGCATCTACCCAAACCCGCTGGTTTAGCCACATGATGGTCCTACCAACGGACCACCTTCTCCCACTCCAGTTCCCTGACCAACCCAGGGGTTTTATATTCAATAATATTCCAACAATTCCGGATTCGCCTTTTAACACTAGTAAAATCATGCACTCACACATCAAACATAAAAATTTAGATTTTCTACAATGCAACTACTAACAAAAATACGAAATTAATGTGTGTACATGTTGAGTAGGGTTACTGACGAGATCAAGAGCTAAACATCATTCATAGTACAAACATACAATAAGGATTAATGTTAGCATAAACATACAACAAGATTCATGCAAGCACAAACATACAACATGAATTTTTACGCAATCATACATGCCACAAAGGAGGTTATACTAGAATCACATATGAGATGTACATGCCACTCCAAATCAAGCCCAATCATGTCGAAGAACAAATAACCAACACTTAGCCATTTCATGGGATTTAGGGGACCTATCATGTAGGGTCTTGACTAGGTTCTCTCTAGATTACTCAAGCATATCATCTTAACATTCATAATCATTAAACTCATAGTAGAATTGGTGTCAGGCCACCTAAGGATAATAGTTCGTACCTTGTGATGAACTGCTTGATCCACGACGCCCGTAGGGTTATGGTGTTAGGAAATCATTGTTGAAATGCCTAAATAAGCATACAAGCTTGTAAGAATTGGAAAGAATTTAACCTAAGACCTAAACCTACAACATAACTCCATACTTACTTTTAATCGTCGTCGAATCGACACCAATGAAGGACGATGTTTCTATAGAGGAGATGAGAGCGTGAAGGTGCATAAACCCTCATGCTTCCAAGCTCTCCCTCTCTCTTTCTCCTCTTTTCTCCTCTTTCTCTCTTTCTCCCTTCCTTTCTTCTAGGGCAAATTCATATGGGAGAGGGGGTGCCCAAATGAGGCCCTTTTATAATGCCAGATTTGATGTAAATGGCTCCAAGGGTTGGGTTTTTACTATATTAGTCTTATGAGAGGATTTTTTTAACCTCTACGGCTCACTACGGGGTGTACATATTGATATACACCGTAGGATAATTAGCCCTAATGATGATATACGTATAGACATGTTCGGCCCGCCATTTGGATGCGCCGATCGACAGATATAATTAGAAGTCTGTTCAACGGTCACCGATGGTCGATTGGGGCCGCGACTATATGGATATGAGCAGAGAAATATCCTTACTCCACGTGTGAAGTTTGGTCGTAAACAGACAGTCCGAAATCCTCAACTTTGCATAAGAGTGGATGACCCAATTCACTTAAGTTTCAGCTTATTCTTTTAGGGTATTTGCACTTCTCATACACTCGTCCTTTGGCTTAAGTTGAGCGGTTCTGGACAGTACCCAGGTCCAACTCCTGCGATGGACGTCAAGCCCATTAAGACGGATATTATTCTATAATTTTGGATCTAGTGGCCCACCAACGAGCGATCTAGAGTTTGTTCAGAAAATCGGGGCATTTTTGGAATTAATTAGGCATTGAAATTTCTCGTGGGCAATGATTAGGGTTTGGATTAACTATGTTCATAGTGTGACCTATTTATAATTAGTGAAAGTGGAGATTTGGTCATGATTACTCCAAACCATCGGTTTTAGGCTAAAAGAGTAACGGGGTTGATTTAGTTTATTAGTCAAGATCTGGGCCTTATCTGACTCGGCCTCAGTTAGATCTTTAATTTAGTTATGATTGTGATCCTGATTAGTTAGCGATGTGAGTAAATCGGTTAGATTTGGGCCTTATGTGAGTAAATCATGGGGCTGAACTTGATGTTCAAGTGATCGGGTGGATTCGTTGACTTCCTAACGGTTGATTAATCGGACTTGTGCAGTTCTTTACTAGTACCACCCGTGTATAAACTAACATTGAGTGCTAATGGTCAGTAAGTGATAATATAAGTTAATTGTAAAAAAAAAATAAAATTTTAGAAATCCAAAACAGTGAAAATCCAGGACGTTACAGGGTGTCACCAAGATATATGTGGTAATTCTATGGGTCTCACCAACATATACAATGATGCCCACCATTGAAACCTACGTAAGGCCCATGATGGTGTTTATTTTAGACCCAACCTTTTCATAAGGTCACAAAAACATGGATGAAGGGAAAATGCAAATATCAACTTGATGCAAAACTTTTGAAGGCCCCGGGATGTTTTTAATAGTAGGTGTTTAATCCCTACTATTTTCTGTGGTGTAATCCACTTGAGCTTTGGATCGGCCTCATTTTTTGCTCATTTCATACAGTGAGCTAAAAAAAGTGAATGAATGACAAGGATCTAACACATACATTATGGTGGCGCTCATAGAATTTTGGTTGGAAAGGCTATTGAGTGGCCCGATTTTAAGATGAAATTCTACTTATTTCCAAACATGTTTTAAAAAATAATTACATATATACCTCTAATTTATAGTAATTACAGTAAATCATTTGTTTCACCAATAATGTAAATGAAAATATGTTATTGTTCCGATTTTACTACAGGCCAATCAAACACCATAATCATTGACCATATATACATGTATTTAAAAAATAGATAAAAGAAATTGTAATCATTATACTTTTTTATAGTGTTATCCATGATCCAAATAATAACATCATTTTTTTTAATGATGATTTGACATGTAAAGTAACGTAAAAATGTTATTATTACAACATTATCATGGGTAAACCAAACACAAGAATTAATGGTAAAAAACAGCCGCTTTCAAGCTACCTGCAAAATAATTTATAATCATTGCTTATTTACTTTATATTATTATGATAATTGGTAAAATAAATAAGCCTTAAATATCCATTACATTTAGATAATTGGTAAAATAAATAAGCCTTAAATATCCATTACATTTATCCCGTACTTCTAATTTATTGCTAAATCTTAAAGGTTATACTGTTCTAAGACTAATTGTGTGGGCAAAAATGTCCAATCACTCTGGCCGTGTACATAGTAGAGATACATGGTTCTTGTAAGCCAACATGCGTGTATAAAGCATTTCATCTACATACTATATATGCACATGAATATTTTTCCAGTCAAGCTATTCTAATCCGTCTGATGGTTTCCAACACTGTTGAGCACCTGACAAAAGAACTGACCTGATTTACAGGAAAGCAGATATTAATAGTGGGACCAATGCGATTTCATCTACAAACAAAGCATTTTACCGCTTTCATATTTTTAACTCTATAAGGAAATGACCTTTGTCCTCATTTTATTGTCTAATTAATGGTATTGGGCCCCTTTCTTTTTAACCTATAAATGTTCATATACGCAAATGTGTCACTCCCGTGGAACATCTGAGCCATTGAAAAGGTTGGACACACCATAAATGTCAATTGGTAAAAAAAATTCAGACCAATCCACTCATTAGATCGGCCATTCACATCCATAAATTGGGTCACACATTGCCCGTCCGTTGATCTCAACCATCTAGCCTGCATGGTGCGTCGATCATCCTAGTTTTTGTTCCATGTAGTCTTTTATCATGCTGCTCACCTTTTGGACGGCGTGGATGTTCTACACAAGTGGCACATGCAACCTTCTATGTACCAACAACACTTCTTCAATTGATTTAGTTACCACATGGATAGGAGCATACGCACCGTTTCCAAGTTCCACTGTAAAGTGCTTCGATACTAAGATCATGGTTTGAGTGTACACGTGAGGTGTGTTAAAAAAATACACTGTTTTCACCGTACACGTGCCAGTGTCCGTATGCTGGACGTGCTATGTAGCATGAGAAAAGGTTGGCCGGGTGCCACTTCTTTTGGCTAGGATTGGCACATCAAATAGGGGAGTGGATTAGGTGAGGCCGGGCCCTAACCTAAGAAATTGCAACCCTTACCATAGGGTACCATAGGGCCTACTTGGCGTATATATTATGTATCCACACCGTCCGTCCTTTTTTTCAGATCATTTTAGGGAATTATAGAAAACAACGAAGCAGATTAATTATCAGGTGGACCATACCATAAGAAACAGTGGTGATTGAATGCCCTACCATTAAAATCTTCTTAAGGCACACCTTAATGTTTCCCCAGTGGTTATTTTCCATCCAATCAGTTGATAAGGTCACGTAAGCCTGGATGAAGGTAAAAAACAAAATCAGCTTGATTCAATACTTGTGTGGCCCATAACTGGTCAATCACCACTCTTTCCAATGGTATGGTCTACCTGATAATTGGATCTGCTTTATTTTTGGGATGTTGCTCTAAAATGATCCAGAAAAATGAATGTATGGTGTGGATTCAGAATACATGCATTAATGTGGAACCCACGATAAGGTCCGCACTGTCTTGGGTGAGTATAGGGGTATCACCTAATCCACTTCCATCAAATAGATAGGTGGGCAGGTATTAATGGGTTGGTGCAAGTCAAATCACTTTCAAGAAAGACACGTCTGGCAATGTAGTAGTCTTTGTCTATGTGTATAAGCTTCACGGCGTGCGATGGTTGTAACAGGACAACCATCTCACAGCATAGAGCTTGTACACATCTCATGGGGTCACCTCAGTGGTAAACTCTGAGGTGTTTTAACAAAAGGGCTTGGGTTCGATACTCGTTGGTGGTGAAATCCCACTACAGCGTGTGCAGGTGTATGTGTCGGGTGCGTGTGTAAAAAGAGAAAAGGGACATCTCATGCTTGATTTTTTTTGGCAGTAACGCGATGAATTTTGCATCATCAATAGACAATCACAATCTCCATACTTCTACATCATTAATGGAATTGAATGAGAATGTGTTACACATTTTCATTAACTTTAAATTCCAAGAATTTGTCATATCAAGCATTGTGTGAAACCATTATAGCCAAGCAATTGACTTATAAGGCTCAAATAAGTACAAGGTTTCATTTATCAATTGCTACCTTTCAGATCTTAATAGAATTGCATTTGGTTTTATTCAGTTTAGCTAGCCTAATTGTTTCATGTCGCAAGTTGATTGATAAGACAAGTTATGAAATCAGGCTCAAATTTCATGCAGTCTCCAAATTGTATTTGGAAAGCCTTCTTAATGGCTTGATTTTTGAGATCTCTTCATCTGGGATGGGTATCTCAAATAAATGGTTTGGATGGATGTCATGAATGCAGTGAGGTCCATAAAGATCATTGTCACCATAGTTATGCTGGAAACATTATCATTAAAACATATCTTATATTTAAATATGGTTGGAAAAAGGTAAAATATAAATTTTCTTTTCTACCAATTGATACAAGTACAAGGTGTGGTGCCTTGTTTATGGAGGCCTATCTTCCTTGTGAAAGTTTTGGGTCTTTAGAGGCAAAACGATTATGTTTAGGTTATTTATTTAGTCCGAGTTTCATCAAGTCAAATCGACAAGGTGTGTTAGTAAAAACTAATTGTTTATTACAATTGCATTTCTTTCATTATAGATTGATGTTATGTTATTATTAATTCTACTATAAACAATATTCACACAAATATGCCTTGTTGAGAAGCTTTTATTAATATAGAAAACAAAATTACCTTTCAAGATGTGGTTTTTCCAAATGTCCATGGTTACAATTCTTAAGGAAAAATATTTAATTAAAAGATTTTAAAAAATTTAATTACATGGTACAAAATAGTGAATGCAAATGATGTATGAGAGTTTAATCTATGGTCCTTCGTCTTTAAAATGCCAGATCATTGATTAGGGTGAGGTATAAATGATAGCCTTTGGTGTTTGGGTGTTCCGTAAAGTTAATTGGGCGTTGGAATACTAATAAATGATGCTTATCATGTATCTTGAGAGGCACCGACTTCAAATAAACATGTAACATTATAAAACTTAAAAGAGTTGGTCTCACATTATAGGAGATGTTTGGTAAAACTTAGTTTCACCACTTATCACTAAAATAGGTTAGTTTTAATGATTTTCCTTGATTAAGAGCGTTTGATAAATCTAAAGTATTAAGCGCTTAATTTGGGTTTTCAAAAATTATGATATTATGAAGTTTTCCACATTTCACTTAACACTTAACATGGATTTTTTTTAACGACTACTTTACCCTTTTTATGACTTCCATGCAAGCTTAGCTCATTGTGCATGATAGAAACCGTAGTAACATGCCAAAGTTCTTCACCCTTATCATGATGTATGTGTTATATCCACACCATCCATCCCTTTTGCTGAATCATTAGACATGAGCCAAAAAGTGAGGTAGCCCCAATGCACAAGTGGACCACACTAGAAAAACCTGTATTGATAATGATGTATCCTATTGAAACCTTCCTAAGTCCCACCATGATGTTTGTCTTCCATCAAGTTTGTTCATAAGGTTAAATAGATATGGATAAAGGGAAAATACATATATCAGCCTGATCTGAAACTTTTATGGCCCCATAGAAGTTTTCAATGGTAGGCGTTCAATCCCCACTATTTTCTGTGGTGTGGTCCAGCTTTAGACTTGCCTCATTTTTTCCATTCGTGCCCTAAAATGATCTGACAAATTGGTCGATGTGAATATATCACATACATCATGGTGGTGCCTATAGAACTTTGCCATGTAAACACCGGTACCTACTTGTGCCATGTACTAAAGAAGTAAAATCTAGTAGATGTATTGTTATCAGCTATTACATTAACGAGTATTTTTCTGCGGAACCCACCTCGATGTATGTGCTATAATCCAAGTTGTCCATCAATTTTTCTGATGCAGGGATGAACGTGATGAGGATAAATACTCCGAATCCATGGAGCTTCTCTGGACTCCTCACAAAGACTTCTCGAATCCACGAGGAAAGAAAGCAGAAAATAGAAATAAATTCTAATAAATTCGAAATTGATTAATTGATGACTAAAAACGAGTTCACGACCCTTTAAATAGGGGTACCAAGCAATGGGAAAGAAATCAGAATCAAACTACAACTAGAACTCTTAGAATCCGTGACTTACTATAAATAGTAAACTTACTATTTATAGACGATCATGATGTCTACTAGTGTGCAAGGTTTTCGCCAAAAATAGTAAGTGTCCTTTTTGGCTTTACCAAACCGTTCTCCTAATTATTCTAAGCTCTTTTCACGTTGGGCGTAGCTCCTAAAGCATGACAAATGAAGAGTTATAATCAAACTAAAACTTACTATTTATAGTAAAAACGAAATTAAAGCAGGGAAACGACCGTCGATCCAGGGGATTTTCACAATTCCAGGCGGCGAAACCCCACATAGCTGGGTTGGTTGGCTAAAGTAGCTCGTTCTACCCCAACATCATATATTTTACGTTAGCTAACTCATTCCGGATTGTGAGATACGCCTGATCTAAGGTCCGACGGTTCGAATCACTTCTGTCGTCGACCGGGCCTTTTCTGATCCATCTTGGCCATGAAACTGTCCGCGACCCGCTCTACATCATTTTCCATTTCATTTTAGGGCATGGTCCAAAAAATGAAGAAAATCTAAATCTCAAGATAGGAAATAGTGGTAATTGAATGCCCACCATTTAAAAACTTCTTAATAGTTTTTTTTTTTTTTTTTTTCTTTTGTGGTGTAGTCCACCAACTACGTGAAAAACGTCTAAATTTAATGGCCTAAATCCATCAAATTTTCAGAAATTCAATGGATGTGACCATTGAAAATGATCTTGGAATATTTTGAAGTTAAAAATGAAATTCGACGGCTTGAAACCGTGTGATTATTTTCATTGGTTCGGAGGATTTGTCGAATGAAAATCTCGGCGAAGACCTAATTTGACGATCTGAAGCCGTCATTTGGGCTGAAATTTTTTAAAAATTGATGGCTCAGGGCTGTCGAATTTTATTTGGCTATTGAAAATAAAAACAAAATTTGGTGAATTTGGAGCCTCAGGGATATGGCTATGCACTTACACATAATAAACATATTTTATATTATCTAAAATCATCGTAATCTACTGTACACCTTATAAACACATTTATTAATCTAAAATCATCATAATAAAATAAAATATAATATAATATCTCAATTTTAGATTTGTTGTTTTTTTTTTTTTTTTTTTTCTTCCATGGACATTCAGAGATAGCACAAACTCATAAATTAAATGTAAAGTAAAATGTCCAATAAAACAACTAAAATAATTAAATTCATAGTATGATAAGTAAAAGATATGAAATAATATAGAATTTTTTTCTGCTCCCTGCATCTACTAACTTTGGCATTTATCTTTAGGAGAACATTTGTTAAGTATTGGCCATTGACTCTCTGTGGTCCAATGCATTAAGTATCCAAATTCTGAAAGGTTCTTTTTCTCCCATGGACATTAAGAGATGCCACTAAATCATATATTAAATGTAAATGGTTCAATAAAATAATTGAAACAATTAACTTCATAGTATGACAAATACATGATATGAAAGAACATACATTTACAAACTGATCCTCGCATTTTCTTATCCTAGCATTTTTCCGTGAAAGAAAATTTGTCAGGTACTGGCCATTGACTCTGTGGTGTGATGCATTAGATATCCAAATTCTAAAATGTTTTTTTTTTTTTTTCTTAATACGGACATTTAGAGATGATAGAAAATTTATACATTAAATGTAAATTAAATGGTCTAATAAAATAGTTGAAAAAAACTAAATTCACAGTATTACAAATATATAATATAAAATAATATACAATTTCTTTCTGCTCTCGCATCTACTAAGATGATGACAAAGACTCCGTGTATTACAACGAGCAAATAAGTTTATATAAGCAATAAAATTAAATTACTAAGGTCATGACATAAAAATTAGAATGGTCATTTTAATAAAATCATTTTATCATGCTAACATTTCTTCTTTGTTTGTGAATATATATATATATATATATATATATATATATATATATATATATATATATATATATATATATATATTATATTTTTTCTACCTTTTGGCAGCCTTCTTAAGTCTTAATAAATTTGTAGTTAACTCTCTAATAAAATTTTGTAACTTGTTATTAAGATGCAGACTAGCACTGTAAGTAGTCTATATGAGAGTTTGAGTTTTTTTTTTTTACTTGGCTCTCAATAACCAATGAGAGAGTTGCCTACATACTTATCAACGTGATAAGATCAGGTCACTGTAGTTCATCTTTCTCTTTTCCCAAATGTGCCTTTGAATTTTTCTGGCTACCGATTTAAAGACTGTTACAGTTGATGGCGACGGTGAATTTGTGGTGGAAGACATCGACCATTTTTCAATGAATGAATGAATGATAAGCACTATTATCATCTGTTTTATCAGCAGAAGATAATCAATGATATCAACCACACATCTACCATTAAAATAAACTCTACTTAGCTTCAAAATGACAACTTGAAACTCAAAGATACGCTTGGAAAAAGAGAACAAAAATCCAAACATATCTAATCCAAAATCATAAATTCATAACCCACCGAACACCTGATAAACACATTTTATATAATCTAAAATACCACAATCCACTATTTTTTTTTCTTTTTCAAATCAAATATAATACAATACATTTAAAATATATCCAAAATTTGAAAGATTCTTTTTTCTTCTACAATCATAAAGAGTAGATGCAATATGTAACATATAAAGTCTTACAGGCAATACATATGCATAGTGCTCTTTCTAAACTATCTTATATCCATTCATGTGGGTTAATATTCATCTACCTAGTGCTTGGAAACGAAGATGCCATGTAGCAATCCTTTAGTGACTGCTTGAGTGAAACTAGTATCGAATTCTATATTCATTTTCTGATCTTCACAACCCCTGATTATAGATAACCATATTATGTGATTAGTGGCTTGGATCATCATAACATGAACAACAAGTATATAAAATTTCATGCAAAAAATATATAATAAAGTACAATTAAACTTATTATTCAAGTCTATTTTAGTAATAGAAGTGAAGAGAAGATAAGAAAATTAAATTCTTCATGTTTTTTTTTTTTTTTCAACACAACATATTTTAAATGATTGCCTGAA
Source organism: Magnolia changhungtana (assembly GCA_030180095.1). Classification (NCBI taxonomy): domain Eukaryota; kingdom Viridiplantae; phylum Streptophyta; class Magnoliopsida; order Magnoliales; family Magnoliaceae; genus Magnolia; species Magnolia changhungtana. Next base: position 465,034 of record JASAUF010000604.1, read on the forward strand.
ATAAAAAAAATTTATGAACATTATTTTTGTTTATATGCAATAAGAAAGATTATATAAAATATGTATTCACATCAATAGTACTTGGATTAATCTAATCATTTAAGTGGAAATTACTTTCATTCTTTTATTAGACTATCTGTAACTAACGAGAAAGCTGTTTACATACTTATCATCATGTTAAGATTAAATCACTGTAGTTCATATTCATTTTCGTACCCATCTTTTGACTAAATCTGTTAACTCGTTTAATGCAACATACTAAATTTCATTATTATCTTGTATGACATCTTCTCGTAGTGTTAATGTTAAAGGGCTTACATTCATCTTTGCCACAAAAAGTAATGGATCTTTATAAGTATTGACATTCTAGTTTAATCTCTTTGAAGCTTCTAAGATAACATGCCAAGAAGTCATAGGACTATTGTGATCTTTACAATAGAAGACTTGACTTGCTTGTCATGCAAGAATAAATGCTCGTCATTTCTTTAGTATTTCTCATTAACTTCTTTAAATTAATATATATCAAATTCATCTCTAGATCAACTAAATACCCATTCGAGTCTCTTATATGCACTCAATCGTAATATGTGACTCTTTCCTTGAAGTCAATGTAGTCTAACTCAAGTATTTGTTTAACAATATTGTATTAAGTGACTTTTTTATCCAATAGACTAGTATCCCTAACACATTATCTGAAACTAGTTACCACCTTCATAGAGATCTTAGAGTTTTATATCGATGAGTTCATTTCATATTCCGACGTATAGAAAATATATCCATTAACAACATAAGCGTTGTATGAATTAGCCTTCTAATTATAAACTCTTGATGTGTGGCTTAAGCACAAGACTTTAAATGTGTTCTTGATATTTCCTATGAATTATAATGTGAATGCGCTTTAGAGACATAAGCATACATATGCGCACATGTAAATTTCATATAAATGGTAAAGATTAGATGACAACATACTTCTACCATTCGAAATTCAAAATAGACTACCAGAATACCATTTTCGCATTCATTGGTATTGCACTAGAGTAAGAACGTAAGACTTTCCATTTTTATTGATAGTGTATGCAAGTTCACCATTGTCATCCATGAACGTTCTGCATCATCGTTTGTGTCTTCTTAATATTCCTAAACCATCAAACATGTAATGCATGGAATACATCATTACTTTTTCTATGAGATAACATTCAATGATAGAAATCCTAAAAATATTTGATTCACTATGTAGCATTTATAACTTTTAATCATCTTAATAAAAATTATAATAATTAGATTATGTTTAAAATGATTTATAAAATATTGATATATTTGATTAAATAATTTCTTAAAAGGATACATCTATTGATATCAAACGGGTTCCTAAGCACCTCCTCCACCAAGTGCACAAGTACATATATTATAGAAATAAAAAATGTAGGAGGAAAGTACTTTTCGAAGACATAAATCATTTTCCTAATGTAGATTTTCATTTTTCATAACACCTTACGGTCAATAAAATTCAAACATAAGATATTAAAAAATATTAAAAGTCATCAAATAATGGCATGTAATTGCTTCTATTGATGTGTCGTAAGAATATGCATTAACAATATTAATATTACTTGCATAAGAATGTGGTAATAAAATGACTTTAGGTTTTTTAGTTGAAGTTGTCATAAGCTCACTTATATTTCCAGTTTGAACTATACCTAACAGAAACCTTCAAATAGTACAACATTTTTTATATTAATCCTTTCTCCTATCGAGATAATTTATAATAAGCTTTGGGTAAAACTCAGTGTCGTTAATAGTTACTGGACGCAATTGTTTCTTTATCTTCATTTCTTTCAGATCCAAATGGACTTGACAACATTGTTAGTTTTATCTTTTGTGTTTATTGTTGAGGGTCAAATATTGTATATTAGACCCTAGTTAATGCCTGAATTTACGAACATAGTACTGTTTAACGGCCCGATTTAATCGTGTTTGTGATGCAGATTATATTTACGAACTTGGATTGAAATAGGATGCTAAAAGCATAGATTTAATGGTAATGAGTCACCAAGGCAAGGGACAAACCCCAGGGGACCAAGATCGACGGATTTGCATGCCAGAGATCTGAGAAAATCGAGAAACTGAAGCTCAAGTGGCTTGAAAGTCAGCCAGAATATAAGATCACAGAGTTTCCACCATTTGTTCGGCTCAAAACTTCATACATAGACTGAGGACCATAAATTAACTGTACACGTCGAATTTTAGCCATTGGATCCTTGCGGAAGTGGCCAAACGGATAGATCAGCCACCAAAATCCTGATTTGGGGCCCACCCGATATCTGCATATCCTTCAATTTTGTTCTCAACCCCTTAAATTGGATGGGGAAGAGGATGAACAGAGTAGATTTATCATGAACATCATGTTGGGACCCACCTGGAGAGTGTGCGTGTGCATAGCACACGTGCACACTCCGTGCGCTAAAACAGGGAGACGAGTCAGTGGACGCTAACCCGTCCCTTTTCCTCTCTCGCGCAGGAAGCCTCTAGTGGCAGCAAAAAGGCTGGCCAGTCTTGACTAGTGGGCCCTACCGATCGTCCATATGGATAATCAGACCCGTCCATTCACTCCAAAGGGAAGGCAAGACCCTCACCTAGCTTTCCGTTTTATCCCATACACATGTACACACGTGAATTGTCAAAAAATACAGGATGAACGACGAGTTGAGTTAATACAATGAACTGCACCAAAACTCGACCAAAACTACTCATTTCTAACTAAAATTTCACCAGGAATCCAATAGACGGAGTGGATTTTGCTAAAAACATCAATGTGGGGCCCACCGAGCATGTCAGCGCAAGAAAATTCGCAGGAAGCCCGCGTCCGTGAAAACCGGCCGCAGTGGGGCATTGTACGACCCATATGATGGTCGGTTGGATGATCTGAACCATCCAAAATATTAGGCAGGGGATCTTTACCCCAACCATGGAGCAAGAATGGATTTCTTGGCTGTGTATCATCCAAAAATCTCGTTGAAACGCAACTCAGCTTGTGTTTTTCTGCTATTGCACACGTGAACCGACTCCAAACCGGTCTTGCTCCTTGTTACTATAAAAGGAGAAGGAGAGAGGACGTGTGAGGGACTATCTGGGGTAGCCGTGGAGGCACCTTGTGAGCTTAGACATAGGAAAAAAGAGAGGGAGAGAGGGTAGACGGCCATCAACGTGGAGTTTTCCTTTTCCTTTTTCTCTTTAATTTCTTTATTTCCTTTGATGTTTTAAGAGACTTTAGTTGATCATGTCCATGGTTGGTTGAACCTCTTACCTAGGGCTAAGAGGTGAAGCTTGTAGCATAATTAGGATGATTGTTTTGCTTTAATTCATGTTTTATGGATTCACTTGGATTTTAGTTTGATTATGAAGGTATACTTTTAGTTTTTAATGGTTTGTTGTGACTTAAATTACAATGGATCTGCGATAGCTTTAAGTATGTTTTCCATTATTAAGATTATGAAATTAGTAAGACCCGTTGTTCACCATCGTCCCATGGGCATGGTAGTGTGACGGAATCCTTCTTAACTTTCACAATTCTCTTATGATTGCCTGTGAGATTGGTAAATTGTTGTTGTTTGCCATCGTCTCTTGGGCATGGTTAGGTGACAAAATCACTTCCAAATCTTCACCATTCTTATCTATTAATGATGAGATTTACCAATTGGATAGGATAAGACTCTGATTCCAGTTGTGTCATTGAATCAATGCAAGGTAACTTTCTGATTGCTACAAGTGGATCCTTGGCACCTTAGTTCCCACCTTTAATTTCATTAGTTTTACTCACTTTAATCACAACTATTCCCTTAATTTCCCTTGGTTTAAATTTCATCTTCGCCTAGTTCTAATTTGAATTACTTTCAGATTATGTATAAGGTTCAGTCCCTGTGGATTCGACCTCGGTCTTACCGAGTTTATTACTACATCACAACCCTATACTTGGGTTATGAACATTTATCACTATTGTAAGGAGGTTTTCAACCACATTTTTTTAACGTGCATCATATCTAGATTATGATAACGGGCAGATCTTATATAATTGATATGATATATAGTTGCTAGAGAACTATAAAAAACAAACATGCCCTAAGTAAGATCATGTACAATAATTAAAATATCGACTTATGCACCTTCCAGTACGGTAAGTCAAAGAAGATCGATTTCTTCGACAATGAAATCTCATCATTTGCAGATCTTTTTCGCTTCTTGGTTGCCACATTTTCAAAATTTGCTTGAATAGTTTCTAACTTAGATAATAATTCAACGCCGCTCGAATCGACTTTTCATGTTCTTCTTCCAACTAAATTGTGATTTCTAATTTTTAAAATGATGCTTTGCATCCATTAGGTATTTTATGTGCCCCATGCACGCAAACTCTCTCCATATTTTAGTTATATTAATTCTGTCCCTTCGCTATACACATGACATTCATACTTTCTTGTGATCCTACATCCCAACATATGTCTGTACGTTAGAAAATCATAAGTAGCTCATAAAAGGATTGCTTTCGTAGTAAACATATTCTTATTGGTATCTAATGACATATGTTTCAGTTATGGTGAACCACAAATCATACAACTATGTAATCAATGGTTGTAAGTAGATGTCAATATCATATCCTGAACTATTTTTCTGAGAATCAATAGTATTAACATTGTAAGCTCCTTCCGCATACATAAATACGAGAGTTAATTGCTTGGATCAATCATAACATGCCAATAACTGTGTCAATTATTTTTGTTACCAAAAGGATTGAATCACTTTGTTACAAATCATAACTAAATATTATATGCCTCCTTGATGAAAGGGAGGACGTGAGCTCGAGCACCATCTTCCTCAAGAGGATTAACTATTCTGAATCAACAGAACTTCTCTGGACTCCTCACAGAGACTTCTCGAATTCACGAGGAAAGAAAGCAGAAAATAAGAATAAATTCTAATAAATTTGAAATTGATTAATGAATCATTGATAATTCTCTAATGTGTCTCCTTACCTCCTTACACCATCAATAAAGAAAAAATAAACTAAAATTCATAATTACCAAAAATAGCAAAATTCTAACTCCAATAAAAATCCTAATTCTAATAAAACTCATCTAATGCTTAATTTCTAAAAATAGAAATTTCAAATAAACTTTCTCTAGAAGAGTCCTAGTATAATTAAAAGTTATTTCTAAAAAGAAAGAAAATCTAAAACTCTAAAAATAGAAAAAAATATTAAAAAATCGAAATTACTAAAAATAGTAAAAATTTCCTAAAAATTCATTTTTAAGCTGAAAGCGCGCGTTTTCTGACGAAACGGACAGATGCGACCCACCTCGTAGGTCAGTTCACCTCGGATGGCTTGTTTCAGTAAAGATTGATAGGTTATGCGCCCTGTAACAATACCCGGATCAAAAGTTATGATCAATTTACAGTTTATCTTCTTTTGGCCCAACCATGTTAGGAACGTATCTGTGACACGTTCTACATCACTTCTCAGCAAAGTCTTGTCATTTACGATCCACTCCTCTCCAATAAGTAGAATCCACTAGATGACGCATGAATGTTATGCTTCCGTATTAGATCGCACTCGCATGCTATTTCATTTTATTTGCAATCCATTGTACATTATAAAATCGTTTTAACTATGCTTTTAGCGAAAAATATCGTAACACCATCTGCAGTATACATTTGATCATTGACATCCTTTTATTTACCGATTTTCATTTGCTCTCACTGCACTTAGGACAACTATCGTTATGTTCATAATCTCTTTAATACAGTATGCAATCATTACAACAGATATGAATAAGCTGGTACTTCATTTACAAAGACTTAATCATTTTCTCCACAGTGTAGGTACTCTTTTGTCAAGTGCTTTCATATGGCATCATCATTTGCGACAACTCATCAAAAATCTTGTGGGACCATTGATATCTAATTCTCATGCTCAACAATTCAACTGTAACTGACAGTTTTGTATTCTCTTCTCAACAAGACAAATATAAGGGTTTTATCGCATCCTCAATCATATTCCTATATTGAATATCCTCTACCGAGTCATCCGGAACTTGAACATTATTTTCATCATGGCATTCATCCATGCCTATAGCTTCAGATGTTCGTGATCGTCAAATCATCCAAGTGTGTCATTTACCATATCGGCCATCCTTTGAAAAGTATCCTTGCCATGGTAAATTTAGTTCATGTAAGATGGTTTAATACTGTAATAGATTAAATGTTCCAATTTTTTTATAAGTTTGTTCCTTCCTCCTGCCATATTATAACATTCTGTACAAGGACAATAATAATGATCATTACCTCCTAAGCGATGACGATTTTGACTTAACTATGTAATGAATGACAATACACTTTTTATGTAATCCTCTGATATCTTAAGTTTTAAAATCCACTCCTTATTTGAAACTGTAGACGTTGATGACATTATCTGCGAGTTAAGAGATATGGGTCTGTAAAAATAAAGAGATTAAAATATTGGAGAAGTAAAACCAAAGGCCACATTACTCATATTTTAATTTTTAGGTTTTAGACACTAACTTGGAACTTATCATATTGGAATTTGTTAAGCATTATAAATCTTATAAAAGAGCAAGATCTGATGAGTTAGAAGTTGTAGCTTATAAAAAGAAATATTTAGACATATTATGAAATTCATTAATGGTATCTTGACGCAGGGATGAACATGATGAGGTCGATCACCGCCTTCCTCAAGGATAACTACTTCGAATCCATAGAGCTTCTCCGGACTCCTCATACAGACTTCTCGAATCCACGAGGAAAGAAAGTAAGAAAATAAAAATAAATTCTAATAAATTCAAAATTTAATTGATTCATTGAAATAAATGAGTTCACAACCCTTATGAGAGAAATCAGAAGTAAACTATAACTAAAATCCCTAACATTCATAACTTACTATAAATAGTAAATTTACTTTTATAGTAAGTGTCCGATGTGGCTTAACCATGTTATTTTCCTAATTATTCTAAGTACTTTTCATGTCGGACACAACTCATAAAGCTCAATGGATGAAGAGTTATAATCAAACTAGAACTTACTATTTATAGTAAAAATGGAACTAAACATGGAATTCGGCCGTCGATATGATAGAATCTAGCAAATTCGACATGGGCAACCCGGCTTGCCTAAAGTAGCTTGTCCTACCCCAAAATCATATATGGTACATCGAGTAACTCATTCCGGTTTGCGAAATATGCCTGTTTTAAGTTTCTGACGGTCATGATGAATTATGCTTTTGATCGGACCTTCTCTTGTCCATCTTCGACATGAAAGTGTTAGTGATCCACTCTACATCAGTCCCCTCCACTTTAAAAGAACTTATCCTCGATTTCTCGTCATGCTTCGGTTTATGATACTTGGTCTGGTGTGCCATAACGTACCTGGATCAAAAGTTATGATCAATTTACGGTCCACCTTCTTTTGGTTCAACCATGCTAGGAGTGTATCTGTGACACATTCTACATCAGACCCCTTCACTTGAAAAAAAACTCGTCATCGAGTTACTCAAGGGACTTAGTTCAAGATTCTGAGATTACTTTTGATGCCGATGTTTATTAGCCCTTTTCTTGTACTTGATATTAGGCTCTTGAGTTGACACAATAAGTGTACTCATGCTTTCCTTGACTTGGCTAGTATGAATCAGTTCCTTCACTTCTGCCTTCAAGATCTCACATTCTTTCTGATAATGTGGGCAATTAGGTAGACTTATCCCTCTGACAAGATTAATGTGATTTTGTATATCTCGTATGAGAGGTAATTTATTAGGGAGTTCATCGAGCACAATCTTTTTGAACTCCTGCAACACTAGTTTCAAATCCCCTAGGGTGATCACATGCTCCATATATTCTTTCTTTTCAACTAATGCATATATATCTCTTATTTCCTCATATTGTTTAATAAAAGCCTGTTCATTTGTGAGAGACTGTTCCTCCATTTTAGAAGTCGTGGGTTGGCTCTTCACTCTCACAGGGAGAATGCCCATCTTTCTACCATCTTTAGTAAATTTAAATATGTTATCATTACCTCTATGTGTAGCAATAACATCAATATTATTTTGTCATCATCGACAAAGTAACATATGACAAACTTCCATGTCGACTACGTGATAAAGTACTTGATCCTTATAATTTTTACCAATTGAAAATGAGACAGTGCATTGTTCGGTTACCTCTATTTTGTTGACCTCCTTGATATATCCAATCATGTACGGAGATGGATGCTTTTCTGTTTTCAGTTGTAACTTTTTTATTATTATTTTCGACATGAGATTCTCACTGTTCCTAACATCGATGATCACATTACAGACTTTTTGACTGACAGTACACCTCGTTCGAAAGATGTTGTCTCGTTATAGTTCTAATTTTACTTTTGGCACGTATAACGGCTTCCTCACAATCAAAGTGGTGGCCTGCGATTTACCATCATCCGATGGTACTCTACAGAAATCAAGGTTATGTCGTACAACGACCATGGGCGGTTGAACATTGGTTTGAACTCGGGGAGGAATTAGCTCATCTGTAATACGGTTAAGGGTTTCCTGCAGCCCTTGCTCTCCTGGTGGAAAGCTTCCATTCTTTTCGAAAGATAAAGAATCCTTATATCACCGTTCATAGGATTTTGATTCACACCTTCGTTATTTTCCATTCGCCCGAGGGGAATCCTCGCTTTAATACCAATTGATGCAGGGATGAACGTGATGAGGTCGATCACTGTCTTCCTCAAGGATAAGTATTCCGAATCCATGGAGCTTCTCTAGACTCCTCACAAGATAATTACTTCAAATCTACAAGGAAAGAAAACAAGAAAATAGAAATAAATTCTAATAAATTTAAAATTTAATTGATTGATTGAAATAAACAAGTTCACAACCCTTTAAATAGGGATACCAAGCAATGTAAGAGAAATTAGAAGCAAACTATAACTAAAACTCCCTAAAATTCATAACTTACTATAAATAGTAAATTTACTTTTATTGTAAGTGTCCTATGTGGCTTAACCACGTTATTCTCTTAATTATTTTAAGCACTTTTCATGTTGGACACAACTCCTAAAGCGCAACGGATGAAGAGTTACAATCAAATTAAAACTTACTATTTATAGTAAAAACGGAACTAAACATGGAATTCAGCCATCGATATGATAGAATCTCGCAACCCAGCATAACTAGGTTGGTTGGCTTAGGTAGCATGTCCTACCCCAAAATCATATATGGTATGTTGAGTAACTCATTCCGGTTTGCGAGATATACCCCAAAATGACTTCTACTTCTGATCAGGCCTTCTTTGGTCCATCTTGGACATGAAAGTGTCCGTGACCCGCTCTACATCATATCTCTACCTAACTAACTAAATTAATCACCCATCCAAGACTGGATAGATAATAATGCTTTCTTGTTATCGTTTAAATTCCCATGTTGAAATTTTGATAATATTTCCTAATGTCTCTTCAGTTGGTATTGCATTTAATTCCCATATCAAGTGTATAGACAATAAAATAAATGTTTAAAAGAACAACTTAAATCTTTAAACCCTAAATTCGAAACCCACACACTTAGACCGTCAACACTAGACCCTGAACTCTATGCCTTATCATAATCATTAAACTTCTAACCTTAAACCCTAACACATAAATCATCTTTAAATATTAAAATTGGAAATTTTCATTTTAAAATTTTCATAAGTATAAAACAAATAATCTACCAATATCTACTATATACTAATAATATACAAGTAATATTGGGACAACATACCACAAGCTATAAGAATATTATATCTCCTTATAAAATGAATCCTTCGGGATAACATTATATATATATATATATATATATATATATATATATATATATATAATATTTATTATTTGATTACTTCATACATCACCATTTCAAATATAAATATGCAAGTAAAAAAATAATGTTTAAAGGAATAATCTAAATCTTTAAACTGTAAAACCAAATCTCTAAATTTGAAATCCTAAACCCTAAACTGTCAACACTAGATCCTAAACTCATAAATTCTATGCCTTACTATAATCCTTAAACTCTAAAATTGAACAAACCAATTTCTAAATTGTCACAAGTGTAAAACAAATAACATACTAATATCTACTACATACTAGTAACATACAAGCATTATTGGGGCACCATTCCATATACTATAAGAATATTATGCCCCCCTATAAAATGAATCATCTAGGATAATATATATATATATATATATATATATATATATATATATATATATATATATATATATATATATATATATATTTGATTACTCCATATATCACCATTTCAAATATAAATATGCAAGTAAACCTTAAACCCTAAATACTAATTTCTAATCCTAAACTTTTAAGGCTTACCCTAAACCTTTTCAAAATCTCAAACCCTAAACTCTTAACACTAAACTCTAAGCCCTAAACCATAAACCACATACACTAAATCCTAAATTTCAAACACTATAACTAAATCTTATATCCTTTAACCCTAAAAAGTAACCTTATATCATTTAAACCTAAACCTTAAATACTAAACCACTAAAAATAAGTTACTTTTTCTACTTATAACAATAAATAAGTAACTTAATTGAGATAAGTAAGTTTGGTTTATGATAAATTATAAGTATATATATATTATATATATATATATATATTTTATTTAAAGTTACTTTATCACTTCAGTTTAAAAAGTCGAAATTAAGATAAGCTACTTAAGGCATAAGTAACTTATCTTAAGTGAAAATCCAAACACCCCCTTAGGGCCCATTTGGATAACACCAAATAAGTTACATTTTCTACTTATAATAGTATATAAGTAAGTTATTTGAGATAAGTAAGTTTGGCTTATAAACAATTTTAAGTAGCTTTTTTATTTAAAGGTACTTAATCTCTTCAGTTTAATAAGTATTAAAGATAAGCTACTTAAGGCATAAATAGCTTATCTTAAGTAACTTAAGATCCAAGCACCACCTTAGGGCTTCTTTGGATACCATCAAATAAGTTACTTTTTCTACTTAGAATAGTAGATAAGTAACTTATTTGAGATAAGTTTGGTTTATGATAAATTATAATTAATAAATAGCCTTTTTATTTAAAGTTTATTAATTACTTTAATTTAATTAGTAGAAATCAAGATAAGCTACTTAAGGCATATGTAGCTTATCTTAAGTTAAGATCCAAACAAAAAGATGAATAAAGTTATTGATTGAACCGATTTTTATGTAGATAATCTTGACTGTCCATATTAAAGGTTAAAGGTCATTGATATGGACAATTTTAAGTAGATTTTTTAGTCTTGAAAATGATCCTAATTTTGACATATCAAGAGCCTAACTACTGGTCCAAATGAATAGAATTTATGGCTAATAATCTGTACAAATTAGACATTTTTCATGACCTGTATTAGGTCCAGATTGGGTGGCCCACCTTGGACATCAAGCCTTACCATCAAACATGTATTCTATATAATATATAGATAGTAGTTCAAATTTTAAAATGAGAAATGATCAAGCTATGGGCCCTACTCATACAAACTGAAAAGTATTTCAGAGTGAGAATTGATTAGATACAACACTTGTATTAAATCTAAAACATGCATTCTTTTCGCCAACATGTCATACATGTTAGATATCCAACCGTTGTAGAGGGTGGGCAAAGAAATGATTATCACTTGAGACAAGTGTCGTCTATATTTTGCAATCAATTAGAGTATTAAAACCCACACACTCCAATAGTGGGTCGAACATACTGTTGAAAATGGGATAGATCTAAGGTTTAAATGGACCCCACCATCCATCAGGGTATTAAATCCAAAATGGGGCAAATTTAAGGTTTAAATAGACCCTACCACTTGGGCCAGTAGTTATTAAAAGCCTACTAGGTCTAATGAGCTAGGGTTAGGGCTTACCGAGAGAGAGAGAGAGAGAGAGAGAGAGAGAGAGAGAGAGAGAGAATCGAAAATTTACCGATAAAGAGCATCGATCATCAAGGGGTTAAAGGGGGGGGGGCTAGAGGAGTAGGGTAGCTTTTTTGTCCAATTTTTTTATACCTAGTTTTAAAAATTCAACGGTATTTGCCGTTGAATAACTAGAACCATATTCGATGTTAAATGCCATTGAATTTTTTCATCAATTTTCATTCATTTTCATATAGTGGCTTGAGCCTTAAATTTACCTCAATTTTGGGCTAATGTCTCAAAATGATCCGACAAAATGGATGGATTGTGTGGATATAATACATACATCCTAGAGGGCCCTATCAAAAATTTTCACACCAACACAGATTGACTTAAGTGTCAGTTCTACATAACTAGCAGCTTATGTGTTACTGTCGGTGTTGCCCTGACCATGGGGACCACCTCGATGTATGTGATGTCTATCCAAGCCTTCCACCAGTTTTTCTAAATCATTCTAAGGAATGGTCCCAAAAATGAAGTAGATTCAGATCTCTGGTGGACAAAACAATGGTGATTGAATTCCCACTATTAAAAACTTCCTAGGGCTTTTTGTAATGTGTATTCAGAATCCAACCTGTTGATAATGTCACATGGACCTTAATAAAGGGTAAACACAAATATTAACTTCATTCAAAACTTTCATGGCCCCAAATAAGTTTTTAATGGTGGGCATTCAATTACCACATTTTTCTTGTGCTGTGATCCACTTGAGATATGGATTTGCCTCATTTTTAAGCTCACGCCCTAAAATATGCATGCCAAAATGGTGGGACGGGATGGATTTAACATAAACATCATGGTGGACCATTTCATTTTTTTATGGCCCAGGACTCATATGCAATTCTCATGTGGGGATGACATACACAGGTAGGTTATATATATGTACATGATGGTGCTTTATGTGCCCTCTCATGATGTATGTGTTTTATCCATGCCGTTTATCCATTTTACCAACTTATTTTAAGGCATGAGACAAAAAAAGAGGCTAAACCAAATCTCAGGTAGACCACAACACTAAAAATGTGGTGATTGAATGCCCACCATTAAAAACGTCCTTAGGCCCACTGTAATGATTGTTTCCATCCAGCCTGTTGAGTAGGTCACATGGACATAGATAAAGGGAAAATACAGACATCAATTTAATCTAAAAACTTTTGTGGCCCTAAGAAGTTTTTAATGGTGGGCATTCAATTACCATCGTTTCCTATGGTGTGGTCCACCTAAGATTTGGATTTATCTCATTTTCTAGCTCATGCCCTACATTAAGCTGATAAAATATGGTGGGATAGAATGGATTTCACACATACAACAAGATGGGTCACCTCATTTTTATACGATTTTTCTTATACATGTCTTGGCTTCGATACAATTAACATTATTTCTAACCATGATAGAATTAATTCTCAACAAATATGATGCTCTCTTCACCGAAGTATAGGTCATATTTCTATAAGGGGAGTTTTATGATGCTCCATATGAGTATGGATCATATTTTAGATTTTGTTTGTATGTGTGGGCTCATTGGCTTCATGATCAATAATACTGTCAACATAGAGCTCACTATGGATGGACCATGAAATAAAAAATAAAATAAAATAAATATTAGATAATTCTAACCTTCATATTTGCCTTTATCAATTAAATATAAAATGTTGTTATGCTTTCTTGCTTGTTGTCCAATTCAAAGACACCGATCGAATGATTATTATTATTCTATCAAGAAGAATATGATCCATAAATCGAAGAATTATATTTGAGAGATATATGTGAATTGTGCATAGGTATGCAAAATTTGGTGGCATGGCAATAACACATTTTGTCTCATACTCTACATATAATAGAATTTGAGAAAATATGGGCAAATATGACAAATTGTCAAAATTTTAGACACTTATGGTTTGTGTTTACCAAATAGTTTTTGTCAAAAAAGTACTTAATTTCATATATCATGACTTTTTCAAACAAATCACTAAACAGTTTTTTCAGTACTTATAACTACTAAAATTCAGCACTTTTAAGTTTTCAACACTTAAATTAATTTTTAGACTTTATTTTTTAGTTTACTGAATTGTACTTTCGTATTATTATCCTTGAAGAATGACTTTAGGGAGCTTTGTGCCTAGCATAGATTGTTAGATTTTTAGGTTAGAAAATATAATGGAATTAAAGGTAAAAAATAATCCATTAATAATTAGGACCACCCCGCAACATTAATGTTGTCTTTCTAATAATCACAAATTAAAGAATGGTTTAGATCATACATTTGTAAGATCATAATCGCCATGTAGTTCTTTATTTAAATTTGTTGATGCAGATCTTCAACGTTAAGAGGTCTCTCCTCGATCTATTTCAGGTAAAAGAGGCCATCATCAAAACCTCTGAAAGGCTCAATGATGATGCACACTATCTATAAAGTGGACCTCACACAAGCACTCATGTGAAGAGAATGCGAAAGATGATGGATAGATGATGCATACACACATTGCACCATCTCTTTCCTAGTGATGTTGAGGGGATAATGGAAGAGAGTGCTTCCACCTATGGAAACGACGAAAGAAGATGAAAAAATAGAGAAGTTAGAAAAAGATTACGAGGGAAATGGGCCGCTGAGATAAGTAGTGACCCACGCAAAGTTGTTATGGTTTGCTTAGGGACCTTTGATGCTGCAGAAGCATCCGTTAGAGCTTACGACAAAGCCACTCTCAAATTAAAGGAAACAGAGTTAAGCTCAACCCACAAGTCTTTTAGATTGACTTCTCTTCTCTTCTTCATAGTCTACTTCGGCTTCTTCATCTCTAGCTCCTGTTGCTTTACTCGACTTTCTGCTTTTCCTTTATTTTATATGATGGACCACCAAATGGGATACTACCTTAGGCCACTAGACAATAGTGGACCATTGACTTCATCTGGTTTTTATCTGCTAGCATGAATGGTGTTTCTCTATGATCTTATTCACAATAGTGGACCTTCATGTTCGTCTGGTTTTCATCTAGTTTAATCTTCTTCGATTGAGAAAGGAAAAGAAAAAATGTCAATGTAAATGGTGTTTCTCTATGATCTTTTTCACAAACTACATTAGTGAGCTACACCTGTAAATTAAATATGTCAATGTGAAGTGTGTTTCTTTATGATCTTATTCACAAAATCTTTAGGGGGACGTGTATAACTTCTCTAGTATCTCTCTCTAAAATATGATGAATATAAGGAGTTAAGGTTTTAGGAATGCACATGGTATGGTGCTCCACCACCTTATGAACTTCGATGTACTATATTGTGAAAGAAGTTCGCTGATCCATTAGATCCATGATTCAATTCTTCCACTATCAAAGCCATCAACTATAAATTTAGATCTCACTCTGATCAATTAGTGGACCATTAGATCAGGGTTTACTATAATAAAAAGGGGCTTATCTGACACTTTCGGGGGGTCTTTTGCCGATGCTAAGTAAAATCTGGTGCTGGTAAAATGTATTTATAAATACAAAAAAAACTCTACTCATTATGATCCTAGCCCCCTACTCTCTCCTTCTCCCCGCCCTCGACTCTCTCTCTCTCTCTCTCTCTCTCTCTCTCGCAACTCCATGACGTTAAATCTCTCTTCTCTCTTGCAACTCCATGAACCGACTCTCTCTCTCTCTCTCTCTCTCTCTCTCTCTCTCTCTCTCGCAACTCTATATTTTGGCGAGAACCAACTTTCTTGCAACCCCAGTAGCAACCCACCTCGGCTCTCTCTCTCTCTCTCACATAGACACACACAATCGGGCGGCGAAGCAACCTCCGTACGTGGCACAATCACTCTCGATTTCCCTCTCTCAGGTCTCTCTATATCTCTGTCTTTGTGTCAATGTCGTGCTCAATCTCTCTTGAGATCGAGTATCTTCAATATTGAAACCCTAATTAGGATTTTACAATGATGAATTCCTAGTTAGGAATTTACAATGTTGAAACTCTAATTAGGAATTTACTATGTTAAATCCCTAATGGGTGGATAAGACTCATCATTTGATCCAATATTTTAGCCTAATCTAAAACTTCTGTAGCCTCTAAGATGATTTCGACAGTGAGTGTTTAATCCACAGTTTATTTTGGCATGACTGCTTGATTTTGGATCTCATTCATCCTAAAATCATATTCATTAGACCTATCAGGGCTCTGTATGATGTATGATGGACATTTGTTCGTTGAATGTAGGTCCTTTACTCTTTGTAGAATAAATGCATGCACACAATCTAGACTGCCCCAGTTTGTAAGGATGGACATATTTTAGACATTGATATAATGATTTGAATTATTTGTTCGGTGTTGTTTTAGGTATATGGACCATCCACAGTTTCTAACATTATTTTAACGATTTGGATCACAACTATGTGAAGTAGCACAGAAGATTAACGTCTAACAGAACATTTTTACTTTCTGATTTTCTATCATCACAGTGATGTTGATGTCACACATCTTCATAATGTGGATATTTCCTCTCTATCAGTAAAATCAGAGTGTAGAATGCCAGCGCTCCATTAGAAAGTGACCTAGTGCCTTTGATTTTGAGTTGTTACTAGGGTTTGCTGCCCACCTTGTTGCTACCCTTTGTTCAAAATGATATTTATATCCATTCTTTGGATATGGGAAAGGCTAACACCATCAAAACATGCATATAGGTTGTCACAGTCTAGGCCTTGATTTTAAGTTGTTACCATGGCTTGTTTGCCCTGATAAATTTAAAACTTTTGGTTTTAGTTGGTCCATGTTGGCCTAGCTCATTGATTGCTATGTCATCATATGAACTAAGTCATGAATCAGACCATGAACTAAATTGGTTTGGGCTCAATATTCAATAGGAAGAATTGATGGCAAGGATGTTCCCTTTGATTGATTTTCAATTACGAGACATAAATGATTATTGAATTTCACTGCCCCACCTACTGTATTTCAGGTAGCACATGTTGTCCAAACTTTCTTAAATGGTCATGGATATTTTGGAGTCTTCAATTTGTGTAGATAGGTCGACCATTCATATAATGGGCCTCATAGATCCACCAAATCATCAGATTTGGGCTGCAGAATTTTTGGCCTTTTATGGTTGAGTATGAACCTAGTTATATTTTCTTTCCTTAGTTGTTTAGTTGGTGACCCCCTATTGAGGGAGCTGAAAAAGTTCCTAGTTATTTTTGGTGTATGGGCCACCTACAGTGGGAAAGATAATTTTAATGGCTTAAACCACTGAATGGTGAGCCCCATCATAAGGATTGCTATTTGTAATTACATATCTACATTCACCTAACATAAAAGCTCCGTATGTAACCACATAACAAATATTTACAAGATCTAGGATGATCATCACACAGGCCCCTGGGTGAACCATCAATGTGAACTGTTGGCTATCCTATTCTAACTGATTCTTATTATATTCCTACTAGCCCAGTGAATGAGTGGAATAGTTGAATTTAATGGTAATGAACATTTATTGTGTGGCCTGCTTGATTAATGTTATGGTTCTCACGCATGTAACACATGCATTGTATATTCATTACACTTGTGTAAGATAGGACCGACTCTTTAGGCAATCATTGTTTAGATTATGTGCACATAAAAATCATGCAATATGATAAGTAGGTGGGCGACACATTACAGACGTACACATACTTTTTAATCTCTTAATCATTTATTTTATTTTTATGGTTGTGGCCTATTTTATGATCTCATAGGCTTCACATCAATGTCGCTGGATCACTAGTTGAGCGTCTCTGACCCCACACTCACGTGCCTCATTTTCCACAAGCGAGGCCACTGCACATTTAAAGAGCACTTGAGCAACTGCTATTATCATTGTTATTATTGTCTTGTATTATCTACCAGACATGTTACATTACATACACATAAGATGTCTCTCTAATATTCAAGAATTGAGAGTGAGCATTTCTAAGCCATTCAACCCACATTAGCTCTCAGGGATGGACCGTATCCCCAAATATCCCACATTAAAAGATCTTAGCCACAAATCTTAAGTAAATGTTGAACAATCCAACCCGGCTAAATTGATTCTAACTATATATCCTACTAATGTGTGGATGAGGCTAATTTTTATTTTTTATTTTATGTGATTTTCATGGTAAGGCTCATTGTCTCCATGGTGCTGATGTTTTGCACAAGTGGCTGTCAGCTGAAGAGGTGGCACCGGACCCAGAATTATGGTACCTTGATGAATCTTATTAGTTCTGACAACCAGTCATTCTTCGTCCTTGTACAACATGGCTCATCTATCATCAAACTAGCTTTCTATTGTGGAAATTCATGTTTAAAAGGGACTTGATTAATACTTTATTGTTTGTATTGGCGGTGTTTTATCAAACATATACATGCTATTAATAAAAGTATAGCTTTCGAATTTCTAACAACTCATTTAGGTCCATGGGAATAAAGTAGAAAAATATAATTACCGAATAAGAAAAATCTCAGTTCATATTTCTTTCATTGCCTATCTTATCTTTAAGAGAAGTCTTTAACTCAAGAAATATGAATCACTTATTTAGCATCCATTAAAAATAAAATAAAAAATATAGTCAACAAATAGGAATAATCTTATTTTACATCTCTTTTATTGCTTGTCCTATTTTTTAGAGAAGTCCTTGTATTGTGATAGCTTAAGAAATGGTAATCACTTATTTAGCGAATATGAGAAGGAGAGTCACTAGACAAGTAGAATCTTATTTCACATCTCTTTTATTACCTGTCCTATTTTTCAGAGAAGTCCTTGTATGGTAATAGTGAAATGTTAATCACTCATTAATGTATACAAGAAGTAGGAAAGTATAGTCACCGAAGAAGAAATTAAAGTCTCGATTACATTTATTCTATTGCCTATCCCATTCTTAGAGAAGTCTTTATATTGTGATAGCTTAAGAAATGATAATCACTTATTTAGTCTTAATTATAATGATAACCATTGTTACATACTGAACTCTCTCTCTCTCTCTCTCTCTCTCTCTCTCTCTCCCTCCAAAAGGTATAAGACATGACCTGCTAAAAGTGAAGTTGTATATATATTTGTTAAAATCAATTGTTTTGAAAGAAATTTGGTTAGAGTTTTGAAAGCTGTAAGCATGGGTGACATATTATCCATTGCAGTGGCTTATGTTGTAAACCTCTCTAGCTGATTGATGATGATTATGATTTGAAAATATTGCTTATGATTGGATCACATCTGCTTTAGAAACTTTTACAGAAGTAGACTATGAGTTCTATTTATGTAGACTTTATGAGATTAAAAATGTTAACTTTTAGATTGCTTCAGTAATTTATTTGATTAGTGATATAGATGAAATGTTATACCTCCTACTCAGTTTTTTAAGGATGGATTGTTTGTAGGTAGATTTATTATGAGGTTATATGTTACTTGGGGCACGAACATATTCCTTCTATTATAAATGTTATATATATATATATACACATATATATATATAGAGAGAGAGAGTCATGTTCCCCTACGCACCAACGCACGTGCGCACCTTTGCACACGTGCCATGAGTATCTAATCTGAATGGTCCATGTGATGCGGAATCCCATGAAACCTCATGGGACAAATTTTCACCTCGATCTAAAATTCTAGTGGCCCATAGCAAAGAAAAATGCAAATCAAGGGAGGAAACTGTTTTCATTTTTCATGGCCCATCAAAGTTTTAGATCAAAGTGAAACGTGGGCCTAAGGGGGTTTCACGAGGTGCTGCTTCACATGAACGGTTCAGATTTTGGATCCCCATCACGTATGATGGGTTCTAAAAAAAGTTCGTACGTAGTACGTACGAACTGGTTCGCAGGTGAACGTTTTCGTGTGTGTGTGTGTGTATATATATATATATATATATATATATATATATTGAAAATTTATAGATAACTACCTCCTTAATATAAATTAGTATCAGAGACTTGTTTATGGTTTTATTATTTAGTTTAAATTTCTTCATAACGACAGCTAGTTTGGTAGAAGAGATAACACCTTTAGCCATGCTCTCTGAGCAGTAGTTCCTTGGAGTTCGCTTTTATGTCGACCTAAGGGTCCTAGCGTGGAACTACCAGATCTGCCCGTTGAGTCTAAAAGAGAGACATATTCAACATCAGCCACTATCTGAGACACCTTTCAATTGTTTGTTAGTCTTATCGATGTAGTATTTTTTTATTTTTATTTGCTAGTCTTATTTTATGCTTATACTTATGAAGGCATTTAATCTAATGGATTTAATATTGAATTTGGTATGCTTATATGAGTTGACGCTAGGGGCTTTTTGTTGTCTTAGTTTTTCATTAGTTTAAATGTATTATGTTATTAGTTAGCTAGATGATGAATACCAATTGTGATTAATTATGTAATTGTTTAAGTATAGTACAATCAGTTGCCCATTTAAGAATTTTTATGTGGCCAAACATAGATATAGTGTGGTTTTGGAGGCATAAAAATTCTCAAATTGTCGCACGTTTGGACAGTTTAAGGTTGGATATATTAGAATGCTTTTGGTACCCTGATTTAAATGCACATGTTAGTTCTGCATTGTTATCACGCCCCGAACTCGGAAACCGGGCTCAGAAAATTCCCGATCACCGAATCCGGCGCCGACAGCCTCCGTAGAACCCCATTCTCGGCTCCCAGCGCCCATACGCCAGGTTCCGATCCTGGGATACTACAAGGAGGATTTCTAATAATCAATTTGATTCGTAATGAGCACAACCACATGCATAACCCACGAACAATAACCACAAGAACACCATCACAAAGTCTACTATGAACAAAAGCCTTTGAGTACAATGCGTAGGAAAGGGAAATACAAGATAATGCTAATAACAAAAACTCCAGAAGCTTGGCTGCACGCTCCAACTGCGGCGAGACTACGGCTACGTCCTGGCGTCACCTGCACGCATCAATCGTGCATAAGCTTATAGAAAGCTTAGAGGGTGGTGTAAGTGTGTGCGCAATATGAGCGTGCTCAGAATGCAGGGTCAGAGTAATGCGGAATCGTGCCAATGAGTACATGAATATAGTCAGCCCTACCAAGGCTATGCAGTACAAGATATGAGTGCAATCGGCCATACCAAGACCATGCGATGCAAGATGCAGCTCAAGCATGCCAATCCTCATGTCAATACGGATTATCGATCGGATAATAGTACACTCTACTACCGCTGCAGTCCCTATCCAGGACGCACAATTGGAAGAGCGAAAGAGACCTCACTATCCGCCTGCCAATATCGGGCCCGGCTCGTCGATAGCGGACCGATTCCTCAAGCTGGTCAAACTCAACCTAGAAATTGCCCCCTCACTCAGGCGGGTAAGGTCACACCCCTTTCCAACCGACCACGACACAGTGGGAGATGCGGCCTCCTGGTATTCGGCCCTCATGCGCTCGTACATCCACTCAGTCTCGACGTTGGAGTCATCCTCTGGTACCATTGGGTTTAGGGATTTTCACCCAGGGACATCTATGGCGCCCGTATGCTAGAACCAAACATTTTCGGTATCAATCCGGCCACCCACGATGTGTCTGTGGAGGCTATGGCCCTGGTGTCGCTAGGGCATACAGTAACTACAATCACACAATGCAAATGCATGAGTCACACTATCAGTCATGCAACAGTCCTGTGTAAACCATGCGCTCATGCAAGGCAACTCCGCTTATCAGGGAGCCCGTAACAGTCTGCCCGAAGGCATATGCTATGATCAGTCACCCCTCACCTCAAGCATGCATATGATGCGTATGATCATGAATCATGGGGCAGCACTTATACTTATGGTATGATAATGGGGGTTGCTCAAAGTGAAGATGGGCCTAAACGGACTACAGAGTACAAATATGGACCTATCAGTGGGCCTTAAGGAGTGTGACAATGCGGACATTTAACCAACATTATCCTTACAATGTGGACGTCAAACCAACATTGTTCCCAAGGCATAGTCCACTATAAAGTATCATTACACCAACCATAGGGAATTACACATTGCAATGGACCGATATACATCTCATTGGGCCTCGACCCAAAGTCCTCAAATACATCAAATGGGCTGCCTCATATGGGCCTTTCATAAATCAAGTGGGCCACATTAGTGGGCCTTATGTACATTGCAATGGGCCATAACCCATGAGCCTTTAAATACCTCAAATGGGCCGAATCACATGGGCCTTATTATACACCAAGGTGGGCCTCAACAAGGGCCACAAATACATTAATATGGGCCCCATCACATGGGCCTCACATATGCACTAAGGTGGGCCTAATCACATGGATCAAATGGGCCAAACCACCATTAAAATTTCCAAGGCCCGCCATAATGTATACATTACATAATATAATATATAAATGATATATATATATATATAATACATATAATGTACACAATATAATATAAATAATATATACATATACCTATACATATATCCATGTATATACATATATATATATATATACACACACGTCGACCTCACACGTATTAGGGTGGGTCCCAATCGTGGTGTGGACAGTGAGGATAAAACACATAAATCATGGGTGGGGTCCATAGCCGTGAACTTCGGACGGATTGAATGAAGCACATACGTCCGCGGGTTCCACCGTCCGCGGGGACAGTGGTGAATAAAACAGGTACATCACTGTGGGCTCCATGTGGGGCCCACCATAATGTTTATCATCCATCTAATCCGTTCACAGGGTCACGCATACATGGATGAAGGGTAAAAACAAATTTCATATTGAATCCAAAACTTCAGTGGACCCAAAATGGGTTTCAATGGTAGAGTTCAATCACCATTTGTTTCTTGTGTGTGTGCACTTTGAGCCATGGATCGGCGATTTTCGGAGGGGACCCACCTTAGAGGGTGGTCCACCTCATGGGCATGCGGATACAAAATATACATCATGGTGGGGCCCACGGCCGGGAGCCGTGGGACCCGCTTGTTTCACGCCAACCGGCGCCATGACATTGCGCCTTCGTTTGACGACAAAGAAGGCCATAATTCTTGTTATAATTTTTTTTTTGAAAAATGGGTTTTGTTAGTATGGGGCTGCATCGGTAGAATCAGGCCCGCCATCGATCACGGCTCAAGACAAGCCAAACGAGCCCAATGTTCAATGTATTTTGATGTACGAGACGTCGGTGTCATTTTCAATGGTAGCAACCTCGTTTGTTATGCTATGGCCCATCGAAGATCGGATTGACCCAATGCTTCGGCCCAATGCCTAAAATGATACAGGGAAAAGGATGGACGGCATGGATTGAAGACATACATCAAGGTAGGGCCTACATGAATGACCCACCCAAGTAGCCATAAACCAAAAATAAAGGTGTTTTCACCTTCACGTCCAGAGACAGACTCTGCACTCTTTTTCTTTTCTTCTCCTTTTTTTTTTTTTTTTTTTTTAGGCGTATGGAAATCTTAAGGTGGGCCCTTCCTAGGTGGGCCACCACATGGTGAGGTGGTGTGGTTACAATACATATGTAAAGTGGGCCCCACCTTTAGATGGTTGGATCCAATACATGCTCCATAGAGGGGTCCATCGAAGTGGGCCATACAAACATAACATCACAAGAAAGAAAAAGAAAGAGAGAGAGAGGAAGAGAGAGAGTGGGACACACGTGTGATGGAGGGACCCCGACACTATGGGCCCTCCCTTGCATTCCATCATACATAAAAAGGTAATTAAAGTGGGCCATTAGCCATATCATAAGGTCCCAAGTGAGATCCATACCATTGATCGGTAGGCCTCACTTGGCCCATCTAAGAAAGCATGAAAACTACCCTATCAAAACACCCACCGGTTGATCTCTTCGGTCCGTTGGAACGCCACCCTCCTTGTGCTCCTCTTTGATGGTGGAGATGGGAAATGGATGGTTAGGATGATGGGTTTTGGAATGGGAAAGGTGGGCCACCAAAAATCATTTTTCTCTCTCACATGGAGAAGCTTGGACGTGGGTTTCTTGCTTGGGTTTGGGATGGTTGGGAAATGTGAAGGGAAAGAGAGGGAGAGAGAGAGATTGTAAGGAGAGGGAGTGATGGGTGTGATGGGAGTGATGTGAGGTGAGTGATGGGTGAGGGGATGGATTGTTTGACTTTTGGGTTTGCTTAACTTGTGGAAAAAGAAAGCATGGGTGCTTTGTACTTGACATTGAAGTGATTGATTGATTGATGTGATGGGTCGTAGAGATTCTCTTGGGATCGAGAAAGCGCGGCGTTTCTTCGAAATAAACGCCGACTCACATCTTCTGGTCAGGGTATCGGATCGGTGCGTGAGTCGCGGCGTTGGAACCGCGGTGACGGTGCGGTCGCAATGATACAGGTCTCGGATTAAACCGACTCAAATATAAAGGATACGACTTACGATCGATCGCAACGTCGATTATCAGTCGTGGATTGCCGGACTTCGACGGAAATAATCGCAGGATTCATCGGAACAGTACAAACTAGGATACGGGTCTTACAATTGTATTTATCCTTTTCTCTCTAGCTACATTTAAATGGGAACATGAAAGCATTACAATCTATCCAGTCTTGGATGGGTGACTAATTTAGTCAATCAATTAAAAATACCATTAGAGATTCTATTGGATGCCTAAATCGTCATTGCTTGTAGGGTGAGTGATAATGGTGCTTGTTTCATTCTAATTTGTCTCTTTAATATTCTTCCTTAAATTTCTCTTATACACATTCTAGTTTATCTCTCTTAAGAAGCTTTGTCGGTCTCATGTTGTATTTCAACTAACTTGATGAAGTGGCCGAGAAACATAGTGATGGATAAGAGTTGGATTAATTTGTCAAAGTATCTTAGTAACTTCTACTTCCTGTTGTTGTGGCCCAATGGTTAAGATGCATTGTTTGACATGTCCTCAAATTGCATCATCCAATTGCATTAAGTGATTTAGGGTAAGCAATGCATATTTAGGTGGAGCTACAAAATTCTTAGATTTTACGTTAACAAATACTAGTGATAGAGAGAGAATCTTATGTCCATGTAAGAATTGCAATAACAACTTTTGGGTATCTCGACAAGAAGCATACGATCATATCATGTATGACAGATTTAATATGAGTTATACTCATTGGTGTTTTCATCGGAAAGCCATGTCTTCTTATATGCCTAGTCTAGATCTAAACGATAATATGCACGGATTGTTACACGATGCATTCAATTTTCAGACCCGAATAATTAAGAGAGTGATGTAGCATATAGACCTACACAAGGGCTTAATACCGAAGCACAATAATTTTTTAAATTAGTAGAAGAGATCGATAAGGAATTGTACCCAGGCCGCAAGAAGTTCAATAAGTTCTCTTTCATTATTCGACTATATCACATAAAGTACCTTAATGGATGGAGCGACAAGTCATTAACGATGTTACTTGAATTCTTGAAGGATGCACTTCTCGAAGGTGAAACCTTAACAAGGTCTTTTTATGAAACTAAGAAGATTATTGGGAACTTGGGCCTAAAATACAATAAAATTGATGCTTATCCCAATGATTGTATGTTATATTGGAAGGAGGCTGTCGACGAGCAATCATATGGTATATGTGGTGCTTCTAGATGAAAAACAGTTGAACATCAGTCAGATGACGCTGCGACTTCTTCGTCTGTAAAAGATAGAAAAATTTCAGCCAAAATATTACTCCTTTTTTTCCTTTGAAACCAAGGCTTCAAAGGTTGTACATGTCATTTAAAACAGTGTCCTCTATGAAATGACATTATGAGTGTCGCACCGAAGATGAAATGTTAAGGCATCCGGCTGATTCTCCAGCGTGGAAAACTTTTGACCACTACCATTTGACCTTTTCGTCGAATAGTGGCAATGTTAGACTTGGGATAACAGCTGATGGTTTCAATCCATTCAAGATAATAAGTATTGCTTATAGCACATGGCCTGTAATTCTAATACTATATAACTTGCCACCATTTAAAAAAAAAATAAGGAAAATAGCATAAAATAAACTTATTTCATGATGTCATTGCTTATTCCTGGTCCTTCTAGACCTGGTAATGACATTGACGTGTATTTGCAACCTTTAATAGATGAGTTGAAGGAATTATGGGAGGTTAGTATAGACACTTATGATGCCTCAAGTAATAAAATATTTCGAATGTGTGCAACATTGTTGTGACTATCAGTGACTTTCCTACATATGCGAACTTGTCTAGATGGAGCACTAAAGGATGCCTTGCTTGTCCTTGTTGTAACAAGGATACTTCATCTAAATACTTGAAGCATGGTCAAAAGTTTTGTTATATGGGCCATCATCGATTCTTAGAACTTAATCATAGATTTAGAAGTAATAGCAGATCTTTTGATAGTAAAGAAGAATTTAATGAGGCACCAACTTTGCTATCTGAGTCTAATGTGTTGGATCAGTTATAAGGAATTAATGGCACATTTGGGGAGAAGACTCCTAGCAATCATGGGTACAAGAGAAGACGAGAGGATAATGTGAAAGATCGATATAACTGAAAAAAGCAGAGTATCTTTTTCAATTTGCCATATTAGGAGCATAATTTGTTGTGGCATAATCTGGATGTGACGAATATTGAAAAGAATGTGTGTGATAATATGTCACGCCCCAAACTCAAGAACCGGGCTCATAAAATTTTCGATCGCCGAATTCGGTGCTGACAGCCTCTGCAGTACCCCATTCTCGGCTCCCAGCGCCCATACGCTAGATTCTGATGCTGAGATCCTATAAGAAAGATTTTTAGTATGAATATATTTTTTTAAAAGAGCATAACCATAAGCATAGCCAACTCACAACAACATCATCACCACATATCCACTAATAAAATCATTTGAGTACAATGCTGAAAAGGGAAAATACATATATATGAAACAAAACTCCAAAGCTCTGACACCTGCTCCTGACTCAACGCTGCTACGACCTAACGTCACCTGCACGTAACGGTCGTGTATAAGCTTACTACGAAGCTTAGAGGGTGGTGTACATGTGTGCGTAAAGCATGTGCCAAGCATATAATATTAGCGTAAGTAGAATACTAACAAGTCTATAAATCATTCAATATCAGAGTATGCAATGCAAATCAGTTATACAATGCGGAGTCATAGTGAGTCAAATATCAGATATCAAGGATGCAATATAATATGCAATTCTTGACAAGCCATGAATACCATCAGCCTCATTTAGGCCATATAAATGTAGAAACATAGCAACCCAAATGCCATATGCCGAGGATGTAATGCAATATGCAAATCCTGGAGAGTCCATAATACCATTAACCTTATTCAGGCTAGGCAATATAGAAACATAGTAAACTAAATGCTATGTACTAAGGATGCAATGCAATATGCAGTGCGAAAGAAATGACCAAGCTGGAGTGTGAAGTCGGGATGATAGTATGTAGTATCGCAAGCTGTCGGGTCCATCACAAGGGACTTCTATCCAAACCAGTCCCATACCTAAATTTAGATATCTAGACTCAATGTGGTAAACTCATGATCTCAGGTTAATCGCGCGTCCAACTGAAATCTTGGCCATTGTGAAGGTACACATAATGATTTGGTTGTGCACCACTAGCTTGAGTGGATAGTGAATGAATAGATAAATTAGTCAAGTACACAACTCCTGCTCAATAAGTCCCCATATAACCACTTCAACGCTTCCGATGTGGGATAAGGTTCTGCCCCACTACATGTACAGTAGCATGCTAGCACAGTAACCTGCTAACTGTTGGTAGCTTGCCTAGGCCCTTAGGCTCCTCCCACATCAGTGTCCGCCCATGTGTGCCCACCCACGTGTGTAATAGAGATGGGGCATCACAATATCAAAACCATACATCTATGAGATCATCACTGGGGTTTAATACACTCTACGCCAGCTTGCCGCCCCACCTAAGCGCACAACTGGACAAGTGGAAGAGACCTTACTATCCGCCTGCCAATATTGGCCCCGCTAGTCGATAGCGGACCCATTCCTCAAGCTGGGTCAAACTCAACCTAGTTATTGCCCCCTCCCTCGAGCGGGTAAGGCCACACCCCCTTCCAACCGACCACGACATAGTGAGAGACGTGGCCTCCTAGTATTCGGCACTCGTGCGCTCATGTATCCACTTAGTCTCGACGTTGGAGCATCCTCCATGGTACCATAAGGGTTTGGGGACTTTCACCCTGGGACATCTATGACGCCCCCGTACTAGAACCAATATTTTTGGTGTCCAATTCTGCCATCCACAAAATGCCTGTAGAGGCTATGACCCTAATGTTGTTAGGGCGTACAGAGATCATGTCACACAAATGCGAGATGCATGAGTCATACCATCTAGTCATGCATCAATTTTGTGCATACCGCGCTCATGTGGGGCAACTTCATCTCACAAGGAGCCCCATAATAAACCAGCCCAATGACATATGCTATGATCAATTACTCATCATAACAAGCACACATATGATGCGTATCGAAATGTATCATGATGTAATAAAGTACATAGGCATGATTATCTGATTAAGGCAGACAACAATAATCCACAATTGACCATCACCGGCATATCACATACTAAGAGTGTAAACTGAACGACATGCTCCTTCTACAATTATAGGAGCCCATTCGGTATGTCTTACATTAGCCTTCAAAGGCTCTACATGATCTAAGACGGGGACGGCGGATCTAGTCCATACGTCGAGGTAGGTTTTACATAATGGATATACCAAACCTGATACTACGTATTCTTCCATCTACAGCAAGGGAGGTGATAATAATGTACTAATGTCAAAGATAGGCCTCACACTCGTCCTAAGAAGTTAAATGGATAGTGTGGATGATATATACATAACACGAGGTCCTAACAATTGATTACAAGGTAGGATACATTTCACAGGGTGAGTCAAGCGGGTATACAACAAGTGGGCCTCTTCACTCTCTTTATCCTGAACAACTGGGCTTTCCTATGAGGGCCCAATATGAATACAAGATGGGTCTTGGTAGGATCCACACATCTAGGATTATATAACCCTACAAATGGTCTTGCTCATCATCTAAGTGGGCCTCAGGTTTGGGTCACTAAGCTTGGGTAAACACATGTATCTAGGCGGACCACATTTATTATGGAAGGCCTAGTAAAAACATAAGGAGGCTCTAAGGTTTGGGTAGTTCTACAGGGTGCGGTGGAGAACATCATTATCAAATGGGGCCCAACTGCTTGGGTTAGCCCAATAAGGATAGGGTGTAAATGGATGTAACGATGGACCCTAGGGAGGTTTACAACGTTGACATTTAACCACCATTGCTCCTAAGGTGAGGCCCATTTGGAATATGGAATTTAGCTTATAATGGGGGCCCATGATCCTAACACTATCTAGAAAGTGGATGGACAATGTATACACATCACTCACACATGGTGGGCCTCACAAGGCAGCCCCTAACACGGGTATAAAACATATACATCACTATGGGCTTCTCAAGGCGGCCATGGCATAGGGAATGTATGGATAGGATACATATAATCATATAAATCAAGGTGGGCTTCTCATGACAAAGGGGTCCATGGACCTGAAACAATGAGTGGGCCGGGTGTGCATCATGGTGGGCCTCACAGGCCAGCCCTATGGCCTAGAAAATGGGTGGACAATGTGCTTATGATACGCACATCAAAGTGGGCCTCATAACTGCACAATGGGCAGCAAAACATACAACAAGTGGGGCCCTTGCACATAATAAATGGGCCCTACCAAAAGGTGGCCAGCGTGGACATGGTACATACAACATGGTGGACCTTACACACAATCACAGTGGGCCACATACATCTCAATGGGCATCATCACAATGGGCCACATATATCTCAATGGGCCTCATCACAGTGACCTCACATACATCTCAATGGGCCTCATGCAATTGTTCACTCCCCAAGTGCAGGGTTGTGATGTAGTAATAAACTCAGTAAGACCGAGGTCGAATCCATAGGGACTGAAACCTGTACGTAATCTGAAACTAACTAGAACTAGAACTTAGCCTAAGATGAAATCTAAATCAAGTGAATTTGAGGATTAATGGTAAAATATGTATCTAAAACTAGTGAAAAATAAAGGTGGGAACTAGGGTGCTAAGGATCCACTTGTAGCAATAGGGAAGTTACCTTGTATTAATTCAAGGACACAACTGGAATTAGAGCCATATCCTATCCAGTTGGTGAGAAGAGATTTGTCTGATCTCTGAATGTCTCATGGATTTAATCATCAACAAATATGATTGGTGTAAAATTGGAAGTGATCCCATCACCTAACCATGCCCAGGAGACAATGGCAAACAACGGCAATTTACCAATCCCACAGTCAATCACAAGAGAATTGTGAAAGTTAGGAAGAATTCCATCACTCGACCATGCCCATGGGACAATGGTGAACAACAGGTCATACTAATTTCACAATCTCAATAACAGGAAAAATATACTTAAAGCTATTGCAGATCCGTTGTAATTTGAGTCACAACAAACCATTAAAAACTAAAAATATGCCTTAATAACTAAAATCCATAAGAATTCCACAAAACATGAATTAAAGCCAAGCAAACGTCCCAATCATGCTACAAGCTTCACCTCTTAGCCCTAGCTAAGAGGTCTAGCCGACCATGGTTGGGCTAAAAAAATAACATAAATAAATAAATAAATAAAATAAAATAAAATAACACTCTCTCCCTCTGTCCCTGCTCCTACGTCCAGCAAAAGATAGATCTCTCTTTCTTCTTCCTTCCCTATCTTTTATAGAGCAAGCCCGTCGGTGGAGAAGCTGCCAGAGTCCGAGATGGAGTCGGCTGCGTATAACGTGAGTAAACTCTTTACGCAACAGAGATGTTTCGCAGCCGAGAAAAATAATAAGTTTGCTGTTTTGTTTGCACGCGTAACCATGATCATTAACTTGCAGGGTCAACTCATCTTCGGTCGGCTCTGGATCGCCGAGAAGATGAAAGGTTTAGATTTCCTTGTCAGCCTGCTGTGGTGGCCCACCTGGAACGTCAGGTCCGTTCGCAAATAGAGCGTGCGTAGCTCTTTCATGCGTTGATGATTGGTGGGGCCATGATCAAAGCCGAAGGACCAATCCACTCCGTCCATTAGATGAGGCTCGAGATTCTGATTGGAAAACGATGGTTTTAACTAGCTGTTGATGAGGCCCACAAGATTTTTCACTCCACCGTCCGTCTTTCGTTTAACGCCTGGGATCTTGCACTAGCTCGCATGGTAGCAAAGAGATGCCTAGGTGAGGGTAATACCCTCCTTCTGAGACCATTGAACGGTTCGGATCATTGAACTGGAGAGTTCGTGGGGCCCACAAGCTTCAGCCGCAAGTTA
Source organism: Magnolia changhungtana (assembly GCA_030180095.1). Taxonomy (NCBI): domain Eukaryota; kingdom Viridiplantae; phylum Streptophyta; class Magnoliopsida; order Magnoliales; family Magnoliaceae; genus Magnolia; species Magnolia changhungtana. The sequence continues at coordinate 496,346 of JASAUF010000604.1, forward strand.
TTTTTGTAAACAAAGCTTCGCATCCATCGCTGTGATGGCTGGTGGGCCCATGGTTGATGTCAGTGGGGATATCCACGCCGTCCATTAAGATCCACTCGAAAAACCATTTGGTTTTGGTCATTTTTGGAATTAATTTGGTGTGGCCCACAGGAGTTTTCTCACTGCTGTCCATTTTCCGTTTGGTCGATCAAAACTAGATCTTCATTGTCATTTGAAATTCTGCCACCTAGGAGAGCGTCATACCACCCCTTAGAGATCAATGGACGGTGTTGATCATCCATTTGGATGATGTGTGGGGCCCACTAGTCAAAAGAACTTAGACAGTGTCGGACGCTGTCTCTATGAAGAAGACGGTGCGGGTCAGCCCGGCTTTGACCAGGCTGACCATCCGGTGCGGCGCGGGCGCTTATACCCTCATGTACACGCGTTGTACATGCGGGGTCCACCGTGATGTTCAAGAGAAATCCAATCCAACCATATGTTCTGTCACCTCCTAAAACGGGCTGAGACCGAAAGTGAACCATATCCAGATATCAGGTGGGCCCCAGTTTGACAATTTGTGAGCTGATCTGACCGTTGGCCCACTTTCATAGTGATCCAATGGCTAAAATTTAATATGTACAGTTAATATATGACCTCTATCTCATGTATGAAGTTTCAGGCCGAATGGATGGCGGGAACCCTGTGATCTTGCATTCTGCACTAGTTTCGGGCCTCTTTAATGTGAACGGCTTGATTTCCTCGGATCCCTGGTATGTAATTCCGTTAATCTTAGTCCCCTGGGGTCCGTCCCTTGCTTTGGTGAATTTTGAGCATCAAATCCACACTTTTAGTGTCAGTTTTCAGTCAACGCTCCTGATTGCATCCTGCAACAAAACACAATTAAAATACTCCATTACGCATTACTATGTATGTAAAATCTGGCAATAATCGAGGTCTGATTTGCAATATTTGACCCTCAACACAACCCCCAACCAGCATTTTGCTAGTCCCGAGCAAAATATGCGAGAATTAAGTTGAGAATTACGAGACAATTCTTATGAACTCGAGTAATCTTTGAAAAACAACTCAGATTATAGAATTCTAAGATTCATGAATATTGGGCATTACTTTCTTTTGGAATCAAGTTCATAGTAAACTTCGTAATCAAATTCAAAATATTAATCCATCAACTGGAATAAATTCTAAACATTGAGATCCACGGGTGTATAGTGTAACCTGGCTAATCACCATTAAGATTTAATTTGTTATTTCATGACATCTTTGGTAACCAACAAGAGTACCCAGGACAATCAACTTAAACCAAAACTTGTCTTTTTTGATCATTTTTTTTCGTTCTATCAGCCTTTGCTTTCCTTTATAAACAGTAGCACCAAAGAAGGGAATCAAATTCTCACCTATAGGGAGTAAACTTATGGTGAAAACTTGTTGCCTAACTCTTTTCTCATGTCAACCATGGGGAATCGAATCTTCATCTATAGGGAGCAAACCTATGGTGAAGATTAATTGTCCAACCTTTTCAATTCTTTTTTTTTTTTTTATACCCTGATGGCAAAATATTTCAGGCCGGTTCCTTTCATGCTCAGTGATTACCAAGTTAATCCTTCAATATGGAACTGAAACCTTAATGTGTAAGCGAGATGTGATATGTGAAATCATGGCTCAATCAATGTTTACAACTTCTTATCATGGATTAACCATTCAAGCTTAACCGTGAAATCTAACGAGCAACTGAATCCAAGAGTAGTAAATCACTAACATTCCATATCCTGTAATTTTAAATCAAGGATGGTCATCAAATCACTTCGAATTCACGAGAATGTTCAGAAATTTTTTAAAAATTTTTCACAATTTTTGCTCAAGACTAAGAAAAACACTGATTAGGTAACCTAATCTCCCACCCCCAACCTAAAATCGACATTGTCCTCAATGTAAAAGATATAAGCATGCAATGCATATGGGACAACGAAAGTAAATGTGAAGTGATGGGAAGATAGTACCTGGATAACGAATCGAGAGAAATTTTTCAAGAGATTGCTGGGAGAGAGCAGGTCAGTACAAGAGTGAAACCAACAAAAACAAAATAACAAAAATAAAATCACAAAACAGATCCTACCTATACCACTTTCGCAGATGCTTTCGATTGCATTTAGCGTATGCAACAAGCCTTTAAACCCCTAGGTTGCCCCAAGTGGACGAGTTGTAGTCTCGTGAGGGTTTGCAGCAATGTTACCCACAAACATTGAACTAACTAACTAGGAAAATGAAATGGAAAGAAAAACTGGGTTGCCTCCCAGGAGCACTAAGTTTACCGTTTATCCTAAAATAACATAAAGTAAACTACCCTAGTCCTAAGAAAGCAGAGAAAAACTACTAAGTCATATACAAGGTTCCTCTTCCGGCCAATATCGTGATAAATTTCTCAGTAGGTTTCTCAACAGGATCATCTAAAAGCCCTTTTCGCAATAGGCTTGGATGCCCTGGAGCATGACATTCCAGAGAAACTTATGTACCTCATCAAAAATTTATTGTCGATTCGCCTGAGGTATCCAGAGTATATATGATTCACCTGTGTCAGAAAAAGTTTCAGATTTAGTATCCTCCGGTGAATCAGAGACTACAGGTAGCTCAAATTGAGAAAAATTTTCAAGAAGTGGTGTAGTCTCAACACATTCCGAAGTATCAGACTTCGGTTCAATTTTTAGCTCCTCCTCCCCTAATGGTAAACATTCAGGATCTGTGGACGGAGGGGCTTTAGAGTAAGGGTTTTCTCGGTCAGTGATGACTACCGATATATTGTTTTGCAAGGCATTCACTATGTCTCTTATCATGGGATCATTTGAATATGCAAAGTGTGTCAAGCAATCATCCAAAGAGTTGGGACATTCAGCTGAGAGTGACTCATTTTTCACATTGAAGTGTGTGCTGATCTGCCCAAGGAACCCATCGTCTTTAAAATTAACCATAGGTACGCTCTCTTGCTTCAGCCTTGCACAGACAGATAGAGGGTCAGTAGACGAAGTATTGAAGTGCGGACTCTGTTCATTGATACTACTCAGAAGAGGCCTGGACTCGTCAAAATTCTTTAGTTCAGATGGTGACCTCAACTGCGTGGTTTCAAATTCCAGAGTCGTATCGAGTAGCTCGTCCATCTCCCGAATCATATCATCATTCGATTCAGAGGAGTGGTCCAAACATGTTTCACAAGAGTTAGAAGTATCGGTTGTAAGGGGCTCATCCTCCACCTTTAAATCAGACATGTTAGGTGAGAGGAGTGGCTTATTATGACCGACCACTTCGTGTACGTCTCGATCATTGACTTGGACCAAACTTGAGATTGATACGAAGGGAATTTGGGTTGCACATTCATAATCATCTTCCCAATACGCATCATCGTCTACTTCCATGCAGTGCACACTTGGGATGAGATCGCTTTCCTCACATTCTATTTCCAGATTGGGTTGAGGTTCGTATAAACTAATCTCTTCCTCTTTATTGAACCCAAGTGTATCATGTGAGTGGGGTGTGTCATCATCATTATATTTGAAAGACAGACATGTCTCTTCCCCATTCTTTTGAACAGTCATCGAGATCGACTCATCGGAAAATTGAACTACCTGCTCCTTAATGTAATTCAACTCTTCATTCCAAATTCCAGAGTTTTTTAAGAGCAAGTGAGGATCACTTTCCTCGCATTGTATTTCTGGATTGGATTGTGGCTGAGATGAACTAGCCTTCATTAGCCTATCAAGGCGTGATTCAAGTGCTTCTATTAATTTTCTCATGTCAGTAACCTAGTCTGTGTAACTCGGAGATAACTCCTCTTGAATCGTTTCTGGTGGATATTCAAATGTGGCTGATCCACGAGGGTTATTATCATTATATTTTACTGACTCAACTTCGAAATATTTCTCTTTCCACTAATCAAAACCATACGGGTCATCAGTCGGGAGTTGATACACGTCATCATTCCAATAATCACGTACTGTTTTCTTAACTCGTGGAATACAATTATTCTCCCGCAGATAATCACCGAAAGACTTCTTAATCGGTGGAGCATCATATTCTGATTGATTCTCGAAGAAATTTTCAAAAAATTTTTGAGGCATAGGCTGTTTTCCATAAGCTATCTCAACATACTGTCGTGCCCACTCATTCATATACATGGTGAAACCCTAACTCTGAATCTAATCCTAAAAGAAAGCAAAATCCCACAGCAATACAGAAAGTAAATGAGAAGTTAGAAAGATGTTACCAAACTAGAAATTCCTATGTTAAAAACCTGCAAAACAAAACAAAACAAGTTAGTTTCTAAGAATAGTAATTCTAAGGTTAGAAAATTTCTAAAAATAAAACCCTAATTCTAAAAATAGAAAAAGTAAAGAAATTAGGAAGACATCACCAAATTAGAAGTTTCTATCTCAGAATCCTACAAAACAGGAAAGTTAGTTTTAAGAAAGAAAAATCTAAAATTAAAGTTAGTACAATCCTAATCTTAATCTAATTCTAAAACCAATTAATTTCAGAGAATCGTAGCCGTCAGTCCCCGGCAACGGCGCCAAAAACTTGTTCACTTCCCAAGTGCAGGGTTGTGATGTAGTAATAAACTCGGTAAGATCGAGGTTGAATCCACAGGGACTGAAACCTGTACGTAATCTGAAACTAACTAGAACTAGAACTTAGCCTAAGATGAAATCTAAATCAAGTGAATTTGAGGATTAATGGTAAAATATGTATCTAAAACTAGTGAAAAATAAAGGTGGGAACTAGGGTGCTAAGGATCCATTTGTAGCAATAGGGAAGTTACCTTATATTAATTCAAGGACATAACTGGAATTAGAGCCATATCCTATCTAGTTGGTGAGAAGAGATTTGTCAGATCTCTGAATGTCTCATGGATTTAATCATCAACAAATATGATTGGCATAAAATTGGAAGTGATCCCATCACCTAACCATGCCTGAGAGACAATGGACAATTTACCAATCCCACAGTCAATCACAGGAGAATTGTGAAAGTTAGGAAGAATTCCATCACTCGACCATGCTCATGGGACAATGCTGAACAACAGGTCATACTAATTTCACAATCTCAATAATAGGAAAAACATACTTAAAGCTATTGCAGATCCGTTGTAATTTGAGTCACAACAAACCATTAAAAACTAAAAATATGCCTTAATAACTAAAATCCATAAGAATTCCACAAAACATGAATTAAAGCCAAGCAAACGTCCCAATCATGCTACAACCTACACCTCTTAGCCCTATCTAAGAGGTCTAGCCGACCATGGTTGGGCTAAAAAAATAACATAAAAAAAATAAAATAAAATAAAATAAAATAAAATAAAATAAAATAACACTCTCTCTCTCCGTCCCTTGCTCTGGTGAATTCTGAGCGTCAAATCCACACTTTTAGTGTCAGTTTTCAGTCAACGCTCCTGGTTGCATCTTGTAACAAAACACAATTAAAATACTCCATTACGCATTACTGTGTATGTAAAATCTAGCAATAATCGAGGTCTGATTTGCAATATTTGACCCTCAACAGCAATCACAATGAGCCTCATACAATCATAATGGGCTTGACACAACACAATGGGCCTCATATATATCTCAATGGGCTTCACACAAGGGCTTCATATACATCATATTGGGCCTCACATACATCACAATGAGCCTCATCACATAGGCCTTATATACATCACAATGGGCCTCATCACATAGGCCTTACATACAGTTGGTGGGCCTCACACACGAGCCTCACATACATCACATTGGCCTGATGGGGCAGCCCATGATCTAGTAAAATGGATGGGCAGCATGTTGTTCACACCCCAAGTATAGGGTTGCGATGTAGTAATAATCTCAATAAGATCGAGGTCGAATCCACGTGGACTGAACCTTGTACGTAAACTGAAAGTAACTAGAACTAAAACTAGGCGAAGATGAAATCTAAATCTAGAATAATTGAGGAAATAATTGTGATTAAAGTGAGTAAAACTAATGAAATTAAAGGTGGGAACTAGGGTTTTCAAGGATCCACTTGTAGAGATCAGGGAGATCTACGCTTGATTCATAAACACAACTGGAATCAGAGTCCTATCTTCATCCAAATGGAAGATAATACGTTAAAAATCCAAATCTGAACTTCCTTTGATATAGTTTTCAATAGAAGATAGGTATGAGAATTAGAATTGATTCCATCACAAAACCATGCCCATGAGACAAAGCAAACAACAAAATTTAACCAATCCACGACCAATCTGAGAGATATATGAATGTTAGGAAGGGTTCCATCATCCAACCATGCCCGGGAGACGATGGTGAACAACAGGGTTCCCAAATTCACAATATCTATAATGTTAAGAACATGCTCAAAGCTATCGTAGATCCATTATAATTTAAGTCACAACAAACCATTAAAAACTGAACGCATTTCTATTAATCAAACTATAATCAAAGAGAGTTCAAGTAACATGAATCAAAGCTGTAGAACCAATCCCATCACAATACAAGCTTCACCTCTTAGCCCTAGCTAAGAGGTTTAGCCAATCACCGACATGATTAGACTAAAATATTCTTAGGAACATAACTAAACAGAAAATAAGAAAAAGGAAGAAAAGAAAGAACTCCTCTAAGATGGCCGGCCCATGCTGATCTTGCTCTCTCTCCCTTCTTCACACGTTCTAGCCTCCACGGCTGCCCCAAGATGCTCCTCTCACGTCTAGATGCCTCTCCTTTTATAGGCATGAAGGTTGGGATAGAAGCTAGGTCAGTCACTGACCTTGTTTAGCAACAACAGTGCTTGTGCGTGAGAAAAATGCAAACAACTCGCGTTTGGAAGAATCTTTTGGCTAAAAGATCGACCTAAAACTGTTATGGCTCCATAGTTAGGTTTAGGACCCCCTTTACATGCGTTTGGACGGTCCGGATCATGTGTCCGACCAAGATCATGATCTTGGAACTGCTCGAAAATCCCAAATCTTGTGGACATGCAAAAACAGGGGAATTCATATGCTGAGATGCTCGGTGGGCCCCACTTGGTGTTTTCGGGGAAATCCGACCCATTCATTGGATTCCTGACGAAAAACCAGTTGAGAATGAGTGGTTTTTATCAAGTTTTGGTGCGGTCCACTGTATCAAACTAACTCGCCGTTCATCCTGAGTTTTTTGGCGATCCATGTGTGTCCGTGTGTATGGGGCCAAACGACCACCTAGGCGAGGGTCACGCCCCCCTTCTGGAATGAATGGATGGCTTAGATCAGTCATCTGATTAGTGGTGGTGGGCCACAATGCATCTTAACAGCCAGCCCATGCATTGCTGTGCGTAAGGGAAAGATGGAGTCAGGTCAACCCAACTTTAACCAAACTTTTGGTCTAGTGCGGTGCGCGTGGACGTGTACTATGTGCACGCCCAACCCCATATGGGGTCCACTGTGAGGTATATGAGAAATTCGCTCCGTTCATCCATTTTGCCATCTGATTTAAGGGGTTGAGACCAAAATTGAAGCATATCCAGATATCAGGTGGGCCTTAGATCAGAGTTTTATGGGCTAATCTGTCCTTTGGGCCACTTCCACAAGGATCCAATGGCTAAAATTCGACGTGTATGGTTAATTTATGGTCCTCAGGCCATATATGAAGTTTCGAGCTGAACGGATGGTGGGAACCCTTTGATATTGCATTCTAGGTGATTTTCAGGCCTGTTTAACGTGAGTGGCATGATTTTCTCAGATCTCTGGTGTGTAAATTCTTTGATCTCGATCCCATGGGGTCCGTCTCTTGCCTTGGTGATTTCTGAGCATTAAATCCAGGCTTTTAATACCCTTTTCAATCCAAGCTCTTTAAATTTACCTTGCAACAAAAACACGATTAAAATAGGACGTTAAGCATTATCATGTACGTAAAATCAGGTAATAATTGGGGTCTAATATGCAATATTTGACTCTCAACACATGTATATGTAACAAGATGTGCCCCGCACATTCAATAGGTGGACCTGTGGGCCCCTGCATGTACAGCATGTGGGCCCCTGCGTGTACAGCATGTGAGCCCTGTGTCCAGCAAAATGGACGGATGGCGTGGATATGAAACACATAAATCATGGTGTGTCGCACCGTCCAGAAACACTGGATGGTGAGGATATACAACACATGCATCATGACCCCACGTCCATGGACTGGACGGCTTGGGTAAAACACCTACATCATGTGGGGTCCACGACCCACTAACGGTGTGGACACCACATGTGTGGTGGGTCCCATGGATGAATGTGTGAATATAACATATATATTATAGAAGACCCCACCGTCCAGCCTATTTGGATGGTGTGGATACTGCAGATACATCAGGTGGGTCCCACGTACACGTGGCCCCCTGATTTGAATCAAGCTGATATTGTATTTTCTCACTGTCCAGGCCTATTGGATGGTGAGGATGAGACACATAAATCATAGTGGAGTCCCACGTGTGTGGGTTTAAAACAAATACATCAAGGGTCCCACCACACGTGGGACGTTATGGATGAAACATGCACATCATAGATGGATCCCATGTCCATCCGTTGCACGGTGTAAATACAGCAAGGTGGATCTCACCGTTTAGGGTTCTGGATGGTGCAGATACAACAGATACGTTAGGGTGGGAGCCACAGATGTGGCCCACCAGCTCACAACCGAGCTAGCATTTGTGTTTTATCTTCGTCTAGGTTTGTCCAAACAGTCAGCAAGGTGGGACCCACTGGACGGGGTTGGACGTTGGGTATAACGCATGCATGGTGGGTCCCACTTGGGTGGACAGCGTGAATAAAATACTTACATCATGGTGGGCCGCAAATAAGGGAGAGAGAGAGAGAGAGAGAGAGAGAGAGAGAGAGAGAGTGACGTGTGATGGAGGGCTCCGCCACTATGAGCGCTCCTAGGACTATAATACATACATTAAGTGGATGTCCCAAAATAGGTGGGCCTCAATCAGAAAATTTGGTGAAAAACCCTATCTCCACCATGAAGATCAAGGCCTACATGGCCACTACAAGATGGATAATAAATAAACATCATGGTGGGGTCCATGGAGAATGGACCCCTCATAGAATAAACATATGAATCATGGTGGGCCATTGGCCACACCTTGGGTCAAAGTGAGATCCATACATCAATCGGTAGGCCCCACTTGGGCCATCATCAAAAATCACAATCTAATCTTACAAAACACCCACCTATTTCACTTCTTCTTGGTTCCTTGGCTCCCTTAGCTCCTAGGCTTCCTCTTTGATGGAGGATGATGAAGATTGAAGGGTTGAGATGAAAGATTAGGGGTAAGAAGTAGGCCACACACTTGGGTTAGAGCTTGGATGTTCTTCTCTTTGATTGCTTGAAAATGGTGGAGAAAATGAGAGAGAGAGGAGGTGTGTGTAAGAGAGAGATGGGTGAGAGTTGATTTTTGGATGAGAGAGGGATGTGTGTCATGCCTTATTGGTAAGAGAGGGATGGGCTAGGTATGGGTGTGATGGGATGTACTTGATTGATTGATTTGATAGGTTGGGTAGAGATTCCTCCCTTGAAATTTGTAACGTGCGGCGTTTCCTCGAAATATACGTAGGCCTATAACTCCTGGCCTGGGTACCACATCGGTGCGCAAGACGCGACGTTGGAACAGCTGCGACGGCATGATCGCTAGGGTATAAGTATCAAGTCGAGCTGACTTAGATATATAGGATGTGACTTAGGATCGCACGTAAATACTGTCTACAAGTTGCGAGTCACCAGAATTCGACGGGGAGGATCGCAGGAGCCTGGTATGGATTAGGATACGGGCCTTACATAATCTTCTTGGTGTCAGGCCTGTGTCCTAGTACCATTCCGTTCTTTAGACTCTCATAATTCTCCCCGTCGAATTCCGGTGACCCACGACCCATAAACAGTATTTTCGTGCGACCTTAAGTCACATCCCGTAGATGTGAGTTGACTTGACTTGAAACTTATACCTTAGCGACCACGTCGTCGCCACGGTTCCAACGCCACGTCTTGCGCACTGATGTGATACCCAAGCTAGGAGTTGTAGGCTCTCGTATATTTTGAGGAAACGCCGCATATTGCGAATCCCGAGAGAATCTCTACCCAATCTATCACATCAATCAATTAAGTACTAGTCAAGTACACAACCCATCACTCCATCCCATCTCTCATATACAAGCCATCACCAAAGTCAACTCTCTCTTACACACCCATCTCTCTCTTACACAACCCATCCATTTTCATCCCATCACATCCCCTCTCCCTCTCATTCTCTTTACCATTTCTAAGAAACCAAAGAGAGGGACGTCCAAGCTCTAAGGAGAGCAAGAACCCAAGTGTGTGGCCCACTTCCTACCCCTAATCTCTCATCTCAACCCTTCAACCCTTATCATCCTCCATCAAAGAAGAAGTTAAGGAGCTTAGCATTCCAAAGAACCAAGAAGAAGTGGAATTGGTGGGTGTTTTATAGGATTAGATTACAATTTTAGTGATGGACCAAGTGGGGCCTACCGATTGATGGTATGGATCTTATTGGGAACCAAGATGATGTATGTATTGTACAAGGGAGGGCTCATAGTGGCGGAGCCCTCCATCGATCACACGTTTCTCTCTCTCTCTCTCTCTCTCTCTCTTTCTCTCTTGTGATGGCATGTGGCCAACCTGATATGTTCAGCATACACACCATCCACTTGTGGGGCCCACCATGCTGCCTGTCCGTTTGGACAGGCTTGGGTGAAGGAAAATACAAATATCAGTTTAATCCAAACTAAGGTGGGCCACGTACACATGGGACCCTCCAGATGCTAGTGTTCCGTCTAGGCCGTTCGTCCATGGGACGTCCAGCAGGCACGGACGGCAATGAAAACTCAAATATCAGCTTGATACAAGCTGGTGGGCCACATGCGTGGACCCACCAGATGTAAATGTTTAATCCAGGCCATCCAGATCATGTGGAGCCTACTGTGATGTATGTGTTGTATATACCCACCATCCAAAGGCAGGGATGGTGGGCCTGATGTGTCACGTGTGTGCTGTCCACACCGTCCAGCGTAGGACGGTGCTGGACGCACCATGCTACATGTGCTTTATCCAACCGTCCAATCCAGCTAGACATGGACCCCACCTTGATGTTTGGGTGTTATCCACATCGTCCAGTCCACTGGACATAGACCCCACCATGATTTATATATTTCATCCACACCGTCCAGACCCTGGACGGTGGGACCTGCCATGATGTATGTGTTGTGCATCCACACCATCCATCCCTGTACGTGTGGGACCCACCTTGATGATACCCATGTCGTCCATCTTACTGGACGTCCGAGCAGGGCCCACCTGCTATACACGCAGGAGCCCACCTGTTGTATGAGCAGGGCCCATCATCAATATGTGCAGGGCCCGCCTTATTGTATATACAGGCTGCACATTCATTTTTCCTGGATTATGGCTGCCCCATTAGGCCCAATGTGATGCATGTAAGGCTCATGTGATGAGGCCTAATGTGATGTTTGTAAGGCCCTTATGTGAGGCCCAATATAATGTATGTGAGGCCCATGTGATGAGGCCCAATATGATGTATGTGAGGCCCAATGTGATGTATGTAAGGCTCATGTGATGTATGTAGGGCCCTTATGTGAGGCCCAATGTAATATATATATATATATATATATATATATATATATATATATATATATATATATATATATATATATATGAGGCCCAATGTGATGTATATGAGCCCCTTGAGTGAGGCCCATTATGATGTGTATGAGGCCTATGTGATGAGGCCCAATTGTGTTGTGTGATTCCACCATGATGTATGTGATGATGTTTATAATGCCCATCCATTTTCCTAGTTAGTATAAAGACTATGAACCCCATTATAGATAGAATCTAAATGGGCATCACCTTGGGAGTAATGGTGGTTAAATGTCCACATTGTGAGAGCAATGATAGTTAAATGTCTACATTGTAATCCTCCCCAGGGTCGTTGTTAGGTCCATTCTCATCTCCTCTTAGTGGGCTAACCCAAATTGATGGGTCCCCTACTGTTATTAGTATGATCCATCTCACTTTATTGGGTTAGCCCCAAACCATTGGGCCCCCATTGATACGAGTAGTGTTATCCAAACCCTGAAACCCACCTTGTGTGCTACCAAATTTGGTATATCCACTGTTGAGGACTGATCTTAGTGTTTTAGATTAGATCCATCGTCCTTCTATGGACACCGCCATGTATATAGGCTGATCATTTGTTTATAACTGTAACATCCCAACTTTTCAGGACCTGACTGTTAGCTTGTAGATAACTAAATTTCACACTTTTTTTTTTCTTTCATCAGAGTAAGCAGATGAATGTAGAATGGACAAATCAACATAAAGGAAATTTCAATTACATTTAGAGTATACGAGACTGCCCATAATGACTTATACAAACTAATGTCTCCAAAATTAATAAATACAAGAATTATATGATCCAATACATGAGAAATAGTAAAATGCAAGTAAATTTGAGCCGCAAGACCCCCCAGCTTCTCAAGGTAGAAATAGTCATGCAACCCTGACATTTGAACCCGGCTCCTCGTCAGCCTAAACCTGAAAATCACTTAAGCCACTTGTGCTACCTGTACGGTTATATTTATTTGATGGATGAGTAGCCAACTCAGTGTGAACTCTCCTCATGATTACACACCGTCGAATTAGGTAAGCATAGTTATAAAAATATGGCAAGGCATACAAAATAATACATGATGCAGTCTTATTACATGCATGGATGCGTGAATGCATCTTGGACCTAGGGTGCGCACCCCACTGTCGAAATAAAGGGTCACCCTAAGAGATCTAGCTACCTGAAAAAATACACAAAGGTACGCCTGATGAGAATCAGTTATCCAGAAAAGACCATAATATATAGATTGCCCAAGGAGAATTTAATCACCCGAAAAAGACCATAAAGTAAGGGTCGCCCTAAGAGAACTACCTACCTGGAAAAATAAACAAAGGTACGCACAATGAGAACTAGCTATCTGGAAAAGACCATAATATATAAATCATCCAAGGAGAATTTAATCACTCAGAAAAGACCATAAAGTATAGGTCGCCCAAGGAGAATTTAATCACCCGGAAAAGACTATATGTTATAAAAATGCATGATTAGCCCAATTATTATTAGTCTGTTTAATAACCAGCAGGTTTAGTAAGTTCAAAGGTCACTACAGGGAGCTTAGAGCCCAGCATAGGCCGATAGCTCAGGCATAGTGTCCTATTCCAACATCCCTAGCTCATAAGGCTACCACCTTAGGACGTTTAATGAATCTCAGTCGACTAGTGGCCAATCATACTCAGTATATGGGGCTTACCATCGCAAGGTTGCACAAAATAAAACATCAAACCCATATAGGGAAAATACCAAACCAAATTCACATAGGACGATATCGAAAAAAACCACCTAGGGCAGATATTAAAATAAGCCACATAGGCCAAGTATCAAAACCATGCGATGAAGACCATCCTTAAAAACCATTTGGATACAACCTCTAGATGATAGGCCCATATCAATATTTGAATCACCCCACCATTCAATAACCATTAAGTCGAAGGTTCATTACAACCAAAATCAATCAAGTTACATCCCAAGTATTGGTGTACATTTATAAGTGGGAGTTTCCCACTAACGTACCAGTTTAAATCCCAGAAGCAATCCACAAGTAATCCAATAGCATGAATTAAATATATAGGATAAACATTAAGCGTGTAATGTAGCAATTCAATTCCAACAATTTAACATATGTGACTATGAGATAGAGATATCAATTATAAATTTAAAATAAAGACTATAACTTAAGCTAATGGGAAAATGGAAAACTCAAGGGGAAGAAATCATCACTTTATACTTTGAATCGCCTTCTAGTGTCGCTAAGCGCTTGTGCCTTTAAAATTATATCTTACCACAAATTACGAACTTGTACAATTAGATCCAGGTTCTGCACACTACCTAGGGTTTAAGATCCTAGCCTAGGGTTATCTGTTAGGGTTTTTAATGCAAAATTAGGGTTTTCATCTAAGGGTTTAGTCCTTAGATTCTAGGATTTGAATCCCAAGTTATATTAATATTATCATCGTAGAATGGATTGAATAATACTCACAACAGGATTAATTACCATGCTAATTTAGTAACTATAACACAACTATCAACATTAATGATATAATTAATATTAATTAATGTGACACTATTAGTCATTGTAGTGGGAGTAATACATTCTAATATTGATGATGATAATTAAGAATGAAGAGTAAGACACTCTTATTTAATCATGGTAATCTGTATGTATTAACCAATATAGGTATAGGTAATTCACTGGTGGCTATTAATAATCCTAATAAATGCTAATTTAATAGTTATAGGATATTTATTAACACAAATGTTACGATTAATGTTAGCTAATGTAGCAATGATAATCATCATGATTAGGACAATCTACTATTCAAAATAATTATTTAGGATGATAACTAAACTACTACCATTTAATAATTATAATTTGTTTATAATAACTAGTTCTAACATAATGATTTACTAATGGCTAACCTTTGCTAGTATTAATAAACCTAATAATAATGATGGTAACAAATGCTAACAGTACAACAAAACAAGATTAGAAAGGGGGAGGAAGGTTGACTCACCCCGTTGACTCGGTTTGAGTTGCGTTGACTCGGCTCAACACAAACCCCTATCTTGCTCTCGCTCACTCTCCTTCTCTCTTTCTTCCTGCCGGAAAGTCCAGTCATACCTGGACTGGACCCAGCCAATGGGTCAGTAGGCTGACACAGCGAGTTGACTTGGTTTGAAACCGAGTTAACCCTGTTCTCTCTTTCTCTCTCTAGTTTCTCCTCTATTCTTTCTTCTCCTTTTCTTTCTCTCCATCTCCACATTCATTTTTCTGCTGGAAGCCCAACAAATGGACGCCCAGCCAGCCCTGAGTTGGGACGGACTTGGCAGCAAATCGAGTTGACTCAGAGGGCGCAACCACCAGCTACCTTCCCTCACTCTCTCTCATTTCTGATTCCCTCTTCTTCTTTCTTCTTCTCCTTTGTTTTCTCTCTCTCTCTCTCTCTCCTCTCTCTCTCTCTCTCTTTTTTGTTTTTGTCTTCTTCTTTCCTTCTCCTTCTGCCACTTCCCCTTCTTCCAAGTGCAGTGTCCAGAAACAGACGTCTGGCTCGGCCAGACTCAAGCTTGATCGAGTCGGGTCATGGTGAAGTGGTGCAACAGCCACACCCACTCTTCATTTCCCTTCCTCCTTCTATTCTTTCTCATTCCATTTTCTTTCTTCCTTCCTTTAAATGCAGCACCCAGCAGCGCTGTCGGATGAAGAAAACTGTCAGGGAAGACGAGCTCCTCTAATGGTGGATCTCGACTCGATGAGCATTTCCTCAAAATGGGGCTTCAGAATGGTTTGAATCATTGCACAAATGCTAATGGGTGCTTCGAATCGAAGCTCTATGGGTTCAAAGCTAGGAGAAAACGGCATTCGAGCGGCTATCGCTTCTCTCCCTCTTTCTTTACTTGATAACCTTGCTTTGTAGGGCTCAGATTCGGCCATATGGATGACTAAGATTGAGGGAGGAGGTCTCACATGGATCGTGCCAGCTTGGCAGAGAAACGGTTTTCCCTTTAGATAAGGTGTGTTTGTAAGGCCGGTTTGCTCCCAGAATCGTGTGCAATCGCGTGTGACATTACGTGCGGGGCCTACATGGTTTTGGGCAGGGCAATCCGCCCAACACGATGGATGGTTTATATCACCTAGTTGGGTGATCATGGTGGGCCACGAACGATCCCAAATGGCCATCCGACCATTGCTGTTAAAACCAGTGAGAGAGAGAAATCTCTCTTTTAAGTAAAAGGCGGGTCAGCACTAATTGAACCAGTGCTGGATATCCTGTGCACTTCATGCATGGGTGGTTGTCCACCGTGTTGAATGTGACTAATCCACACCGTCCATACCTCATGGAAGGCCACATTCAGGGGCCTTGACCAAAGATCAACTTAATGAAATGCTTAGGTGGGGCCCGCAACGTGATTTGAAGTTGTAGGGTGGTTTCTCGTCAATCTAGTGGTTGGATGATCCCGAAGTTGGATGTCAATGGTTTAAAGAGTCCTAAAGGGCCATTTGAAAGGCTTTCATCATTTATTACTAACCAATACTAACATCAATATCGATTTCGTTACTTTGATATATTACTTGTCATTAAAATAATTAAAATCTCATGCATATATATATATAATATTTTAATATTAACATACCACCATATACATGTTATTGATCACCTATTTATTAATATAAAATTCATAATATACAGTATCATATTATACATATATATGAATTGGAAATTGTACAATATCTCATTTAAAATCACATCGTTAAATAACATAAAATTTTATTCAAATATCTAATAATTTTTGGTATACATGTTTACAGAAATATTCAATACTACATTAATATTTATAATTCAATTATATATTGTAAAATTATTATTCATTATGTTTAGTTAATATAATATTATTTTCATAATATTTTATGTACATTAAATATATATATATATATATTTATATATATTACTCTTATTATAATGTATTTTCATACACTGTAATATGATAAGTAATTTATCAAGATACATTTTCATACATTCCTATAAATAAATTATCAAAATATATCTATGTTTGTGTAACATTTATAGTATAATAAATAGAGAAAATATATGTATTAACTATTACTGGATGGTTTAATCCATCAATCGGGGTGACCAAAGTCCTAACAATGGGTTGCGCTGATGACAAGGTGGTTTGTCTCGAAGATTAACGGATGGATAGCTTGATATATAAGTGCAGACTGCTTTCAATGGTCAGATTTAAACTAGGATGAACGTGAATGTTTACTTAAGCCTGACTTGTATTTATGCTAAGTTAGGTTATACGGTAACACCTAAGTACTGAAAAGTATGGGGTGTTACAATAACCATGTTAGTATACTTCACCTGGTAGGACTCACTGAGTACGTGCTAGTATAACATCGTGATACATGCCCATACGCTTCATATGTATGCTTGGTATGAGGAGTGACTGATCATAGCTTATGTCATTGGGTGGATTGTTTATGGTACGGCAGGATTGCTACATGATTTGATAGTGTGACTCATGTATCTCGTATTTGTCTGACATGATTTCTGTACACCCTAGCGATATCAGGGTCGTAGCCTCCACAGGCATAGTGTGAATGACAGGATTGAATACCGAAAATATTTGCTCTAGTATGAGAGCGTTATAGATGTCCCAGGGTGAAAGTCTCTAAACCCTTATGGTACCAAGAGGATGCTCCAACGTCAAGATCGAGTGAATGTATGAGCGCACGAGGGCCATATACCAGTAGGTCGTGTCTCCCACTGTTTCGTGGTTGGTTGGAAGGAGGTGTGGCCTTACCCGCCCGAGGGAGGGGGTAATGACTAGGTTGAGTCTGACCCAGCTTGAGGAATGGGTCCACTATCGATGTGTCGGGCCGATATTGGTAGGCAGATGGTGAGGTCTCTTCCACTCGCACATGGGGCGGCAAGCTGGAGTAGAGTATACTAGACCTCGGTGATTATCCAGAGATGAACTGTACTGATATGTAGATTTAGATGAGGACTGACATGCTTGCATTGCATTTTGTATATAACATATGGCCAGGTAGGCCCTGCATCGCATAGCCTTGTTACGGCAGATAGCATTCATGGATTTGCCAACACCCTCTCATTCATTAACTTGTCAATATTTTTTATTCATGAACTTACCAGCACCTTCCACATTACTTTGATATTACATACTTGGAACATACCTAGCACACACTTACACCACCCTCTAAATTTTCTATAAGCTTATGCACGATCGTTGCATACAGGTGACGCTAGGACACCGCAGCAGCACTGAGTCAGAAGCGAGCCGCTGAGTTTCTAGAGCCTTTGATATCGTCATTGTATTTTTCTTATGCATTATATTCAAAGTTTCTGATTATAGTAGATATGTGGTGATGTTGTTGGTTGTTGTTTGTTGGTTATGCTTATGGTTATGCTTCTTATGAAACAAACTTATGTTGAAAATCCTCCTTGTAGGATTCCCAGATCAGAACCTAGTATATGGGTGCTAGGAGCCGAGAATGGGGTACTACAAAGGCTATCGATGCCAGATTCGGCGATTGGAAATTTTGTGAACCCGATTTCCAAGTTCGGGGCGTGACACTTGGAACACTATTGAACATCAAAGGAAAAATAAAGGATAGTATAAAGGCACATCTTGACATGCAAGATATGGGTATAATACAAACATTGCAATCAAGGCAACTTTCATTGAACAAAACATATTTGCCACTTACAGGCTTTACCATGTCATCGAGTGAGAAGGATGATTTTTGTGAAGTTTTGAAGTGAGTGAAAGTTCCACATGATTATTCAGCCAATATTTCATGATGTGTGCATCTCAAAGAGCACAAAATTTCAGGGCTCAAGAGCCATGACTGTCATTTTATGATGCAATAATTACTTTTGCTAGTGATACAAACAACATTGCCTAAGTGTGTGAGCTTAGTTTTGCTTGAATTATGCAATTTCTTTAGGGAATTGTGTTTCAAAGTTGGCTGAGTAAAAGATTTTAATCGACTGGAATCTTGAATTGCGGTAACACTTTATCATCTAGAAAAGATTTTTCTGCCGGTTTTTTTTTGATATTATGGTACATTTACACATTCATTTAGCAGGCAAGGCCAAAATAGCAGGACCGGTACAATACCGATGGAAGTACCCCATTGAGATGTGCATGTTAATGTTTATAAATTAATTTTATTTTTCATGTTGTTCCGGTCGCGCTAATCAACCATATGTTCCAGCCGCACTGCTCATAAATCAGGACATTTCATCCTCAGGTGGGCCATGATGTATGAAAGAATGGATGACTCAAACTAAAATTTCTAGCCATTCGTTTGTTTCATGCATTGTGGCCCATTTGAGGCATTAAATGTCCTAATTTTTTGACAAAAGATCTAAATAATTTATTTTTGTACCATGTTTGATGAGTTCAGATGGTTAGAATTATCACATAAAAAGTCATTTAGGACATATGAAATCTAAGGTCAGGCCTATATGCAATAGTCCATAGCAATTAAGTACAACCTCTTTCATTAACTTGAAGATGAATTTGCCCAAATTGTTGTGTAACCAATAGAAGATACTAAATCCAATCAAGCTCAAATACCGTAACCTCTCCCACTAGCTCACTCCATGTGCAAACTGTTGTTCAAATTGAAACGAATATGAAAGAGCCATACATATCCAAACAGAAGATGTTAATATCCAATCAAGCTCAAATACCGTAACCTCTCCCACTAGCTCACTCCATGTGCATATTGTTGTTCAAATTGAATCGAATATGAAAGAGGAATGGGATGTCATGCATATCCAAACTGCTTTTTGTGCGTTTCTGGTATGGATCGATTTCCTGTCACTGTAGTCAGTACATGCATTAGGATAAACCTAAATAATATATGGAGGGCTCACCATGGTTATCAGTGTAAATGCACTTTCACTTAAGTTCTCAAACTGCTACCTGCAACTGCTTGTGTGGACATTAACCATAGCTTCCTTATTCATATAGCCCAAGTCGTCCCATACTCATTTTGTCATCCAAACATGCATAAAGATATAAAGCCTTGTTTGTTAGTAATGCAGCAAAGCTATATACGGGTGTGTTTGGAAGTACCCCTGTATTGACATTCAGTTGATTTACAGACTGTTTGGGCACACAGAAAGAAAAACCGAGCTGAAATCGTTATCATTTTTCTACCTTAAGGTAATAATTCTTAGTTGGATATCAACTTGTTAAAGGGATTGCCAAAACATGGACAACTAGCCAAAACATGGACAACTAACCAAAACACCATCATTTGATACCTTGTCTGTTTTCAACACTTACATTTCTGGTCTTGTCTAAGTTTCGTAGCATATCAATAATTGCAAAAAACATTTCATAGTATTAAAACTAATTGGTTCAATTTGTTATGGAAAAAAATTGGTTAGTTAAATTGTTAAATGTTGTCTGTTGAATGGCCCATCTAGCCATTAATAACTCTGTTATATTGTTTCAACCTTGTAATTAATGACTTATTTTTTAATTCATTTATTCTATCTTCGTGAAATGCTACTTTTTGACTTTTTTTCCCTTGCATGCAAGATTTTAATCAATTGTGCCTAAAGAACATATCGTGTTACGTAAATTTCCCAACCATATTGTTATGTCACCTTGAGATGTTCGCATAAATCCACGTTAACGCTGGATACGCTGGTGAATCTCCGTAGTTATGGGATGCGAGGCGAGTCGGTTTTCTATGAATCATATTCCACATTGAGATGATGACTACGTATGATGAGCCACATACACTTTTCCATGCATGCATCTCATGTAGGTTGTTTGCGAATGTTAATACCCCTTGTAGTAGTGGAATATGAGACGTATCAGAACCCCTACATTACTTTTATGTATCTCTTGAATTATTGTTAATATTAAATGATAACCATCACTATAAGCAGGGCATTGACCCTCTCCAACCGTACATATGATGCAGGTGATGTACAGATTGAAGGCCTAGAGGATTATCCTCATATGGAAGATAATACTGAGTGAATAAGAAGATAATTTTATGATTTAGTTTCATATTTTCGTTGCAAACTCAATAATGCAAGAAGCTCCTATTGAGAGGGCATTTGATAATTTATTAAATTCTTTTACTCTAATGAAATAATAAATACAGTCGATTTTATTCTCATGAATGATTACCTTTACGAATGTAATTGGATGTGATCTGAATTATATATATAGTGTGATTTTTAAAGCATCCAATTTATACATTATTAACACCTATAATTCTCAGGTACAAATATGTACTCAGGCTTTAAAATTTTTGGGATGTTACAATTAACCATCTATTTCTGGGCTTATTTATCTCTACTTAGCTTTTGATTTCGCTAATTTAAGACTACTCTGATTGTTAATCATGGGTGAAGGTTAACCAGACTGCGCGGGCACGCGGGAACTCGCCCACCTGTATTTTTGCTAGGTTCACACCTAGGAACTCAGGATCAGAGTACTTAAGTGAAGAATTTTTGAGGTGAAACAATCCATCCCAAAAAATGTCCCGAATGTTATAACATCATATTTATGAAAATATATAAACCAAGTAAAGGTTTATATCTTACTTGTGCATAATTAATAGTTTATAACTTTTTCTAATAAAATAAATTTGTTAATGGAGATCCTCCAACCCATGAGGGCTCTCCCTGATCTATCCCAAATGTAAGGATTCGAAGAGAGAATGTATGATCCTCTAGTAAGGGCCAAGGATGATGTCATATGTCTACACTGGTGGACTACAAATAAGAGAAGAATATAAAGAATGAGATGATGATGATAGATAAATAAATCTCTCTCTCTCTCTCTTTTTCTCTCTCTCTCTCTCTCTCTCTCTCTCTCTCTCTCAAGGTAAGACGTCCAAGGGAGTGGTGATACCAAAGTTCTCTTTCTCTCTTCGACTTCTCTCCTTCTATAATAGGACCTATATATAGATGGGGGTTAAGAGTTTTAGGAGTGCACACAATACGATGCTCCACCACCATATAAACTTCGGTGAACCTTACAGTGAAAGAAATTTATTGATCCACCTTACACACGCACATACTTATAATTTCATCATTCTACTATCTAACTTTCTAGGCTATTCACCACATATCCAAATCCCATATTAAGTAGTGAAACATCAGATCTAGGCTATTAAATTATCATCAAGTGTGATCAAATCAGTTTTAATGATTAAAACAAAACTTCAAAGTTGAAAATCCGTCTAAAGTCAATTAAAATCTTTTAAGTGTTGGACTCAGTGGTAAAGCCACTTGATTAATTCATAATAAAATTAGATATGACATTAAATAAGTCTCATGATAAACCCAATGGATCCCTTATTGGCCCTTATAAGAATCAATGAACTCTAATAGATGTACCCAGCACCATCCACTTTTAGTAGCCTCTAGAAAACCTCATAAGGTGAACTTGGGTCTGCCAGTCATGATCTAAGACCCTCACACACTCTTAAGTTTAAAGATTGATTGATTTATGTGTATCATTAAGTCCTTGATATATATATGATCATAGTTTAGGCTAATAGGCCCCTAAACTATCGACTTGAACTTTATTATACTAGTATAAGTGTTTGAAGATCTAAAGTAAGGTTCTATATCTATAGTACACTCGCATTCCTATGTGAAGTGAGAAAATAAGACACAAGCAACACCAAATTAGTTCTCAATGGTGAAAACTTTCTATCTTGACCCAAGTCAATCCCCTCATATAGGATGACCATACATGTCAAAGGATAATGTCAACACATTATCTTAAACATTTATGTTGTTTACTGAGATCCATGGGATAAAATTCTTTCTAGTTAATGACCACTGGGTCCAATCTCAAGTTCCCAAGGATCAGGTGATGTACTAAGTACTCCTTATATAGCTCATAGTGTGTATAATTAAGGCAACACTAGATTTATTTGAGGCACATTATCATATATGTCATAAAGGACCCATGATCACCAAGATCAACAATTGATATTAACACTATCACATACATATGGCCACTGGATTAGAGTACACATTGGTTTTTTAGGGCACCAACTCTACTGAGATATTGATCACATGATGTGATGAAAGTTCATTGTTAGTGTGGTTGATTTTCTTACCATGGATGGTTGGATCTAAGGTGTTACTCAGATAACTCCAACCTTGAAGTGTCACTTATTGAAAAATGTCAAAAAACCATGTCTAATTTGTTCACTTACCTACCCAAGTTATAATAATGTGCGCATGAGATGACTAATAATGGATGTCTTAGTTAGTACAAGGAAAACACATACCACGATCTATATCAGATGACATTTACGTCAAAACAACCTCAAAGTTTCATTTATGTGGTTAAGACGCTTCTTGTGATGATATGATGAAACTCCAGCATGCTTATGTTGCTCACATGAAAACAACTGTCAGTTAAGCATGTGACATGCTGGGTAGTTCCATCATTATCCAAATGTGCTTAAGAGCACATGCTTACTCTCTTATAAATCATGAAATTCTTGGTCAAACCTGAGTTTTCTTAGTGATTGGATATAGTTCACAACGTTAACAAGACAAGTTTGTAAGATAATAATGGAATTAATGGTACATGCCTGCATATGTTTCAAAGTGATAATTACCTATAGAAAGACTATGAACTTTTGCGGATTAGTATTACTCCTTAATCCTCTTGGCAAAAAAAAAAACTCCTAGTTCCACATGCGTAATTAATGGATTTGAACACATGTTGATTTGAAGGAAAGTGACAGATTGTTGGTATATGTGCCCTGGAAAATCAATATGAGATAGACATGTGGATATGATAAGGTTGATCTTGACAATAAATCATGTTTAACATGGACATCTTGGTATACCTTAGTATTTTTATCACTTTGAATTTATATGGGTATGGATTAGTTGTAGAGAGTCCTCTAATAATCCTTGAAAACTTGAGATTGGACATAGTTGTCATTAACCAAGGAGAGTTGTGGACCATGGATCTCAATACCCTATTTGTACTGTAGTTGTCACAGATATGTAGGACACACTTGTGGATACTTTATGATGATATGCATAGTTATCCTATGTGAACTGACTAACTTGGGTCAAAACAAATAATCTCCACCATCAAGAAATTGACTTTATATCGGTTGGATCAAAATCAGGTCATTAGTTCGGAGGCCATTAGCTTAGATCATAATGATTATTATGATCATCATTTGATATTCATAAAATATGATTAATCTTTAAATTTGAAGATTTGTGAGGGTCACAATCTTGACTGGTCGGCTTTGACTCTTCTTACGATGCTATCATGTGTCCATTAAAATTGGATGTGGTTGGGTACTTTCATTAGCAACCATTGATTCTTATACGAACCAATAATGGATCCATTATGTTGTGCTTTAGTATTTGTATATAGTTAGATTTAATTAGATCAACGACTCATCAAGTAGTTTTTCACTAAGCCCAACACCCATGATGTTTTAAGTGACTTTTTAAAAAGGTTTATAACCATTAAAGTTTTATTTTAACTATTAAAATTACTTTTATTGCACTTGATGATAATCTAATAGGTTAAATTTGATGGTCCACTATTTGATAGTATGAGATGTATATCTCTGATGGATGGCCATGATAATTAAAGGATTACATCTTGAGTACATGCATGGATGTGGCAGATTGATGAACTTTCTTTATAATAGGTTACATCAAAGTTCATTGGCTGGTAGATTGCCATACTAAGTGCCCCCTAAAACCCTAACCCCTCTTTATATATATATATATATATATATATATATATATATATATATAGAGAGAGAGAGAGAGAGAGAGAGAGTCCGGTCTCTCATAAAATATGCACGGAGCATAAATACGAACTCCGTTGAGAGCCGTTAGATACAAACAACAGCTGGGATTCATGCGCCGTTTAGCTGGAGACTCTCTCTGGATAGAAGACTCGCGGCAATTTTTTTGGACGCACGCCGGTCCTTCTCAACTGACGTAACCAAGTTCTGTGGGCCATACCGTTATGTGTGTTTTGTATCTACACCTTCCATCCAGTTGAGGACACCATATTATTGGATGTGGCATGATCCATTTTTTGAATCAGATCCAAAATAAAAGAAACCTTGCGTCTGCGTTGACATCTTGATGACGAACGGCCGGCCCTTTTGAATCTTTTGGACGGTCCAGATGGATAGTCCGAGCACCGCCATGATCGTTGAAGTCGGTCTTCTCTCGGAAACGCGTATCTTAACGCAGGCAGGGAGCTACGCTGATGCTCGATCGGGCCCACTTCAATTGACGTTTGAAAAATCCATGCCGCCCACCAGGTTAAGCTCGAAAAACCAGTTGGAATTGACTGGTTTTGAGTTAGATTGGGTGTGGCCCACGTGGTTTTCTGCTCTGCCGTCTGTCTTACGTTTGGACGGTTAAAAACTAATCTATGCTGTCATTCGAAATGCCGCCACCTAGGCAATGGTAATATGGCCCATTATGGTCTAATGGACGGTCCGGATTGGACTTTAGAGTTGATTTGGTGGCCCACAACAGAGGACCACATGTCCCTGTTCGGTTTTGGTTTTGAATTGGAGCCAGCGTCGGTCAACGTAAGTGTTTTATCCACGCCCAGACGGTAAGGCTATGTGGGGCCCACCGTGATGTAAGTGTTTTATCCACGCCATTCATCGCTTTTTTCATATCATTTTAAGGCATGATCGTTAAAATAAAGCAGATCCACAGCTGCAGTGGAGCACAAAGTGGGTATTGAACGTTCATCTTTAAAAACTTCTTCGGAGCATATTGCTGGATGGTAGAAAAGTGGGCCTCACAAGTTAGAATTCAAAACCCGTGTACAGTGTACAATACTCGGGCCACGGATCATACACGTCTCATCCCTTTTTTATTTTTTTGGGATGCAAGGAGATAGAATGGGCCCCACCAAGGTCATTTTATTTGGCATGCCCAGGACACATCACAAATGGACGGTCACATTTAGCCCTTGCATTTTTAAAACCATCTACAAATGGGAATCAACGATCAGAATTTCATACGTCCTATGCAATGATTTGCCAAAACGGCATCGAATGCAAGCTGGATCTATCCTCTATCAGAGCCATTAATGGGCTGGGCCCTAAATGTGATAAAGCAAGAACCATATGAATAATTGGTAAATGCAACCCAACTGTTTGAATTGGCAACTAGATCAAACCATAAAAAAGGGGAGCGGATTAGGTGCAGCCCCTCCTCACCCAAGATGGTTTTGGGTGTGGTCCATCTTGATGTATGTATTCTATATCCATGCCATCCATCTGTTTTCCCAGACCACACGCGCCTAATCTGCATCAAGGTAGGTCCCACAGTAAGGACCACACGCACCTAATCTGCTACCATAAAAAAGACTCGTAAACAGAAACTAAATCGATGTTAGCCAAACACAAGCAAAATAACATTCACACATCATTGAAAATTCTCTGTGGGGAACTTGCATGCCTTTGTTTTTTTATGGCAATTGATCAGCAGTTGCTTTTGATTGACCCTTTTCGAAAATGGCTTTTTGGGGACACTAGTACAAGTTCATTCATGACTAACACATCTTTGGCCATGTAAGCATTTACTAAAAATGGATAAGATCAATCTTCCAACATTGCAACGTCTTGTATCTTTGGATGAAAACCACAAGAAATGCAAAGAATGCAAATATTACAAGAACAATGCCACACACACACAAGCAAAATCAAGAGAGTCTCTCACCCCCATCCAACTCTTGTTGAAAGTTTATGTCCCATCTGGTGACTTGGGCCCACCAGAAGAGTCATCTGGATTTGTGTATCCAAGAGCTATATAAAAATCATGCAATACATACCATCAACTATCCTTCACGCTCTTTTCTCCTCTTCAGCTGGATTTGTGTCACTCTTAAGGGTTTTTGAAGTTCCTGAGGAGCTCTATAGTCATTCTATCTCCTTGTGGTTAGAATTCAGTAATAGATGTTGGATCCCAAAAAAAAATAATCCTGGTCCATTCACAGGGTGGGCTACAATGTCGGAAAGATGTTAAAAATAAAAAAATAAAAATCCGACGCTGGCTCCAATTCAAAACCAAAACCGAACAGGGACATGTGGTCCTCTGTTGTGGGCCACCATCACAACTCTAAAGTCCAATCCAGACCGTCCATTAGACCATAATGGGCCGTATTACCATCGCCTAGGTGGCGGCATTTCGAACGACAGCATAGATTGGTTTTTAACCGTCCCAACGTAAGACATACGGTAGAGCAAAAAACCACGTGAGCCACACCGAATCTAACTCAAAACCAGTCAATTCCAACTGGTTTTTCGAGCTTAACCTGGTGGGCGGCATGGATTTTTCAAACGTCAGCTGAAGTGGGCCCGACCGAGCATCGTTAGCTTACGCTCGCGTTAAGATACGCGTTTTCGAGAGAAGACCGGACTTCCGTCCGTTGCACGATCATGGTGGTGCTCGGACCATCCATCTGGACCGTCCAAAAGATTCAAAAGGGTTGGCCGTTCGTCATCAAGATGTCTGAACGGTACGCAAGGTTTCTTTTGTTTTGGATCTGATTCAAAAAATGGATCATGCCGTAATATGGTGTCCTCAACTGGATGGAAGATGTAGATACAAAACACACATAACGGTATGGCCCTACGTAACTTGGTTACATGAGAAGGACCGGCACAGGCGTCCGAAAAAACGCAGCCATGAGTCTTCTATCTGGAGAGAGTCTCCAGCTGAATGGCGGATGAATCCCAGTGGTTGTTTGTATCTAACGGCTCTCAACGGAGTTCGTATTTATGCTCCGTGCGGGATGTCGCGCAGGAGACCGGGACTCTCTCTCTCTCTATATATATATATATATATATATATATATATGATCTTATCCCAAAGGAGAGCACCCATTGTAGAGAGCCCCATACATCCCTTCGCTTTGACATTAGAGTGAGAAGAGAAGAGAGTGTGAGGAGAGAGAAGTGGAGATCATCTCCATTCTATGTCCCTCCTTCTCATTGTGTACGTGTGATCGAGCAGAGTTAACTTTCGTGAACAGCGTGCGTTAACCTTAGAACTATAAGAGGAATCAAAGAGGGCTTTCTTGATCATCCGACTGGGATAGATTGGGGAGAGACCTCTTACTTTGGAGGAACGACATCAAGCCGAATCTCTATATCTCAATTGTTCATAACAAGTATGATTTGAACCATTCCTTGTTTAGATTATTTTAAAAATATAATATGAACATATATGGTTAGTTCTAGAAGGGTATTATGGGTTTCGATTGGTTAAAAAAAAAGTTTAATTCTGCTACGCATTCTAGTATAACCCATCAATGTTGTCCACTAGATGTATCAAAACTCAATTGGGTAAAGTTCAAAACCCACACCAATACCAATCGTACTCTTGATTGAGTTTCCTTTTGACTGGTCTTAAAATTCATTTAATAAAGTTAACATCAAAACTATATATGCATGTGTATAATACATGTTAAACTAAGAACGAAGAATAAATGTGTATGGAAGAAGAGATCTCTCTAACATTATAAGTAGAGAATGTGTGTGCGTGTGTCGTCATCATTAATACCCCTATCCTACCTATTTGATGATAGCTTTATAAATCCTATTTTTTTCCAAAATACCTATTTATGTCTTTATGTTTATATGTTAAAAGTATTTGTATTACATCCTATGGTATCTATACAAGTTCTTTCAAGTCTTCATCTCATATTCCTTTTCGAGTTAATTGTTGTGCAATAAGTAAGTTATGAATTGACCTTTCAATGTGTCAAATGTGGTGATCCAAACCATCATGCATAAATAAATAAACTAGTTTAATCAACTAAGAAAATAATTAATGGTGGTGGCTATGGGTATCGGAGATAATCAAGTGATCAAAGGAGACTATGTCTATGATAAATCACCCCGTGATATGTAAGAAAAAGTCATTTATAACGATGTTGGAGTGCCTATAGTTGTTAGGAAGAGCTTCCTCCTCCCAAGGCAAGAGCCTAAGAGGATTGGATCAATATCGATAGAGATCTCAAAATTTCTTGATTACATTAAGGGATGATTGTTGTCCTTAAGTGGTTATTGAATATTATGCACCTTATTTGTTCATGAATGTAGATGTTTATACCTGATGCACTCAAAGAAAGTTAAGTTGAGTGGCTTTTATTGATATTAATTTACATTCTTTTACATTTTAGGATGTTGTCATACACATACATTTAATTACATCTCTAGAAATAGAGAAAAAAAAAAAAACACCCACTACAAAAAAGAAGGTTTTTAGCGACGAAACTTTTAGCGACGAAACTAATTTTCGTCGCCAAAGGTCACTTTTAGCGACGAAATAAAGTTTCGTCGCTAAAAGTGAGATTTTAGCGACGAAACTTTTAGCGACGAAAATTTTCGTAGCTAAACATAGTGCATTAGACTTTTAGCAACGAAAATTTTCGTCGCTAAATACTCCAAACATTTCTCGCCACGATTGAGTAGATTTTTTTAGTTGCGAAAATTTTCGCAGCTAAAAATACTATACGAGACCTTTGGCGGCGAACATTTTCGCCGCTAAAAACTGGTAGATTTTCTTAAACTTTTAGCGGCGAACATTTTCGCTGCTAAAAGTCTTGTACTTTACGAGACTTCTAGCAACGAAAATGTTCACTGCTAAAAATTAACATATCTTTAATGAAAAAGTTTCATCGCCAAAGGTTTCTTTTTAAAAAAAAAAATTTCCAATCTAAAATTCGTACAAAATTTCTGATATACACATGTTAACAATATATTTCATCATATTCATCCTGACATAAACATTTTATCATATTCACATACATAAACTTTTAGCGGCGAAAATTTTCGTCGCTAAAAAATACTATTCAAAACACTAAAAATTTTCAAATATGTCTGTTTTTAGCAGGAAAAGTTTTGCTGCTAAAACTAAACTAAGCATATCTTTTAGCGACGAAAATTTTCGTCGCCAAAAGTTTCTTTTTGAAAAAATTATATAACTCAAAATCCATACAAAATTCCTCATATACATCTGTTAACAATATATTCCATCATATTCACATTCACATCCATCTAAATCCAAACTACATAAAGTTTTAGCGGCGAAAATGTTGCCGCTAAAAAATACTATACAAGACTTTTTAGCAAATAAAATTTTCACGCTAAAAATAAAGTGACATATCTTTTAGCAACGAAAGTTTCGTCACCAAAAGTTTCTTTAAAAAAAAAAAATATTCCTTCTCAAAATCCGTACAAAATTCCTGATATACATCGATTAACAATATATTCCATCATATTCACATTCACATTCATATCCATCTAAACCCAAACTAAATAAAGTTTTAGCAGCGAAAATGTTCGTCGTTAAAAATACTATACAAGACTTTTAGCAACGAAAATTTTCGCGCTAAAAATAAAGTGACATATCTTTTAGCAACGAAAATTTTCGTTGCCAAAAGTTTCTTTTTTAAAAAAAATATTCCCTCTCAAAATCCGTAAAAATTCCTGATATACACCTGTTAACAATATATTTCATCATATTCATCCTGATATACACATTTCACCATATTCACATTCACATCCATCTAAACTCAAACTACATAAACTACATTCATCCAAACACAAATAATCTTATCTGCATCACATTCATTCACGCATAAATACATATAAACTTAACATCATAAACAAAAATCACAAAGATGAAGACGGAGGTGGTGGGGCATCGGTGGGTAAGCGTGCGGCAAAGCCCGAAACATCTCCATCATCCGTCGCTCATGCTCCACCCGCATCTCCGCCATCCTCCTCTCTCCCGCTCCTCCCTCGCCTCACCAACTCCTCCTCCATCCTCCTCTCGTCTCGCCACCGATCCTCTATCCTCCCGTCTTGCTCCTCCTCCCTCTCGCTCGTCCCGCTTCCTCCATCCGCCTCGCCAGCCTCCTCCAGTTTAGGTTTAAGTTTAGGTTTAGGTTCAAAGTTATAAGTATAGGTTTTGGGATTTGAGAATAGGTTTAGGGTTTAGGGTTTAGGAAATCGGGTTTGGATTCGGGATCGGGTTTAGGTTTGGTTTTCAAGTTTAAGCTTAGGTTAAGGTTAGGGAGTTGAGATTAGGATTAGGTGTAGGTGTAGGTTTAGGTTTAGGATTTGAGAATACATTTAGGTTTTAGGTTTAGGTTTAGGTTTTATGTTATAGGTTAAGGTTTAGGTTTTAGGTTTAGTTACCGTTAGGTTATAGGTTATAAGTTTAGGTTTTGATTTAGGTTAAGGTTATAGGTTTAGGTTAAGGTTTAGGTTTAGTTTTAGGTTAAGGTTTAGGTTTAGGTTATAAGCTATAGGTTTAGGAATTGAGAATTGGTTAAGGTTTAGGTTTAGGTAATCGGGTTCGGGTTCTGGATCCGGTTTAGGCTTGGGTTTTCATGTTTAGATTTAGGTTTAGGTTTAGGTTTTAGCTTACAGTGTTTAGGTTTTGATTTTAGGTTTAGGTTAAGGTTATAAGTTTAGGTTATAGGTTAAGGTTTATTAGGGTTTGGTTTTAGGTTTAGATTAAGGTTATAAGTTTAGGTTTTGCTTTGGATGTAGAACTTGCCATCTCCAAGTACTTCACTACCACCACCGAAAGCAAAGGCCAGAAGATACGTAAATTATATGATTTAAGAAAACAAACAAGAAAGATGACAGACAAAGCAAATGTGACAAAGCACCTAAAGTACTTCCTTTCGTTTACTTTCAACAACATATGAACCATTTGCAACTTCCTGTCCTTCAACATAGTTCTCCCAAATCTGCAAAAAATATATGTAAACAGACCCTTCAAGAAAACCAGTCCTGCACCATTTGAATTAACATTTCTTTCATCAGAACAAATGCAAGTTGCATGTTTTTCATCCCTGGGCAATGCAACCACAGTGATATTTGTGTCAGTTTCTTCATGTGCTTGAATGAACCTCTCATAATCCATACGATATAACTGATCTCCAGTAGAACCAGGAACTCCATGACATTGTGTTCCTTAAATTGCCATAAATACTACATCGAGCATTAACAATTCCTTGTAAAATACATCACATATATTCATTGAACAAAGTCCATTAGCATATATAAGATAGTTTGCATAGAAAGAAAGGAGCTCAATACCATCACACAATCACACACATGCACCTTAAAGCATCCGAGTACATGATTGTTGAAAATTCTACCAAGAGTAGAAATCCCAAAAATCATGAATATGTCTCTCATTGACCAATCCAAATGCACCTTAAAGCAAAGGACCAATGCATCCACATATCAAAAAGAAGAAATGTGGAAAGTCTATTAGCTTCCCATTGCAAAAGGGACAAAAGGTTCACCTAATGTGTAGGACAGTGTAACTAAATTTTCTAATAAAAAGCTTCATGGAGCTTTGAAAAAGATAAGTTTGGTATGCCTAGACGCATGTACAAGTTGAGACAAGATGGGTGAAAAAGTACAACATGTGAGATGTTCATCCGGTGGATCCAACGGTGAAGATGTTCTCACCTAAAAAAATAGGTCTGGTCCACTAGACCACAACGTTTGAAATGGGTAAACAAGCTTAAAATACTGCTGCAGTTAAGCTGCACCTGTTGTTCTGGGTCATGCCTCATGCAGATTAAGCTTGAATATATGCTTGAACTTGCACCATAAACACAAGTCAAGCCAAACAATCCCTTGGCTTCCACATGCCACATTTCTATATCATCAATCCCGTTCTAAAATATTGTTTTTGACAGATTAGAGGAGAATTGAATACAATGCATACAAATAAAAAGGGCATATATGCAATGCAGACATATATGCAATGCAGATAATTGCAATGCAATCCTAATAGTTTCAATCCTAATTTTATGCATGGTTAAGTAGATTAAATTAGGGACTGCAAATTTAAGAAAGTATAGTTATAGAGAACAACAAAATGACTAGACATAAAGACAATTAAAAATGGTGAAAACTACAATTTAGTACATCCATGTCACTACGAAACCTATTTTCCAAAAAAAAAAATGCAATTAATATGAGACAAGTTTTCTTCAAAAACTTTACCTGTTGGTGAGGGTAGATTCTAGTGATTGGGGAGGAGTTGTGGAGAGGATTTGGCAGAGGAGTTTGATTTTGGGTGGGAGGTTTGGGGTTTCAAGGTAGGATGGGAAGGTGGGGGGTTTTGGGTTGTTTGGTTGTGGTTGTTGTTGTGGGAGGGTTGTGGGGATAGCGGTGTGGGTGATTTGGGGTGGTGAGGTTTTTGGTGGTGGGAGGAGGATTCATTGTGGGAGCGTTTTCTGTTGTGGGACATTTTATTTCGGATGTCTTGTCTTCTTGCCGTGTGTGTGTGTGTGTGTGTGTGTGTGAGAGAGAGAGAGAGAGACTGGAAGATTGGAAGGGGGAAACGGACGCGAATTGCCTAAGCCCCCGCCCACATGAAGTTTCCGTGGTCGAAAGCTTATGTGGGGCCTACAGCCCGTGAGGAATCCACTCCGTTCATCGAGTTTCAAAGCTCCTAATAGGACTGGAGACCAAAAATAATTTAGATCCAAAATTCAGGTGGACCACGCCACCCCGAACAGCAGAGATTGAATTAGGGCTGGTGTTCGGTCAGGCTTTCGTGCCCTGGCCCACATTAGCCGCTTCACTGAGGTATAAGCCCAATGACTGGGCTTGGGCTTAATATTCGTGCCCATTTTTAATTGGGTCAAGCTTTATAGTCGTGGGTGTATATGAGTCCAACCGAGTCGAGCTTGGCACACAGCTCAACTTGGCTCTACCACTAGTGACCCTAACTCAAACTTGGCTTGCCTCAATCCTTAAGGCTGAGCCACTGCATTCGGTTCTCTCAACATCTCGGCTAGTTCGAGCCAAGATTGAGCCTCTGCGGCATTTTCACAAACACACGGAGTGCCCTTTTAATTTATCACTGTATGTAAAATAGCAGCAGTCGTTTATAGGTATTTCATCAAATACCTTGTGGGCAACATCAAAATTTTTTTTTTTTAAAAAGTATTTGTTTCATATACACACCTTCCTTGCCACTAGCCGACACTTTGTTGAGTCATTTCATCAAACACTTGGTGAGCAATATCAATATCAAAGTAACCAAGTCACCAAACTAGTTCAATTTGAGTTAGGCTTCGATCCGAGTTGAGTTGAGTAAAGATTGAGAAGGCTTGAACTCGGTTCGAAATTTTTTCGAGCTCAAAAAATCAGCTCAAACTCGGCTCAAACCCAACTTTGAAAAAAGTCTAATCAAGCTTTTTGGAGTCGATTTGGGCTAGCTAACCAAACTAACTCAATTGTACACCCCTATATACAGTATTGACTGTTTTGATTTTGGCCATTCATTAATATCCACCAATTAGCACCGTTCAAAAACGAAAAAATAAAAATAAAAAATCCACCAATTAGCCACTTAGAAAATTAGATCAATGCAATTTTCTGTTTAAGATCAATCTATATCGGGGTCCATGATTTTTTACAGTTTAGTTTTGAGTTTATCATATGACACATGGACAATTTATTAGTGCCTGCATATCAAGATCATGCTCTGCCAGAGTACCCAAGTTTTTTCCATTGTAAAAGGGCATGGGAGCGTCACTTAGCAGACATGGCTTCACCAAATTAACTAAATGGCCTTCGTTTTCATTTAAAATCCTTCCCATATTCCTTAATAATCCATAGTTTTAGCAATTGTAAAAGTAATTGCATGCAAATTTTTGTTCATGGCCACTCTCATAATGTGTAATATAGTTATTACCTGTTGGTTAAGAAAAGGAAAACAAATGGTCAAAATTGATTTTTTAAATCACGACTCCCATTACAAGCCAAAAATATTCATTTTCTGTTTGAATCCTAAAAACCATAAAAAGTGAATTGTAAGTTGTATGATTCACCTCCAAAATTTTACATGTTTTACACGAAGCTTTGATCAAAATTTATGGCAACAAGAGAATCAATAGATGAAACATGAACAATCGACATTGACAGAACTTAAAAGGGAAAGCATCATTTTGTGAAAAATAATTCTTCTAATCATTCCTACATGTAATAAAAAATCTCAACGTATTGGTAACTTTTTCTTAGTTATCTGGATATCAATTCTTGACCCAACATGGCAAAATTTAGTGCCATGAGGAAAAAATGGTATTTCATTTAGGAGCTTACAAGACTTGCGATGCCTCTTGTGAATTTAGGGGGCAAGGGATACAAGAATACATTGTGGAACAACAGTTATAGTAGTGATTTCCAAAACAATTGTCATCTAGGCTATACTAGTAATATCATGACACTGATCCTTCCTATTTAATAGTTATCATGCGGTTTACATGTCATTTCCAAAACCCTGACCTTGCTGATCTTCTTCACTTGCATTACCAAACTACAATGCAAAGAGAAAAAGGAACAGACCAATTGATAGAAAGCCTCTGATCCTTTTTGGGCACAAGGTTTAGATTCTAAAGAAACAAAACACCTACAGATGACATCATGAGTCGTTTCATATCCACAAAGAAACATAAACGGTAAGAAGCTACGTGTACAAGTATTTTCATTCCCATAAGGAGTTTATAGTGCATAAAATTCCACATGATTAAGTGCAAGGACATCCCGAGATGGACAAGATTTAAAGTATTGGGGTGGGAAGACTAAAAGAGAGAAATGTGGCTCTTTCAGGAAAATTGCTGGGAACATTACACTAAAACGATGGACTGGAACTACAAAAAAAAAACAAATCTGCAATAGAATTATATCTACCTCTTAGAGCGCATATGTCTTGAACATACCGCCTTGGAACTCAATGATTCCAAAGAAGAACCTTGACATTTCGCTGCCTGCATTTGACTTTCAACATTCATCTCAAGTGCCATTGCTTCAAATTGTCGAAACAACTGAAATTTTCAGCAAGCTTTCATCAGTAAATAGAATGTAAATGATGAAAGAAGCGAAAACAACTGCACCCAAGTGACACCTTTCATACATAAATTCCTCTTAAAGAAATAACAGAACAAAATACAAGAAAAACAGTTTTTAGAAGAGAGAAGATCAATAACCCGATGGTTTGTTGAGAAAACCAACCAAACCCACAAATTCAATAGCCAAATGGGTCTCAAAATTCTTCTAAAATCCAATATTTTTCTGCTTTCAAAAAAGATAGAGAGATCAACCACTCAAACTAATTGTTGAAAAAACCAATCACACCCACAAATGCAATGGCCAAATGGGTCTCGAAAATCCTCTAATTCCCATAAAATTCTCATCTTTTTCTTTTTCTTCCATTGCGTGCAACCAAAACCTTCCCAACAATTTTAGAACAGAAATAGACCACTTACAGGCCTGATGAGAAAACCAACCAAACCCACAACTTCAATTCCGAAAAGGGTCTTCAAATTCCTCTAATTCCCATTAAAATCCCATCTTTTCTCCTTATGGCTCTTTAATGAAATTCCAGTTATGGTTCAAAAATGCCTAAGTTACCAACAGGTGTTTCAGAAACATACATAATTGGCAACCATGAAACCCATCTCAATTGATGGTCATTAGGAACTTAGGAAAAGCATGTCAGAGCATATAATATCATTCTGAATATACCCACGTATGTTTGCAACCATAAAAGAAGCTGGATTGTGATGTAGTGTTGTAGAAAAGATCAAGAGTTATGGTTCCTTTTTATAACGAAAGATAAGTTTTTGCATTATAAGGAGATGAATCATGCATAGGATTGTGAACAGAAACACTTGATAAATTGAAATGCAATATTTGAACCATTAGGAAAAAAGCGAAAAAGAAAAAAAGAAAAAGAAAAGGGCTGCCACAAATTGACAATAAAGAGTGGAGTCTAAGGGAAGCATTGGCATGTCAAATCTAAGCTTTTACTGAAAATAGCTGGAGTATAGGTCAGTTTGCAGTTAAACATCTACAATCAATTGAATTTCCTTTGATTGGCAATATCCTATGTATATGAGACCTATATGCCAAGAAATGGGTGAATTGGACCCAGATCCCTCATTTCAAAGGTTGTGGAAGAACCTTATGAGTGCAATTGATTTCATGAGTATCGTCTCCCATGAGAACCATATCATCCGCTTGCGTTGCTTTTCTTTTTTTACTCATTAATACGGAAACACAGAGGAGCACCACTACGCCAAGAGTACACCAAATGAATATGGGTTGCAAGTGTAATTTGTAATGCATGGAAATTCAACTTCCATAGCATCTTTCAAGTTTGGGTCTTGAAAAGCAAATTTGTAGGATGAATAAAATTCAGTATCTTCCACATAAAAAATAATAATCTAGAAACGTGTCAGCAAGCAAACTCCCCAATCCACATGTCCTTAATATAGCCGAATTCTGTCCCCTTCAATCCATACTTCTCTAGAATTGTTATGTACTTGAATCAATACTTCTCTAATTCATTTTCCATTTTGGTGCCACAGTGAATAAGCCAATTCAAGTGTAAAATAAATGACCGAGCTGATGGTGTCGCTGACTTAATTCATAATGATCTCCAAACCCATGGTTGCAATTTCATGCATTTCAAATGGTGTCTGAAATGATCTTTATTGCAATGTGGGGTGCTGGGGGCTAGTTCCTAGTTGTGAATTTAGGGGGACTAGACCTACTCGGTCATTTCCACTTTATTCTATTGAATTATTGCTATTCAATGTGAAAATTCATTGTATTACAATGTCTTGTTTGAGGATTCTCCCTAGTTAAATACATGGTTACTGGTATTTATGAAGGATGAAGGGATGATGGTGACCTCTAAAAGAATATTAGTGGATGATAATTGGGGTTTGTTAAGGAATTTTAGGTAACTCCTTCAAGGTGTGGCTTATAGGAATGATCCAGTTTTAGCTGATCATTAGAGGGGATCAAGGTTGAGAATGATAATGGATGTCCTGTGTGGCTGAATTGATGACAATCAATCCTATTGATGTGGTTTTAGACAAAATGAGCATCTTGAACTTCCGGGACGCACTTGTGGCTCATATTCACTGATCCTAAACATTGATATGGGGAACTCACTGTGGATGGCCCATGCACCAAAAATCTCCCAGATTGGAAGACCTTAGCTATAAGTGTTTGTTCCTTTGGTGTTTGAATCAGAACCATTATATAGTTCGTTCCATCAAGGTGTATTTGTTTTTTAAAAAAAAAGTTTTTTTTATTCTAGCCACCTGTTTAAATGTTTAGGATTTTTTCCATCTGGAAGATTTTTGTGCATGGACCACCATACTTGTTCGTGTAATATTTACAGTTTTGTATCACTGAAGAATGTGCCCCACTTGAGCAAGCCGAAAACGTGAACAGTATTGTACGAACTTTCAGCTAGAGAATCGTAAAATTCTCTGCTATTGCCCTAATTGAGTTGAAGTAGCTAGTTAGCTCATGTGCATTGTACCATTTATTGCCAAAATAGGGTGAAAAAGGTGCATATACCAAAAATGGTGGATGTGAATATCAATTCCCATTTCTTAGAGACAATACAGAGCAAAAACCAACCAGACCCTCTTTCCTTCCATTAAACTAAATTCCTCACATTTCCTTCACATCAAGCATTCAAATCAACAGAAAATAAAAATAAAACCAAAAGAAAGGAAGAAAAAACTCCAAAAATTGAACCTTAAGATGGATCTCGCCGAAAGGTTTCCACCGCTTGGTGGACGCACGCATAGCATGCTTCCTCATGTACCGCAACGAATCCTCCCCAATCACCCGGACGCCCTTCTCGCTCGCGGCCCCCACCGAGCACCCCATCCTGCAACACGAACCACCGCAACCGCCACCCCTTCGAATCCCTCCTCTGTCGCTGCCACTGCGAACGCCGCCTCTTCCGTCTCGCGATTCACCGCAGGCTCGTGTCAATAGCCGACGGGACTTGACAGAAACCGTTACTCCTAACGGAACCGTCGAACATCAACGGCGGGGTTGCCACGGTCTCCGCGATCGAGCGAGACAGGCGCAATGCAGCAGAGAGGGTTTTTGAGGGGGGAGATGTATAAATGAAAGAGATTGAGAGGGACCATCAAACAAACAGCGAGTGAGTGAGAGAGAGAATGAGGGTTAGGGCTTTTTTTGGTGAAAAAAAAAAAAAAACAAAGAAAGAAAATACTTTAAAATCCAAATGTTGTAAGTTTACTATCATTTATAGCATACACCATATTAACAGCAGTACATGTAAGAAACCATTTACTGGATGGTTAAGATAGTTTTCTATAAGAAAATATATACATATTATCCATCTACAACTAGAACCATTATTTGGTTGGTCTGGATAACCCTATATCATTACCACTATTTCTATAAATGAGTCACCAAACTTTAAAGGAAATGCAAAACTCACACACATTTACCATAAAATAAAAAATGCTACTTGATCATTGGATCTGGTAGGGCTCTATGGCCCCAATGTGATTAGTGTAAACCATC
Source organism: Magnolia changhungtana (assembly GCA_030180095.1). Taxonomy (NCBI): domain Eukaryota; kingdom Viridiplantae; phylum Streptophyta; class Magnoliopsida; order Magnoliales; family Magnoliaceae; genus Magnolia; species Magnolia changhungtana. The sequence continues at coordinate 535,487 of JASAUF010000604.1, forward strand.
AACACCGTGCATTTAATGGGCCCCTTTAAATTATAGGATATCCCAAAAATCATCTGTATACGGAACTTAGGTGGGCCATACCATCTAAAATCATGTGAAGAAATTCCTAAAACATATAAAATCACTTGGTGGGGCCCACCTGAAATTTCAATGCATATGAAACTTGGTCTGACTCCTCATCCAAGTAGGACACACATAATGGATGGGTTGGATTTGTGAACCATTTCGTTGGTCCCAACAAATGATTATGAATATTTTAATGGAGGGTAACCCCTCTCAACTTTTGTATATGGTGTGGCCCAAAAAAGTCACGGATTGACTTGTGATTTTTAAGCCCCAGGCCCACCATGGAATGGTGCATCTGACTGATTGGGTAGATGTTTGACACCCATCACAGTGGGGCCCACACAGCTCAACCGTATGAAACATTTTCCCATACATATATATATATATAATTATTATATATCCATCATTAAAATCCTCCTAAGGCCCACTGTACTGTTTATTTGACATCCAATATGTTGAATAGGTCATACAGGGCCAGATGAAGGGGAAAAACAAAAATCAGTTTGATACAAAACTTTGATGGCCCTAAAATGTTTTTTAATGGTTTGACTAGTGCACCCTAGGCTAGCCAGCTAGCTTGTGTCAAAGCTATGTGGGCCCTACCACGATGCGTGTGTCTTAGTTACCTTGTCCATCCATTTTGCCAACTTATATTAGCCAATGAGGCCAAAAATAAGGCAGATCCAAATCTCTGGAAAATTATGGAAATTTTTTGGGGCCACAAAATTTATGGATCATGCTGATATATGTGTTTTCCTTTCATCCATGCCTATGATGTTATCAACATGTTGGATGAGAAATAAACATTACAGTAGGCCATGGGAAGTTTTTAAATGTTGACGTTCGATCATCATTGTTTTCCTGCGATGTGGTCCCTCTCCCTCTCTATCTCCCTCTCCGTGTCGTGCTCCCTCTCCCTCGGTGCATCTGGGACTACTGATTTCCCTCTTTGTTGCTAGATTGACAGTCATGTTTCTGTAAATGAAGATAAGAGTATTGATCTTAACAGTATGGTCGTCATGCACATAGACAAAAAATGCTTGCAATGAATGTTTATGAGTACTTGGTAATTTTGGAGTCCTTGGTTAGGGTTTGGGTTGAAAGTACGAGTGCTGGAGCCGACGCTTTCGGAGTCCGAACTCATTCTTTTGAAAAATAGAAAAATGAGAATATTAGTAAATATGGATTTTCTTGTTAAGAAAAAAATGGAAGATGGATTGAAAAAACATAATGGAGAAATTTCACTTTTAGGACTTTTTTTTTTTTTATTATTGAATGTCATATCATCTCTTTCGTTAGATTGGTTTTGGTCTAATCTTTCAATCATTCTCTAACTGTTAAAAGGAAATAAATTTCCATCTAGAGTTGGTTATGAGTGTAGTTTTCTATGTAATCAGTTAAAAGGAAATCAATTTCCCCTCTCTTTGGTGACTCAAACAAAAGAAGCCATCTCATAATTGAGGTTTTGTTATAACCTATGTTGTTTTCTAAGTGCACATGTTTTCATTAGTATATCTATATTTTTACCAATCTGTATTTTCTTTTAAGCTTTGATTTCTCGGTATCTTATGCAGGTTGCTTCAAATCATTATGGTTGGTACCTATTTTCAGAAAATCCATGCCAAATGTAAACTTGAAACCTGAAAAGATGCAATCTCTAGCAAAGGCCCTTCCAGAATCTCCAAGGCCCTTTGATGATGGGCTGTATAGAGCACTTGATATTTATTTCAAGGTTTGAATCCATTCATCGATATTCTTGTAACTTGGATTTGTAACTTGCTTTCCTCTTCACAATGTTTTACGTTAGTAAGCTCTAACTTGCAGAAAATGTCTTGTCTAGCTTGTTTGTTTTTGTGCCATATAGAAATATATCATTAGGTGCTAAATGACTAGTTCCAATAATTTAAATATGCAATGAAATAATCTTGTGCATGTAGCATGACTTCCATAACATTTTTTTTTTTACTTAGATAAATTATATATTGCTTACTAAAGATTTTCATTTGTTTCAAATATTTAGTCATTCTGTTTCAAATAATTAGTCATTCCTTACACTGGGGCCCACCTTGATAATTTAATATATATCCATGCCATCCATCCACTTTTCCATCCTACTATAGAATGTAGTTCAAAAAACTAGATAGTTTCAAATCTCAAATGGACCACACAATGTTGATTGAATGCCCACCATAACCTTTTTCATAGAAGTTTTGGATCTAGCTGAGATTTGGATAGACTTCATTTTTGGCCGAGTGTTCTAAAATGACCTTCAAAAAGGAACGAACGGGGTGGATTTCTCTCATACATCACAACTGGCCCCACATGACATTCAGGTGCATGAAACAAACTCAGCGTCCCTTTCTGAAGCGGATTGACATGTCTTGAGTAGTACTTGAGTAAACTCCGTGGGCCCCCGTGTCATTCATGCATTATATCCACTCCGTCCATCTCTTTTAACACATAATTTTTGGGCTTAATCCAAAAATGGAGTATATCCAAACCTCAAATGGACCACACCACCGAAATCGTGTGAATTGAACATCTACCGTTGAAAAATTCTTGGGGATAACAAAGGTTTTAGATCAAGCTGATATTTGTGTTTTCCCTTCATCCATGTCCTCTCGATCTCATGAACAAAGGTTGGATGACAAATAAACATCACTGGGGGCCTTAGAAACATTTCAACGGTTGAAATCAATAGTTCCACTTTTTCCAGTGGCATGGCGCACTTGAGGCTTGTATATGCATCAATTTTGGGTTCAACCCATAAAATGATATGGAAAAACGAATGGACGGCGTGGATAAACCACATGCATTCGCTGTGGACCCAACTGCGTTTACTCGACAATAAGAGCGTCATCGAGTAACTCCACAATCCGATTTTGTCACTTTCTTTGCAGTGAAACCCGACGGAGGAAACAAAATCCCCAAAATTTCTCCCCCGCCCAAAACTCTGAGCTGGTGAAGGTAGGCCGCGGTCAATCTGTGCCCAATCCACTCGTTTCTCTCTCTCTCGACCCTTCTCTCTCTATTTCTCCCTCTCCCTCTCCCTCTCCCTCTCCCTAGGGTTTTCTCATTTTATCACGCTGCTTGAATTAGGGGCAGCCATTCTAGTTGATTCCTCACTGGGAGGTGATAGCAATGGTAATAGTAGAATGCCGCCTTTTGGGCCGTTGATTCGAAAGCGGAAGGTTGATAGATTTGGGGGTTTTTCGGATTGATATTGGTGTGGAGATAAGGGCAATGATCGGGTTATCGGATTTAATGGTGTGGGTTGTCGGAATTAATGGTGTTGGGGTCTTACGAGAGAATGGAGCAGAGGCTTCTCACGGCTGGAGACTCTTCAATTAATAGGTATACTTTTCTTTCCTTGATTTATCTTCACCTTCTATTATTCATGGGTTATGGTTATTTTGTATTGATTATTCAGAAATTTCAAGAGGCTTTCAAATGAGTTAACAGAGTGGCTTACAAGGGACTTTTGGGAAGAGATCTCGAATGTAATATATGAGACAGAGATAAAGCATTGGGGTCTGATGATGTCACCATGGATTTGTGAATTGGTATTGGAGCACTAGAAGTACTTGCTACTTAGATTGGTGGGCTTACCATTTTTTCTAATTCAGTTTCTGTTTATTGCCCTGCTTTCAGGTTAGGGCACTAGGAAGAAATACAATGGGTTGGGATTGCCATGAGACTTAGGGGCGAGGACAAGATGACATCTATGGACATAATACCAAAGAACCATGCAAAAGACACGCAGAGGGTGTCGAAAGCCATGAGAGCCAGTAATTTCTTCACTCATTTTAGCTATTTGGTATCTCTTATTATCTTCATACCAAGGTTGGCATACTCTGCAGCTTGGATGCGCCCACAAAATTTGACTCAGATGGGTCAACATGGTTACTTAGAAAATCATTTTTTCCTAATTAAGTTAATTTCTTATTAAGTAAAAATAGATATAAATACCAAGAACATGGAATTGGTAATTACTAATTACTTATAAAATTCATGATTCATGTTTAAAATATGCATCTTAGTTTGTGGCGAAGAGTAGAGCACCCCATATTTGCCAAGACGCGATATCCGGGTTGTTCATCAAATGGGCACCTATGATTGTATCATAAAAACATGTCAGGTCCATAGTGGTTTGTTTGTCACTGCTCAATTGTGGAGTCTATATTTTTTCATTTTTCCTTGTTTGATTACTTGAGCTAGCAATGGTTGTTACTAAAGTTTCAATTCCCAATTGGAAAACAGAGAAAGAAGTAAAAAATAAATAGAGAAACTAGCTAAAATATGCTTGTATATCTTCCTAAAATAATATACCATGACATATATTTAATAGTTATAATATTGATACCACACATGTTACCGGCTTTCTGTGCCTTTTTAAACCTAACACAATGGCCGTTGAGCATTGGGTTTGGCAAGACCGCTTACTGAGCACTAAGAGCGAAATGGCAGAATGCAACATGACTTGGATTGTTTCTTTTGCCTGGGCTGACTAGCCGTTTCATGAAGAAACTTGGAAAAAGTCACCAGAGTAACGTTGATTTTGTGGACTCACTGGGTCTACACCCTTTTTTTCCTCTCCATGTGGCGTACAAATAGAGTTAACTTAGGTTAGTCACGGTCGATTCGCTGATTCACCAACTTTGTTTCATATCATACTCCAAAGACTTGGATTATTTTCTCAAAGAATTTGGTGACTTTGCAGTCATTTCTTTGCTTCTGTTGTGTGCATATGCAACATTTTTGTTCATTTAGTTAAATGGTTCATGCAATAAAGATAGAAAACAACGCATAGAAACGGCCATGATCCACAAACCCATAATGCTCATCAAGCGGACGCTTAATTACATATATCAAGTCCGTCATGATGTCAGGTTCAAATCTTTTGTTCCGAAACCAAGTACGAAGGAGTTTACGGAATTCTGGCCATTGTGGTAACGGTGCCTACCGTTATTGATACGGTTACGGGCCGTATCGGCCGTTATGGCTTTGTAACGGCTGATACATCTCCTGTAACGGTTAGAAATTTTTCTGATATCCCATTTCTGATATCCTAGCCCATCATTGGCTTGTTCTTTAACATTGACAGACATGGGCGGTCAATTTTATGTGAGAATGACTAGTCTCTTTGCAAATATCCAGTACAAAGTTTATGAATTCGGTGAATACATGTGTATACCTTCTCATGGTATACATGTGTCACATACACTTTGTGAAAATGACGGGTTGACCACCCATGAGCTAAATATATGTGCCTAGGCTCATCCGAAAGTGTGCTCAACCTCGACATGATGCAACCCTGGTCCCACTTATTTAACCATATTGGTTTAGACCGCACAAGTCCAAATCAAGATGATGCCCAGATCATGGGTCCTTAGACTGCACAAGTCCAACCCAACCTGGTCCACCCAGAGCATAGTATCTTTGGTCCGGAAAAACAGGAAAAGACAGTATTACGACTTATTTATTTTGTTTATGTTTTGTTTTGTAGATTGAAGGGGCCTACATAGAAGGCAACAAAGGTATAAGCAATTGGGATGTTTTCTCTCACATACCAGGTTGGTTTTGTTTTTTCCTTTCCTTTCTCTCTTGGAGAATTTTTTAGGTATAGTACAATACAATTTTAAAATTAAAATTTCATTGAATTTTACTGTCTCCATATTCAGAAAATATGGAGACAGTCTACATCCATCGAATGTGAAACTTTAAGTATTGAAGGGTTAGGATCTTATAATCTAGGAGATTTCAAACTGCTCCATCCATGGTGGGGCCGCTAGAGTTAAACCCGTAAGCCAAATACTCACCCCACAGATAGTACAATGGTCAAATGGGCTCGATTTGGCCTTTTATGTCATATAGCTATCATCCACAAAAAGAAAAAAAAAATTAAAGAAAAAGAAAAAGAAAAAGAGAAAAGACTAACACAATGATAACTTGTTGGACATGAACAGGAAGACATTAAATTGATGCATTCCCTTAGAGTGAATTCCTACAGATTTTCCATATCTTGGTCTAGAATCCTCCCAAGTGAGTTTTACTTACATCTCTCCAATTTTACTGTTAGGACATCCAATCCCCTCCAGCAGGTTGATCCCACTATGAAGATCACATGGTGCTAAAGTCAGGCAAATCTACTGATCAGGCACGCCACACTTTAGTTTGGACCAAATGAGAGGTTGTCCATTCTATTCTTTGGTATGTCCCATCTGATGAGCGGATTGACCTATTTTTAAGCTATTTGTTCTTCATGGTGGGTTTAACCTTTGGGACGGGTTAGATGTTCTCTCCACTTAGCATGTTGACGTTTAGGTGTGTCTGACACCTCATATTTTGGCAGAGACTTAATCTTCATTTTAATATATGTTAATGAACAATGAAGGAAGATTTGGTGAGATTAATAGTAGGTGAATTGAATTTTACAACAACCTCATTGATGCTCTCCTTCTCAAAGGTAACAACATCCTCTTGTTTTTTTCCGCACAATATCCACCATCCATCCACCACACATACATATTTGCTTATCCTACACCTGCCGTACAATACCACCTAGCGTATGTGTGCAATATCCGATCTGTCAATCGTGGGCCATGCGTTGTAGGTGCCCTGCCTAAAGTGGCTTAGGTAATTTTGGAGTCCTTGGTTAAGGTTTAAATGAAAGTACGAGGCTTTGGAGCCGATGCTTTTAGAGTCTGAACTCATTCTTTTGAAAAATAGAAAAATGAGAATATTAGTAAATATGGATTTTCTTGTTAAGAAGAAAATGGAAGATGGATTGAAAAAACATAAAAGAGATTTTTTTTTTTCCTTCTTTTTTGCTTCAACAGAGAGAGACTAAGCTAACAATGAGCTTCTTTCAAGGGATCAATTGGTTTTGTTTCACAATAAACCAAACTTTACAACTAAGCTAACAATGAGCTTCGTTCAAAGGATCAAAATTGATAGCACTCTTACCTAAAAAGTACTGAAGGTCTTTAAAGTCCTTTATCTTAAAATTTTGAGAGAGATTTTTCATATGATCATAAAATTCCATAGGTTGATCAATATATATAATGAAACCCTACTCTCTCACAGCAATGTGAGAATAACAAAGACTCAGATATGCATATCCTTTATCTTTCTTGTATGTAGTTACATGTCGAATTTCTTCGTTCTTTGATTCATTACACTCAATTCAGGTATGGTTTGCACCAATTCAAGAGACTGTACATTAGGCATTCAATATATAAGACTGGAGTGAGACTGATGAGGCATTTAAATGTGTTGCAGGATTGTTTGAATTGCTTGTTCTAACAGGTGCACAAGTTGGAATGGATTGGACTTCTATCTTGAGAAAACGCCATAATTTCAGGTAGTTATTATTGTAATGGAAAGTTAAAAAATTAAAAGAGAGAGAGATAATGAATTCATGGAAAGAAATATTTTTTATCATTAGGGCTGCTTTTAGGGTTTGATGCAGAAATTGTCGCCAACTTCACAGAAAGACAAATAGCATCAGTGGCCACAGATTGCAACCTGGATTTAAACAAGGTTCGAGGTGCCGTCAATAATGCTAACAAAATCCTCCAGGTTAGATTGTTGATTGGACCTGATTTTATTTAAATGATCTTGATAATCCATTTTATTTAAATGAGCAGACTCGGATGTGCGTCGGAGCTATCCGGATGAGCGGGGGTCCCTGGAAGGTGGGAACCACAGTTATGACCATGACGAAGCTGTCCATTTCCTGTGGACAGCATTGGAAGGGCCTGGCCATTTGGACAGGCCGTGTTTATGTATTTGCTCGAAATTAATGGAGCAGATCCGGATGTGCGTCGGAACTATCCGGATGAGCGGGGCTCCCGGGAAGGTGGGAACCACTGTTATGACCATGATGAAGCTGTCCATTTCCTATGGACAGCATTGGAAGGGCCTGGCCATTTGGACAGGCCGCGTTTATGTATTTGCTTGAAATTAATGGAGCAGACCCGGATGTGCGTCGGAGCTATCCGGATGAGCGGGGTCCCTGGAAGGTGGGAACCGTTGTTATGACCATGATGAAGCTGTCCATTTCCTATGGACAAAGATTGGAGGGGCTCGCCATTTGGACAGCCGTGTTTATGTCTCAGTATTTTGCAGTACCACACCCTTAACCTAAACCTATAACCCAACCTAAACCTATTCTCAAATCTCAAAACCTATACTTATAACCTAAACCTACACCTAGACCTTAACCTTAACCTAAACCAAAACCTATGACCTAAAACCTTAACCTATAACTTATAACTTAAACTTATAACCTATAACCTAACATTAACCTAAACCTAAAACCTAAACCTTAACCTATAACCTAAAAACCTAAACCTAAACACATTCTCAAATCCCAAAACCTATGACCTAAAACCTTAACCTATTACCTATAACCTTAACATATAACCCAACCCTTAACCTAAACCTATTTTCAATTCCCAAAACCTATACTTATAACCTAAACCTTAACCTAAACTTAAATCCCTAAATCTTAACATATAACCCAACCTAAACATATATTTATAACCTAAACTTATTTCGAAATCCCAAACCCATAACCTAAACCTTAACCTAAACCTATACCTATAACCTAAACCAAAACCTATAACCTAAACCCGAACCGAACCCGAACCCGAACCCGAATCTCTAAACCTTAACTTAAATCTAAACATAAAACCTAAACCTAAAACCTAAATGTATTCTCAAATCCCTAAACCTAAACTTACACCTAATCCTAATCTCAACGCCTAACCTAAACCTAAGCTTAAAATTGAAAACCCAAACCTAAACCCGATCCCGAACCCGAACCCGATTCTTAAACCTAAACCTTAACCAATTCTCATTCCCTAAACCTATAGCTTATAACCTAAACCTAAACCTTAGCCTAAAACTAAACCTAAACCTTAACCAATTCTCAATTTCTCTAAACCTATAGCTTATAACCTAAAACTAAACCTAAACCTAAACCTAAACCTTAACCTAAACCAAAACCTATGACCTAAAACCTTAACCTATTACCTATAACCTAAACTTATAACCTTAACCTAAACCTATTCTCAAATCCTAAAACCTATAACCTAAACCTTAACCTATAACCTAAACCTATAACCTAAACTCAATTTCCTAAACCGTAACCTATAACCTAACCTAAACCTAAACCTATAACCCGAACCCGATTTCCTAAACCTAAACCTTAACGTATTCTCAAATCCCTAAACCTAAACCTACACCTAATCCTAATCTCAACTCCTTAATAACATAAACCTAAACGTAAACTTGAAAACCCAAACCTAAACCCGATCCCGAAGCCGAACCCGATTTCCTAAACCTAAATTTATAATCTTAACCTAAACCTATTCTCAAATCCCAAAACCTATAACCATAAACTATTACCTTAACTTATAACCTAAACCTATAACCTAAACTCAATTTCCTAAACCTTAACCTATAACCTAACCTAAACCTAAACCTATAACCCAAACCCGATTTCCTAAACCTAAACCTTAACGTATTCTCAAATCTCTAAACCTAAACATAAACCTACACCTAATCCTAATCTCAACTTCCTAACCTAAACTAAACCTAAACTTGAAAACCCAAACCTAAACCTGATCCCGAACCCGAACCCGATTTCCTAAACCTAAATTTATAACCTTAACCTAAACCTATTCTCAAATCCCAAAACCTATAACCTAAACCTAAACCTATATAACCTTAACCTAAACCTAAAACTTAACCTATAACCTAAACCTTAACCTATAACCTTAACTTATAACCTAAACATATAACCTAACACAATTTCCTAAACCTTAACCTATAACCTAACCTAAACCTAAACCTATAACCCGAACCCGATTTCCTAAACGTATTCTCAAATCCCTAAACCTAAACCTACACCTAATCCTAATCTCAACTCCATAACCTAAACCTAAACCTAAACTTGAAAACCTAAACCCGATCCCTAACCCGAACCCAATTTCCTAAACCTAAACTTATAACCTTAACCTAAACCTATTCTCAAATCCCAAAACCTATAATCTAAACCTAAAACCTAAACTTAAAACTTAACCTATAACCTAAACCTTAACCTATAACCTAAACTTATAACCTAAACTCAATTTCTTAAACCTTAACCTATAACCTAACTTAAACCTAAACCTATAACCCGAACCCGATTTCCTAAACCTAAACCTTAACGTATTCTCAAATCCCTAAACCTAAACCTACACTTAATCCTAATCTCATTCCCTAACCTAAACCTAAACCTAAACTTGAAAACCCAAACCTAAACCCGAAATCGAACCCAAACCCGATTTCCTAAACCTAAACTTATAAACTTAACTTAAACCTATTCTCAAATCTCAAAACCTATAACCTAAACCTAAACCTTAACCTAAACCTAAACCTATAGCCTAAACTCAATTTTATAAACCTTAACCTATAACCTAACCTAAACCTTAACCTATAACCCGAATCCGATTTCCTAGACTTAAACCTTAACGTATTCTCAAATTCCTAAATCTAAATCTACACCTAAACCTAATCTCAACTCCCTAACCTAAACATAAACCCAAACCTGAAAACCCAAACCCAAACCCGATTCGAACCCGAACCCGATTTCCTAAACCTAAACCTATTATCAAATCCCAAAACCTATAACCTAAACCTAAACCTATAACCTTAACCAAAACCTTAACCTATAACCTTAACTTATAACCTAAAGCCATAACCTAAACTCAATTTCCTAAACCTTAACCTATAACCTAACCTAAACCTAAACCTATAACCCGAACCCGATTTTCTAAACCTAAACCTTAACGTATTCTCAAATCTCTAAACCTAAACATACACCTAATCCTAATCTCACCTCCCTAACCTAAACCTAAACCTAAACTTGAAAACCCAAACCTAAACCCGATTATGCTTTCGGACTCATCGAACAATTTGTAGTTGTTCATCACCAAGTAAAAGTCATACCCAAATCTTGCGTTGTGACTTTGTATTATTTGTGGAACCTAATATTGTGTAATAGTTTGATTGACTTTGTTTTTGAAAACTTTAAATAGTAAACAAGTGAGATTGATTGTTTGATTGAGTTGTTAACTATTTTGTTGGTATTATGGCTTTCATAATTGATTGTTTCATGAGTGGATTGAATGAATGGATTAGTAGTTTAAATAAACATTAAAAAAATTAAACATTTTTAGCCTCAATTTGTAACCGAGGCTTGGATGGATTTACTAGTTTGGGTTTAGTTGGATGTGAATGTGAATATAATGAAATATATTATGTAACAGGTGTATATCAGGATAAATATGATGAAATATATTGTTAACAGGTGTATATCAGGATAAATATGATGAAATATATTGTTAATGGTGTATATCAGGAATTTTGTGCCGAATTTTGAGCTGGATATTTTTTAAAAAAGAGACTTTTAGCAACGAAAATTTTCGTTGCTAAAACATCTTGGATCTTTTTTTGGCGGCAAAAATTTTCGCTGCTAAAAGTCTTGAAATTTTTTGCTGCTAAAATCTTGGAAATTTTTTTTTGCAGCAAAACTTTTCACTGCTAAAGTTTTGGATATTTTTTTGCGGCGAAAATTTTCACGCTAAAAGTTTTGAAGTTTTTTGTGTAAACTTTTCATTGCTAAAAGTCTTGTAATTTTTTTGTACGTAAAATTTTCAAGACTAAAAGTCTTGAAAATTTTTTTCGCTGAACATTTTCGCTACTAAAAGTCTTGGATATTTTTGTAGAATTCTTGGAAAATATTTTTGACAGCGAAAATTTTCATTGCTAAAAGTCTTGTAAAATTTTTTTGCAAAATAAACTTTTCGCTACTAAAAAGTCTTGGATATTTTTTTGGCTGAAAATTTTCACGCTAAAAGTCTTGAGGTTTTTTTCATGTAAAAGTTTCAGCTACTAAAAGTGTTGAAAATTTTTTGGTAGCGAAAATTTTCGTTGCTAAATGTCTTGGAAAATTTTTTGGCGACGAAAATTTTCGTCGCTAAAAGCTTCCATTTAGCGACGATTTGAACTTTTCGCTGATAAAAGCCTTGTACATCGATCTTTTAGCGACGAATTTAGCGACGAAAAATTTCATCGCTAAAAGGTTTTAGCTGCGAAAATTTGGCTTTTAGCGACGAAAATTGGCGTCGCTAAAAGTGGTGTTTCTTGTAGTGACCCTTGATTAGAATGTAAAACTAACATGGAGAATATTGTGTCATTGCCCTACATGCTCCTAAGTCCTTTGGTTCTTTGTATTCAGAGTGTTTGGAACCAAGAAGGTCATGATGGCCTCAATGTATATGAATGGTTATTTAACAGTATCGTGTTGGCTTACATGTCGAGGATATATGGGAGGTGCTTTCTAGCTCTCACTATAAGATAATGATTCCCTCTATGATTGGTGTCAACCTTAATGTGAGGGTATGCGCCTAATTTGGGATATGATTGTATGAGTGGCCTGTCATGAGTTGTTTGTGCCCATAGTCATTTTGTAGGCTAATGGAAAACTCTACGCATATGCGTAAATTTTAGCTAGTGGTTTTGTGCCTAAACGAAGAGCTCGATCCAATAACACATGGAACTTAGCAACAAGACTTGTTTTATGGGGCTCCAAGTTGGTGACACAAAGCATCTCCCTTCATTAGATCCCTAGTGCATGGTGTAGGGCCTTTCTAATGAATGAGGCAGAAGGTTTAGGCATGTGAAGCTTACCTTATGAGCATCAAAGCCTTAAGGTTCCAAGGCCGGTCTCCATTAAATCTTCTTCTCGTTTATGGTTTTCTCTATTTCCCCTTTGTCTGTCTTTCTCAAATGATTAATCGATCCGCCTTGAATGAGCATCGTAGTGTATTTATAGGCATGTAGGTTTGATATTCTCGTCACCTACTCTCTACGCTTGCCTTGTCAACTTAGTGCAACAATCTCTCCATTAGGTGTAGAGAGTTTTACATGGGGTGCTTAACCTTCTTTTGGTTTTTTACTTGTCATGACATGATGACATCATCTTTCAACACAAGGCTCTTGGAGCTAAGTTGAAGTGGAGCAACATTGTTGTTGAATGAGTTAAGACTCATTTTAGCTAAGTATCAAAGTTTATGTGTAAAGGTCTCGAAATCTTTGATTTTTTTTACAGGAGTTTATTCCAAAAAGCTTAGTGCCCAACGTCTAAAGGTTTAAAATGAAAAGAATCCCTGTGGGAAATACAATTATAGATCATCCATTTTCCATATTTAACACCAGTCTTGCTTTAAATGTTGGTTACATGGGAGGGCCGATCCACATTGCCCATCTCAAGTGAGTGTGGATTATACCGAGTAAAATTTAAGTGTCAACAAGGAGACATTTCATTGAGCCTAATGGTAAAGAAATTTCATCCCAACTAATTGTCAGCTCCTTCATATAAGATAACCAATATACATTTCACGAATTGCCCAATCCCGCTACTATGGTCACGGAATTTAGGGTACTACGATCCATGAAACACAACTCTCCCTTGAGTAGAGGTTGTTGTGTCCAAACATACATTCCTTAGGATAGTTGGAGGAACCCTCCCTTTAACCCATAAAATCACAGATATATCAAGCTTCTTACTCATTTAATTATGGTATAAAGATGCAAACCAAATGTTGTGCAGTACGCCAACATGCAGTAAGCCTAGATCGATCACTAGGCTCACTGCGTTGTTGGCATGCTGCGCAATAACTGGTATCAGAGCTATTAGTTTAGTTCTATTGAGAACGATGGCGGAAGATGGGAAAACTAGAATTGAGAAGTTTGATGGTTCAAACTTTGCCTTCTGGAAGATACAGATGGAGGATTATCTGTATCAGAAGGACCTCTATATTCCTCTAGGAGGAAAAGAGAAGAAACCAGAAAAGATGACGGATCATGAATGATTTTTACTGGATAGGAAGGCTTTAGGAATGATCCGACTCTCTTTATCTAAGAGCGTCGCCTTCAATATATCCAAGGTAAAAAATACAAAAGAATTAATGGAAGCCCTAGCCACCGTGTATAAAAAATTCTCTGCATCCAACAAGGTTCATCTTATGAAACAATTATTCAACATGAAGATGTCAGATGGTGGGAGTGTAGTTGAACATTTATATGAGTTCAATACAGTTACGAGCCAGTTGGAATCCGTTGGTATTGTTTTTGAGGATGAGGTCAGGGCATTATTGATTTTATACTGTTTGCCAGATAGTTGGGATGGTTTGGTGATTGCTGTGAGTAATTCTTCAGGGTCGACAAAGTTGAAATTGATGATGTGACCGGTCTAATTCTCAATGAAGAATCTAGAAGAAAGGCATCAAGAGTTTCAGGAGATTCAGGGAATGCTCTAAACATTGAAGGAAGAGGAAGATTGCTGAACAAAGGAAGCAATAAATACGGGTGTTCTAAGTCGAGGAAGAAGTCCAAGGTACCGAAAGACAAAGACGGATGTTGGCATTGCGGCAAGAAGGGGCAAATGAAACGTGATTGCAGGGCGCTTAAGAAACAAAAAGGAAGCTCTCAAGGCGGAAAGGATTTAGTGAATCTATCTGAGGAGAGTGACACAGAGGCGTTGATCTTGTCTCTTGATGCGAGGAATGAGTCTTGGGTTATAGACTCAGGTGCTTCGTTTGATGCCACTTCATGTAAGGAAGTTCTGCGTGATTATGTGTTAGGTGACTTGAGGAGAGTCTACCTATGTGATGATGAGCTGTGCAGTATTGTTGGAAAGGGGGATGTTCGTGTAAATCAGAAAGATAGAACGTCTTTGAAATTAAAGGATGTTAGACATGTACCGAGTTTGAAGCATAACTTGATCTTAATGGGGCAATTAGCCGATACTGGTTATGTGACGACATTCACCAGTGATTCCTAGAAGATCACAAAAGGTGCTTTGGTAATATCTTGAGGCAATAAGGAAGGTACTTTATACTTGACTTCAGGATTGTATAGTTCACTCGCAGCCGCATCAACTGGAGTGAATGGGCAGTTATGGCATCAGAGGCTGGGACATATGAGTGAGAAGGGGATGAAAGTGCTATTGTCTAAAAGGAAGCTACCAGGGCTAAAGTCTATTGACTTGGAATTCTATTGAGTGAGAAGGATGTTAGACCGAGTTTAAAACGTAACTTGATCTCAGTGGGGCAGTTAGCCGATACTGGTTATGTGACGACATTCACCAGTGATTCCTGGAAGATCACAAAAGGTGTCTTGGTGATATCTCGAGGCAAGAAGGAAGGTACTTTGTATGTGACTTCAAGATCATATAGTTCATTCGCAGCCACATCAACTGGAGTGAATGGGCAATTATGGCATCAGAGGCTGGGACATATGAGTGAGAAGGGGATGAAAGTACTATAGTCTAAAGGGAAGCTACCAGGGTTAAAGTCTATTGACTTAGAATTCTGTGAGGACTGCGTATATGGCAAGCAGAAGAGAGTGTGCTTCAAGAAGATGGGACACGCTCCAAAGACATATTTGTTGGAGCTTGTACACACTGATGTGTGGGGACCGGCGCAGGTATTATCTCTTGGCGGCTCACGTTATTTTGTTACTTTTATTGATGATGCTAGTAGAAAACTATGGGTCTATTTCTTAAAGCATAAATTTGATGTATTTGATGTATTTAAGAAGTGGAAAGTTATGGTAGAAAATGAGACATGTAAAACAGTAAAATGTCTCAGATCTAATAATGGAGGAGAGTACTGTGATAAGAGATTTGAGGAGTATTGTGCAGCAAATGGAATCAAATATCAGAAAATGATTCAAGGGACACCACAATAGAATAGTGTGGCTGAGTGCATTAACAAGACCATCCTTGAGCGCGACAGGAGCATGACATTACATGTAAGGTTGCCCAAGACCTTTTGGGTATATGCTGTAAATACTGCCACATATCTCATTAATAGAAGTCCCTCAGCACCATTGGATGGTGGGCTACCAGAAGAAATGTGGACTGGGAAAGAAGTGAATCTCGCATATCTCAAAGTGTTCGGTTGCACTTTATATGTTCACATTGATGAAGAGCACAGAAATAAGTTGGATGCGAAGTCCAACAGGTGCACATTTATAGGCTACGGGTAGCATGATTTTAGCTACAGGTTTTGGGATGCAGAAAACAGAAAAATTATCAGAAGCAAGGACATAGTCTTCAATGAAAAAGTGATACATAAGGACAGTGTGCAGGAAAATAAGGCTGAGGAGAAAGAATTCGTAGAGATGGAAGAGTTATTAGACACGGGTGTTACAACGCCAGAGGATGATCATGCATATGAGCATTATGAGGCAGAGCCATAACACCGATTGTGAGGAGGTTTACTCAGAAGAGGAGGCCCACGGTCTGATACTCACCTTCCTTACATTATCTACTATTGACAGATAATGGTGAACCAGAGTGTTTTGAATAGGCGTTACAGACGAATACACGGGTTAAGTGGGAGCAGGCCATGGATGAGGAGATGGACTCTCTTAAGTCTAATCGTACATGGGATCTAGTCATTCTACCTAAAGGTAAGAAAGCTCTTTATAACAAGTGGGTTTACAGACTGAAGGAGGAGCACGATGGTTCGAAATGATACAAGGCTAGATTGGTTGTGAAAGGGTTTCAACAAAAGGCAGGTATCGATTTTACTGAAATATTTTGACCTGTGGTGAAAATGTCTACGATTCGCATGGTCTTGAGTATAGTGGCTACAAAGGACTTACATTTAGAGTAGCTAGATGTTAAGACAGCTTTTCATCATGGGGACCTTGAAGAAGAGATATATATACATCAGCTGACAGGATATATGGCACCAGGAAAGGAGAACAAGGTGTGCAGACTGAAGAAGAGTCTATATGGCCTAAAGCAGGCCCCGAGGCAGTGGTACAAGAAGTTCGACAATTTTATGTCAGGAAACGGTTACAGGAGATGTCATGCTGACCACTGTTGTTATTTAAAGAAGTTTGATATGTCATACTTCATTCTTCTTCTGTATGTTGATGACATGCTTGTGGCCGGTTCAAGCATGAAGGACATCTCAGATCTCAAAAGACAACTGTCTAGAGAATTTGCCATGAAGGATTTAGGAGCTGCAAAACAAATCTTAAGCATGAGGATAAAACGTGACAGGAAAAATAAGAAACTAGTTTTGTCACAGGCAGAGTACATAGTTAAGGTACTTGATCGATTCAATATGGGAGGTGCTGAGCCGGTTAGCACTCCATTAGCCAACTACTTCAAGCTATCTAAAGAGCAAGGTGCAAAGACGCAGGAGGAACGGGACTACATGGGTAAAGTCCCATACACGTCAGCTATTGGGAGTCTCATGTATGCTATGGTGAGCACGAGACCAGACATTGCTCAAGCAGTGGGAGTTTTTAGGTTCATGAACAACCCGGGAAGGAATATTGGGAAGTCAGGAAGTGGATCCTTAGATACTTGGTAGTACTAAGGATGTAGGGTCATATATGGTGGATCGTAAATCAAGTTACGAGGCTACGTGGATTCAGATTTTGTAGAGATATAGATGACAGAAGAAGCACTACAGTTATGTTTTTACTCCGGGTAGTGTCACAAGATCGTTGGGTCTTTCGCCATGTAAGATAGTATCTATCGATGACAAAGGCGAGTAATATGTCATGCGCTACGAGTGTGTAAGGAGATGGTGTGGATGCAAGGTTTTATGGAAGAGTTGGGTAAGAAGCAAGCAGATTGCAAGCTGTACAATGACAGTCAGAGTGCAATACACTTGGTTAAGAATTCAGTGTTTCATTCAAGGACCAAGCATATTGCCATCAGATATCACTTCATACGTTCATTACTGGAAGATGGATCGATTGCTCTAGAGAAGATTCATACAAGTGAGAATCCTGCGGATATGTTGACCAAGGTGGTCACACGAGAGAAGCTGAAACTCTGTTCAGCTTTGATTGGTCTTCAGGCTTGAAGACGGGGAGGTGGCACACTCCAGATGTAGAAGACGAAGGTTTTTGACGATGTGTCTCCAAGTGGGAGATTGTTGAGATGTGGAGCCACATCTGGGACCGTCTTCGACCGGTCATGAGCCATGCTCGACCGGTCGTAGGGTTCGGCTCGATCTGTTGTGGACTGGCTCGACTCAAAGTCCAGTGAGCACTGTTTTTTTTATCCTGAGGTGTTTGACCGGTTATGGCCCATTCACGACCGGTCGTGGGGTCCTCTCGACCGGTCGTGAAGGTTGCACGACTAGTCGATGTTACGTAGACTCATTCCATGATTTTGCGCAGATTTCGTGTCGCAAGTCCTTTCGCAACTGGGATGCAGAAAGGAGAGTTGCCTAAACTATATATAAGTGTTCCTAGGGCTTTTCTAGGTGTATTGGAATATTAGGAAAATAATTCTAAGGTGTGGGCAAAGGGTTTTTTATGTTCTTCCAAGGGAGAGGTTAGTATATTGCCTTGTAATCTTTGTTCTTCATAGTGGAAGTTTGCATCTGTGATTTTTTCCACGTATATCTTGTCTTGTGGTTTGTTGAATGCTTTGATTTTGTTTCTAGTTTATATTTCTTCCTATTTATCGTTTATCGGTGAGGCCTGAGATCGGATCTAGGCTCACTGCGTTGTTGGCGTGCTGCGCAACACCAAATACATATGATCATCAATATGCATAGTTACCACAATCATTATTGGCATTTTAAGCACACTATACCAATAGTCCTACTAAGAGAAAAAGAGAGAAAAGAGAGAAGAAGAAGAAGGGAAGGGAAGGGAAGAGAGAGAAGAGAGAGAAGGGAAGGGAAGGAAGAAGGAAGAGAGAGAGAGAGAGAGAGAGAGAGAGAGAGAGAGAGAGAGATTTAAAATGGGTTCTTACTAGTTCAAGTTAATGGAAACTGGTTTCGACCCTAATTGTCAATCTCATATTAACCTTGTTTTAATACCTACAATTATCGTGAAATTGAAGAAACAAGGAGAAAACATAGTTAATATCCTGACATAAATTGTCTTTTCTACCTAATATCCTTATTAGCAAGCACAATTCCAAACCTAATAGCATACTTTGGGTGCCTTTATACATCTTTAACTCAAATATTTTCTCCGGGTTCTTTGTATCTCTCTTGATGTACCTATCCTATATATATATATATATATATATATATATATATATATATATATATATATATATATATATATATATATATATATTTGCATCTCCCATGTTATATTCAACCTTTTATAGGGCTTGAAGTAGTCACTTCACTTGTAAGTAATGGCAAATATTGTAATTGAAAGTAGTGACTTAGAAAATGGCTGGTGGAGGAGAAAATGGTGGTGATTGAGGCGAAAATAGTGGAGAACCTTTTCTCATTCTCCCCAACTGTCCAAGCAAAATGATGCCAAGTCTTTCGTTTGATGCATTGACCTAATCAAAATTGGGTCATCTTTCGTTTGATGCATTGACCTAATCAAAATTGGGTCATCAATTAATGGTTGCCAACATCTGGTCCTTAGAGTCTGTCACCTTACAATCATGGCTACAAGGGCTAAATGATATAATTTTTATATATATATCAAATCTATATAATTTGAAAACTTGTTAAATTAGCTTTTCAACGAGTTCAAGAGTACACAATTTGAGCCATAGATGAGAGAGTTATGACCATTTTATTATAAGATTTTTAGGCTATCATGGGAACACATTGACAAGAGAACATGATATAATTCCTTAAAAGTAACCACTCACCGCTTAAGTCAAGGGTATCAATAGTCTTGTCACCATCAATGGAATGGAATTTATGGTCGTTAGGTAGCCATTGTTACACACACGGCATATGGCCCATAGCAAAGTGAAATGCTCATAATAATGTGGAACCCTTTATTCCCTTGGGTTAGAAGCTTTCTAGTGTAGAAAAGGAAAGGATAAAGAGGTTATCCTTTCTCATGAGGGGACTTTTTTGATACTCTAGCAGCCCATGACACCTAATATGCAGGCCACCACAGATTGCGAACATAGCATATAATAACTTACATGAAACTGATTAAATCATGGAACCCACCCTCACTAATTCACATTCCAAAAATTATATTGTTTGAACTAGTTTTTTGAAATAAAATGTTTGAATTTTTTTTACATTTTAACTGTTCAATAAATATCGGCAATACGATAGTTAGATTATTAAATAAGATTAATTTTTTGCTCACTATCCATTTAAGATGCGACCCAGTTTAATTTAAATAACTTGTACGCCATTTAAAATGGGACCCATTTTAAGTGCCCGTCTATTAACCATAACAATCTGTCAGAGTATTGATGTATTTTTGTAACCACTTGCAAAAATGAGAGAGAGTACATCCAAACAGGAGAGAGAAAACCAAAGTAAAGGAGCGGTGAATGGGATAAAGCAAGCAATGGTAGCTGGTCTGCAGGTGGATTGTACGGGAGAACGTGCCATTCAATCACAAGATGCCAGGTGGACCCATATGGTTTATGGGCCGTGGCCCAATAATTGAGGTAATGATGATGAATGGAGCGTGGAGAGTCAAACCATTGGGATATGTGATTGCCTTGTGGGCATAGCCACACGTGCATTTAATTATAGGTTTTAAAAATACACGTGGAATCATCTAATCCGTTCAATAAGATTGCCTTATCATAAAAATAAAATGATATTGAATAAAATAGATCTAATTAATTATCACGTGACCCAAGTAATTAAAAATAATAAATAACCATTTAAAAATATCAAAATTCTCAAGACGGCCCACTTAATGAGTGGATCAGAATGATTTTGAAGCATACATGTAGTTTTATATCGGTTTGATACAAGTGGGGCCACTGCTCAACTAGTTAGAGAGACAAAGAGGGTGTTGGAGATTTATTTGGAGGGATTGAGAGATTGAGAGATGATGCTGCCGTTGGTTGGATGTGTGAGTTTGAAGAAAGGAATGTGAGCAAAGTGGCCTGGAATGACGGGTGTTTTCCAGCGGTAAATTCGCTGAGGACATGGACAAGCTAGATTCCCGGAACCCATGTGAGACAAAGATGTGGTCACATGACCCACTTCTCCAATCACAACTTAATGCCTGCTTCACACCATATCCAGCCATTTTACACGTGGCATAATCTAAAGAAATCTACACCACCCAAATATCTACTTCCTTGGAATCTCACCATTGATTAATAAAATTGGACGGTTAGGATCGTTATTAATGTAAACCAGTGCAATTTTCAAGTTATGCTCCATCTGCAACTTGTCCTACAAGTTGAACGGTCTTGATCGGCCATCTAAAGTTGGGTGGTGGTGAAACCATAACTAGTCTTGTCTAATCAAGAGAAAACCATGCACATATATTCTGATATACGTATCTTATATTATCTATCAATGCCATATGCCTTATATCTATAATATACGAGCTTTTATATGTCCACACGCGTGTACAAGTCAGCTAATACACATGCCACCGGATGTATCAGTACCACGGACAGGTGTAATATATAAGCCGTCCATCAGAAGGGTACCATAATGTAGATTAGCTAACCTAAGAAACAGATCCGTACACTAGTTATTTTGGCCGTAATATAATCAACAAATCAACGGTTGTGAAAAAATCAGTAGAAGTTTTCTAACCGTCAATTTATTTCTATTATCTTGGCAAGTCTACTTAATGGGCTACCTTTATGTTTGGGCAGAAACATATTGATGGTGAGGTCCACCTGATGGATGGCTTGGATATTTCACATGTCAGCCACGTTGGCAAATGAGTGACGTGTGGATGAGATGACTTGTACACGCATGTGGGATTAGCAAAACTCAGAATATAATACACACCGTTTTGTAAGCCCTTTAACTGTATCCTTCGGAAACCAGCAAGCAAACACATATCAAGAATATATGGGAGAATGAAAAGCTCCGTCGATTCTGGTTGCTCTTTTTGACTCTTTCTCTCTCTATCTGGTGCTGCAACATTCGAAGTGGGCCCCACCCAACATCCAAGGTCTCATGAGAGAGGGAATAAACGGTCCTGATGCAATCGTCCCGATGCATACAGTGATGTGGTGCCTTTGGGGTGCATAGTGTCCCCATGAGCCTCATTAGTCAAAGGTGGGGCCCATGGTTTGGCAATCTAGACTGTTGGTCTGATGTGGACCATCTTTGATTGGTGACATATCAATTATCATCTTTTTCTCTGTTTGCTGATATATTCTTTTCTGAAAAGTCTATTTTAGGCCACTGATCAAAGGGTTAGTGCCACCCAATGGGGAACGATCATATGCATTCGAATGTATGGTAATCACCATATGTTCGAGTTGTGGGTGGTCCATTCATGATGTTTATATAGAATCCAAACCGTGAATCTAGTGAGATTCCTCATTTTGTCTGTACAGACCAAGAATCATCACGATCCAAGACTCAAACCAGACGCAGTACAAGGATTTATAGTCATGGTTAAATACTATAAGTTCACGTGGTGTGGCCTACCTGAGTTTCGGACTGGTCTGATTTTTTATGAGTCCGTTCATCCTGATTTTTTATGAGTCCCTTCATCCTGATGATGGATTATACACAAGACACTGGACCCCACATTCCATCTAGATGTTTCTATAATGAGCGTCCTCTTTCAACAATGTACTCTACTTTTCCCTTTGATGTGGCCCACCTTAGCTACGAATGAGGTTGAATTTTTTGGATGTAGACCTAACATGGGTCTCATGTAGTGGGCAAGTTGGAAGGCACTCGCACATCAGGTGGTCCGCACGCAGCTCGAGCGTATTGTAAGTACTGTGTGTTCGAACGGATGTAATCATTCCCAATCTCCAATATATTTTGAGAATTCCCTATCCACAACGGGAACCGTCACATTAACGGTCTGGATCAATGAACCATGGGCCCCACGTAAATAGACTGGGTTCATCGGAGCATTAAGGGTCCAAGCGCATCAGGCCCATCCGTATGTCACATATGTGGGATGCGTGTTGCATGTGCCCCCAGGCAGAGGCAGTTCCTGTGGTCGGATGCTGTCTGGGGCCCAAAGAGATTGTTGTGGTAAATCTACTCCGTCCATCAGTTTCTAAACATCACAGTAAGTCAGGATTAAAAATTAACATAGATCCAAAAATTGGGTAGGCCACACCACATGAAAAAGTGATAACAGAAACGTCCACTATTGAAACCTTCCTGGAGCCGACCACGATGTTTATATGCCATCCAAACCGTTCATAGGGTTATTACAACTAAGAAAATCTGTAGAAACAGATATCTAAAAAAAAAAAAATCCATGGCCCCATAAAGTTTCCAATGATGGTCATTCAATCGCTGCATTTTCGTGTGGCGTGGCCTACCTGAGTTTTTGTCCTGCTTTATTTTTTGGATTCCTATCTTATTAAACTGATGTTTAAAAACCTATGGACGGAGTGGATTTATCAAAGAATCTGTGGGTCCCACACAGCTTCGACCACAGGAACTTCCTGTGCCGGGGGCACAATCAACTCGCGTCCACATACGTGATTTTTTCTTTCATGGGTCTTATTCCATTCTTTAATTTTTTTTTTTTTAAGCCAAAAAAAAAAGGGCCCCTTTGTAAGCTTTGAAAGAGGCTCTTTTCAGGTGATTGAAAGACAGAGGGCAATGTCTTGATTCTTTTGGTGGGCCCCACCATGTTTGGGTTATTGACCATCAATCCAACAATTCCACTTACCCAATTAGTTGGATCAATGGCCATCATCTAAGCTCGCCTCTAGAAGTAAAGAAGAAAATCCATGGATGGTTATGATTGTCTGGTCAGTGCAGTTCTTGTACGCTGGCCCACTCTTAGTGGGTCCAGATCATGGTGACCTTCCATGACGTCGTAGTCCCTCATAACGGCTACAAAGCTGCCCGATGTTAACGTATCATAGCAGTCATTATTACAATAGAATCACAGCCGTCAAAATGAAAAAAAAAAAAAAAAAAAAATGATCAAAATTAAGAAAATTTTCTGTGGGCATAGTATGCACAAGGAGTGGTTGATAGAATGTGGGGCCCATCTCATAGCTACCATGTAGGCCCATTCCTATCGTTGATGGCATGGAAGCGGTTGATCTGGGTCATTCATTAGGTAGTGTGCACTATGAGTGCCCTGATCAAGTGAGCCACACCTTCACCTTGAATTTGGACCGTTGGATTCTTTTATTTAAGGATCCATTATAAGTGTGGCCTCCCTGATCAGCCAATGAATATCTGATAGGAAATCTTTTCCTTTCTTTTCTTTGATCAGAACATGTTCACATTGTATACTACCTGATGAACGGTCCAGATCTCTGACATTTGTGACATCTAATGGCGAGAACAGGCCACGCATGATAGCTGTGCAGCCGGGGATGTCGCATTCCACTAAAACCCAAAACGGTACGCGTGCCGAGCATGTGTGGTAATCGGGACTGTTGATCTGGTCATTCACTAATATAGATAGGCCAAAAAAGTGGCATGGAGTCCCATTGTGGCCATATGTGAAATTATCTTGTGATCAGAGCCATCCATATTTTAGATCTTACCGTAGATGGGCCACATCAACAACCTGAGGCTAATGGAATGGTTCTGACCGTCACCACGTATGGCCGAACATGTAAAATCGAAAGAAACTATTCAACGGTACACACGTTCAACTCCACTAAGAAATGATCAAGACCACCCTTTCCACGTGCTTACTAGACCATAGGCCATTCAAAAATATTGACCAGAAGATGGACAGGTCCGATCATCTGACCCGCTCTACATGTTGGTCCTGTGGGACCAAACATACTAAGTGAGCTGGTACACCGGCCTCATACGTGAAAAAATGAAGATGCATGCAAGATCTGAGCCGTTCATCAGGCAATCCACACTATCCAAAAGCAATATATAAAAATTAGCCCAATATAACCATTAGGCTGCTCATACGGTACCGACCAAACAAAAATTTACTAGGTCTCAACCTACCAACGAACCAAATTCTACATACAAATGTGGCCCATCCAATAATCAGATCCTCATGGTTTTTGTCAGATGGAATCTACACAGCGAAGATAACATGATAAGTGGCTACGATCCCACACACGTGAGCCTTGTTTCCAGATGTAAGAAGAGAACACATGCTCTCTATCCAATACTCGATGAATAGAACATAATAATAATAATAATAATTATTATTATTATATAAATAAAATCTTGCCTTCTTTCTAAGTGGGGCCCACATGATGAATGGCTTTCCCAGGTCCCGAAACGCGAAATGGGGTTTTTGGAAGGTACATGTTTGGGTTCGAAAATGTAAGATGTAGCAATGAGGTGGGGAATGGGCTTTTCCTTTCTTAAAGGCCACGACACTGCATGCAAAAGCATGTCTAAAATCACTTTTCCCACATAAAGCGATACGACCCTTGCATTGCGTTGCATGGGGGAATATTTCCAATCCCTGTCTTTTCTACCGCTCCAAAAGCTACACCCACGTGAACAAAAGTGCCAATTAGTATACACCTCATGACCACTTGAAATTGCACTCCACTGTATACTGGGAATGGGACCATGATCGGTACCGGTTAATATTATGTAAGCCCCACCCTTGGATTAGCCATGGACCAAAAATCACCTGGTTTAATGATCGAATGGTTATATATGTTCATATCCAGTGTGTGAGAACTTTCGCCTGTTGGATTGGGTCCAATTATACTGACCGGTTTGGATTGACGTCCATATATGTGGCCCCATATCCAATTGCGTGCTCATGAGGCCTACCTTTCTTTTTTTATATTTGATACTCTGGTGGATCATGGTATATCATACACATGCACATATCATTTGTACATATAGCTGGCTTTGAGCCGAGTCAAACCGAGTTAGGGCTTACCCGACCCAACCAGGTTTTGAAAAAAACCTTATCCGAACTCAACCCGACTGAGTACAAAGTTCATCATGCTTGACCCGATTCGAGTTTGAGTTTGGCCTGGACTAATCCAGACCGAATCTGACCGAGTCACAGGTACAAAGTTGGGTCGGGTATAGCGGGTATCCATGAGCTGAAATCACAACTCAAAATCTAGGTGCCTCTCCATCAACTACACAATATCTCGAATCTAAAATGTGAAATTTGAAAATTTTTAATATATTTACAAGTCGGGTTTCGGATCAAGTTGAGTCAATACCGAGTTGAATTTCGGGTCAATTAGCGAGTCGAGTTACTGGGTGACCCAAACTCGACTTGGTTTGAGTTCAGATTGGATGAAGTCTACTCGGTTTGGATCGACTGATCACCCACTCGGTTTGGGTCGAGTCAGGTCTAAACTATTCTGCCAAGTTGAGTCATCCCGTGCCCAACTCTATTTGCACACGTGTCGTACATGTACGTAGGGTGGGCAATGGATATCGGATTACTTGACT
This sequence comes from Magnolia changhungtana, assembly GCA_030180095.1. Lineage (NCBI taxonomy): Eukaryota > Viridiplantae > Streptophyta > Magnoliopsida > Magnoliales > Magnoliaceae > Magnolia > Magnolia changhungtana. Next base: position 561,919 of record JASAUF010000604.1, read on the forward strand.
ATCCTCTTGAAGAAAAAATGAATTCATACATGGGATTGTTTACCCAATTAAAATTTTTAATCCTATTACTCAAATATAAGTAGATCAAACATGATTTTTTGTGTCCCGGTCATCCAAGGCATATTTAAAAAAAATAAAATAAAAAATAAAAAATCCAACTAATAATATTTTAATTAAAATATTAAATAATAATGCCCATCAATTGAATGGATGGAATTAGATATCTTGAAATACACGTGGCCAATTATATCAACCATCCATATGTATCAAAAAATTGGATTTGAATATGAGATGTTTTAGTGATTACTAGAACACGTACACACACTCCATGTTAGCCACCCCCACTAGGGATCGATACCAAGACAGTGTTGAAACAAGGTATCTCTACTCAGTCTGCCAGTTGAGCTATGAATCTGGGTGTGTGATTACTAGAACTTAAAAGCCAAATAGATATAGATATTGTAGTATCACACCTGTTTACAACCTTGCATATTCCTCAAACCAAACCATTGAAATTGAGTCCTCTTTATCGTCGGTGGCAAATACCAAAATGGATTATATAACAAAAGATTAAAGTAAGAATATGATCATAAAAGGCCACTTGGTGGACATCAAATGGATGGTAAAAAACAAAACATAGCAATCTTTCAAATCTTAGAAACAAATGTCCACTAATGAAGTTAGGATTGTCTAATCATTCTGATTTCATGGATGCGAAAAATCTATAGCCGGTCCCACTACTTGAGTGGCTCAGATTGGATGTACATGACACGTGTACCGTTATTGACGTGTAATACCAGCACCTTATTATTCCTCCAAAAGAAAGAAGCCAAAAGCACTTTCTCTTGAAAACTATTTTCTTTTTTGGTGAATAAAAAGTTGAGATTAGACTTGGTATCATTTTCAAGACCTACTTTTGGAATGCCTTTAGATCAAAACTTTGGTACTCTTGAAGATTGTGATGGTTCATACTCATGCACTATGAAATTCAATGAATGCATATATGTAACACAAGCAAACCGTTAAAATCGTGGGGTCCACTTTGTATTGGTCATAAACCGACAATAATGCTGAATTGATTTCTTTACGATGCAATTGGTGGACTTTTAATGGGTGGTTAACATGTAATAGTCAATAGTAAAAGTTTAACAAATAATTGCCCATCAATTAGGGTTAGGATCTTCTGGTCAATTAAGTTTTAGGACTTTGACCTATTTACTGTGGGTCCCACAATTTGGACAGTTTTATTTGAATAAATGACAAGTCTGAAATGTCAGAGTAGATGCCTATTAAACATCATACTAAGTAGATTATACATTTCATAACATCTCATTCTATAAAATCTATTTACAGTTGCTAAAAGAAGAAATGTAAATATCTCTAAGGACTTTGAATGTATTCAATAAAAGTCATTATATATCTTTTCAATAATGATTTACAGCTAATGAAAAAGCATCACATATACGTTTTAAACATGATAATCACAATTAAAAATAAAAGATGGTAAAACAAAATGATAATTTTATTCTTTTCGTTATAGGTAACTATATATATGACTCACACAAGTAACGCTTTTTCATTGACAAAACATTATCATTGAACAGGATGTTTGCTAGCCCTGTTATATGCAATCACATCCCATTAGTAAAGAAAACTATATTTTGAAATAGGGTTTTTACATAAATGCTCAAACGCTCTCAAAGCACTACAAGCAGTGCTACTATTTGCATTTGGATGCTAAGGCAATCTAATCCATTGGTCTTGATGGTTCATTACATCCGACACACATTTCATGGGCTACCATCAAAGCTTCACTCTAAGTTAACAGACATTAACCTCTTGATCAATGACACTAATATATGAATGATTAAGATCATTTGCATAAAAATAGGTTTTTTTTTTTTTTAATGTAAGAATTTAATCCATCTATTTATTAGGGACCATAGTCCATTGCCTATGACGGTAAATAACCACCTTTTTTAGGCAATTGTAACCATCCCATTCATGACTTAGGAAAAGGATGGCTACTCGTTTCAACACTGAGGTCTTGGTATCAAGTTTGGATATCGATCCCTAGCGGGGGTCGCTAATAGTGAAGTGTTAACTGATAGTGTTGTGTACTAGCAAGCTAACAAAAAAAAACAAAAAAACAAAAAAAGGATGGCTATATAAAATAAGGTCCAATCAAAGATGGATTAGATAATCAGATCAATGTGATTTTTGCATGGTAGCCCACGAAATTTGATATGAACTCAATGGATGCCATTGGGAGCACTGGAGCATTTCTAGGGTTTTTATTAACTTCAAAACGAGGATTTCAGTAATCCTTTTACAGGATGATCATGTGGTAGGGTGATGTATCAGATCGGAGCCACCCATCTAGTGGGACATTTAATAGACGACCCATGTTTCGAAAATCACACTGATCACACAATTCTGTCCATCACTTTCACTTTCCGGGACTAAGTGTCCACCAATAACCGTTTTTGTTTTCTACGGTTTCCTTCAAGGGCAATGATCAGATGGCTGAGATCATCTGATCCATGAGTAGTTTGCACCATCAAAGAATCAAGTAGACCCATGTTGTGGAATAGGGTTTTATAAACTACTAAATGAGTATTTGAACAACTTTGTAATAAGAAAATCGTGTGGCAGGGTGATGTATCAAATAGGGGCCGTCCATCCAGTGGGACCGTTCATGGATGGCCCATGTTTTAAAAATCGCACCTGTCAGATAATTACTTCCGTTACTTCTCTTGACCTTCCTGTTCTAGCGTCTACCAATAACTTTCTTTTGTTTTCTACGGTTGCTTTGAAGGCCAATGATCAGATGGCTGAGATCTTCCAATCTATGACGATCTCACCTCATTTTTCATCCACGGTAGGAGCTGCTAGATGGACAGTCTCGAATGATTAACCACCCTGCCACTTGTACGGTGAGAGGTTGATCTAACATGTCGCTGTTCGACAGACCTCTACGGTATCATCTCACTAGAATGTTCCGGAAGCCGATTGCATGTGGCACGACGCGGCCCAAGCTCTGTGGGACCCAATGTGATGTATATATTTTATCCACTCCGTCCATCCATTTTTCTAGATCATTTTAGGTCATGATCGGAAAATGATCCAGATATAAAGTTCAGGTGGACCACAATACAGAAAAAAGTGGGATTGAACGTGGACCGTTGAAAACTTTCTATGGTCCACCGTGATGTTTTAGTTTCCATCCAACCTGTTCATAAGGTCACAAATTAAGATCCGGATGAAGGGAAAACAAAAATATAAGCCTGATCCAAAACTTTGTAACCCCTAAGAAGTTTTCAATGGTGAGCGTTCAATCCCCACTGTTTTATGTGGTGTGGTTCACTTGACCTTTGAATCTGTATCATTTTTTGGGTTAAAGCCCTAAAATGAGCTGGAAAAACGGATGTACAGTGTGGATAAAATACATACATCACGGTGGGCTCCACAGATCTTGGGCCAGGTCGTGCCAAGGGAGATCCCTGTGGCGGGTGCACTGGCAATCTGCTTCCAAGATTCTCTGAGTCTGATGACATCGGATATGGTGCACACATAAAATCTGGACTGTTCGCTAAGCAGGAACGGTTGGAGATGGGCCCTAGCCCAACAAGTGCACTGATCAGACAATCCTAGCCTTTTGATTGAAGGACTAGCAATAGCTGTAAATGAACAGTTGAGAACAAAAGTAACCTAGAGTAGACAAAAGCCATTTGGATAAACAGTTAGATCATCCAATCAGTTTGATTGATGGACATGACCCATATACAGTGGGACCTGAAAGATTGCATTGTTTCAAGTTAAACACGTGCCACACGTATGGTATTACATACGACGAGAATACTGGTGAAACTGACATCTTGCTAAAATAATATTACGAAAGTGCACCAAAACAACGAAGGTTTGCTAATTCCACACGCGTGTAGAGCCAAACACATCCACACGGCACACGTGCAAACAAGAAAAAGTGTTCGAGATCTGATCTTTCCATAAGTTTAGAAATAATTCTTAGATCTTTTCCTTAAAAATCAGATAACAAAGTAAATAGATGGTTAGATAATTTTTTAGCCGTTCATTTGCTTGATATGATGTAGGTGTGAAATAGCCTGATTGTATACTGGAAGATGTAAACAGTGTCAGCACCTGATGGAAGGGGCAGATGTCATACACGTGTCACATACTGACACATGTGCCTGCTTGTGAATGTCTGTGGCTCCAACAAAGCGTTTGGAACTCAGGCCACGAGCGTGTAGATGGGCTGTAGAGATGGGCTGTGATCCACACGCAACCAGACGTGCCAATGCTACGTGCATGTGTGAGATCTAAGTCATCTATTTGATTACTATTGATGCAGTTTCCAGCTCACCGCCTCTCCTACTCGAACATTTACATGGGAAAAGAATAAAGGAGACCCTGACTTGTACAGGAGACCCTTCGAAGCCAAAGTCAGGGCTGAACTCTGGGTCTGATAATTTGATAATGAGTTAGGAGTGAGAATGTGTGTGTACTTTTCACCTTGAGATGCCTCCCATTTATAGGGGAGATATGATCCGTGGTTTTGGGATCCTTCTCTAGTTCATAGGGGAGAGATCGGGAATCATCTTCTGAAGATCTCAGAAAGCAAATCTTTGAAGCCAAGCCGAAAGCTTGAGGCTCGGCTCTAGGTCGGACGTGGCACTTGGTCATACGTCGATTGTTCTCACAGCCCCGACTTATCCAAGTGGCTCGTGTCGGTCGATATATGCATCGACTACTTCAGGATCGACCAATAATGGCCGAGCCTCACTCGGCTGGGTGATCGCTTTTCTTGAATCAACTTAATTGTTGATCAGGAATTGCCCTGTGACTGACCTAGACGTCCGGTCGAACCAAGGTCGAGTCATGATATGACTAGCCGACCCATGATTTAGGTCCGCATAATACGGTCATTGTGGGGCTCTGAGTGTCTCCGGGGCTGTATGAGTCTCCTCGGAGGCCTCACCTCCCGGGGCTCGCTGGACATGTGGGCCTCAGTCAGGATCAATGCCTTACGGACCGGACCATGTCAATAAAGTTGGTCAATTAACCTTAAGTCGACTTATCGTCCTGTCGCATTTTTCCCCCAACAATTACCAACAACTTCAGGAGGGGACTAATCATCAAATGAACAACATGGTACCAACAGAAAAATGAACGGCCAGGAAAGTTTGGTCTATACTCAACTACACGTGACCGTTTGTTTCATGCACTGTGGACCACCTGGTAAATGGCTCGTCTGTTTTTTTATTTGGTCCAGAATATATCAAGATGGTGTGGCCCACTGGGTGAAACACTCTGATCTGGCACACGTGTGACATAAAAGAACATGCCCGTGTAGGTGGGCATGGATCTACACTCGTGCCTACGGAGTAGGTGTCTGACATCGGGGTTGATAATAAGGTGGTCTCATTGTGTGTGCACGTGCGAGTTAATTGCCACCGTTGGTCAAGGTTTCATAGCTGCTGCATCTTTGATATACGCGGTGCCGACTCTGATCATGCCACGCCCTGAGGCCCACAAAACGAATGGCCCAGATCTAGCACACGAGATGGGGTGAGGATCAGGTGTTACCCGGGTAATATCATAGTGGGTGTTTCTCTGACCATGGCCAGGGGCGGCTCTAAGGGGTAGGCAGGTGAGGCAATCGCCTAAGGCCCCCTAATTATGAAGGCTCATGACTATAGGAATAGGCTTTTAATACTCTGATAGCGCTTGGTAATCTATACACATGCATTGAGAAACTGCAACCTTTGAACATTTTTAAATTAAATTAAACAGATATAAAAGTGGGTCCCAATTTTGATGGTTCATGAAAAACAAAAACAAAAACACACAATGGCTGGATCTCCTAACTAGTTGATTCTTGTATACTAAACAAATCATTTGAATTCAACATACAAATTCCCACTAATTGGAAGATAAAATAGTTAAATCAATGGATTTTTTGTAATTTAGCCTATCTAGAATGGATCACCTAATTTAGACGGTTTGGATGGAGTCAAAATATGCTATATTAATAATCTATGAGTGACTATTTATTAACTATAACACTGCTAGAGTACTATACAATTCTAAATTCATTATTCTCACAATAGACGCGGATTGCGGGCAGGCCACTTTAGGGATTCCTGTAGCCCTGAGCTCTGTGGGGTCCACATTATTATATGGGTTATATCTATTCCATTGATCCATTTCTTCATCCCATTTTAGAATATTAGAAAAAACATGAAGCAGAACCAAAGCTCAAGTGGACCACAACGCAGAAGAAAAGAGGATATTGAATGCTCACCATTAAAAACTTTTCTGCAGGCGGTAGAAATTTTAGATAAACTGATATTTATGTTTTCCTTTCATCCATCTAGGATTCACCTTATGAACGGTTTAGCAATTTTATCCATCGAAATTGATTTATTGGGTAAACTTAAATACGAAAGTTTAATTAGTAATTTTGCATCTAAAAAGTCAAGAAGCAAATTTATGGTTTAATTTTAAATTTATTAATATATTTAAAAAAAAAAAAAAAACTAAAAAGCCTCATATTTGTGACTTGCCTAAGGCCCACAAGAATGTTGAGCCGCCCCTGACCATGGCCCCACCTTGATGTATCTTTTTGTATATCCATGCCGTCCATCAGTTTTTACAGCTTATTTTAGGGCATGATCTAGAAAATGAAGCAGAATCCAAATCTCAAGTGGACCATATCACAGGAAACGGTTGTCATTTATCATTAAAAACTTCTTGTGCACCAAATAAGTCTTGGGTCAAGCTGATTTTGTATTTTTTTTACCTTCATCCAAATCTGTGTGACCTTATCAACAGGTTTGATGGAAAATAAACATTATGGTGGGCCCTGGAAAGTTTTTAATGGTGAGAATTTAATGACTACTATTTCTTGTGGTGTGGTCCAATTGAGATTTATATCTTCTTCATATTTGAGATCATGCCCTAAAATGAGCTCAAAAAAATGATGGACAAAGTAGATATACAAAAAATATATTAAGGTGGGCCCCACGGTTAAGGAAACATTCACTCTTCTGTATTACCCGAGTAAAACCCGATCTGCTCCCGCGAGATGGGGGGAACTAGAAAAGATAGACAGAGGATGTCGGTAAGCACGTTAGAAGAGACAGCTTCCGATATGTAGTCCGGATGTATGTTTCGCGTTACATTCCCGATATGATACATGATACGAAGCATTCCGGAAGGCGAGACGTGCGTTAACTGATCACCACGTGGCGCAAACATACATAAGATCCATCCCGTCCATCAGGTACTACATCTGATCTTAACCATGGATCTTTCAATTTACGAGACTAAGATACTTTTATGGGCCACAACATAGATAAAAGCGTAAAATCATGTCTAAAACTCTAATTTCACGTGGTCTAACTAATAAGAGTCTTGGAATGTCTTGATTTTGGGGAATCGATTCATCCCTGTGTGGTGCTTCTGGTAAGTGGATTGGATGGAAAGTCACATGACGGTGGAACCCACCCATATTTGGACGATTTTAGTGGTGGGATTTCCCATATCAACTGTTTCCCATGGTGCAGCCGATATGAGATTTTTTTTCTCGGTCTGAATTTTGGGCCGTGATCGTAAAACAGGATGGCACACCTGATGGACGGATTGGATCTTATCCAAATGAAGTCCTTAGGTCCACGTCAGCAAAATAAAGCCCCCGTGTCATACGAAAATCACTCAAGCGGTTTCGTTTTTTTTTTTTTTTTTTTTCGATTTTGTAACAACGAGAGAAAGTTACCATTTACTAACGGTACTTTTCCAATATTTTACATGTATGGGGAGATAATACTCTGGCATACTGCGACGATGATACACAGGCACTCATAAAATGTAGACGTGGCATATAATAATTCAAAGTAAACGGATTAAATTGTGGATCCCACTGTTTATAAGCTAAATTCCCAAAATCAAATTACCTTTGTTACTATAACCTCTGATCTATTGACACTTGTTTGTTGAAATAGTATGGTTGGAAAGTCTTATTTTTAACCGTCCAATACATGGCCATCAGATTGTTAGATAATAAAATAGGCCTATTTTTTTTTGTTCATAATATACTTTTAAACTTAGATCCATAAGTTGGACGGTTTATTTGACTTATATACCATGCATGGAATTTATATGTAATTTCTAATTGGCCGCGTATCATCCGTCACACTCTACCCCAGTATCAAAGTTTTTCTCCTCATGTGCACCATTTTCTTACATGTCATTACTATAAGATATTAACTACCAAAAAACATTTAATGCAGAATATTATATTAAAATATTATGATAGAAATGATCCGGTGCTCTTGAAGCACTATAAGTTACAGTGCTCCTATCTTCATCGTGACACTTAGGTAGTTGTAACAATTGATCTGGACTGTCTATTAGGTTGATCACACATTTCATTGGCCACCATGAAAAAATCACACGGGTTGAAGAATAGCATCCATCCGTAGAATGGCTTCTTTGATTTAACCGGGTCGAAGAATAGCATCCTTCCGTAGAATGGCTCCTAGTTGTCTTGATTAGACTTTTTATCATATAAATGATCTTGACCATCCAATTTATAGGAGACTAATAAGAAAGTTAGAACTTCCATATCAGTTTAAGTTCTGATTTCTGAGCCATGAACTGTTACCTCGAACTAAGGAACGGATCGGATTAATCGTTTGGAGTGTCCAAATTGTCTGATGCAACTAGGAGCACTATAACTTACAGTGCTCTAAGACCACTGAATCATCAAATCCTGGTGGAAATAATTAGCAAAATAGGCAGTGTCTTTTAGGGCAATTAGTTTTTCGGCTGGCGGAAAACTTAGACGACGGAAGGCAATTTTTAGGGTACGGACGGACCAAAATACCCTCGGTTAAGGTAAGAAGCAGGTGAAAAAGGAGGGTTATTTTAATCCGAAATAAGTTCTCCGTGCAGTCGGTGCTCTAAGACCACTGAATCATCAAATCCTGGTTGCTTTGTTTTAGCGCATTGTCTTGGACGCGGATGCTTTCGTAGGAAGTTCATACGCAGGGAACTTATGTGGGGCCCACCGTAATGTTTGTGAGAAATCCACACTGTCTATCCGTTTTGTGAGCTCATTTTAGAACGTGGGACAAAAAATGAGTCCGATCTAATACTCAAGTGGGCCAAAAACGTGAGGATCGAACTTCCACGGTTGAAATATTTGTGGGGCGAAAGAAGTTTTGAATCAGTATAATATTTGTATTTTCAGTTCATCCCAGTAGAATAACGTTATGAACCGTATGAATGGCATGTAAACATCACTGTCGACCCAGGGAGGTTTCACCGGTAGGAATTTCCTTACTCACCTCTTTCTTTAGTGCGGCTCAATTTAGTCTTAGATACTACTGACTTTTGGTGATGTACGGGGTGAATTTTTGACAAACATCACCGTGGCCCCACCTAAGTTTCTAGTTTCAGGAACTTCTTGCAAAAGCCTTTCCCAAGAAATCGGCGTCCCTTTGTCTTCATAAATCATTTTCGTGACCGTTCTAGCGACCCTACATCTGGGCCTAACTTCGAAAACAACGGAAGAGATTGCTTGCTTGAGTACGAAACATCCCCAACAGTTGATATGCTGTGGGGCGGGAATCCCTATGCACTTTTACTGTCACGTTTTCAAAAAGTTGGTGGGAAGATGCATGAATGGTGGGCCACTCGTGAATGAAAAGATTTTGACTATTGAAAAGGATTAGTAAACTATAAAAATGCATTAATAATGGGAGCAATGAGTGATGGCCCAGATCTCCCTGTTTCAGCAATTAACAGATCCTTTTAGTGATCTTTTCAATTCTAGCCGTTCATTTGCAAGAGATGTGGTCCACTGGTGGGGTTGTTTGATGGGCCAGTAGACACAATGGATTTCAGCCAAGTCAAGCCCATTGGTACATGTCTGGGTTCTAAATTCAGGGCAACCTTATTTACTAGATTGCCTGATGGGTGGGATTTTAGGCCATTGGTATCCAAGGTGGCCCAATAAAACTAAATGCTCCAAGCACTCAAAAAGGTTTTTAATAAGCTATCTTATTAATACTAAGTAGTTATAGTTAGAGTTTAATTTAAGTTGAAGAATGCTATATGAGAAAAGGGGTGGGCCGCTTGGGTGGGCTCCACTATGATGTTTACATGAAATTCACATCAACAATCAGATAAGTTACCTTATGTTAGGCCCAAGGTTCAAAAATCAGCTCCATCCATGATCAAAGTGAACCACAGGTTGAAAATAGTGTAGAAGGCTAACCACACCCTTCAAACTATATCATTTCACATGGCTCACATGAATCACAAATGGACCCAATGTTTCGGTTCACGCCTAAATTTTGATGTGGTATACTAATGGTTGGAGTTAGGGGTGTACACGAACCGAGCTAGCTCGGTTAGCTCTCTCGACTCGACTCGAAAAAGCTCAATTCGACTTGGTTCGAAGCTGAGTTCGGGCCGAGTCAAGCTGATTTTTTTGCTCGAAAATGAGTTCGAGCCAAGTTCGAGCAGGCTCCAGTTCGACTCGACTTAGATCAAATCCAGCTCAGAGTGGGAAGAGATTTGAAACCTTCATTAGAGAGTGATAGGCAGTCAAATGCACCCAGTACACCCAAACGCACATAGTAGGAACAGTTGCAACATTGGCAGAAAAACAGGCGAATGTTGATAAGTTTGCTCTCTGTTCTGTCCTTTCTTTGTGGTTTGCTGCTTATAACCCTTGGTCGTAGCAGCTTGATGAGATGAAAGTTTTTTCAATTGTGTAAAGCCATGAATGTGCAGTATGGTTAGTAACTTCTAGAGATTGTAGGGTTTTTATGTTACTTAGAAGTGTTTGATAAAATACTTGTAAAACCATTCCCTCTATTTATAAAATAGTGGGTTTTTGAAGTTACAATTCAGGTGTTTGCGAAAATGCCTCAATGGCAAACTCAGCTTGAACTAGACCTGAGCTGGCCCGAGTTGCTGACCGAACCGAGTCGAGCTGGCCAGTCAGGCTCGAGGACCAAGTTGAGCCAAGTTCGAGCTAAGGTTAGCCAGTGTTTGAGCCGAGTCGCGCTGAGGCCAGCTCGACTCGATGTACACCCCTAGTTGGAGTGACTTTCATGCAATCATTGTGGTGAATGTCATTATAATTTATTTAAAAAAAAAAAAAAAAGTAGACATCTCTCTTAATGGTTTCCTTTAATGTCAGACACCTGAATCAAAGGTCAACCTGATTTTTAATCCTAGGCCTATGATTAGGCATCTAATGGCTGTGGTGGATTTCATATGTATGTCAAGTGGGCCATGAAAATAAATCATGGGTGGTATCTCTCCAGCAATTGTTCCAAAAAAATCAATGATTTAAGGAAATTTTATGGCACGCTCACCCTTAGTTTTTTGTGGGTCCATTGTGATAGTGTGATGTGTACATGATATCCACTTTCATCATTAGATATGTAATCACACGTTAAACCCAAGGAAAAAATAAGGCTAGCTTGGTGGGCCACGCTAAAGAAAAGACTTAGGAGTGAGACGTCTAACTTTGATTTTTATGGGGCTCACCACAGTGATTATATGAAATTATCTTCAACCATCAAATGCTACACCAAAATTTAGGCCTACTCCCAAAGATCAAGCCCATCCATGAATCACATGGGCCACATGAAGGAAACAATTTTGGAGGGTGATGATTGCCCTATATATTCTTTCCAATCATGTGATCCACCTAAATCATTCTTGCTCAGAAGCTACATGGGCCCATTGTGATATTTACGAGAAATCAACTATGTCCATCCGTTTTAACAGCTCATTTTAAGATAATGGACCAAAAATGAAGATGATCCAAAATTCCAGTAGGCACAAGTGAGGAAAAAATGAGAAAGAAATATCTAAGGTCATTCCCACTTAGGTGAATGGGAAAAAAAAAAAAAAAAAAAGTGTTATACAATACTCCGATAGCCCTCTCATGTTTCAATGGTGGTCATTCAATTTCGACTTTTTCCCTCTCATTTGGCCCACTTGAGTTTTAGATCTTCTTCATTTTTTGTCCTCTGTTCTAAAATGAGCTGTTGAAGCAAATGGATGGAGTAGATTTCTCACAAAAATCTACTCAAAATAGCTTCCAAGCACAGGAAAGTTACTGAAATAGACCTTAACATGAGTGATGCACCTAGTTGAAAGGTAGATTTCACATGAACATCATGTGGCATTACACTCCATCCACTATGATTTTTGCTGTCCAAACGTGATAAACGTCTTATCGTGAAAAAGTATTTCATTTTTCTATCTTTTCTTCAATTCTCCTCAATCCAAACACTACCATCTCTCCCTTTTCAACCGTCGGCTTTTAACAATTATGTGAAAAACAACACTCCCTTTGAAGCAACCGAATAACTATCAGATTGAATGGGACTTCTTTTGTCAACGTTGTAGATTCTCCCTGTCCAAACGAGGACAACGAAAGTATCCATCCATCCATCCCTTACTTGGGAATTTCAAGGCCAGGATATGTTCACAGACACGCCCACCTGATGGGTGGTCCGGATCAAGATCACGTGTACCACATATGTGAAATGGCTGCGAATTGCCTCTTTCTGTAATTTTAGTGGTACGAAGAGGTTGAAAGTAAACGGTAGAAGATTCCAAACTTGCTCTGAGCGTTTCTTACGAACGGATGATGCGGTCTTGTTACGTTGGAATTATCTGTCCTTGTAAAAAACGTGGAAGCGTAAGGTATTCGCATGCGCTTGATATGGATGAGGTGCTTTGCGTCATATGTGGCAAATATGCAGATATTATTGAGATCCAGACCATCCATCAGGTAGGTATGATATTGAAATTTTCCTAGACAGGAAAGCGTGTCAGTTCTCATAACAAGTAGGCCATAGCGTATGGACTGTTCTTCGTTATTCTTAAGTGTGTGGACCTCTCAATGAGTGGATGGGTATGAAATTTAGCTAAAACCATGGTCACAGTCAGACCTACATGATGAAAAGATAGGATCTGTGACACGTGTGGCTTTAGTCAGATACTAGGAATAATTATTAAATCTACCGAGAGAAGGGGTGAAAAAGTTAAGAAAAAGGTGGTTAAACCAAAAAAAGAAAAAGCAAAAAAAAAGGTGTAAAAGCATTAAAAGAGAAGGGGAGTTATTTGATACTATGGATATGTATGATACTTGATACGCTCTCACTTGGACTCGTACCAATGGAAAATATTAAATCAAATTAAACCAACTAAATTGTAGAACTTATAGTACATAAATTAAGATACAAAAATGAGATTGGTGTAGCAATCGTAGCCTCTGATTCTAGTACACTTGTTTTTTGAAATAAGACCACTGGATAACAGTCCAAGAAGTGTCCTCAAATCTATAGTCAGATAATCAAAGAAGCTTAACCCTTTGTTTCATAATAAATGGTATACATAAATTTGGATATTTTACTTGAATTATAATATGCCAAGTACAATATTTAATTAACATATGAGTGCCTGTGTATCATCTATCACGGTCTGCAAGAGTATCAATTTTTTTTATATAAAAAAAAGAGGAAGGTGGGAGACAGAGTGACAGGCATAATTTAACTGTGACAGACATGTCCTTTTTATGTAAATAATTAAATGATGATTAATCTATCATTTCTATTTTATGACACGGTCTGACTCTCATCACAGCCATTGACTCAACTCATTTGATCTCTCTCTCTCTCTCTCTCTCTCTCTCTCCATCCAGAGGTGGCCCATTGACTTTCCAATTTCCTTCTCTAATTATGGTCCATCCAAGAGATGGTTCATTGACTCTCTCTCTCTCTCATTATGGTCCATCCAAGAGGTGGGCCACCGATTCTCTCTTCTCTCTTTCTCTCATTCATATGGGTCCATCGGCCATCGATTCTCTCCTCTCTCTTTCTCTCATTCATATTGGTCCATCCAAGAGGTGGCCAATTGTTTGAAGATCTTGAATGAGAGGTATCAGTGTATCATCAAACTTAAGTGAACTATTTCCATATAGGATCATTTTACTGTTGGAGAAAAGTAATAAGGGCTCTCATGTCTCTCCAGGCCACTCATCAGAAATGGACCACACCATGTATGCATCTCTACCCTCATCATGATCATCTTAGGCTTTCTCCCATCTGTAGTTCCATGACTTGCTGCTCACCAAACATCAACCTTCCACTTTGACCCGGGCTTGAAATCCTACAAGCCATTCATCAAGCGGACCCCATCATCGTGCGTGTATCATAGACCGAAAATTCAAGCGTGTTCCATCATCAAGTGGGCCACTTCCTCTGCATATCATACATAGACTCCTTCAGTCTTTCTTCCTGAATTAAAGTCTATGTGAAAGAGTGAACCCTCAAGATCTGATTGTCTACACAACCATCCATCATCTCATTCACCCGTGGCCGCCACACCATGGACACGCTATGAACCGCCTAGATGTCACACAAATACACACAAGTCCTGAGGGTCACATTGAGAATTATTCCGTGCCTTGATGTGATTACTCATTAGTAAGGTCCAAACTCCAGTGATTAAAAAAAAAAAAAAAACATTTGAACGGTCAAGATGGCATGTTATGTGATGTACATAAGTCCTATCCACACTACACACAGGAATCTATGAAATTCGATGCACCCAACAAAGAGAAAAAGAAAAAAAAAGAAAAAAAAAAAGGAAATGGTACAGGTACAACTGTTGCAGGCGTCATAGAACACGAAAAAAGGAGTGGGAAAGGGTCTGTCCTTCCTTCGTTCATGTGCATGCATTGCAGAATACACCTCTTAAGTCCACGTCCTTGGAAGGTAGCTTCATACTCTGGTATTTAATGCTACCGTCTTTTCATCTATTTTCAGGACCAAAAGGAATTTCTGACCTTTCAAATGCAAATGCATTGCATTTCATGGTGTGAGAGAGAATGGGACTGGGAGATAGTACACGGTAATTACTAGGATTGGCCCAGAGTCAGCCCACCGGCCAATGAAAGAGTCCCACGTGTACATTTGAGTGTACCCCATGAAGTAGACGTTAGAGAAGAGGTTATAGGTGCAGCTATCTTTTCACGACGAATTATAGCATGCTTGACCTGAGGTTCCGGAGAATAATGAGCTTATTCTCTAACTACGTGTATGGGCCCCACTTTGATGTGCTTGTGACATCCTCTCCATCCATCACGTGCGCCAAAAATTAGTCCGTACAAAACTCAAGTGGGCCCCATCGTGGAAAAACAAAAACTCTAAAAGCGCACATGGTGTGGCTAATCTGTGTCTTGGAATGGCTTGATTATTTTGGGTGTCCGTTCATACTGGTGGTTGCATCCTAATTAATGGATTTGATGGCATACAAAGAACAAGGTGGGCCCCACACACAATAGGGAAGTTTTTATTGGTGGGTCGTCCCCACCTGAACTGTCCTTGTAATGTGGCCCACCATGCTTTGAATCTGCCTGATTTTTGGGTTAACATGTGTACTTGAAGGGTGCACTTTATAGACGGAGTGGATGTGAGTTGGACATCAAGGTGGGCCATATACATTGTAGAGGAACTGCTCTCAGTTCTGATAAGTGGGGCCCATTTCTTGTAATCAGGGCCATTGATCAGAAGTAGATTGGGTGCTGCCCTGCCCATCGCTAGCTAGGAACGGACAGTGGCTTTAGGAGTCACAGTGATGTATGTGTTTTATCCACACCGGTCCATCCATATTTCCATATTATTTTAGGGCCCGTTTGGCCGGGTGGATTGGAAGGGCTTGAATGGTATTAGGGTGGATGGCGTGGATTTTTAGGTAATGGTGGTGTTGTCAATGGATTGTCTTGAGATCCATAGGATTGCTATATCCCTGGATTGCTATATCCCGTCTGCCACGCCCAGCCAGTATGAGATTAAACGTTTCCATCCCTCCCAATCCTACCAACCAAACATGTCCCCGGCAAATTTGAACGGATTAGGGTGGATTGGATGAGAATTAAAGGTAATGATGGTGTTGTCAACATATTATCTTAAGATCCATAGGATCGGGATCAGATCACCAACTCTGTTTGGCACACCTGGCCAATCCCGTGATTTAACTTCCAATCCCTTCCAATCCGGCCAGCCAAATGGGCCCTTAGCCTACAATCCCAAAAATGTGGCAGTTCCACGGTTTAAGAGGAACACACCCATGTTTATATGAGCTTAATGACAACTAACCATCACGATGGGCCTTAGGAAGTTTTCAACAGTGAGTATCGTTATCAGTGCTACTTCACGTAGCATGGCCCACTTGAGCCTTAGATCTACCTCTTTTTTGGATGGACGGTGTGGATAAAACCCATACATTACGCTAACTTGCGTGGACAAAATCGACAGCAAGATCCTGATTGTTCTCACATGTCCTCCATCTACAATCATACCAACTTCTTAAAGTGGGCCCCACCAAGAGGTTGGTCCACCAGGTGGAGTGGAATTGACTTTTTCAAAATCCATGTGAAGGTGAGGTTATGTCGTAGCCCTAGATGGCCCAAAGATCGAGAGAGGTTGGCGGGAAAAAGAGAGCATTAAAAGCCTGTTGCGGAAGCTAGCAGGATTTTCTTTCATAATTTCATGACAGCCATAAAAGAACAAGAGAGAGAAAATGAGGGGAAAGAAAGAGACAGGAGAGAGAGAGTGACTGAAATCATTTTGTAATCCATTGCTTTATGATTGACGGTCTCTTTTGCTTTTCTGACACTAGGTGTAGATGGCTATGATGGCCTTATGATGGGCACAATCTCCCCCGTCTGCTTTCTTCTTATGGGCCCCACCAAACGCTGCCCGAGGTTACCGGCGGGCAGCGGTCAGGTCACATCGCTAGGACAGACTTGGACTTTGTTCAAACGCTACTCGGGCACCCCGCTAGAGGCTCCCCGAGTCGGTGCGTGGATCGAGACAACCCACTGACATGTCCTCCACGAACGTCGCTGCCCGGACCTGCCCTGCCCGGCATTTAAAGCGGGCTGGAAGGAATTACACTAGTGGCCAGAAGGACTCCATGTCCCTACGTCTGTCCTTGCCCCTCACGTCCAAAACTGTACACGTGGCACGTGTGAGGGAGATGTCGACCGTTCATCCGGTGGCCCCTCACGTGGATGATGTACAGGAATGATAACACCAGACCCGACGCACTTCTGCAGTTGCTGAGCCAGGCCAGCATACGGATGCTGTGGCCCCTTCCCAGCCGTTGACGTGCCCTGGCGCGAGCATCTGGACAGGTCTGTTTTTTTTGGGTTATGGTATATCAATTGTGGGGCCCACCTGATGCTCTGGACCCGACAAGTGGCATTCCACTGACCCGAAATGGGAATTAGTGGATAATTCTAATTACCCGATTAGACGGCTTGTGCCGTTTTGTATTTCACTGTATGGACGGTTGCTATCTATTGATGAATGTGATATTCTAGAAATTGAACCTTCTGAACAAGGACCACCCGATGAATGGTCTGGATCTCGCTACTTTCCAACCATAAACGTTTTTAGAAGCTATGTCCGGCCCTGGCAAGTCACACCATGGATGGGCCACACAAAGCCATATCACAGTGAGTAGTACCCTATTCCAATGGCCAAATTGGTGTTTTTAAGCTTGGAAACCATTCATATGGAATCCAACTAAACCAACGGCTCTGATTACGAAGGATGGGTCCCATGAAAGTATCACACCCACAAACTATAAGTGCACCACACCAGCAATGGCCACCGTGATCATGATCTCCTCCAATGTATTTCTATCGCTAAAATAATGTTTTAGACTATTATTACTACCATTGATATTTATTACGTGCACCCCAGCTTCACATGCACCCTTCATTTGACTACACACATACATACATCATGAGAAAAGAAATGTAAAGAGAGAATGCAAGACCCCAGCCGCTCCTCAAGTGGTGCCTACTTTATGGATGCAGTATCATGAAAATCAGTCTAATATGATTATCAGATAAGCCACACAATTAAATGCAATTTATACCGTTGGTTGATTTACTATATGCATGTGTGGTCTACAATATGAGCATGTCAGCTTAAGTTTTGAAATATGGCGTAAATGGATTGAGATAGCATGATGATTGGCTCTGATCTTACACTTGCTCCTTGTTTACATGTGTGGGGTGAGTGTGCTTAGCATTCCTTAACAAATATGTGTTATGGCTAAAGCTGTACACCAGCAGGCTAAGCTCGGGTACTCGCTCGACTCGACTCGGAATACTCGACTCGATGCTCGACTCGTCTGAGTTAGAGCCGAGTACAAGCAGTTTTTTACTACTCGTTTTGAGTTCGAGTAGAGTACGAGCAACGTAGTACTCGACTCGTTGCTCGACTCGTTACTCCACTCGTTGCTCGACTCGTTACTTGACTCGTTGCTCGACCAGGGCCATATATATACATTTGAAGTCCTAGTCCCGGTCGCTTTCAGCTTTCGCCCGCCCGCCCAAATCGAAAAAATAAACCCACCCCTTTCCTTTCCTCCCTCCCATCGGCCAGCACCCGTCCCTACGGACCCTACCCATTCTCGCCATTCCCTCTCTCTCTCTCTCTCTCTCTCTCTCTCTCTCTCTCTCTCTCTCTCTCTCTCTCTCTCTCGCGACTGCATTTTGTCAGTGCCCGTCCGCAGCTCGTCAGTCATCACTGCTCTGCCCTGTCCGCACTCGGCAGCTCGTCCTTACCCTGCCCGGTGCTCCTGTCCCTGCTGCAGCTCGTCCCTGGCCTGCCCGTCGCCCCTGTCCGCAGCTTGTCCCTGCCCTGCCCTGTCCGCAGCTCGTCCCACCCCTGCCCGGTGCCCCTGTCCATCCATCAAGTAAGAATTTCGTTTTGATTTTGATGGATTACAGAATCTGTGTTGATTTTGATAGATTACAAAATCTATGTGTTGGGCCTACCATTTTGTGTCCGGTGCCCCTGTTCGTCCGCAGATACGTTGTTACATACGAGGTTTGCTAAGCAACCCACACACATGTGAAACGCCGGTAACTCACTACAAAAAAAAAATGCCATGTGGCATGCTCGTACTTGAACTCGCCTCAAAAACTCGGAGTCGACTCGACTCGTTTACTACTCGTACTCGGCTCGTACTCGGGCGAGTAGAGTATGAGCAGGGAGTCCCTGCTCGTTGGCCGAGTAGAGACGAGTACAAGCAGCACTCGGGCGTCATGAGTCAAGTACAAGTATCGCCCTACTCGACTCGACTTGACTCGTGTACAGCTCTAGTTATGGCTAATTGCTCATGCGTAACAAATTGACATGTTGGTGAAAGATTCAGGTCTTTCACCAAATGGACCCCATTGTGTATGCATGGTTCAAAAATCAGATGAAAAATGAGCCCACACTTGTGTATTCATGTATCAGTGGGCTTGGCTCCTTACTCTTGCTTCGGTGGTAGACTCTCATAAGTTCAACACCCCGACAAGGGTTCCAGTACCCATAGGTGGTGAAATTCCACTACAGCATGAGTGTGTGAGGGTGTGTGTGTGTGTTAAAAATAAAATAAAATAAAATAAAATAAAGAAAAAGAAAGTATAAGTGGGCTTATATGTGCATAATGAAGGTAGTTAAAAAAAAATTGACCAATAATCCATGTCGATGTGACCCATGTGATAAGCCACGACTCTACCTGGTTTAGGAGTGATTGCATGCGTTTGAACATGCATGTGAATTACCATATGACATTACAACTGTGTGGGCCGGCTCATTATGATGTGTTGACGCGGTGGTGTGAAGAAGAGGAGTCGTAGAGGAGACGTCTCCTACCCCCCCTTCTCTTGTCTCCTACACCCCTTCTCTCCACATACGTATCGTGTGTGCCATAGCTTAGTTTTCCTTATGGCCTATTTGTTTTACTAATTACGATGGTAAAGTAAAAGAAAAAAGTAATGATTACAAATTACTTCGCTCCTTTAGTCACTTCAACATCATTTTACCACAATAATAACATCGGATACATTATTTGATTTATCACAATACAAATGCAATGATGGTAATTTTACATTACTTTGATATCATATTAATACCAAAATAACTGATGTTGGTGTTTTATTTGGAATTTTCAATGTAATACAAATATTGTACATTTGTATGATTACAAATTTATTTACCTATATCCTATTGCATTTGTATTTGACCATCAAAATATGTGTTACAATACTTGTTTAATCAAATGTTGTGATATAGTAATGGTAGCTTATTCTAATGGTTGAATTGGATTTTTAGCTTATAAGCCATCCATATATATGGAGTCCAACTGAATTAACCATTCTGATTACGAAGGTTAGGTCCCATGAAAGAAAAACACTCGCAAATTACAAGTGGGCCACACCTGAATCACCCACAATGGTCCTTATGATCATAATCTCTTCTATTCCATTTCTATAACTAAAATAATGTTGTAGACTATTATTATTGTTGTTTCTATGTTGACTTCTTTTTATCCATTCCTATTTATGTGCACCCGTAGCTTCACATGCTCCTTAATTTGACTCCACACATACACACATCATAAGAAGACAAATGTAGAGAGAGAGAGTACAAGATCCTAGCCACTCATCAGGTGGTCCCCTCTATGTGGATGTTATGTCATGAAAATCAGGCCAATATAATTATCAAATAGGCCACACAAGTAACACCTTGATCCATAGCTCAATTGGTAGACTGAGTGAAAGATACCTCAACACTGAGGTCTTGGTATCGATTCCCTAGTGGGGGTGACTAATAGTGAAGTGTGAATTGACAGAGGGTGTACTAACAAGCTAACCAACAACAAATAATAATAATAATAATAATAATAATAATAATAATAAATAAATAAATAAATAAATAAAGTAGGCCATACAAGTAGATGCAATTTATACCGTTGGTTGATTTGCTATACATATGTGCGGCTTACTCTATAAGCATGCCGACCTAAGTTTTGAGATATGACATCTACATATTGGGAAAACATGATGATTAGCTCAATCTTGGACACTCACTCCTGTTTACACGTTTGGGGTGAGTGTGCTTCTGAATGAGACTAGTTAAAGTGCACTTAGTTTTATTCCTCAACAGAGAAATAATATGATGGCTAGTTGCTTTTGCGTAACAAAGTGGCACGTTGGTGAAAGATTCAGGTCACTCATCAAACAAACCCCACCCTGTACTCATGGTTCAACAACCAGACGAAAAATGAGCCCACATTTATGTATGCATGTATCAATAGGCTCATACGTGTGCATGATTAAAAAAAAGGTGGTTAAAAAAGATTGACAGCCCATGTGATCATGCACGACTCTGCCTGATTTGGGAGCGATCACTGCGTTTGAACATGGATGTGAATTACCATATGACATTATGGCTACGTGGGGCCCATTATGATGTGTTGATGCGGTGGTGTGAGGAAGAGGAGTCATAGAGGAGACGTCTCTGACCCCCTTCTCTCTACAGACATAACGTGTATGCCATAAAGTCTAATTTCCCTTAGGAGCTGTTGATTTTTAATTTCCTTAGTAAATACACGCAAATAAGTAATTATTACTTACTCCACCTGTTTGAAATTAGTCGAGAATTACGTTTTGAAAATCGGTCCATACAAACCCTGTTATTACTGATTTAAATATGTGAGCCCCACCATGATATATGTGAGTTATCCACACCATCCATCCTTTTAAAAAATACATTTTAAGGCATGAGCCCAAAAATGAGGAAAATCAAAAGCTCAAGTGGAACACACCTTAGGCAACAATGATCATTAAGACGTCAATGTTGAAAGTTGTTTTCTCCCCTAGGCTCACATTGATGTTTATTTGTCATCCAACCTGTTCATAAGGTCACACAGTCATGGATAAAGTGGAAACAAAATTATCAATTTGATTTAAAACTTCTGGGGTCCTCGGGAAGCTTTCAATGGTAGGAGTTCAATTCCCATTGTTTCCTGTAGTGTGGTCCACTTGATCTTTGGATCTGCCTCATTTTTCGGCTCATGTCCTAAAATGAGTTGGCTAAAGGGATGGACTGTGTGGATAAGACACAAACATCATGGTGGGTCCCATGATTTAATATTTTTCTCCTCGGGGGATGTGAGGAGGGCTATAAATGAAAGGTGGCTGTCAACATCACCTTGGAAATTCAACCAAGAATACAAGGGTAAATAATTATTAACCATTTACCTTGAATTACCAGGATTATATTGCCTATCTGATTTACAAATTATGATAGTAAAGTAATGGAAATAGCCAATGATTACAATTTACTTTTCTTGTCTAGTCATATCAGCATCAATTTACCACAATAATGACCTCGGATGCATAGTTTGGCTTATCATGGTACAAATGTAATGATGGTAATTTTACATTACTTTTATGTCGTATCAATACTTTGATTAGATTTTTCACTATGATACAAAAGTAAATTTTTATGATTTAAAATTTCTTTACCTGTATTTTATTACATTTGCATTGACTATCAAATTATGTGTCATAATGCTTAGCAAATGTTGTGAAATAGTAACAATAGCCTATTCTAATGGTTCGATTGAGTTTTTAGCTTACAAGTAATTCATATGGAGTCCAACAGCATCAATGGCTCTTATTACAGTGGGTCCCATTAAAGAAACACACCCACGAACTACAAGTAAGACATACTTGAATCACCAACAATTGTCCCTATGATCATAATGTCTTTTGTTCTAGTTCAATCATTAAAATGGTGTTGTATACTATTATTACTGTCGTTGCTATGTTGACTTCTTTTTATCGATTCCTATGTATGAGCACATGTAACTTCACATGCATCCTTGATTTGACTCCATATATACACATATCATATGAAGAGATATGTAGAGAGAGAGAGAGAGAGAGAGAGAGAGAGAATATGCAAGATCCTAGTTGATCATTAGGTGGTCCCTGCTCTGTGGATGTAGTCACGCCCCGAAATTCGGTGCCGAAGTTGGCTAGACCCGACTCTGAATCCCAGGTTGTGATTAAAATTTTTAAATATTCTCAAACACAAATTTAATAAAACTATATTACAATAAATCAAACAATCATCAAATACAAGGTTTAGACTCACTTTTGAGTTGTTTTTTCACTATACATTTTTTTTTCCGAAAACAAATAGAAAAGATCACTACGACTAGAAGGATAGTTAGATCGCCACTCCGCTTCATTCATGATTAATCTCTGAACCCTAAAACACTGTTAATGTGGGTGTGAGCATAGCAGCTCGTGAGATCATATCCAATACAAATATGAAATTTGTATAATTATACAAAATGTACAAATAATGAAAATACTTCATTTAAATTTTAAAACACGAATTAAAGTACTGAATCTTAAAAGATGAGATGAATACAATAATGAAATTATAAAGATGCTTCGAATGTCAAACTTTTAATGAATTCTATAAATAACAAAATTAAATAACTATTATCTTTTACAACATCGTACCTAAGTGGATGACCTCGAGATGAGGGACCCATTTATACATTATCTAGTTAAATTACTGCTCCAATTGTACCTATGGTGTATGTTCGAGCACACAATTGTACTTATATACCATATACAAAGGAGACTACAAAGGATCTAGTGGTATAATGCCCTAAAAATCGGCACCCGAGTACATAGACTCTAATACCGAAGTTCCTGGGTGTTAAATTAATAAAATACACATGTGTCCTCATTCAAATTCAAATTCATTTCACACACAGATAATCAGAATTACACAATTCAACTTAGCAAAACCAAAGCAAGGTGGAGATAATAAAATCCATAAATATAAGATTAAGAGTCAAAAATAAAATTTCAATAGTGATGATCACTCAAAATGGAGATTATACAAGCCATAAGGAACATGCGACAAAATTTACACATAAAGAACAACCGATCGGAGACTCTAACATATACATGCACAAAACTAAAATAAAAGTAAGGTCTTTCAAATTCGTTCAATGCTCCCAAGGCATCACAGCGAAAGTGCAAGCCGACCCAAGTCTACCCACCAGAGGCCTCAGTGGAACCTGCATCAACAACAATGAATGGTTGGTGTTTTAAAATATAATCCTAGGTGGGAGTGAGTAGTTAACTCAGTGGTTCCATTAGTTTTAAGTTATACATGTTATCGACTCAATCAATGCAGTTAATGATAAACAAAACATCAAACATTTCTAAATACTCTTGTTAGATCATGAATGAGATTATGAAACGATGCATGCTCCTTACAATCCAACACTCCCTCATAAGTGACTTCAATGTCTATTTCGTAAATGCCAACACTCCCTCACAAGCGACTCCAATGCCAATCGCAACCTATCCTAGGGTATACATGATTAGCCGAATGATTATTAATTCCAATTCATACAACAGATTGACGAAGGTAGGATACCAATGTTATATCACCAGTCCTTATTTGAATCATATGGCTCATGGTGGCACTTAGCGGCTCCTCACCAGTGTCCCTTGATTTAAATTTAGGCATCACCTATTTATCTCACAAATCAGTGATTCCAAAGGCATGGCATAATACCTAAATATATGAGGATTAACTCAGTATGGGTCGTCACCCAAATATCGAGTATGATCACTCAGTTCTGAGGTGCGGGCTTATCACGTAAAATCAAATTACCACAAAGGAAGGGCTCGTCACCCAATTTCATTCACGTCTGAGTCATTTGAACGATACTTTGGCACGGAACCATTGGCCAAGTAATTTGACGGGGTCGTTCGAATAATGATCTATCACCTCCATTAGTGTTCACTGGGCACTATAGAGAGGCTCGTCACCCCAGCATAGGCCGACAACTCGAACACGGTATCCTATACCACCATATCCAACTCATGGATCTTAGGGCCTGTTTGGATTCGTGTATTGCATTGTATTGTATTGTATTCGGGTACTGTTCATGTATACATTGAACGGTTTTCAGAATACATCCAAATCGATCAGATACTGATCAATGTTTGGATAGGAGGTATTGTTCGGCATAGTATATGGTATGTTATACAGATCAATGTTTGGATAGGACGTATTATGTCTGCGTATTGTTATAGACGAGGTATGTTTTGATTGTCTGTGGCCCATCATCATGGCCCACTTAGATGATTCAAACCGTCTATCCCACAAATGGGACGAATCCGAACAACACTAAAGTTATTCCATATGGAGATGAGTGTACATGAAAACACAAATCCGATCGCAATCGGACCGTGAGTAGAAGTGAAACCCAAGAGAAACTTAGACCGATCAGCTGCCTTTCCAAACATGTTGTGGGCTACTAAAACTTCAAATCTACTTTGTATTTTGGCTCGTGGGCCAAAATGGTATGACCAAGATGATGGAGGGAATGGATTTCCCAAAGGATCGCCTCAAGTGGACCCCACCCGACCCCTTAATCAAAACCAAAAATCCCTGAGTAGATCGCGCTCACGAAAACATCATCACCGGAACCTCCACCTCAAGCCCTCCTTGAATCAAAGTCATCTAATCTCTGCTATAGAGAGATCCGACCACCACTAAGAAGCAGGAAGTTCACACAGCATCCAGAACGTTCACACAACAAACCAACTAGATCAACAATGATCTAAGGAAGAAAGAAATATAAAATCGACCCTGACACGCCGGTTAACAGTCTACACAAAATAGGGACATGCTTAAGAAGTTCCGATCTTTTCTCACTGCGTAAACAAGTCGGTGCAAGGAAGGCAGTCGACCTAGCAAGCCTCTATACAAAATAGAGTAAAGACGGCAATAGAGATATTTGACAACACTATACCGCCTTTTCAATTTTTTGGTTCGGCATGAATTCGCGCGCATAGGATACAACGCGTTTTACGCTCCAATCTAAACGCTGAAAAGTTGGAATATTCGAGAATATTCGCTTTTAATATGATACAACGCACCTTTATACGTGAATCCAAAGATGAGATTTCCAATCTTATTCGAGAATATTCCACCTTTACCTTACCTAGGTTACCTTACCCTAGGTTACCTTACCTTTTTAAGTTGGAATTTGAAATATTCGAGAATATTCGAATAAGATTGGAAATCTCATCTTTACCTTATCCCTAGGTTACCTTACCTAGGGATAATGGTCCACACCTTAAGATGAGATTTCCAATCTTTGAGTTCCTAGGGCTGGGATTTTGAGAAAAATCATCAATTCCTAATGTAAGTAAGGAAGCATCGTTAATCGCAAGTAAAGTAGGTATAAGTTGTGAAATCAAAGAGTTGAATACAACTCTTACCTCCGGTTGCAAGTGGCGATGGATCCGGCGAAGGATTCGGTAAGTTCAAAAGTTTGATCAATGAGATACTAACCCCCAAGCACCAACATCCTTCCCTCTCTCTCACTCTCACTCTCTTCCTTTTTCCTCTTCTTCTCTTCCTTTTTCTCGTTCTCTCATAAGGCATGAAATTCATATAGGAGTAAAGGAGGCCCCAAATGTCCTATTTATAGCACCGAATTTGATTCAAATGACCCTATGGGCTGAGTTTTTACTATAATAGCATTAGAGGAGTATGTTTTTACCCTTTGGGGGCCACCACAAGGCATAGGAGTTAACATCTGACATTGGATAGTTGGCCCTAGTAATGATCTACGCATAGACACAATCAACCTGCCATTTGGACCTGTCGATCGATGGGTATGATTAGAAGTTTGTTCGATGATCACTGGTGGTCGATTGGGGCCACGGCTATACAGATATGTGTGGAGAAATATCATTAGTACGATATCCCGACTTTGGCCATGAATCGATAATCCAAAAGTCACAACTTCGTGAAAGAACAAAGTAGCTAGTTTCACTTAAGTTCTAGATTTCAACATAAGGGATTTGTTCATTTCAAGCACTTGGCTTCCGGCCCAAGTCGAGCAGTTTTTGGCACTTTCTTGGTTCGCCACCTGTAATGGGCGCCAAGCCCAATGAGATAGACATTATTCTGTAGTTTCGGAACTAGTAGCCCAATAACGATCAGTTTAGAGCTTGTTTTGATAATTAAGGTATTTTCGTAATGAATTAGGTATCAAGATTTCTTGTGCAAAATGATTAGGGTTTGGATTAGCTACGTTCATAATGTGGCCAATTCGCAACTAACGTAAATGATGATTCATTCATAACCACCATAAACCATCGGTTCATATGCTACTCGAGTAACTGAGTCAATTTGGTTCATTAATTATGATTTGACCCCTAATTGTTTTGTCTTTAAGTAAATCTTTATTTAGTTATGGTTGTCTTGATTAGTAAGTGATAGGTCAACTAAATTTATGCCTTATGTGAACAAATTATGAAGCTAAATTTGATATTTAAGTGGTCGGGCAGATTCATTGGCTTCATACGATTGATTATGCATTTTAGGGACATACCCAGGGTAGCGTACCCGCATTCTAACCTTCATTCTTAATTAAAATAAATATGAACATGATATAAGTGACCATCATCCATTCAAATCGGAACGATTAAACATGTAACTTACTGAAGCTAAGTTGAAACGCAAGGTGAAGCTAAGTTGCAGGCAGAGATACAGGAGCATGTGGAGTAGCCACACCTCTTAGAAAAAAATTCGTCAGATTGTTGGTGAGATACATAGATGATTCAAATGTTATATTCACTTTCATTATAAATGAGGGGGATTAGTTTACTTTTCAGGAAGCATTAGATGAGACTGATGCTGAGAAGTGAATAGTGTTCATGCATGACAAGATAGATTCTTTGTACAAGAATGAGACATGGGAGCTAGTGAAGCTTCCAGTTGGGCATAAGGTGATCAGATGTGAGTGGATTTACAAGAAGAAGCACGATGGGTATAAGGTAAGACTGGTAGCGAAGGAATATGCTTAGAAGAAAGGCATCAACTTCAGTGAGATATTCACATTGGTTGTGAAGCAGATATTGTTCACTCCCCAAGTATAGGGTTGTGATGTAGTAATAAAACTCGGTTAGACCGAGGTCGAATCCACAGGGACTGAAACCTGTACGCTTTCTAAAAATAACCAGATCTAGAACTAGGCTAAGATGAAATCTAAACCAATTATGATTTGAGGAATAATGGTGAAATAATTAATCTAAAACTTTAGGAAAAATCAGAGAAGGGAAACTAGGGATTCGGAGGATCCACTTGTAGGGATCGGGAGATCTTATGCTGTATTACAATTTAGGAAATTAACCGAAGCTGCCTTTAATGTAATTTTGATAAGATGAAAGGTATATGAATTAGAATGGATTCCATCACCAAACCATGCCCTGGGAGACAAAGCAAACAAAGAATTAAACTAATTACCAACCAATCAATGTATGAAGGTTAGGAAAGTAATCGACATCCAACCATGCCTGGGAGACGATGGTGAACAACGGGGCTTCGACGTCATAAACATAAAAGAAAAAGAACATGCTCAAAGCCATTGCGAGACCCATTGTAATTTCGGTCACAATGACCATTAAGGGAAAACATTCCCTTAATAAAATTAAATCAAAATCAGATGAGTCTTAAACAAAGGCACAAGCAAAGAGACCTCCCATCACGCTACAAGCTTTACCTCTTAGCCCTAGCTAAGAGGTTTAGCCACACATAGACATGGTGGACTAAATCTCAAAAGAAAAGGAAGAAAAGAAAACGAAAATAAAAATAAAAAGTAAAACAAACTTGCTCCTCAGCTCCACGTCCCTGCTCCACGTCCACCCCAAGCCTCCTTGGTGCTTCCCCCCTGTCTCTCTCCTCTTCTCCCTTTTATAGAGCCTGGCAAGTGCGACTACACTCCCTGTTGTAGTGGGAGACAACAAAACTTATGCTGGTACTCTGGATTCCCCATTCTTGGGTTCTGATGGAAGATCCATTCCGTTCAATGAATGCACAATGAGAAACCGTCCAGGAAAAGATGTTTTGGAGCATTGATCGCGTGGCCCACCTGTTTTCTGTTCTGCCATCAATCGTCGTTTGGAAGGTTGGATTTTGATCCTTGCAATCTTTTAGAATTCTTCCACCTAAGTCTTGGTAACATGGCCCATGGGAGTCTGGTGAACGAATCGGATTACTGTATGGACAACAGTGGGGCCTGGACAACGATCGGCGTCCGCACCTTGACGGAATTTTATCTGCGAATCAAACTGCGGTGACATCGTGGGGTCCACATGCCCCGGTTTTGGGGAATCCACACGTCCACATGAATTCCTGAGGGAAAAACCGGTCAAGAAATGTGAGTTTTTCACATTTGGCGTGGCCCATTGTAGTATATCCTTTCACCGTCCATCTTTCTTTTAACGGCAATCCACGCTCTTGCGTTTGCATGAGTCAAAAATGACACCTAGGAGTAGATTATGGCCACCGCAGAGAACTAATGGACGGTCTGGATTACCGATCCGATCACGAAGAGTGGCCCACAACCGCCCGGAGTTTCCGGAAATTTCGGACGCTCGTCAAGCCTCCGCGATCACGCTGACGTGTCCGGTGGGCCCCAAATCAATGTTATTTGGAGAATCTGATCCGACCACTAGCTCCCCCTTGAAAAACCGGTCAGAGATGGATACTTTTGAGTTCGTTTCAGTGTGGTCCACAGGTCTTTCCAACTCAGCCGTCCAGCTTGTGTTTTACAACAAACCACGTGCGTACACGTGTATGAAGCCGAAAGGCCACCTAGGCGAGGGTCAAACCCCACCTCTGGATTGAATGGACGGTGCTGATCATACATTTGAATGATGTGTGGGGCCCACTGTTAGAAACCGGCGGACGCAGGTGCGTCCGCTGTTTGAAAACGGGAAGGAGACGGGTCAGCGTTCCTGTTGACCGAGCTCGGGTCCGGTGCGGCTCGGGAGTGCACCGCATGTGCACTCGTGCGCCCCATTGTGGGGTCCACTGTAATGTTTTAGAGAAATCCTCTCCGTCCATCCGTTTTTCAGCTCATTTAAAACGTTGATACCAAGACTTGAGCATATCCAGATCTCAGGCGGGCCCCAATTTGAGATTTTAAGGGTTGATATATCCATTGGGCCACTTCTAGGGGATCGCCGGTGAAATTTGACTTGTACGGTTAATTTATGGTCCTGAAGCCATGTATGGAGTTTTGAACCAAGCGGATGGTGGGAACACTGTGATCTTGTATTCTGGACCAATTTCGGGCCACTTGAGCTTCAGTTTCTCGATTTTTCCGGATCTCTGGCGTGTAAATTCGTCGATCTTGGTCCCATGGAGTCCATCCCTTGTTGTGGTGATTTCAGAGCATCAAATACACACTTTTAGCACCTTTTTGTAGTCCACTCTTGCAAATGTACCTTGCATCACAAACACGATTAAATTAGGATTTTAAACGGTGGCATGTTCATAAATCCGGTAATAACTGAGGTCTAATATGCAATATTTGACCCTCAACAGATATATATCAGATTTATGTTGGCGTTGGTTGCCCAATTTAACA
Source organism: Magnolia changhungtana (assembly GCA_030180095.1). Lineage (NCBI taxonomy): Eukaryota > Viridiplantae > Streptophyta > Magnoliopsida > Magnoliales > Magnoliaceae > Magnolia > Magnolia changhungtana. The sequence continues at coordinate 592,327 of JASAUF010000604.1, forward strand.
TGGAATTAAAGTAAATTGATGTGAAGACCGCTTTCATACATAAAGAGTTAGAAGAGCAGATCTACATGAAACAAACAGAAGAGTTTGAAGTAAATGGGTTGTATAATAAGGTTTGCAAGTTGAAGAGGTCGTTGTATAACCTAAAACACTCCCCTAACAGTGGTACAAAAAGTTTGATACTTTTATGGTGAGTCAGCAGTTTACTAAGAGTGAATATGATCACTATGTTTACTTTAAGACACTGAGTGATGAGAAGTTCATCTTACTGGGATTATATGTAGATGACATGCTTATCATCGGCCACAACAAGTCTAAAATTATGGATATTTGAAATGAAAGATCCGGGGGCTACAAAGAGGATTCTCAGTATAAACATATACAAAAATAGGGAGAGGAGCAGATTACAGTTATCAGATGGTGAATACCTTAAGAAGGTATTAGTGAAGTTTGGGTGGACAAGACTAAACCAGTTAGCATACCCCATGCTTCTTACTTCAATCTTTCTTCAGAGCATGCAATGTCCTACTATGAATGAAGAAAAACATATTATGTCATGTGTACCCTATTCAAGCGTAATTGGCAATTTGATGTATGCCATGGTCTTTACGAGACCGGATATTTCACATGCAGTCGGTGTTGTGTGATCAGACACATGTCAAACCTCAGCAAGCAACGTTGGGAGGCAGTAAAATAGATACTTCATTATCTACGAGGTATAGCGGACTATGTCTTGACATTCGAAAAATCAGAAGAAAAACTAATAGGCTATGTGGATTCAAACTACGTAGGAAATGTGGACAACAAAAGGTCAACTTTTAGTTACTCGTTTGTATTAGGGGGTGGAGCGATCAGTTAGATATTGAAGCTTCAATCTATGATTGTTATTTTCATAACTGAAGTTGAGTATATGGCGTTGACGGAAGCTTTCAAAGAAGGTATTTGGTTGAGATGAATGATAAATCAACTTGGGCTTCAACAGGAAGCCATGATGGTCAACGTGACAGAGAAAGCACGATAAATTTAGTGAAGAAACCGGTTTACCATTCTTGTATTAAATATATTAATGTTCGTCATCAGTTTATCCAACGGGTGCTTGAGGAAGGCAGTGTGGCTCTTGAGAGATCCACGTGATCGTCAATCTGGCAAACAGTTTTTTTTTAAACCAAAGGGCGTCAGGGCCCTAATTTCATTTCAATCTTCCTGAAAAATTTACATTCGGGTATGCCCAGGAACTTAGGACGAGGCAAACCTATCATAGCTCCCAAAAAAGTAAGGAAAACCAAAAATTGACTAATAAAATTCCTCACAGAAAGGAGAAAGAAACAAAAACTCTCCCTAATAGCACCTAGCCCTACCCTATCAAGGAATAACAGCCCCTTGACCTCAATCGGAAGGTCAACCATCATTGAGAATAAAGCGGAGGACTGGGTGTCGGAACCCACCCGGGCTAAAGCATCAGTCGGATAATTAGCCTCCCTGAAGATATGCACAAAATGGGTTTGGCCCAACTCCTTTAGGCTCTTAATCCTCTTGAGCTAGTAGTTCCATTTCCAACCCGGTGGGACTCACCATTCAAAATACCCACCACAAACTGGGAGTCCGATTCAACGATAGCCTGAGATAGGCCCCTACGCCTGCACAAGGAGAGGCCATCGTGTATGGCACGAAGCTCTGCACAAGTATTAGTGTCAATGCCATAACTGATAAAAAAAGCTAAAATGAACACCACTTTTTCATCCCTACAAACACCTCCACTGGATTTCCCTGGCTTTCCTCTAGAGGAGCCATCCACATTAATCTTCACCCACCCCAAGTCCGGCTTAGCCCATCTAACTACCTTTGGAGCCGCGAAAACAGGCCTATCCATAGACGGACCGATCTGCCCACTCCAAACGGCTAGGCCAGGCGCTGAAGGAGGCTTACGTCTTAGCCCATTTATTTGCTCAAACCACCACTTCGCCTTAGCAACCAGGGCTGAAGACGAGACCAGCCTGTTATCGTAGATCACTGCATTTCTTGCCTTCCAAATCACCCAACAAATGATAAAAGGGGCCAGCTTATGCGTGGCTGACTTCCCCATGCAAGCAGGGGAGGAAGACCACCACTATGCTAACTTGCATTCCAGCGACATTGTTGTCATGATAGCGATACCATAGTAGGACCCAACTTGCTCCCAAACAGTCTAAGCCAGATTACCATTCCGAAACAGGTGGTTGAGCGTCTCCACCGATCTAGAGTGATTTGACACACTCACACAGCAAACACAAGTAGAAGCAAGATGAATCCCTTGGGCTTAGATCGCCCCATCTACCGGAACAACGTTCTGCAGCACCCTCTAAGCTAGTATGAAAATTCTCAGGGGCATCTTCACGTGCCACAGCCACTTAGCCCAAAGGCAAACAGGATTTCTCGGTCTGCCAATGCCCCGGGCTGATTTAACTGAGAAAATACTTGAAAGAGAGAAAGGCCAGAGGACATCGTCTAGCCCTTCTGAAACACTGAAACCCGCCTGGAATATGAAGTCCACCACATCCTGCGTTAAAAAACCGAACACAGAGGAAGGAGGATGAGGACTGTTTGGGCCCAAGAACTACTTAACAGACATGCCTAGTAGCACCTCCGGAATGGGCACCACAGCAAGGCTCTAAAGCGGGCCTAGCCCCGTCCAGTTCTCAGTCCACAAGATCTGGCAAACATGCTTACAAATTAAGGTGGTTCTTGTAAAGAAGTTCAAGTTTTGTACGACTTCTCTAGACTTGGCAAAATTTTAATGAAGATGGAGTGTGTATGAGAAGTGACGATGATAGTGAAGCTATAATGGAGGTGATTAGAGATAAAGTTTGAAGTTGTGGTTCATGATGATTGAAGCCATGGAGGAGATTGTTATCGGATGTCTTCAATCTGACAGTTTTTTGAAGTTTTTTATGCCATTAACAAACCACTCGATCCCATCAAGCGTCCGTCGATCTCATTGACAGACCACTCAATCATATTAAGACAATCCCAATTTTTCCCTTATATTCACTGTACGATTTTTTAAGCATTCTTCGATCCCATTAAAGGTGGCTTCAATCCCATTGATAGGCCTCGATGGCTGTCAATCCTATCAAAAGTCCTATTGACAGAATTGCTGGATTTTGCGGAAGTGCGTATTTTGTTTCCTAATTTGATTGTAACAGTATATAAATAGATGTAATCGGGATTAGGATATTCTAAGACGTTCCTAAAGTGTTTTAAAGCAAAGGTAGAGTTTTATAAAGAGATTTTGAAGTTTTTTGAATCAGTTAGTCCATCCATCTCTTATAAATTTGTTTTCACAATGGATTCACTTTTGCTCTGTGTCGTGGTTTTTTTCCGTGAGGTTTTTTCCACGTAAATTCGTGTGATCACTATGTAATTTGTCTATATTTGATTTTCTCTTGTTTGATTCAAATCTGAATTAGCTTCCACGATTCCCCAACTAAGAGAAGGTTGTATTGAGAGAGTTTTTGTATAGAGAAAGAGGTACATCTTACATTTGTAATTTCTCTTGTTGTAACGAAGAAAAAACTATGTATTATTATCTTATAGATATAAATATATTTTCAAACCGCATAAATCTTTGCTGCTCTTATATATATATGTGACTTTGCTTTGTCAACATTAATCATATGGAGGTGTTTTCTCACAACAATGTGTGCATATTAGTCGCTAATTCAGCCTAATGCAAACCTTAGGTGGCCACACCCATGGTAAAAATGGGGATGCTAGGATAAGACACCCACTACAGAACCTTCTAAATGGAGTGTGGGGTCCACCATGTCATGTATATCTTCCAACTTTGCCATGAAATGTGTCCCACCAAGATTAAGGCATGAACCATAACTCAGTCCCAAATTTAATTGGCTAAAATAAGCCAACGTATAAGTTGTAACCATAATTAGACATTGTTCCCTATGATGTTTCCCATTAATTATACCAGTAAATAGAAAATATAAGCTCATGCTATCAACTTTATACAGTTTCTAATTAAAGATTTTATCTCCCACCTAATTAGTTTTTGCTAGGATCGATTCTTGGAATGTAGAAATCCCATAATGCATCTTACCCAATGAACGACTTGGAGACTTCACAAGTGGGCCCTACACAACATAGATTAGAGAGGCTATTCTGGTATTGGTCATGTGAGATGGGACAGTCACCAGATAACCTTTGATGATCCGGACCCCTTCCTCTTACTCCTTTTCCACCGAATATATAAAAGGCGATGATGAGAGCCATGTAATGAAAGTGGCTTTACTACTTGCAAAAAAAAGGCAATACACTACCTTTATCGAAGCCTATAAACGTTGGCAACTGCACCAGTGACAACTCAAAATCTCTGCGTGATTGGTCTTGAGTGGACCACATTTAAAGGAAAAGGACGATGTGGGTCCCACCCATCAAGATTTTCCACGCTTGTTTCCTTTATGATTATGTCACATACGTTAATCATGGTCATTGATAGTGAAATGCTCCAGTGACAAAGCCCTATCAAGTTATGATGCTCCTCATTACATTCGGTTACTCGAATAGTTCAATCCACTCATCCAGACCGTTCATTACTCCCAACACATATCTCATGGACTATCATGAAAAGATCACACCAATTTGATTTTAAAAAAAACCATTTGATCAATGGCCTTTAATATTGACGGTCCTGATTGTTTACACAAAAATAAGTCCAATCAACAATCTGATCCATCTATTCGTTAGGTCCCATCTTGGAATTCTTATGATTCTAAATAATTACTTTTCATAGGCAATTATAATCATCCCATCCATGGCTCAGAAATGAACCGTTACAGAAAATGAGTCCAAATAAAGGATGGATTGGATCATCTGATAAGTGCAATTTTTCGTATGGTACTCCATGAAATGTGTTCTAGACCGTATAAATCAATCAATTGAACTGTCCAAGTATACATATGCAATTAATAACTTATAGAACTCTAAAGAGTACTGGAACATTTCTCTTAATAAATATATGATAGTGATTACTACCTCCTTTTTCCGTACCGCACATGTGTATACACAAGTCCCTATATGTGCCGTGAAAGCTGATACATGTGTCCAACATCGACATCCAAGCCGTCCATCAGCTGCGTCCCATCTTTTATATACACATAGGACCTTAAATCAGGTTTGTCCACTTTATCACATCGGAGACAGTGTATGAAACGAACGGACGATTACTGTGAGACTTGTACATTGTGGCCCACCTGATAAGTGAAGCAGTGTAATTTTTGGGCCGGGACATCTACATGGTGGGATCCAACTGTTGAAGGCCTGGATCTTGCACACGTGTGCCACACCGCGCCTGTGAAATTACTAAACGTCTGTCAACTTAAATCATGGAATCTTCAAAATGAAGGGATTGCCTTGAACTGTCACGACCCGGCGAATCAGGGCCACATGATCTTGCTCTAGTTGATCGAGAGGTCCACTCACACATTCATGTCACCACTTGCAAGTAATTGGCTGGCAACCTACCACAAGAATGATGGGACATGGTTAGCCCGACGTTGCATGGTCCGCCACATGTAGGAAGCGGATTGCGTGGTGTGCTACACACTACCCATTTGGGTGGTGTGTTGACATCACCAAGTTCTGTGTGCCCCACCATGATGTATGTGTTATATCCAAACCGTCCATCCATTTTTAGAGATAAATTTATGTTATAAGCCCAAAAATTAGGCACATATAAATCTCAAGTGGACCACAACACATAGAGCAGTGTGGATTGAATATCTACCATTGAAAACTTCTTGGGGCCACGGAAGTTTTGGATTGAGCTGATATTTGTTTTATCCTTTCATCCAGGTCTGTGTGATATTATGAACAGGTTGGATGGAAAATAAGCATCATGATGGACCCTATGAAGGTTTCAATGGTAGGCATTATTGTCTCCACTGTTTTCAGTGGTGTGGTTCAGTTTAGCTTTGGATGTGCCTCATTTTTATGAAAATAATGTAAAATGATCTCTCCAAATGTTTGGACGGTTTGGATATAAAATTTACATTATGGTGGGGCCTACATAACTTGGTGACATCAACACACCACCCATGTAGGTGGTGTGTGGCAAACCACACAATCCGTTTCACAGGTATGTCACTTATTAAAAGCTAATTAATTAAAATACCATCATCAATCAAATCTGCGATTTATGAATGTGGGCTAATTATGTGTGGCCCACAATAAAGGGAGCGGATTAGGTGTCACCTGCGAAACCCCGTAGTGGGTGTTTCCCTAATGGTGGGGTCCACCTAGATGTATTATTTATTTATCCACGCCGTACATCAATTTTTTTCAGCTCATTTTATGCCATATTCCGAAAAATGAAGCAGATCCAAATCTTAAGTGGACCACACAACAAGAAACCGTGTTCATTGATAATTAAAAACTTCTTGTGGGCCACAAAAGTTTTCGATCATCCTGATATTTGTGTTTTCCCTTCATCCAGGTCTGTGTGACTTTGTCAACAGGTTGGATGGAAAACAAACATTACGATGCGCCTTAGGAAGTTTTTAATGGTAAGCCTTCAATTACAACTGTTTCCTGTGGTGTGGTCCAATTCAGACTTGGATATGCTCGATTTTATGGACCCATATCATAAAATAATCTGAAAAATTATTGGACGGTGTGGATGTACAAGAAATATATCAATGTAGGCCCCACCTTCAGGGAAACACCTACTACGGTATCACCCTTGTAACACCTGATCCGCTCCCCACAAGAACATTACGTCTGGATTCTTCTCTCTTCGATGCCTTAGTCTCATCCCTATACTTTTAAATGGACCCAAATGCCTTATTAACCATACATTTGCTATCAGGTTTTCCTTTCAAGCGTGGCAACATTCACACAAGGATTCACATGCCCCAACATAGGGCACATGTGTGAAATCTTACGACCACACATGTATGATCAAACATCTCTTTTCATGCACCTGCGGCCCACCTAAAAATCAACCACCCTAATTTTTTGTACCACACCATCGATATAGTGGGGCCCTCATGATGAGTGGTTCGAGTCAAACACGTGTGTGGTACGTGTTCCAAGCTAGAACATGTGAGCCGCAAGTGCACCTATCAACAAGCCTTTATATGAGAAGATGGTCCCAAAACATGCATGGCTGGCATTAATTGCAAAGTGGGCCTTTTTTCATCTTTTGATCCCATGAAGTAGACCATTAGAGAGAGAGAGAGAGAGAGAGAGAGAGGAAACGTAGCTAGGTAGCTACCTTTGAAGGATGTTGGAAAAAGATGGAGCATATCAACAGCTTGCTTGGGATTTTTCAATGGGTGGGCCACAATAATTAGATGGATGTGTATATGTGACCATCTGTACGTGTGGTGTAAATCATTGGATTCCTTTTGGTAACATACATTGGAGTGAGAAAGATAGAGAGAGAGTCTTAAAAGCAAAAGACACAATTCCCAAGCACACATCTCTTGGAAATGATATTGCACCTGATCTCACCCAACTTCATGTGCCTTTTTGTAGGAATGATCACGTACGTCCGAATGCATGCTGATTACAGTACGTTCCAGCTGTTTGGGGTCACCCTTATATGTGATTCCATCCAGCCAGTCCATTAGATATGCTAATCAATTTTAGTCTTAGATACCAGAATCCAGATTGATCCATAACTCAGTTGGGCCACAATGGTGAAGGAATGCCTGCCGTTGAAACTTTCACATGGAATGTGGGTCCACAGTGTTATGTATATGCCATCCAAACCATTCATCAGGTTCTTCATTTGACCTTTTGAGAATGATCACATGGTAATTGGTAATTATCATATGTTTGAGCTATTTGGGCCCACCTTAATGTGTGAGTTCCATCCAACCCGTTTATTAGATGCACAACTCAATGTTAGGCCTAAATACAAGAATCCAGCTTGATCCATAACTCAGGTGGGCCACAACAAAGGGAACAAGTGAGGACTTTTCAGGAGGGGAAGCTTCCCAAAGAAACTTCCAGATGGAATGTGGGTCCACCGTCTTGTGTATATGTCATCATCCACTCGTCGGGTCTCCATGTGCCTTTTTTTTGGGAATGATCAAATTAGTTTGAACGCACTGAATTACCATATGTTTGAGCTCTTTGGGACCCACCTTGATGTGTGAGTTCCATCCAGCCCGTCCATTAGATGCACCCAACAATGTAACGCTTGGATCCCAAAATTTAGCCTGATCCATCAGTCAAGTGGACCACACCAAAGGAAATGATGTGCAGATTGGGGAGGGGATGCTTGCCAAAGAAACTTCCATATGGAATGAGGGGTCCACCGTGCTGTTGATATGTCATCCAAGTGAAATATAGGCTGTAGGCATGATTGTATACTGCTCCCTATGGTATGTCCCACCTGAGTTTTTGATAGGGGCAATTCGGGATGTTGGTCCCACGTGCCACAAGGAGTCCCACCCAATGCACGGTTTTGATTCTACGTACACATCACAGGTGGGCCCCACAAAGCTCAAAGATAATGTAATTATCAAGCCTTCCAAGGCATGTCATCACACAATCTGGACCATCTGATCGAAGTATCTTGATATTAATTTCAATGATCAGATGATCTCAACCAGTTGCTTGTCTTGAAAAAGAGAAAGCCATCTGCATCGTTGAAAGCTCGAATCCAGGAACTCTTACGAATTTTCAGAAAGTTGGATTTACGGGCAAAAAGGGGCCAGATAGATCTGAACAATGGGACCCGGAGTTGGACTAGATGGCCCACAAGAGTGGGCCAAGATCACGTACGGGTTTTGAAACATTGTTTTTACCGTCTGATTGTTGGTGGATCCTTTTTTCATCTATGTTTAAGCCGTTGATTTGAACAGTCAGTGTGATATCTTAGCCACAAATATTAGTAGTTGGGCCCATCAGATGAACAGTCAGAATATCATTCAAGTGCAAATATGCTTTAGAATCAAGGACAAAATGTACTAGTGTTCAAGTGAAAATCGTACTCCTGCCGGGCACTCTTGGCCCTTGGATTGAAATGGTCTGGGTTTAAGGTGGGCCATGCCTGTAAGGCCCAAGGCCCGGCCTAGGCCACCCTGGCTCAAGTGGGCCACACATAAATAAAGAAATAGACCGGAAGAAATTGATCGGGCCACATATGAAAGGCCCAAATTCAGGCCGTACGGTCTACTGGGCCATTGCCACCCTACAAGTGGGGCCACTTTTTTTATGATCAAAACTGTTGATCATGATATGATTGACACAGCATAGGTGGAGCTTGAAATAAAAATCTCCACAATGAGCCAATTCTAACTTCTTATCATCTTTTACAAATAGACGGCTGAGAAAAGAATAGACCAACGGTTCATATTCAACATTGAAAGAATGAACATACGATAGGATCTTCATTGTGAGAGATTACAAGGGCATGGTCAATCCATAGTGGGACCCATCAAATCAAAAGTCTACCTCACTAAAACAAAGGCCCCACTTGTATAAAAATGAAACTTGAGAATAACCGTCCATCAAGTGTCACATGATTACTGGTTTCAATAGAAGTTTGTCATACCTCGAGTCACTACCCATACAAACACAAGCACGTGTGCCAATGTTGGTGGGCCACTCCTTTTAGATCTTTTGGTCTTAGGGCATGTTTGGCGTTGCTTCTATGTGAAAAAGTGCATGTTTGGTAAACAATAATGAGAAAATTAGTAATTTCCCTAGGAAGATTTCAATAGTGAGCGATGAATCCACACCGTTTCTTAAAGGAAAGTTCACACACTCACTTTCTTACGTGAGCGCTCGTGCGCATCTTTTCACACATGTCATGGGCACATAATTTGACTGGTCCACGTGATGCAACACCCCTTGAAACTTCATTGGCCCAATTTTCAGCCTAATCCAAAACTCTAGTAGGCCATAGTAAAGAAAAATGCAAATCAAGAGAAAAAACTGTTTTCTTTTGCCATGGCCTACCAGAGTTTTGTATGGACTGAAATTTGGGCATGTGAAGTTTCAAGGGGTGCTGCATCAAGTGGATGGTTCAGATTCCATGTTTATGACATGTGTGCAAAGGTGCTCATGGGTGCTTAGGTAAGAAGGTGCATAGGTGAGCATTCCTCTCATTTCTTATAACTTACTTTTGTGGTCTTACCTAATATGATTCCACGAAATAGTTGTATAGAGTAGATGTCACATGGTCATTGAAGTGGGCCTCACAATAGTGCAGGCCAGGGTTATATGAAAATGCAATACAACTCATGTACATGGGACACGTGGACCATCAAGGCATGTTGGTCTAAGATCTAATCCCTCCATTAGCAAGGGACCACTATATTGATGCTCTAGCTTAAGAATTATGTTGGTTTTACAAAATAAATATATGACTCTAAAACACTGGCTGAAGTTTTCTGACCCATTCACCCATTTCCAATATTGGGTCCACCTTCTAAGTAAACTAGATTAATTTTAGGGAAGACATAATCAATCAATGGATGGATTTTAATCTTGGACCCATATGCAATTATTGGACATGTATAGAGGTGTACAGATCTACACTTGTGTGCAATTAACGACCCTAATAATAGAAAGATTTTTCATTTTAAGAGTGCTTTTGCAAGTTTTTAGAAGTGAAAACAGATAAAGGTGCAAATTATTTAATTTTTTTTTCCAAAATTAATTAATTAGGTGACTAACCAAACACACTTAAAGTTTGAAAAAAGCAATTTTAAAATATTAAGAAAAGAACTATTTTAGCAAAGCCAAAGGCCTTAAATGTCGCGATGTATTATTATATGAAAAATGAATTTGGGAGATGGGAAATTGTAAGAAAGAATCCTTCTAGCTTTGAAATGTGGAGTGATGTCTCTCTTTATGCTAAGCTTGGAGAGAGAAATCAATGAAAGAAAATTTATTAGAGATGATGGAGAGATGGATGATGAAGGCCACATGCTTTTTTCAAGTAAAATCTAAGCTACTTGTTAGCTTTTGTGAATGAAATCTAAACTGTGGGTTGGTAAAACTTTGGGTTGGTAAGCAATCATATCCCATGTACTTAAAATATCAAAATGTTCCATATTTGAAAACTATGTAAAGAGTTAAAATTGGCCAAACACTACTCACATTATATATAATAAACAATGTTAGTTATTTCAAACACTTCGGAACAAATGAACCAAAATAATGAGATCTGGCAATGGTTGATATTTTCCATATCTTTCTACCTTGTTATTATATATAAAGAATTAGGTAGGTCACACACTTTAAACTGTCCATTCCGACATCGATCTTCCATTGATGGATGACACAAATGTTGATTGTTGCACTCCATACATTTTCATTTCATTTAAAATTACCACCATTTACTAAATTTCATCAAGTTACTGTATATAGCATTAATGAGCATGTTCCAATTGTATGAGTTTGGCTAATTACCTCATAAATGTAAAGGAAATGTGTTATCATTATGATTATACCTCTAGGAAACCAAACCCGAGTGTCGGTCAAATGCAGGAGATAGGTAAGGGGTTGTTTGTTTTTCATTTTTCATCGTAAATGGCGGAAACAAGCAATAATGACTTTTTGCTTACTACTGAGAAAGAAGAAAATTACCTTTTTTAAAAAATTATGCCTCAATATATGAGGTTACATGTGCAGAAAGGATTGGGTTTGAGTAAATATGTGAGGCTCTATAAGTGTCTGATCCACGTCATGCATCGATTTTAACAGCTCGTTTTAAAGCATGAACCCAAAAATTATGTAAATTTTAATTTTAAGTGGACCACACCACATGAAGCAAGAGGGATAATGATGTCCACAGTTGAAAACTAAAGCATGGCTCATGGCCACAAGGATGTGTATCTATAATCCAACCTATTCAGCTTAATCCAAAACTTCTATGACCCCAAGAAGTTTTTATACATAGGCGTTTAATTCCCATTGTTTTCCATAGTGTGGTCCACTTGTGCTTTGGATCCGCTTCATCTTATGGCCCATGCCCTAAAATGAGAAGATATCCAAATACCATAATTGTCAATGTCATGTGGATGTGACCGCATGTAATGCCAATGTAATTAATGATTACCCATTAACTGGCAGTATTTACAAAGGTATATTAAAAATCAAACATCCCCGAGGCAATTTGTAATCTTTTGCACCTTTCTTTGGCATTATCCTGAAATTTTTTTAATTAAAAAAGCCGACACCGATGACCCAAACACAGGAATCTAATGTTGTCAAGAGATAAGTAATTTGTAATTATTGAACATTTCCTTCACATGACCTTGGTAATTAGTGAAACAAACCAAGTTCTAAAGAACAAATTAACTTTCTATTTCTAGGTGTGTTCAGTTGCATCAAATCTCATGATTAATGGTCTAATTCAGTGCAAAAAATCATAAAATTTCAAGGTTAATTGATCTAATTTGGTGCAAAAATCATGATATTTGGAATAGATAAACTCCCCAAAAATATTTTGTAAACTATTGTATTTCAGGAAAAAGAAAAAAAAAATAATAACAAAATAACTTTTCAAAATATAGCTTTCACTCCATATCGGCTACAAACCATAGCCATAGCTAGGTTTGTTTCTACACTGTATACACCCTCAGGAATGAAATTTTAGGCTCGAAAATTCATATAGTGTGGTCCACCTGATGGAAATTTAGAATCTCTCACATGTGTGCATGTGGGCTTAGGAATTTAACATATGGATTGCATCTTAAGCAGGTTATCCAACATGAAAAGGCTACATTTTTAGACAATTTATGGATCATGAGTTCCAAGAACAATAACAAGAAATTGGCAATCACATTGATGTAGTTTTTTTGGTTAGAAATTGATATCTATACCCACCTTGATTGATTTGCATACACCCAATTTTGACTTTGGGAATTGAAGTTGTGCCTTTTACACCGGTAAGGGGATATAATACAACTTGTACTATTTTAATTATGAACAGTGAAGAAATGGATGTATGCAAATCAAGGAGAGCAGCCATAACTAGTGAACGTATATTTATTTATTAATTATTATTATTATTATTATTATTATTATTATTATTATTATTACTACTACTACTACTATTAAAGGATATGGCACATTGGATTTTTTAGTCAAAACACATTAAAACAAATGAGTTTTCAAAAATTCGATTCAATATATTATTGCAATAATCTTGAATGGGAAGCCATGTCTAATGTCAGTAGACAATGATAAATTTAATCTTTCACAACTTACACACTGTTGGGGATTTGTGCTAGAGAATCACACAGATCTAGATCTATGATAGCAATCCAACGGCACCAAACAATCACAAAAGAACATAGAGATTTAACATAGAAAACCTTTTTTGAAAAAAAACCACGGCACAAAGCGACAAAATTCCACTATGAAAGCATAAATTACAAAGAGAGAAGACTTACCCCATTCGAACAATCTCAAATCTCATCCTTGCTACACCCTTTAGAAATCCTAAAAACCCTTTTAGGAACCCTTGAAAAACTTTTAGAAAGCCTTAGTATACCCTATAATAGCCTTAGGGACCCCTATTTATAGTTTAGGAAACTTCTCTTCCGCACCTCTGCGAAACCGCCTCAAATTTACACAGTCCGCACAAAATTCGCGCAGAACCTGCGTAACTCTCGACTAGTCGAAGGAGGGCTTCGACTGGTCGAAGGGCACCCTCGACCGGTCAAGAAGAAAAAACATGCTAGACTTCGAGTCGAGCTGTCCTCGACTGGTCGAGCAGCCCCCTCGACCGGTCGAGTAGGGCGGGAATTACAGATTTAAGACATTCGATTACAACAATCTCTACCATGTCTTCAATCTTCAACCATGTAGCTTCTTGACCTCTTTTTTTATCTCTGCATCACATCATAGCTTCTCGTGCACACTCCGTTATTATTTTACGCCATCGCCAAGCCCAGAGAAGTTGCACAGAACTTGAACTTCTCTGTAGGAACATTCTAGGTGAGCATATTTGTCAAATTAGAATCCACGTGCTCCACTACCTTTGCTCATGTCTTCTCAAAAGAAAAGATGTAGTCTTCTTACCATCTCACCGTTATCCAATATTGTTTGTCAGGGTATTTGCTCACAATACTGATAGCCTGTGAAATAACCAGTCTAATCCAGACCATGGCATACACTGTCAACCACATTCGAATAAGGCTCATGAGATATATCATGCTTTTCCTCATCTGTTTTAGGACATGTCCTGAGGAAAACTTAAGGAGAGACATGTAGGGAATGCTTTCCGATTTTGCCTGGTCCATCACATACTTGATCAATACCTACCTAAGGTATTCTGCCCGTGATTACCAAAACCTACTCCTCTTCCAATCTCAAGATGAGAACCATCTTTGTAGCCCCCGATCCTTCATCATAAGCGTCCCATGTAACCGAGTCTTCAGTACAATTCTTAACTCACCATGAAGGAATCAAATAACTGCTTAGGCGACAGGTCGTACCACAACCTCCTACAAACTTTTTTCTCAGCCTCTTGAATTTCGAACCGCTCTGGTCGCTTCATATAGATCTGCTCTTCCAATTTTTCGCACAGAAGTGCAGACTCCACATCCATTCTTCCAGCTCTAGTTCGCATTTGCCAACCAGCACCAATCACGGATCTAATAGACACCTGTTATACCGTTAGCGCAAATATCTTTGAGAAGTCGATCCCTTCTCTCTGAGCATAATCCTTCACTACTAACATCTCTCTGTATCTATGTTGTATCCTCTTGAAGATCCACTTGCATCTAACCGCTTTTCAGCCTACTAGAAGCTCCACCAACTCCCATGTATCGATCTGGTACAACGAGTCCATCACATTGCCTATAGTCACCTTTCACTTCTCAGCACCAGGCTCACCTAGAGCCATCTGAATAGAAGACGGATGCCCTGCGATATTGGAGTCATTTATGTACCTTGCCGATATCCTGCGATTATGCTGTGTGATTCTTCTCACAAGTGGCTGCCCACCTGCTCTATATCTTTATCCACGCGTCTCAACCTTCATGCCCTGCCCACTCATATGTCCATACCTAGCATGCTACACATGTGCAGAGGTGGAATCCACTATAGCCACTACAGCTCCACCTTTTGAAGTACTCCTGATCAACCTGTACATGTTACTGAGTCGTTGTGCTTTTATGATTAGTCGTGCCCCCTTAGATACCTTAAGAGCATCATCCATACCTTTAAACTTGCAGCCCATTATCTCAAGTACACCAAGAGAAATCAGATTCTTCTTCGAATCAGGAACATGACTGACATCAGTCAAGGTACGTTCCACCTCATCAACCATCTTGATGCGCATTGAACCAACAGTCACAACATTACAGGGAAAGTCATTGCCCATAAACACCTATCCACCATCGCACTCCCTATAATTGGTGAACCAACTCCGATGAGGAGTCATGTGAAAAAATGCCCCTATGTCTAGAATTCACTTGTCCTTATGATCATCGTATGGTCGTCTGATTGTAGACACAGACAAAACATCACCATCACATCCACTCAATCCATCTGATGTGGCAGCATTGGCCTCCATTTACGAAGCCTCAGAATCTTCTCTCTTATATTTAGGATTTATACAATCATTCTTCACATGTCTGTTGAGGGTCAAATATTACATATTTGACCCCATTTATTACCAGGATTTACGGGTATGATGCTGTTTAACAGCCGGTTTTAATTGTGTTTTGTTGCAGGATGCAATCAGGAGCTTAAACTGAAATTGGGTATTAAAAGCGGGGATTTAACGCTCTGATAACACCAAGGCAAGGGACGGACCCCAGGGTACGAAGATCGACGAATTTACACGCCAGAGACCCATGAAAATTGAGAAACTGAAGCTCAAGTGGCCCGAAATTGGTCTAGAATGCAAGATCACATGGTTCCCACCATCCGATTGGCTCAAGACTTCATGCAGGACCTGAAGGCCACAACTGAACCGTACACCTCAAATTTCAGCTCCTAGATCCCTACAGAAGTGGGATAACAGACAGATCAGCCCATAGATTGGTGAACTGGGGTCCGCCTGGTATCTGAATATGCGTCATTTTGTGTCCCAACCGCTTGAATTACACGAGGAAAAGAACGGACGGAGCAGATTGTTTACATCCGTCGAAGGGGGGCCCACCTTGCATCGTGCATATGCACAGCACCCACAGCAGGCGCCGCCCACCGAACCAACCAAGTCGGGTCAGCAGGCGCTGACCCGACGTTCGTATTTAAAAAAAAAAAAAAAAAAAAAATTCGAAAACGGCATTGCCGTTCGCTGTAACAGAGACCATTGGTTTCTGTTGTGGGCCCCACCCATCACCCACATGCAAGATCCAAACCATTCATTGTGTCCAGGGGGTGGCCACGCCCCTAATTATGCTGACATTTTTGCCTTGTACATGCGATCACACGATTTCTACCGTCAAACGCAGGATGGACGGCAGAATGGAAAAACCAGTGGGCCACACCGAAATCAACCTGGTCTTGGTCGGCCCGAACGGTTTTTCCTCCTCAAGCCGATGGACGGTGCGGATTTTCCAAACATCAGAGAGTGTGGGTCCCACCAATCATTCGCGCAAGGACAGCGCGAGCTCTGTTCGCAAACAGAGCTTTCGGACGGATCATGTGGGCCACCATCATGCTCTGAAATTCCGATCCGGACCGTCCATTAGAACTCCAAGGTACGTTTTACCAAAGCCTAGAGGATGGAAATCCAGGAGATAGCGGTTATCAGGCTTTCAGCCGTTGAACGCAGGTTGGATGGCTGAATAGAAAGTCCTGATGGGCCTTGTTGAATCGGAGCCAAACCGCATCAATTCCGACCGTTTTTGCGAGAGTAATCCAGTGGACGGTGTGGATTTTTCAGAAAAGCAGTGAAGTGGGACCCACCGAGAATCAGCGTAAGCCAATTTACGCAGGACTGCGGAGGATTCTCTCACCTACTGCAGCGTCCGTTTCTTCATCTATAAAAGAGAAGAAAAGCAAGAGAATTGGGGATCTGGAGCAGTTTGGCTTGGGGCTTAGACGTGGATCTGTTGAGAGAGAGAGAGAGAGAGAGAGAGAGAGAGAGAAACAGTTAAGATTTTATTTTATTTTCCTATTTGTTTTCCTTATTTATTTTTTTAAGATGGATAGCCTATCCATGCTAGGCTAAACCTCTTAGCTAGGGCTAAGAGGTGAAGCTTGTAGTGTGATGGGAATTCTTTGCTTGTGCCTTTGTCTAGACTGAATTTGATGTTGATTTGGGTTTTATTATGGGAATGTGTTTTTAGTCTTTAAGGGTCTGTTGTGACTGAAATTACAATGGGTCTGCAATGGCTTTGAGCATGTTCTTTTCCTCTTCATGTTTATGACGCCAGGAAGCCCTGTTGTTCACCATCGTCTCCTGGGCATGGTTGGATGTCAGTACCCTTCCTAACCTGCATGGCATGTTGATTGGTTAGTAATTAGATTAATTCTGTTGTTTACTTTGTCTCCTGGGCATAGTTTGGTGATGGAATCTATTCTAATTCATACACCTTTCATCTCTTGAAATCTATATCAATGGCAGTTCAGTTAATTTTCCTGATTTGTAATACAGGCATAAGATCACCCTGATCTCTACAAGTGGATCCTCTGAATCCCTAGTTTTCCTTCTCTGATTTTCTTAAGTTTTAGATTAATATTTTATCATTATTCCTCAAATACAAATCAATTTAGATTTCATCTCATTCTAGTTCTACATATGGTTATTTTTAGATAACGTACAGGTTTCAGTCCCTGAGGATTCGACCTCGGTCTTACCGAGTTTATTACTACATCACAACCCTATACTTGGGGAGTGAACAAGTTTAGGCGTATGGATTCTTGCAGGGACTAATCGACGACTACGATTTTCTGAAATTAATTGGATTTAGAATTAGGCTAAGATTAGGATTTTACTAATTTTAATTTTGTTTTTTATTTGATTCATAGAACTAACATATTTCTTATTCTGTAGGTTGTTAGGATAGAACTTCTAATTTGGTAAACTCTTTCTAATTTTCTAGATTTTCTAACTCTTTAGATTTGGTTTACTTCTGAAACTAACTTATTTTGTTTTGTTTTGCAGGTCTTTAGCTTAAGGACTCCAATTTGGTAATCTCCTTCCAACCCTCTTTTCTTTCTAGATTCATATTTTCTTTCTTAGGATTAGATTTAGAATTTGACTGAGGGCTGCGAGTGTTTCATGCCCAAGTGGGCCCGTGACGACACTCGACGTCTCTTGACTGAAGGAGGGTTAGTTGAGGGGTTGACTGTCCATCGCAGGATTAGACACCGCTCGAATTCCCCTGAGTTAATTGAGGTTATGGCTGAAAATCAACCTCAAGCACTACCTCAACAGATGGATGAGGAAGTACATGATGAGAATGAGGTGCTTCAAGCACCCCCGCCTCGTACCTTACGAGATTATTTACAACCGGCGGGGGTGAGCACGCCCTCATGCATGATTTTTCCTGAAAACACAGGACATATGGACATCAAGCCAGGAGTTATCCAACTCCTTCCTAAATTCCATGGGCTTGAATCAGAAAGTCCATACTTACATTTGAAAGAGTTCGATGAGATTATAGCCACCTTATACTTTCCCAATGTATCCGAGGATACAATCAGGCTGAAACTCTTTCCTTTTTCCTTGAAAGAGAAGGTTAAGACGTGGTTACATTCACTGCGTCCTAGATCCATTGGCACATGGAATGATTTGCAGAGGGAATTCATAAAGAAAATTTTCCCACACCATAAAACAATTACCCTCAGAAAAGCAATCATGAACTTCGCCCAAAAGGAAGATGAAACATTCTACCAATGTTGGGAAAGGTTCAAGGATCTTGTCAGTTCATGCCCACAACACGGTTTTGAAATGTGGCGCATTACAAATTTTTTCTATGATGGACTGACATCTTCCATGCGCCAACTGGTCGAGACAATGTGTAATGGTGAATTCATGAATAAAGAGGTCGACGAGGTATGGGATTACCTCGATAGACTTGCCGAGAATGCACAATCATGGGACCATTACCCAAAATCAAACACCACGCCTAGGCCAACTCAATCTAAGGAGAAAGGTGGAGTATATCTCCTGAAAGAAGAGGACGATGTAAATTTTAAAGTGACTAATCTCACTCGAAGAGTCGAGGCCATGGAAGGAAAGAAGGATAAGGTTAATGAAATTGTTTGCGGCATCTGTGATTGCAACATTCACACAACTGAAAATTGTCCTACCATATCTGCCTTTCGAGGAGTGTTGAATGAACAAGCCAATGCCGTAAATAACTATCAAAGACCTTTCAATGGATCTACCTCCAATACATACAATCCTGGTTGGAGAAATCATCCAAATTTTAGTTGGAGGAATGGACAAACTGCTACCCCTCAAAGTTTCTTTAATCAAAATCAAAATCAGGGGAAACCTTAAGAAGAACCGGTTCAAAATCCCATACAAGAGCTGACTCAGGCAGTTCGTGGACTTACAGACTTTATCCAGAAAATAGATTCACGTATGACGGTTATAGAAAAGGGGATG
Organism: Magnolia changhungtana; assembly: GCA_030180095.1. Lineage (NCBI taxonomy): Eukaryota > Viridiplantae > Streptophyta > Magnoliopsida > Magnoliales > Magnoliaceae > Magnolia > Magnolia changhungtana. Next base: position 611,858 of record JASAUF010000604.1, read on the forward strand.
CTTCCTGCACAACCGCTCCCCAATCCTAAACCGCAATACGAGATAAATGATCCCAGCTCTTCAAATCAAATGGGACACGCTAAATCCATCACCACTCTTAGGAGTGGGAAGATCATTGATAAAACCCTTCCGGTTAGGCCCGAAAAGCCTCAAGAACTAGAAGAGGACAATAATGATGGATCTAGTGATGTCCCACAAAATTTAAAACCGGAACTTCTAGAGAAGCCAGTTTGCTGTTCCCCCAACGGTTGGTTGCACCAAAACGTCTTTCTAACTCTCAGGATATTGGAGGTGTTAAACAAGTGAAAGTCAACATTCCTCTACTTGATGTCGTAAAACAGGTTCCTCTATATGCAAAATTTCGAAAGACCTATGTACGACCAAAAGACTAAGCAAAGCATTCAAAAGAAGATCTTCTTGATCGAGAAAGTGAGTGCCATCCTGAAGCAAGACGTGCCGCAGAAATTCAAGGATCCCGGTAGCCCAACCATATCATGTGTAATCGGGAACCATCGAATTGATCATGCACTTCTTGACTTGGGAGCGAGCGTCAATCTGATCCCCTACTCGGTATACAAACAGTTAGGATTGGGTGAGTTAAAACCTACCCTAACTACACTACAACTTGCCAATCGAACTGTTCGTGTACCAAGAGGGATTATTGAGGATGTGTTAGTCCAAGTCGATAGATTTTACTGCCCTTTAGATTTTATCATCCTGGACACTGAACCCATCAACAACATGAGCACTCAGATTCCCGTCATTCTTGGTCGCCCATTCCTTGCCACGTCAAATGCAATCATCAATTGCAGGAATGGTGTCATGACTATGTCTTTTGGAAATTTGACATTGGAGTCAAACATCTTTTTCAATAACGGCAGTAATGCAGAGGATGATGACGATGTCCACGACATTAACATGATCAATACTTTCGTGGAAGATAGGACACCCCTTACCTTATCCTCTGATCCTCTAGAGACGTGCTTGGCCCACTCCCATGAGTTTGATGATGATATGATTAGGGAGACGTGTGCCTTGCTTGATACTGCACCGGTACTTGAAGTTAACCGGTGGAGGCCACAATTTGAAGAATTACCACTGGCGATGTAGTGCCTCTACCGTCTAACCTCAAGGCACCGAAGCTTGACCTAAAACCATTGCCCTCTGATTTGAAATATGCCTATTTAGGTCAAGATGAGACATACCCGGTGGTGATCTCTGCCCACCTGGAGAAAGAACAGGAGAATATGCTCATATCTACTCTCATTGAGCATAAAGGAGCCCTAGGATGGACGATCGCGGACCTCAAGGGAATCGACCCCTCGATTTGTACTCACCACATATATCTTGAGGAAAATGCGAAGACTGCTCGGCAACCACAACGTAGACTAAATCCAAACATGAAGGAAGTGGTTAAGGCCGAGGTTCTTAAACTATTGGATGTGGGTATCATATACCCTATATCTGATAGTCAATGGGTGAGTCCAACTCAGGTGGTTCCTAAGAAGTCCGAAATCACCATCGTAGCCAATGCTAATAATGAACTCGTGCCAACTAGAGTCACTACTGGTTGGAGAATGTGCATTGACTACAGAAAGTTGAATACCGTCACAAGGAAGGATCACTTTCCTTTGCCCTTCATCGATCAAATCTTAGAAAGGCTAGCTGGTCATTCCTATTACTGTTTCCTTGACGGGTATTCGGGCTACAATCAGATTGAAATCGCCCCTGAGGATCAGGAAAAGACCACATTTACATGTCCCTATGGCACCTTTGCTTACCGAAGGATGCCATTTGGACTATGTAATGCCCCTGCCACCTTTCAGCGATGTATGTTGAGTATCTTTTCTGATATGGTGGGGCAATATCTAGAGGTCTTCATGGACGATTTCTCTGTCTATGGTTCATCTTTCAGCAAGTGCTTGGAAAGTCTTAAATGTGTGCTGAAAAGATGTGAAGAAAAGAACTTGGTACTTAATTGGGAGAAGTGTCATTTCATGGTTCATAAGGGAATTGTCCTTGGACATATCATCTCGTCCAAAGGAATTGAGGTAGATAAGGCAAAAATCGATCTTATCTCTAACCTACCTCCACCCAAGAACATCAGGGACGTGCGATCCTTCTTAGGACACGCTGGATTTTACAGGCGGTTCATAAAGGACTTTAGTCTCCTCTCTCGTCCTTTATGTAATCTTCTTCAAAAGAATGTTCCATACGAGTGGACTGAGCAATGCCAGGAAGCTTTCACCAAGCTAAAAGGCATGTTAACCACTGCACCCATCATGCAGCCACCCGACTGGAGCCTTCCTTTTGAGCTTATATGCGACGCCTCTGATTATGCTCTTGGAGCGGTTCTAGGCCAGAGAAAAGATAAGAAGCCCTACGTCATCCATTACACGAGTAGGACTTTAAATCCTGCCCAAGTGAACTACTCGACTACAGAGAAGGAACTTTTAGCCGTAGTGTTCGCCTTGGACAAATTTAGGTCCTACTTGATCGGATCCAAGATCATTATCTATACAGATCATGCGGCACTGAAGTATCTTCTTTCTAAGAATGATTCTAAGCCCCGCTTGATACGATGGATCCTTCTACTCCAAGAATTTGATTTAGAAATTAAAGATAAAAAGGGAGTAGAGAACGTAGTGGCCGATCACCTTTCTCGCCTTAATACCTCTGATTCCCTTGAGGCGACCCATATCAACGACATGTTCCCTGATGAACAACTGTTCAGAGTCTCCCATTCACCTTGGTTCGCTGATATTGCTAATTATCTTGCTACAGGTTCTATACCGACACACTGGACTGCGCAAGATAAGAAGAAATTTTTCACCGAGGTGCGCAAATTCTTCTGGGATGATCCATACTTGTTTAAATATTGCCCAGATCAAATTTTGAGGAGATGTGTGCCAGACGATGAACATCAGAGTGTCATCTCCTTCTGTCACTCACAGGCCTGTGGTGGTCACTTTTCTGCAAAAAAGACCACGGCCAAGATTCTGCAGTGTGGCTTCTATTGGCCCACTATGTTCAGGGACACTCATGAGTTTTGCAAAGCTTGTGAGCGCTGTCAGAAATTGGGAGCATTGTCCCATCGAAATATGATGCCCTTGAATCCCATTCTTATCATAGAGGCATTTGATTGCTGGGGCATCGATTTCATGGGACCATTCCCCCAATCTTTTGGAAATTTATATATTTTGCTTGCTGTAGACTATGTCACTAAATGGGTCGAAGCGATTCCGTTTCGGAATAATGACCATCGCACGGTCATTAAATTCCTAAAAGAAAACATCCTTTCCCGATTTGGAACACCTCGAGCCATTATTAGTGATGGGGGCTCACACTTTTGTAATAGGCCATTCGAGAGTTTAATGAAGAAATATGGTATCTCTCATAAGGTGAGCACCCCATACCACCCACAGACAAGTGGGCAAGCTGAGATTTCTAATAGGGAAATCAAACATATTTTGGAGAAAACGGTTAATCCTGACCGTAAGGATTGGTCAATTCGATTGACCGATGCCTTATGGGCGTACTGCATCGCTTTTAAAACCCTATTGGAATGTCTCCCTTTAGACTCGTCTATGGGAAGGCTTGCCACTTACCTGTGGAGTTGGAACATAGAGCCTACTGGGCAATCAAAAATTTAAATTTCAATCTGAACAACGCCGGCTCGCTACGCAAACTTCAATTGAATGAACTTGAAGAAATCCGGAACGACGCATACGAGAATTCGAGAATTTACAAGGACAGGATGAAGGCGTTTCATGACCAACATATTCTACGAAAATCATTCACGCCAGGTCAGAAAGTCCTTTTGTATAATTCTCGATTACATCTCTTTCCGGGTAAGCTTCGATCTCGTTGGACCGGCCCTTACATTGTTGTTACTGCATATCCTCATGGGGCTGTCGAGATAAGAGACCCCGACAATGGCAAGGAGTTTAAAGTAAATGGACATCGCTTAAAGCCATTTGTCGAGAAATTTGATTCAGAGGATATGTCCATGCCTCTGACTGATCCTGTTTACCAGGAATGATCTCCTAGTCTGATGGAGGTATAGGTAGGTTATTGCTTTCATAGGACTAGACTAGTTGCTTTGGTCTGGCTGAAGACGTTAAACTTAGCGCTCCTGGGAGGCAACCCAGCTTTTCCATTTATTTCATTTTCCTAGATAGTTCAATGTTTGTGGGTAACATTACTGCAAACCCTCACGAGACTACAACTCGTCCACTAGGGGCAACCTAGGGGTTTAAAGGCTTGTTGCATGCGCTAAATGCAATCGAGAGCACCTGCGAAAGTGGTATAGGTAGGATTTTATTTCTTGTTATTTTTGTGTTGCTTTTTCTCTCGTACTCACCCGCTCTCATGTTGAGATCTCTTGGAAAGTCTCTCACGATTCATCATTCAGGTACTATCTTCCCATCACTTCTCTTTTACTTTCATTGTCCCATGTGCATTCAATGCTCATATCTTTTACATTGAGGACAATGTAGCCTTTAAGTTGGGGGTGGGAGATTAGGTAACCTAATCAGTGTTTTCTTGGTCTTGAGCAAAATTTGTGAAAATTTTTAAATTTTTTCTGGAAATTCTTGTGAATTTGAAGTGATTTTGACGACCATCTTGGATTTATAATGTTAAGATACATATTGTTGGTAATTCATGACTGTTGGATTCAGTTATCTGTAGATTTCACAGTTAAGTTTGAATTGTTAATCCATGATGAGAAGTTGTAAACATTGATTGAGTCATGATTTCACATATCACATCTCACTTACACATTGAGATTTCAGTTTGATATTGAATGATTAACTTGGTAATCACTGAGCATGAAAGAAACCAGCCTAAAAGATTTGGCCATCAGGGTATAAAAAGAGAGTTACACCATGGGTTTGCTCCCTATAGGTGTGGATTCGATTTTCTATGATTAACAGTTAGACAGAGCTGGGCGACTAGTTTCACCATAGGTTTGCTCCCTATAAGTGAAATTTGATTCCCATCTTGACATGAAAAAAAAAAAAAAAAAAAAAACTTGAAAATGAAGGAATGATCTGTGAGGCAAAGTACTGGTTTAGGTGATGGTAGTTATGAATTTTCTGATTGATTACTAATGATGTCATGAAATCGACAATTTGATCTCTTAATGATGTTAGGCCGAGATTTCACTATACACCCATGGAACTCAATGTTTAAAATTATTCTAGTTTATGGATTAATATTTGAACCTGATTATGAAATTCACCGTACATGTGAGGCCAGGAGAAATTGATAATCAACAATCATGAATCTTATAATTCTATAATCTAAGTTGTTTTTCAAAAAAAATAAAAAAATATAAAAAAAAAATCACTCGAGTTCATAGAAATTTTTCATATAAATTCTGAACTTGAATTTTCGCATATTTTGCTCGGGACTAGCAAAATGCTGGTTGGGGGTTGTGTTGAGGGTCAAATATTACATATTAGACCCCATTTATTACCAGGATTTACGGGTATGATGTGTTTAACAGTACCGGTTTTAATTGTGTTTTGTTGCAGGATGCAATCAGGAGCTTAAACTGAAATTGGGTATTAAAAGCGGGGATTTAACGCTCTGATAACACCAAGGCAAGGGACGGACCCCAAGGTACGAAGATCGACGAATTTACACGCCAGAGACCCGTGAAAATCGAGAAACTGAAGCTCAAGTGGCCCAAAATTGGTCCAGAATGCAAGATCACATGGTTCCCACCATCCGATTGGCTCAAGACTTCATGCAGGACCTGAAGGCCACAATTGAACCGTACACCTCAAATTTCAGCTCCTAGATCCCTACAGAAGTGGGATAACTGTCACGCCCCGAACTCGGAGACCGGGCTCACAAAATTTTCGATCACCGAATCCGGCGGCGACAGCCTCCGTAGTACCCCATTCTCGGCTCCCGGCACCCATATACCAGGTTCCGATCCTGGGATACTACAAGGAGGGTTTCTGATAATCCATTTGATTCGTAATGAGCATAACCAAGCATAACCCACGAACAATAACCACAAGAACACCATCACAAAATCCACTATGAACAAAAACTTTGAATACAGTGCGTAGAAAGGGAAATACAAGGTAGTGCAAATAACAAAAACTCCAAAAGCTCGGCGGCACGCTCCAACGGTGGCGAGACTACAATCTGCGTCCAAGGCGTCACCGCACGCATCAATCGTGCATAAGCTTATGAAAGCTTAGAGGGCGGTGTAAGTGTGTGCGAACGTGCTCAGAATGCAATGCCGGAGTAATGCGAAATCATGCTGATGAGTACGAAATGCAACTAGCCGTACCAAGGCTATGCAGTACAAGATGTGAATGCTATCGGCCATACAAGGCCATGCGATGCAATATGTAAGTCAAGCATGTCAATCCTCATACCAATGCAACTCCTCACTAGAGCATCAAATCGCACGGTTCTCGGTATGGATAATCACCGGGTTCAAGACACTCCAAATGGCACTTGTCTCTCCAAGCAAAGACGGTCAAGTGAGCGTAAGAAACCTCACTATCCACCGGCCAATAGTCACCAATACCTATCCCAAGCACGTCGATAGCGAACCCATTTCCGAGTGGTCAAACTCACCTAGTAATGCCCCCCGCTCTCGGGCGAGTAAGGCCACCACTCCTTTCCAACCGACCACGACACGGTGGGAGACGCGGCCTCATGGTATTCGGCCCTCGTGCGCTCATATATCCACTCGGTCTCGACGTTGGAGTCATCCTCTGGTACCATCGGGTTCAGGGACTCTCACCCAGGGACATCTATGGCGCCCCAATTGCTTGGAACAAGATTTTCCGGTATCCAACCAGCCAACCATGATATATCTGTGGAGGCTATGGCCCTGATGTCGCTAGGGCATATCTCAATCATACAGATGCAAATGCATGAACCACACTACCAATCATGCAACCATCCTGCGTGAAGCACGCGCTCATGTAAGGCAACACCGCCTATCAGGGAGCCCGTAAACAGTCTGCCCGAAGGCATATGCTATGATCAGACACTTCTCATCTCAAGCATACATATGATGCGTATGATCATGAATCATGGGCCGTGCTAAACATGTTATAAAGCAATAAACTATCCTCTCAATGAAGATGGGCCTATATGGCCCACATGAAACAGACGCGGGCCTATCAGTGGCCTCAGGGAGAGTTATAATGTGGACATCGAACCAACATTACTCGTACAATGTGGACGTCAAACCAACATTGTCCCCAAGGCTCGGCTCTCCTCAAATACCATTAAGTAAATCCTGGTGGAATCACACATTGCAATATGCCTTAGGTACATCCCACTGGGCCCTAAATACATCAAATGGGCCGTATCTCATAGGCCATATAATCATCAAGTGGGCCACCTCAATGAACCTCACCAATGGGCCTTAGGTACATTGCAATGGGCCATCATCCATGGGCCTGAGAATGCGTTAAAATGAGCCCAATCACATAAGCTCTATGTGTATCAAATGGGCCTAATCACATAGGCTTATATATATTAAAGTGGGCCTCAAAATTGGGCCCACATACCTGCCAAGATGGGCCTAAATGCATGGCCCATATATACCAAAGCGGGCCTTAATAATGGGCCTAAAAAAAATACATCAATTAGGCCTAAGCACACTAGCCCATATGCATCTAAGTGGGCCTCAATAGCGGGCTTACCATAATGTTTATTTTCCTATCCCATCTATTTATATGGTCATATGGACCAAGGCCCACCATAATGTTTACTTTTCATCCAATCTATTCATAAGGTCATGTGGACCAAGGCGGGGCCCACCAAAATGTTTATTTGCCACCCACCCTGTTCACAGGGTCTCACGGCTAGGGAGGGGGCCCACCAAAATAAAATATTTATTTTCCATCCACCCTATTCACAGGGTTACGGGACCGGGGCCCACCGTGACATTTACTTGCCATCAGACCTGTTCATAAAAACACGTGGGCCAGGGGGCCCACGGTAATTTTCATCCAACGCACGGTCAGGGATAGGTCCCACCGAAATGTTTATTTGCCATTCAACCAGTTTGGTCACCGTCAAGTGGGGCCACTGTGATGTGGTGGTTGTAAGAAAGTGATGGGTGAAGAGTGAAGTGATGTGAGGGTTGACTTGTGATGTTGCTTGTGTAAGAAAAAGGTATGGGTTGTTGTACTTGGGTAGGTGTGACTTGTCATTGATTGATTGATTTGATTGATGGGACATCTTGTAGAGATTCCCTCGAAGTTCGCAACGTGCGGTGTTTTATTCGAATTGAACGCAGGCCGACATCTTCTAGCCTGGGTATCGGGTCGGTGCGTGAGTCGCGGCGTTAGAATCGCGGTGACAGCGCGGTCGCCAAGATACAGGTTTCGAGTCGAGCCGATTTCGGCATGCGGGACTCGGCTTAGGATCGTGCGCAACGTCAGAAATGGGTCGAGGGTTGCCGGAATTCGACCGGTAGAATTTTGGAAGCCGACCAAATGGTACGGTTTAGGTTACGGGTCTTACAACTCTCCCCTCCAAATAAAAATTTCGTCCTCGAAATTTAATCTATCATCGCAAGTGAACATAACTCATAATAAAAGAGGAAACAAAGCATCGTCATATAAATTTGAAGACAGTGTACAAGATACAGCACAAGATCAATCATCAAAGAGATGGGGATAACGCTCCCGAATCTCAGCCTCGCGCTCCCAAGATGCCTCATCAGAAGAATGGTGACCCCACTGAACCTTCACTAGGGGTATGACCTTGGTCCGGAGGACCTGCTCCTTCCGATCAAGGATACGAACTGGCTGCTCAATGTAAGAAGCATCCTCACGAACCTCCAACGGCTACCAATCAATAACAGGTACCACATCTGACCCACACTTCCTCAACATAGAGACGTGGAAAACGTTGTGGACGCCAGACAACTGCGGTGGCAGCCGATAGGCCACGGCGCCAACGCGCCCAGTGATCTCGAAAGGTCCTATAAATCTCGGGGCAAGCTTGCCCTTCGCTCCAAATCGAACTACGCCCTTCATGGGCAAGACCTTGAAATACACATGGTCCCCTACGTCAAACTCCAAGGGACGACGCCGGCGATCAGCAAAACTCTTCTGCCGACTCTGAGCTGTGCGCATCCTCTGCCTGATGATATCAATAGCCTCTGAAGTCTCCTGCACAAGCTCGGGACCTAGGAGACGCCTCTCTCCAACCTCGGTCCAACAACTCGGAGATCTGCACGGTCTGCCATACAAAGCCTCAAAAGGAGCCATGCCAATGGTCGCCTGATAGCTGTTGTTGTACGCGAACTCAGCCAATCGTAGATGCTCATCCCAGCTACCACCGAAGTCAATCGCGCAGGCCCGAAGCATATCCTCAAGGATCTGGTTGACCCTCTCGGTCTGGCCATCGGTTTGCGGATGATACGCGGTACTGAGCTGTAAATCAGTCCCCATCGCTCTCTGAAAGCTCCCCCAAAACTGAGACGTAAACCTCGAATCTCGGTCAGAAACGATTGAGACTGGAACGCCGTGCAGCCTCACAACCTCCTCGATAAATAACCTCGCAAGCCGGTCCATAGACAAGGTCGCACGCATCGCGAGAAAATGTGCCGACTTCGTCAGACGATCCACAACAACCCAAATGGCGTCATGACCGCGCTGAGTCCTCGGCAAGCCCATAATGAAATCTGTCGACACATGCTCCCACTTCCACATCGGGACGCTCAACGGCTGCAATAGACCAGGAGGTCTCTGATGATCGGCCTTGACACGCTGGCATGTGTCACACTCGGCCACAAAACTGGCAATCTAGCGCTTCATCCCCGCCCAGAAATACTGTCTCCTCATATCACGATACATCTTCGTCGAGCCAGGGTGGATAGAAAACCGCGATCGATGTGCCTCGGTCATAAGATCTCTGCGCAACTCGGGAATATCCAGGGACACATAATCGGCCTCGAGCGAAGTCCACCATCGCACCCATCCGCTAACTGTCTCGACTCTCGATCCGCCTCGCTCGATAATCCTGTAACGACTCATCTGTCTGCTGAGCCTCGATCACCCTTGCGACAAGAGAGGGTTGAATCGACAGGCTTGATAGCTGAACGATAGAAGACTGCAGATCAAAATCGAAGTCGTACTCTGCGATATCCTTGAGCATCCTCCACTCCTGAATCATCATGTGTGCCACTAGTCCTCGTGGCTGACGACTGAGGGCATCTGCCACCACGTTTGCCTTGCCTGGGTGGTACTGGAGGTCAAAATCATAGTCCTTCAAAAGCTCCATCCAGCGTCTCTGTCTCATGTTCAGCTCGGACTGAGAGAATAGATACTTCAACCTCTTGTGGTCGAGAAGAGCTCGAACCCGACCCCATAAAGATAGTGTCTCCACACCTTCAGTGCGAAGACGACCGCCGCGCACTCCAGATCATGCGTAGGGTAGTTCACTCATGGACCTTGAGGCCGACGAGACGCGAAAGCTACTGAGCCCGCCGTCTTTGCATCGAGACAAGACCCAATCCAATACGTGAAGCATCAGTAAATACAACGAATCCATCACTCCCAGAGGGAAGAGTGAGGACAGGAGCGGACGTCAGACGGTCCTTCAACTCCATAAATGCTCGCTCGCATGCATCAGTCCAAACAAAATCTGCGCCCTTCCGAGTCAACCTGGTCATCGGAGCCGCGATACGAGAGAAGCCCTCTATGAAACGTCGATAGTATCCCGCCAAACCAAGGAAACTACGGATCTCGAACGCAGTCGTGGGCTGGTTCCACTGACGCACTGCCTCAACCTTCGAGGGGTCCACTGCGACACCCTCCCTCGTCACCACGTGACCGAGGAACTTCACCTCCTCCTGGCAGAACTCGCACTTTTCCAGCTTCGCATACAGCTGGTGGGCATGAAGGGTCTGTAAAGCGATCTCCAAATGCTGCATATGATCCTCACGGGTCCTCGAATAAATCAGAATGTCGTCGATGAAGACCACAACAAACTGATCGAGATATGGACGGAAGACCTCGTTCATCAACTGCATGAAGACCGCAGGTGCGTTGGTCAGTCCGAAAGACATGACCTGAAACTCAAAATGACCGTAACGCGTCCGAAAAGCCGTCTTCGGGATGTCCTCCTCTCGGACACGAATCTGATGATAACCGGAACGCAGGTCAATCTTCGAAAAGAACTGTGCACCCTGCAGCTGATCAAATAAATCGTCTATCCTCGGGAGTAGGTACTTGTTCTTAATCGTGACCCGGTTGAGCTCGCGGTAGTCGACGCAGAGCCTCAACGAGCCATCCTTCTTCCTGACGAAGAGTACCGGCGCTCCCCAAGGCGAACTGCTCGGACGTATAAATCCCAACTCACGCAACTCGTCCAACTGCCGCTGCAACTCATGCAGCTCCATCGGTGCCATACGATACGGGGCCTTCGAGATAGGCGCGGTACCAGGCACAAGATCAATCCCGAACTCAATATGGCGTCGAGGCGGCAGTCCCGGAATCTCCTGAAACACATCGGGGAAGTCGCAGACAATCGGAATATGATCGATACAATCGACAACGGGCTCCACATCGGCGCAGGACATCAAGCATGACAACGACTCTCCTCGGGGCTCAAGAACAACCAAAAGCGCGGCAAGCGGGTATGCGTAACGTGACTATCCTCGTGGAAATGCCCATGATGGCGTGGTACTCGGCAAGCCAATCCATGCCCAAAATGACATCGAAATTGTCATCTAAGCAAAGACAAATAAGTTCTGCAGTAAGAATATATCACCGACCAAAACGGGGCAAGACGAACAGAACGGCCCAACACCGTGGTCTTCCCCAATGGTGTCGATACGGTCAATCCTCGCTAGAAAACTCGATTCGGCAATCCGGCCGATCGATAAAAATCCTCGACATGAATGAGTGCGAAGCGCCTAATCAAACAATACTCGGGCGATGCATAAAGAGACAGAAGTATACCCTCAACGACTCCTCCCGAGGTCCGTGGGTCCCGCCGAGCCGCATAAAACCTAGCCCGAGCCGGCCGGGGAGGTGCCCGTCCCCTCTCGAGGTCCCCGGTGCCGCCGCCGCCCTCTGCCGCCATGCCGCTATCTCTCTCTCGCCGCCGGGGCCTCGTGGGCCGAGGTGGCCGAGGTCGCCGCCGATGGGGCCGCCGCCGTGTCTTTGAAAATTTCGCCGCCGTGGTCGCGCCGCCCCGGGAGACCGCCGCGGTCCTCTCAGACCGTCGTAGATGAGGACGGGGCACTCGGATATGCGTGTCCGTAACCGCCACATCCAAAACACGTCCCCGGAAACATTGGCTTGGGTGGCGCGAAGGTGCCGCCACGACGCCGGGCCGGTGCCGCCGGTGTCACCGGGTACCGCCGGCACTCTAGCGGGTGGATGATCCCTATACCTCGTGGTCGTCGATGCTGCTGAGAGCTACTGGATCGGGCTGGCCTCTTTCGGCCTCTCCTCTGATCTCGACCGCTCTGAGAGTCAGCCCACTCAGTCTCGTAGATCTGGGCCCTCCGTACTACCGCCTGAAAGGTCGGGAGCTCGTGCCCAATAACACGGCCTCGAAGACCGTAACGTAAGCCGCTCTCGAAACGGCGGGCTTTCCACCCCTCATCTTCAACCATATATGGCGCATACCATGACAGCGCCACAAAGCGAGCTGCGTACTGCGCCACGGACATATCTCCCTGTACTAGAGTCTCGAACTCTCGTGCCCTCTGGCGACGAATGTGGTCAGGGAAGTACTGCTCCTCGAATCGGCTGATGAAATCCTCCCATGTCCAGACATGATCAGGTCCTGCGACACGGGTAACCGAGGTCCACCAGTGCTCTGCCTCACCCTGGAAAAGGAATGTGGCCAATCGGACTCGCTGCTCGGTCGTACATGACATAATATCAAAAATCTTCTCCACATCGGAGCGTCATCTCTCAGCTGCTGTCGGATCTGGCTCGCCCTGAAATCGTGGAGGATCTATCCGTCTGAACTCGCGGAGGAGGCCACTCGCGCGCTCCGCGCTCCGCCCGAGTGAGAAACAACCGGGCGTCTCGCCCGCCCCCGAAGTGCGGTATCCACACCAGTAACATCCGCCAGAATCGCGAGGCACTCACAGCACGGTCGGATCCGCACCGCATCAGGCGAAGGAAAGTCATCCTCAGGCAGAGGGGCAGGAATCTCTGGGGGTGGAACGGGAGGCGCGGGTGGTAAGGCTGGAGCCTCAGGTGGTGGATCGGGGCGCGCTCGGGTCGCTCTCCTAGGCGGCATGTCCTATGGAAAAGACAAGGCGCCAATAAATTTCGAGAATCGCACGTTAGGGAAGTCAAACGGAAGGTTTCGCACTTGGAACCTAACCGCCTTCAACTCATAGCAAACATGTGATGCCGTTCTCGGTTATTCCCAAGTTATGCTCGATACCAACTTCGTCACGCCCGAACTCGGAGACCGGGCTCACAAAATTTCCGATCACCGAATCCGGCGGCGACAGCCTCCGTAGTACCCCATTCTCGGCTCCCGGCACCCATATACCAGGTTCCGATCCTGGAATACTACAAAGAGGGTTTCTGATAATCCATTTGATTCGTAATGAGCATAACCAAGCATAACCCACGAACAATAACCACAAGAACACCATCACAAAATCCACTATGAACAAAAACTTTGAATACAGTGCGTAGAAAGGGAAATACAAGGTAGTGCAAATAACAAAAACTCCAAAAGCTCGGCGGCACGCTCCAACTGCGGCGAGACTACAACTGCGTCCTGGCGTCACTGCACGCATCAATCGTGCATGTTATAGAAAGCTTAGAGGGCGGTGTAAGTGTGTGCGAACGTGCTCGAATGCAATGCCTGAGTAATGCGAAATCATCGATGAGTACGAAATGCAACTAGTCATTTGTACCAAGGCTATGCAATACAAGATGTGAATGCTATCGGCCATATCAAGGCCATGCGATGCAATATGTAAGTCAAGCATGTCAATCCTCATACCAATGCAACTCCTCACTAGAGCATCAAATCAGTACGGTTCTCAGTATGGATAATCACCGGGGTTCAGTACACTCCAAATGGCACCGTCTCTCTCCAAGCAAAGCATAGTCCAAGTGAGCGTAAGAAACCTCACTATCCGCCCGGCCAATAGTCGGCCAATACCTATCCAAGACGTCGATAGCGAACCCATTTCCGAGCCGGTCAAACTCAAACCTAGTAATGCCCCCCGCTCGGGCGAGTAAGGCCACCACTCCTTTCCAACCGACCACGACACAGTGGGAGACGCGGCCTCATGGTATTCGGCCCTCGTGCGCTCATATATCCACTCGGTCTCTACGTTGGAGTCATCCTCTGGTACCATCGGGTTCAGGGACTCTCACCCAGGGACATCTATGGCGCGCCGCAATTGCTTGGAACAAGATTTTCCCAGGATCCAACCAGCCAACCATGATATATCTGTGGAGGCTATGGCCCTGATGTCGCTAGGGCATATCTCAATCATACAGATGCAAATGCATGAACCATACTACCAATCATGCAACCATCCTGCGTGAAGCACGCGCTTATGTAAGGCAACACCGCCTATCAGGGAGCCCGTAAACAGTCTGCCCGAAGGCATATGCTATGATCAGACACTTCTCATCTCAAGCATACATATGATGCGTATGATCATGAATCATGGGCCGTGCTAAACATGTTATAAAGCAATAAACTATCCTCTCAATGAAGATGGGCCTATATGGCCCACATGAAACAGACGCGGGCCTATCAGTGGCCTCAGGGAGAGTTATAATGTGGACATCGAACCAACATTACTCGTATAATGTGGACGTCAAACCAACATTGTCCCCAAGGCTCGGCTCTCCTCAAATACCATTAAGTAAATCCTGGTGGAATCACACATTGCAATATGCCTTAGGTACATCCCACTGGGCCCTAAATACATCAAATGGACCGTATCTCATAGGCCATATAATCATCAAGTGGGCCACCTCAATGAACCTCACCAATGGGCCTTAGGTACATTGCAATGGGCCATCATCCATGGGCCTAAGAATGCGTTAAAATGAGCCCAATCACATAAGCTCTATGTGTATCAAATGGGCCTAATCACATAGGCTTATATATATTAAAGTGGGCCTCAAAATTGGGCCCACATACCTGCCAAGATGGGCCTAAATGCATGGCCCATATATACCAAAGCGGGCCTTAATAATGGGCCTAAAAAAAATACATCAATTGGGCCTAAGCACACTAGCCCATATGCATCTAAGTGGGCCTCAATAGCGGGCTTACCATAATGTTTATTTTCCTATCCCATCTATTTATATGGTCATATGGACCAAGGCCCACCATAATGTTTACTTTTCATCCAATCTATTCATAAGGTCATGTGGACCAAGGCGGGGCCACTAAAATGTTTATTTGCCACCCACCCTCTTCACAGGGTCTCACGGCTAGGGAGGGGGCCCACCAAAATAAAATATTTATTTTCCATCCACCCTATTCACAGGGTTACGGGACCGGGGCCCACCGTGACATTTACTTGCCATCAGACCTGTTCATAAAAACACGTGGGCCAGGGGGCCCACGGTAATTTTCATCCAACGCACGGTCAGGGATAGGTCCCACCGAAATGTTTATTTGCCATTCAACCAGTTTGGTCACCGTCAAGTGGGGCCACTGTGATGTGGTTCACACATCCAATCCACCCATTAGGTGCGTCCCACTTAGCTGAGAGTTCGGACCAAGTTTCAGCCGCGTCCAAAAATCAGGTAGGCCCCACCAAATAATTTTATATGTTTTAGGCATGTATTCACGTAATTTTTGGTGGTGTGGCCCATTTGAGATCCGTATAAGGCTGATTTTTGAAGACAGCCCATAATCAAAGGGGACCCATCAAATGGTAGGTGTTGATGATCGAAACGCATCACTGTGGGGGCCCACAGCTGGAGCCGTGAGGCCCCAGCGACCGCCCGCCCGTCACGGCAGCAGCAGCAGCGCTGCTGCTGTAAAATTTTTATTTATTTATTTATTTTTTTTTTTTTTTGTTTTGGGGCCCACCGAAATGTGATTCATAATCCAGGCCATCCATTTTGTGTGTCCCGAGTTTTAGGCCGTCCAGACCGAGTTTCAGCTGTATCCAAACTCCAGGTGGGTCCCACCAAGTACTTTTATATGTTCAGGAATCTCTTCACATGGTTTTAGAAGGTATGGCCCACATGGTGATCAGATCACCTTGAAACTATGGCCCAACGACTAAAATATTCTGAAGAATAGATTGAACGGTATGGATCACATACATACATCAAGGTGGGGCCTGCATGAGTAGTCCATTAAAAAGTAACTTTTCTACCTTTTTATTATTATTATATATATTTTTTTTATTAGCCATGCTTTACGCCAACGTCCAGCGTCTCTGGACGCTGGACGGTTTGGATAACCACTGCCTCATGACCGGTCCCACGCGTGAGTGGCCCACGATCATCAAGGTAGGTCCCACATGGCCATGGCCCACCATAATATTTATATAAATATTATAATATATCATTTACTCTAAATAGGGGGTGGATCTCTCCTAAAATGAGGTGGGCTACCCTATTTGATGGATGGAGTAGATTTAACATATTGGTGGGGCCCACTTCATTCTAAGGAAGAGAGAAAGAGAGGGAAAGAGAGAGAAAGAGAGAGAAATAGAGAGAGATACACGGTGATGTTAGGCCGAGATTTCACTATACATTTGATCTCTTAATGATGTTAGGCCGAGATTTCACTATACACCCATGGAACTCAATGTTTAAAATTATTCTAGTTTATGGATTAATATTTGAACCTGATTATGAAATTCACCGTACATGTGAGGCCAGAAGAAATTGATAATCAACAATCATGAATCTTAGAATTCTATAATCTAAGTTGTTTTTTTAAAAAAAAAAAAAAAAAAAAATCACTCGAGTTCATAGAAATTGTCATATAAATTCTGAACATGAATTTTCGCATATTTTGCTCGGGACTAACAAAATGCTGGTTGGGGGTTGTGTTGAGGGTCAAATATTACATATTTGACCCCATTTATTACCAGGATTTACGGGTATGATGCTGTTTAACAGCCGGTTTTAATTGTGTTTTGTTGCAGGATGCAATCAGGAGCTTAAACTGAAATTGGGTATTAAAAGCGGGGATTTAACGCTCTGATAACACCAAGGCAAGGGACGGACCCCAAGGTACGAAGATCGACGAATTTACACGCCAGAGACCCGTGAAAATCGAGAAACTGAAGCTCAAGTGGCCCGAAATTGGTCCAGAATGCAAGATCACATGGTTCCCACCATCCGATTGGCTCAAGACTTCATGCAGGACCTGAAGGCCACAATTGAACCGTACACCTCAAATTTCAGCTCCTAGATCCCTACAGAAGTGAGATAACAGACAGATCAGCCCATAGATTGGTGAACTGGGGTCCGCCTGGTATCTGAATATGCGTCATTTTGTGTCCCAACCGCTTGAATTACACGAGGAAAAGAACGGACGGAGCAGATTGTTTACATCCGTCGAAGGGGGGCCCACCTTGCATCGTGCATATGCACAGCACCCACAACAGGCGCCGCCCACCGAACCAACCAAGTCGGGTCAGCAGGCGCTGACCCGACGTTCGTATTTAAAAAAAAAAAAAAAAAATTTCGAAAACGGCATTGCCGTTCGCTGTAACAGAGACCATTGGTTTCTATTGTGGGCCCCACCCATCACCCACATGCAAGATCCAAACCATTCATTGTGTCCAGGGGGTGGCCACGCCCCTAATCATGCTGACATTTTTGCCTTGTACATGCGATCACACGATTTCTACCGTCAAACGCAGGATGGACGGCAGAATGGAAAAACCAGTGGGCCACACCGAAATCAACCTGGTCTTGGTCGGCCCGAACGGTTTTTCCTCCTCAAGCCGATGGACGGTGCGGATTTTCCAAACATCAGAGAGTGTGGGTCCCACCAATCATTCGCGCAAGGACAGCGCGAGCTCTGTTCGCAAACAGAGCTTCCGGACGGATCGTGTGGGCCACCATCATGCTCTGAAATTCCGATCCGGACCGTCCATTAGAACTCCAAGGTACGTTTTACCAAAGCCTAGAGGATGGAAATCCAGGAGATAGCGGTTATCAGGCTTTCAGCCGTTGAACGCAGGTTGGATGGCTGAATAGAAAGTCCTGGTGGGCCTTGTTGAATCGGAGCCAAACCGCATCAATTCCGACCGTTTTTGCGAGAGTAATCCAGTGGACGGTGTGGATTTTTCAGAAAAGCAGTGAAGTGGGACCCACCGAGAATCAGCGTAAGCCAATTTACGCAGGACTGCGGCGTCTTCTGTTCGCTGCGAGAGAAGCTGCGGAGGATTCTCTCACCTACTGCAGCGTCCGTTTCTTCATCTATAAAAGAGAAGAAAAGCAAGAGAATTGGGGATCTGGAGCAGTTTGGCTTGGGGCTTAGACGTGGATCTGTTGAGAGAGAGAGAGAGAGAAATAGTTAAGATTTTATTTTATTTTCCTATTTGTTTTCCTTATTTTTTTTTTTAAGATGGATAGCCTATCCATGTTAGCTAAACCTCTTAGCTAGGGCTAAGAGGTGTAGCTTGTAGTGTGATGGGAATTCTTTGCTTGTGCCTTTGTCTAGACTGAATTTGATGTTGATTTGGGTTTTATTATGGGAATGTGTTTTTAGTCTTTAAGGGTCTGTCACTGACTGAAATTACGATGGGTCTGCAATGGCTTTGAGTATGTTCTTTTCCTCTTCATGTTTATGACGCCAGGAAGCCTTGTTGTTCACCATCGTCTCCTGGGCATGGTTGGATGTCAGTACCCTTCCTAACCTGCATGGCATGTTGATTGGTTGGTAATTAGATTAATTCTGTTGTTTACTTTGTCTCCTGGGCATAGTTTGGTGATGGAATCTATTCTAATTCATACACCTTTCATCTCTTGAAATCTATATCAATGGCAGTTCCGTTAATTTTCCTGATTTGTAATACAGGCATAAGATCACCCTGATCTCTACAAGTGGATCCTCTGAATCCCTAGTTTTCCTTCTCTGATTTTCTTAAGTTTTAGATTAATATTTTATCATTATTCCTCAAATACAAATCAATTTAGATTTCATCTCATTCTAGTTCTACATCTGGTTATTTTTAGATAACGTACAGGTTTCAGTCCCTGAGGATTCGACCTCGGTCTTACCGAGTTTATTACTACATCACAACCCTATACTTGGGGAGTGAACAATGTCCTTCCATCCCACAGTTCCAGCACTTTACCTTTCCCTTGCCCTTGCCCTTGGATTTGGATCTAGAACCTGAAGAACTTGTACTTTGTTCAGAATTCTTACCCCTTGTAAGCAGTGCATTAGAAGATATCTCTATGTCACCGTTAAACTTTCTCATAGCCTTCCCTTGAAGGGCTAATCGAGATAACGGTGTCTACACTTAGGATTTTATTTATGGTGCACATTGTGTTCTTGAATGCCTCATAAGACGCCAGAAGAGAATTCAGCAACATACATGCTTGTTCTTTATCGTTCATCAGTTCCTCCATATCCAATAAATTGTAAACCAATTTATTAAAGTTGCTGATGTGAGCCTCCAGATCTCCACCATCTGTCACCTTGAAGTTATACCACTGCCGCTTCAAGTGTAGGCGATTTTCAGAGAATTTTTTCGCATAGACATCTTCTAACTTTTCCCATAACTTAGCCGCAGTTTTCTCCCTCATAACATTGTAAAGAACCTCATCTGTGAGACATAAACGGATCAATGATAAAGCCTTCTTATCAAGAATATTCTATTCATCATCAGTCATAGTAGACTTTCGCTCCTCAAGAGCACCATCTTCGCCTTGCTTGATTAAGGAACTGATCATTTTGATATTCCATAACTCAAAATTATTTTTTCCTGAGTACTTCTCAATATCATACTTAAAGCTTGCCATTATTACTGATCCCTTATATTCAGATCTGTGCCCCAATGATATCTCTGATATCACTTGTTGGGGATTTGTGCTGCGGAATCACACAGATCTAGATCTAGGATAGCAATCCAATGGCACCAAGTAATCATAAGAGAACACAAAGATTTAACGTGGAAAACCCTTTTGGGAAAAAACTACGGTACAAAGCAACAAAATTCCACTATGAAAGTATAAATTACAAAGAGAGTGAACTTACCCGATTCGAACAACCTCGAATCTCACCCTTCCTACACCCTTTAGAAACCCTAAAAACCCTTTTATGAACCCTTGAAAAACTTTTAGAAAGCCTTAGCATACCCTATAATAGCCCTGGGGACTCCTATTTATAGTTTAGGAAACTCCTTTTTCGCACCTCTGCGAAACCGCCTCAAATTTACGCAGTCCGCACAAAATTCGCGCAAAATCTATGTAACCCTCAACTAGTCGAAGGAGGGCTTCGACTGGTCGAAGGGCACCCTCGACCGATCGAGCCTGACCCTCAACTGGTTGAGCGACCCAGACACCTAAAAGAAAAAACATGCTAGACTTCAAGTCGAGCTGTCCTCGACTGGTCAAGCAGCGCCCTCGACCGGTCAAGTAGCGCGGGAATTACAGATTTAAGACATCTAATTACAACACACTTCTAAAAAATTGAAATGGAATGAGGATTTTTTTTTTTTTTTTTCGTGAGAAGACCAAAACTTTATTTATAAGAATGATGGTCGAGATTGTTTAGCGTATCACAATTATTGACGCAGGGATGAACGTGATGAGGTTGATCACCATCTTCCTCAAGGATAACTACTCCGAATCCACGAAGCTTCTCTAGACTCCTCACATAGACTTCTCGAATACACGAGGAAAATAAATAGAAATAATTCTAAAATATTTGAAATAAATTTGTTTATGATTGATAAACAAGTCTACAACCCTTTAAATAGGAATACCAAGAAGTTTAGCAATTAAACTATAATTAAAACTCCTTAAAATTCGTAACTTACTATAAATAGTAAAATTTTTATTTATAGTAATTGTCCTATGGCTTAACAACGTTATTCTCTTAATTTTTCTAAATACTTTTAATATTGGACACAGCTCCTAAAGCCCGACAGATGAAGAGTTATAATCATATTAAAACTTACTAAAAATAGTAAAAACAAAAATAAACATGGAATTCGACCGTCGATATGATGGAATCTTGCAAATTGGGCGTGGGCAATCCTGCATAGCTAGTTGGTTGGCTAAAGTAGCTTGTCCTAACCCAAAATCATATATGGTACATCAAATAACTCATTCTGATTTACAAGATATGAGTTTTTTAAGGTTTTTAGGATGTTAATGACTTGTGCCTCCAATCAGGCCTTCTCCGATCTATCTTGGACATAAAAGTGCCCGCGACCCACTCTACATCAATTACTCTCCAAGGATCTCTGTATTGTAAGAGTCATGTCTCTTTAAAATATTGTCCATATATAGTACAATCTCAAGGGTACCACCCCTTGTATTTGAACTGAACATAACTACTATGGAGCCCATTGATATGCTCAATCTAAATAATGCAACGGTTAGAACCAAACCATTGATCATGTGGAGCCCCACCTTTGATAGATTCTTACTTGATATATGTGTGGTGAAGTGTAGGCAACACTAGGTGGAAAGGATGAGCATTAATGTCAAATGAAGTTGGGCTAGTGAATAGTCTTTAATCTCCACAACACATTGTGATTGTCTTGATATGATCAACGGTGATAATTGAACGAATAGTTACAAGAACGGTGATAAGTGCACCAATGGTTACAAAATTCTCCAAGTATTTGAATTTTTAAAAATTTGTAAATAATATGCAAAAAAAAAAAGGATTTATTTACACATAATTCATGATGCTGATGTTAATTAAAAATAAAAATAAAAAATAAAAATTTGGTATTCACTAAAATAGTGTGGCTGAATTTTTCCAAATTCTGAAATTTTATGGTGTGCTATTATAGTAATATGGTTGGTGGTCCACTTCTAAGGGTG
The DNA here is from genome assembly GCA_030180095.1 of Magnolia changhungtana. NCBI lineage: Eukaryota > Viridiplantae > Streptophyta > Magnoliopsida > Magnoliales > Magnoliaceae > Magnolia > Magnolia changhungtana. Next base: position 633,853 of record JASAUF010000604.1, read on the forward strand.
TTACAACAAAAATTCTAATAATTTTATGGATAGCTATGAGGTAGGTATGTGATTTGAGCCCAGACAAGTTCCACCTAAGGCCAGGGCATTTACATTTCAGAAAATAGGCCCAAGCCATGGGCCTGAAGAAGGTCCAAACACTACTATGATGGCTCTGGCACTAAGCGTGGTTGTTGGGGGTTGGAAACACTTTCAAGGGTTTGAAAGCTATGAAAGCTAGGGCTGTCAACAGATCGGATCTTATGGTACCCGTATCTGTGCCGGGGTTGATCTTTATGGTCCGGGTCTCATATTTATAGCACCCGAATCCAATCGGGTTTTTGGACCTTGGTTAGATTAGCTTTCACACACGTGTGCCACTTTGGCACACGAATTATGCGTAAATGGGTCTCTTACAAGCAGGCATGTGGCTTAGCAAACCTAATCATGTGGTGCGGTGGACCGGACCTACTTGTTAAAGGAGCCCAACACGCCGGACCCAAACCCGGGCCAATTTGCTACAGGTATGGAAAATTTGACTGAGAGCGGTTAAAATCATGTTGGGTCCATCGGAATTGCAGGTCCGGGTACCAATAGACAGCCCTAATTATTAACTAGACAAAAGTCAGGCCTGGGGATGGCATATTTAATAATTGGACCTTTGATTTCAGACATGGGTCCAACCTCTTTATTAATGGGTCTTAAAATTCACGCCCATACTGATGTAGAGCTGGTCGCGGACATTTTCATGTCCAAGATGAATCAAAGAAGGCATGATTGGAGGCGGAAGTCATTAAAATTGTCAAAACCTTAAAACAGGCATATCTTGCAAACTAGAATGAGTTACTCGACATACCATATATGATTTTGGGTAGAACTAGCTACTTTAGCCAACCAACCCGGCATATCCGGGTTGCCCACGTCGAATTTGCGAGATTCCATCATATCAACGGTCGAATTCCATGTTTATTTCCGTTTTTACTATTTGAGATTTAGAAGTTGTATCCAACATGAAAAGTGTTTACAAAAATTAGGAGAATACCGTGGTTAAGCCACATAGTATACTTACTATAAATAGTAAATTTACTCTTTATAATAAGTTACGAATTTTAGGAAGTTTTAGTTATAGTTTAATTCTTAAGCTTATTCTTCGTATCCTTAATTAAAGGGTTGTAGATTCATTTATTTCAGCTACCAATTATCAACAAATTTATTTCGATTTTTTAGAATTATTTCTAATTTCTATTTTTCCTTTTGGATTCGAGAAGCCTTTGTGAGGAGTCTAGAGAAGCTTCGTGAATTCGAAGTAGTTATCCCTCTAAGGAAGACAGTGATCGACCTCATCACATTCATCCCTGCATACATTCCGAACCTGTGGCCCCACTCAATGCTCGAGCCTGGACTCACATCAGACTCCTCCATCTGGGCTGTCAACAAGCTGGGCTTAGGGTTAGCTTTGGCTGGTTGTACTGGGCCTATTCAGAATTTAAATTTTGCTTGGACAGGCCCAGGCCCTACTAATAATTAAGTCAGGCGTCAGCTGACCCTGGCCCGGCCTTGGCAAATATAAACTGATACATATGATGCTGGATAGGGTTGCAGCTGGGATGGCTGCCTGAGCCCTTGTGGAACTAGCGTGGTTTGAGTCAGCTTTAAGCTGTCTCAAGGCCCACATGTACGGCCCGATGAATCATTGGGCTGGATTTGGGTATGGGCTAGTTGGGCCATCCTAAGACAAGCCCATCTTAGATTGTGGGTGGCAACGATCAGATCAGATCCTTCACTCTTGAAATTTTAACGGCCAATCCAACAATCCCGTGGGCCACCATGAATTTAGATATTTGGGATGGTTGTCCATTATTATCGAAGTCAGGCCTACCTAGTGAGTTTATAAACATGATTTTAGGGTATTCCATCATCATGATAAGGCACATATAATACACGGCTTTGATGTCATATAAAAGACATGATGAGACCACAAGAGAAAACGACGGACAACCATCCAACACTCTGAATTCATGGAGTGACCCACATGATTGTTGGATCAGCCTGATTTTTGGAGAATCCAACTTTCATGGTGGGTCGATCCTGATAGACAGGTTGGATCTCATACGCAAGTGGGCCCACGTACGGCACCAGTAGAATAAGCTTTCTGTGCAAGGGCTATAGAGGAGCTTGCCTCGTGCGGCTCAGGATCCCGCGTGTGTCGCCACCAATTGGGGCCCACATGGTGAGATGGTCCAATGCTGTTAACCGTCCATAGTATGCCATTGTTTCATCATCAAGTTTCAGAGATGATCCTGACTTTTGAATTTTACCGTTGAATGAGATTCAATGAACATTTTCTTTTCATTTTTATGAACTCGTATACAGATAATGATGGTCACAATTATCCGTTCATACTAAATTTTTTATGGTGGCCGGATTTGTAGATTTTACACAAAATGGACCGTTCGGGTCTTCATATGACTTAGCATGTGGAGCCAGTAGAAGTAGAAGCACAGGGAATAGATAATGGCTCCAATGCTCTCGTAGCTGTATTAAGTTATAGTGCTCCTACTTGCATTTGGGCACTTAGATAGTCCAGTCAATTGATCTGGACTGTTCGTTAGGTCAATGCACATTTCATGGGCTACCATGCAAATTTCACACCCATCTGATAAATTTTAACCATTTAATCTATGTTTTTTAAATCTAGACGGTCAAGATTGTTTACATGAAATAGGTTTAATCAATCAACAATTTAATGCACATGTTTAGATTCATGAAAAACATGGGAAAGTAAATAATGTTTGGATTCATGAAAAGCATAAATAAATGAATAAGAAAGCATTTTTTGAGAAACCTAGCTTATTTAGGATAGTTTTCCATCTTTATTTTTTAATAAGATTTGTATAAAAATTTAGAATTTATTTTCAACTTTGTTATTTGGCAAAACAAAAACTCTTCTTAAAAAGATTTTAAGTAGTCACTAGTATTCATAACCTCAAGTGTAGGGTCGCAATGTAGTAATAATCTCGGTGATATAATGAATTTAGAAACTTAAGAATTTAAAGGTGGAAACTAGGGTTTTCAGGGATCCACTTGTAGCTATTAGGACGTTTTTTTATTTGATTCAAGGCACTCAATTAGAATTGGAGTCCTATCATATCCAATTAGAAGATATTCAATAAGATCAAATCTAAACATCTATTGACCTAATTCTCAACGGATGAAAGTTGTGAAGATTGGAAGTGATTCCATCACCTAACCATGTCTGGGAGACTATGGTAGACAACAGGGTATACTGATCCAACAACTAATCATGGGAGAATTGTGAAGGATAGAAAGGATTCCGTCACTCGGTCATGCCCAAGGGATGATGGAGAACAACATGATTTCTATTTTCACAAACTCCAAACATAAAAAGAGAGTACTTTAAGCTATTACAGATCCATTGTAATTTACACTACTAGAAAACAGGGCAAAGGCTACGAATAAAAGCCATAGTTAAAGACCTATGGCTACGGTTCAGATCCGTAGCACGGCCATAGCCATTGGTACTGTAGCTATAGGTCTTAAAGTTATGGCTACGGATTGCATCCGTAGCCAGAGAAACAATATATACGGATTAAATTCGTAGCGATAGCTTCCGTAGCTCTAAAGTATCTGTAGCTACGAATTATATCTGCAGCTAAAAGTAGAGAGAGAACCGTAGCAATAGGCGGAAATCAGCAATAGCTACGGTTTTTAGATAAAGAGCTACGGTGAATAGCCGTAGCTAATGCCTATTTTAAAAAAATAATAATAATAAAATATAATAATGGCATCTCTTACCATTGCAGTACATGCCCTGATAAATCAACTCATATAAGCTAATATAGATAAATACCTCATAGCTAAATCATTCATTCATTCAATCAAACACGATCATTCAATCATATACAATCATTCATTCAATCAAATACAATCATTCATTTTAATCCATTCATAAAAGTACAATGCCAACATAATAGTTATATGTCTATTTAAAGTTTTCATTAACCGCAAGATCTAATGCCTTCTCGCAGCCAAATAGCTTCTCAACAATCGCAAGCGAAAACTCCATGGATGTGCCTCTACTGGTTATCAATTTGCCATCAGCTAACACCCTATTCTCAGCTTCACTTTGATCTGAAAGCTTATTACATATGGCTGAAAATCAATTTCATCCTACAAACAATGTAGTCATATGAAAAAACAGAATAGATCAACCATTTCAGCTAAACTCAGCCAATGAAATGGGTAGAGTCATTCACGTGGTCAAGGTGTCCATTAGTAAAAGTTAGGGCGCTTCAAAACTCCCACCTCTAGTGGGGAGAGCAATGCCTTCAACCAGGATCTACACATGTTACCCCAAATATTTTCCAATTATCTAACTTAAATATTAAATCATGAAGTCAAGTTGAGCTTAAAGGCTTTTGAATTATGCTTGATAGTAATGTAATTCCAATTCCAACGCCAATCCGAGTCCGTTGATGAATATGCACAACTTGGATAGGCTAATGCTTCTATTACCTGTTGTAAATGACATAAATAAATAAATAAATAAATACATGAGAAGAAGAGGAACAACAACAAATTTAAATAAAGATAAGCCTAACACCAAAGTCATTCTTAGCCTTGCATTCGGTAGCAAACACATCGAAACAAGCATGTGCACTACTGCCAACATGTTATGTAGACAGTAACAAATTTAAGAACCAATATCCTTTTCCACATAGTATCATTATCATTTCAAATGCATTTAAGATTCGATAATTGTATTAATCTTTGAAAATTTGGCTTACTTTAACTGATGTATGATTGGGTGAAGGATTGTTTGTTGGAGTCACAGTTGGCTAATATGGAAAATTCAAGCCACCACTGTTTCCAATATTATCGAAGTCGGGCACTGAATGGGATGTTCTTATTCTGGAAAAGAGATGGAAGTTCTTCAGGGGAATCTTGCTTTGATGAACCCAGAAATTCATTATTTTCCATGATGAAGCAAGAATACCTACATTGTGTAAACAATCTTAGCATACATTGTTCTCTCCATTGGTGTCAAGTTTCAATAGAAAGAAGAAGAAAATAGAAGGAAAAAATCAACAAAGTAAGAAAGATGGTTTTAAGCAAGATAAAGCTAGACAAAATAGTTTCTTCATACTGTCAATTTGTAGCCCTCTCTGCAAATCTGCAAAACCCTTCACCAACTGTTCTATACAACAGCAACTGCTCAACTAAACCCTTCATACCCCAACAACTGCTCCACACACTTCGAAAATCTTCTACCATTGTTCTATACAACAACAACATTAAGATATATTTAAACAACAACTGTCAATTTGGAACAACAACTTTCATTGTTCCATTGTTCCTTGGAAAATCTGCAAAAGGATTTTCAATGGTATTTAATGTATAGAAAATCTAACACCATTGTTGTGTGGAAAAGGATTTTTGAAGGAACTATGGTAGCTAACATTCGGCAAAAGGATTGTCAGCTATACAACAATGGAACAATGGAACAATGGAACAATCCTTTATGAAATTTCACAAACGACCAAGTGCTTCTCTCATTATACACATACAATTATAAAGTACATATGATTACATGAGAGAATTCACAGAGGACAATGGCTACATATTAGATGTAGATTCCTTGATTTCTTCCAATGAGATAGCCTGCATTTCAACCAAACCAATCTGTGTGAGATCCACAACCCAAACTCTGTAAAAATATGCACATCACAGTAAGGAAAGAAACTTCAAAACTCAAATGGAAAAAGATGATTCATGCCAGTGAGATTACCAATGCATACAATAGAGATGGTTTGAAGGAGGAAAAGGTCTCCAATCAAACAGATTCTGGATTTCTAATGTGTGGATAAAGGGTATTTTATATTTCTAGTCTTGGGACACGAGCAAAATACTACCATGTACTTCCACTGCCATAGTGTGCATGAATGCTTGATAATGTACCCTTAAATTCAAGAACAAACAAGATAGAGGTCCCCTGCAAAGCCCTAAATCTATACTTACATTCTGTTTGATTAAAATACAGTATAATGGATTAATTTAAAATGAAACATTTTATATCAATACAAAAAAAAGGTCTTTTAAGGGAAAGATACGAGCATTTCCTCAAACCATGTTGCAATCACTACAGTTGGGACTCAAATAAATCATTTTGATATAATTGGAGTTACAGCAAATGTTTGTTGGTTCAACACAACATGCTTGGCTTCACCAATTTCCCTACACCAATTGTAAGATTTCTGATTTTCTTAAATTACCAAACAAAAAAAAAAAAAATCTGAAAAATATATAAATGGAAAATTAAAAGCTCATTAATCATCCATTTCCCATGCATCAACATGCACCTATAAGGTAATCTCATGTCATGATATTGGTAATTGATCGAACACGTATATGGATGCAAATCATGACAGTGTTCAGGGATTCTCATCTTTCCTTTTTGCTCTCTCGGGGTGGAAAAGCTAAATTAGCAACAAACCTGAATATTAGGAGCAAAGCCACCTTCATCACCAACATTAATTGCATCTTGGTCATATTTTTTCTTAATCACAGCCTAAAGGAGAAGAGGGAATCAAAGTTTGTAGCTGAGGCCTAAATGGATAGTTTTTGAAGCTGTTAAGCAAAATAAAAGCTTGCCTTCAAATGGTGACATACTTCGACACCCATCTTCATGGCTTCCTTGAAAGTGGATGCCCCAACAGGAAGGATCATAAACTCCTATAAAATAAAAATAAATGAGGAACAACCATGATACCTTCTGCTTGCACCGGCCCCACTCATTAACTGTTCCATCAAGTTGTTGTACCATGAAGTTATCAATGCCAGTTTGCTCGGTTGGGTCCTGCAAAGTAACATAAGCATCAACAGGCTCACCATCAATACCAGAACAACATATTTCAAGAGTGAAATGCTAATTTCTAAATGCAGGCACCAGAAACAAGATCACCTTCAACAGATTACATGCAGCCTTATAAACATCAGGCGACTGCAAGTGGAAAGTTAAATGCATTGTAAATTCAAGGGAAAGAATAGAGTATGGACATAAAGAATAGAGAAAGTGTAGTGACTTGAGAGAAGAAAAAAATAAAAATAAAAAAATAAATGAGATTTCAAAGAAGCTAAAACACCAAAGAGTTTTGAAATATCAGTTAAAATGCTAGTCAGAAATTGTTCATTGTTGTTATCAATGCACAATGAAAAAAGATCATCTATTAGCATCCATACGAGCACAACAAGTTACCCAAGGCAGAAGTTCCTTTGTTGCCATGAAAAGAGATCTTTGAAGACTTAAAACCCAGATGATGCACCCACAATGTTATTTAAAAACTTTAAATTAACATAATAGTTTTTGTTTTATTTCAGCCAATTCCAACAAAACTTTTTGTGCCCAAACCTGAAGTGGAACTAAAATTCAAAAGCTTCTATTCCAATATTCTTTTCAGTCATTTTGGCTAGAACCAACACAGATTTCTGCTGTTGACTTTTTTTGGTTGATTCCCGTTCTCAGAGCAAGAACTTTCAGATGCATTTAGGGGCATTTTAGGTAAATAACACCCCCCACCCACCTCAACCATTCAACAAGGATTAAAACATAATGGAATTCTCTCTTTCCGCATAGGGGAGGGTTTTCTACCTCTCTAGAACCAAATCTGCAAGCAGAGATTGCTTTTCCTTCCATTTTCTCCAGCAGGTCATTCTTGGAATGGTATCAAATCTTCTAGATTTTATTTTTTTATTTCTTTTAAAAAGCAACATAACCTATATTAAACCAACTAACCTACTAAAAAAGGAAGATGAGAGTATAAACATGGATAAAGAGCAGCATCAGGGGAACATACATCCCCCAAAGCTTAAAAAGTAAGAGAACAAAAGGAAAAGCAGAAGAAACAATTCCAAAACACTGGCACTACCCTATTCTGAAAACGAGAGAGCACCAGTCGCAACTAAAGTCAGAAAATGGAGATTTCAAAAAACGCCAGCACTACGCCATTCTGAAAACAAGAGAGCACCAGCAGCAATTAAAGTCAGAAAATGGAAATTCCTCTGAACCAGTAGCAAACTAACAATTAAAGTCAGGAAATGAGAATTCCTCTGAAATTTTCTAAAATTTGAAGTTTATACACTGATTAAAGAAGTAGAAGAATTTGTTGCTTAAGATGGATACTTGGATAAGAACAAGTTAGATCCTTCAAGCTGGATTGAGAGATATTCTCATGGGGCCATTCGATTCTCTAAAATTTTGTATTCAATCACAGTGTGGATTGAGAGAACCGAAAGAGAGCTTTTGAAAGAGGGAATAAGGTTTTGGGTGACAAAGGGAATAATACTTTCGAATGAGAGAAAAAAGTCCATGCTTTTATATGTTAGCATATTGTGTTACCTTTACACCATTTAAAACTAGTTGTAATTCTTCAACTGTACACTTGGCGGACTTGTTACAGTTGCCTGATATGTATGATTCTAAAGACATGTTTCATCCCCAGTGGTGACCCTAGTTTGGATGGGGTCTGGAATTGGATAGCTGTACATCAATGCCAAGTGTGAGGAGAATGAAATCACTACCAATTTTCAAATTGCACTTAACATAAAAGTATTACAACATTAAACTTTTTAACTTTTAAGCTTTAAAATGCACATCCACGGTAGCATATGCTACCTACCCATATGCTAGATAGAGTCTAGTGTATGCTAAGTCCTACACCCAAAATAGCATACGCTACTAGGGAGTTATGCTATTTTAGTGCACTAAGTGGCATTGTAGCCATGCTACAGTATGGGTGCTATTTGCAACACTGATCGGGACACTTGAACACCATTATGTTCACCCATATAATCTAGCAGTTCCCCTAACCAAACACCATTTCTTTTCATCTTTCAGTCCTAACATTCTGTAGCCTAAGCACATATATTATCTTCCCTCCCTCCTCCCTCTGCTTAAATTCTTTTCTTAAACACAACGGTGTTCCCAAATTAAAAAACATTCACTGATCTCCAGTTGTGCATCAACATGCGTGCACTCCACCTTGGGGCCTGTCCACTCATCAAGCACCTTCATCATCTAAGTATTTCGAGATCAGAGCAACTGAGAAGAATGTTGGTAAGTGTCATTTACTAGTTGAAATCTAGATGTTCATTCTTTTGGAGAAAATCCAAAAGCTTGCTAATATTGATCGTTGATTGTGAAGATGGGAAGTTGTTTGTTTTTTCTGGGAGTGGTTTATATTTTGTAAATGATTGTTTTGGGCAGTTTTGTTTTTGTTGTCGTGTTGTTCTTAAGCATGAAGCTTGCGAATTGTTAAACAATAGCATATACAGGTTTTTGTATGGGTTTTGAGGACATGTTTGGAATGGAAATTGAAGAACCATTGATGAAAAAAATAGCTGGAAGACTCTCTCATCATTTGATCATGGTTAGATGATGACATACAGAAAAAACGAAAATCTACAATGGTCCTTGTTCACCTAGAGAAGTTTAATAGCAATAGCCAAAAAAACAGAGTAAAAATAACCCAAATACATAATATTTCTCCACTAAATGTAGAAAATCAAACATTCTAGGTCCACCATTAGTTCTGAGACACCTAATATGTTTGATTGGTGGGACTTGTCCATTCAATAGCGATGATCCACTGATCAATGGTCCTAACTGGCATTGTTGCACAGAATAAGCCTGACCATTTTCCGTTAATGAAATTAAGCTCATTGATTCATTGGACACCACATTGCATGAGAAACCCCCAATCCAATTCCAAAAAATAAAAAAGACAGAAATATGAATATTCAAAAGAGAAAAAAAAAAATCAGTCTTGCATACCTAAAATGGACGTGGATTATGGCGTGAGAGAGGCAACTCTTCGTGAGATCGAGTGAAAGGGGTGGTTAGGGAAAGAAGAGGAGTTCGTGAGAGGGGAGATCGAGAGAGAGAGAGAGAGAGAGAGAGAGAGAGAGAGAGAGAGAGAGAGAAAAAGGGGCACGAGAGAGAGAGAGAGAGAGAGAGAGAGAGAGGGACAGACGTGAGAGAATGGGGTTTTTTTCCAAGTTGTATGAAGGTTTCGTGAGAGAAAAAGGGATGGAGACGGGATATGAAACATCTCGTGAGCGGGGGAAATGAAAAAGGCACCGCGGTTTTCCGCATTTTCACCTGCTACGGTTCTACTACGGTTTTAACCCGTAGCTAAAAGCCTATTTGACGGTAGCCATTACACCATCCGTAACACGCCATCCGCGTGCGCACATCTGACGAGCTCTGGACGGAGCTCTGTGGGGTCCATCATGATGTATTCGATATATTCGCTCCGTCCATTAATTTTGTAATTTTTTTTATAGGGAATGACCCCAAAATCTAGGCAAATCAAAGGTCTAATTAAACCACACCATTGATCAATGGTATATATTAATCTCCACTATTTCCTACCGTGTGGTCCACTTGAGCTTTCGATCTACTTCCTTTTTTGGGCTCTTACCCTAACATGCTCTTTAAAAATGGATAGACGTATTAGATGGAGTACACGCATTTTAATGGGCCTCGTAGAGTTCCTTATGGGGTTATTAAAGGTTGTATGAACGTGTTGAGGTGTTGCCCTTTAGCTACAGTTTGGGCATTTTTAGCTACAGTTTTAAGTCGTAGTAATATGTCTACAGTCTATATCCATAGATAAAAACTAGCATAGTCCGTAGCCTTTGATCATTTTTTTGGTAGTGTTAAGTCACAATAAACCATTAAATACTAAAAGTATTCCTTAAATATCAAACTAGAATCAAAGGAGTTTAACAATAATAAGAATCAAACAAGAAAAACATCTCAACCACGCTACAAGCTTCACCCCTTAGCCCTAGCTAAGGGATCTAGCCAACCATTGACTGTTACGCCCTGAAAATCAGAACCCGAGTTGGCTAGGCCCAAACCCGAATTTCAGGATTATGAGTTGTATTTAAATAAAATATATATCGCAACCTACATTATTTCATGCATTTTTAAGGTAATCAGAACAACTAAAAGGATACTAATCATTGTCATTAAGTATTGTCCACTAATCGATCCTTAAATCTTTAATTACATTGACATTCAAAAATAAATAATAACAACATACATTGAATTTTAATTAATTTCTAAATAAACAAATATAAAAGTCTTCAATCTTATCCAACCGATTCTTTATATACAAACTCTACAAAACAGTTTATATGAGTGTGAGCGCGACGGCTCGTAGAGTCAAATCATTCTCAAAATTAAAAATTTTACTTTAACACCAATCCAACTCAATAAAATAAATAGGATTAATTACGAGTATTAAATCGGTATTTTACGTGACAAAAATAACAAATTATTTTTCATAATAACAAAATAAGATGATACAATTATCTAAAATCCTTTCTGGTTCAATCCAAGATAGAGCACCCGTGTGTGTTGATCCTTTTAAGGAATGACCCTCAGCAGGGTATCGGTGTTAATCCTTTTAGGGAACGACTTTCGGCAAAGCACCTAGTGAATAAACTTTTAAGGTAAATACCCAAGGCAAAGCACCCGTGTGTGTTGTCGTTTTAGGGAATCACCCAGGGCAGAGCACCCATGCCGATCCTTTCGGGAATGACCCTAGGCAGAGCACCCGTACTGTGCTGATCCTTTTGGGAATGACCCTGGGCAGAGCACCCGTATCAAAATAACATAATAGTCTTTTCAGGGTAGAGCACTCATAATATAATTAAAAGCATTTAACAATAATTAAATGAATTTATTCCATATATTAGAAATCAAATAAACGTATTCTACATCATGTAAAACCAAAATTAAATGTTTAAATCAGCAATACGAAATAAATAATTAATGAAATAAAAGTATATAATAATGTATCTTTTTAATCGGAAAAATTACCTACCTGATTTAGTATGACATATCCCATTGATGCAGGACATGAATTTAAATATGATATGCAAGATTTCAGGCTTAGATCACGTTAGTTCAGAAATAATTACACAAATTCCATATCCCACATGAAAGTCCAAACATTCAATTAAGGAGAGTTTATGCGGGTCCAGGCCTACACATGCTAGGGTTGGATCAATAAAAATTATAAACCAAACGATACTCAAAGATAAGAAATAATCATCCACACATGCATAGTAATCAATCCCTAATTTAAGGGATTCACTAATTTCAAATCAAGGAACCCTAGGGTAAGAAAAGGGGCATATAACTTAGGGAAACGTAATTTAGGGCTAGGTTTCATGAAAAACGGCTATGAGAGGATAAAAGAGGATAAAAACCTGAGCCAAAAGACGATCCTGCACGTGGACAACAACAATGGCCCAGACGGACGTGCATGTGATCCCGGCCGCACGTGTGTGGAGCCCACTATTCAGAAAAAGGCCACCTTGGCCCTGGTCGGCCAGGGATGGACTCCAAAACCTCCAAATCTCAGCTCGATCCGATGTACGGTTTGTGTGTGGTACTCCGCCGAAGTTTTAGCCCTTCCGTAGGGCCAGATTCTGAAATTCTGATGTGGGGAGGAGAATTGCTGCAATAGATGATTGACTCAAAGTGTAGATGATGGGGTGAGATGAGAAGAAGGGATGATAGAAAATGGGTAGTAGAGATGGCGATGGATGGAGGCGAATCGGGATAGATGTGGCTTCGCACCACGGTAGTTAACCCTTCAATGAAGGGAGGGCTTCGCACCCAATTAGGCTTCACAACTCAGAGAGTAGGAAAACGCAGAATTTTTATTAATCTTCAATGTCTCCAAAAAGCTACAAGAGGTGCCTATTTATAAGAAAACCCTATACCCCAAAAACTCGCACCATGTGCGCAACCTATTACTTGGCGATGAAGTAAACTAAAATAAAAACCAAACACAGAAATCTAAAGCGTTCACAATGTTCTAAATAATAACAATAAGTAAAACCTAAAAAATGAAATCAATCCGACGAGTGGGCCACGATCGTGAGATCCCATGATGGGTTTTTCTTGACTATCGGCCCACTTTTCTGAACCAAAACTTGTCTTCTAATTAGGAGGCCCTCCCTGGACATCGTCATCGAGCCAGATCGATGATGGGATCCTCCTTCTAAGTACGTACGTGCGTAGGGGTGGTGGTGTGCGTGCGCGTATGCACGAGATGTCCCCATCAATTCTCCTCGGCTGCGAAGATTTCGCCACTGGCGAAATAAAACTCCTGAACCGCTCCAGGACGTCAAGATCAAGTCTCTGAAGATCCTCCGATTAGCCTCGTGTTGTCGAAGGCGGGCGTGACTTCCACTTGACCAAGTACTTCTGAAACCTGCCGTCCGACGTTGAAACTATCTGATGGTCCAGGATATCCTCTATTTCCTCTCTAGGTGTGTGAAGGTTAAGTATGGGAGGGAGAGGCTGAGAAGAAATGTCAGGAAGAATAGGTATGGGAGGTAGAGGCTGGGAAAATGGGTTGGGACGAGTAGGTATGGGAGGTAGAGGCTGGGAAAATGGGTCGGGATGGGTAGGTATGGGATGTAGAGGCTGGGGAAATAGGTCGGGATGGGTAGGTACGGACGTAGAGGCTGGGGAAATGGGCCGGGAAGGGTAGGTATGGGAGATAGAGGCTGGGAAGAAAAGTTAGGAAGAGTGGGTATGGGAGGTAAAGGATGGAAAAATGGGTCAGGAAGGGGCCATGGTTCAAGGGATAGATATGAGGAATCATGATGGGTGGGCGAAGGGCCGGACAAAGTATCAGTGGTCTCCTGAAAAGTAACTAGATCCTCCACATCAAATGTGAAACTAATTCTCATGTAAGGTGGAAGATCTATCTCATACACATTGAGACCGTTTCGTTTTATAATTTTGAAGGGTCCAGCGCTACGCGCGTGTAACTTATGAACGGCCCTCGGAGGGTACCGCTCGAGGCTGATGCGGACCATCACGGAGTCCCTAATATTGAATCCTTTGAAACGTTTATGTTGGTCTGTAGAAAATGTGTAATGTTCATTACTAGTCTTGATCTTCTGCCTGATTTCTTGATGCCATGAATGAATGTGATGCGCGAAAAACTCTGCAGACTCTGACAGCCTATGGGACAATGACATAGGGACAAGATCAATAGGTTTCCTAGGTTTATAACCAGTAACGACTTCACGAGGACTTAGACATGTGGACCTATCGACAAAACTATTCAACGTAAACTCCGCTGTAGGTATTACGATGTCCCATGTTCTGATGTGCTCTATATCCCTCCTGGGGGGAGACTCATCCGGTAGATCATCAGGAAAGACATAACGAAACTCATCGACTACCAGAATGGCCTCAATGGGTAACTCTATACTAGCCTCTGGAGCACTCTCTCTAGCCTCTGGGCCGTACGTGTTGTGCCACTCAAAATAGTGGTTTTGATGCCCCTCTTGGGGTGGGTGCACGGGTGCATACCCATGACTGATTCCTTGGTCACCTCCATTCATTGGTCTATCCTCCTGGCCACCTGCCTGAGATTAGACATTTTCTTTAATGGTGGGGTTTATCCTGAGGGAGGCCTCTACTTGGTCAAGGCATTGATCTATGCTTTGTTCCATGCGCTTACCCCAAGATTCGATCTGCTTGGACAGCTTGTTTAATGACTCTAGCAGTTGTTCCATGTCTAGTGTAGGGTGCCAACCAAAATTCAGCAATATAGTTGTCAAAATATAAGGTTTTTTTTTTTTAAATATAAAATAAGAAACAACCTAGTTTCTAAAAACAAAAAAGGAAAGTTTTTTTAAAACAAGTTAGGAAAGTTTTTTTTAAAAACAACAACCTAGTTTCTAAAAATAAAAAAGGAAAGTTTCAAAAAAAAAAAAAACAAATTAGGAAAGTTTCTAAAAAAAACAAATTAGGAAAGTTTCTGAAACAAAACAAATTAGGAAAGTTTCTGAAGAAAAGCAACCTAGTTTCTAAAAACGAAAAAGGAAAGTTTCTAAAAAAAGAAAGTAAGTTAGTTTCTAAAAAAGAAAAAGAAAAGTAAACTAGTTTCTAAAAAAGAAAAAGGAAAGGAAATTAGTTTCTAAAAACAAATTAAGAAAGTTTCTAAAAAATTAGTTTCTAAAAAACAGAAAAGGAAAATTTCTAAACCTAGAAATAGAAAGTTAAGTTAATTTCTAAAACAATTCAAATAAGGGGATAACAAAAAATTTCAGCAACTTATGTCAGGGTTTATGGACTTCTAAACAGCCATACATGATGAGAATTGATGCGTAATGGACATAAACAACCAAATCCTAAACATGTAATGAATTTCCCTACAAGAACCCTAGGCTCTGATACCAAATTTGATGCAGGACATGAATTTAAATATGATATGCAAGATTTCAGGCTTAGATCACGTTAGTTCAGAAACAATTACACAAATTCCATATCCCACATGAAAGTCCAAACATTCAATTAAGGGGAGTCTATGCGGGTCCAGGCCTACATATGCTAGGGTTGGATCAATAAAAATTATAAACCAAACGATATTCAAAGATAAGAAATAATCATCCACACATGCATAGTAATCAATCCCTAATTTAAGGGATTCACCAATTTCAAATCAAGGAACCCTAGGGTAAGAAAAGGGGCATATAACTTAGGGAAATGTAATTTAGGGCTAGGTTTCATGAAAAACGGCTATGAGAGGATAAAAGAGGATAAAAACCTGAGCCAAAAGACGATCCCGCACGTGGACAACAACAATGGCCCAGACGGACGTGCATGTGATCCCGGCCGCACGTGTGTGGGGCCCACTATTCAGAAAAAGGCCACCTTGGCCCTGGTCGGCCAGGGATGGACTCCAAAACCCCCAAATCTCAGCTCGATCCGATGTACGGTTTGTGTGTGGTACTCCGCCGAAGTTTCAGCCCTCCCGTAGGGCCAGATTCTGAAATTTTGATGTGGGGAGGAGAATTGCTGCAATAGATGATTGACTCAAAGTGTAGATGATGGGGTGAGATGAGAAGAAGGGATGATAGAAAATGGGTAGTATAGATGGCGATGGATGGGGGCGAATCGGAATAGATGTGGCTTCGCACCACGGTAGTTAACCCTTCAATGAAGGGAGGGCTTCGCACCCAATTAGGCTTCACAACTTAGAGAGTAGGAAAATGCAGAATTTTTATTAATCTTCAATGTCTCCAAAAAGCTACAAGAGGTGCCTATTTATAAGAAAACCGTATACCCCAAAAACTCGCACCATGTGCGCAACCTATTACTTGGCGATGAAGTAAACTAAAATAAAAACCAAACACAGAAATCTAAAGCGTTCACAATGTTCTAAATAATAACAATAAGTAAAACCTAAAAAATGAAATTAATCCAACGAGTGGGCCACGATCGTGAGATCCCATGATGGGCTTTTCTTGACTATCGGGCCCACTTTTCTGAACCAAAACTTGTCTTCTAACTAGGAGGCCCTCCCTGGACGTCGTCATCGAGCCAGATCGATGATGGGATCCTCCTTCTGAGTACGTACGTGCGTAGGGGTGGTGGTGTGCGTGCGCGTGTGCGCGAGATGTCCCCATCACCCATGTATGGCTGGATTAGGCGAGAAGATCTAAGATCAATACAAATGCGGTCCATTCGGCCTAGTTAGATCAAGTTCAACTCAATTCAACACAACGCCACTTGAACTAGTAGCACTCGGTAAATATTTTCAATGTAAACGATGTCATCCCTACACAAATCATACATATTGATTTATTAAGACCTACATTAAGGTTTCTAATTCTTTAATATTAAAATATAAGAAAATAACACATTAAATCACTGAGTTGACTCAGTGAGTCAACTAGAATCAAGGCTACTCTAACGTATGAGGCCAAAGGATGAATAATAAAAACTTAGCTCATAAATGGCTCTAAGTCAGAATCTCAAATCAGTTCGGATGATCGGACCAGCAGGTCATCGGGTTGACTCGCTGAATTAACTCGAAGAAACTGCATGTTTCTCTTTCTTCCTTTTATCTTTTTCTTTTCTTCCTTTTATAACTCTTTTCTTCTCTTCTCTGATCTCTCTCAATGTTACTCTCTCGATCCTCTTTCTCTTGTTGATGGAATGACTGATTTTTGGCGCCGTAAAGAAGACAAGGGTCGTCAATGGAGGGTTTGCAACCAGTGAGTTTTCTTTCGTTCCGAGGTTGATGGACGATGTAGATTGGTGTATGAAAGCTTGTAAGTGCATGACAATGGAGGTCCAGTGGGTTCTTGGTTTAAAAGTTCCACACGTTACAAGCTATCGACATGATCTTCTTGGAGTATTTTATGGTGTTGAGGATAATCCCGATGAATTTTGAACAGTCTGAATGTTGTAATGTGAGAATGATGGAGAAAGAAGTGGGCAGTTTGAATCGAGGTGGGTTAGGACCCACCACGTTTGCCAAAGGAGAAGGAAGAGAGAGAGTCCAACAAGGAGTGGGGAGAGGTGACGTGCTTTTACACGTCACTGCAAAAGAAGCTTTTCTTTTTCTTTTTCTTTTTTTTTTAGAGAATGGGCTCCACAGGAATGATGTAACAAATCCACAACGTTCTTCAGTCTTGTCGGGTCAAGTTAGGGCGAGGGCCCAAAAATGAGGGCAATCCAATGCTCAAGTGGGCCACATCATAGGGAACAGTGGGATCAAGTATCCACCATTAAAGAAAAAGTACAGGTGTTACATTGACATTATTGGATTAAAAATTCTAGAAGAAAGCATTAAAAACTAAAGAGAATATAAGAAGAACTCTTAGGAAACGGCTCCGCCCTTTTGCTCTACTTCTCTAAACCCTAGATATCCTAAAAAGTGTTTAGAAACCCTTATTTATAAGCAAAGTTCTGCAAAATCGCAAAACCGGATCTAATTTATGCAGACTGTGTAACGCCTTCGATGTCATCGAACACCCTTCAATGTCATCGAAGGGGTTTGAATTCGAAATTCGCGCCTTTTCTTCTTTCGTGCTGCGTAAGTCTTTGTGTTATCGAACCATCCTTTGATGTCATCGAGCAAAGCTTTGATTCATCGAACAGGTCTTCGAGTCATCGAGAATGTGTCCAAAACAGTTCAGCTAGTTGCTTCAATTTCTTCAATAAATTCGATACCATCGAGCAATATTCGATGTCATCGAGTACCTTCCTTCGAGTCATCGATCATGTCTTCGATTGATCGATAAACACACCCAATATGTCCAGCAACCAACTCGATTTTCCCTCATAAATTCGATGTCATCGACCAGTGTTCGACGTCATCGAAAAGATCTTCGATGTCATCGAACGATTCTCGACGATACAGTCTTTGTGATTTCTGCACTTGTTCTTTCGACTTTTTTCTTTCTCCGCTTGGTTTTTTTGGATTTTGGAGTTTTGAAATCTTCACTCTTAGTCTCCAAAGATCTCTTCTTTGCTTTGGTGACTTTTGAGCACTAAATCCATGTTTTTAGCATTCTTTTTAATCCAAGCCCTTAAATTCACCTTGCAACACAAACAAACACATATAAAATATACCACTAAGCAATATTATGTTTGTAAAACCAAGCGATAAATGGGGGATAATATGCAATATTTGACACTCAACAACTAGCAAGTGCTAGATTAGATGTGGGATGCTTAGAAATGAATAGTGACACATGTGGCATTAGAGGTGTACACGAACCGAGTTAGCTCGGTTAGCTCACTAGACTCGACTCGAAAAAGCTTGATTCAACTCGGTTCGAAGCTGAGTTTGAGCCGATTAGAGCTGATTTTTTTGAGCTCGAAAAAATTTTGAACCAAGTTCAAGCTTCTTCTTCTTTTTTTCTTTTTTTTTTGCACACGCACCTGACCCATACCCATGCACACCGTAGTGAGATTTCACCACATATGGGTATCAAACCCAAGACCTCGTGTTGAAACTCCTCACAATCTACCACTGAGGTAAGGACTCGAACACATTCAAGTTCGAGCTTGCCCGAACTCGAATTGACTCGAATCGAACACCAAGTTGAATCGAACTAGTTCGGTGACTCGATTACTTTGATATTCATGTTGCTCACCAAGTGTTTGATGAAATGACTCAATGAAGTGTCAGCTAGTAGCAAGGAAGGTATGTATATGAAACAAATATCATTTTTTTAAAAAAAATTTGATGTTGCCTAGAAGGTATTTGATGAAAATACTTGTAAACAGTTGCTGTTGTTTTACACACATTGAGAAATTAAAAGTACATAGCATGTGTTTGTGAAAATGTCGCAGAGGCTCAATTTTGGCTCAAACTGGCCCGAGCTGCTGATCGAACTGAGTCGAGCTAGCCAGTTAGGCTCGAAGACCGAGCCGAGCCGAGTTCGAGCTCAGTTAACTAGTGGCCAAGCCGAGGTCGGCTCAACTCGGTGTACACCCCTATGTGGAATACACTGCATATGTTAGCACTTTAAGAGTTGAATTGTGGCAACACACAAGGTATTTGAAATTGTATGTTGGCACATGTGGCACAAGACATTCATTGGCATGTTAGACATGTGGGCGCTAAGGCTATATGATGACACTTGTGCACCTTAGTACCATTGGGCGCTTTACATGTGTTGGGCACAAATAAGATGAATGATGGTACACGCGATGCAATAGCACATGTGGGGCATAAGAGAATATGAATGGTGACATATGTGGCACATTAGCACATTGAGGACTTCTTACGCATGTGAGAGGCATAAGATAAGATGGATGGTGGCACATGCGGGGCATGATTGAAGACAGACAATGTCTCATTTGGCACATGTGGCACATGTGAGGTGATTGAGTATGGATAGTAGCGCATTTGGGCTTTAAACTTTGAGAAACTTATTTGTCGGAAATGGTATTTTCGACAATTAAAACATACTAAACAATAAAAAGTGAGTTTCATGGAAAATACTATTTTATTTCTCATACTTTCTATGAATCCAAACTGACCCTTAAAGGGATGCAAATTGCCTGCTCTGGTTTGAACCTAGGTGAGGCCACCATGGTGTTTATGATGAATCCACTTAGTTCATCCGTTTTGCTAGCTCATGTTCAAACATGATCCCAACATGAGGCATATCCAAAACTTAAGTGAGCTACACAACAAGAAAAAGTGGGGTTGGAAATACCTACGGTTGAAACCTTCCTAGGGTCCACCATGACGTTTACATGCCATCTAAACCATTCATAAGGAAATTCCCATCACGCATCTCATCTATTATTAGACTTATATATATATATATATATATATATATATATATATATATATATATATATATATATATAAAATTCATGTTTTATAGTTTTATCATGATTTCAGAGTTATCCAATCATCCAAGCTCTTAATCATTCAGAGCTCTTAATGTCCAAAGGATTTTTTTTTTTTTCCTTTGTTTCTGGAATCATGAAGTTCGGCGTCAGTTTTGACGTTGTTCCTTGTTCGACGAAATTCAAGCCAAATTCATCTCCATCGTCTTCTTTTTTCTTCCCTCCGTGGGTCGTCTCTGATCTGATCACCATTCAGAACCACCAATCACACATACGAAATAAATAAATGTATAGAAATCATATCCTTCCTAATACTGGTAATGAAGGCAAAAAAAAAAAAAAAGACCAAAACATAATAATTTTACATACAATTATTTAACTAAATAAAGTTCAAAATGCTATTTCTAGTTCAGTTTGTATTGAATTACAAAATAGAAAATAAATAAAAGAATTACATCTTACCTCAATCTTTTAATGGTTTGCTCCAATATCTCTTAATTATCTTAATATAAGATTTTCATATATACAAAAAATTACAGCACTGATTAGCCAATCAAAACACAATACACCACAACTTGTACTAACATCATCCCTTATAACGAAAATAAGAAGTGTTAAAAAGAAGCTCCATGAACTTCTCATGCTTGTACAAATGAAAACTACAAGTGAGGACCATCCTTAGTAGATCCACTCAATTAATAAGATGGACCTATGATGGATGGCCAATTCTTCCAATAAAATTTGCCCATGTGGATGATCCTAGTTGTGGAATATTTGAATATACAGTACTCAATAAATAAATAAAATAATCCTCCAATGTTATCCATGTCCATGTATATTTCATCACAAAATTAATAAGTAAATACATCATCCACACTAAATTAATAAATAAAAATTTGTAATTACTCACAAATTCAATATATCCACATCTATATGTATTTCATCACAAAATTTTACAGGGTTTTGATAGAATCCGGGCCCCACATCACAACTATCATTACATTAGCCTCTTTCTCACCATTAAGTGACATACTTGCAGTCAATCTGGACCATTCATTAGGCAATAGCCACTATGAGTATGCCCATTTTCCTCATACATATGTGATATGCTTGATCAGTGGACCAATCTAATTTTTTTGTGCAGGACATTTTCATGCTGTATGCTACCTGTGAATGGAAAAACGTTCATTTACGAAGGCGAGGGCGCAGATCATATCTTCTTGAAAATGAAGTTGCTGTGATCGAATTCTCTGCAACTTCCTCCGGCGATCTAATGTCGCGATCGTCATTGTCATTGTAATCTACAACAGATTCTGCTAGATCTGAGTCAATCCATGATGATAAGTGGGTATCATCCTTCATGCTCAAGGATAAGAAATTTTTGCCTGGGCCACATATAGAAAACAACAGTTAGTAATAAGTTTTGATTTGATTTTCTATAAGTCTAATCATCCTTGATTGAGAAAGCTTAAGATCTATACCTGTGTTTGCTTCCATTGCTTTGAACTTCTCTGTTAAAGTCAGTAGCATCTGATGGTTTAAGACCTCATAATCCCTGGTTGATTTAAGCAATCAATATGGGTTAGTTCATTGCACCACACAAAATATAGGGTCCCAATGTATCCATACAAATGTAGCCCATGGTTTAACGGTCTAGATGGTTGATCTAATGGGCTCCACTACCAAACTGGAATGCCTCAAAAATCTTCCACATTGCAAGATCCTAAAACTCAGATAATGGCCTAAAAAATAGACAGTTGAGGAATAAGTCATTTGGGGTATCCATCCCTTACGGTGGCCATCAGATTAACGGTCTGGATCGCAGAATCATGGGTCCCACAGTAAAGACTGGGTTGTATCAGACAATATATGTAAGTAGCAATCACCTGTAAGTGAAAATGGAGTATAGAATCTGAATAGAGGCAGCCAATAGAAATGAAGATCTAGTCCAGAATATTTTCGAATGTACTGCTAATTGCTGATCAAGATTGCTGGGCCCGAGCCGAACTAGTGCGAATTCGACCATGAACGTGAAGCATATGCCTGAAAATCAAATCCAATCATATACAGTTACATATAGTAATCAAAACCTAAGTCTATGAAAATTTCTAATCATCTCTGAAACACCAGTTAGAAAATCATACTTAGATAAATGTGGGCTCTGGCAGCAGACGTTTGCTTTGCGCTTGTTAGCATATAAACGCTAAAAATCACGCAAGCGTAGAAGAAGAACGTCTTGATGAAACGTGACTCGAGCAAAATGGCATTGTGCAATATAAAGAGCTTGTCTAGAGCTGCAAAGATTGTAGCCTGCTTCGATTCGAATTCTTCCTACGAAATGAAAATGTAGAGTGTGTTAAGCAAGAGTTTTGCTATTTTGCATCAGGTGGGGCCTACTGGGCATAGATGACCTGGCCTAAAAGGAAGGGTCGTCTTCCACATAGGCTGTCCACTTGATGATTCGTACCGCTTGATTCTTTTGGCTCGAGCCATCTAACCTGGTGCGGTCCACCTGATGCATGGCACAGATACGCCACGTTTGATCATATGGGATAATTTGACACCTGAGCTGCCAATATCGACTGCGAATTTTGAATCAGATGATCATGAACTTGTTGAATCTGATCTTGCCTCCTGAGAAGCTCCTCTTGTTGCTTATGACCGAAATCCGCTAATTTCTGGAGAGTGGCCCTGCAATTCCAAAATCGATTAGTCAAGAAGATTACCATTCAATGGACAGGATTTTGGAGGAGCCCTACTGAGACTGCTTCTATACATGATGATCAGCATGTATGTGTCGAACATTATCCGACCATTTGCTGGTGGACCACACCATGAGTGTATTGTGGCCTAAAAAATCAGGGGAGTCCTGTTATCAGGTCAGCCACAGGTGTACATAGAACATGAAACGCTACTCAATTTCGTGATCGAAGCCAACCTGATTATTGGTCCACTGCACATACATGGTAGGCCCAACAGATGAACGGCGTAGATCTCATGTGCACATGCCAAAAGGGATTGATTTGAACTCTGACCTGCTTTCTTCCAGTGCTTGAGACTGGAATTTTGTTAGAAAATCAAGGCCTTCAAGAGCAATAGATTGTCCATCAAGAAGCTCTTTATGTTTGTCCAATGAAATCTCAGCGATGCTCCCGATTTCGTCTGCCTTGCTTTGTAAGCTCTGCATCTTCAATGCCATTGAATCTCCTACTTCATTGATCTCCCTCTCTATTTCCACAGCCTCCATCCTCAGTTTCTCAATCCCATTGTCCAGACTATCGTACGACTCGATAAGAAGTGCCATGCCTGCCTCCATTTTCGCCTTCATTTCTAGCTGCCCTTCTTGTAGCTCAGCTTGGGAAGCTTGGATTCCCTTCGAATGCTCAAAGATAGCCTTCGAATGCTCTAACACGTTGTGGATTCGCTCTCCAACGTCCTCCGATGTCTTGGCTACTTGCTGGGTCCGATGATCGATCGAAGTTAGCGAATTCTGGATCTGGTCAGAGCTTTGTAACAACAACTCAGATTTTTCTTCGATGGTTCCTAGCTTATCCTCTGCGAACTGGGCCGATCGCTTCAGATCGTTGACCAATCTTTCTGTTTCGTACTTGAATGCATCAGTCCTGCAAAACCCAAATCACAATTCACTCGATTAATAGAACAGAAAGAAAATCAATCTCCATTCCAATCGAAATTTTCAGACAACTTCACTGTCATTGGAATTAATTTGATGGGGCCCTTGTTCTATAATCCAGACCATTGATCTAAGCCCACAATCTGGCAGGTTTTTTGGGCATCCTCCAGACATTGGCCTAATCAGATCAATGGTCCCAATTAACAAACCATGGGCCCAACCGTACTAAATTGAAAGCTTTGAAATACTTTGCTTACTGTAATTGATGGCAAATGGAATTCGTTTCAAGGAAGAACTCGAGATAGATTTTATGCGCGAACTCGTCCAAATTCTTCAGACATTTCAACATGGGAGTCTCCGAACCGCAAGCGGGGAAAGAGGGCCGCCCTGATTCCTTCTGAAAGCAGTCACTGAGGTACCAAGCAAGCCTAGATTGCTTCTCCTTGTCGGCAATGATCTCAGAACAACCGGCGAAGAGACTCATGTAAGCATTTTGCCAGCATGAATTAGGAGAAATCAATTTTCGCCTTGCATTTTCTACTAATTTTGTTCCCTTTGGATCATTTAGAGATTCCATGGAGAATTCGGCCGACAAGCCGTTAATCATCGGACGGTCCTGATTCGATTCAGGAGATGTCCAAAACCAACCCATAGATAGGCTCTCATGGCAAAAGGACATTAGAAGTAATAACAACAGATTAAGATGAAGATTTGCCATTGAAGCTCTTTGAGTTTTGCCCCTCTCAATCACCTGTATTTACCATTCAAATGTCAGTGTTCGGAAGAGGGGGTATTTTGATCATCTTGTGAGAACAGAAAATAACTGAAATAACCGTTGTGATTTTGGAGCTATGAGTTTCCTGCACATTTCCACTTGAATGTCAACTGTTAACTCCTTTAGCTTTTCACCGTCCATCTGAAGGCTTCTAATTGGATGGCTACGATAATTCAAATTGTGTACCTTTCAAGACATTGACCATCTATAGTAGAACCCATGAGATGGACGGTCCAGATCCACTATCCCCTACTTGGTACATGTCTCAAGGAGAGGACACTCTACCATGATATGACTATACACGTGTGTATCATATCATTTACCACTAGTGTAAGTGTGGTCCACTTGGATTATAGTGTCCTTTTTTTTCAACCATCCATTTATTTGGTTTGGGTGTGACCCACCTGATGAGCTCAACTGCCCATGTCTTGTGGGGCCCACCCACGTGTGCCTGCCCAATTTTTAGTGTAAGCTGTCAATGGATGCCTAATGGACCCAACCCGATTTTAACGAGTCTTAATCCAAATTCTTTTGGGTTTGTTCTGGTTCATGGACTGGGGCCCTGTTCAAATCGGGTCTGGTCAGGTTGAGTTGGATCTGATTAATTTTAATGATGATATTATATAATATTAAATTTATTTTGCTTATTTTAACAATGGAATAAGGTAAGGGAGAAAATTTACATATCACGTACGTGTCAAAGTGGCATGTATGTGCGTGATCTAAAGCCATCCATTAAGTGGGCCTTTCCATGAAAATTCTCTTATTCGACCCAAACCAACTACGAACCTACAGATATACAGACCTGGTGGGCACCCTGTGGTATCCTGATCAGATGAAATCCAGGTTCAAGTCTTCAAGAATGAGACTTGGACATGAAAAGATCCGGACCCGGCAAGAAATCCGAATCCAGTTACGGTCGGTATATGCAGTTTAAGACCCGACCTGAACCTAAGACGTTGACAGCCCTACATCTCCGCAATCAACCCCACACAAAACTCAGGTGGGACACGACACAACGTGAAAAACGTAAAAGCACAGATCACGTGGTCTGGCCAACCTGAGTTTTCAATTCTGGTGAGGCGCACCTGACGAACGGATTGGATGGCCCCTCATACAACCTACGGTTGGCGTCCCCTCTCCATTATTCTCTGTGGTGTGGCCCACCTAATTTCTAGATCACGCTAAATTTCGGTGATAGGGTGTAAAATCATGTTCGGCACCTGATATTCGGAGTGGATGTCCCGTACACAACACAATAGTCACATTATTGTACGGTTTCATACAACAGTTGCTATACGATTTAGGTCCCATTCCTATTCGTACGAGAGCGGATTGCATGTGCCCCCAGCCACAGGGATATACCTGTACCCGGGGCTGCTTTTTTTTTTTTTTTTACACGCGCACACACCCCCACGCACTCACGCCACACGCACACACGCACGCCGTGGGATTTCACCACCATGGGTACTCGAACCCTTGACCCGGTGTTGAAACTCCAAGGAGCCTACCACCCGGATAAGAGTAAGGACCCGGGGCTGCTTGGGGTCTTCAGAGATCGATGTCCGTGACATCTGTTTTTGAAGACCACAATAGGATAGGATTATAAAAATCAAGTAGATCCAAAACTCAGTGGACCACCACAAACGAAACCGTGAAAATGGAAACGTCCACCGTTGAAATCTTCCAGGAAAATGGAAATCTGTTTTTTTTTTTTTTTTTTTTTTTTTGTAATGCTATCCAAACCGTTCACATGGTTATTACCACTCAGATAAACTCTAGGAACAATATCATCCTGATATTTTTGAAAAAAAAAAAAAAAAAAACTTCTGCCTCCCTCAGGCGTTCAATCCCACTGTTTCATGTGATATGGCCCACCTGAGTTTTGGATATGATCGATTTTTAGATTCCTATCTACTGTAGTCTTTAAAAACGGATGGACAGAGTGGATTTGTCACGGACATGTCTGTGGGCTCCACACAGCCCTGGCACAGGTATATCTCTTTATATATATATATATATATATATATATATATGGCCTGCACAAAATCCGGCTGGTCCACTCACCAATTAGGCCACAAAATGAATGGACGGCTATAAATAAAAAGACGTCTCAATTGTCCAGTTGTTTCAAACACTCGTCCGACCTAATGACTGGACCCACCAATTTTCAGGCCACACCCCACTTCATTATACACGGTGCAGACCGACGAGTTCTACTTAGCCAATCTATCACCATACATCGGCTCGAATCCCAACACTACTGGGATTGCAGGCCCTCCATCCATGGATGGTGAGAGATTGGTACAGACGTACTCTGTAAATAAAACAACATTCCTACTTACCAGCTTCTCTCTCACACGCTTTCTCCAGACTGCACGATTTCTGTAAAAATAAAAGAGAGACGTGTATATATAGCTTTTTCCTTCTTTCCTTGACGCGCAAGAAACGCTGCTTGGAAGCGCCGATTTACATATACAATCATGAAAATGACAGATATGCCACAAGGACAATGGTGAAATGGACAATCGAGACAGGAGGCGTCGAGGACAAGTCTGTCATTTTCAAACAAATGAATGACTAAAATGAGAAAGTGGTATTTAATTCTGCACCTGATCGATCGAATCCAACAGCCGTGTATTCTGTTTCGTTTAGGAAGTGGGTCCCACCAGTGATCAATGAATTCCGTTCCAGATACTTCTAAATTTCCGAACATTCCAATCTCAGCCGCCTATTATTATGGTTTCTATTTATGATACCAGGCGAAAAGACACGTTGAAGAGGTGCAAGTGTGGCGGTTGTGGACGTGTAAAAATCTGTGGGCCCACCGTGATGTGTGTGACATCATGTCCGTTCATCATTTGCTCCAGATCATGTGAAGGGCGTGTGACGGAAAATATAGCCGATGGAAAGCTCAAGTGGGCCACACCATAAGTAACGTTCGTCAACCATTGAAACCTTTTCTGGTCCATTGTGATTTTTTATATTCCATCCAATCCGTTCATATGGTGAGTTTCACAAGGATGAAAGGGTAAACTAAATATCAAACCTAAAATTCAGTGTACCCAAGAAGTTTTCAATACTAGCTGTCCCTATCACACCTTTTTCCTATGGTGTGGCCCATTTGAATGTTGGATCTGTCTTATTTTTGGGATTACAACATAAAATGAGTGTACCCAAATGATGGAAGGACTGGATTTTACACAAACATCGTTGTGGGCCCCACAGCTTTTTCATTTTGTTTGACGGAGAGATCTGCTTTGGGAAATTCGCTCCGTCTCATTCATTAGTGACAGGTGTGCCACAAGGTCGGTGAAATGAGTCAATCGGCCTCAGGCCGTCAGGACCTGTCATTTTCAAACAAATGAACCACAAAGGAGAACCCGATTCGGGCACCTGGTCATCGAAGCCAACATCTCCGTGTATTCTGTTTCGTTTAGGAAGTGGGTCCCACGAGTGATCAATGAATTCGAACGTTCCAGAACTTCTAAATTTCCGAACATTCCAAGTTTGGGCCAATTTGAAACGAGTTATGATACCAGGCGAAAAGACAAGTTCAGGTGGAAGGGCTTTGGCGGGTAATTCACGTCCCACCGTGAGGCCCTCATCATGTCCGGTTCATAGATAGTTGATCATATAGACTCCATAAAAAATCTAGCCGAGCGGAGACATTTACATACATTTGAAGTGGGCATAAAATAAAACATTTTATCAAAATTGAAATCTGGTCCATTGTGATTTTTATATTCCAGGTCCAATCCGTTCATATGGTGAGTCACAAGGATCGGAACTAGTATCAAACCTGGAAATATCAGTGTACCCAAGAAGCCTGAACTCACTTCACACCTAGAAAATTGGTCTATCCATTTATCTGTCCGAACTTTTTGGGTCAGGCCGAGTCGGACTTTTTCGGACCGGGTTGAGCGAGCTGACCGGGCTAGCCCAGTTTGTGTACAATCCTAGTCATTAGCGATGAACTACAAAAGGACAACCGTATGTTAGTTTTCCACCATTTAATAGAGGTGGGGGACTCATTATACTAACATGTGGTACTGATATATAGCTATCAGACCATCCAAATTGTGAGACACATTGTAAATGTAGCATATGTATAACATCACACTGATAAAGACATCCTAACCATTCAATCAATGAATATAAAATAAATGGTTAAATGTAAATGGATTTGTCCAAATTCGAAGAAAATATGGTCAAAAATTAACTTTTCCTTGCACCTTTTTTTTACAGTTGAGCGATTTGGACTCTTTTGATTGCCTTTAAATGATGCAATGTGTACGTTGGATGAGTCACCACCATTTTTGTAAGTGTAGCAAGACAAACATAGGAATGTTCCTGGAATCACATGATAAATACGCTAGTTGCCTCCTTTTGGACGGAGTACGTGGGTTTTCAAAACTTATACATAGGGTCCCCTTTTCATAATCTAGACCATTAGTATGCTATACTCCACTACAGGTGGACCATGGAGTAACTTCTATCCATAGGAAGCTTTAAACCTTCTTATTTTTACTGTGAAAACATATAGACCGTTAAAAAACAATGAATTGAAGGTCACCAAAAGATCGGTCTGTGGTAACTTAAACTCTAAAAAATTTCAGAAAATAGTCCTTAATGGAAGAAAAAATATATCAACGGTCTGGATTACAAAAAACCGACCCCACATGTCAGAATTTAAAACCCGCGTCATATTGTGCAAAGACGCTTGTATTTATCGTATGATTTCCTTGTTCGGAAGCGCCGGTTGCTTGTTTGTTGTGACGTGAGAGCGCGTTGTCTGAGGGAGAAAAGATGGTACTTTGGCAGAGTACGACTATCCAAACGTAAGCCTGCTACACTGTACACGTGGCATACATGTACGTCGAGAATTTCAAATAATGAACCCATGGTAACGTTTTGTAACCCAAAAGAAATCAAATAACCATATGAGATTAAAAAGAGTGGATGGTTAAATTGAGAAATGATCAATGGTCCAAATTCAATAACCAATTATACATTACTCATCAGTTAGAATCGTCTAATCGATATTATTTTAGGAATGTACACCATTTACATTTGGTCCCACTGTTCCAACGGTTTGGATTGTGGTAAATATATGCCAAATATACAAATTTACTTGTGCATCTGAATAGATGGCCACAATCTAGCAGAGTATCACTTCTCCTGTCTGCCTATCAAGGACTAGGATCTTATGCTTGTTCAAATGAGTTATATCCAAAGTTCAAATGAATCACATCACAAATAGCAGTGGAGACAATGATTTCCACCGTTAAAACGTTCGTGGGGCCACCTTAATGTTTTTTCTCCATTCAATCTATCCATAAGATCAAAAACAAATATCAGATGGATAAAAAAAACTTCTATGACCCCAAGGAGGCTTAATGAGAGATGTTCACTGCTTTTTACAATGTGGTCCTCTTGATATTTGGATCTATTTTATTTTTAGGCTCAAATCTTAAAAAGATCTCCCAAAATGGAAGGGCAATTTGAATATAACACTTACCTTATAGTAGGGCCTACAGAACTTGGTAACGTCAACACACTAGCGAGGTCGCTGGTGTGCGGTACACCAGCCATTCCGTTGCCTGGTGACAATGGGTTAGGTCAGCCAGGGGACAACTTGCCCGAACCTCTTATAAGGCGGGTTTGGACCAAGCTAAACAGGCAGCAGGACAGGCTCAGTTTTTTAAAAATGTGGCCCATTTAAGTAAATGGGTCCCGCTTGGATTGAACCCTACCCAACCCGACCTGCCTACAGGGCTTATCATGGGCTGGGCCAGATGACCTGGCAAGGCCAGCCCATAACCCAAATCAAATTAATGGACGATAAATACCAATATTCATACGTATGGTTGCATGTATTCACTGATTGGGTGAGACTTGCCTCCCTTAGCCTCATATTCCATCCTTAAACCTGAGTCTGGTCATCGGGTTGGGTTGAGTTGGGTTGGATTAGTCCGACCCCGTTATAATTAAATAGACCAGGTTGGGTCAGGTTTGGGCTTGATGAATTTAAGTGGGTCAGGTCGGCAATAAAAGTTAATGACTGGTCGAGTTGGTTGAGTCCATACCAATTAAATATAAACAGCTTGGGTCGGTCCGGCTTGGGGTTGACGAATTTTAAGTAAGTCAGAGCCAGCCGTGGATCAGGTTCCTGCTGGAATTCTTGGCTCGTTTTGTAGATGGGTCGAGGGTCATGACCTGACCAGAACCTAGCCCATCGCACTTCACTGTACCGTGTACACAGTAAGTCCTAGGTGGCCAATCAGCTACCATTGATAAGAGTGGGCTAGAATCCCAACATTGAGTCCAAAACAAAAACTGAAAAATCCCATCATAAACAAATAGTTAGATTGTAGCCCCCCAGCCATATATGGTGAGAGATTGGTATACAAAATACAACTAAAATCATATAATTATTGTATTACATTTAAAAAAAAAAAAAAAAACTACCTTTGCTTGTGGATGCTTGGATGGTGGCCAAATGGGTTGACTACTGAGCCGACTAAGTTGGAGAATAAGAGAAAGAGAGAGTAGAAGGTAGGCCAGCGGCGATCGGCAAGCAGGCAGTGGCTGGGTTGGTTTTAGGGGGAAAAAAAGAGAGAGAGAGAGAGAGAGAGAGAGAGAGAGAGAGAGAGAGAGAGGGCAAGGGGTATGGGCGCGGTCGGTATGTTTTGTTTTTTTTTTTTTTTAAGAAACTTTTGAGTGCATTATATTATATTATATTATATTATTATTATTATTATTATTTTATATATATATATATATATAATATTAAAAATTTTACTTGAGCCGAGTTGAGCTCGAGTTGAGTTGAGTTGAAATGTACCCTGCTCGAACTCAATTCGAGCTTCAAAAATTTAGCTTAACTCGGCTCGAGTCGACCATTCAAGCCGAGTCAATCCGAGCTGACACGAGCCGAGTCAAGCGAGCTTTTCGAGCTAGCTCGACGCGTGTACAGCCCTAACCCACTCTCACAGCCATCCAAACCATTCAAATTGAGGCTCTGGACTGCATTACAACTATGGCATGATGTACCGTACCTATAGCCCAATGTTCAGCTACGCACCAATTCTCACTAGTTGTCGTGAGAACTTTTTGATAACTCATCATACGTGATGTGAGCCCCTAAATTTGAATGATCCATATGATGCAGCACCCCATGAAACCCCAAGCTCAAAATTTTACCTTGATCTAAAATTTTGATGGGCGATAGCAAAAGAAAACAGTTTCCTCCCATTATTTGCATCTCTCTTTGCTATGGCCCACCAGAGGGGCGTGTGTGTGTGTGTGTAGCTGTGTGTAGCTGTGTGTGTGCGCGCCCGCGCACGAAAATGGTACTATGAGGTCGATCTCATGGGAAGTTCCCATGAGGTCCATCTGTGTGGGCTCCACCATGATGTGTTTTGAACATCAACACCGTGCATTTGATGGGTCCCCTTTAGTTTATGGGATATCCCAAAAATCAGCAGTATACGGAACTCAAGTGGGCCATACCATCTAAAACAATCTAAACAATCTAAAGACACGCCCAAAGCATATAAAAGAACTAGGTGGGCCCCACCTAAGTTTTAGATCTGGCTGAAACTTGCTTTGATCCCTCATCCAAGTAGGACACACACAATGGATGGACTGGATTTGTGAACCACATCTAAGTGGGCCCAATAACTAATTATGAATGTTTTAATGGGAGGGTAACCCCTCTCAAGTATTGTATGTGGTGTGGCCCACCAAAGTCATGGATTGACTTGATTTTTAAGCCTATGTCCCACCATGGAATGGTGCATTTGACTGATGGGGTAGATGTTCGACACACATCACAACAGGGCCCACAGAGCTCAACCTCATAATACCATTTCCCATATATATCACCCCTCCTTTTTACTAAATAAATCCTTTGCTTTTTCATGTATAGCCATCAAACACTGTGTGATTAACTTCTTTTAAAGTTAACTATTAAAAAAGAAAAATAATTGGCCATAAGAATTAATGTTTTTATCCTTAATTTTACATAAATGAAAAGATTTTCTATTTAAATCACTTGTGTGTAAACCCCAACATGACCATATGATCTGTACCATTCAATATTGGAACAACCATGGCATTCAATTAGAATGTCGATAACCTTTTCGTACTCGCAAAATAAAAAATTTCTAGTCTCTCCATAGTAAACTTCAGCAAAAGTTAAGCATATTTGTTATTTTGGGAATTGAACAATAGACCTTTCACTCTAATACCAAGTCAAACAACCACTCGCTTTAAAAGCTGAAACCATTAAAGGATGGTGTATTAATGTATATCAAGGGACTTAACACTCTAACAATTATAAGAGAAAGAAGGAGATCCTAGAGATATAATCTGACAAAGGAATCAAAATAGGCTGGCTCGGGCATATTGCTCGAGTTATGTATGGCTCAGATGAGTTGGTTCGAGTCACCCCGAAAACTCCAAGTATCATATGAATCAATGTTTATTGAGTCGAAGTCAACCCAGACTAGTCTTAAAATCATGGCAAATAGGCAAAAGTTTTACAATTAGTCATCCACACAAGCATCAACATCTCTTTTTTAATTGGTTGCCCACCTGTAGTGGTGGTGGAGACATGAGGTCTCCTAGTGAGAAGTCTATCTCTCTTTCTCATTGTCTCCATCTCTCTCTACCTGTTTCACGTGTGTGTGAACATACAGTCCGGTGAAGCCCGAGTCTTTCTAGGTTTTGCCACCAACTCTCTCTTGTGGTAGTCTATACAAGGAAGGACACAGTTTGAGAGGTATTCCATTGAAATTCTATTAATTCATCTTCTGGGGTGTTTATTGTACAAGTGTGATAGAGGTAAGCCTTGTATTTATGTTTCTTTTATTTCTAGTGAAGAAGAAAATTTTGTATTACTGCCTTGCAAAGTAAGCATATTGCTAAACCATATAAATCATTATGTCTCTTGTCTCTTGTTCTGATTTATCTTTTTTGAGATTTTATTTGACCCTTTTCTTTTGTATTTTAGCCTTACTTACATTAATTAGGTGCAGGTGTTTTTCCGCAACAATACCATCATCATATAGATATTGATTTTGCATGGTGACTTACCAAGAGGTATGAAATCAATGAAATGGTCCTTACTGACAAACATATGCATGAATATTGTAATAGATAGCCAATACATTATGCACTTTGGTGGCTTGATCTTTTTCCTCAAAAGGATGAATGAATATCAAATCCAGGCCGTTTGGTTTACAGCTAACCTTTTTCTATTAAATTATAGCAAAAAGTTGAACCAATCAAATTATCCTAACTGTTTGATTAATTGAATGTGGGTTCTTAATAAAGACTGACAACAAATCGATTAAACCAAGGTTTAGGGGCAAATCTAAAATGTGTGAGATTTTATGTTCTCTTATCCAATACATGAACTATGTAGTGGACAATCCAAATCGTTGAAACCATCATCTCAAATATCTCTACTTAATATAAAGTGAGTAGCGGGTAACAATTTCTCAACTATAAATAATGTACGAAGTCAGGAACAATTTTACTGCTACAAATTTTGAATAAGGCATCATAAAGCTTCAGGTTTGCCCACCAAAAGCTTTTGATGCATGTACTTCTCCTTACAAGGTTTTCCTAACTATATATGTAACGCCTCGGATTTCGGAGGCCAACTAAATACTCGACTCCCAATATCTCAGGTGTCACTTATGCTTTGCGGAAGTGGGATTCTATAGATTGTTTTACCTGACATTTGAACAATTCATGGAATTAAAATACGTTATGCGATGTACTCTAGAATAAACGTAAATTTTAACGCAAGTAAATCAACTACTAAGTAAAATACGTTTATCCAAAGTACGAGACTACAACTTAGTAAAATATACAGTTTCAAAAATACAAAATGTATCAACTTATTGATGTCCTGAAAGTGTTCTACATCAGCCCACCAAGCAACTAAAAGTACGAGGACTCCTTCGAGTCTGTGGACGCCTCATCAAGTGCATCGGACTATGTGGTCCTACATCTACAAAAGTGTCTGGTTGGTGTTTTAAAACACCATCCCAACATAGGAGTGAGTGTGTTGGACTATGTGGTACCTGCTTGATTATTTCATTTATCGTCCAAACGGGATGCATATGAACCAAATCATAGATCACAACACACAAATCACCGTTGAATCGGGTGACTTGTTGCAATTCAATATCAACTAAATCGTTTTGCACCACCAAACGATAAAATTTCTCTACGTAATCCCGCACCGCTCGACTACCTTGCAGACAATTTTGGTATTATTGGAAGAATACCTTATCATAATCGCTGGGAAGGAATCGTACACGCGTCGGTTATTTCATTCATTGTCACATGCGAATTGATGCCTTCGTATGTCTCATCCGTGCAAGTTAAAATTGTTCCCATCAATCCAAAGCTCTACCATTTAACTTGTAAGCTACAAATTTAACTTTTTTCTCTTTTGGGATGTCCATACAATTGAAGAAACACTTGATTTCAAGCAGCTAATCAAGGAAGTCCTTAATGTGGAGTTGGCTATTAAAGCTAGAGACATCGACTTTCGTCTTGAATTCTCTATTCGTCCAATCTACCCGATCGTCGCCTCATCCAGAGGTTGGAGGATCATGTCATTTATCTCCTCGTTGATGGATCTCACATTCTTCAATATGATTCTATGATTCACCGCCAACATTACACCACGATCATCACGATTGTGAATTTCAGCGCTTACCGGAGGCCGATCATTGCCACGAACACGGAGTTACCCTAAGGACTCCGTTGTGTGATCGAGAGTAGCCTACAGCCCTTGCATGACTTGTTAATTCTCTTGTTGCGCTGCCTCGAAAGCCATCATTGTTAAAGGATAATTCCTTGGAGCATTGTCCATGGAATTGTTGCCTAATCCATCGTTAGAAGCTATCGATCTAAGGAAAAGCCTTGCTCTGATACCAAATTGATACAGTGAAGGGCATGATAGGGACAATCATTGTCTTACTCAAACGATATATATCTTGAATCCACAAGGCTCTCTTGAATCCACAAGAGAAGTTTCTCGAATCCACGAGAGAAATAAGAAAATTTTTAGGAAATTATATTAAAAAACTATCTAAATAAACGATTTTGCATGCGTAAATACTCTTAAACAAACCCTAAGACGTAATTAGAAAAAAAAAAAAAAAAAAAAAAAAAAACAAAAAATGGAAAAAAAATATTTAAATTTTCACATTTCGTTGATCGGTTGGTCGGTTGGTCAGTCGGTCAATCAATTGATCGGTTAGTCGGTCGATCGATTGATTGGTCAGTCAATTGATCGATCAGTCAATCAGTTGATCAATCGATTGCTCAATCGGAATGGCACAAAACATCCAGAGAATAAAACCCATAAAATTGAATCTGTTCTGATCGATTGACCCAATCGATCGATCGAATCGAGTAAAAACTGTCCAGCAAGCTTTTCATTTGAATTCGAATTTTGATCGATCGATTGATTGACTCGATTAGTCTACTCGATCGTCCTCGATCGATCGAAATATGTTGAAATTTTGTTGATTTTTCTTTTTTGGACTTCTTCTGATTCCATTTGTGATAGGCACATGCTTGTTCGACGTCCTACATTACTTACCAGAGTAGTTAATTTCCAACCACATAAGGAAAGATAACACTTTTGGGGTTGTGCCTTGAAAAATCAATATTATTAGACCTTGATTGATGACATGATGCACTCTATTATTTTCTTAATAAATTCTTAGGGAACATGTCATTTTTTGTGGGTTTGAGAGACTCATCTAATGCTCTTAAGCAATTGAGATTGGACGCAATGGTTGGCTAACCAGGTAGAGTTTTGATCCATAGATCTCATTTCTCTAGCCATGACTATGAAGATTCTAGGGCATTTCTATGACATGTATTAATGTGAATTGATGGTCGTCTCATGTGAAGGGACATGTATTAATGTGGATTGATGGTCATCTCATGTGAGGCGACTAACATAGTATCAATATTGACAGTATCTACCATTAGGTCCAACTTATGTATGTTATCTGCTTTTCTACCTCGCTTGAGTGTGTGAATGAGTCATCGATGGTTCCTTGTACAAAGCTTTGGTAAATTACATTAGTAGGATTGATTGCAAGTATCAAAATTGGAAGACTCATCCAGCTCAGACTTGAATAGGCTTGTGGGTGCACCAGCTCCCTCTAAATCCCTTGACAGATCAGATCAATTGATTGGAAGTGAACCGGGCGACTAAGAGCACTATAACATGCAATACTTTGTGAGGGCTGGAGTCCAAAATGGTGGACCTGAACCCGACCTGAATTCTAAATGGGTTCCACAAAAGTTAACCTGGGACCCCCCAAAATTTGGGTCATGTCCGCCGGATGATTGTGGTCTCTTGACCACCCTATAATGTGAACGAAAATTTTCACAAGGAGAGCTAGGTGTTTATGGATCTTTACTTCCAATTATATCAAATTGGCCCTAGCCCATGAGCTGACCTGAGGACAGGCCCACCACTGCCCGTAAGGTTAGGGGTGTACATTGAATCGAATCAAGTCAAGTTGGCCTCAGCTCAGCTCGGATTGGCCACTAGCTGACCTCAGCTCGAACTCGGCTCAGCTCGGTCCTTGAGCCTGACTGGCCAGCTCAGCTCGGTTTAGTCAGCAGCTCGGGCTGAGTTTGAGCCAAGATCAAGCTGAGTTTCTCATTGAGGCATTTTCACAAACACCTGGACTGCACCTTCAAAATCTCACTGTATTTGAGATAGCAGCAATGGTTTTACAGGTATTTTATCAAACACCTTCTAAGCAACATAAAAATAAGAAAAAAAAGGGTGTTGGTTTCATATACGGACCTTGCCACCAGCCACACTTCTTTGAGTCATTTCATCAAACATTTGGTGAGCAACATCGATATCAAAGTAACCGAGTTACCGAACTAGTTCGATCTGAGTTCGATTCGAGCTGGGTTAGCTCAAACTCATTTTCAAGCTAAAAACATCAGCTCAACTCAGCTTCGGACTGAGTCGAATTGAGCTTTTTCCAGTCGAGTCGAGCGAGCTAACCGAGCTAGCTCGGTTCGTGTACACCCCTACGATAAGGTAAGGATTACGGCTCAAGCGGGCCATGCCCACTATCCTAAACGACCCGCACCGGGTGGGCCTACTTTTGGACCTTTCATAAATGCAAGAGCCTTGCCCATTAACCATTATCCAACCCACAACCTTGAGGTTCAACCCAAACCCAAAGGTTAGAGTTTTAAGTCAAGGATGGATCAGCCCAATCCCAACCGTTTACTAAATGGGCCAAAAGTTCTAACCCAAACCCGACCGACTACCCATTATCCTATGTCCCAATCCAACACATCAACACAACCTAACTCAATAAGCTGTAATCAGCACAGATTCAACCAATCCATCGCGACTTAACTCAGTTTTTAAAATGGAATATGGGCTAAACATACAACCAACTCAGCTGAATTACTGGATACATACATAGATAAATGCATCATAAATGTATTCGTCTGTAGCCTTTGAGTCAGGTCATCTGGCCCAGTCCATTGATAATCTAATATGGGCCGTTGGGTCGGGTCGGGCTGGGTACAGTTTAATCCGGGCATACACCATTTTACTTGCATGGGCCACATTTTCTAACCCAACCCCAATCTGCACCCATTTAGAAGTGGGTCAGGCCATTTGACTCAAGTGTCAACCTGGCCCATTCCCACCCCTACTATATGAAACATATAGTTGTATTGGCTGTGGGATTATGGACCATCCAACTTTGGGCCCCACCATGAATGGTCCACTGGCCCATGGTGCAAGAACAACTGTAATTGAACAATGATAGCATCTGTTTAATAGACCTTTGAACCACAGCAGGGCCTTTCGTAAATCCATGGAACAGGGAACACAACAGAAGATATGCATGCACTATAACTGTAACTGCATTTCCTGTGTGCATCTTTCGTACAATGGGTCATACATAGTTGGTGTAGAGCGGGTCGCAGACACTTTCATGTCCAAGATGTACTAGAGAAGACCTGATCGGAGGAGAAGTAATCAGGATCGTTAGAACCCTAAAACAGATATATCTTGCAAACCGGAATGAGTTATTTGACATACCATATATGATTTTGGGGTAAGAGAAGCTACTTTAGCCACCCAACTTGCTAAGCCAGGTTGCCGATGCCGAATTTGCAAGATTCCATCACATTGACAGTCGAATGTCCATTTTAATTTTGTTTTTACTATTTATGGTAAGTTTTAGTTGGATCATAACTCTTTATCCTCTGAGCTTCAGGAGTCATGCCCAACGTAAAAAGGGCTTAGAAAAATTACAAGAATAACGTGATTAGGCTAAATTGGACACTTACTGTTTTTGGCTGAAAACCATGAAATCCCGTAGAAATCATGACCTAGGTCTAAGATTACTATTTAAAGAGTTGTAATTTCATTTTCATCATCAATCAATCTATTTTCGAATTTATTAGAATTTATTTCTATTCTTTTCTATTTTTCTAATGGATTCAAGGAATATTAGAATTTATTTCTATTCTTTTCTATTTTTCTGATGGATTCAAGGAATATCGGTGAGGAGTCCAGAAAAGCCATGTCGATTCGAAGAAGTTATCCTTGAGGAAGACGATGATCGACCTTATCACGTTCATCCCTGCATCAAGTGTAGCCCACCCCATCCAAAGATCCTAGCTGACCCATCTACAAAAAATCTCGAAAAGTTAAGAGTGCATTTGGATGTGCAAGTAAATTGAATTATGAATAACCAGTTTAATTAAGGTTGCGTTTGGATGCCCAACTAGCCTTCAAATTGAAATTGCATTCTGTTTCATTTGGGTCCAAATTGAAATCTACATAATCATCATTCGGAGCCGCCGAGACAATCGATGCGAATGCTAAGGAACACATTTGCAATTTGGGTTATTCCCACTATATAAGACCACTATCACAATCCAATTCGACGGTTCAATCAAACACTTACTGACGGACGGAGAAAAATCAACATTCATTAGCATTATAATCACCAGATATTTTCCACCTTACAACAAGCAGAAACTATGATAAGCTAACACTGAAAACATTGAAATTAGCCAAAAAAAAAAAAAATCACATCCATAGCTCAATGTTCCCTCACATCTCTCCCGGTGAAAAATGCCGTTACCACGGCCCACCATACACATGGCAAACGTGTGCAGTGATGAGATTCGTTGATCTGGTAGGCCACCAAATGGGTGGGCTATCTGAGACAGTAGTGATTGGATAGCTCTGATAATCTGGTTGTTGTTGTTTTTTTGCTCACTTATTGAGTCAATCATGTCCTTTCCTGCCAGGCCGCTGATCGAGCGGTTACCACAGTTTGGTCACTTGGGTTTTTGGGACATGATCCCTCTGCATGGTGGCCCACAAAATCAACGGTACTGATCATGATACACAAGTACGACATAGTGGTGTGTGGACATGTTACTGTACAGAAAATGATATGGCAACAACATTTATGAGAAGAAGGAAGAAAGAAACCTCTCAAAGTCTCAATGTAAGATCTGGGGTCGACAAATCCTCCTCTGCGGGTGGTGCAACGGCTACAAAATTCAAATTTGAATTCCCCACGAGTTCAAAACTAGGACCCACGTCGGCTATCTGCCTAAAACTGCCCGGCCAAAACAAGCCCATGTCCTCATCTTCGGCGAAAACCGGCAGCCCAAGAAACCCATGTTCGAACCTTGCACCGCCTCTCATGTTGAACCTCTCCAATGTGCTATTGTGCACCATGGAGTGAGCTTTTATGCCTAGAGATCGGCAAACGGAACCATGCAGGGGGAGTGATGCCAGGTCAGCGTACTTCTCTGAGAACATGTCAAGCCTCATGGCCCGCTTCGCCAGTGTCCGTTCCCTCTTATGCGCATTCTGGTGGCCCCCCAAAGCCTGAGAGCTGAAGAATTTGCGCTGGCAGTAGTTGCATGAGAACACTCTTGGGACAGCCGTGGAAGGGCGAGCGTCGCTGCTGCTCTCGCTCGTGCTCGATAATGAGAATCCCGCTGATTCCTTGTGGCCCGCTTCATTGTATGGGCCATTGCAGCTGAGCGTCAAGTCGAGAGAGACTGTCTCATCGGTAGGACGAAGACCAGTGAGATTTGTAGGGGAGGTGATGGTGGGGCCCACCGGGGGATCTAGGGAAGTTTCTTGGGTAGAGATGTTGGAAGCGACTTGACTACTGATTTCAGATTCATCTTCGGATGCCACACCTGCATCCAAATTAGAGTTGGATGGTTTCATGTTTGGGTGGGGGAAAATTAAGAGATATCCTGAGTGCCGGAATAAGGAAAAGAGCTGGTCCAGACAGCCGACTGCCGAGAACGGTCCTGCTCCTTACCTGCAGATAAGAGAACCACAACAAAACAGAAATTGGGTGAGTTGGAAGTTCTGTAAAATGAAAAGACACCGCACAATAGATTAACACCAGATAAACAGTAATGACAAAGAGTAGTTGGATTGGTCTCCATGGACCATTTGAGTGGAATCTGATGCCATTCTGCCTAATGTGCCTTCCCACTTCAAGAAAATTATGGACAGAAACAATCCAACAAAACAGTCTTTCTTCATTGTATATACTGATGACATTATTATCTCTGATGTGGATATCCGCCCGCTTTCAAAAATGTCGAATTCTTGTAAGAATTCAGGAAAATGACATATGCACACAATTAGTAAATACACCCCATTATCCTACTTTTTGGTATTAGAATATTACTAATAGTATTCTAATACCAAAGGAGAAAAAAATGGGTGCTACTAATCAAAAGAGGTCAGCTATACATCCGTTCTAAAAATCAATTGAATAAAAAGATCAGACTTAGTTCATGAAGAAGTTGAGATTTTAGTCCAAAGATTGAAAATGGGGAAATCTTCAAAGGTTAATTGGAACAACGATCGATACAAGGGGTGTGGGACATGCACCGACGGGGAGAGATGAGGAAGCGAGGAACTTGGGAGAGAATATGTGGGCTTTTGTGGGTGAAATCTAAGCTGTCCTCCCTCTGTGGGAATTCCACACACACACACTCTCTCTCTCTCTCTCTCTCTCTCTCTCTCTCTCCCTCCCTCCCTCCCTCCCTCTCTCTCTATTTTTACAAGAATATTCCTACTACCATGGGAATCATTCAAACCGATCACAAAAGGTTGCGTTTGGATGAAAAAGTTAATTGAATTGCAAAATTCGGTCTAATCAAAAGGGAATGACAAAAGTTAATGATATTTCATAGGAATCCAAATTGCATTTCTGGTTCTTTTGGGTCCAATTTGAATTTACAATTTGGTCATTTCCACTATTAGACTAATGATTGCAATTCAATTCAATACTACATCCAAACACTACTAACAATGTGTGGGTGTGAACTACCTCAAACCAAGATGCAACTTACCACCTAACTCACCTGACATTTGGCCAGACTAAACAAAATCTGGTGGAAGGGAGAGGAAAAATCAATTCAGATGCTGATGGACAACCCTCTTCTTTACCAAAAGGAAAAAAGTCTACAGTGGAAACATCCCTAAAAAGAAAAACCAAATTCTTCTCTAAGCCAACACAAACCTCCACAAACAGTGTGGGACATCCAACCCATGCATTAGGCAGGCCCCACCATATAAATATCCAAGCTGAAAACCCGACCAGTCCCCTCATCAGATGAGTCATCTGTAAGTTGATTGTGGGCCACTTGCAACTCCTTTTAAACAGTCAACTTGAAAAAATCCTTGACATAGAAATATTTCTAAGATCATCGGTGTCATCAGGTTAATGGTTTGGATCACCAAAAACAGGGCCCAGCTTTGAAAATTCTTGATATAGAGATATTTATAAGATCCTCGGTTCCATCAGATCAACGGATTGGATCATCATGGGCCTTATACAAACTAAATACCTGAGGATGCTATACCTATGTTTGGTTTAAGGATTCACAACCAGCTCAGTAGCCAAGTTGGTAGTGTACCTACTCTCCCGAGCATGGCCCGAGATCGACTCTCCTTACATTGGCATTTGGATCCACAATACACTGGACATCCAAAAATGGCTCTTCACAAAAACCTTCAGATCATAGCAAAATCTTCAGCCACAATGGTTTCAATCAAACAGACGTGATTTGAATTCCTGATGCAAATGCAGCTGAAATATGGTCTGAAAATCATCCATACA
This sequence comes from Magnolia changhungtana, assembly GCA_030180095.1. Lineage (NCBI taxonomy): Eukaryota > Viridiplantae > Streptophyta > Magnoliopsida > Magnoliales > Magnoliaceae > Magnolia > Magnolia changhungtana. The sequence continues at coordinate 676,677 of JASAUF010000604.1, forward strand.
ATCATACATCAAAACTCCCAACGAAGAAGAAGAGGAAGTGAATTGCAGAGACTTTTTGTAAGGTCAAATTGCAGATGCATGCAAGATTTAGAATTCCAGACAGTTCATCAAGAGGGCCCCACCCCCGAAAACCGGATGCAGGGCCCTTAATAAGATGTGGACATTTTTCCCCTCAAATTGATCAGTTATGACCATCCAACAGACCTAGTTTCTTGGATAACGGCCCATACATGGTGGGGCTGCTAGATGAATGTTCGTGATCTCGCACGCGTTTGTGATCTGACCTCATGCGCAATTACTTATCCTCTATGTTTAATCTTCACAAAAGCGAAGAAACATCCACATACAGATTATCAGTTTCTTATAGCTAATCCATCAAACACCACTAGAAAAAGAGCGAAAACACGCTTTGAATGCACCTTGAAAGAACTAATCTTACCACAAACACAAGAACAGAGCAGCTTGTAACTGTCACAACATTCCAAACCACCCCTGTTACAGAAGCACACAAGAAGAAATACCCATAGAAAACAACATGTGATGCTTCATCCTTCAATCCCACCCGATATCGATCAAAATTTCAACCGTTCGCCTTCTGCTTCCCCCATTACTTTTCACATATTTCACCAGCATCTCAATCAGAAAGTCTAAACACCAAACACTACAAATCAAAACCCAATATGCCCAAAAGTCAAAAAAATCAAAATAAAAGTAAAAATAAAAACACCAAGGAAAAAATTCAAAACAAAAAACCCACAAACACCATTAATACCACAAGATGAAATAATCAAAAAAAAAAAAAAAAAAAAAAAAAAAAAAAAAAAAAAAAGAAAAGAAAAGAAAACCAACAAAAAAAATAATCATGCAAAACAATAAAATTATAATCAGTGAAGAAGGGTGAAAAACACAATAGAAAAGAAACCCACAAAAAATTCAAAATAAAAACAACCCAAACACCATTGATAATCAAGACAAAAAGGCATCCAAAACCAAAATCATAAAAAACCCAATACAGCCTCATATATGAGCAATCCAATCCATTCATCATTACCATCATCAAACAAGCAAAGCTCAAAGCATACATGCATGGAGAAGTAGAAAAAGAAAAGAGGGAAGTGAATGAAGCTTGCATTTTTCATACCACTTTTGAATTGGAGTCATTGCAATGGTGTTTGTGGGTTTGTCTGTAATCAGAAGAGAAAACTGAGAAATGGGTTTTGTGGGATGATGTTGTTTTTGGGTGAGAAAGCAAGTGAAGGGAGGTTGGTTGATAAAAGGAAGGAGAGAGAGAGGGAGTGATGTATAATTATGGGAAAGCAAAGGTAGGAGAAGATGGTGGGACGTCAGAAACGTCAGAAAAGGGTGTGGGCGAAAAACAACTGAGACAAAAAGAAAGGAAGAAAGAGAAGACGAGATAATACTGTTTTAAAGAGAGTGAGGTCAGTGGGTCATACGAGAGGGAAGGAATTACAGGATGCAGGTGTGGACCCATACCTTTTACTGAGCATACATGTCTTTCTTTTCCTGCTGACAAGTGGAGTCCACTGACCGGGTAATCCTGACCATTGGTCCGTTGACTACCAGTGTTGCTGGAGAAGTACCCGCAAATCTACTTAGATTTGAAGATAACATCGTGTTTTTTTTTTTTTGACCTTTTATCGGTTAGGGTACAAATCACACAAGATAACTTTGGGATTTTTTTCAAGGGTGAATCCAATACAAACGTTTCTCATAAATTGAGTGGGGCCCACCATGAAACATCTAAGCCATCCATCGTGTGTGCCCCTCGTATTCTTCATCTGGGTCTCTAAAATTCACTAGATCAGAAACGTATGTGAGCCACAACATATAAAATCATGCAACAAAACAATAAAATCATGTCTTGAGGCGTGGGGCCCACCGTGATGTTTTACTAACATCTAATCTGTTAATCATGTGCGACCCTATTCTTTTTATGAGTCCCTAAAACTGAGTAGATCCAAAAGGTTTGTAGGCCACAACACATAAAATCATGCCACAAAACAATAAAATCATGTCTTGAGGGATGGGGCCCACCAATGTTTTAATAACATCTAATCCGTCCATCGTGTATGTCCCTCGAATTCTTCTCTGAGGGTTCCTAAAATTCAGTAGATCTGAAGCGTGTTTGGGCCACAAATAAAATCATGCATAAACTATAAAATCATGTCCGGAGACTTGGGACCCACCATGATGTTTTAATAACATCTAATCCATCCATCATGTGTCCCCCTCGTATTCTTCTTCTGGATCTCTAAAACTCAGTAGATCTAGACATAAGTGGGCCACAACATATAAAATCATCCCTCAAAATAATAAAATATGCCTTAAAGCCAGGGACCTCCATGATGTTTTAATAACATCTAATCCGTCCATCATGTGTACCCCCATATTCTTCTTATGGATCTCTAAAACTCAGTAGATTCGAAGCGATCATAAGCCACAACATATAAAATCATAACTCAAGACAACAAATTTCTTTTTCTTTTGTTTTTGTGCCCATCAATCCTAGTCGGATGCAACTTTCCAAGGGATTAGATGGAATATACAGAACACATTGGCCCCACATACAATCTAAAAGGAGTTTAATGGTGGACATACCCATCACAACTATTCCAGTTGTGTGGCCCACCTGATTTTTAGATCACAGATGATTGTAGACCCACTGTAGAAGCCAAATTCATAAATCTGACTTGCAGAGATATACCGATTGAAGGTCCGATGGTTTTTTTTTTTTTTTAGATCACAGATGATTGTATGACTTGCAGCTTCTATCTTCATCTTTTAGTGTGGATGTCATTAAAACTTCACATGGGCCTCTCACGTCGATTCCTACTTTAAGCTTAAGGTGAGAATGTTCGTATTAGATCCGAGGCCTTCTTTTAAAGTCATACCGCATTTACTTTTCTTTTATTAGCCGTTCGTTTGTTGGTAACAAATATAAAGGTTGATATTGAGATATCAAGGAGATATTTAAGGAGTAGTGTATGCATCGTAGGATAAAATAGATCAATGGTTTGGATTATCTAGAAATGGGTCCCACTTCTCAAATTTTAAATAATTATGTACTTTAAATAGGTGCGGAGCACGTTATCATATAATTCCTCTGTGTAAGAAAGATCCTCTCTTATCTCGAGTTTTTTATGTCGAGGGTCAGGATTCAGCGTTTGTCGCAGCCCACTGGGGCCCACTTTATGACTACTACGATAATCGTAACCGTCCAGTTTGTGAAAATTATCTGAACGGATAGCTATCTGGAGATGAATTTCAAACACTGAAAGGAATTTTAATGGCTCACATTCAACATTAAAAATCAAATGTTAGGTTAGTAAATTAATAGTGGTTATAGAATTCTAATCCTATTTATATTAGTAGAAAGAATATGGACAGTCAAAATCATCGGATCATCCGAGAATGTTGGGTCCAGTGAGTGGTGACATACTCTGGTATTTGAGTCGCGATGGAGGCGAAACGAACTCCTTAGCTTTTACTTTAGAAGGATGAGGACAAGTGCATGCATGGCGCAGATTCACCCATCTTGCATGCCTTACATTACTCTCTCGCATGTCATGTACCATGCATGTACGTCACATAATTCAAGTGGATCCCTTTTTAGATGATACTCTGGTGGAGCATGGTGGATCATACTCATGTATGTATCCATCGCACGTACGCCAATCAGAACCTTCAAATCTATGACCCCACTGTGGATCTATATGTTTCAATCATGGGATCCCAACGGCTTGATCAATACCCATAAAGTGGATGGTCAGAATTGGACGCTGCAAATTCAATGGGAAGTTTGAAATGTCTATTTATTGGATGGTCGGTATGCCTGACATGCCATTTCTTTAGTGGGAACTACAGAAACTCAACGGTCCGGATTGATTATATCTGACACCGAATATTAGAAAACGGGCCGAGGCCAAACCGGTTCAGATCGCGATGAGTGAGGACCGGCTCACAATCGTGGCTCCAATGGTCCTTCAAGCTTTCCCGGTTTTTTATACGACCGGTCCAGTTGCTTGGTTGCAGTAAGAAACGGTTGAACCGGCCTAAGAGAATTGGGTACTGAGTAAACTTTGTGGGGCCCATTGTGATGTATGTGTATTATCCACGCCGTCCATCCGTTGTAAAAGTTCCTTTTAGGATACTAGACAAAAACTTAGGCATATGCAAAGCTTTAATGGACCACACCATTGGAAAAAGTGGGTCTAATGATGTCCACCGTTGAAACCTTCCTAAGCCTACAGTGATGTTCATTTGTCATCCAACCTGTTCATAAGGTCACACAGACATAGATGAAGGGAAACTACAAATATCAGCTCGATCCAAAACTTCCAGGCCCACAAGAATTTTTCAATGGTAGGTATTCAATTCACACCGTTTTCCCTGGTGTGTACTACTTGAGCTTTTGATATGCTTCAATTTTGGGTTCATAGCCTAAAATGGGATGGAAAAACGGATGGACGGCGTAGATAGGAAAAAAATCTACGGTGGGCCCCACAGTTTAGGCAGTACGCAATTCGCTTCCCGAACCGGCGGTCTGGTGCTCATGAACGATGTTGCAATACACGCGATGCCTGCATGAGTACGATCCGCCGCACTATTGTAGAGCAGCATCTAACTCATCCTTTTCGAAAGACCAAACTACCCAGCTTTTGTAAGAATCTCTGACGAAAGCTATTAAGGGTATTCTGGTCATTTAAAGCACGAATGGGGATGGGTTTTGGGGATGGATGGTCTGTGCGTTGCCAATTCCAATGCCTGAGATTTCCCAGTAAGGAGAAAAGAAGGGTAGTGAAGACACTCACCCAAGACGGTACGTCCCTGACCGTGGGGTCCATATTGATGTATATGTATTATATCCATGCCGTCCATCGCTTTTTCCATCTCATTTTACGTCATGAGAACAAAAAATGAAGCAGATATAAATCTCAGGTGGACCACACTACAGGGAACACAGGTGATTGAACGGTCCGTAATGTTTATTTTCTATCCAACCCGTTGATAAGATCCCACGGACCTGGATCATCCAACCTGTTGATAAAGTCATAGAGCCTGCATGAAGGGGGGAAAAAAAATCAAATATCAGCTTGATCCAAAACCTTCGTGGCTCATAAGAAGATTTTAATGGTCAATCGCCATTGTTTCCTATAATGTGGTCCACCTGAGATTTGGATCTACTTCATTTTTTATACAATTCCTTAAAATGATCTGGAAAAACGGATGGACGGCATGGATAAACTTTTCATACATCAAAGTGGAGCCCCATAGTCAGGACCGCACCGTGTTGGGTGAGGCCGGGGTCGCACCTAAGCCGTTCTCTAACTGAGCCGGAATTAGTGTCAGTGACACGTAAGTACAGAACACGTGCCGTAGATTGGGTCGTGATTCACTGATCGGCTTCTCATGTAACGGGCCGGAATACGTGTCAGTGGCACGTAAGTACAGAACACGTGTCATAGATCGTGTCGTGATTAAATGATCAGCCCTTCACGGGACTCTCATTGCCTGTCCCCCGGCCACTGAAAGTTCCCCTAGTCAGAAGTAATGTGGGGCCCACAGAGATGCCTGTGACAAATCCACTCTGTCCATCAGTTTCTAAAGGTCACAACAGGACAGAGATCTAAAACGAATGAAGATCCAAAAATCAAGTGGGCCACACCACACAAAAATGTGAGAACAGGAGCATCGACCGTTAAAACGTTTCTGGAGCCGACCATGATGTTTATATGCCATCCAAACCGTTCATAGATCCGTACCATTCATCATGTATGGATTACTATTAGAAATCCATATACAGAAAACCAGAGTGGTAGACTCATCAAGTGAGCCAAATATGTGCCATTTTTTTTTATCATATACGTTCTATCTTCCTGATTATCGAACCAATTTTTGTTTTTTTTAGGTCCATGGAATCCTTACATTGTACCCTATATGTTGAATGGTCCGGATCTTTGACTCGTGCTTTGTATTCGTAGATATCTGACACATATTCTGCCCCCTCACATAGGTGGCCGCTCAATGAATCACAACCCTGGAATGAGTCGGCCTCTGGCATATATCTCATATCCAAACCGTCAATTATGTGAGAATCAAGATAGATGTGGCGTAACCAAAATTTATCCACAGATATTATTTTAAATTTTAATAAATGTGGACGATCCAAATTTCGCAATAAATTTCCACAAATCCATATTTCATATTGTCTGATAGAACATATTTCGAGTATATGACCAATATATAGCAGTTTAAGATATCTGGTCGGTCAATATTGAAAATATACGATACATGGGCGTTAGGGATCTCATCTGTACTTAACCTACAGTACAGTCTAGCAAAACCTGTAGTGAAGAGAGAGAGAGAGAGAGAGAGAGAGAGAGAGAGAGAGAGCGAGCGACTTTCGGCGCATGCACGGTTTTGTTGCGGAGGAGTTATTGGAAACCTGGAAGAGTGTGACGGTCCATACGCGTGCACTTAGAAAAATGTACACACGTAATTCATGCAGCTAAATATAAACCGTTTAAATAGTAGGGCGCAGTATAAATAGGTTTTAAAAACTCAAAAATCAGATCGAATGGATGATCCTAGTCATTTTTCTGTTAAATTCTAACCGTTGAATAACCATCCGTTATACCAATCTGTCAGTTCAGCGTAATTATAGGATGACGGACACGACGCCGTAGGCAACGATCACTTATTATACGTTCAAGCTGTGTGTGGTCCACCGTGATGCGGAAGTACCATCCAACCCGTCCATTAGATTATACACGTAATGTTAGGCCTAGATCCAAAAAGCATCTTGATCCATAGCTCATGTGGGCCACACTAAATGGAACAATGGGGGACATTGGTGAGGGCAGCACCCACCATAGAAACTTCCAGATGGAATTTGGGACCAACCGTACTGATTATGTAAAATCCAACTCGTTAATCAGGTGGCCACAGCAAGATGATTGACACGTCAAAAATAAAGCCGTTCAAAACTCCTGTTTTGTATATTTTTAATCGTGACCGTACGTTGCTCCCTGTAGTTTTTATTTTTTTTTCAGAATGATACGGTTAAACGATGATGCTAACAACCTTTCACGGTTTGGATTCCACATATCCATCACGGTGGGCTCCACATAGCTCGAACACATACAGTAATTACCATACGTTCCGACGTATGCCATCATTCCACATTTAAATTCAGTTTAAATTCAGTTACATGCATTCGACCGACGTCTACAAAATTTCCGAGTGCACGCGTGTGTGGCCCACCAAAAAGATTTCGTGTTGTCTAAGTCTCAGATCAGGATGCTGGCCCACATGCAGATATGGTAAGATGATTGTAACCGTCCATGTTCGGGACACTACCCTTGAGATGATACGGTGAGAAACTTTCGGTCGTGCATGGATGATTTCGACTACTGGTTATGTATACATCAATGTTGACCGTTGAAAAGCGTACCATCTGAAAAGAAATTTTCAATGGGACACTATCATCTCTCCAGTGCGACTATTGTATCACGGGCCATTCCCACCCTCAGCCTATTTTGTCTCCGCGAAATTGACGACTGTAATTAATGCCACCTTTTACCCGGCGTAACTTTACTTTCTCAGGGTAAACCATTCTCTACCGACACATTACATTCTGTACGGACACTATTTGCATAAGAAAATACTCTTGCATTCAGAATGGCTATATACCTATGATTACGGTTATGATCATAGGTATATAAGGATATTTTTAAGGGTGTATATGGGTGGGTTCGGTCTGATTCTGGGGTGAAATCGGAATCTAACCGTTCTCAACGGTTGTAGGATATTTGGAACCAGAAACGGACCTTTAGCACCCTAGAACCGAACCAGAACTGGAGGTTTGGTTCCAGATTGGTTCCACGATTCTAGACTTATTATAATCTAGCCTAATTGTATGTTTTATTTTATAATCTTGTCCATGTTCATTCGTGTTGTGATTCATTTAATGAATGGTTTAGATACTGTATAAGGTGTGCTAAAATACATTTATGGAAATAATCAAATGGTGCATTGTAAACCATAAATCATGAATCAAATATGGAAACAATCAAAGGGTTCTTGGTTCGGTTCTAAGTTCGGTTCCAGGTTCGGTTCCATGGTTTGGTTCCGCGGTTCGATTCTACGGATCGGTTTACGGTTCGGTTTAGTTCTACCTACCTCCAAACCGAGAACCAAACAGATGTAATCAGTTCTTTGATTTTTGGAACCAGAACTGGAACCTATGCACTCTAGAACCAGACTAAATCGGACCGTTTGGTCGATTCCAGTCCAGTTCCATGGTTCTACCGGTTCGATGTGCACCCCTAAATATTTTTGTATACAAATAGTGTGTCCGTGTGGAATGGTTCACTTTGGGAAAGTAAAGTTTGAGAGCGCCTTGAAAAGCCGCTGGTAGAAGGTGGCGTCTGCTAATTTTTTCCCTTTTTTTAATCATTTCCCATGTTTTATATATGTAATGTTATGACTCCAAAGTCTGTACGTTTTCCGTTTGAAGAAGTGGGGCCTATGTTTATGTGATCTGAACGGTTGATAACATCGGCCACCTTTGGATGGCCATAACACAAAAAAGTATCCAACACAGGAAGATCCTATCCGTCCAATAGGTGGGCAATAAATCGATGGTTAACAAAGAAAACACAACGGTTCATATTCAACCAAAAAGGATAGAAAATTCTAAAGCTAGGATCTCCCGATTCAGAGAATTTTTGAACCATGGCATTTCCACAGCAGGTCCCATCGTATCAACAGTTTGGATCACTGAATCAGGGACACCACCGGGAAAAACGAATAATCGTTATTACCGCACAAATTCTCCACGCGAGCACTGTATACTATCTCCTTTTAGATGCTGTAGCCCTTCATTATAAAGTAGAGAGAGATGCATATGATACCTCTCATGCATGCGCATTCTCACTTTTGAGAGGTTTCACCGAATACATCCCGACGTATTGCAGTAAGATAGGTCGGCACTCTAGATGTTGGATTTAAGTTTTGTATTTCAATGATCCAAACCGTTTATTTTATAGGTCTCTCTTTAGATGGATGATTTCCCAAAACAAAAGTATAAGATTTAATATTTTTACCCCATGATTATATAAAGGATATACTGACCGTTCATGTTTAAAGCAAAAGAGTTAAATTATCAAAGAGTTGAAACGATCCAATTGAGAGCCTTTGTATCATGACCTTCCATCATTTAAGGTGAGGCTCGTCATATAAACGGTTTGGATCGTTGGAAGATGAACCCGATTAAAAGGTCATGGCTAAAGTTCTCATGTGGTTTATTGTAGTACATGGGTATGGGTTGCATTGGATCAAACCTCCACTTTTGATGTATACAGTACACAACCCTTTTCCTACTTATATACACCGAAAGTAGAATTTTGATGGATACAATGCACACCACTTTTCAACATAAATACACCAAAAGCAGAAAAATGAGTCAGCCCATTGACGCCACATATGGGAGTGGATTGGTTACCACCCACGCCAGGACGTGGCTACAAATGGACGGTCCTGTAAGGGGCTCTGTGGGGCCCACCATGATGTATATTTATTATCCATACCGTCCATCTATTTTGAAAGATCATTTTAGTATGTTATAACAAGAGGAGGCAGATTGAAAGGTCAAACGGACCACACCACAGGAAGCAGTGGGGTTACCATTGAAAACTTCCTAAGGCCCACCGTAATGTATATTTTCCAATGTGACCTGGATGAAGGGAAAACGTAAATATCAGTTTGATCCAAAACTTCTGTGGACCCAAGAAGTTGCTAGCGGTAGGCGTTCAATTCCAACTGCTTCATGTGGTGTGGTCCACTTGAGCCTTCAATCTACCTTATTTTTGGAGCCATGCCATAAAATAATATGATATATCGAATGTACAAAGTGGATAAAAATTATACATCACGGTCGACCCACAGAGTCCCAGATAAGACCGTCCGTCTCTAGGTGCGAGTAGTACCCAATCCGCGTCCTCCACATATGGGACGTGGTTCGGCTAGTGACCCAACACCAGCCAGCTAGCTGGTGTCAAAGCTTTGTGGGCCACACCATGATGTATGTATTTTATCTACGCCATCTATCCATTTTGCCACCTTATTTTAGGGATGAGCCCAAAAACTAAGTAGATTGAAGTTTTTGGTGGACTACATAAAAACAGTGGGGATTGAATGCTTACCGTTGAAAACTTTTTAACGGACTACAGAAGTTTTGGATAACGCTTATATGTGTGTTTTTCCTTCATCCAAGTCTATATGGCCTTATCAACAGGTTGGATGGTAAATAAACACTACCGTGGGCCTTAGGAAGTTCTCAACCGTTTAAGTTTAATCAATATTGTGCCTTGTGGGATGTGATCTACCTTAAATTTAGATTTGCCTCATATTTAGGCTTATGCCCCAAAATGAGCTGGAGAGATGATGAACCACGTGGATACAGTACATACATTATGGCAGGCCCAGAGAGCTTTGACACCAGGTTGCTGGCTGGCATTGAGGTCACTGGCCAAACCATCCCTCACCGGCGGGCTCTGGCCCCACCATCATGTATGTTTTTTTTATCTACGTTTATCCATTTAAAAATAAAAAAAATAAAAAATTCAGGTGATGAGCTCAAAAATAAAGCAAATTGAATCCTCAAGTGACCTACAATACAAAAAACAATGGGATTCAATGCATACAGCTGAAAACATCACGAGGACCACAAAAGTATTGGAAGAAACTCATATTTATGATATTTATTGTGCATGGGGTAAAAGTGTTCTGATAAGAGGTATGAGGTTAGCTCGAACAAACATCTGTACACATCGCGTGGTCGGCTAGTGTCAGTCATGATCAATGAGCTCGTCAATGGCCAGAAAGCAGTGATCTACTATATGGGATATGTCCCTCCAACAACTTTACTCGCCAGGAAATGAAGTGTCTCTACCTTTTTTGGAAGAGGATGAGCACCGAGCTCTCTCATGGCCGTTTCCGAAGTCATACCCCGTATGATAAGATGAAGAGGATGGTCATCCGAGGTGTCGCTTGTTTCACTAAAGAAAGGAGATCGGTCTCGGTACTCGGACGTGGGCAGGTCGGTAATCCGATCAGAATGTTCAACCATAGTCAACCAAAAGGCCTAGCTCAGGGAGCTCCTCCTCAGGATGACCGTGAAGATCAACTTGGTTAGTTGGCCTAGACCTCCTCGATATGTTTTCAGAACTCGACCACGCCCCACCAGAGGGTCCAGGTTGAAAAACTCCTCAGGATGGTTGTATGGGTCAGCTTGGGTGCTTGGCCCCGATCTGTCCTCCACCGCTTGATTTCAGATCTCGACTAACTTGATCTTATCTCCACTGAAGATCTTATGAAATGGTTGAGAAACGTACGTTGAATGCACGCCCGTGATTAAGGGGCATTTCTATTCACGTAATCAACTATGTGATGCTATAAATAAGAACCCCTCTAATGGTGAAAGGTACGCACATTCAACCTCATGAACCAGTAAACCCTCTCTTCTACTAGACCCAGCTTGCTTGATTCTGACTTAGGCATCGGAGGGTCCCCTGCTATAGCCAGCGTCTCATTTGCCTTCTTCGTGTGCAGATACTCGAAGGTCCAACGAGGGTTAACCGAAAATCTGCATCAACAGTTTGGCGCCATCTGTGGGAACAACGTCAAAGTTGCTCCCATCTTACCAGAATGTCTACAATGTCGAAAGGAATGAAGAAAGCTATGGCCACTATTACTGCTGCCGATATCCCAGCTCCACCGGAATCATCTGCGGAGCAAGGCGGACAATCCTCTCAATAGCGAGATGACTCCCCCCCAATGGCACTTATGCCCAGATCTCATAACACGGGAGGTCGGCTTGTTTCTCTAGAAAATCAAATCGAGATTCTCAACAACAACATGAATCGGCTTATGCAAATCTTAGAGAGGTATAACCCTCCCCCCCCCCCCCCGCGGCACGAGGCAAAAGGCGGTGCCGCCCGTGCGATCTGACCTCCATACAACCCTCCAATTCTGCAAGAGGTCAGACTGCACTCAAGATAGCCCAGCCAAATGCCTACCCAAACTGCAAGAAGGGTTGCTCTTCCCGCTTCAGACCTACACCATGCGCTAAAGAATCGAAGGCGTGGAAAAACGCTCGAAGCACTAAGGGAAAACGAAGTCCCCTAAGAAGCAAAACTCAACAAGCTATGAGGTCAGATTGGCGACATGTGCCAAGCCTATCGTGCACAAGTCCCGACCTTGATAGAAGCATTAATGGAGGAAACTAAACTACCGTTCATCAACGACATCATGCAAGCCCAGCTCCCTCCCAAGTTTAAGATGCCACAGATTACCCCCTACTCCGGGTCCAATAACCTGGCTGAATATCTAGAATCTTTCAGGGCATGGATGGAGCTTCATGATGCCTCAACCTTAGTGATGTGCCGAGCATTCTCCTTAACTCTATCGGGAGCAGCTCGAAAAAGGTTTCGGAAATTAAAATTGACATCAGCTCGTTCGCACAGCATAACAAAGCCTTCATTACCAACTTCATCGGAGGAAAAGAAAGGCAAAAGCCAGCGACTCACCTCCTTATAATCACTCAGAAAGAGGACAAGCTGTTGAAGAATTACATCAAACGCTTCAAGTTGGAAGTGACACAAGTGGAGGGCTATTCAGATCAGATCGCCCTAACCGCTATGATGTCCATCCTGAAGGAGGGGAGATTCTCTTCTCGCTCAGTAAGAATCCCCCGACGACATTGGCCAATCTCCTCAATCGAGCTCAGAAGTACACCAATGCCGAGGAGCATTTTAGGTCATGAAAAGCTACCTGAAGTGCAGGGGGCTTGGCTAGGGAAAAACGACCTAAGGAGGGATAAGCATCGACTCACAGTAACAACTGCAAAAGGGACGACGATCCGACCAAAGGTGAACGTCCAAGTAGATGACCTAAAAGCAAATTCTGCTCCTACACTTCTCTCAACGCTACCCCCAAGCAAGTCCTCATGCAAGTTCAGGACAAAAGACTCTTGAAGTGGCCAAACCGAATGAGGACTAACGCCTACAAGTGGGATAAACAGAAGTACTGCCACTTCCAACACGACCACAACCACTCTACCAATGATTGCTTCAACCTCAAGGAGGAAATTAAAGCCCTCATTCGTAATGGACACTTGCAGGAATATGTCAGGAGCGAAGAATGGTCAGATCGGAGGAATGAATAGCCTGGTGGTGGAAACAATAACAAAGCTATAGGTGAGATCTGCACCATCTTTGGTTGGCCTGCAGGAGGAGGATACTCAAACCGAGCGCGTGAAGCTCATTCTTAGAGCATCAGTCACAGCAGCTCGGAACACCACATCCACCTCACCTGTATACCACCAAAAGAGAAGAAAATGCACCCTTGCGAATTGACCTTCACTGAGGACGCTCGCGAAATCTCTCACCCTCACGATGATGCTCTAGTTGTGGTCATGACCATAGCTAACCGAAAAGTACACCGCATTCTTGTGGATACTGACAGCTCCACCGACATCCTCTTTGCCAATGCCCTCGACAAAATGGGAATTGAGAGGTCTCAACTTCGACATGTCAATACCCCACTGCTCGAATTTGCAAGAGACATGGTCATCTCCAAGGGATCTATATAGCTTTCGATCAACGTGTAAGATGGACAAAACCAAACTACTAAGATGATCGACTTTTTGGTTGTAAATTGTCTCTCCGTCTATAATGTGATCCTCAGACGACCATTCCTCAACACCATGAGAGCGACAATTTCAACCAACCATCTCACGATGAAGTTTCGAATCGAGCACGGCGTCGGGCATATCCGAGGAGACCAGCGCGAAGCTCGCCACTGTTATTCCATGGCCTTGAGAGCAAAGACCCAGTACCGTGCGATGACCATCGCTTCCCTCGATCCCTATGAAGAGTCGCTCGAGAGAGGGTCTCTGTTGGAAGACCTTGTTGTCATCCCCCTCAACGAGTCCAATTCGACCCGCACTGTACAGGTCAGCTCATCACTGGCTCCAAATCTGTGGGACAAGATCATGGACCTCCTCCGACACCATGCTGACATTTTCACCTGGTCCCACCAAGACCTGCCTGACATCAGCCCGAAAGTAATGTCCACAAGTTAAACATTAATCCTGACCACCGACTAGTGAGGCAGAAGCGGCGAGCGTTCGAACCAGAACGATATACCGTCATTGGAGAGGAGGTCAGCAAGCTCATAGAAACTGGATTCATCGAGGAGATTTATTATCCCGACTAGATAACCAACGTCGTCTTTGTGAAAAAGTCCAATGAGAAATAGTGGGTCTGCGTCGACTACACAGACTTGAACAAGGCATGTCCCAAGGATAGTTTTCCTCTCCCGAGAATTGACCAGCTGGTCGACAGCACTGCAGGGCACAAGCTCTTGAGTTTCATGGATGCATACTCAGGTTACAATCAGATCGCCATACACCCACACGACAAGCAGAAGATCACCTTCGTCACCGACAAGGGACTCTACTGCTACAGAGTGATGCCCTTCGGGCTGAAGAACATTGGAGCTACATACCAGCGACTAGTCAACAAAATATTTGCTTGACAGATCGGGCATTCCATGGAAGTTTACATTGATGACATGCTCGTCAAGAGCATCAAAGCTACAGGTCATACCGCCGACCTTGAGGATATGTTCGCAATCCTGCGAGAATATCATATGAAGTTGAACCCGAGCAAGTGTGCCTTCGGTGTCAGCTTGAGAAAATTCATTAGTTTTCTAGTCAGCCAAAGGAGAATTGAGGCAAACCCCGACAAGAACCGAGCCTTGCTGGATATGATCTCACCCAGGATGACGAAACAAATTCAATGCCCCAGTAAAAGGATTGCTGACTTAATCGCTTTGTCTCCCGAGCCACTGACAAGTGACTTCCTTTCTTTCAGCCTTCCAACAGCTCAAGCAATACTTAGGTTCACCTCCGCTACTTTCCAAATCTGAGCAAGGAGAGCCACTACTGCTCTACCTGGCAGTTTCTGCCACAACAGTCAGCTCGGCTCTTATCTGGGAGGAAGGGAGGAAGCAGCTCCTAGTGTATAGTCAGCAAGGCCTTGGTCCCAATCGAGACCAGGTACCCAGACATTGAGAAACTCGCCCTAACTTTGGTCGTATCGTCTCATCGCCTCCTTCCTTACTTCTGAGCCCATACAATCATATTCCCGACCAATCAACATCTTCATTAAGTACTTGAGAAGTCGAGGTGTCAGGAAGGCTCATGAAATGGGCTATTCATGGGCTATCGAACTCAGTAAATTTGACATCATATATCAGCCCTGGACTGCCATCAAGGGTCAAGTGGTTGTTGACTTCCTCGTCAAATTCGCCAGTGGGTAGAATCCGAGAACTCTAACTAATCCGGAAAACGTGACTGACCAACTAGTCAGAGCCGACCATATGATCGAGGCTAACCAATTGGTCTGGACATTATATGTCGATAGATCTTTCAACTTCAAAGGCAATGGGGCCGAAATAGTCCTCGAGGCACTCGACCAGACCTGCACGCAATATGCCTTAAGATTTGAATTTCAAACATCAAATAATGTGAAAGAATATGAAGTGATGCTCACCGAGCTCAAGTCTGCAGCAGCGATAGGGGCTCAGACCCTAAAAGTCCACAGTGATTCGTAGCTTATTGTGAACCAGGTCGCCAGTGAGTATCGGGCCAAAGGGGAAAAAATGATTGCCTATCTTCAGAAGGCCTATAAATTCATTAGCAAATTTCAAAAATGTGAAGTCGCCCTAGTCCCCAGAGCAAAGAATTCTAAAGTGGACGTGCTGGCGAAGTTGGCCATGGCAATTGAGGACGACATCCAGAGCACAATCCCCACTGAGTTCCTATCCGACCCGAGCATCAATGAGCCCAACCCAGAAGTAGCTTGCCCCATTGGCTCAGCCTCGAGCTGGATGGACCCAATCATTGAATATCTTCGGGAAGGCACTCTGCTCAAAGACAAGTCAACTTGGTATATCATAGTAAGAGACCTCCTTTACAGAAAAGAGTTCTCCTTACCCTATCTATGATGCCTCCGACCTAAGGAAGCTGACTATATATGTTCTGAAAGAAATACACGAGGGAATCTATGGCAACCACTCCAGCAGTCGTACTCTTGTTTACAAGGTCATCTGGCAATGGTGCTTTTGGCCAACTATTCAAAAAGACGCCAAGCAGTACACTAAAAATTGTGACAAGTGTCAAAGATTCACAATGATACCTTGTCAGCCACCTGAGTGGTTGACCCCCATGACTAGACCATGGTCATTCACCCAATGGGGGATAGACTTCATCGGCCCACTACCAACGGGTAAAGGTTAAACTAAGTACGATGTTGTTGCAGTCGATTACTTCACCAAATGGGCTGAAGTTGAGCCATTAGCTAAGATCACTGAAAAGAATATCACTGATTTCATCTGAAAAAATATCATCTGCAGATATGGAATCCCGCACACAATCGTCTCAGACAACAACAGATAGTTTGATAATGGTTGGTTCCGAAGCATGTGTGAAAGGTTCAAAGCTTACAACGCTTACTCATATCCTTGGCACACTCAAGCTAGCGGAAAGGTAGAGGTAGTCATTAAGATCATAAAAAACCACCTCAAAACTAGGCTCGAGAAGGCTAAAGGAGCATGGGCCAAGGAGCTTCCTTATATACACTGGGCATACAGAACTACTGCTTGGACATCCATACGAGAAACTCCCTTTTCCCTAGCCTTTGGAGCATAGGTGTAACATCCTGAATTTTCACTGTTTTGGATTTCCAAAAATCCTTGATTTTTAATTAACTTATACTACCACGTACTGACTATTAGCACTCAACGTTAGCTTATACACGAGTTAATTAATCCAAGATTAGTCCAATTTAATAGACCAGATAGGCCGTGATAAGGCCTAGTGCGGGCTGCCAAGCCAGATGGCCCGTTTACACTTAACAACAGCCCGTGTGGGCCACCGAGCGACCGAGAAGGGTCAGAAAAATCTAAAACTTTAGAAAATCATATATCTCACTGGGCTTGTGGTCCATCGCGGACTGCGGACCCAGTGGACACCAGAAGTACCATCGGCGCTTGCCCTATGCGCCCACCAATGCCGATTAAAATCGCACCGACAAAAGAAACCGAGACTCCAGACTTTCCACCCGTCGGATTTCTTCCAAATTTGGTGAAGGTTTAATGTATTTTTCAACGCTTTCCCACCAAATCGGGCCCCGATCGTGGCACGATGACCGTTGATCGCGAATCGGACCCGTACGACCAAACCCGCATCCGTTCGTTCTCAAATTTTGTAAGGCCCCTCATCGGGCCATGGACCACTTATTCTATAAATTTCATGGCCGAGGGCCATCGAGAATGCTCCAATCACCAAAATGGGCCTCCCAGGCCACTTAAAGGTCGGAAACGCTTGCTCGAGATCATATATCCGTTCATCCGTTCGCCTTCAATTTTTGCATGGGCCCTAATCGGGCCATAAGGCACCTACACACCAAATTTGGTGGCCAGAGGGGTGATAGGGCCCTAAATCCTAGAAAGACCCTCCCATAAGTCTAGTATAGTAAAAACCTAGCCCTTGGGGCCATTTACACCAAACCTGACATTATAAAAAGGCCCCATTTGGGCACTCCCTCTCCCCATACGATTTTGCCCTAGAGAAGGAAAGAGAGAAGAGAGAAAAAGGGAGAGCAAGAGTGAAAGGAGAGAAGAAAGTGTGGGTGAAGAAGAGCTAGGTGGACCTTAGATCAAGGTGGGGCCCAAGAAAATCAACCATTTCAACTTCCTACTTCTCCTCAAGGGAGAAGCTCTCCTCCACAACCTCCATAATCATCCGTTGGCCGTCTAGGTAAGATCATTCACTTCTTCTTCTTGGAATCCATCTATTGAGAAGGGATTGGCATGAAATTTCTCACATGCAAGGTTTGGTTTTAGGGATTCCGGCCGATCTACCCCGAAATCCATATCTCCTAGGTCGTTTCCAAGCCTCCATCAAATCCAAGGTGCGGACTATTGTTCTTAGGTGGCCTAACACCAATTTTACTATGGGTTTAATGATTTTGAGTGCTTGGATTGTTATGTTTGAAATTCTAGAGAGAACCCTAGGGATTTTTCATGTTTGTTGGATTTGTTAGAACATGCATGTTTAACTCCCAATGTGATATATATTGTACCTTCACATGATATTATGTTGAATGATAACATGCTTGTGGTTGTTGATGCATTCCCTCATATGCGGTGCTTCATTGTGTGTGTGACTAATTGCCGTGATGCTCGTGATTTCTTGAGATGGAGGAAGGGATAACTTCCTCACACAACCCACACACTCACATGCACTTTAATTTTATGATAATTCTTGCTCGCTTGTTTGAGGTATATGTTTGGTGTGGTTAGGATGCTTGATAATATGATATGGATGTGCTAGATGGTAATATGAGTCGTGGGCATGCGGTAGATTCTTTTATTGCACTCTTGGGATAGTCAGGAACCTAACAAAAGAGGGTAGTCCCATCGGTAGGAATACACTAAGGCTAGGCTCGCGGATGGGGCGGGAGTGTACGGGTGGCTGTAGTTCGACTACATGGGACTCATGTGCCCGAGGCCATTCGTCTCATGCTCGCCTGATTTGTGCGGACTAGCCTACTACCTGATCATCCCTGTTTGTTAACCATGTTCGCACATATATGTATGGAACCTGATGCCCTACAACCTTTGTGGCCCATTGATGACTAGACTATAACTGGTCCACAATCTCGTGAGCCGGGCATGGTGGAATGGGACACTGTGTCCGAGCTGTCGGCCTACGCTGGGGTACCGCGCCTCCCCGTAGTGATCGCGAGCGATCCCTTCCTTATCGGCACTCCTCATGTGCTTGGAGTCGAGAATGAGGACCCGACGGGATCACGGACTGCGGGGACTCGGCCTCACGCATTGATGGGGCCTTGGCCTCGCAACCAGATTAGGGCAGTGACATGTAGGGTGAATCAGAATCCCCAACCTGCTGGATGAATGGACTTAACTAAAAACTTGGCTAACATGATCGTATTGCATCACATTAGTTAGGGTGGCGACTCGGCAGTCGAGGTCGCTCTGAGGGAGTGTTGTCATGCGATCGTTAGATTGAGTCGCTTGAGGGAGTGTTGTGGCGAGGGCATGCATCATATCATCCCGCATGCATGCATTTTAAATAAGAGTTATTAGGTTTTGATGAATGTCTGCTTTTTATTAAGTTCATATTACAATTGATGCCTGTTGTAACTTGAGACCGATAGTTCACACTGAGTTGATCACTCACTCCCACTCTGGGACGGTGTTTTAAAACACCAACCAGACCCATTCATAGATGTAGGTAACTCAGGGCATGAGGAGCCTGGCGAGGTGAGCTTGGACGAGGAGGACGGACTCTCCCACTTGCAGCTGATGGGCGACTCTCCATTGGCTTGATCGGGCTGAATTTAGATTTGCTGAGCCGCGGGCTCAGCTTTACTCTTTTTGGACTAGCCTTCTTTTGTTATTCTGTTGGGCAACGCCTTGGGCGACCCTTTATTATTTTGGACCTGTATATATGTGGGATATCCTTCATTTCAGTAGACTGGTGTGATTGTGCTTCGTGCCTCAGGTAATTCCAAATTAAGCCGTTAAATTTGATTGATCATTAAAAAAAAAACCATAACTGCATGATAAGTGACACTCGGGAACTCGGGAGTCGAGTCTATACACGACCCCGATTTTTTATGGGCGTTACAGATGGTATCAGAGCAATAGTTTGGAATTCCTTGGGCCATGGGTCATGAGCTCGCTAACGCGTCCGCTGACTTGAGAAGATACGGATTAGACGACACAATATGGACTTAGAACGCTAGGAATCATCTTAGATCCTGAACCAACGACATTAGACGAAAGAAAGGACTTGCAAGGGGTTAGGAATGGGTTGTGAGAGAGGAAATCCGAGGGTCTTAACCTGGCGGCGAGATTCGACTCGATTAACTAGAAGGTTTAGCTTGTTAGTCCACCAAATTCCTAGGACCCATGGGACCAACTGAGATAGGTGGGATTTGGGTGGAATGAATATTAGAGTAACGAGTAATGTAGGTGTAAAGTATTGTCCATGGGATGAGCGCATCCCTTATTCCATGATGCCCTGTTGAAATGTATCCAATTAAAGGTAAATTTTGGGTTTCCTTCCGAAATCTACTTAGAAAGTTCATCATCAAGGGATTTGGAAATCCCACATTACACCTCCTAACACAAGGCTCATCTAGCAAAGCCTAGGGAACTAATCTTAAATCCCATCCCACACTCATTGTAGACATGTCATTCCCAATCTTGAGTTAGGATTGACATTGAAATCCCATTTAGTATAGCTTAGTGCCGCTAACTAGACAGGCCTACGTCGAAATCTCCATTTCCAACATATCTCCTTAAATATTCACCTGACAACACCCTATTCTTGAACTTCCCTAGTACATTGGTAGAAACGAGTCAGAAATCGAAGGATTTGACGGTCAGAAACATTGTTCTAGACCAAATGAGTGAATATTGGGCCAATTTTAGTAGTTTTGACCCATTTGGGGGTAAAGAGTTAAGGAGTGAACGAAAATTTATCGAAAATAGTGAAATTGGAGAAAAACTGGGTTTTGGCCCCTAAATGGGAGGAATCTCGTGAAACCAATAGGTCCATTGTATAGATCAGCTCGTTCTACCCCAAATTCATATATGGCACGTCGAACAACTCATTCCGGTTTGCGAGATATGACCATTGCAAGGAGCCCCCGCCAGGAAGCCAGAGGACCGCGTGGCCACCCCGCCGATCCGCGTGACCACCCCGCCGGTGGTCCAGAGATCCGCGTGGCCACCCCGCCGACCCGCGTGGCCGCCCCGCCGACCCGCGTGGCCACCCCGCCAACCCGCGTGGCCACCCCGCCGACAAGTGTTCCCCGCCAAAATTTCTGCGATTTTTAGTCAACTTCAAAAATTCACAACTCCTTCGTTACAACTCCGATTTAGGTGATTCAAAAGCCAGATTGAAGCTTGATGAGTCTAGTTTTATAAAAAAAATAAGAAAAAAATAAAATAAAAAATTTAATATGGTTAAAATTAAGATGTTCTACCAACTGTCTAAAAATTTTAAAATTCAGGCAACTATTTTTCCTAGAATTTTAATAATTTATTTACAACTCCAAATGATATGAAATTTGGTGAGATGACTTAAAACTTGATGATAAATCATTATAAAAATTTTAAAAAATAATCCAGTTACTAAAAGTATAAGAAACGTTACAAGAAGATGGGTCCCCTCCTCCCTTTCAATGTTCACACGAGTGGGGCCCATTTCCCTTGCTATGTGGGACTATCTAGAGTCCATAAAACATCTCTACTACGCCCATTACCCTCCACCATCCCTTCTAAACCCTAGGAAGACCTCCCCTCCCCCATTCTCAAACAAAACCTTAAACCCACCTTCTCTTTCTTCCAACCACATATCACACTCCATTCATCCATTCTTCAAATCCTAAGCCCTTTATTCAAATCTCTCCCATCCAACCAACTCCCACCAACATTCACACCCTCTCAACATTCTTCAAACCCTCTCCAAACTTCATTTCCAATATCCACCAAGCTTAACCCATACTCATTCTAAAACCCAATTCCCCTTCAAATTTCCTACTCAAAATCCCATACTTCTAACCCATCTTCTCCTTCTTCTTCACATCCTTGTATCTCCCTACTTCATTCTTTCCTTTCCTCTCCTTCCACTACTCTCCATTGTCTCAACCCATCTCCAAACCCATTTCTTTTTGGGCTTGTTTCTACCCACTCAGTCTCAAGCTCATTCCTCCAAATCCCTCTCATCACCCATATTTTCTTCTAGATCCATTCACCAAAACCCCACTCCTCTCACTCTCTTCTTCTCCATTTCCAAATCCCATTTCCTAAAACCCATCTCAAAACCCTTCTCGAATCCCATATCTTCAACTCATCTTCGAGTTCATTTCTTCAAACCCACACTCAACTCATTTTTTCCAAACCACATCCTTAAGGTCCATCTTCCTTAAGAAACCATCATTCTCTCATTTCACATCCATCTCCCCAACCCATCTCCACCCTCTCATTTCCAAAAATCCCACATCACAAAACCCAACAACAACCATCCATACTAAATTTCTAAAACCCATTCCATCCTCATTTCCCCAAACCCCCTTCAACAAATCCATTTCAAACCCATTTCCCTATTTGCACATTCTCAACAACTATCCATTTCCTTACCGAGGGGAATGACATTCCTAGCAACCGTTGCTTTCTTCTTCTCCATTCCAGTAATTCTTTCCCTCAAGGGGAAGAAGTACCCCCATCTTTGCCCGGTCCAGAAGAGTAGTAGCGTAACCTTTTCGATAATTAGTAGTTTGCTTTAAGTCGATTAGATCTACCCGCTTATGTTGAAGGATAGTTAGGACGTTTACTTGACTAAGTTGTTTTTTTTTTCCTTATGTTTGGAATGTTTAGAAAACTACGTAATCCATGTTGTATGATATAACTAGCCATACTAATGGCACTTTGAATTTAATATGAATGTATGGATTATTTTTTAATTTTATTATCGCCTTATAAATGCTTGTATGAATGATTGTCTTACTACGTCCATCTTAACGTTATTAGCACTCTAAACCACCAGAATACCTTAAAACTTTCGATTCTTCCTTTCCTGTTAAAATTTATGAAACCAAAACGTGATTTGCTCATAACTCGCTAACCATAGGATCAAAATGGTAATGTCAATAGGAACCTTAAGGTCATGAAAACCCATCTAAGATAGTCGTTTGATCATAGACATGCAGGAGACTCACCACCCACTAAAATACTATAAATATGAAACTTCAAATTTTATTTTATTTTATTATTTATTTTTTTTATGAAATTTTTTTTTTTATCTTCTAAATGTTAAGGATAATCGAACTACGGAATTACGGAAGTATACGCCTGCGAAGCATTCGCGGCTTGACCCAATTCTCTATCCTGAGCGACTACCAACGGACTCACTGCTTTGACCGAGCAGAAGACCAGGATCTACCAGGAATGAGAAGGAATGCAACGATCTTTCTGCCCTGGTCAGACAGATAATCGATGTATGGGATCAAAGCCTACCACAACTGTCTTTCCGTTTTAGCCCAATCATGAAAGAGTAAAATATACCACCATTAGGTAAACTTTACCAACAACCACTTAATACAATAATAATGATTTTGACATTTGTTTTCAAACTTCAAGTGTGAAAACTTTTAAGGGGGGTAGAATATAATAAGGAAGACTAGTACAGTTAGTATGTACCCTACCATGCATATAAACCTCAAATCAATAAAAATTAGGCAAACGAAATGATAATATTTTTAGTTATTACCCTTAGGCAATTTCGGGGACGAAATTATTTTTAAGGGGGGTAGATTGTAACATCCCGAATTTTCACTGTTTTGGATTTCCAAAAATCCTTGATTTTTAATTAACTTATACTACCACGTACTGACTATTAGCACTCAACGTTAGCTTATACACGAGTTAATTAATCCAAGATTAGCCCAATTTAATAGACCGGATAGGCCGTGATAAGGCCTAGTGCATGGCCGCTAAGCAGATGGCCGTTTACACTTAACAACGGCCGTGTGGGCCAAGCGGCAGAAGGGTCGAGAAAAATCTAAAACTTTAGAAAATCATATATCTCATGGGCTTGTGGTCCATCGCGGACTGCGGACCCAGTGGACACCCAGAAGTACCATCTGGCGCTTGCCCTATGCGCCCCACCAATGCCAGATTAAAATCTGGCACTGACAAAAGAAACTGAGACTCCAGACTTTCCACCCGTCGGATTTCTTCCAAATTTACGGTGAAGGTTTAATGTATTTTTCAACGCTTTCCCACCAAATCTGGGCCCCGATCGTGGCACGATGACCGTTGATCGCGAATCGGACCCGTACGACCAAACCCCGCATCCGTTCGTTCTCAAATTTTGTAAGGCCCCTCATCGGGCCATGGACCACTTATTCTATAAATTTCATGGCCAGAGGGCCATCAGAATGCTCCAATCACCAAAATGGGCCTCCCAGGGCCACTTAAAGGTCGGAAACGCTTGCTCAGATCATATATCCGTTCATCCGTTCGCCTTCAATTTTTGCATGGGCCCTAATCGGGCCATAAGGCACCTACACACCAAATTTGGTGGCCAGAGGGGTGATAGGGCCCTAAATCCTAGAAAGACCCTCCCATAAGTCTAGTATAGTAAAAACCTAGCCCTTGGGGCCATTTACACCAAACCTGACATTATAAAAAGGCCCCATTTGGGCACTCCCTCTCCCCATACGATTTTGCCCTAGAGAAGGAAAGAGAGAAGAGAGAAAAAGGGAGAGCAAGAGTGAAAGGAGAGAAGAAAGTGTGGGTGAAGAAGAGCTAGGTGGACCTTAGATCAAGGTGGGGCCCAAGAAAATCAACCATTTCAACTTCCTACTTCTCCTCAAGGGAGAAGCTCTCCTCCACAACCTCCATAATCATCCGTTGGCCGTCTAGGTAAGATCATTCACTTCTTCTTCTTGGAATCCATCTATTGAGAAGGGATTGGCATGAAATTTCTCACATGCAAGGTTTGGTTTTAGGGATTCCGGCCGATCTACCCCGAAATCCATATCTCCTAGGTCGTTTCCAAGCCTCCATCAAATCCAAGGTGCGGACTATTGTTCTTAGGTGGCCTAACACCAATTTTACTATGGGTTTAATGATTTTGAGTGCTTGGATTGTTATGTTTGAAATTCTAGAGAGAACCCTAGGGATTTTTCATGTTTGTTGAATTTGTTAGAACATGCATGTTTAACTCCCAATGTGATATATATTGTACCTTCACATGATATTATGTTGAATGATAACATGCTTGTGGTTATTGATGCATTCCCTCATATGCGGTGCTTCATTGTGTGTGTGACTAATTGCCGTGATGCTCGTGATTTCTTGAGATGGAGGAAGGGATAACTTCCTCACACAACCCACACACTCACATGCACTTTAATTTTATGATAATTCTTGCTCGCTTGTTTGAGGTATATGTTTGGTGTGGTTAGGATGCTTGATAATATGATATGGATGTGCTAGATGGTAATATGAGTCGTGGGCATGCGGTAGATTCTTTTATTGCGTCTTGGGATAGTCAGGAACCTAACAAAAGAGGGTAGTCCCATCGGTAGGAATACACTAAGGCTAGGCTCGCGGATGGGGCGGGAGTGTACGGGTGGTCATGTAGTTCGACTACATGGGACTCATGTGCCCGAGGCCATTCGTCTCATGCTCGCTTGATTTGTGCGGACTAGCCTACTACCTGATCATCCCTGTTTGTTAACCATGTTCGCACATATATGTATGGAACCTGATGCACCCTATAACCTTTGTGGCCCATTGATGACTAGACTATAACTGGTCCACAGTCTCGTGAGCCGAGCATGGTGGAATGGGACACTGTGTCCGAGCTGTCGGCCTACGCTGGGGTACCGCGCCTCCCCGTAGTGATCGCGAGCGATCCCTTCCTTATCGGCACTCCTCATGTGCTTGGAGTCGAGAATGAGGACCCGACGGGATCACGGACTGCGGGGACTCGGCCTCACGCATTGATGGGGCCTTGGCCTCGCAACCAGATTAGGGCAGTGACATGTAGGGTGAATCAGAATCCCCAACCTGCTGGATGAATGGACTTAACTAAAAACTTGGCTAACATGATCGTATTGCATCACATTAGTTAGGGTGGCGACTCGGCAGTCGAGGTCGCTCTGAGGGAGTGTTGTCATGCGATCGTTAGATTGAGTCGCTTGAGGGAGTGTTGTGGCGAGGGCATGCATCATATCATCCCGCATGCATGCATTTTAAATAAGAGTTATTAGGTTTTGATGAATGTCTGCTTTTTATTAAGTTCATATTACAATTGATGCCTGTTGTAACTTGAGACCGATAGTTCACACTGAGTTGATCACTCACTCCCACTGGGACGGTGTTTTAAAACACCAACCAGACCCATTCATAGATGTAGGTAACTCAGGGCATGAGGAGCCTGGCGAGGTGAGCTTGGACGAGGAGGACGGACTCTCCCACTTGCAGCTGATGGGCGACTCTCCATTGGCTTGATCGGGCTGAATTTAGATTTGCTGAGCCGCGGGCTCAGCTTTACTCTTTTTGGACTAGCCTTCTTTTGTTATTCTGTTGGGCAACGCCTTGGGCGACCCTTTATTATTTTGGACCTGTATATATGTGGGATATCCTTCATTTCAGTAGACTGGTGTGATTGTGCTTCGTGCCTCAGGTAATTCCAAATTAAGCCGTTAAATTTGATTGATCATTAAAAAAAAAACCATAACTGCATGATAAGTGACACTCGGGAACTCGGGAGTCGAGTCTATACACGACCCCCGATTTTGCGGGGCGTTACAATAGGCCGTCATCCCAGTTGAAATGGACTCCCCATGGCTCGTGTTCGGTCCTATGATGAAGCTTAGAACGTTGAGAAAACGGCTCTGAGTCTTGATCTGCTCGAAGAGGGTACGGAGTGAGAGCAACTAAAGGTCACGGCTCGGCAACAACAGGTAACCCGATTCTACAATTCCTGAATAAATATGCGAAAGTTTTGACTAAGAGATCTGGTTCTCTGCAAAACCTTCTAAAATACTAAGGAGCCCGGTTCGGGGACCCAAGGTTCGAACTGGGAAGGGCCCTACAAGATAACGGGCGTGACCCGACCTGGAACCTACCAGCTTGGAGACATTGAGGGACGACTTCTACCACACTCGTGGAATGCCGAGCATTTGAACATCTACTATCTATGAAGACCGACCAGGTCTCAAGTCAGAAATGATTGACTATTAGGTTAGAATCTACATGTCTATTGTTCGAAATGTACAATAAAAATCCTAAGGTCGGAAAATTTCAAATTATACTTGTTGTCTATACTATTCAAACTACATGTCCTACTAAGGATTTCCCTTGGTGCAAGGGAAAAAAGTCCTCTCACTAATCGTCTGACCCTTAAAGAAGAGGTCGGACTAGTAATCGTTTTCGTTACTTGGACTACGTGATCTACTATGAGGATCTCCCTTAGTGCAGGGGAAAATAGTCTTCTTAATCGAAATGCTCGACCCTTTATGAAGAGGTCATTGCAGTTAACTGATTTGTCTTACGTGGTAGAATTCCCTTAAAGGGAAGAGCTCAAGAGCTCCCAAATATTCTGACCACTCGAATGATACAACTGACCTACTGATGTCATATAAGTACGACGACCAATCTACTGAAACTTAAAAATCCGCTGTAAGACATCAGTTACTGCAAAAATTATCTTTCTATTGATAGGAAAAGGTAGTACAACAAAAAGCAAAAATTATACAAGAATAGCGAGGGGTGGCGAGGCTCAGCCGACTTGAGAGAGGGGCTTCTTAGCTCCGCCATTGGTCAATGCAGGGTCTGTCGGCGTAGGGTCTGCATGCACTTTATCACTGAGGCGGTCTAGATTCAGCTCGGGGTACAACCCCTTAACATCCCTTATGCAGTGTTTATAGCCATAGTTGTAGATCACCTCTACCTCATCAGTTCTTTCCTTCAAGGCTTTGTATTCCTCTACAACTGTAGCCTTGATCGCTGGGACTTCCGCCACAGCCTTAGACAACTAAGCAGCCAAAGTTTCCTTGACTTCAACCAACTTGGTTGTCGAGCTCTCTCATTCTCTCACCAGCTCAGCCTTCAACTCCGCGGCCTCAGCTACCGCTTCAGATCGTTCCTTCTCGACCAAAGAAGGGCACAACCTCACCCCTTCCAGCTTGGTCAACGCCGAACTCTCCTTCTAATGGGCTTCACTTAGCTGGATCTTCAAAGTGACTTGCTCCTCCCCAGCTAGCTCCAGAGCCCGTCGCAGGGCCACAACCTCAGCGATCTAGCCTCGAAGCGCCACCTTTGCCAGTTCACACTCATCCACCACTTGCCTCATTTTTTGGCGAGTAGACAGAAGAGCGGAGACAAGCTGAAACGAAGAAAGCATGTTAGAAAATTAGATGTTGTTTCGACAAGAAAACAAATGCGTTTGATTTGGGGGATTTATTCAATGATAACAAAGAATTCTATGAGAGAACAATTATCTCATTTACATCTTTGGATTCCCTTAATTCTGAAAACAGAGTACAATCAATCAAAATAATGAATGAAAGGTAAGACAGTCCAATGGCAATTTCGGTAGCATTTCGATGCTTTTTTATCACATCTCTTAGGGAGATGGGTTATGCGGGCTTGAAACCCTTGATCTGACCATTGAGATCAGTTCCAATCATCCTTTCGTTCATTCTTCCCTGATCTGACCGTTGAGATCAGTTCTGATTATCCTTCCGTTCATTCTTCCTTGATTTGACCGTTGAGATCAATTCTGATTATCCTTCCGTTCATTCTTCCAATGAAACCCTTGAAATGTGGAGCAATCATCATCCCTTGAAATGTAAAGCGCAGATCCCTTGAAATGTGGAGGCCATCTGTCTGAGGGTAGGAATACACAGGCCTAGACAGGGAATGTAGAGTACATGGATCTTACTTCGGGGAATATGGAGTGCATGGAGCTTAATTCGGGACAAAAACCATGCATCAGGGCAAGTCTCCTCACAAGGTGGCGCATGGAGTTTCCTTTAAGACAACATAAGGCTTGTCTCAAGATAAATTCCATAACAAGTGGCACATAGACTTTCCTTTAAGACAATATAAGGCTTCCCTTAGGACAAACTCCTCTTGATGTGGTGCATAGACTTTACTTTAAGACAACATAAGGCTTCCCTTAGGACAAGCTCCTCTTGATGTGGCGCATGGAGTATCCAACATAAGGCTTCCCTTAGGACAAGCTCCAAACAAAGTGGCACATGGAATTTCCTTTACAGAAGTGATTGCAAAAGACTTCTTCTGCAAACTATATTCGTTAGGACAACGTAAGCCTGGCGTTTGGACAAGCTCCTCTTGATGTGGCGCATGAAATTTCCTTTGCAGAAATGGTTGCACGATTCGCGCAATGTCTTTTCTGCAAACATGGTTGCCTGGTTCACGCAATGGACTTCTCTGTTGCACTGTTCGCGCAATGGACTTCTCTGCAAACATGTTGCGGGGTTGGTGCAAAGGACTTTTCTTGGAGATTGCGCGGACGACGCAAAGGACTTTTCTTGTAGAAGTTGTTGCGTGGACGGCGCAAAGGACTTTTCTTGCAAAAGTCTTCCTCAAAGATTGGCGCATGAGGAAAGTATTAAGACATGCTCCCTTTCAAAGTAGTGCAAGGGAGTTTTCCCATTTCCATTGCGCGGGTCGCGCAATGGATTCCTTGTTGTGCGGGTCACGTAATGGCTTTCTTGTTGCGCGGGTCACGCAATAGATTTCTTTCTTGTCTTCCCTCTCTCCCTCTCTTGCCTTCTTTCTTGTCTTCCAGTCTTCTTGTCTTCCAACCATCAACCCCCTAAATGTGGCATGGGGAGGGGTATTTATAGGCTTTCCTCTCTTACATAGCGGTGATCACCACCACTTACTCCTTCACACAATATCCAACCTCTTCTCTTAAACAATGGTGTCCACCAAGCTCTCCCTTAAATGGTAGTATATAACTACTTCTTCCTTCATACAAGGCAATACCCATCTACTCCTTTTTTACCAAAATACCCCCGGATACTGATTTTTACCAAAATACCTAAAATACCCCCGGATACTGATTTTTACCAAAATACTCAAAATACCCCCGGATACTGATTTTTACCAAAATACCCAAAATACCTCCGGATACTGATTTTTACCAAAATACAGATTGAGTGACCCTAGGAAAGATCCGCACCATGAAATTCTCTAATCAATGTAATGAAATATTTTTTGTGCCTCAACAGATGTATACAAACAAGCGCAGCAATGAGGAAAGAATATACCTTATAGCAGAAGCTACTATGTCCCTTAGGAGGATCTCCGGATGGGTGTTGATCAGATTGATGATCTGATCCTCTGGAGCATACCTGGTCATTCAGTTGGTCAGGCCACTCATATGGTACTCAAGGGGTAGGGAGCTCGATCCCTCGGCCGCGGCTGCTTGGAGGCCCGAGGTATCACCCTCTTCGACCTGAGCCTAAATGGCTATGGCCCAGGGCTCCTCGGTCATGGGCTCCTCGGCCGCGCGAGCTTCATGAGCTAGAGGAATCTCCTCCAGATCTACCACCTCCACAGTTACCTGCTGCGAAGGGGCAACTAGAGCAGGAGCATCTTGAGCCCCCTTCACTCGGTGTAGTGGGAAGCGACTGCCTCGCCGAGGATCCCTGGGCGTCAAATCCTGACCTCACCTCTGCTGCAGTAGAGGCTCCTGCCATGTGGTCAGAGCGACCATTACCCTCATCTTTACAGTCGACTTCCTCCCGGCCATTTCAGTAATAGGGGTAGGACGAACCCTTTTCCCAGACTGCAACGGCTTGACCATTTATGCACAATGGAACATTCCAAGTTAGTAAAAATTCACTTTACCAGAGCATGTCTACAGTCCGCTACCTACCAGAAGGAGCACTAGAAGGGGCAGGTCAGAAGAGTCTGAACTGATAGAGAAGGTGCGGGGTGATCAGCATGTTCAAAGCCGCTGAGCTTCACTTGTCACCTTGTCCCTGTTCACTTGCGTGAGTTGCAGGTTGGAAAGATGGGGCGGAGTCTTGGAGAAGCCTACAAAAGCAATTAGTGGAGAGTGAAAGTGACTACAAACATATGGAGAAAAATCTTAAGTTCAACACCTCGGCAATGTCCAACCTGGGGTGGAAAATTTAGTTAGAACCCAAGCTCGTAGCCAGGCCAGTTCAGCAGCAGGCGCCTCCCATTCTCCATAGGACGTAAGTCCCTAACAGTTCCCTCCACACGTTCGAGATGATCTGACCTGAGGCCAGCCCTAAGAGAAAGGTGACCTCTCGCACGATCCGGTGAAGGGGGAGGTGGATCCTGCACTACAAGGCGACCAAGTAGATGGCCACCTCACCCTCGCGCAAGTCACCGGGGACTTCGCTAGGTTCGGGGACTCTGAGTCCCACTGAGTCCGAAATCCGGCACTCAAAACTAATCCGAACTAGATCAGCCTCCTTCAACGTTGACCCAGCAGAACCGACATCAACTGGCTTCTTAGCTAAAGTTTGAGCAGCTACCCTCTCTAATGGAACGAGTTCCATTGTCCGACTGTGGTCTATTGGTATCAGAGATGGAGGATCGGAAGGAGCCCCAAGCCTAGAATCTACACTTCTCATTTAGAATCTCCCTAGAAAGCATAAGGTTTGGGGCCTTTGTCCGAGATATCAGACATATCAGGTCAAGGGGTAGAGAATGGAAAGAAAAGAGAAGAACTGAAATGGCCAAAGATGGAGATTCAAACTTACCGGAAATCGCCATGTCCGGGAAGTTTGAAGCAGTGACAACAGAAAAAAGGAGCAAATGGCTGGGACGACTAAGGTTTTCCCATTTTTATAAGAAGCTCAGCTGCCTGCAGTGATTACTTACATTAAATGTGGTAGCCGAAGAGGCTCCTCTGCACGTGCATGCAGTCACATGGAGATCTCCCACTCGCCCGACGACTCGACTTCCCAGGTAATGCCGTACGTCCAAGCCTCATAGGTTGGGAACCGAAAAGCTGTCCTGCCAGTGCACACCGCTTCGAGCATGTCGTACCATCATTACACATATTTCTTGATCTTCATGCCTGCCGCCACTCTCTGCATTAATGGTGAACTAACTCGACCTCCCACGCATGAGATATCATTGATTCGACGTCATTTCTCCGATTTCCTGAGCTCACCATGGTCAGCTCGGAAGTAGGGTACGACTGTTATGGGTAAAAGTGTTCTGGTCAGAGGTATGAGGTCAGCTTGGACATCTTTGCACATCGTGTGGTCGGCTAGTGCCAATCATGACCAAGGAGCTCCTCAATGTCCAAAAAGTGATAATCTACCATATGGGATATGTCCCTCCGATGATTATACTCGCAAGGAAATGAAGAGTCGCTACCTTCTTTGGAAGAGGACAAGCACTGAGCTCTCCCACGGCCATTTTCGAAGTCCTACCCCGTATGATAAGATGAAGAGGATAGTCATCTGTGGTGTCACTTGTTTCACCAAATAATGAAGCTCAGTCTTAGTGTTCGGACGTGGGCAGGTCGGTAATCCGATCAGGACGTTCAACCATAGTCGACCAAAGGGATCATCTCAAGGAGCTCTTCCTCAGGACGGACGTGAAGATCAGCTCGACTGGTCGGCCATAACCTCCTACAATATGTTTTCAAAGCTCGACCACGCCCCACCAGAGGGTCGAGGTTAGAAAACTCCTCCTCAAGACTGCTGTATAGGTCAGCTCGGATGCTCGGCCTCGGTTTCGGTCTTCCACCGCGTGATTTCAAATCTCGACTAACTTGATCTTATCTCCACCATAGATCTCATGAAACGGTTGAGAAAAATACGCTAAATGCACGCCCATGATTAAGGGGCATTTCTATCCACGTAATCAACTCCGCGAGGCTATAAATAAGAACACCTCCAATGGTAAAAGGTATGCACATTCAACCCCCATGAACCAGTGAACCCTTTCTTCTGTTGGACCCATCTTGCTTAATTCTAACTTAGGCATCGGAGGGTCCCCCTACTATAGCTAGGGTCTCATTGGCCTTCTTCATGTGCAAGTAATCGAAGGTCCAACAAGGGTTAACCAGAACGCTGCATCAACATTTATGATATTTATGTTTTCCCTTCATCCAGGTCTATGAGACCTCAAGAACAGGTTAGATAGCAAATAAACATCACGATGGGCACTAGATTTTAATGTTGGGTGTCATTGTTACCCACGTTTCCTATGGTATGGTCCACTTAAGCCTTCAATCTGCCTCCTTTCTGGGCTCATGCCCTAAAACGATCTTTCAAAATGAATGAATGGCCTAGATAAAAGACATATATCAAGGTGTGCCCCACAGAGCCCTTGACATGACCGTCCTTCTCTAACTAGGTCCTGGTGGGGGTAGTACCCAATCCATGCCCCATGTTTGGTATCATTCCTAACATGAGTAATCCAATTGATTGATATATCAGATGTCACATGCACACATGAAGATTTACATCTCTTACAAGTAGCTCTCTCCCTCCCCCTTTCCTTTAAAACTCTCTCTCTCTCTCTCTCTCTCTCTCTCTCTCTCTCTCTCCCTCTCCCACTTGAGTTGCACATACCATGCCTACTATATTTTTTAACTAGTCAGAAGTAGGGTCGTTAAGGGGTTGGATTCAGACTAAGCCCACGTCAATCCAAGCCCAACCTTAAGCCAAAGCTTAGCCTGGGATATGACAGGGTAAA
Organism: Magnolia changhungtana; assembly: GCA_030180095.1. Lineage (NCBI taxonomy): Eukaryota > Viridiplantae > Streptophyta > Magnoliopsida > Magnoliales > Magnoliaceae > Magnolia > Magnolia changhungtana. The sequence goes on from JASAUF010000604.1 coordinate 710,103, forward strand.
ATGAATGTCGTATTTTTTGTGTTTCAAAATAATAAAAAATTATTATTTTATTTGAAAAATAAAATTTCCTCCCAAATGATATATAAAAGGTTATCATGTGGATAATATGGTCATTTTTTGTACCAATCTTAAGCTGATTATGTCTACTAAGAAAATTTTGTCATCACATTTTGATATGTAAGATTTAAACGCGGCTAATGTCATTCTTTGAATAAAAATGATTAAAAAGATGATGGCTTTATCCTGTCTCAATCTCATTTTATTAAGAAAGTATTAAAAGATTTTTAATCACTTTGATATCATACTTGTTAGCTCTCCTTATAATTGCTCCATACATTTAAAGAAGAACATGCGTGAAAGTGCATCACGACTTCAATATTATAGAATCATTGGTAGCCTGATATAACTAATGAATTCACAAGACCTAATATAGCTTATGTAGTAAATAGATTGAACAGATACACTCATAACCCTAGTCATGATCATCAAAATAATTTATCAAGAGTATTAAAGTATTTAAAGGGTACTAATGCATGTGGTATATATTATATTAATTTTTTTTGTTGTATTGGAAGGATATAGTGATGACAATTGCATTATAAATTCAACTAAAACAAAATCCACAAGTGGATATGTTTTCATTTTAGGTCCACACGATGAGGATTAAACACCTACCGTAGGGTCAAAGCCCAAGAAAGAGGCAGATCCAAGACTCAAGTGGACCACACAATGAGGATTAAACATCTACCGTTAAAAACTTCCTGAGGACTATAGAAGTTTTAGAACAATATGATATTTGTGTTTTCCCTTCATTCAGGTCTATGCGACCTTATGAACAGGTTGGATGGTAATTAACCATCACAATTGGCCTTAGTAAAGTTTTCACTTTTGTTATTTTTACAATTGCTTCTTGTGGTGTGGTCTACTTTAGCCTTGGTTATACCTCATTTTTGGGCTTATACCCTAAAATGATATGGCAAAATGGATTGACAATATGAATAAACTCACACATCATGATGGCCCTCATCCATTTCTATCTCGGGACAGGAAGGGGAAGTACCCGATCCATGTCCTATTAATTAGTTGTCTAATCTAAATTAAACATTAAATATTTTTTAAAAATATATTAAAAGGTTGAAAAATGAAACTTTTGAATATATCCTTGAAAACCATAAATAAGCTAAGCTGAGCTGGACTTGAACCAAGCTAACAAGGTATTATACGCAATCTAAGTCCAGTTCGATGGGCTTCACTTTCAGACTCTATCTCAACCATCGGACCACATAGGTAAGCACAAGTCTAGCCCGAAGCAGACACATCCCATTAACAACCCTACCCACAAGACTTGGCCTACATATTATTGTTATTCAATCAAACACGAGGCCATACATGTTAACGAACGACATGTATTCAGTCAAATGTGTGTGTTTAAAATAGTGAGGGCATGCCAAAGTCATATTCAACTCGATTTTGATTGAATGCTTGCAACCCTAAATGTCAAATTAGTCGTAAATCAGACCTGTGAAGGTTGACCTAACTCTCCAACCACCAATGTTGTAGCAATCAAGCAATTTAGAACGGGAGGGTGAGTCATGAATGGATTCTTTTTACCTTGAGCCAAGGACCTTTTTTTCAACAATGATCGTTAGCTTTAGATTTCTCAATAATGCAGTAATGGGTGAAGAGAATTAAAAATTGCAGGCTAAATCACTAATTTTACTGATTTGTAATAAAGTTCAATACAATTAGCAAAGAAATAAAATAAGCAAATAAATCAAATAAAGATAAATACTTGCGATTTCCTATATGGACAAACAATCGATATAGATGGTCAGCAGTACGTGATTGGGGTGTGATCTTCCAAGTAAGGACTTGGTTAATCGGGAATCCGACGATGGTAGGTCGTAGATATTTACACTACTCCGATGCGTATTGTGGTGATGGAATTAGACGACAGCAATCTAGGCTACCCTAAACTCGATCCTGACGTTTTGCAGCGGGGCTAGACAAAAGGAAGGAACTAAGGCTAAAACTAGGATAAACAGCGTTGCTCAATGAGTGATTGTGTGATGGCTTGGTTGGTTCGCCTCGCCTCGAGCCCTCCGTCGGATGCTCCTTATATAGCTCGGGAGGTGGCAATCATAATGGGTTTCCTTGCTACCTTGGGATCCTTGAAGGTTACGGGATCAAATTGTATCCTATCTGGTCTCAAATTCCTCATCGTGTCCCTTGATTACTTTCCATTTTGGGAGGAATCGGCTTCTCGAACCTTCATAGTCGCCATGAAAGCTCCAATCGTCTCTGAGGATGTTTCCCATTTTGCCAGTATTGTTTGAGACAGCCTTACCTAGTGTATTTGGATTACGATCAACTTCCTATCTCAATGGGTCTTTATAAGCTTGCCAAGCACACTACTTCGACCACATATACTACTTATGTGAGGGTCATGTGTCCTTTATTGTAGTGTCGCATATGTGAGCATGAGTACGACTCTGAGTCGTTCTACTTATGATAAACAACATGTCACAGAAGGATATGAGATGAAATATATCCTCGAGGCACGAGTAAAATTTCATTCATCATTTGTATGTAGTGCTAACAAATGGCGGCATCTCATTGGTCCATGTGGATGTGTCAGGGCAAGTGTAAACACATATATGTCAATTGAGACCATCCAAGTCATGGTCCCTATTGTGGATAGATCATATCTCTAAAATTATGTTTATCATACCATTATTATAGTCCTAATTGGTGTCCATCAAATGTAGATTGAATTCAATGGTGTTCAATTGTTTGAATTCAATAACTAATATTAGATGGTTAGATAAGCCCAAACTTGTAACATCTGGGATATGCAGAGAGTGAAAAAAGATAACCATGAATGTCAAAAAAATGATGGCTTCTTCCCGAATAATTGATGTGGGGCCCACAATGAGGATAAAATTACACAGGAGGTTTGCCGAAGAGTGTGGTGGTCCGACAAAAATACATTTCAACTGTGGAAGCTTTTGGAAAAGGTGGTGGCCCTTTTACATGGGGAAAAAAAAAAAAAAAACTCAAAAAATGATAATGGGTCCTTACCTTCGGCTTGGCCACACAAAAGGGTTTTCGAACAGCTCTAATGGGGACTAGAGGGTGGTCATAAGTGAAATCCACGTTGTCCAATCGAAGTGAGTTTTAATTTTAAGACATGGGCCTAAGTTTAATAGGAAAAACATCATGGGTGAATTATAACAGAGGAAATATATGACAATGAACGCTCAACATTAACATCATTTGTGGATCACAGAGGGCTTCGATCGAAATCGAAATCGAAATATTATTTTTTGTGGTTCCAAGACTAGCCAAATAAAATAAGCGAATCCAATCTCCTATGGAGTCAGCCCAATCATAGTTTAATGAGACCCACTCTATACTTTTGGAAATAGGGTCTCAACTTGTAAAGCACCCAACCATCATATTGACACTAGATTGTAGTGGGGACATTTTTGTCCCTTAAAAATTTAAAAAGCTGTGAGAGGTTTTTTTTTTTTTTTTTTGAAAATTAGGTCAAACCCTAACTTGGATCATACCTGATGTCATTTTAATAAAAATCCCCTTTCACTTACACAGTTGGGCAGAGGTGGGTGGATCCCAAGTACTCTAGTGCCAACCGTGATATATGTTCCTTACATTATTATTATTATTATTTTTTTATCATTTTCGTAGGTTAGCGTGTTAGTACACACCCATGTCAGTACATGCACTCCATGTTAACTACCCCCGCTAGGAATCAATACCATGACCTTAAGTGTTGAAACCAGGTATTTCACCGTACATCTATTTTTACATTTCATTTGAAGGGATGATAAAAAAAAATAATAAAGCAGATACAAATCTGAGGTGGACCAACACTGCAGGAAACCATGGTTATTGAATACCGACCATTAAAAACTTCTGAAATGTTTATTTGCCATCCAATCTATTGATAAGGTCACAAAGACCTGGATGAATGAACTACACAAATATCAGCTCGTTCCAAAACTTTTGTAGCCCACAAGAAGTTTTTAATTATCAATCGCCACTGATTCCTGTTGTGTGGTCCATCTGAGATTTAGATCTACTTAGTTTTTACACCACACCCAAAAATGAGCTGTCAAAACGGACGGACGGCATTGATGTAAGGTGTATACATCACGGTGGGCCCCATCAGCTCGACCGTTTCGCCCAATCATCATACTTTTACTAATTGAATAGCACAAAGTCATATACAATTTCATCCCAAAAGTAGACAGGACAGATACCATTTTCAATTTCTGGATTACCCACCTTTTTTTTTACTCGACCAAACAAAACTTATCTAACGTAACTAAACCTCTACCCGTACGGCCACCCTCTTTAGCTACTTTACACTAAAGAATTAAGGGTAATTTTGTCCAAAATCCTATTTCCTGTCCAAAAGTCTACTTTAATAGCGTAAGTTTCCCGGCGGCATGTACGGAAAGTCTACAGTGCTAATTTTTTCTCTGACGGATGGATCAGGTACCTTACCATCTTTCCGGCCCACATGCCATTTTTGTACGACATCGGAACCACAAAAACGTTGGGCCCCACCGTAAAGATCATCCATTGGCTAAAATCATACTCATCACTTTACTAGGTGGGCCACACCTTTGTGTTGAGTTAGACCGTTGGTTGTCCATTGATTTCAACAGTGTGGGCCCAAGAGATGAGCCCAACGGCCTGATTTTGTTCCAGCTGATCTTAATGGGGGATCCTAATGTTTTCATGGCACCAATGCCCTGTACGGTACGACAAGCTGTGGTACCTAGCTTGTATGTGGCCCAGCTAGATGAGTACACTTGAAATGAAAAATACACTGGCAGATTGTGATGGTTAATACACAGGCACTAATAAATAAAGTTACCTTAAATTAAACCGTACAAATCATGGGCCCTACTTTAGATGTCTGTTACACCAAAAATGGTACTGAGTAGAGCTTCAATTTGGACGATTGGTGGACATCTAATGAACGGCTGAAATGAAAAATACTCACTAATCAGATATTGGTATGGCAGTGAATGGCCGCACAACAGCCACGTGTGCCAATGCCACCATAGCTAAATCACGGCCGTTTATCAGGTGGGTTCCACCATACATGTATCGGGTCCCAGAAAATAAACAAGTTCATAATGTGGGCCCCGCGTACGGACCACCAGTTGAAATTTATAGCCATCCATTTATATTTTCATGCATTTGCGGCCCACCCATTACCCGACAAGCATGATTCTCGTGGATGTAGACATAAGCAGTGGGTCCCACAAAATGAACAGTACGGATCTTGAGTACACCTGCCACGTTGGCATGCCCAGAATAGTAAGCTTTTTCTTTAATTACATAGTACCAATACTAATACTGGGAAAAGGACGTGAAACGATCCCAACGGCTTCTCAGCGACCGGTACCCGATGATTCAGTGAAAGGCCCAACATGTGAGGGCGTGGAACAAGTCTCGTATTTCTGGATTGGAAGTACACGTATTAGAGATCCAGACCATTCATTAGGTATCAAAAACTTAGGAGAATGCTTGGACCAAAAATAATTTTGGTCCACTCATCATAGAATTCAAAAACTTAGGAGAAAAATCGACCGTTAAAAGAAAATGTTTAAGATTTCAACGAAATCTGTGGCTCAAGGGATAATTGAAATATATTAATTTTTTGTATGTACCATATTTGTACTAAGTGATATCTAATGAAGCGTTCAGATCTGTTACATGTATGTCAAATGCCTGGATCTCTTACACGTGTTCGGCCCATTCGCATGAGGATGAGGGGCACTCGTTGAATCACCGAAATAAATGTTTTGTATACATCGTGACGTATTAGTGTAGGATACATCTGGACTTTATTGTTTGGATCTGAGACCATATTTCAGTGATCCAAACCGTTTAAATGATGGGTCATACCTGGATGAAGGCTAGATAAAAACAAAATATTGTAAATTGGAATATCTCAACCCCCTAACAGTTAGACCCGTTTCCATTAAATATGGACCGTCTCTTTAATATTTGAATAATCAAATGGTTGAAATACTTTAATCTGGACGTTGTTTTCTTATCTCAATGCATATGAGGCCCATCATTTAAACGGTTTGGGTTGATGAAAATAATCTATATCGAACGACTAATGTGCCGACGTATACTATTGCAATACTTTGGATGTACTCTCACCTCACAAAACGCACAGAGGTGTACACGAACCGAGCTAGCTCAGTTAGCTTACTCAACTCGATCGACTAAGTTTGAAGCTGAATTCGAGTTGAATCGGGCTGATTTTTTTAGCTCGAAATTGAGTTCGAGCCGGTTCAAGCTAGCCCTAGCTTGACTCGGCTCGGATCAAACCTAGTTTGAATTAAACTCGAATCAAACTAATTTAGTAACTCAGTTACTTTGATATTGATGTTGCTCACCAAATATTTGATGAAATGAACCTATGAAGTATGGCTAGTGGCAAGAAAGGTATGTATATGAAACTATTATAATTTTTTTCTTAATTTTTATGTTGCTTAAAAGGTGTTTGATAAAATACCTGTAAAATCATTGCTAATATCTTAAATACAGTCAAATTTTAAAAGTGCATTCTAAGTGTTTATTAAAATGTTACACAAACAAATTCAACTAAATCTTGGCTTGAACTTGGCTCGAATTGGCTTGAGTTACTGACCGAACTAAGCTAAGTTGGCCAGTCAAGCTCGAGGACCGATCCAAGCCAAGTTCGAGCTGACACTAGCTAGACACGGTTCGACTCGATGTACACCCCTAAAACGCAAGCCATTAACCCGTAAAAGCCAAAGAAACTTAGAGGACTACACGCCAAATGTAGCTCGCAGAGCTTTCTTTCCACACGTGTTACCTCCTTGGACCCCACATGCAGAGATGGTTGGATGATCCGAGCATTTGGCATTTGGGTGTTATACCAAACACGTGTCACCTTACTGGGCCTCACATGCAGAGATGGCCAGATGATCAGAACCATTCACATTTGAGCGTTATACCAAACACGTGTCTCCCCTCTGGCCCCCAGTGCAGAAACTGTTGGATGATTAAAACCGTCCACATTTTGGGTGGCATACCAGATGGTAGACTTAGCAAGAAACTTACGCTGAATGGATGGTTTTTACCACTAATTTCTATCTCGGATTTGGACCGTTGAACGAATTTTCCTCAATGGCTCACATGCATCATGCTGTGATCATCTTTTAAGTGCATTTATTGAATCATAGGCCATCACATGGTCTTGGGGACTACAATTTCGGATCAACCCTCGGAACACCAAAGTCTATGCGAATAAAAGCAGACCGGTTTTCCATCACAAGAACTGTTTTTTATTACAATTTTTCAAATCCACCGTAAATAAACATAACTTATTGTAGTTTCACTTTGTTTAGAAACAGGTAGGTATTTTTTATTTGAAAAAGATTAATTTAAATTTGTGAGCCCACCATGATATATATAACATATTCGTATTGTCCTTCTGCTTTACCATGACATTTTAAGGCACCAGTCGAAAAATGAAGTAGGTTCAACATTAAAGTGGCCTACACTAAGGTAAACAATGGCTTCAAGAAGTTTTTAACAATGGATGCTTAATTTATTTATTTTTTTTTCTATGGTGTGGTCCACTTAAACTTTAAATTTGACTCATATTTTTTGGCTCATGCCTTAAATTAAGTTGGCATATAATGGATGGATGCACTGTGTGGATAATTCACAAACACCATGGTGGCCCCATAAATATTTGGCAGCATCATCTCAAGTACAGAAAAAAGTAATACTCACATCAATTGTCGAAAGCAATGCATTAATTACACATGAAAATAATTATTACCTATTTAAAGTGCAATTAAGTTTACACGGAACAAAAAAAGAAGAATAAAAAAAAAAAGCCTCTCACACTCTAGCAGAGTATGGTGGTTGGGCATTTTTAAATTACTTAGAAATTGCATACGTAGCATGAATCAATTCAAATTAAACTGTGAAAATTATAGATCCAATGTTAGATATATCACGAACCAAAAAAAATTGCAATTATTTGGCTACCTGAGTATGGGAATGGTTTACATTTATCTGACGGTTGAAAATAAAAACATCCAATGGTCCTAGTGCAACAAACAAGCGTCAACGAATCAAAGCATCAGATTTTTTTCAAAACATGACATGGGGTATGTGATTCAGAGGCAGTGAGTTTCACAAGTCCGTTTAGCTGAGTTAATGGATCTTATGCGTACAATTCCCAAGTGTCTGGGTATCAAGCGCCATTCGCTGTCGGAGTACCAAGTAACTCCCCTTTCGTACCTGCTACAGTTCCTTTCAAAAATTACTGTTAGATGCGTCCGTATAATGTCTTCTTTTATTTTTTTTCCTCTCCACCGGACAACTTATCCAACCAAATTTGATTTTTATGACAGAGGTGTGGGTTTTTTCACGAAAATATCGTTACCTACCGGCTAGGGTGAAGTAGTTGAAAAAAGCTCAGTTATTTTCAACTTCCTCATAGCATCTTTTCGGTGAAATGGTAAATCGCGCGTTAAAAAGTGATGATTATTTCCCCGTGTATTCACGGCATCCTGATATGACTGCTTACTTTTTGACACAAAAATCAAGAATATTATAAAATATTTGTGGGTCCCACTGTGATGCATTTTGCTTATCCACACCGTTCATCCATTATTACATTTGAATTTATAACATGAGAAAAAAATTGAGGCATATCCAATACTCAAGTGGGCCACGTCATACAAAAAAGAGAATCGAATACTTACCGTTAAAAACTTTGTAGGACCACTGTTTCTTTTGGCGTGGGCCATTTGAGTGTTAGATTTGCTTCATTTTTTTTCTCATACTCCAAAATATTTTAATAAAACAGACTGACGGAATGGATATATCATACTCATTACCTTGCAATAAATAAATTAAAATTACATCCGTTAAATCAATTTCACTAGCACAAACTCCCAGGAGTTTTCAAACGCAGGAAATCGTAATAATCACCGTTTCCATTGCATTTCCCATTTCTCTGAAAAACAAACAGGCCCTAAAGTTTATTTCCGTCCGATGAAAAAACGTGGGTTGTACGTTCGGTCTATACGACAGCAAAATCGCTAAAAAACCTATGATACTATGCAGGGTGGAAATGAAAATTACTTAAAATAGTAGCATGTAACATATGTTACATGTAATTCAAATCAAACCGTCCAAATTATTCTTATCAATTTAGATGCATCATCAACGATATCTGACGATTATTTGATTATCTGATTATCAGATTATGGGACATTTATTGAACGGCGAGAAATGAAAATAAATCCAATGGTCTTATTTCAACAAACAAATGTCGAAGAATCAGAGACTACAGTTGTTTAAATAATTTTATTTTTTGAAGGTATCTTCAAAAAAGTGGGGCCTACAATTTAATCGGTTTAATTTGAGTTAATATATTCCAAGCATAATATTTTCAACTGCATACGTATCAAGCGTCATACGCAGCCAGAGTATCAAATAACTCGTCTTTTTTCCAGCGTCTGTTTAGCACGGCCCAAAGCACGTGACAGAGCGCCGCTTCCGGACACGTGTCCAACTCCGTTCGGCTCCTCCACACTAGAGAACCGGCTTTTCCCAGTTGCTTCCCACCAGCGACCGGAATGGCCTGGACAAAAGAATCCTTCCACGTGGCTAGATGTAGTCCTATGAATAGGTAGAGTGGTCCCCACCTAAGGCCCACTTCATTGATTGATGCGTTACCACCCACGAAAAGCTCATTTCTTGAATTCTCCACTTCATGTTTTTAATCCACGGAAACATGCTCAGGTGACATGCGTCTGGACAGTCTGCAGTGGCCATTCACATCACACGTACCATTTTATCACACATGTGAGAGATCTCAGCCGTTTATCAGATAAGAACTACCTTGAAAACCCCCTGATCAAAAAATCAAGAAGCCCCATTTATGAGATCAGACACACACATGTCGGCACAAGCGTGCAGGATCCTCGCCACCATAAACTGGTCCCTGACCCAAAATCAAGACGGTCCATTCATCTAATTAGCTCCACATAAACGTTGAATCTGGACCGTACGTCATGATTTTGTACCTGTCCATTATTATCATGCATCTGTGGCCCAGCTAACCAGTGGCGCAGCGTGACTTTTGTAGCGGACCATGTTCATCATAGCATCCATCTAAAAAATGGATGGACCCGATCTCGCATAGTTTTTACGTGTTGGCACGTGTATGCACCTACTTACCACTTTAATCTCTACTCCCGCGAGTCACCATATTAGTGTGCCATTATCTTTGTTTACAAGAGCATGGATTGCTTTGAGCGTTTAACCCTCTTATTATAGTTAGCACTTACCAAAAGCATTTTTGTTAATATTAAAATCAAATTAATAAATTCAAAGCAGTTTCTTGGAATCTTCATTACATTAAAATTTAAAAATAATTAAAATAAAATAAGGATGGCCCACCAATGGCTGACATGTGGCAAAACAAAACAGCACGGCCATTTTGACTATTCTTTTGTTGGACCCCACTGTTTTTAGATCACAACGGGAAATACGGCCAATTGGCCATTTTCGACCTCTCATCTTTTGCTTGCAAATGGATGGCTAAGATCATACGATTCAATAACCGTGTACTCTTCATACACGTGTTGCCCATTCACTGCCGTGAACGCCCTAGATTAGTGGCACTGTTTGTTTTTGGCCCTCAAAGTTGGAAAGTTTGATCTGAGTGGTACATGTATATTAACCATCGGACTCTGCCAGAGTATCAAAGCATTTCTAATTTGATAAACACAAGTAACAAGGAACTGGTGGGCCACATGAATGATGTGCGGCCTAGGGATGTGACAAACCTATTCTAGAATTAGTGGGAGATGTTGGAATTAGTGGCACTAATGTTCTCATGAGAAGTTCTTAAACAAATGCAAGTGTATGTGATAAGTGATTATTTTACATTGATATGTGATTATTAGATATGCTAAGAGAATGGCACGTGCCACGCACATGGAGCGAGGAAGGATGAGAGTGTCAGCATAAAGTCCTTTTCGTGGATAAAAATATAGCCCTTGAGGGTATTTTGTTGGTGAAATCCCAACCGTCAGTTGGTGGCCAACCCTAGTTCTAATTTACCAAAATACCTTTATTTTTCCTTTTAAATTTGTTCCCATGTCCTTTTTAAATATTAAAGATTTCTCATTCTTGTAAAATTAATTTTTAGTGGTAAAATTGTCACCTACATATTATATATAGCATGTAAAACTGGATTGTGACAAACATCCCATGGAGAAATTTGTGGAGAATCTTGTTGGAATTTAAGCTCCATCTATCCGTTTGATAAATTGTATATTTTTTCTTTATTAATACTTCCTTGCGTCTATTATTATGTTGTGCATATGGAATGAATATGATTGAAATGAATTTAGCTGAGAGACTTCATCAAATCCATGCATTTTTAATACGAAATACATTGTTAGGCTTAACTTGTTTGATTCTTTATAACCATAAAATATTGTCCTAGTCAGAATGACTTAAATTCATGAGCCACTATACATATTATGACAGTGAATCTATAATATGGGACGTTGTGCCCACATGTCTAAGTGTATGTGTGTGCATATATTGACCGGATGTAATAAAACGAGATAAATTTTATTGTCTGATATTAGCTTATGCTTACTATGCTCGTTATGTTTATCCTTATATTCGAGAAAAAGTTGGATCCTAGTTCGGATTTATTCGGTCACTATGATTCAAAAACAAACATGTAGGCCTTTTAAGTGGATCAATGTATGTTGAGTTGTCGTTCACATTTCTATGAGGACTAAGATTCTAAAATTTAAAAAAAAAAAATTTAAATTTAAAAAAAAAAAAAATTAATCTATTTATGGGATTATGACGTAGGGGAGGAAAAAAAAATTAATCTATTTATGGGATTAGCTTTATAGGAAAGAAAGATAAAATAGAAATATCTAATAAATTGAAATTAATAAGATGGATAGGCAAGCAAGGGAAAGAAATCAATAGTTAAACTATTGTTCTTGTAAATCATTGTCAATTAAAGCCAAAAAATTGATTTTGAAATCATCTAATCGATGAAGAGTCAAACATTATTTATAGTAAAAACGAAATTGCAGGAAAAAATCGAATGCTTTAGATTCCGGGCCTCGCAACCCTTTTGTTCTACCCCAAAATCATTAATCATGAAAATGAGATACGCCCAATTTAAGGTCCAATGGTCTGGATCACTTTGAGACGACCCACTCTACATCAGATTAGCTTTATATTAGAAATCAAAATGATAGATTGGCATCACTAGTTAAACTTGTTCTTGTAAATCGTTGTAATGAAAGAATTGATTTTGAAATAATCGTGTACATTATTTTGCAAAAATCAATGCTTTAGATTTGTTTTTAGATGATTAATCATGAACATGAGATATGGTGGGACTTAAGCAAGTAAGCTTTGAGACGGTACATGCAAGGATCTACATACGTAATCCACTCGTCAGGAGGGTCGCGCTTGTATGTCAAAGAGAGGTCGTTGAAGATTTTCTAACCATCCATTTTAGGCATCTCAGTAGATCAGGTTCATGTTCGGGGTGGCCCACCTAATTATTGGCCCAGATCTTGTACTGGAGAGACATGTTTACTGGGGCTCTCAATGGACCGAGGTGACCCGGGGTTAGCCCCTTTGGGCGGGCTTTGGCTTTGGCTTTGGTTTATCTACTCTTCATTCTCGCCTCTACTGCTGCCAACTCCAAAACCATATGTCTGATTTGGAGCGTTCATCAGAGGATCATTTTACTGCCTGTCTTATCCTAGAAGCACCTGAATGTTGGCATTGCTTGTTAATCAATTTTCTAACCGTCCACTTTCCCCTGTACGTACGGCCAAAATGATAAATGGACCAGTTATATTTTTGGGCCAAGGAATATCCAAATGTGGGACCCACCCAAATCATAAATGGACCAGTTATATTTTTGGACCAAGGAATATCCAAATGTGGGACCCACCCAAATGCGCCACGATCGGCAAGGCAAGGAGATGTGGGATCTGGAATGAGGCTTGTACCTTAATTGATTAGGATGGGATTTATATCCGTTGGATCTGGACTAAAGCTCTGTGATTCAAACCGTTGATCTGGACACAGCTGATGGTTGCTGCCTTGAAAATGTTTAAGATGTGAATATCCTGAGCTTTTGATCATTGCTCCACAAAACAAAGCATAAAGAGACGGTCCAATCAAAGGAAGAGTTAAAATGATCCAATGGTTGGAACATCCCTGAGGTTATTACTAATATTATTTAAATCCATACTAAGGACCATATAAATGCTTTGTAGCATTTGGCCCATGATCCAACCCCTCCTTATGTCCTCGTTTATGGACGGTCCAGAGATGAAATTTTGACCAATTGAAAGATCCTATCCATCCAATCAGTGGCCTTTAGATGGATGGCAGAAAATGAAAATCGGTTCACAGCAGCCTATATTGAACAAGAGAAAATCCACATGCCACGTGTAAGGTATTGAAACGCACGATCATTTACACACCTCTACCCCTAAGGCGTGAAGTTGTTAAACCAGACCAAAGTCTGTCCACCTCATCCAACCATGTTTACTTTAAGAGCGTTCGTTAGGTAGCTTGGCCCACCATTGACCACATTTATTTAAAATAACTTTTATTTTTACTAATTCTATGGATTCCTGCTTCTGCAAGTGGAGCCATGGTTCAATGATCCAAACCGTTAAAATATGGGGACTCACCGTGGATGGCCCATGCACCAAAGATATCCTAGATTGGACGATCCTACCATGAACCCAGTGGTGAAAAGACTCAGCAACTCGGATTGCCTAATTCAATCCAAAGTCAACATAGGACTAGCCCCACCTAGGGCTGGCTAACTCAATTGTATCGAACTGGATTGGGTCCTACCAAGCTGAAGTTGACTCGGTAGAGAAGCATCAGAGTCTTGAAACCATGCTGGAACCATTGGTGTATTAGCCACCCATTGAAAGGTTGAGAATTTTGGCACATATAAACCATTCATCCTCGTTGGATCCAAATATCTATGGTCTGGATCACAAAACAATAAGTCAATTCAAACGGAAAACATAAACAGTATCCGTACAATCTTTTGGGCAGGAACATTTATATAACACCTGAAAATTAATATTACGGAAACCCATCTTGAATACATGTAGAATTCTGTTCTCTTCAAAACCCATGCTAAATTCAAAGGGCCTATTTGGCAGATATTCCTTTTCTAGTTAATCATAGTTGCAGGTTACCGGTCATCAAGATTATTTTTAATACTTACCAAAGAGATATACGTCTGATAATTAATTACGATTAACTAAAACAAGATGAAGTCATTCTTACCAAACAGGCCCCAACTTGCTTCAACTCAAAACGAAGCAATTCATTACCGAGTGAAAGAGAATTCATCATTCAATTTGGAAACTAAGAAAACTCAAGAGTCGGACATGAACCGAAACCCAAATCATCCCACCCCAATTGAAACTCTATTCTCCATTTAAGATTTGAACCTGTTGGCATTTTGTACTCAAAACAATCACACTACCAAGCTGCAATAGATCGCTTTGTTTTTCCACTAGCTCTAGCTATATAGCTATATACAAATTCTTTTGCCATTTCTTCTTCTTCTTTCTAATATCATATCATTAATTAAGGGTTTTTGCTAACATCCCCAAACTGCTTGAATGGCACATAGGGTTACCTGTTGTCAATCTGAACTGTTCATTCATTCATACAACCAGGAGCAAGCCATGGTGTAAAAATCAAGCCAATCAGACGATCCTAAGCTTCCAATCAATAGCATGAAAATGGACAGCCAAGATTGACTGGAGAAATAAAAGAGGCACAATTTATCATGTTGATTTGATGATTCTAACCATGTGATTTATGGCTCATTAACAACAGCAGGTTGTAACAAATTGGCCCCATTTGAAGGGTTAGGATCATCCAATCAGCGTGATTCTTGCACCATGGCTTGCTCCTAGTAATATGAACAAATGAATGGTTCAGATTGCTGATAGGTCGCTTCATGTGCCATTTAAAATGTTTGGGGATGTTGCTAAGGTCGTGAAGGTGGGGACAAGCAAAACCAATAGAGAAATTATATACATATGAGACCTGACGAATAAAAGAATGACTATCGGTTAATGCTCAGAAAGAAGGGACCATATTTTTTGTGTTTTCGGGTCGGGTTGATATCATCTTACTGGATTATTGTACAGATTAATTATGTGTGTGTGTGGTGTCAGGACGGGTGGGCACACACACATGCACCTTTGCATGTGCATGCATGCATGAGTGTGGGCGTATGTATGAATGCATGCATGTATACAGAAACAACATGTGGATGGTGTTCCTGACCAGCAAAGGAGAGACTTGCATTGCATTTGAGTTATTCTAACCAAATGCTCCACCAGAGTTCAAAATTTATGCATATGCCCCGCCTACCATACATGAGGTATACACAAGCCTGTTGAAATGGGCCCAAACCATCAACCCCACCACAGGTAGGATTGTCGATGGGACCCAACCGGATTTTAACAGACGTGGTTAAGAAAGCAGGTTGGATTCAGCTTTCACAATTTAGACCCGGTTAAATCAGGCCTAGTCGGTCCAGTTAGTTTTAATAGTAAAATTATACATTTGTCATATATATTGATTATTTTAGCAGAAGAAACGAGGTTTCCTACCACCATGTGCGTGTTAGAGTGACACATACATGTGTTAGAGTGACCCATCCATTACCCAACCATATAAATGCCCTTTATAGATCTCAAACTCAACTTGAAACCTAAATCTAAAGAACTGACAGGTACCTGAACCCAATCGGATCCAGGTCCAAGTCTTCAAGAACTAGACCCAGATTTGAAAGGGCCCAGACCCGGCAAGACCTGAACCTGACCTGTTGTCAGTCCTAACCACAGGTAATTAGACAATCCTGTCCGATCAGTAGGCACTAGCCATCAAATAGGTGACAAGAATGATGGGCCAAGCCCACTAACTCAGTAGCCTTCAAGCAGATGCCCCTCAACATCCCAAACATGAGGTCTCAAGATTGATCCCAGCTTAAAATTAAAATTTAAAAAAAAAAAAAACAAAAAACAAAAAACAAAAAACAAAAAACAAAAAAAAAAACAAAAAAACAAAACAAAACAAAATACAGAAAACAAAGAAGCGAAATATGTTCAATAAAATTTCGGCATGTGGGGATGCTTAACGATTACAAAGTTGGGATCATCACCAACGCCTTCGTCTGGATTGAATACATTACACCACCACATGTATGATGGGTGTTCACATACTCGGTACATATATGCACCCAAAAATTCAACTCAAAGTCCAGCTCAGTCAGGGTCAACACGAAGACTAGAACGAGTTTCTTTTCTTTTGAATTTCATTATTAAGAAAGATCCGGAGATCCAAAACACAAATCTAGATACACAATAGGAAACATAAACCTGATATATATATATATATGTGTGTGTGTGTGTGTGTGTGTGTGTGTGTGTGTGTGTGGATAGATGATCTCCCTAGATCAAACGAACTGCTTTAATCAGGGGAATGGATCGAGATGCTACCCTATACGTTGGATGGACCATTCAATTCCCATCCCACAAGCTGACTTTCCCACCAAATTTCAGAGACAACACTCCCCAGTCAATAATCAACCTTTAACTTCTCTCGATTAAAGCAGCTGCAGATATCTGAGCTTCCTTGGAAATCCCAGTGTTTCTCCCCTTCCAAATTTCCCAACATAAAGCAAAAGGTACAAGATTCAAATGGATCTTCCTTTGCCTCTTGCCTGGACAAGCACTCTGATGCAAAAAATCATCTTTTAAGAAAGCATTTCTGGACCAAGACATCTTGAATTCAGCAAGGAAGAACCTGCAAACAGTGTATTCTATCAGGCAGTGGAGGAACAGATGTGGCCCATTTTCTTCATCAACTTTGAATAATGCACACCTATTAGGTACAACCATTCTTGGAAGATGTGGCCTTTCCACCATTAACACTCCTGTTTGATCGCAAGCCACGAAAAAAGACTTGACACCCTAGGGGGAACTGGGGATACTCCAAGGAGGTTCAGCAAACTGGACTCTCTTCCAGAGAGAGACACCAGAAGAAATATTTAGCTGAGATTTTGCTTGAATCATCCTTTTCCTTTTCCACACGCTCTCGTCAGCTACCATCAGAGACAAACAGACTTCATTGAGCATGCTGAGGAGGGTTCGGAAATCCTGCATTCCTTCAGGTTTCTTCCAAGTACAATATTCCAAGATATTTGAGCGAATTTTCACAGAAATTTGTCCTTCACCAACCAACCTATTCAGAGAAGGAACCTGACCACCAATGGGCAACTCCCAAGCCATTCATCTTCCTAAAACAAGAAAGACTCGCTACTAGTAACTGAGAACATGAAGCCCTCATAAGAGTTTTCCACCACCGTTTTGATCGGCCACCCATATTACCTATATCCCTTCCACATTCTAGACACCGGAGCTATGCAGGTGATTCCGTGGTCCCAAACTCTGTTAGACGTACCATGTTTCTCCGCCACTACTTTGTGCCACAAAGCATGATGCAGGGGCACACTTGCAAGGTGTTCCGTAACGGTAACGGTAGCCGTAACAGCCACCACCGTTACCTTTACGATGCGGGGCATAACGGCTGTTACGGCCCGTAACAGCCGTTACGGTCTCTCTTTTTTATTTTTTTATTTATTGAAAAAACCCTCGAAAAACCTATATCTTCCCTAAGATGTTGATTAAAAAGTATGAAAAACCTATATATGTCCCGTAATAGACCATTACGGGGCTATTATGGCCTTTATAGGGGATGTAACGTGCTGTTAATGGCAATTGCCAATCATTTTTTTTCCATAACGGTTGTTACAGCCGTTACGACCCTGTAACGTGTAACGGTTGCCACCGTGACCTTTACGTAACGGCCTTTACGGCACACCATGCACACTTGGGGAGGGCATCCTGTGTGAGGTAGGTGGCTCGTGTGAGGCAGAACTCATGTGATGTGGGGCCCACAAGGGGGGTTCATCCGAGGACCTAACCCATGGGATGTGGGGCATGGGCTATCAGATAAAGGGATTGATTTGTCACGCTCTATCAGTTCGAGCTTTTAGAATAAGTGGTTAGTTGTCATGCATCAAAGTGGTATCAGAGCGAGAGGTCTCATGTTCAAGACTCCTAACCGTGGTTGATTAATGCAGGGGCATTTTCACACTATGAGATAAAGGGATTGATTCATCATGCTCTATTAGTTCGAGCTTTTAGAGCAAGTGGTTAGTTATCCTGCATCAGCATCTCTTTCCTTTCCAAACTGCCACCACCATTTATAGAGGCGGCCTTTTTTCTCTCTCGATTTTGCCCAAACTTGACCCCACACTTGGTACTCCACAGTCCCCAAGTGGAACCTCTTCCTATCCGAAGAGCCTCCCCATAGAATCTGCCTTTGAATTTTATTTTTTTTCAATTCTAGCTAGCGCCCCAATTGGGATTTTGAACAATGAAGGGAAATATTGGGGGATTCGAAGGGTTATCCTCCTTCCAAAGGATGAGTGATCACGCTTCCAATATGCTATCTTCTTTTCAATTCTCTAGATAACTGGATCCCAAGTCAAGGGAGAGGCCTAAATATGATATTGAAAATCCTTGGATTTTGCATCCCACTTGACCCACAAGGTGCTTCAGGTAGTATGCGCCGACTTCGATCTCGGCCATCGAACTTTTACAAAGGTTTACTTCAAGCCCCAAAACCATCTCAAAGCACCTGAGAATAACGTTGGCAACTTCTCTGGAAAATGCTTTACGAAACACCATAGTCACGTCGGCAAACTGGAGGTGAGATAGATTGGCCACCCAAACACATTTTTTCAGATGACAGCTTTCCCCTCTAGTGTAAAGACCAGTAGCGCTTTGCACAAATTGATAGGAACAGGGGAAAAGAGGGTCCTCTTGCCTAACACCTCCAGAATTCTTGAAACATGGGGACCCATTGATCAAAATATAGAACTGGGCTACAAAAAGGCATTCCATGGTCCATCCCTCCAATCTTTAGTTGAATCCATTTTACATAACATGTAGCTAAGGAATCCCCAATCAACTCTATCTTACACCTTTCCATGACAACTTTGCAAACAATTCCCTGCTCTTTTGCCACCTACTGGGAATGCATACATTCATTTGTGATTAATATGCCATCTAAAATCTGGTACTTCTCAGCAAAAGCACCTTGAAAAGGGGGGATATGAGAAGGGGCAAGACCTTTCTAATTCTACTGGTGAGAACCTTAGCCAAGATTTTGTACACACTCCCAACCAAGCTAATTGGTCTGAAGTCATGCGACTCTAACTCATGTTTCTCTTCGGAATGAGTCAAATAGGAGTTGTATTTAAGCTTTTGTTTAGTTTTGCCTCTCTCGTGGAATTCCTCAAATACGGCCATCAAGTCTTGCTTTATGAAATTCCAGGAAAAAAAAAAAAACAATCAAGGATCCATCAGCTCCCAGATCTTCATTACTATCCATTTCATATAACCTCTATGACTTACCTCCAAGTTGTGACTATCTCTTCAGGGAGAATATTGAAGTGAATCCTGTCCAATATTGGCCTTCCCGGTCAAAAATAAAAAATAAAAATAAATAAATTAAAAAAAATTGACTCCTTATTCTTATTATTATTATTACTATTATTAACATTGCCATGTCCTTGGTCCTCCAACTCTCGTTGTTGGTTGTCTCCGTCAATTCTGCAATGATGAAGGCCTCAGGTGATTCTGGCCATCAACGTACACCACTCCACAACTGCTTCAACCAGGAAGCGGGAAGCAGGAAGCAAAGGCATAGAGATTTCTTAAGCTTTTTTTTAAGAGGTAACATGAAATTTTATTAAAAGATTTGCCAAAAAGTGAGGAAAGAATATAGCCCAAGGCTACACAAAAAAGGAGGAAAAGTCAACGATCTTTGCTGCTTTCATGTAGGCAGCCCATTCCACCACTGCACATTAACTTTACAAATGAACCCTTCCACAAAGAAGCCGTGTTCTGAAAGCACCGACTATTTCGCTTTTCCATAAAAACCACAGGATTCCCATCGCAGCAACTCTCCAAATTGCTTTAAGAGACTTTCCCATACTACTTCTGTGCCAAGCCCATAAGAGATCAAAAACTGAATTTGGCATAGCCCAAGAAACATGAAAGAATGCTAGAAAGTGATCCCAGAGAGTGGAGACAAAGGGGCAATGGATGTAAACGTGGTCGATCGACTCCGCGTCTTTCATACACACCAAACATAGAGATTTCTTAATCTTCTCTTCCTGATTGAAATAAACCTTAATTCTTGGTTGAAATAAACCTTAATTCTTTTGGAATCTACCTAGCTTCCTGAAATGAAGAGGGGAACGACTTCTAATACTTTCTCGAGACACTCTTTGATCTCCATGAATGTCTCAAAAAAAAAAAAAAAAACTAAACATGAAAAGGAAATGGAGATGTCCTCTGGCCATGGAAGATGGGTAGGAATATAGCTACGGGGAGGTGCCTTTTCTTCCACCCCGCCGCCTCTTCCGTCAATTTGAACTTGAAAAGTAAATAAGACTCGTGCATTTCGAGAACCTGGGACTTTTCCAATGCATAGAGAACGTATCCATGCTTCCGACTCCAAGAGCATGTCATCATCTATTTCCCCCCAAATTATCCCAACCACTAAGGCTGTAAGGAGCTCCTTCCTCTCTTTTGCTGCTCACAATCAACCAAAGTCATGCCCCCTGTGATGTTTCTCCTTACCCTTCTGATCTTATTACTGTGGAAATTGAGGAGGATCACTTTATACCCTCCTCCCTGGGTAGTCTGAGACAAACAGACGTACTTGTGGCTAATGGTTTCCTTGCTCCTCTTCCTCACCTCTGCCAAAGAGCTTCTACTATAGAAACCTTCTCCTTCTGCCGAAGACGCTTCTATTATAGAAACTCTCTCCTTGTGGATCCCTATTAGGATCTAGGCCCTGACTGGATAGGCATAGACCTTCCTGCTTCTTGTGACATTCCCAATCCTCCTCTACTTTTGAAACCTCGACAGTTCTTCCCCACAATACCACACCATTGATGCTTTAAATCGCAAACCTAATTTCTTCCCTAGAGTTGAACCGAATGAAGCCAAAGCCCCAATGGCCTCCTCTGATTGTATCTCTCAGAAGGAAGATATCTCTTGCTTTGTCGAATCCTCGAACAGGAATCTAATCTCTCTTTGTGGTCGAGCAAAAGGGGATGTATGCAAAGAGTGTTGTCACTTCCCCTAAGGATTTTTTATCCTTACTATCATCCACACTTAACTCATCTCAAAATCGTATCCAATGCTTCGTGGCTACTCTGCGCTCGTTGGACTTTTCGAACTTAGCAAACTGAAACATCCAAGTAGGCTAAAGGAAGGAAAATCAACGAAGACCCCATTAATAGCGGTGAATGAGGGAGGATTTGGAGTTTGAAGATAAACAAACACAAAGCATGAAGGTGACAACCATCATGTCTTTAGTTGACTCGACTCGGCATTAAATAATTCAATAAGAATAAACCGTGTAGGAAAAACATTATTTGAGTAAAAATATGTATAATATAAAATAGCTCTAAAAGTTATAAAAGCAAGTGGGCAATGTGGACACACTAGTTAAACTCTTTTCTTTCTGTTTATAAGTCAGCTTGACCCAGTGATGACTCGTCCGAGTCATACCGAGTCACCTTGAGTCAGCTGAGCCCACTCGAGGTGCCTAACCAAGTCGAGTTCAAGTACATCTTGTGACCAAGTTTCTCAGTGACTCACCTCATGGGTCATGGCCAAGTTTCTCATTGACTTGCCTCACAATCTCATGAGGTCAAGTGGAATGATCCAAGTTTTGAGTCAAGGCATTGTAACACTGGCATTTACAACATAGTTCCTCATGATTGCTTTTTTTCTTGGTATCTATGAAGGCATGGGCTACCAGGGAAAAGAAAAGGTATGATACTAAAAAATGGGCCATATCTTTCTATCTAAAACTTCATCAATAGATTTTTTTTCATTCTAATAGTACAACGTCATTATTGGGGCCTTTTGTTAGTATTTCCCCATTACACCTAAGCCTTAAATGAGCCTTCTCTCTCTTCTCATGCACACTCTTTAGACATAGAAAGAAGAGTGTGGAGGAGAGAGGCTACATTAGCATCATCAGCACAAGCAGTCAGTTTCATGGATAATTAAAAACTGCTTTTCCTATTGTGGGGGGTGAGCTAAAACTACCTGCTTTCAGCAAATCTCTTTTCATCAGGGCCTATTTACGCTTGCAGTTTAGGAATTGCGGTCAGGTTGGCCATGGACATCATTTGCCGTTGATTCCTCTCCCTTGTGTTTCTTGAGCCTCTCCTGCACAGATCCCATGCCCAAGCATAAAGAAGGCTGAAGCTGTTCATTCAAGATGAATAAGAAAAGGATGAACTGAACACTGAGATTCAATACACTAAGGCATTTTCAGGCAATTCTGCTTTTGATATGACAGATGGGATGGGCCCAAATTTCGATAGAGATTGTGGCGGAAAACAAGAATGACAACAATCCTATTCAAGTCATATTGCACTTTTCGCGCCATCCAAAACATTAAAAGGGCCGCTCTAACCGTGGAACAAGTCCCAAGTTGGAAGTACTTTTTTTATGGAGTCCCTTTCCGAAGTACTTCCAACCTCCAAAAGGGACTTCATGAACTCCTGAGAAGGAAATTGCTACAATATCCCAAAAATACAGAGTTTGGATGATCCCGAATGTCCAACCAATGCAGAGTTTAGCCCATAGAATGCAGAACACAGCCCATCTTTCTGTCAGCATTGTATTAACAATCCAATCATCCATTTTCTGGGCCACTGATCAGATGGATAGGATTTGACTACAGCTCATCAAACTATGGCCCACCAAATCAACGGTCTTGCTCACTGTTCACATGTTCCGTGTGTATGGTAACTATTTTATGGTCACATGCATTATTATAGTAAAACCGCTCCTCAGTAAAAATAAAAATAAGAAAACTGATGTGAAAATCAATTGAAGCAGTAGGATGGAAGAACATACAGTAAGAGAAGCATTTTCCACCGCCAGTTTCTCACATTCTCCACGCATATGCTCCAATTCTTCTCTGAGCGAATTGTTCTCCTCTTTGAGAGTATCCACACGTTGGGCCAGTTCTTCACACTCAGCCTGGCTCCAAAACATCAGTAATTCAAAAGTTGGAAAGAGAAAAAGGATATAAATGGAAGAAATCCAAGCAAAGAAAAACAGTTCAGCACCCATTAGTGCCTGCCTGATTTGCACGACTACAATGAAACTAGAGCGATTACTTGTGTATGCCAAATCTGGACTACCTGATTGCTTTTTAACATGTTTTTCATGAATAGCTACCTGATGGATTGAACAGCCAGATTCCTGGGCCAGGGCTTCTACATGATGAAGCCCACCAGATTCACAGATAAGATGTCCTAAATTTGCCAGGTTGGCACTTGTGCCCGAGTGTGAAGAGGCTATAGGAACTGACATGTGACATTAGAAAACCTCCTTTCACTGAATGCTGTCCTGGGCTATTCAATAATTGTACCATTCATCATTAAAAACTTTCGCTTTAACCATGGATTGCTTCTTCAGGTGAAGAGGCCACGATGTCTACCCATGGTTTAGAGACCAGACTACAAGAACCATCTGATTTGCTGGGGCCATCGACCAGGGCTGGGCTGGGCCAAATAAAATACTGAATGGACCTCACTCAACAAGCCCGGTCCTACCAGTTCAAAGTCTAGCTCAAAACTAACTAGGACCATTGACTCATGATTTATATGCATTACCCAATTACAAAGAAATCCAAGCAATATGGTCAAACATCCAGCAGAATAGCAACTTCTCTCCTGACTCATTACTGTGAACACAATGAATGATTACCAATTGACCTGACGCTGACAATCAATAGGTTCCTTCCGACAAATACACACCGAAGTTATTTACTGACCACCTATCAGTAACCTAATCTGTTGAACTGGTGGATCCATCATGAGATGGGTGATTCCCTAATACCACCATATCTTCAGAGTTTGATCCTAGCATGCATGAAGCAGAAGCGAACACTTACAGTTTGGCCACTTCAACCAGTCTCCAATCCAAAGATAGGATCATCCAATGGGTAAGAATTTGGGGTCTCTCTCATCCACCACAATGCCCACCGATGGACCTGATGATGACAATCAATAGGATCCTTCCGAAAAATACACACTGATGTTATTTACTGACCACCTATCAGTAACCTAATCTGTTGATCAGGTGGACCCATCATGAGATATGTGATTCCCTAATACCACCATATCTTCAGAGTTTGATGCTAGCATGCATGAAGCGGAAGCGAACACTTACAGTTCGTCCACTTCAACCAGTCTCCAATCCGAAGATAGGATCATCCAATGGGTAAGAATTTGGGGTCTCTCTCATCCACCACAATGCCCACCATACGACCAATTTGGATAACCAAAGGGTAGCCCCATGGGCAAAGTTTGTTATGATGACAAATAATGCTCAATTAAACATTGTAAACTTCCTCTAATGAAACTGGTGCAATAGTGTGTGTGCTCCTAACCTGCTTCCTCAGCCTGGAGCGACGTGCTGATTCCCTATTAGACTGTTTTCTTCTTTGCCTCTTAAGCTCTCTTTCGTCCTGAGGTTTTGAAGGAAAGGAGTGTCAGAATTGTACCAAAGAAGGATGGAAAAAAACCAGAGTGTGGGAAAACCTGTAGCCAGAGTTCCGAAGGAACACCATCACGGGATCCCATGTGATTGCCAGGAACTATGGCCCCCGTAGCTGGGACAGCAGGGAGCTTGCCTCGCATTGCAGCAATAGATGTAGGAGCATGGCCTCCCCAATAGTCCATGCCAATGTTCAGGTTCGTTGTGGGGCCAGAAACACCACCTGGCATGGCCATCATTGCCATAGTATGGTTGCCCATGGTTGGAGTCGGGGAAGTCCGTGTAACCCCACTAGGGGCGCTGCAAGCAGTGCTCCCATTCTGGGCCTCGGCTGCCACCACACATGCAACATCCACATATTAACAATTTACAGAATAAATAATTTATTTTTTATTTTTTTTTTAAAAAAAGAAGAATTTAAGAGGAGAACATCTTTGGCCCATTGCAACACAGGAAATTGTATTCCAAAAATCTCCCTCAGCCGCTTTCCAGGAAAATGGCAGGAACGCATTTCCAATGTGCACAGCAATTCCCAAGAACTTCCAATAGGCATTATTGGGAGTTTTCATAATACAATATCCTGTGTAAGGCGCTATAAGAAATCTATCAGCAGGAGGCAGAACGATATTTCAGAGCAAAATTTTGTTTTTCTTTGAATGGTAACAGAAAATTTATTGCAAAAAAAGAAAAGCCACAGAGACAAGAAAGAAAAGAGACAACAGAAGTAAATGGGCAGACACTCTGTAAAAGCATACCATCAGCTGAACCTTTTTCACCACATGGATTTTGCTGTGAACCCTGTAAAAATAATTTGATTTAAATTCTAATATTCATGTATTTGCTAGA
Organism: Magnolia changhungtana; assembly: GCA_030180095.1. NCBI lineage: Eukaryota > Viridiplantae > Streptophyta > Magnoliopsida > Magnoliales > Magnoliaceae > Magnolia > Magnolia changhungtana. Next base: position 735,776 of record JASAUF010000604.1, read on the forward strand.
ATGAAATGATATCACACATTTATATTCCTTCCCTTAAAATTCAAAGATGCAGAGACAGCATGCTGTCTCAGAGCAAGAAGAAATACATATTGTAGAGCACAATAGCAATACTTAAGCATAAATGGAATACAAAACCTTTGCTCAAGCTTTTATTTCTGTTTTTAAATTTAAGTTCCATATGGAGACCACTAGACCAGAAAAGGCTATGAAAGACTCAACAAATACATGCAATGCAGAAACTGATAAGCCAAAACATTTACTATAGTTGCATGAACAAAGTTTGATGTTTGCTCACTTGGAGAATAAAGACAAGCTTGTCATGATTGGTCCACCTAAGCAAAGGTGCATTCAGTATTGCCAAAAATACGCACAGGCCTTGGTGGTCCTTTCCTTAAGTGGACCCATCAGTGCAACCATGGGTTTCTCTTTACCTAACACACGACTGTATGTGACAAACAAATGAAGACACAAACAGATGTGCTTACGTAGGTCTAAACGTAATTCGGTCACTGTGCTTAAACAAATATATTATAAGTTTGCGAGATGTAATCTTCAAAAAAAAAGTTTGTGAGATGTTACTGATCAATACACCTCATCACCAAGTGTTCTTGCAATGCACACAAGTCTAATAAGAAAATGCTTAATTATTGCAATGTAGACAACATAAAATAAATAGAAAGGGAGACGTCGATAGCTTAGGACACTGCATACATTTTGAGAATTTGCATCACTTCCCTCACTTGAACCTTCATTTCCACTCTCTCCACTGCATATCACATTAGTTTAGGCATGAATATGGGGTCAGCATGGTGAAAAGATGGGCTGGAGAATCTATAAATGTGGTTTAGTTTACCTTTGTGACATGGTTCCATTGGCAGATGCCCCGGATGCTTTTTCCGCCTCGTTACCCTTGCCTGTTAGCATACTCAGACTGCCTAAGCTCCCTTTGGATTTCTTTAGTGAACTCCCATTCTTCCCTTCAGCTGACTTACCCTCTGAGTCTGCACCACCAGCCACACCAGCCTGAAACAATACCACAAAACTTTAAAACTTCTATATCTAGATCACTTGAGCAATGAATTAGACAAGGCACGAATTTTGCCTTGTCTTCAAGTAAAGGCCTGAATGATGGTTCTATATTACCTTTCAGAAAAAAATAAAAATAAAAATTGATGGTTCTATAACAGTGTTTTGGTCAGCTTTAAAAACAAATGTCTCCCAGAAGTCATTTTACAGGAGAGTGGTGTATTCCTTGAAACCCAGCAAAGGAATCCAACCTTTCTTCTTTTTTAAATGATAAATTTTGGCCAAAGATAGCAGCAACAGCTAATCAAAGGAAGAAGATTGCTCAATAGATGGCAATGATTTAGCTAACCCATTTGTGTCTCTCAGCAACCTGATAGCCTCATGCTAAACATGATTGAATCATCATACTTTTTCAGAGAGAGAAAGAGAACCATCCGTGATAAAATGAGCGAACAAGGGCACAATGAAATTCTTCAATCCTTCTAATATTACTGTCGCCTCAGCTTCATTTGAGTCTCAAACCCAATAAAAAATAAAAATAAAAAATAAAAAAGTCTCAAACCCGATAAGACCAGAAAGTGTTAGTTATATTTCTCCTCTTTCATCTTCAAAAATACTCCTATAACAGATGGGCCCAGAATATAATGAAGTCCCATCAAAACTAAGCTTGATGGAACCACCAAGTGATTGATTTCCAACTTACCATGGAAGGTTCATTATAGGCAGCACCATATATTCTCCAATTTCTACTACTATCTTGGGAACTCCTGAAATCTTTCTCAGGCTTACTTGGGTAAGTCTGTTGGGGCGTCTGTACTTGAATTTCATGTCCTGCATCAGCGTCATTCCTTGGTCCCATCCCAAATAAAGGTGCTGAGGCTATGACCGATTTCTGACCTATTAGTTTGATAGGCGGTAATTATAAGATCGTTGCAAGAGTGATGGCAGCCACATTGAAAAAGGTGATTGGGTAGGTGGTGTCATCTTACAAGAGTGTTTTTGTCCTGGGTAGGTGCATCTTGGATGGCCCATTTACGGCAAATGAACTGGTAGATGTATACCGGAAAAGTGGATGTCCTGAATTCCTCTTTAAGCCAGACAGGGAGTGAGTGTATGATTGTATCAATTGGGGTTCTTAATCTTCTTGCTAAGAGCATGGTATTTGGGGAAAGATGGCAAAAATGGATGAAAGCATGCATTTCATCAGCTTGGTTCTCGGTTATTATCAATGACTCCTCAAAGGGTTTCTTCAAAAGGGAGCATGGCCTGCAGCAGGGAGGTCCATTGTCTCTCTTTTCTTTGCGTTAGTGGGTAATTCATCATTTCAGATGATAAACCTGGGTTATGTTTAGGGTATGTGTTCAAATAATGGAGAGGCAGTGATTACCCCTGTTTTATGCTGATGACACTGTTGTAATGGGTCAACTGAGGAAGCGCTGATGTTCCAAGATATTTTGCTCCGTTTCCAAGTGAGTGGTCTTTGAATTAAGGGTAAATTTATCAAGAATAGCATCTCTGGCATCTACCTTGAAGCCAGCGGGGTGACCCAAATTGCGATAGAGGTGTGGTGTAACTAATCTTCCCATCAAGCACTTGGGAGTTCCTATCTGCTTCCTCCAATGGCATTGTGGATCTTGGTTATAGAAAAGGTTCACAGAAGGCTGATGGTTTGGAAGGGGAGATTGCACCCTTTGGGTGGGATAATCATTATGCCAAAAGCAGTTATGGGCCTTATGGCCAGTATTCACATAATCGCCTTGTATCTTGGCATAAGATATGTGGGCTGTTGCAGTCGGACAAGTTAGGTATGAAATCTATCAGGATGATGAACATTGCTCTTCTTGGAAAATGGTGGTGGATGATTGAGTGTGGGGAAGCTGTCATGGTCAAAAGGCTGTTGCAGTCGGATCAGCTTGGTGACAACCATGAGTATTGCCTTGTTACTTATGACAATGTCCAGGAGCTTAAGAAGAAGTCGGGATAGGAGTAGGTAGCATAAAATAAAGGAATTGGATGCTCTTGGCAAAGTCCTAGACAAGTGGTGGTGGAGATTTGCATAGACAAATAGGTTTTTCGAGAAGGATAATTGCTTCAAAATATGGAAAATTGGATAGGAGTTAGTCGTAGGGTGGGAGAGGAGAGAGGTAACAACTCTTTCAAATGAAAGCCATCTCAAAGCTTGGAGACAAAAATAGAGGCATCCGTCAAATCTTCTAAGAGGGTGTGTTAGATTTCGTGTTGAAGGCGGTGAGAGAACTTGCTTTTGGTGAATCTGTCTCTTTAGAATGTTTCCCTTATTCCTAGGTTTTCCTACAGGATTAACACTCTTGTTAACGACTCCTATGAGCCTGAGGAAGGTACAACTAGGCCTGTACACGAACCGAGTTAGCTCGGTTAGCTCGCTCAACTCGACTTGAAAAAGCTCGATTCGACTCGGTTCGAAACTGAGTTCGAGCAGAGTCAAGCTGATTTTTTTAGCTCGAAAAAATTTCGAACCAAGTTCGAGCTCGACTCAACTCGACTCGGATCGAACCCCAACTCGAATTGAACTCAGATTGAACCAGTTCGGTGACATGGTTACTTTGATATTGATGTTGCTCACCAAGTGTTTGATGAAATGACTCAACGAAGTGTCAGCTGGTGGCAAGGAAGGCATGTATATGATACAAATACCTTTTTTTTCTTGATTTTGATGTTGCCTACAAGGAGTTTGATGAAATACCTGTAAACAGTTGATGATGTTTTACAGACAGTAAGAAATTGAAAGTGCACTCCATGTGTTTTTGAAAATGCCGCACAGGCTCAATCCTGGCTCGAACTCTGCTCGAACTGGCTCGAGCAGCTGACCGAACCAAGCTAAGCTGGCCAATCAAGCTCCAGGACCGAGCCGAGCCAAGTTCGAGCTGGGGTCAGCTAGTGGCCGATCCGAGTCGAGTTGTGCCAAGCTCAACTCGGTTCGACTCGTGTAAACCTCTAGGTACAACAATTTAGTTGTTTCAGATAAGTTGCATATTGTGGGATCATGGAATTGTTATGGTGGTGGAGATTCTTAATCTCCCCAATGAAGCCACTCTTTGTACCTTCAAGGAGGATGAGCTTATCTTAGACACAAGCACTAACAATGTCTTTTGGTGCGCATGTGCACATGACATTGCATGGATCCAAGGGTTTTGTTGGATGGCTAACATTAATAGGGCTTTAACAACAAATAATCTTCAAAAAAGGAATTGGTATCTTCCAAGTAGTCGCTTCATGGGTTGAAAGGACATTGAATCAGTTGATTCCCTTTTCCTCAAGTTACGATGTGATGCTATATGTTTGGATCATCTTCTTTGGCCTCTTTGATATTAATTGGGTTCTCATAGATTCTATAATAGCTCTTATGGACAATTGGAGTAGTGAGCCTTTCAATCCAAGGGGAAAGATACTTGGGCAAATGCTTTTGCATGATATTATGCAAGGGATTTGGAAAGGAAGGAAGAATAAAGTTTCCTCAAGCATCATTAAGAGGCAGCTAAAGTCAAGATGTCCTTGGTAAATTGGGGATTCACATCAAGAAATTTCAAAGGGATCTCTAAACCCAATGTTCTTAGAGATTGGAGGTTGGTCATTAATAGGGTCTGAAGCCAGTTCTGTCATCTGGTATATGGCCCAAGCTGTTGAGAGCTTAAAATGAATTCCAGCTCGGTGAGATATCTCAAGGCATCCTGAGTCAGAGTTGTTTTGAGGGATGAGCATGAATCTCTTATTTTAAGGGATGAGCATGGATCTCTTTCTTTGTCTAGGATGGCTGGATCCTACACCCCGAATAGAGTTGAGATGCTGGCGATGAAGACGGGGGTTGTAAATCTTTGTTAATCATGTGCACAGATTGCTAATCATGGAAGTCGATTCTTCCAATGTAAATCTCTGAAGAAGATAGCGATGTACAATACTCAAAATTAACCAATTAAATTTTGGGACCATTGTTGCTTAGTCACAATCCCAAAATTAAATTGTTTAAACAATTTTCATCATTAATTTACAGACACTTGTGTTTTTGAAATATGATCATTTGATATTTTTCTAATGCGGGACAATTAACCACTTGCTCTAAAAGCTCGAACTGATAGAGCATGGCGAATCAATCCCTTTATCTCAAAGTCCAGGCCCCACATCCCCTGGGTTAAGACCTCGGTTGAACCCCTCTCGTGGGACCCACTTCGCATGGGTTCCGCTTCACATGAGCCACCCGCCTCACAAAGGTGGAGACCACCTCACACAAGCCACCCACCTCACACGGGCCACCCACCCCAAGTGTGCCCCTACACCCCACAGGCCACCCCACTTGAGCCTGGTATGAAAATGCCCCTGCATTAATCACTCCCGGTGAGGAATCCCGAACACGAACCTCCGCTCTGATACCACTTTAATGCATGACAATTAACCACTTGCTCTAAAATCTCGAACTGATAGAGCATGGCGAATCAATCCATTTATCTCATAGCCAAGGCCCCACATCTCATGAGTTAGGACCTCGGCCAAAACCCCTCGTGGGCCCCAATTCACATGGGTTCCGCTTCACACAGTCACCCACCTCACACAAGTGGGGCCCGCCTCACATGGGCCACCCACCCCAACACCTCGGGTGTGCCCCCGCATCCCACAGGCCACCCCACTTGACCACGATGTGAAAATGCCCCCGCATTATTTTCATTCTTCACTATCTAATAAATGTCCACCAATCCATTAGTGGGATAAGTGTCAATAGATTGCATGAATTTAAGGCTGATTTGGGGCATCAAATGGTCCCCCAAATCAGCCCCAAATTGTCAACATTATTTACTAAATCTAATTTTATTTTTTTCATAAGATTTATAGAAGGAAATGATATCAAATTGTTAGGTATATGAATTACATAACAAGACACAAAAGTCCCTAGACTCTATATATTAAAATGCGAGTCACAGGATATGTAATACACCAATACTATAAATAATAGTAAAACATGCAAATATGAGATGTTTTGGTATTACATTCATTATTTAGTTAGAAAATTAAATATAAAAGGTTTGTAGTCAATTTCAAGTTGTCAGGTTCATAAATCCATCAGACGACCCGATATAGCATTCTCACCTAAGATTGGACCGTTACGGTACCATAAACATGTTCAAAATTATAAATGAATGCATATTTGGAATATTTACAATTTTTTAGATTTTCTAAATATTTTTCCAAATTTTTTGGAGCAAAATAAAAAACGACCAATACAGAGGCGTATCACCCATTACGCCCCCCATATCGACTGTCACGCCAATTCAGCGTATCCTTAACGGCGGGCACCGTTATACCCATCATTACCGCTATGGAACACCTTGCATTTAAGGTATGGAAATATTGAAAAATTGACCAACCATCTCATATATGAAACCATAACCACTACATCTGAAATCCATATTAATATCCTCCCATGGAGCATAAGATATTGGCAACTATATTATGCTTTCATCATTTTCCTAACTAACAAACTATGCACTACTTGATTATGATCAAAATGAACCATTTTCAACTAGATTAGTAAAAGCAATCTTCAACTAGCACATACAACACCCAAAATGACCTTCAAGTCCTTAATGTAACTCCCGAACAATAAGTGCCCACAAAGAACTCCTAGGAGGATAACCTTGTAAAATAAAATTTTGAGGGGAAACTTGGGTCAGGCTCAACCTGAGCCCGACTAACCCAACCTGACCAGAAATTTTGGTCGGGTTGGGATGGGTTGGTTTGAGGTCTAGTTGGGCTTAGGTTGGAAATTCTCAACCCAACCAAAGGTCTAGTTGGGCTCAAGTTGAGGCCTCATCTCAACTCGAGCCCAACCCGATACTAATATGGTACAAATTATTCTATGTAATGTATGTAATAAAATACTAAATAACTGATATAGTAGAAGATATTAAATATTTGGCCCAACCCAAGATGAGTTAGGGTTGAGGACATGGTGCATCAGGAAAGCTCAAGTTGGGTCAGGCCATGGGTTAACCCAATTTGACACCAAGTTGGGCTCAGGGTGACCATCAACACGAACCAACCTACCCGAGTTGCACACCTAATACAAATGGCACTCATCATGAAGAACACATTATATAGTCAATACTTGCCCTAAATAGAGAAGACCACAAAAATCTTGCCCCAATCATTGTCATTGGTGTAATCTCTCCTGATCTCATCATATCCTTCTACGAAAATGGAATCTTAATAACAAATGGGGCATCTACTTCTTTACTCTCTACCATGCTTGATGTTTTAAATGGAATGAGAACTCTTCAATATGTATGCTCTATTTAGCATTCCACGAACTCGGCATCTTTTGAGAGTCAAGGTGACGAACAATATCTTGATTGGAATATAGCACGAACTCCCAATGCATGAGGCACGTATATGCTTCATCACCTACACAAGTACCACAACTAAATTCAATATCAAAAGTAGAATACCTTTTTCTGAATGTCATTGAACTTTTCATACAAGAATAGGCGTACTTAGTACACCAATGCCTATGTGGGAGGCATTACAAGCAACCTCAAACACCTTATCAATGTCCAAAAGTATACACTAACGCCTACATGAGAGGCATCACAAGCAACCTCAAACACCTTATCAAAGACAAGAAGTCGGGATAAGAGATACAACCATCTTTATTTCAATGTCTTCAAAGCCTTGTTTGCCTCCATGATCCATTCAAAAGGACCAAAATACATGCACTCGATAGTGGGTACCATGATTTTACCAAAATTCTATGAACCTCCTATTGTACCTCACAAGACCATGGAAACTACACAGCTCATAAACACACCTCAAACCCCTTATTGACGTTAAGAAATCAGGATAAGAGCTACAACCATCATTGTTTCAATGTCTTGAAAGCCTTGGCCGCCTCCTTGGTTCTTTCAAAAGGACCAGATTCCATACACTCGACAATGGTTACCATGATTTTATTAAAATTCTAGATGAACCTCATGTTGTACCTCACAAGTCCATGGTGCACACCTCATAAATATTGGAAGGAATTGATCAATCGGTAATGGCTTGAATCCTCTAGGACCTCTCATGGTCGACGCAACAAGTTCAAGCTTTCACTTAGAAGTTTTGCCTGCATGCATTATACATAGCCCTTTCTAAAAGAACATTGATTTCAATCTAAACACTAAAAGAACTCAAATGAAAGCATAACTCATAGCCTGTTGTCCTCACTTGCATCACTTTGTGCATGCTCAAGAATTCCAGCTTTTATGACCAGTGATTTTTTTTTCAACGATAACGATAATATATTAAACGGAAACAGGAATACAAAAGATATATCTACTGAGATAGCAGAAGAAGAGAAGAAAAAAAAAAAACTAAAAACCTAAAAAAAGCAAATCGCAATTGTTGAACCCTTTGATGTAAACCACCCATTCTGTAATCATTTTTTTTGCCCTTGACCAAACTACCTGAACCGTAGACTGATTATCATTGAAGCATCTTTCATTTCTTTCCTCCCAAACGGACCACCAAACGGCAAGGATCGCCATCCTCCAAAGCTGAGTTTTGACTTTTCCAAGTTTAAAACCAGGCCACGAAACCGTCATATTGGAGCTGGAATTCGGAATACACCTGTTGACGTTGAATCTTTAGAAGAATTCAGCCCAAATCTGAGATATGAATGGGCAGTGAAGCAGTAAATGATTCACCGACACTTCATCCCGCATGCAGCAAAGACATATATTAACCAGTTGCATTCCCCTTTTTCTTAAGTTATCGACAGTTAGGATCCAGTTTTTGGCAGCCAGCCAAGCAAAACATATGTATTTGGGAGGAGCAGGATATTTCCAGATGAAAGGAAGGGCCGAAGAAGATGATATGGGAGGAGGGGTGAGGATGGAGTTAAAAGACCTGACTGAGAACACGTTAGATTTGTCGGTATTCCAAATCAAACCATCAGCAGTAGAGGAGTCTGGCACCATCCTAGAGATGCATTCTAACAGATCCACGTATTCAGCGACCTCCCGATCGTGCAGGTTTCTGATGCACTTAACTTCCCAAACGATGCTGGAGGCCGTCCCAATGAAGCAGCTGGCAACAGAGATGTGTTTATCAGGGGCGAGGCGGTAGATACGGGGAAATCTGATTTTAAGGGGTTCCTCATCCACCCACCGGTCCTCCCAAAATCTAATAGCAGTTCCGTTGCCCAGACTGAAGCTGATATTGTCCGTCACCGCCTTCTTGGATCGCAGAATCCCTCTCCAGATGTAGGAGGCTCTGTATGCGGTGGAGTCCTTGGGCCACCAACCTCCAGGGGAGCTGCCTTACTTGCCTTTAACGATGGAAGCCCATAAGGAGTTGCGTTCATTGCCCAACCTCCATGTCCACTTTCCCAAAAGAGCCCTATTCATAATTTTCAGATTCCTGATACTAGCGCCCCCTTCCTGAAAATGTTTACAAACTTGTTGCCAGTCCAGAAGATGCAGCTTCTTCTGGTTATCTTTTCTGCACCAAAGGAAATCTCGACGAAGATTATCGATTTTTTGCAACACCGATTGGGGACATCTGAAAAGCGTCATGAAGTAGACAGGGAGATTAGTGAGAGCTAATTTGATCAGAGTCAATCGACCTCCCATCGACAGTTAACAACACTTCAATCTGGCTAAATACTTCTGAAATTTGCTGACGATCTTGTCCTACATGGATTTTGGAGGGGGGGCAATGGATAGGGGAAGGCCCGCAAAAGTGGAGGGGAAAACATCAGCCGAACATCCAAGGGAATCGGCGAAGGATGTGAGCTCGTTGTCGGAGAGGTTTATACAGAATATTTTAGATTTGGCCAGATTTACTCTCAGCCCTGACACTGCCTCGAAACAGAGAAGAGACGTGCGAAGATTTTCAATAAGAACCGGATCTGCTTCCAAGAAAATGAGAGTATCGTCAGCAAATTGGATGTGGGTAATAGGCATATGCACTCCCGGCATTTTGATACCTTTAAGAATCCCTGCTGCCTAACAATGGAGCAACATCTACGAAAGAGCCTCGCCGATCAAAAGAAAGAGAAGAGGTGAGAGAGGATCACCCTACCGAATGCCCCTGGAGCTATTGAAAAAACCTTTAGGGGTCCCGTTGAGTAAGATAGAAAAGTGTGTCGATCTAACGCACTCGATAATCCAGCTCCTCCACTTCGCTCTAAATCCCATACGGCCCATCATATAGTGGAGGAAATTCCATTCCAAATGATCGTATGCCTTTCGATATCTAGTTTGCAGAAAATACTCTTCAGATTGTCTTTGTGACACGTATGGAGGCACTCGTTTGCGATCAGCGCACCATCCAGGATCTGTCTTCCCCGGATGAACGCATTCTGATTTTTGGATATTAACTTCCCCATCACTTTGATAACCTATACGCTAGGATTTTGGCGAGAATTTTGTATGGACCCCCAATCAAGTTGATTGGCCGGAATTCGGCAAAAGAACTCGCACCAGCTACCTTCGGGATAAGGGTAATAAAAGATGCTCCAAGGCCTTTGGATAATCTACCCCTGAGATGAAATTCATGCAGAAAGTCCAAGATATCTTGGCGGACATTCTCCCAAAAGGTTTGAAAAAACACCATGGGGAAACCATCTGGGCCAGGGAAATTATCGCTCCCCAGCAAAGCCACAGCCTCTTTAGCTTCTTCTTAAGAAAACAAGACCTCGAGGAGACTCACCTCTGTATCTTCCAGCTGATTGAAAGAGATGCCGTCAAGGGTGGGTCTGCTCCAACCTTCAGAGGATAGAAGAGATTGGAAATGACGGATAGCTTGCTCGGCTATTTCCTATTTATCATCTATCTGAGTACCGTCAACATTGATGCTTAAAATTGTTTTGGCACGAGCTTGCATGTTGGCAATGCAATGGAAATAACGGGTGTTCCTGTCTCCTTCTGAAATCCATCTGACCCTAGATTTCAATTTCCAAAAGACTTCATCCTCAAAGCTCTGGCTGACAAGGATTGGATAATTTGAATGCGCCTAGACAATCTTTCAACAGATATGGAACCACCTACGGCTTCCCCGTCGAGACATTGGAGCTCAGAGAATAAAGCTTCAGTGTCAGCGTGACGCTTTCGAAGTTCCCCTTCTTTCCATTCCTTTAACCTTTCCTTAAGAAGTCTGAGCTTGCACATCAACCTATGCCCAGCAAAGCCATCGACTTGGAAGTTGGACCACCATTCCACAATTTTCTGATGAAATCCGTCAATCTAGAGCCACGCCGAATTAAATCTGAAAGGCTTAAGACCCCAATTATCTTCTTCCGTGGATAACATAATCAGACAGTGATCCGACGTGGTACTGGGAAGAGCCAGTTGAGAGGAGGTAGGGAAAGCCTCCAGCCAGTCCGTCAAAAGGAGGAATCTATCCAATCTCGATTGGATTTGATCCATGCACCCATTAGTCCAAGTATACGTAGCTCCAGACAGGGGTAAGTCTACCAGCTCCTGATTTTGGATCCAGTCCGAGAAGGCTTCCATAGCTACCGAAATTCTTCTACGGCGAGAATGTTCCATAGCAAAACGGACTGCATTAAAATCGCCTACAAAACAACAAGGACCAGTAAATGATTGTCTGGAAGCAGACGATTCATCCCAAAAGTCTAGTCTGATAGAATTCTCATTAGGACCATACACAGAGGAAATGAGACAACGGAAGTTAGAAGACTTATCTTGAAGGATAATTGTCACCGAAAAGTTCCTGATGAATGTCGTCTGGACGTCCCAATTAGACGATATCCAGGCAATTAGAATTCCACCCGACGAGCCGGAAGCATCTAACGTAGCTCGCTCAACATCGTTGGCTTCCCATAGCGAAGCCAGCAGCCTCTTCGTAAAAGTACGAACTTCAGTTTCTTGGAGGCAAATGATGTCCGGATTTTTTCTCCCGATAGATTTCTTGATTAAGCACCTTTTCTGCTTCGATCCCACCCCCCACATGTTCCATGATAGGATTCTCATTGGGGCACTGAACTTCCCCGGTTCCCATTACGACCTTGTTTAGCTCTGGAGGCTGCAAGGAGTCTAGGGCTCGGTTGCAGACTTTGGAGTTCCCGCCTTTTTAATGAATTCAGAAAACAAGTGCTGATGACTATTCCAATCTGGACATTTCGTGCTATGATTGAATTTGAACATCGAGTGAGAAGGGCCTCCCCATGTCTGGGTGCAGAGGAGATAGGGACGGAAAAAAAGAATATGCCAGTGGTCAAAGCTCGGCAAAAGTTGGTGTAGGCGGACGAGCGGCCGAGCTGCCTCTTCTGCACAAAAACAAAGGCGCCAGAATGAAGGTCGAATACTTTGAAAATCAGTCCACAACGAGTATTGACCCAAACTCCCCCACCTTTGGCAAAGCGCAAGAAAGAATCAATTGCTCGTTCCCTAAAGAACATTATCTGCTTCCCTAGAAAGGGCAACTAGCTCAATCCAATAATCCCGTAACATGCCAGCTTCCCGTTCATACCTCGTAGCCTGAATTTGTAAGTAAAGAACCGAAACACGCTATTGCTCATTGATGCTCACTAGCCTTGCTAAGTGCTTCACTCGGGCATCTCTCTCAAGGAAAGCCATACGCATCGCTTTCCAAATTTGAATCTAGTCACACAGTTGACCTTGAAAAGGGCCTCCCAAACAATGCTATGGCCCTAGTCCAGTCCATACACAGGAAAAGGATTATGATAGAGTGCCATTGAAATGTTCGATCTGCCATGAATGTTGATATCCTTTTGTATTGTATCTTTGAGTCTTCTTTCATGGGGTCATTTCGTCTTTGATTCCCTTGTATATCTTGGAGTTGCTATGGAATCCTTTGGCTTTCTCTCCTTTTTCTCTGTTTCATACTAAGCACATAGAAGTGGATTGCCAAAACATGCGCTAGGACTCATAAAAGTACACTTCCTTAAGCTGATTTAGAGCTTTTCTTAGCATAAAACTTGCATCGCTTAACGAATATGACTAAAAAATTTATCATTTGAAAGTTATATACACAAGGATATCATTAAAACACACAAACAACAAACTCTTCCATAAAAGATAATAGGATTTGCATCCTAATATGCATAAAAGTGATCGGGCCATTAGTTTTAATGGCATGGTTAACCACTCATATAATCTGTCCTTTGTCTTGAAAATGGTCTTTCATTCGTCAAATGGAAAGATAACAATATAATGATGGTTGCTTCATAGATTGGTCTTCGAGAAATATTATTGTGTTCAACATACATCCAACATATCATCCAATCTAGGGATAGGAAACCAATACTTCACATGTAATCTGGATAATGACTTCGTAGTTGACATATCCTCTACTTGCCATCTTTCTTCAAAGGAGTCAAGAAAGGTGCAAGCCTAAGGCTCTCTCTATAAATCCTTTAATAGAATCGCTCCAGCTGATGCCGAAGCTCAATGAGCCTCGTAGGGTTCATACAATAGGCCCTAAAAATTTAGAAAAGAAGCTCATGGCACCAAATCTATTGCATTTTGGATATCATGCATATCTGGAAGTTAATCTGGCAGTTCATTGCAATAAGGTCTTGGAATTGTGAAAGCAACTTGTGTTATTGGCTTATAGCAAGTCAACAACACAAGTTGTGCCCATCTCTCTTCAAAGTAAGGAGTGCAAAAAAGGTGAAAGACTAGGGCTCTCTCCATTAATCCTTTAATAGAATCCTTCCACCTAATGTCGAAGCTCAGTGTGCCTTAGGTTCATATAATAGGCACCAAATCTATTGCATTTGGATATCCTGCATATCTAGAAGTTCATCCGGCATCTTTACAAAAAAAAAAAGGTTCCATCCGGCAGTTTCTAGCGAATAAGGCCTTGGAAATGTGAAAGCATCTTGTGTTATAGCAAGTCAATAACACGAGTTGTGCCCACCCTTTCCACCAACTAGAACTCATTGTCTCCCCTTCCGCTCCAACTCAACCAAGATATAAAGAGCATATGGCTCAATTTCTCCTTAATCCCCCCCAAGCATGCAATCCATGTCATCTTAATTTCACCCTACCAGGTCCAATACCTTTCCTTTTCCACATCATCATTAATAACCTTTCACCTACTCCCTCCCTAGAAGGCCAGTACCCTCTCCTCCAGCTTCCACCTAGCTCAACCACAAGAAAAGATTTTTTTTTTCTTCTATTCTTTCCTCCCATAATTCAACCACGGCTCCTGACAACCTTTTTATTGCTTGACTATATTAGGCCAAGTTCAACCTTGACCCTTTCGCCCTTCACAGTGATGCTAATGTCAATCTTCCACAAACACCTCTATTAGGAAGAAGGATCTCTTCCAAGAATATTACGACAAGGCTTTCTCTGGATACTTATAAAACTTCATTGGTTTTTGACCCGAGACAGGACAACAACTATGCAACGTAGAATTCGTTGTTGCATACTTGCATCTCAAGAGTGAAGGAACCAAAAATTCTAACCCCTCTTTAAAACATTAACGAGAACCAGTATTAGTCCGTAAGATAAATACGAAGTTCCCACAGGTATTTACCTCCGCCCCTTAATATATGGATTGCCTCCTTTTCAATAAGAAGAAGAACAGGACAGACTGAGCCCACCTCAGGCACAACCAAGGTTCAAACTACATATCATAGGTATGCAACTCTCCAGATTCACAATCTGGACCAGCCAACCATCAATTATAGACCATGTCAAGGTCCAGATTGACCTGACTGATCATCTGGATCAGATCAAAGTCCTAACGGTTATGTTGGACCAAATGAAGGGCCAAGATGACTGATTTGGACTGATCCAGCAGTCTGATTGGAATGTGGCTATAATTCCATACATATGGAATCTTATGGATATGGATGATGAGATTCTTTATGAATAAAATTTGATTTTAGTTCTCCTATAATGAGATTCAAATAACTAGAAGAGTGGTTCTTCTAAAACCCTGGGGAGATGGAATCAATTATCAAAAAAGCAGTACATACTCGGATCAACTGCTTCTAGTTTGATTTCATTTTTGGTGCTGCATTACAACACTATCCCCATTGCAATTTCCAGTCCCCTTATAGGCATGTTGGTTAAGCCGCTCTCTTCTTCTTTGTAGGTCTCCCTTTTATCGAGAAAAATAGAACTGATACGATTCTATCCCTACTATTTGAGCCCCCCCAATAATCCAGCCACAAGAGAGGAAAATGACATGCATCAAAGGAAAATGCCATGATGGGGTCCATGGAGAATGGCCCCATCCATGGAACATGCATGCAAAGAAATGGGCCACTGGCCTCAATCATGGAGACATGGGGGACCTCCATCATCACTTGATGGGTCCCACAAGTTCCTAAGGAAGAAGAAGGAGAATCTAAGAGCACCCACCTTGCTTGGATCTTCAAGACTCTTGTTGCATTAGACTCCTTGGGCTTCAAGGACCATAAATGAAGGGTCAAGATGGAAAGTGGAGGGTTAGATGAGGATGGAACTGGAAGAAATGTTGCTGAAATTTTGGAGGGAGGGGTGGACGTTCCACCTACAAGGAAGGGAGAAAGAGAGAAAATGAGAGAGTAGAGAGGAGATGAGGGAAGTAGTTGTAGCAATGATGAGTTTTGGGGGAAATGGCTTGCTTAGGGAAGAAAAATACATGGGGAAATAAAAAAAATCTCATGATTACTTCTAGAAAAGAGAAAAAGAGAGTCATGATGAGTTTAAAGAAGGGAGTCCATCATTGCTAGACTAAGCTAGGTAATCATGGTAGCTTGCATGGGAGATAGTGCACTAGGGTGGGGTCCACATGGGGAAACGTGCAAGCCAGATGGGTCCCACCAAAATGCAATCAACGGTCCAAATAATGTGCGGCCTACAACTTTTGATGGACATTTCGGCTTTATGCATGAGACGCGACGTTGGAACCGCGGCAACGATGCGGTCGCAATGGCATAGGTCTTAGGTCAATCCAAGTCGGGTCCACGTGACCGAACTCAAGAATGACTGCAAATACTACCCAAGGGTCGCAGGTCGCCGGAATTTGACCGATAGGACCGTGGGACCAACATGACAGGATGCATACCCACACACACACATGCACACATGTAAACCGGGTCGAGTCTCACAATCCTCCCCACCAACAAAGAAATTTCGTCCTCGAAATTGACAAAACCGGAACAACAAAATGCATAAACATCATCATCATCATCATCATCATCATATATATATATATATATATATATATATATACAAAACATATATATACACACCTCAATCATCAAACACAAAAGAAGGCAATGCAAGAAATACAAGCAATCAATCATCGAATAAATGGGGATAATGCTCTCTAATCTCGGCCTCGCGTTCCTAAGACCCCTCGGCCTCCGAATGATGACCCCATTGCACCTTCACCAAGGGAATGACCTTGGTCCTGAGGACTTGCTCCTTCCGATCAAGAACACGAATCGGTTGCTCAATATAGGAAGCATCCTCACGAACCTCAAGTGGCTGCCAATCAATCACAGGAATAATGTCCGACCCACACTTCCGCAACATAGAAACATAGAACACGTCGTGGATCGCGGACAACTCAGGAGGTAAGGCAAGCCTATAGGCCACAGCGCCTACGCGCTCGATAATCTCAAAAGGTCCAATAAATCTCGAGGCGAGGTTGCCCTTCACACCAAAGCAAACTACGCCCTTCATAGGGGAGACCTTGAGATATACCATGTCCCCGACTGCAAACTCGAGGAGTTGACGCCGACGATCAGCAAAACTCTTCTGCCGGCTCTGAGCTGTGCACATCCTCTGCCTGATAACATCAATAGCCTCTGACGTCTGCTGCACAAGCTCGGGACCTAAGAGACGACGCTCTCCAACTTCGGTCCAACAACTAGGAGATCTGCACGGTCTGCCATTAAGTGCCACAAAAGGAGCCATGCCGATAGTCGTCTGATAGCTGTTGTTGTATGCGAACTCGGCAAGACACATATGCTCATCCCAACTCCCCACGAAGTCAATCACACAAGCTCTGGGCATATCCTCAAGGATCTGGTTGACCCTTTCGGTCTGCCCATCCGTCTGTGGAGGATAAGTGGTGTTGAGATGCAAAGTGACCCCCAACGCCTGCTGAAAACTCCTCCAAAACTGAGACGTAAATCTGGAGTCTCGGTTTGAAACGATTGAAACTGGGACGTCATGCAGTCTCATTATCTCCTCAATAAATATCCTCGCCAACCGGTCCATAGACCAGGAAGCACGTACTGGAATGAAATGAGCCGACTTCGTCAGACGATCGATGATAACCCAGATGGTATCGTGACCGCGCTGTGTCCTCGGCAACCCTGCGATGAAGTCCATCGATAAGTGCTCCCACTTTCACTCTGGAACGCTCAACGGCTACAAGGGATAAGGGGGTCTCTGATGATCGGTCTTCACACGCTGGCATGTATCACACTCGGCCACAAAACTAGTAATCTGGCGCTTCATCCCCTGCCAAAAATACTGTCTCCTTGTATCACGATACATCTTCGTGGAGCCCAAGTGAATAGTAAGTCTCGATCGGTGTGCCTCGGTCATCAAATCACAACGTAACTCTGGCACATCTGGGACACACAATCAGCCTCTGAAGCATAATCCACCATCGGAACCAATCTGCTAGTCTGACTGCTCCACGGAGGCGGCCTCTGCTCGGTACTCCTGAAGTGACTTGTCCATCTGCTGAGCCTCGATCACCCTAGCCACCAAAGAGGGTTGAATCAACAAGCTCGAAAGTTGAACAATGGAAGATTGCAGACCGAACTCAAAGTTATACTCTGAAACATCCTCGAGCATCTGCCACTCAAAGTTATACTCTTGAAAATGGGTACTTCGAGCTCTTATGGTCCGAGAAGAGCTTGAACCTGACCCCATATAGATAATGCCTCCACACCTTCGAAATGTCCTCCTCTCGGAACCTGCGTCAACTCGGACTGCGAAAATAGGTACTTCAAGCTATTATGGTCCGAGAAGAGCTCGAACCTGACCCCATATAGATAATGCCTCCACACCGGAGCTCAACAGAGTCACCATCAAGAACTGATACCCGCTTCCCTGTATTGATGATCTATTCGATCAGTTGCAGGGTGCACAGTATTTTTCCAAGATAGACTTGCGCTCCGGTTACCATCAGATTCGGGTCCGAGAGGAGGACATTCCAAAGACGGCTTTTTCCGAAGGTGTGGAGGCATTATCTATATGGGGTCAAGTTCGAGCTCTTCTCGGACCATAAGAGCTTGAAGTACCCATTTTCGCAGTCCGAGTTGAACCTGCGTCAGAGGCGATAGATGGAGCTGTTGAAGGACTATGATTTTGATCTTCAGTACCACCCGGGCAAAGCGAACGTGGTGGCGGATGCGCTCAGCCGTCAGCCACGAGGCCTGGTGGCACATATGATGGTTTGACAGTGGTAGATGCTCGAGGATGTTTCGGAGTATGACTTTGAGTTCAGTCTGCAATTTTCCATTGTTCAACTTTCGAGCTTGTCGATTCAACCCTCTTTGGTGGCTAGGGTGATCGAGGCTCAGCAAACGGACGAGTCACTTCAGGAGTACAAAGCAGAGGCCGCCTCCGTGGAGCAGTCAGACTGGTAGATTGGTTCCGATGGTGGATTACGCTTCAGAGGCCGATTGTGTCCCGGACGTGCCAGAGTTGCGTCGTGATCTGATGACCAGGGACACCGATCGAGACTTACTATTCACCCAGGCTCCACGAAGATATATCGTGATATGAGGCAATATTTTTGGCAGGGGAAGAAGCGCCAGATTGCTAGTTTTGTGGCCGAGTGTGACACATGCCAGCGTGTGAAGGCCGATCATCAAAGACCCCCTGGTCCCTTGCAGCCGTTGAGCGTTCCAGAGTGAAAGTAGGAGCACGTATCGATGGACTTCATCGTAGGGTTGCCGAGGACTCAGCGCGGTCACGATACCATCTGGGTTATCGTCGATCGTCTGACGAAGTCGGCTCATTTCATTCCAGTACGTGCTTTCTGGTCTATGGACCGGTTGGCGAGGATATTTATTGAGGAGATGGTGAGACTGCACGGCGTCCCAGTTTCAATCATTTCAGACCAAGACTCCAGATTTACGTCTCGGTTTTGGAGGAGTTTTCAGCAAGCGTTAGGGGTCACTTTGCATCTCAGCACCACTTATCATCCACAGACGGATGGGCAGACCGAAAGGGTCAACCAGATCCTTGAGGATATGTTCAAAGCTTGTGTGATCAACTTCATGGAGAATTGGGATGAGCATATGCGCCTTGCCAAGTTCGCATACAACAACAGTTATCAGGCGACTATCGGCATGGCTCCTTTTGTGGCACTTTATGGCAGACCGTGCAGATCTCCTGGTTGTTGGACCGAGGTTGGAGAGCGTCGTCTCTTAGGTCCCGAGCTTGTGCAGCAGACGTCGGAGGCTATTGATGTTATCAGGCAGAGGATGTGCACAGCTCAGAGCCGGCAGAAGAGTTTTGCTGATCGTCGGCGTCGACCCCTCGAGTTTGCAGTCGGGGACAAAAGGTCTCCCCTATGAAGGACGTAGTTTCCTTTGGTGTGAAGGGCAAGCTCGCCTCGAAATTTATTGGACCTTTTGAGATTACCGAGCGCGTAGGCACTGTGGCCTATAGGCTTGCCTTACCTCCTGAGTTGTCCGCGATCCACGACTTGTTCCATGTTTCTATGTTGCGGAAGTGTGGGTCGGACATTATTCCTGTGATTGATTGGCAGCCACTTGAGGTTCGTGAGGATGCTTCCTATATTGAGCAACCGATTCATGTTCTTGATCGGAAGGAGCAAGTCCTCAGGACCAAGGTCATTCCCTTGGTGAGGTGCAATGGGGTCATCATTCGGAGGCCGAGGCGTCTTGGGAACGCGAGGCCGAGATTAGAGAGCATTATCCCCATTTATTCGATGATTGATTGCTTGTATTTCTTGCATTGCCTTCTCTTGTGTTTGATGATTGAGGTATATATATATGATGATGTTTATGCATTTTGTTGTTCCGGTTTTGTCACTTTCGAGGATTAAATTTCTTTGTTGGTCGGGAGGATTGTGAGACCCGACCCGGTTCACATGTGTGCATGTGTGTGTGTGGGTATGCATCCCGTTTATGTTGGTCCCACGGTCCTACCGGTCAAATTCCAGCGACTCGCGACCCTCGGGTAGTATTTGTTGTCATTCTTAAGTCCGGTCACGTGGACCCGACTCGGATTGACCCAAGACCTATGCCATTGCGACCGCATCGTTGCCACGGTTCCAACGTCGCGTCTCATGCATAAAGCCGACATGTCCATCAAAAGTTGTAGGCCGCACATTATTTGGACCGTTGATTGCATTTTGGTGGGACCCATCTGGCTTGCACGTTTCCCCATGTGGACCCCACCCTAGTACACTATCTCTCATGCAAGCTACCATGATTACCTAGCCTAGTCTAGCAATGATGGACTCCCTTCTCTAAACTCATCATAACTCTTTTTTTCTCTTTTCTAGAAGTAATCATGAGTTTTTTTTTTACTTCCCCATGTATTTTTCTTCCCTAAGCAAGCCATTTCCCCAAAAACTCATCATTGCTACAACTACTTCCCTCCTCTCCTCTCTATTCTCTCTCATTTTCTCTCTCCCTTCCTTGTAGGTGGAACGTCCACCCCTCCCTCCAAAATTCCAGCAACATTTCTTCCGTCTCCATCCTCATCTAACCCTCCACTTTCCGTCTTGACCATTCATCCATGGTCCTTGAAGCCCAAGGAGTCTAATACAATAAGAGTCTTGAAGATCTAAGCAAGGCTCTTAGATTCTCCTTCATCTTCCTTAGTAACTTGTAGGACCCATCAAGTGATGATGGAGGTCCCCCATGTCTCCATGATTGAGGCCAATGGCCCATTTCTTTGCATACATGTTCCATGGATGGGGCCATTCTCCATTGACCCCATCATGGCATTTTCCTTTGATGCATGTCATTTTCCTCTCTTGTGGCTGGATTATTTTCATTTTCCATTATTTTATTCTTGATTTCCTTATGTGTGTGGCCCACTTAGTGGCCCCGAATATCTGCATCCGTCAAGCAAAGTGGACGCCCATGGCTGTCCATTCCTTGGACGTTGGCACTCTATTTGCTCCATTTTGGGCACATGCAATGGATTTCATGAAGGGGGTATGGCCTGGATGTTTGTGGGGTCCACTATGGTGGACCATAACACAAATTTTGTGGGGTATTTCCTCATTTATTCAGTAGTTATGTTCAGTTATTTTCAGACTTACCTTGCTGTCCAGAAAAATTCTGGACTGTTTCTGGGTTGTTTTTGGCATGGATTATGGACTGATTAGAGGGTTGTTTTACCCCCATTGTTAGATTATTTCTGGAGGTGTGGACCCCACCTAGAAGTATGTTAAATTTCACCTTCATCCGTCCCTGTTTGGTCACCCAAAAGGGTGGGCCAAGGAGGTTGGATAGTCCAGATTTTTCTGGACTGTCCAGCCACTCTGCATGTTGTAAAAACATAAATATCAGCTTGTTTCTGAAATAGTGGGCCACCTTTGTGGACCCCACCTTGTTGTATACTTGTATAGGGATGTTGGCCCTATATTTTCCCAAATTTTGGCAGACCTGGGCCCACTCTAATGAGGTGCACAAGTCAGGGGCAGCAGCATTGTTTCAGCAAGAATTATTTCTGCAACCTTGCTATCCATAATTTATATGAATTAAATAAAATACTTATACTACCTCAAAAATTCTAAAATTTTGCAGAGAGGTGTCCCATCCATGGTAGGATCCTACCTGCAAAATTTTAGGGTCAATGGATCCCATTTGGGCATCCAAAAGGGGTGGGCCAACATAGTGGACTGCCAGAAATTTTTGTTGTGCAGTCCAGCAGCATAGTCCCATAAAAACAAAATTTTAAAAATATTTTCTTAGAAGGTGGACCATCTTTCTGGGTCTCACTTTATTGTAGGCTTGATGAGGGACCTTGGGTCCAAATTTCAGGAATTTTGGAAACCCAGAACCCACCCATTTGGATGGCCCAAATTCAAGACAGTTACATTTCCAGCAACATTCCACCCTGGACAGATTGTAATTTCGAAATTTATTAAAATACTTTTGAGTGTCCAAAAATTATAAAATTTTACAGGGAGGTGGCCCACCCATGGTAGGACTCACCTACCAAATCTTAGGGCCAATGGACCCCTGTGCACACCGTGGCAAGGGTCGGACAGGCCCACAACATTGGGACGTCCAGGTCAGTCTGATTTTCTGGACAGACTGATTTCTATAAATTAATTAAAATACTTCTAGTTATCCAAAAATCACAAAATTTTGTGGAGGTGTGGCCCACCCATGGAAGGACCACCCAGCAAATTTTCAGGGTCATCGGGCCCCTGTACCGACCGTGGTGTGGCCTGCAATTTGGATCAGTTTTGGGCCAAATACCCAGGCCCGTAGGACTAAACAGCATGGGACGCCCCTACCTTGGGTTTCTGGGCCTGCATTCCAACGGCATGGCCCACTCGAAGTAAGTGTTGTATATCCCCCTTCTTATCTAGTAGGGTCCGCTGTGATATGTGTGGGTCATCATCGGTCAGTAACCCCATCTAAATTAAATAAATTTCTGGACTCCAGATTTAAGGGAGTGTTGCACACACTCTTGCCTTAGACTGCTGAATGACAGGAGTGTTGCACTAGCTATCGCACTAGCTCGTGGTAAATTTGGGCCCCTTGCTGGAATTTCAGCCCACCCATTTCCTGGGCCCGCTGTGATATGTGTGGGCCATCATGGGTCAGTAACCCATCTAGATTAAATAAATTTCTGGACTCCAGCAGGCCCAGGAAATGGGTGGGCTGAAATTCCAGCAAAAGGCCCAAATTTGCTGCATGGTTGATTGTTTTGGAGCTGTTGTGGCCCACTAGATTTAAGGGAGTGTTGCACGCACTCGTCTTCTTTCCTCAAACATTTTTGGGCTTAATTAGTGCCCCTTAAGGCCCACCTTTGTGGTGATATTGTAGGCTAACCTTAACCAGATTTTAAGTAGTTCTATAGGCCCAATGGACTGTAAACCTCTTCCTTGAGCCCAACATTGTGCAAGGGCTGACCTTATTGAATTGTGAGCCCAATGGGCTGTCTATAAGCTGATCATGTATTATGGGCATTGATGCCCTCATGAAGTATTCAATTATGGGCTACCTTGCAAGGCCCACATTGATGCATATTGTGGTGGGTCTTGCTAAGTCTTTGGGCTGATATGGCAAGGCCCACACTGTCAGTTTAGGCCCTGCCCATGTGTATTCTTAGGTTTATGGGCTACCCTCTAAGTCCACCATAAAGCATGAATTGAATGGCTTTGGTTTTTGGGCTATTTCCTCAAGGCCCATTATGTGATATTATATATATACATGGCAGCCCTTTTGTGTTGGTAATTAGGCCTTGTGGACCAAGTCATTT
The DNA here is from genome assembly GCA_030180095.1 of Magnolia changhungtana. Taxonomy (NCBI): domain Eukaryota; kingdom Viridiplantae; phylum Streptophyta; class Magnoliopsida; order Magnoliales; family Magnoliaceae; genus Magnolia; species Magnolia changhungtana. The sequence continues at coordinate 759,244 of JASAUF010000604.1, forward strand.
TGGATAGGCCCATTGATCTTGGGCCTATACTCTCCCATCTATTGTGATGGGCTTAGGGGCAAGAATATGCAAGAAGTTGGGCCCTTGGCCGCCCACTAAAATTGACCCTATACTTAGGCTAAAAAGTGAGGCCCAACTCACTTGTGTTAAATGTGAGAATTGCCCGTGTAAATGAACTACCGGGCTGCCCATGAAGCCCACCACAACATATGGGTTTATGACCCTTATCATTGGGCCCAAACCTCACTTGGGGGCCCACTACATGGTCTATGAGATTGGGCTTGGAGTATGGCCCATTAGACCATACATTACTTAGGCCTTAGACCTTACATTATATGCGCAGTGAGCTACCTTTTGGGACCCAGTTGAGGTTGGATGTCCTCCTAGGTGGCCCTAAGGTAGGCCCATAGAGGCCTTTATAGGTGGTTGAAGGTCCACCTTGGGCCTGATTAGGACCGTTCCTTTTTAAGATCATGACTCTCTCTTAGCTTGTGGGTCATCCCAAAGTACTGGGCCCCCACTAGAGGATTTTCCTTCTCCTTAGGACGCTTATCTATGTGCTTAGACCTTGCCCCTCTTTTGGACAGAGGATTCCATATTCCACAAGAAGCACACTTACATTCTTGTGACCCATATGCGTCATCTGTATGAAATGATTGCATTGTGTGGTGGTCATTGAGGGATGGAGTTTCTCCCCTTATGCACATTGTGTGCCTGCAGCTAGTGCATGATCTCTGTGTGACTCATGCATTGGCATAGCATTTCATGATGATACCGCCCTTGCTTCATCACGGCCTCGCCTCCACAGGGATATTCATGGATGGCCGTATGAGTAGACACCGGAAATATTACTTGAGCATACCGGGTGCATAGGATGACCATGGGTGGAATTCTCAAAACTTCCATGGTACCAAGGATCTGCTCCAACGCCGTGACTGAGTGAAAACTATGAGCACACAAGGGCCTTAAACAGTTAGGCCACGACTCCCACTGCCGTGTAGTCGGTTGGATAGGGGTGTGGCCTTACCTGCCTGGTGTGAGGAGGCGTTGTTAGGCTGAGTCTGACCAGCTCGTAAATTGGTCCGCTACCTTCAGGCCTTGTTGGTGATTGGTTGTCCACAGGCGGGTAGTGAAGTCTCTTACGCTCGTTTGACTGTGCGGGGTCTGTAGAGCGGCAGGCATTCAGCAATGTAATGGACCCAGATGATTTCCTTATGATTGAAAATGTACTTGATATGTGATTTGGATATGAGCACTAGCATTACTTGCATCGCATTAGCATTGGCTGTGTAAGCCCCTTCATGCATTACCTTGGTATGGCATCCAGTACTCATTGCATCGTATTCATGATAAGCCTTAGTAAGGCTAGTGGTATTCTCATTGAGCATGTTTCTTTCCTTGTACCTCCTGCTATTCTTCTGTGCACCTTTGTCACACACTTACACCACCCTCTAAGCTTCTATAAGCTTATGCACGATTAATGCGTGCAGGAGACTCTAGGCAGGCGTCGTAGCAGCGGAGCGTGGAGTAGAGTTGAGCTTGAGGACACCAGTGTTGCTGACTTCTCCCTCTTTTCCTATTTCCTTATGTATGACCTTTTGAACCTAATGTAAGCTTGTAAAAATTCAAATTCAAGTGGATTTTGTGATGTGTGCCCCTTGTTATTCTCAAATGTACTTGTTGGAATCTTGGGTATGCTTGTATTGGAATGATTATACTGTTATGAAAATCCTCCTTGTAGGATCCCAGGATCAGAACCTGTCTCAGGAGCCGAGAATGGGGTACTACGGAGGCTGTTGCGGCCAGAACCGGCCATCAGGTTCCTTGTGAGTCTAGTTACCGAGTCTGGGGTGTGATAGGAGTTATCGCACTAGCTCGTGGTAAATTTGGGCAACTAGTGCGATAGCTCCTGTCACACCCCAGACTCGGTAACCGGACTAGTGCGATAACTTGAGAGTTCTGGCAGCATCCGTGCCTCCGCCTGAAGCGAGTGCCACCCCATGCCTTGGGGGATCATCCTACCCCGTCGGCCACACCTGTGCCTCCGCCTGAGGTGATTGTCGCCCCTGCTTTTCCGACAGTACCTATTGGAGTTGAGCATTTCCAGCAGCTGATGCAGCTTGTTGTCACTGCATTGCAAACCCGTTAGCCTGCTATCGCCGAAGTTTCTGGGTAGTCTGATTTACCACGAGCTAGTGCGATAGCTCGAGAGTTCCGGCAGCATGATCCCCCGAGGTTTAGTGGTGACCCTGACCCTTCTGCCGCTGAGGCTTGGCGCACTGAGGTTGCGAGGATTTTTTACACTATTCAATGTCCTGCGGATTAGAGAATATCTCTTGCGACCTATCTTCTTCAAGGTGAGGCCCATCACTGGTGGTCATCCGTATCCAGGATGGTCAGGCCCCAATTCGTTTGGACATGGGAGGAGTTCGTGGTTCGTTTCAACCAGAAATTCTTCCCCGAGTACGTTCAGATCCAGCAGGCTATCGAGTTTGAGACCCTGGTTCAGGGAGATTTGACCGTATCTCAGTATGAGGCCCGTTTCTTGGCCTTGTTTAGATTTGCTCCTCATTTCACCAGCGATGAGAAGATGAGGGCCCGTCGTTTTGTGATTGGTTTGCGTCCTGCCCTTCGCAGCCGTGTGGTAGGGCATTGTTTGGAGACGTTCGACCAGGTCATACATCGGGCACTGGTTTACGAGGACTGGGCTATGACCCAGAGATCAAGAGAGCAGATTTCCGGTGGAGACCGAAAGAGGAGAGCACCAGCCGGCAGTTCCAGGCAGCTCCGTCAGCAGATACAGAGGGGCGGATCAGGATTTCGACAGCCTGCGGTTCAGACAGTAGCTCCGTCATCATCGTCAGCACCGCCAGTCGCTTCATCTTCCGGCCCCTTTTCCAGTGTATGCTTCGGTTGTGGACGGGCCAGGCATCGGAGGCGTGAGTGCCCTCTCCCCATTTGGCAGCAGCGGCCACCGCAGTTGCCCCCTCCTCGTCCTCCTCAGTAGCAGCAGAGAGCACAACTTCCACCCGCCGCTCTTAGGGCTCCTCAGCAGAGAAAGAGGGTCAGCAAACCTCCTCGGCCCAGAGACAAAGAAGAAGAGAGAGACGGCAGCGGCAGCTGGCCGCTAAAGCACCCAGAAGGGATATCCGTATGTTGTCCAGTCCCTGGGTCCAGTGTGTATAGCAGCCCAGCAGGCTCAGACTTAGGACCCTCAGTCTTCCAGGTTGCTTCTCCTACCAGCTCAAGGCCGCTTTTATTCTGCACAACAGGCGCCAGGCAAGGACCCGCAGTCTACCGGTGGAGTCGTTGAGGGTATTCTTCTTGTTTATGCTTGTGTTGCTCATGTTTTGTTTGATTCTGGCGCTTCCCATTCTTTTGTGGCCGAGCAGTTTTGTCGTTCGACCGGTATTCCATCGGAGTCCGTGTATGAGACCTTGGCCGTTTCAACTCTCATGGGGAAGTCTATTGCGCTGACTCGTCGTTGCCTTCTTGCCCGGTGTTAGTGGGCGAGGTGTTTCTCCCCACCGATCTGTTCGTGATGCCGATGTGGGAATTTGATGTTATTCTGGGTATGGACTGGCTTGCGGAGTATGGTGTCGTCTTTGACTGTGCCGCGAGGACAGTCACATGTCATATCCCAAGCTTGTCAGTATTCTAGTTCGTCATCAAGCCCAGAGGAGAGCCGTTATCTAGTTTCTTGGCTTCGGTCGTTGAGGATTCTGTGGCAGAGAGTTTTGAGCCGCTACCAGTTGTTTGCGAGTACCCGGATGTGTTTCAGGAGATTTCAGGTTTGTTGCCGCGTCAATAGGTAAAGTTTCAGATTGATTTGGTGCCCGGTACCGCGCCTATCTCGAAGGCCCCCTATCGGATGGCACCGTTGGAGTTGAGGGAACTGCATGAGCAGTTGGATGAGCTCCGGGAGTTAGGTTTTGGGACCCAGTCGAGGTTGGATGTCCTCCTTGGTGGCCCTAAGGTAGTGCCCCCCCCCCCAGCGAACTTCTGTTGGACCACAATTTGCAATGTGAACTTTCCAACTCTTGATTCCAATTTCCTCTTATTGAAAATATTCCTGGCCTTTGGAGCATCCTGCCTTTTGGGATGAAAAATACCCACCACCTGATATCTTGTGAAATGGGTCACAGATCAGTGGGAAAAGACCTTGGTAATATATTGAGCAGAGACAATGTACAACTACCTCTACTTTCTGGAATTATTGCCTCGTATTCCATCATCACATTGTCTAAAATATTCACGTAGCTGGACTATTTACTGCAGTGTTTTGTTCGTGGAGGGTGACTAAGCTTACAAAGGTAGTAGGCTCAGCATCTTAAACGTCTGAAATTATGAGCAAAGCTTTCAATCAAAGCAAGACCCTGCAATAAATGATGTTAAAATTAAGCTAGAAAGCCCAAGACTTCTACAAGTTAAGCTCTTTGTACCAATACAATATGTTACAGCTGCCATATCTGATTGTCGTAGGATATCATTTAACTATAGGTTCATTACTTAATAAACTCCTAGCAATTTCCTTGCTTTCTGTCATGTAATATTAAGAGTTACATTTAATTAATAGCATAGTCTGAAAGTAATAGTTAGACAGCTCAGATTTTGTCAGCAATGGTTAGATCTAAATGACTAAAATTAATAGAACAGTCAACGAATCTTTCATTCTTCTTCTCTTTGAATGATAAAATCTTTCAAATTGTAATCATAACTGAATACGAATAGCAAGTTATGGATGACAAAATATATATAACCATGTCCTGGATTTAGCAAGAAGCAGGTAACAATGTAACATCCCTGCTCCCCATTTCTGGTTCTTAGTTCTTATCTTATCAAAGCATCGTTAGTAATATCGCATTTCCGTGCTATTATTTTTTCAGGTACCATATATCAATAGTTCCAGAAGATGACCTCATACATGATGGTGGCCTAACCCATAATCTAGCATGTGGGCGTGTTTTGGAGAATCCAAGTATAGGAGAGCAGCATGATTGTAAGTGTTTTTATTTCTTGGAAATTTAGAGAATTCCCCTCAATAAGAAGCTAACACTCACAGATGCTTCAGCAGTCCCATTTAAAGAAGGCATTGCATAAGGGCCGTATGGATGAGATCCCTGACATGGATGTATCAAACACACATTAAATATATATAAAAAAACTCAGGTCAGCAAGGCTCATATATGGACATAAATCCCAAATGAACACGTCATATAAGCAAGCAAAAAGTAAACAAGATAGGCTGTGAAATACCGGTGGCATGGAGGGATGAGCATATAGTCCACCATGAGGATACATAGCAACATATGGAGGTGTCCCGTACGGAGGGATCATATGCTGCAGGAAGAGAAATGTCAGAGGCACTCCCAAATTATCAGTAAAAGGTATATCCAGTCAGGAGCTTAAAAAAGGTCAACGAATCAAGTTTTAAATGAACCCTGCCCAGGACCTCTCAATGTTTTAAATATTGACGATATCGGGCGATATATCCCACGATATCTCTTGTATCCCACCTGTGCAATACGAAATGCACAAGTAGTGCCGATATATCCCACATGTTCGATCCGATGAGCTTTTTCAATTTACAATCCCCTTTTTTGTTGAAATTACGTTAAATCAGTGTCAAATGGTTACAAATCCATTGGTTCTTCATATTTTGCATGAAAAATCATGGAGGTGGAACTCTAATTTCAATATGCATTGGTTCTTCATGTTCTCCATGCTTTTTTTCTAAATTTTCCTTCAACCAGCTATTAATTGAGACTAATTTCGAAGTAATTAGAAGTATTTGATGAAATTAGCATCACATACATTCTAATTTCGAAATTTGAGTGTAAGTGGTCTGATTTGGGAAAAATTGGGAAATTTTTAAATTTTTCCCTAATTTATCCCAAATTACTTGCAATGTTGCATTCCAAACATGAAATCAAGCATGTATAAGGGCTAAGTCCTTATTAATTTTCGGACAATAAAAATCATTTTTAAATTAAAAATTAATTACAAAAATTTATTAAAATATTAATTTTTTTTCGAAATTTCCTTTCAACCAGCTGTCAATTGAGACTAATTTCAAAATATTTGGGAGTGTTTGATGAAATGATCATCACACTCTAAATGTTATGCATTCAATTTGAACATAGTTGCATTAGTTCAATCAAACAGCGCATAGCTTAGGACCCTATACAAGAAACCTACTATGTACACTTCTTTTTTGAGATGTTATAATTAAAAAGTGTGTATTGAGGTCTTTTTTAACAACCTCTGAAGTTTCATTAAAAAAATTAACAATTTTCCCAATGTTTCCCAAAGGTGCGATAAATTACCCGATATAAACGATATATCCCATGCGATAACCGATACGTTTTTGTATCCCAAGGATGCGATACGTAACGTGATACCGATGTTTCGAACATTGCTCTCATTATCAAGTTTGACTATACCAGAATTGCTGCCAGCTACAACTAAGATGCATACTCCAACTATAAAATCAAAAACAAGAACAGAACATGGAATACCTGTGCACCCCACATGTATGGATGAGCTTGAGGACTGGAGGGAACGGAAGAATGAAAAAACCCCGGAGGGGGCATAGGAGGGGTTCCAGCAGAGCTAAAATATGCCTGCATGTAAGTATGCAAAAAGATATATGTTTGTCCAAACCTTAAAAAGTTAAGGATGCAACTTCCCATGCAAGGAAAAATAAAATTGCTAGAACCTGATATGAAGCCCAATCAGGAAAAACTGTTGCAGGGCTGCTTGGAGGAGGCTGCTCCTGCTGCTTAGTGAAAAACAAATAATGGAACTTCTTAGAGAATATTGAACCAAAAAAGTTATTTTGGATAAAGAAGAAACTAGGTGTACGTGCATGAACCTGTGCTGAAGATGACTTTGGAGCCTTTGTTGGAGTATCGACCTCTCCATTGCCCATGATTCAACCCCTGCTGCATGCCCTCAAAGCTCCCCTAATCCATTACTATCTTGGATGGAGCATAGAGCATATCTACATAACAAGTATAAGAGAAATGAGTCCAAAAAATATCTTCCGAACGAGATACCAGATACGGATATAGCCGACATAAGGAGAATTTTTTTTACCTTAAAAACCATTAAATAAAAAGTAAATCGCCATTTCAAAATGTTTGAGTTTATGTCAACACAAAAGAATTTGCTGATGAACAACAAAACCATCTGCTCTTTCTTTCCACTGTAAGCTAAAAGCTTTATAAATAAAAGAAATGAGGACATAAAACAGAGCTGCAAGCTTCCATCAAAGAGCAACATCCTCTACAGATTATACAATTCTTTTTTGCAATCATCTTGTCATTCTCTTTTAACTGTTTGCACGAATACCTGTCTCTGTCTGCGCCAAGGCTTAAAAACACGGAACTCAATGACCTAATGAAAGATCTTGGCGCAAGTTGACTCCCAAAGTTGTGACTCGATCAACTCACTTGACTTCTCCAAGTTTCTGCCAGTGAAAGAGATACAAGTAAGTACTCCGGAACTAATAAGAGAATAACACACTACATATTCAGCAACTAAATCAAACATAGACATGAATGCAATACTATCTGAATTTTAAGAGCTATGCTTTGGTATATCACTAACTCATTATCCTTAGGACAACAGAAGCTATGGAAAACACGGAATAAATGCCAGAGTCTCAGATATAATGAGATTCACAACTACTTAAACTTGATAATCATAATCTGCAATCACAGTTCACAATTAACAAGATTCCTAAGTCATCAAAACTGAAACTGATACACATTTACCTACGTAAAATGCAAAAAAAAAAAATTAAATGAGGACATGAAGACTTAGAACTCTAAATAAATGACTGGATATCGTTAAATATCTAACTCATAGTCCACATTGCAGATCCACATTATTCGAACAGCTACATCATATTGGCTAGAGTGTTGAGCAATTAGCCATTAGGAGGCAACATAAGACGATGATGAACATTACAATGATAAGGATATTGTGATGAATGTGTGGAAAGATAAAAGTATTGCCCCCAATATGGGGGAAAGAGATACGTTCGTATGGCAGGCTCATAAATCAGGCAGATTCTTGGTTCAATCATTCTACGAACTGGTCAGGAAGCCAAGATCGGATGAAAAGTGGCCACATCACTGTTTATTTTAGTACTACAGTGCTCCTTCCAAAGTAGCAGCATTTGTTTGGCTGGCTGGTAGGAAGAGGGTACTCACAATCAACAACCTCGTTAAATGAGTCATGGCCCTCCCCAACATATGCATTATGTGTACGGACGGCGCTGAATCCCCCAATCATCTTTTTCTCCATTGCTTCTTTCGTAGGAAGGTGTGGGAAAGCTTCTTTTCCCTCTTGAATACACAATGGGCTGTTGCCAAGAACTATTGATGTGTTCATTACTGCGTGGCACAAAGGTGGAGTCGAAAAGGATGGAAAGGTGGTTTGGCAGCTTGTATTGATGACAATTTTTCGAGCCATTTGGGGAGAATGGAATAGCCGATGCTTCAGAAATAAAAGCAGCTTTGTGGGTGAGGTTAAAAGAAGGGTTAAGACTTTTGCGGTCAAATCGGTTTCCGGATTCAAGGCCGAGGATGCTTGTAAGCTTATGCCCTTGGTTGGGTTGTAATCTTTTCCCGTCTTAGTTGTAATTTTTGACATCTTAGTTTTGCTAAGTTGGGCTCTCTTAATAATTATTACTTCTCACCAAAAAATTAAAAAAAGGATAAAAATGACAGTCAAGCATGAGGTCATCCATCGCAACCAAAGAGTAGCCCCAGCATAGGAGATAAAATGATTTAGAGCTAATTGAGATGGTTAGGCAATGTGCTACAAAAACTGGAGAAACCTACTCAAGGATGCTTTTTTTGTTCTTGTTTTTTTTAAGAAGTAATGAGGGAACTTCTATTAAGGTTGAAGGGCTTGAAATGAGGACATGAGGAATACCCAAAAGAACATTTTTTATCCTTTCTTTTTTTTTCTCTTTTTCTTTTCTTTTCTTTTTCCTTTTTTTTCTTGAGAAGTAATGAGGAAACTTCTACTAAGGTTGAAGGGCTTGAAATGAGAACGAGAGGATTACACAAGAGAACTTCGATCATGATGACCAAGTATAAGGCCTGGATAGGAATAATCAACAAAGAGGAATCAGCAACGCTGACACATAGTTACGACAAGGATAGAATGACGATGATTAGTAGATTAGAGATGTGAGTGGATGCGGTTGTGCGGTTGTGTTTTATTGCTAACACAAATAAAGCTCTTGTGTCTCCGTCTCTTTTTATGTATGTGAGCAAATCCGAAGCTCAACTAGGCCACACGACCAGAACCAGTGTGGATGAAATCGCCAACCCTTGAAACTTTTTTAGGGACCCACCATGATGTTTATATGCCATCCAAACCGCTCTTAAGGTTAATCCCACTAAGATGAATTGAATAAAAAATTTATCCAATAAAAAAAAAATATTTGGCCTTAAGAAGGTTTCAATGGTGAAACCTTAATGAGGCCATTCAATGTTTATATGCCTTCCATCCAACATTTTGATTTTCTAACTTTAATTAGGCCATTAAACAAATCCATCAATTTAAAACATCATTGTCTCCCTCTATAAAAAGAACTTTTCAACCAGACTATCACAAACCTTCCCCACTGTTCTACAATTGTCCCATTTCACCACTAATGGCTCCCTTCCACTTCCTCAAAACTCCTCCAGCATTCCCACCACCCCGTCTACTTCTCCCCCAAAAGAGGGAACATTTCTTCCTTCTTCCGCAACTCCTCTAGCAATATAAGAAAGAATTTCTCTTCCAGCAACATTGGTAATGCATGGGCATTTTCACACCGGGCTCGAGTGGGGTCACCTGTGGAATGCAGGGGCACACTCGGGGTGAGTGAGGCCCACGGGGGAGATCTCATGTTCGAGACTCCTCACCGAGGGTGATTAATGCGCATTTCACACCGGGCTCGAGTGGGGTAGCCTGTGGGATCCGAGGACACACTCGGGGTGGGCAGCCCGTGTGAGGCGGTACCCATGTGATTTGGGGCCCACGAGGGGAGTTTGAGCGAGGTCCTAACCCATGAGATGTGAGGCCTAGGCTATGAGATAAATGGATTAATTCGCCATACACTAACAATTCGAGCTTTCAGAGCAAGTGGTTAATTGTCCTGCATCAAATTGGTAGCAGAGCGGGAGGTCTCGTGTTCGAGACTCCTCACCCGGGGTGATTAATGTAGGGACATTTTCACATCGGGCTCTAGTGGGGTAGCCGGTGGGATGCGAAGACACACTCGGGGTGGGTGACCCATGTGATTTGGGGCCCACGAGGGAGGTCTCGTGTTCGAAACTCCTCACCAGGGGTAATTAATGCGCATTTCACACCGAGCTTGAGTGGGGTAGCCTGAGGGATGCAGGGACACTGATGTAGGATACATGTAGGGATGTCATGTTTCACAGGGGATTATTTAAACGACAATTCAAAGCATATAGATCCTAGGACCTGTGGGTTATGGGTCAAGCCCACTAAACAATAATTTCAGCAGAACAGTTCACAAAACAGTAATTTCAGCAAGCAAAAGTTTATGTCATTTCATTAGAAATCATCCCCACACGCACACAATCATATAAAGATTAAATCGCAGGATGTCAAGGTTGTTAGAACAACCCCTTAGCACAGAATATCAACAAAATACTCATGGGCAAATTCATACACACATAGAATTTACTATACTCATTCACCACATAAACTATGTTTAAAGGAGATGAAGATCACGTGGGATATGGGATGGGATAAATCTGTAATTTGGGAATTGAGGGTTATGGGAGGAAATTGGGAGAGGGTCTAGGGTAGGTTTTATGTGAGAGGCAGGGACATACGGTGTCGAGGTTTTGGGCACAATGGATTGAAGGATTTAGGCTAGATAGGATCAAAGAGGTTTTTTTAAAGGAGTAGAAGGAGAAGGAAAGACCCTTTGCAGAAGATAAACACGTGAGCAAGTCGCACGCCCACAAAAAGATGGAATCTCACCACCTTGCTCCAAGTCTCATGGAGGGTTCTTCCAAGACGCATGGAAGAAAGAAAGGCTTTTCTTTAGAAAACAAACGTGTGCTCTCATATGTACAGATGGTATGGGGGGTGCAGGCTGAGAGGAGGGTTCAAGTATAGGCCATGGGTGAGGGGACTAATCAGTGGGAGGCTCAAGGTATGGATCATGAGATGGGCCTCTAAATGGCACGAGATCTTCCACGTTGAATGTAGAGCTGATATTCAATGTAGGTGGAAGCTCGAGAACATACGCATTAGGACTCATACGGTTTGAAATTTTATATGGTCCTGCGCTGCGAGCATGTAATTTCTTAGCGGCGCCAAGTAGTATCCACTCTGGCCTAATACGGACCATGACCTCATCACCCACTTGAAATTCCCTAAATTGACGGTGCATGTCTACTTGAAGTTTATAGTTTATATTACTTGAATTAATCCTTTGTCTAATCTCCATGTGTAAATCATGCATGTAATGTGCAAAGGACTCAGCAAACTCAGAAGGACGACGTGACACAGACATGGGAATCAAATCTATAGGTCTCCTAGGCTTATAACTAAGAACAATCTCAAACGGACTCTTACCCGTAGACCTATTTACTGAACTATGATATGTGATCTCTGCAATTGGCAAGACTGCGTCCCAAGTCCTAATATGATCACCAACCAGACATCTCAACAAGTCGCCTAGGCTCCTATCGAGAACAAACCCGCGGATGCCCTTAGTCGTGGGGTGGTGACTCTCCATTCTCTGAGAGTAGAGGTTACGGGTTTTGGGCGATTAAAAGACGAATATCCTAAGTGTCCAGACTTTAGAGAGAGATATGTGTCACTTCTAGAGGATCCCACGAAGACAGACAGTGAGTTTGTCATTCATGATTATTACCTGTTTTGTGGAGATCGGCTCTGCATTCCTCGCACGTCCCTACGGGATTTCCTGATATAGGAGCTACATGCAAGTGGTGTAGCTAGCCATTTTGGAAGGGATAAAACGATAACCCTGGTTTATGACCAATTTTACAGGCCAAGTCTCAAGCGAGATGTGGCTAGAATTGTAGGGCAATGTCGTACATGTCAGCTGGCAAAGCAAACGAAACAGAACACAGGATTGTATACTCCTTTGCCTGTGCCATATGCCCCTTGGGACGATCTTAGTATGGATTTCATGTTGGGGCTTCCCAAGACTATCAAGAAGCACGATTCCATATTTGTCATGGACCTTTTTCCAAAATGGCCCACTTCATTACATGCTCTAAGACGTCGGACGCCTCACACATTGCTCGAATCTTCTTTGATGAGGTTGTTCGATTACATGGTTTGCCAAAAACCATAGTGTCTAAACGGGATGTCAAGTTTATGAGCTATTTTTGGAAGACATTGTAGCATATTATGGGAACTCGTCTGCAGTTCTCTTCGGCATACCATCCTCAGATAGATGGCCAGACCGAGGTGGTGAATAGGAGCCTAGGCGACTTGTTGAGATGTCTGGTGATCATATAATAGTTCAATAAATAAGTCTACGAGTAAGAGTCCGTTTGAGATTGTTCTTGGTTATAAGCCTAGGAGACCTATAGATTTGATTCTCATGTCTGTGTCACGTCGTCCTTCTGAGTCTGTTGAGTCTTTTACACATTACATGCATGATTTACATAGGGAGATTAGACAAAGGATTAATTCAAGTAATATAAATTATAAACTTCAAGCAGACATGCACCGTCAATTCAGGGAATTTCAAGTGGGTGATGAGGTCATGGTCCGTATTAGGCCAGAGTGGATACCACTTGGTGCCGCTAAGAAATTACATGCGCGCAGCGCAGGACCATATAAAATTTTAAACCGTATGGGTCCCAGACTCCCAATGCGTATATGTTCTCGAGCTTCCACCTACATTGAATATTAGCTCTACATTCAACGTGGAAGATCTCGTGCCATTTAGAGGCTCACCCCATGATCCACGCCTTGAGCCTCCCACTAATCAGTCCCCTGACCCATGGCCTATACCTGAGCCCTCCTCTCAGCCTGCACCCCCCACACCATCTGTACATATGAGAGTACACGTTTGTTTTCTAAAGAGAAGCCTTTCTTTCTTCCATGCGGCTTGGAAGAACCGTCCATGAGACTTGGAGCAAAGTGGTGAGATACCATCTTTTTGTGGGCGTGCGACTCGCTCACGTGTTTATCTTCTGCAAGGTATGGTCTTTCCTTCTCCTTCTACTCCTTTAAAAAATAAATAAATAATAAAAATAAAAACTTATTTGATCCTATCTAGCCTAAATCCTTCAATCCATTGCGCCCAAAACCTTAACACCCTATGTCCTACCTCCCACATAAAACCTACCCTAGACCCTCTCCCAATTTCCTCCCACAACCCTCAATTCCAAATTACATATTTATCCCACCCCATATCCCACGTGATCTTCATCTCCTCTAAACATAGTTTATGTGGTGAATGAGTATGGTAAATTTTATGTGTGTATGAAACTGCCCATGAGTATTTTGTTGATATTTTGTGTTAAGGGGTCGTTCTAACAACCTTGACATCCTGCGATTTAATCTTTATATGATTGTGTGCATGTGGGGATGATTTCTAATGAAATGGCATGAACTTTTGCTTGTTGAAATTACTGTTTGGTGAATTGTTCTGCTGAAATTATTGTTTAGTGGGCTTGGCCCATAACCCACAGGTCCTAGGATCTGTATGCTTTGAATTGTCCTTTGAATAATCCCCTGTGAAACATGACATCCCTCCATGTGTCCTACATCAGACACACTCAGGGTGGGTGACCCATGTGATTTGGGGCCCACGAGGGGGGTTCGGCCGAGGTCCTAACCCATGCGATGTGGGGCCTTGGCTATGAGATAAAAGGATTAATTCACCATGCTCTAACAGTTCAAGCTTTTAAAGCAAGTGGTTAATTGTCCTGCATCAATTGGCAACCTTTCCCGCCTCATAAATATCCGATGGATGAGCTCGTGGATCAGATGCTCCGAAGTTCCCCTTCTTAAAATGGAAAGAGGTTTGTACTCTCTATGCGGAAGGGGGAGCGAATATAAGGACCTCGTAGTTAACGAGGCTCTTTTGGGAAAATGGGTTTGGAGGTTTGGAAATGAGAGCGAAAGTCTTTGGCACCAAATCATTGCTGCGAAATATGGCCTCAAACTCCAAGGATAGTGGACCAAATAGACTCCTCCCCCTACCGTGCATCCTTTCTGTGGAAAGGAATAGCTAGGGCAGGGCCTGTTTCTTTAACGAGGGAGGGGGAGGTCTTTGGCTACCTCCTTTCCGCAGAAACCTGTTAGATGTTGAGATAAAGGAGCTCACTCTTCTTTTATCTCACCTGCAGGATTTTCATCCATCCCCTCTTTTGGGCGACTCGTTGCGTTGGATGCTATCAGGGATAGGGATTTTCTCTATTCGATCGTTCTGCATCATCATCTTCTTCTTATTATTATCACACCGAACCTTTGTGATTTTACAGAGTGCCTCCAAAGGTAGCAGCTACATTTGGATGGCTGGTGGGCTAAAACAGAGTTTTGACGGTTGACAATCTATAAAAAAAAAAAATTAAAAATTAAAAATTAATTTATTTTTAAAAATAATAAATAAGGAACGCCCATCCCAATGTATATCTTCTCTGCTTTGGGGTTAGAGAATCAGTCGATCATCTTTTTATCCACTGCTCCTCCAATATTTGGTGGAGCGTCATAAAGCTTGTTGGAGTTTTGTGGGTTATGCCAAAGTCAATAGACAATCTCCTCTGTGGTTGGCATGCGGATTCGAGAGGTGTAGTTGGAAAAAAGAAGTGGAGAATCCTTCTCCTGGCAATTCTAAGGGTTGTGTGGGCCGAAAGGAACAATCGTTGCTTCAGGAATATTAGAGTCTCTTTGGCTGGGGTGCTTTCGAGAGTTTTAGTTCTTTTCAGGGACTGGCTCCTTGGGTTTTTTTTATCCTCATGCTGTCAAGGGACGGCCTATTGTATTTTTTCCTACTTTATTTTTTTTGTCTTTCTTTGTTCCTTATTTTCACAACTTAATAAAATTCTCATCTTTCAAGAGAGAGAGAGAGAAGCAAATCTACTACAAGGGGGACCCTCAACACTCTAATCATCTTCCCAAAATCTACTAATCTACCTGCAGTGTCCTTTAATTGCATTCTTTCAATAATTGGTTCCCATAAGCTTTTTTATGGTAAACTTTTTTACGGTTTTCCAATGCATAGAGGATACCAAGATGAAGTGGTTGGAAGGACCCCGACCTTACATTCTAACACCATTGCCAACTCTTCTACGAACCTCGCGATCCTCAAGATTGACACCCATAATCTTGCTTTTTGCTAGATTAATTTTGAGACTTAAGACTGCCTCAATCCATCTTAAGACACATGTCAAACTTAACTGCCAGTTGAGGATTTGCATTAAACCTATAGAGGACTAGTATTGAATATAATTAAAGGATCATCAACAAACGAGAAATATTGAGACCGACTCACCTTGAAGCCCCTTATTAGACTTTCCATTCTAGCCTTTTTCAACATTTTACTTGAGGAATCTGCCAGCACTGCAAAGAGAATGGAAAAAGGGTCCTTTTTAAAAACCATTCAGTAACACTAAAACTTCGCATTTTGGTAGAAGACATGCATTTTTTCCCATCCAACCCCACCATCTTATAGGGCTGAAGTCGGGCGGGTTGGTGCTTAACCCTAACCCAACCCAAGGTTCCTATACCTCAACCCCAACCCAACCCAACCCAACCTCAGGTTGGGAATTCTCAACCCAAGCCCAACCCAAGCAGGCTCGGTCGGGTTGATCGGGTTGGTCGGGCGTATACATGCTAATATTTTCGTTATTACATTAGTTTATTATATTTCAATATAGGACTTATTTTTTGTATCTATGATTTTATTAATTATATATGTGATTATTCATCGTAAAGAACTTCATTTTTTTCTTTAAAAAAAAAAACAAGCTAAAATATAGGACAACTACTCCTTTAAAAGTCATATAGCATAGCACGCAACCTATTTGGGAGACATCAATCCGGCATACCTTGTTAGCTTGAGTCATTGGAAATGACATGGACAAATGAGACCCGACATCACTAGTGTGCCTTCAACACAAATGATCCACACTCAATTATAATTTACAAGTAACTTATATATTGATCGGGTTCGGGTTGGGTTGGGCAACCCGAGACCTCAACCCAAACCCGACCCAAGTTTTATCGGGTAGGTGTTTGTACAGCCCAAGCTTGAGATCGGACCCGATACATCCTGCCCAAGCCCAACCCAATGTCGGGTCAGTCATGGGTCGGTCGGGTTGAACCCGCCCAACTTTCAGCCCTACCATCTTATGCCAAATCTCATCCTTCTGAGCATGTATTCTAGACAATCCCAATCCGCATTATCATAAGCTTTAAACATTTGGTTGAAGACACGCATTTCTTCATCCAACCCACCATCTCATGCCACATCTCATCCTTCTAAGCATTTAATCTAGACAGCGCCCATCCACATTATCATAAGCATTCTCTAAGTAAACTTTGCATAGCACACCTAGGCACTTCAATTTAAGACGTGAATCTACACATTCACGTGCAATCAATACACTATCCAAAATTTTACACCCCTTTATGAATGCCCTTGTGAAGGCGAAATAATGGATCCCAACACACACACCCGAGTCTAGAAGCTAGCACGCTCTTTCCTTGGAATTTGGACAATGAAAGATGCTCCCATCTCTTTTGAAAAATATCGATCCCATGGAAGAAACATTTATAAATACCATCAAACATCTCTAATCTCCTTGCGGAATGTCTTGAAAAGCACCAATGCAAACCATTTGGTCTCGATGCCTTGTCTTAACCCAAGAGCTCAATTGCTCCCTAAACATTTTGACATCTATCAGCCTTTTAAAGGAACATGCATTCAGTGTTGTCATTATCATACGATATACGATTCATATCATATCATATGATCGTACAATTCAGATCATACGTACGAATTGCATTTACAAGTGAATCATACGATTCCGATCTAAAATCTGAAACGTACGATCAAATTATGAATCATACAATTCGAGAATCGCATTTCAAAATTAGCAGCACCTTATCAAAAAATTGATTTATTTTTTTTCCCTTTTCTTTTTTCTTTTTCCCTTTTTGCAAATTTTTTAGAGATTTCTGTTTTAAAGTGTATTTAGGCCCCAACCTTAATAGAAAAACATATCTTTTGCAACTTTTTATAGATTTTAGGGACTTTTGGAGCTTGTGGGCCATAAGAAACCTAGAGAAAGAAATTAGGATATCTTTTTCGTCGCTCAATGGAATCAAACGTCACTTCTTGCATTCGATTTCTACGTTGAAATAGGTAAGAATACATGTAAAATATTCAGTTATTACTTTCTATTTCATTCTTTCATATATTGGTGGAAATATGGGTTTTTCGAAAAAGAAAAATAAAATATTTCATTTTTTTCTGTTTTTTCCAATTCGTTTTAAGGGTTTTTGTGTTTAAAAGTTATTTATGCCCCACAGACATTATAATATCACTTCTTTTCTTTCTTCGGAGAGAGTGGTGAGATTTGGAGTTTATGTGAGCTTGAATAGCTTTTTTTCAAGAGTTTTCTCATTTATTTCAAATAGAAACTAGTTCTCTCATTTTTAATCAATTTATAATCTTCTATTTTTGTGTGGGGCCTAAATACTTTTTTCCTTAATATATATGTAGGCTTAGCTTGTCACTTGTGTGTTGTCGACTTACCATGTTGGTTCGTTTTAAGCATTGAAGAAGGGAAAGAAATCATAAATGAAAGACAATGATCTTATGTGGGAGTATTGGAACAATAATCTCCACCTAAGATGCAATTTTTGTGGGAAGGCAAATTGGGGAGGAGTGCTTCGAATGAAACATCACCTAGCCCGAACAAAGAATAATGTTGCGACATGTCCCCAAGTGGGTGATGAGGTAGCAGAAAAATTCAAGAAATTATTGGATGGTAATGTTAGCGAGAAGAAGCAACAAGAAGAGAAGGCATATGATGTTGGAAGGGTACCTATAATTGATGATGTCGATGAAATGGGTGGTGGAAAAATAAAGAGAACAATTGATGATTTTATAGTAAAGTGTGGGCCAAAAGATAAACAACAAGCTAATTTGAATATGTTGCGACATGTCCCCAAGTGGGTGATGAGGTAGCAGAAAAATTCAAGAAATTATTGGATGGGGAAGGGTTCCTATAATTGATGATGTCGATAAAATGGGTGGTAGAAAAAGAAAGAGAACGATTGATGATTTTATAGTAAAGTGTGGGCCAAAAGATAAACAACAAGCTAATCTAAACAAAATCTGGAAGAAGGGAGATAGAGATAATGTGTGCCTATATATTTTGTGTTTCCTATATGCGAATGCTCTACCATTCAACCTTGTAAAGAGCCCATTCTTTGCACCAATGATGGAAGCAGTTGCTGCATTTGGGCCAGGATTGAAGCTTCCATCATATCATGAAGTGATGAATAAATTTTTGAAAATGGAGGTTGAGTCGATAGAGAAATCCATTGATGTATATAAGAATGAATGGGAGAAGACTAGACGCACGACTATATCGAATGGGTGGACCGATGAAGTGAATCAGTCGATTACAAAAATTAAAAAATTAAAAAATTAAAAAATTAAAACAAAATTAAAAATTAAAATTGTTAATAGTTCAAGTGGTACAGTATTTTTAAGATATGTTGATATGTCCGATATTTCAAAAAAATGCAAACAATTTGCTAGGGTTGCTCGAGTCAGTGATTGATGAAGTGGGTAAGTACGTTGTGCAGGTAATTACGGATAGTGCATCCACCTATGTGAAGGCGGGTTACTTGTTAATGGAGAAAAGGAAGACATTGTTTTGTTCTCCATGTGCGGCCCGTTGCATACACCTAATACTTGCAGACATTGGAAAGCTACAAGTTCATTCAGAGACCGTCACAAAAGCAAGGGGCCATAACGGTCTAAATTTACAAATATTGTTGGATCTTGAATTTCATAAGGAAGCACGCAAAGGAGTTGACTCGACCAGCCGTAACACGGTTTGCTACATGTTACTTAACTTTAAAAAGCATTCATGAAAATAGAATTGGCCTGAGCTCAATGTTTACCTCCAAAGAATGGGAAGTAGCTGCTTCTCCAAGGCCACAAAAGGGAAGCATGTTCAAGACATAGTTTTGGCCGATGTAGATTTTTTGTTCATCTATCAAGTTTTGCTTGAAGACCACTCTCCCATTGGTCAAGGTGCTACGACTAGTTGATTTAGATGAGAGGCTAGCCATGAGATATATTTATGAAGTGATGGAATGAGCGAAAGAGGCTATAGCAAAATACTTGAGAGGTGAAGAAACAATATTCGGATATATGGGAAATCAAAGACCAATGGTGGAATCTTCAATTGCATAGGCCCCTTGAATGCAGCGGCAGCTTATTTTTTAGATTTCAATATGATGACAACTTTCATCCAAATTTAGATATTAAAACCAACCTGCGTGACTGTATTGAAATAATGGTCTCTGATTAAAGGCAGGGGTCCATCATTGATGAGAAGATTGATAAGTTCAAGAAGGCCTATGGTTTATTTGGAAGAGAGGCGGCAAGATTAACCAGAACGACAAAGCAACTGGATAATTTTACTTACAATTATTTTGCTTCTTTGAGTTTGATTGTATGCCTATTGTTTATATAAATTATGGATGATTGTGTTTTAGGTCTATGGTGGGAGAATTACAGAGACGAGTATCCGGAATTGCAAAAGCTGGCTATTCGTATTTTTTAAGTTTGACATGTAGTGCTGGCTATTCGTATTTTAAGTTTGACATGTAGTGCTACTAGTTGTAAGCACAACTAGAGCACTTTCGAGCAGGTGATAGTGAGACACTATTGAATTCATTAATCAACTTATGAATTTACAATGTAGACTGTGACCAATAGCCTTATATTATCACGTTCTTGGGCTTGCAAATATATTCAAAGAAGATGAATAGAGTTGAGCAACAAAAATTGAATGCGCTCGTCTTCGTAAAATATAATCTCCAGCTCGAAATCCGCCATGCAAAGAGAGATGACCAAGGGCTTGATCCCATATGCTTATCAGATACGGAATCTAATGATGAAATAAGGTGTTCTGTAACGGTAACGGTGGCCGTAACGGCCACCACTGTTACCTTTACGATACAGATCGTAACGGCTGTTATAGCCCTCGTAACGGCCGTTACGGACTCTTTTTTTATTGAAAAAAAAAAAAAAATCCTAAAAGCATGTACTTGCCACGTAATGTTGATTAAAAAGTATGGAAAACTTGTATTTGTCCCATAACAGACAATTACAGGCCTGTTATGGCCTTTATGGGGGACGTAACGTGCCCTTAACAGCAATTACGAGTCATTTTTTCCATAACGGCTGTTACGGCCATTACGACCTCGTAACGTGTAACGGTTGCCACCGTTACCTTTACGTAACAGCCTTTACGGCCCCGTAACGGCCTTTATGGCACACCATGTGATGAATAGATCACGGAGAACGAGGATCCTGCACTTCCTACAAGTAACGCTTGGATGGACAAAGGTGAATGCTTTGCTGAAGGCTTGGAAGATATGCAGGGTGTAGGCGGATCCACATCAAGACCGGATGGGCGACGTGGTATGACTCATATAGTCATATTCTTATTGTTTAGTCTTGTAGCCTTATAGTTATTAATTAATAGTCTTACTCTTATATTATAATGAATTTTGCAACAACTATTTTGTAGGTCCTAGAAATTTTGATATTTGAAGCAAGGCGAAGGGAAAAGTGAAAGTGGTAGAAGTATAGGAGGAATATGAGTTTATTTCGACATCAAATTCTAGAGATGAAGATGATGTTGATAGTGTCATTGGCGATGAGGAGGATGATGGTGGCACAACCGATGAAGAATAGATTTATTTGGACATTTTATTTCCTTTTTGAATTATAGAAACAATTGAATAGAGATTATAGATGTAAATGGGAATGGGGAAAATGTTATTTTTTGAATCGTATAGAAAACTTACATGTAGATGGGATGGGAAAAGGGATTGTTGTTTGAACTTGATTATAACATGACGATATATACATGATACATCTTTCTCTTTTTTTTTAAGACACAGGGTGTCCCCACCTCTTTTTGAAGTGAGACTAATCCATGCAAATACACGCAATCACCCACAACCACGTGTATCGGGTAAAGCCAAGGAGGGGAATCGAACCCTCACCTGTAGGGAGCAAACCTACATGATACATCTTTTTTTTACATATTGATGACAAAATGGATGATTGATGTTTATATATATATATATATATATACAATTTTTTTATTTTTTTATGATATATATATATACAATTTTTTTATTTTTTTTATGATTTATGAAAATCTGAAAAAATCTTAAGATTTACGATACGATACGATACGATTCAAACCCCTTTACGATTTACGATACGATAACGATTATGACAACATTGCCTCCCTTTTCTTTGAATACACAATCAAATTCAAGATAGTCAATAAGTGGTCTTCTACACTTCTAACTTTTAAGCAACTTCTGATAGAGTCTAAAATCACAACATGAATATCCTTTCATTTATACAATGCCACATTGTTTGCCTCCAATTTTTGGATTTTGTTAACCCATCTTCCAGCACTAGCCAATGGTGGAAAAAAGTTAAATGTTCTTGTCCCCATCTTGTAAGCCAAAGGGCTCTAGACTTTTGCCCCCAAATAATTTCTTCCTCCTCCACTTTTCACTTGTATTCAACATGGAGTACATTTCCACGATACCTATTGTTGTAAGGCACCGTTCATTGTTCTTCTTTCCTATCGATATTTTGGATCTCAAAGGGAATTTTAGCAATCACTTCTTCCACTTTCCCAAAATTATTCATGTTCCATTTTGTGTGCATTACTCCCTCTTCTTCTTTTTTTGAGAAGTCATTTAGTGTGCATTTCTGATCATGAAAAAAGGGAATTTTTATATTTTTTTAATGGATAATTAAGACCCCATTTGGAAAGTGTGAAAATCCCCATGTCATGCTATTTAAACAGCATTACTGCTGCTTTGAAATTGGGTTTAATCCGGGAAGTGTCGAAACTCCATTCTGCATTGAGCTGAATGTAGAAAGAACAGAAAACTAACACCAAATAGCGAGCTTAATGTGGCAAACAATTAAACTGAGCTCAATGGCCATTTTTCTCAATTGAAGTATGGTAATTTCCAAAAACATCCGAAGTTCATACAGATTTTAGAGGCAGAATGTTAACTATGTTGGTTACCTAGAATTATGATGAACACATAGCTATTTCCTTTGAGAGGAGAGCTCTGAATCAACAGATAAATGCTTAAACAGACACATGATAAACCATTACATGCAAAGTGAAGATCCCCACATATTACAGTCTGACAGATACAGACCCTTGATCAAAAGACCAGACAGCCAAGGATCCAAGACCATAACCCAACAAAAGCACACATTTAAAGCATAGAAACGGAATCCCCCTTCTGAACAAATGCTAGAAATATAAAGCATGTATGTAAAACCAGCATGCTTTCCCTTTGTCTAGCAGTCGCATGCACCCAATAAGTCCCCTGAATATAGAACTCATAACATAGCAGTACAGAACAAAAGGGTCCGTTGGAAAGTTCAAAGTTACCAAGGCACACAAAACTCGCATTTGATAAAAGTTAGGACCTTCCTATACATACCCTACTGATTTGGGGCAGAAAGGGCACGAAAATGGAGGCCCACTTAACATGAGTTCTGCATCCTGTGCCGTCCCAAACACAAACCACCCATTTGGCACTGCATCCCAACACTACATAAACCAACATGCAGCATATGATTCCAAATCCTCGTGAATTTGTAACAATGTCGATTCTTCGTGAATCCAATCTCATAATTACAATTCGAAACATCAAGCACCAAAAAGAGCATCAGTCTAATAATTCTCCAGCTGAATCCAACCACCACGAGAAAACAAAAAAGTCACCACCAACTCGATTCCCATTCTACTTCTCTCTTTCCAAATCCAATCAAAATCAAAACACATCAAACACAAAGACGAATCCCTAGAAACCAAATCCATTCCGGTAACCAAACATAGATCAGAGCGACCAACATAGCATGCAAAAAAAAAAAAAAAACAAATTCATCTCGAAATCAAAAGAGCGCATCATGCGGAATCCAGATATTAATCACACTCTTCAACGCTAATCATTTGCATCACAAAACAGAAGAAAACATCAAAATCTACAACTTGAAATAGCAATAGATATTCAAAAAAGCAAGAGAGAGAAAGAGAAAAGAATCATACCAGAGAGTGTGAGTGACTGAAAAGCGTCTGTTTGCTTCTTCAGGATAGAGAGAGGGAGAGAAGAAACCCTAGGAAAGGGGAGGGAGAGAGAGAGAAAGGGAGGAATGAAAGGGACTTCTAGGGATTTTGTAAAGACGGATGGGAAATATCAATATGACTGAAACTACAAAAGGGGGTTTTAGCCTCTCTCTCTCTCTCTAATTTTTATAGATGTAATGTGATGAAGTATAGCTCGATCGATTTCACCCTCTCTCTCTCTCTCTCTCTCTCTCTCTAACTGCCTTCAACCCAACTCCTGCGAGGCTGCAGCAGCTCTCTCTCTCTCTCCTCTCTCTCTCTCTCTCTGGGCAGCAAAAATGAATAAGATGATACTCGAGTCCGGAGGATATATGCACTGCACTCGGGTTTTTGTTTCGGGGCCTGCAACTTCTGCTGCAGGGTGCCCGAGCAACAAAAGAGGCGATGTGGGACCCACGGTGATGTCTGTCTTACACCTACTCCGTTCATCACTCGGACGCCACTTGCCTGGATTGCGTACTAAGAAAGTCCGCGTGTAAACTGTGGGGCCCACCGTGATGTATGTGTCTTATCCATGCCGTTCATCCATTTTACCAACTCATTTTAGATCATGACCCCAAAATCGAAGCCTATCAAAAGCTCAGGTGCGGCACGACATAAGAGAAAGTAGGAGTTGAACAACTACTGTTGAAAACTTCTCGAGGGCCACGGAAGTTTTGGATCAAGCTGATATTTGTGTTTACCGTTGGTCCGTGGATGTGTGGCCTTATCAACGGTTGGATGACAAACAAACATTATTATGTGCCCTAGGAAGGATTCAACGGTGAGTATTATTATCTTCCCTTTTACTTGCGGTGCGGCTCACTTAATACCTGGCATGCTTTGATTTTGAGCGTAGAATGGCCGATTTGTAGGGCCCACAACTATGTGTTATATTCCATCGTTATCTGTTTTGCCATTTTAAGACATGCTGCCTACTAAAAATGAGGGAGACCCAAAGCTAGAGTGGGCCACACCATGAGAAACAGTGTGGATTGAAAGTGAACCAGTGGCAGTGATACCTTCCTATGGGCCAAAGAAGTATTGAATTAGGATGATTTTTAAAATAATAATAATAATAATAATAAAACCCTCAACGTAGTAGGTGAGAATTACGATTGCAAATGCGCTAGATGCAGGCATGTCCATCTCTATTTTTCCTCAGAGTTTGACCTACTTGAGTTTTAGATATATTTTTCGCAGAGGTTTGCATCTAAAAATTGTGGGACTTATCTAATATGCGAAATTGGCCCACGAACCTAGCTGTGCATAGAACATGATGCTTAAGAGAAGGAATAAGGCATGCTTATCTGAGACGCCATATATGAAGAAGCAGAATACCAAAAATATAATGTTAGGATCTTCCTCTCCTTAACAACCCAATAATAGAAGAATCGATGGGACTTTCCCTTCTGTGTTTGGTGTAGGATCAGGGACCTATCCTTCTTTTATAGATTGGCTAGGGCGCAAAGAGTTTGAATCTCATCACAACTCTCTCCCCACGGCTCCACATGTTAGCCTAGTAGTCTTCAAACAACTATTGCGTATTGTAGTTATAGCATTCCACCCCATACGCATACTTGCGCAGATACACTGTGCAACTCACATTGAAATAGGATCCACTGGTTTACCCAATCATCTAACCCATAGTATAATTCAGACTGTTGATCAATAAGGCCCACTTTATAGAGTTCTTACATTCTCTCACTTGGGCCATATTGAGCAATGTCAATGATTAATATGTTCAAATACTTTTGAAAACGAGTTTTGATTTTAAAAAAATATCTGAATGGTTAACCAATGCAATTGTTGGACAATATGGGTAATGTTATTCAATCTGGTCCATCAAAACTGTCAGTATCGAATCGCGGTAGTCATCACAACATTTAATTTAAGCGAGGTGAGGCTAAGCGCAGTCTCAATTACTATCAATTTTAATGACATATATCAGGAACTAATAAATGTGGTATAAGGATTACACATTTAGTGTGATGATGTGTGTCTATCCTTAAGAGGTCCTGAAGATTTTAAATGTCTCCAATGAGACATGACTGTAGTTCTACTTACTCAAATTTTGCGCATATATATAGAAAGAAGCAAAAATAAATCTTTATATCAAAATCATCAAGCTTTATCAAATGAGATCTCTAGAATGTCTATAAAAATCAAAATACACTCAACTCCCACTAACTGAAAACATTTGCGGGATCAATGAATCGCATGGATATTACGTGCTCCTTGAATGGCATGATAAGGAACCCTTTAGTAAGTGGATATTTAATCATTTGTTTAGTGTTAATGAACTCCACATATACCTGACGATTCTGAATTCTTTCCTTTATAACAAGATATTTGATATCGATATGTTTCGACCTTGATGAATGCTTGTTGTTACTAGAGAAGGAAATTGCAGCTGAATTGTCGAAAAATATTCTCAATGGTTTCAGAATATGCTCCAGTACCTGCAAACCTGAGAAGAAACTCTGTGAACCATAACACCTGATTAGATGCCTCGTGACAGGCAATAAACTCAGCTTCCATGTGGGTGAGGCTGTGGTAGACTGTTTCACGTTTTTCCAAGACACAGCTCCTCCAACCATCATGAAGATGTATCTCGAGGTGGACTTCTTAGTGTCAACGCAGCCTGCAAAATCTATATTTAAATATCCAATCAACTCCTATTGATTAGATCTTCTATATGTGATTCTGAAGTCCTTTGTTTTCTATAGATACCGTAACACTTTCTTTGTAGCTATCCAATGTTGCATTCTTTGATTAGATAAGTATCTTCCCAACATTCAAACAACAAAGGCAATATCCGGTCGCGTACAGACTTGAGCACACATGATGCTCCGTACTACTGATGCGTGAGAAAATTCCTTCATTCGATTCTTTTCCAAATCATTCATTGGACACTGAAATAGGCCAAATTTATCGGCCTTCACATTGGGCGACTATCCGGAAGCACAATTTTCCATAACATACCTTTTGACTGCCCTAGTAATATAGGCCCTCTGTGACAGGCTAAGCAGTTCACGTGATCTGTCACGACGAATTTCAATACCGATGACATAAGAGGTATCACCTGATATTTGAGATAAGAATTTTTTGGTGTCACTCATTATCCTGATATCATTGCTAGCCAATAAAATGTCATCAACATACAAAATCATCATAACGAATTTACTCCAACTGATTTTAATGTAGATACATTCATCTACAGTGCTTTCTACAAAACCATATGAAGAAATTACTTCATGAAACTTTAGGTACCACTGACGCGATGCATGTTTCAACCCATAGATGGATTTCTTTAGTTTACAAACTAAATATTCTAAGTCATTGACTACAAAGCATTCAGATTGTAAAATGTATACATTCTCATTTAGATCCTCATTAAGAAATATTGTATTTACATCCATTTGATATAACTCTAAGTCCATATGAGCTACCAGAACCATTATATCCTGAATGAGTCTTTCTTATATACTGGTGAAAAAGTCTCTTTAAAGTTAATGCCCTCACGCTGGTTAAAACCCTTGGCAACAAGTCTAACTTTATATATTTTGACATTATCCTTGGAGTCCCGTTTGGTTTTTAATATTCATTTACAACCAATCGGCCTTATTCCAGTTGGTAATTCAACAATATCTCATACTTTATTGTCCCTCGTGGATTTTAATTCGTCTTTTATGGTATTAAACCGACGAGAATGATCAGCACTTTATTTGACTTGTGTAAAGAATTCAGTGTCATTTTCCACCCCTATGTCAAAATAGTGTTATTGTAAGTAGACGATGTAATCGTCTCGATTTACAGGCCTTCTCTCTCTTTCAGATCTTCTCAATGGTTCAACTTGTTGCGTGTGATTTTTATTTTTATTTTTCTCATCAGGAGTTTGTATATGAGATTCTACGTGGTGTTCTGCAGTGACTACAGGATCGACTGCATCATTAATATCCACGTGATCTCGAGTGACTATGACTGGAGTCACAATCCTTTGTTCCTCAAATACAAATTTTATAATGTTCGTGCTCTCACTGTTTTCAGTATCCTCAATGAATCTGGCATTCTCAGTCTCAACAATCCCAATAGAGTGGGAATGACAGTAGAATCGATAGCCCTTTAATCTTTATAGATATCCAATAAAGAAACAACTTACAGTTCTAAGATCAAGTTTCTTTTCATGCGGGTTATAAATTTTGGCCTCAGTAGGACAACCCCAGACATGTAGATATCGGTGACCTGGTTTTCTTCAATTCCACAACTCAATAGGAGTTTTGTTTACTACTTTGTTGGGGACCCTGTTAAGTATATGAACTACGGTTTTGATCGCATCACCCCACAGAGATTCTGGTAATGTCGAATTGCTAATCATGCTTTGCACTATATTCATAAAGGTGCGATTACGCTTTTCAGTCACACCATTCTTCTCTGGAGTACCAGGCATAGTGTACTGGGTGACAATGTCACGATCCCGTATGTATCTAGCGAATGGCCCTGGATTGCATCCTGATTCGTCATATCTGTCATAGTATTCACCATCACGGTCAGATATGACAACTTTAATCCTCTTATCAAGTTGATTTTCAACTTCGGCTTTATAGATTTTAAAAGCATTTAGGGCATCTAATTTCTCACTGATGAAGTAGAAGTACCCGAAACAAGAGTAGTCATTTATAAAAGTAATAAAATATTTGTCTCCACTCCATGAAACCGTAGGGAATGGTCCGTAAATGTCTGTATGTATCACCTCTAAGAGACCTACACTCCTGGTTGCACCTTTCTTTCTAGTTCTGGTCTGTTTTTCTTTTATGCAATCAATGCATACTTCATAGTCGGAGAAGTCCAGAGAATGTAGAATTTCTTCTCGCACAAGCCTGTCTAATCTCTCATGAGATATATGACATAGTCGTCTATGCCACAACATGGAGGAATTCTCATAGTCTAGGCTTCACTTAGATCCTACTTTATTTCCATGCAAGGCATTAACATTATAGACGTGTGAGGCAATCAAGTCTAATTAGTATAAGTTATTCACCCTTGAAACTAAATTACGCCTTATAAAAGGCACACAAAATATATCTACTAAATCCAAAAAATAACCAAACTCTAACTTAAGCCTATATACTACAATTGCCTCCACGTCTATCTTGACACCATTGCCTATGTATACTGAGCACTCTGCATCAGTTAGTGGAGTAGCCTGTAATAATTTCTACATAGAAGTACATGTGTGAATAGTAGTTCCCGGATTTATCCACCAGGAATCCACCGACACATCGATTAGATTAGATTCAAAACAGACAAGAACGGAATGATTACCTTTCTTTATGAGCAATTTCTTATATTTTTCGTTGTCTTTCTTCAGATGACCCATCTTTTTGCAAAAGAAGCATGGATTGCCTTTGGCCCGTTTGCGTTTCGATCCATTTCCAGATTGATTCTCATTGTTACATGAGAATCCATTATTTGAACCTTGGTTCCTCTTCCCTTTCCCATTCTGCCTATGCCCATGTCCTCGTTTCAAGGTTACCATGTTAACGTTCTGTACTGTACCTAACTGTTTGATCTTCTCCTCCTCTTGAATGCATTGAGTAATCAGTTCGTCCAATGTCCAATTGTCCCTAAAAGTGTTATAGTTCACAAGGAACGTACCGTATTGAGGGGGTAGGTTGTTCATGATCAAATGAACCAGTTTATCATTAGTAAGTACAAAGCCTAGTGAGCGGATCTTAGAAATAATATTGATCTTCTCTACAATGTATTCACAGATATTTCCTTTTCCGTCACAGGATGAGCGGGTTAATTTGTTCAAAAGAAAACCCACTTTAGCTTTATCTGATTTCTTGAATCATTTTCCCATTTCGATTAGGAAAGCTTTTGCCTTATCTACTTTAGGCATGACATCTTTCATGGATTAAGAAATCGAATATTGTATCACTTTTAAGCACGTGTCATTCGATCTGAACCATGCCTCGTAACAATTAATCTCTACTTCAGAGGTACCTTAGATGGAACAGGGGGTTCAAGTTTTATTAGGACAAGGTCTAATTGCAGGCAACCTAGAACAACTTCGATGGATTCCTTCCAATGAGCATAATTAGATCCATTCAGGGCAGGAACGTGATGTGTATGAGTTGGAATCCCAATTGTAATGGAAGAGATATGTACTTACATTAACGCATTATTTCATAAAATAATTCATAAATATAAACAAATATTAGGCAAAGATAATTAATTCAGTTGCTAAGAGATGTATCAACTGAATCATCCAAGATGAAGATGCACCCAACCATCACATCCTGGTGAGGATTGGTTACATCATCATCATTCCTCCAATGGAACGTAATGATAATTTGTCAGTGATCCTCCTGAACATGAAGCTAAGTGATGTTAATTATGTAAAACTGAGACACTCAACACCTGTGGGTGAAATGAGTCTTTTAGTTTTACATCATTAGCATCATTTACTTCACCCGTTCATATGACTGCTAAACGGTAATCGTCTGTGTTTTCGTTACCGTACGAATGAAAATGTGAGCGCAACTGTATGCAATCCTCCTTATCTCAATGTCACATTTCTATACTTGTAAAATTTGCATTGATTGAGGTCACTATGGCAGCTAACACAACCGAATCCAACACTACAAATACAGACTCAGAATCGCGATTATAATTCTGCCTCTCAATGGATTATATATTAATAAGTTTGATGCGGTCTGCAATATGGTCGTATTGATCATTAGAAAATATAGGAACCTTAAAGTGAAACATACGGATAAGTTTCACATTATATATTCCAACGATCTATATCAACTTCCAAGGATGGGTAATGGGCTATTACCGAGCCAAATTAAGACTCCACATGATAAATGAACATTACAAGCCTAACCCTTGACATTCACATGATAGGCAGTTGGTCATAAGAACCTTTTAAATGGATGGTTAGATCCATACATTAATGTCCATATGACAGACAAATCAGGTCATATTCTTCAGATCCATTTGATGAAAGGTTGTATCCGTATGTTTATCTAGTGAATGAGTCAGAATTGTGTATGTTTAATAACATGGACCTAAAATAAGATCTATATACGTACAATCACCTGGCCTTGATTGGGCCCAAAGATAATTGGAGCGTGCCCACGAATTCGAACTAAAATCGGATGGCCCTCAAAATTAGGCCTAGTCAAGGACTCATCCCATAAGGTGATCAGCCTCAAGACCCAGTACAGGCCCAAGGACCAGGCCCATTCCAGATCTGCATGCCCGAATAAGTCCTAATCGGATTCAAAAACGGATCCTCAAACCGATTAAATATAAAGCTGAAGTTGGGCACAAGTTCGCGCTGCTCGATCTAATGGTCGAGCTCCACTCGCCACAGGAAGAAAAACAACTCTCGTTGTCTGCCATCTGACCCAAGAAGAAACAAAGAGATCCTCTCCTGTATGGATCTGCGGAAGTTCTGACGAGCCAAGATGGATTCATGATGCTATCAACACTATTGGAAACAACGGATATGGCCCTCCAGTAACGAATATGCTACCATGAGATGCCGATAATGGTTCTACAGCATGGACGAGAGAAGGATGGCAAGCCATTACCTTCTACTGCAAATCCGGAGTTTGACAATGGCAGTCGGCATCCACAAATCGCAAGTAATTCCTAATTGAATTTCGAAAAATATGGATTTCAAAGTCCAAATCCCTAATTAGGGATTTGAAAGATTCCAGATGTGGTAATAGAAATCCCTAATTATTTGATTTTGGGATTTCAAAAATCCTAATTTCCATCTGGACTTGGGGCTTTTGAGATCTGAAAGCCCAATATTCGAATTTGAGATTCGAAATCCCTAATTGGAATCTGAAATAGGGGATTGGGATATGAAATTCCTAATTTTGGAAATAGATATTCGAAATCCCTAATTTGAATATGGACCGGATTCGAAATCCCTAATTACTTGTCTGGATTTAGGGCTAATATGGAATCCCCAATACTGAATTTTGGGACTCGAAATCCCTAATATCTGGATTAGGAGTTCTAAATTTGAGATCCCTAATCTGATATGAGATTCAAAATCCAAAATTCCATGATTCTGTTATGGGACTCGAAATTCGAAAACCTTAATTAAACTGGATTTAGGGTTTCCAAAAGAATCCTTAATTAATTGACTGAGTTTCGAATTTAAAAACCCTAATACAGATATGGGTTTCGAATTCGAAAAAGATAACTTAATTGTTGAATCTGAATTTGTAATAGATGAATTTGATCATCCATGCCTATGCACAGTGGCTCTGATACCAACTGTGAGACTTATCTAATATGCATAATTGACCCATGGACCTAGCTGTGCATAGAACATGATGATTAATAGAAGGAATAGGGCGTACCTGTTTGAGACATCATAGATGAAGAAGCAGAATACCAGAATACCAGAGATATAATGCTAGGATATTTCTCTCCTTAACACCCGAATAATAAAAGAATCGATGAGACTTTCCCTTCTGTGTTGTGGTGTAGGATTGGGGACATAGCCTTCTTTTATAGATTGGTTGGGGTGCAAAGAGTTTGAATCTCATCACAACTCTCTCCCCACGGCTCCACATGTTAGCATCCTAGTAGTCTTCAAACAACTATTGTGTATTATAGTTATAGCATTCCACCCCATACACATACTTGCGCAGATACACTGCGCAACTCACACTGAAGTGGGGTCCACTGGTTTACTCAATCATACAGTCCAACCCATATAATACTCCAGACCGTTGATCAATAAGGCGCACCTTATAGAGTTCTTACAAAAATGAGTCTGCAAAATGGATTGAACAAATGGATTTAACACAAATTACATTCTCCCTTGTCGAAAAGCTCTATTTCCACTGATGTATGGTCCATCAAGATATTCATTTGGAGTTCACTCCGTCCATTAGTTATTCATCAGTTCATGTTAAGGTGAGGCCCCAAAATTGAGGTGCGGCTTTAGCGGATCTTAGGATCCACTGAGCTGGGTGGGATCCCTGATCGTGGGGTTTACTGTGATTTATGTACCTTATATCTATGCCGTCTATCCATTTTGAAAACTCATCATAAGGCATGATCCCAAAGATGAAGTAGGTCCAAATTTAAGGGAGACAATAATATAAGAAACGGTGGTAGTTGGCATTAAAAACTTTTAGTTAGTCATAAAAGTTTTGAATGAAGTTGATATTTATGTGGTCTCTTCATCCAGGTCTTTTTGACCTTATCAGCAAGTTGGATGGTAACTAAATATTCCTTCGGCCCCCATGAAGTTTTCAATAGTGAGGATTCAATTACTACTATTTCCTGTGGTATAATCCACCTAAGATTTGGATCCGCTTCATTTTTTGGATCATGCCTTGAAATGAGCTCTCAAAATAGATAGACGGTGTGGTTGTAAGTCACATGCATCACAATGGGCCCCACAATTAGGGATCCACCCACCTCCGGATGGATATGGGATCCACCCAAACTATGCCCCTTAAATGAGGTAGATTCAAGACTCAACTAAACCACACCACTAAAATAAGCGAGGATTAAATGCACGCCCTTGAAACATTCTTAAAGCCACATGAGTTATGGATGAAAACTAATATTTGTGTTTCTCCTTCATCCGGGTGAGAGTTGCCTTGAGAGTTACCCCCATCAACTGGCTTGGTGGTGTATGGACATGAAGGCGAGGTCAGGAAAGTTTTTAATGGTGAGTGTTTTCCAACTACATTTGTTTCTTATGTCATGGCCTACTTAAGTCCAGGGTTTACAACATGTGTCTGGCTCTCCATTAATAGTAGCTGGATGAGAGTGGATTCCATAAGGACATTGCGATGGGCTCCACTGAGTATGTAATCGATGGGCGCCATTGAGCATGTATTGCAGGGATTTGGATTGCATGAGGGAGCACATAACACCAACTTGGTATCGTGTGCAGCTAAGAAAGCTATGTGGACCATATCATAGGAAATAGTGGTGATTGAACTCTTGCCATTAAAAACTTCTCAGTGGCTACAAATGTTTTGGATAAGTTGATATTTATGTCATCCCTTCATCCAAGTTTGTGTGACCCAATCAACAAGTTGGATGGTAAATAAACATTAATGCGGGTAGAGCTCGCCACGGGACGAGTGAACTCGACAGATCGACTCGTCTGACTTGTTCAAACCCGACTCGACTTGAATTGAGTGGGTGAGTTAATCCGAACCAGAAGTCCGGGTTACCCATTAACCTGACTTGACTTGACCTAAAATCCAACTCGGTACTGACTCGACTCAATTTGAAACTTGACTCGACTTGGGTTTAGGTAATGTGTGTGTAGTCCTAATCTAACCTACTTGTCACATGCCCGCACCCGTACCTCCCTCCCTCTCCTCCTCCTCCTCCTCTCCCGAGCCCGAAGCCACCCATCACTACCTCTCTCTCTCTCTCTCTCTCTCTCTCTCTCTCTCTCCCTCCACAGCCACACTCGACTGTCCATCTGTCCGACCCGACAGCCACACCAGCTCGCCCCGCTCGTCTCAACTCAGTAGCTGGTCCACACCCACCCAACCCACCTACTCACCACCGATTCTCGACAACCACCCAACTCTCTGAATTAACTAATCAATGTAATTTTTATAGTTTTATTTCATGATTTTCATCTATTCTAATTTGGAGTTTTTGTGAAATTGGGGTCAGGTAGGGTTGAATATCCAAATTGGAATGGGTTGAGTGCTTGTATTTGGTTCAAGCTGGCTCGAGTGCATCCGATCTAGCTGTGGTGCGTCTGGGGGTTAGCTCGGGTGCGGCAAGGCTAGCTCAAGCTGAGTCATTTATAAACCCTAAACCATAAATTATAAACCTAAACCATAAAATTACCTTATTTCCCTAGCCCTTATTGTGTAGCTTATTATTATGAATTAGACGGTTAGCCTAATGTGATTTTTTATAACAATTAGTGGTTTATTTTCGTGAATTATGAAATACATTGCTTATTGCTTAGCTTATCATCATGCATTAGATGGTTAGCCTATTGTGGTTTGTTTTTATGAATTAGACAATTAGCTGGCCATATGAGGATTTTTATATAGCCATGAATATATATATATATATATATATATATATATATATATATATATAAATATAATATTCTTTTGGTATAGAAATCGCTAAAATTATCCTATTTTGGATAGTTCAATATTAGATATATAATATGCTTTCATATAACATATTTTATTGCTCATGCATGTTATGTGTTCCATCTCTCCATTTATCTCTAGGTTTGTTTATTCTGTTTTATTCCTCATGACAAATATCATCACATTTCTTAGATATTCGGCATGAGAATGAAATGAAAGATCAACTTATTTTGAGAGACATAAGAAGATGCTACTGTAATTTTTTTATGGGCATTTAAATGAGAATATAAAAAGTATCACAATCCATCTAACTTTAGATGGATTACTAATTCAAGGTTTAGTGTATACTTTTAAGGCATTATAATGTTAGTATGATTTAATATCTTTTTAATTAGTAAACGATTAGTGGATAAATTTTTAATATCCCTGACAGTTTATCAGTTACTTCGCCAATGAATTTAAATGAAAGATTAGGCCTACAGGATGAAAAGGTGCCCATTGAGATTAGTATCTCCCAGCGTTCAATAAAAGAAAAAAAATGATGATGTGAGGAGATTTTGAAGAAGTATCCCTAA
This sequence comes from Magnolia changhungtana, assembly GCA_030180095.1. Taxonomy (NCBI): domain Eukaryota; kingdom Viridiplantae; phylum Streptophyta; class Magnoliopsida; order Magnoliales; family Magnoliaceae; genus Magnolia; species Magnolia changhungtana. The sequence goes on from JASAUF010000604.1 coordinate 794,398, forward strand.
AAACGGCACGGTGAAGATACAATACAAATATTGCAATGCTTAATATACTAAACGAGTAGATGGGTCAACCACAACTTCAAAAAAATACACATTGAAGTGTAATAAAAAAGTAAAAAGTCATACCTCATACCAACATACACTTTCATTTACCTAATATATGGTGGATCCGTCGCAAGATACATTATCCACCTGTAAGTATAATAGGGACCATCTGAATGAGTTGACAACTATATTTATCATTGCAAATTTAAATCATTTTAAATGGTAGAGAGTCCATCTTTTGTTGAATTAGCCAGATGCCTTAATCCCATATATGAGAAGGTCTCATGTACAACAATAAAGAGAGTGTGCATGTAGATGCATGTACAATGAAAATGTTAAGTTGAAAGAATAGTTGGCATCAGTTTTCTGAATCAGCCTGACTTTAGATTTGTGAACAACATCCAATCAACAAAAAGAGTATATGTTATTAATTGTCCACTACATTGATGCCAAATAGAGGCTATATAAAGGAGTTATAAACTTCAGAATATCTTAGGTCTCTTCACACTGATTTACTGATTTTAGACTGCATTTATAAATGTCTTATGGAATGGGCCATTGAGAAGAAAATCTCATTGATAACTTCGGACAATGTCTCTACAAACGATAGTGTGATAATAATTTTACGGAACCAGTTTAGAGTTGTGCTAACATTCTAAACTTGATTGTACAAGATAGACTTAAAACAATTGAGTTAATAATCAATATATATGTGAGAGTGTGTGAAATATATATGAGGTTGCCCTCACGATTAAATACACGGGATGAGATCGTGAAACGATTGAATTTGTCATCTATAATAACGATGAAACTATATGTCATGACATATTGGAATTCAACTTACTAAATATTGGATTCAGTGATAAATTTCAAAAATGCATTCTCTCATTATGTGTAGTGTGATAGTGAGTATTAATGGTTGCCTTCCGATGATGATTGGATAATAGTTGAAGCAGTCTCACAAGATTCTTTTAGTTTTTTATAATACAACGAATATCCTTTCTAGAAGAAAGTATCCAACAACAAATATATTTCTACAATAACTTATGAGAGCAAATGATGTTTTGCATATAATATGTAATGGACTAAACTTTCTATAGATAATTACTACGAGTATGTATTTAAAGTTTAATAAGTATTAGTCTGAGTGTAGTTCGGTAATAGCTGATGCAATCGTTATTAATCCTTGATACAAGATGTTCATGGTTTTATTCATTAAAAAAATATATATATAGTGAGAAGAGTGCCAATGAGGTCGATAGGATTCATAATGTAATCAAATATCTATATAATTTTTATATAAAAAATTTTGGGGCTACAAAAGACATACATGTCAAACTCCGCAAAAGTGGGTTATGGTTCTACTGTTGTTGCACAAAGAAACACGATTAGTGATTTCATATCTTTCATGGCACAAGTTAAATCCCAAACACAGAAAATCCAAACAGAACTCTACCATTGTCCCAATGAGTCACTTGTAAAGTACAAAAGGCAAAGAATTTAATATTTTAGACTAGTGAAAGTAAAAAAAACTCGTTAATAATAGTACCTCGTGCTCTTGTTGATGGCATGAGACATATTGTCAATTCCGATTTCAATCGTGATGTTAGAATATTCTTTTAGCATGAGGAGTATGGTCGTGAACAAGTATCAAAACTTACTTACACCAAGATCAACTAAAATGCTCATTTGTACATATAATTGACTGCATCTGATTTAGAGAAAAGACAACTCTGTTAATGAGGAGTTCGAAGAAGATGATAGTGAGAAAAATGACGAAACAATACTTATAGCAATCGCATTCAGTAGGATGAGGCGGTATATTTTATTTCATTTGCATTTGTTTATGACAATTTGATAGTTATTATTTGTGAACTCAAATTGTAACATTTGATAGGTAGATAGATATTTCATATACTTATTAGCCTATGTATTTATATATATATATTTTTAAAAAATCTCGTCTTTTTTGTTTTTGCTTTAAAATAACTTAATATTGCTTAAATATTGTATGATTAGCTGCTTGCATTTATTTATCTTTATTCTTTAATTATCTATGTTACATCAACTTAACTAAATATTATTTCTTTCAAATTTCATACTTATAAATATGTCACTAGAAGATGATCCATCAACATATTTTGAGATTATGGAGCCCAAGTCTATTGTCGTGACAGAAAGATAAAGTTGCAATACAAGTTATGTGGAAAACAACTTGTAAACAACATAAATCGGATAAAATTACATCTGGCTTGTCGGGGAGGAGATACTGCCTCGTGTATCAAAGCTATTCCAGAAGTCTAGGATTTATTTCGAGCGTATGGTTGACTGCTTACGTTTATTTATCTTTATTATTTAATTATTCATGTTACATCAACTTAATCAAATATTATTTCTTTCAAATTTCACACTTATAAATATATCATTGGAAGATGATCAATCAATATATTTTGAGATTATGGAGCCCAAGTATACTATCGGGACGAAAAGATAAAGTTACAATACAAGTTGTGTAGAAAACAACTTGTAAGCAACATGAATCGATTAAAATTACATTTGGCTTATGGAGGTCGAGACACTGCCTCGTGTAGTAAAGCTCATCCAGAAGTTTGGGATTTATTTCGAGTGTATGATTGGCTGCTTGCGTTTATATCTCTATTCTTTAATTATTTATGTTACATCAGCTTAACCAAATATTATTTCTTTCAAATTTCACACTTATAAACATGTCACTAGAAGATGATCCATTAATATATTTTGAGATTATAGAGCTCAAGTCTACTCTCGGGATAAAAATATAAAGTTACAATACAAGTTGTATGAAAAACAACTTGTAAACAACATAAATCGGTTAAAATTACATCTGCCTTGTCGGGGAAGAGACACTGTCTCGTGTAGCAAAGCTCATCCAGAAGTCTGAGATTTATTTCCAGCCATTCTCCACTCAAATACAAATGCTTCCACCTATTCCCTTACAACCAATATAATTGACCACATAAGATATAAAAATGTGCTTATTATAGATGAAGAAGGGTCAAGTAGGGAAGAGCTCCCACACTTAGTTGATAATACAAAAATAACTATTAAAGGAACAAGAAGAATGATATTATAAATTAGCCGTAAAACAAAGCCTGTAGTCGACATTAAGGACCAAACAACAACAACCTCTTTCAAGACAACATGATGACGAAGTAAGCATGGGTACATAGACATAAACCATGTGATAAATCATCAAAATTTCTTAAAAATCTCACTCTATTATATGAGTAGCTGTGAATTATGTACAAATTGGATAATAAAATAAGGTTTTTAATGACGCGTGTTCAAATACCACTGTTTCTTTGGTGTAGTCCACCTGAGACTTCGATCTACCTAATTTCTAAGATAATGCAATTAAATGAGTTAGAAAATGGATAGACTTCGTTGACAAAATACATAAATCATTGTGGGCCCACGGAGCTTTTTCACGTGCCTCATGACGTCGGTGATGCGTACTATACTACACCATCCGGTCTAGAATTCAGGTAAATTTCAGTAACGAGTGTAAGAGGAAACTCGTTCCAACAGCTTAAGTTAGGAGTTAACCCCATGAATCCAACAATGTAAAAGTGGGCCACACCACATGAAAATGTAAATATGAGTATACCCCACCATGGAAATCTTCCTACGATTTCTGTGATGTTTATAAAATATCGAACCCTTTTAACGGTGTACATCCCTGTTCTGTTGTTTCCTGTGGTGTGGTCTTCTTTAGTTTTGGATGTAATTGATTTTTCGTAACACACTCCAACATGATCCGGCGCAGCTGATGGACGGAATGGATGCCACAAAGACACTACGGTGGGCCCCACAAAGCTTTTTGTTGAAGCAGCTCCCTACAACGTGCGTGGTACAAAATCTCACCCCGTGATTAGGCGATCGAGAGCATTTGTATCCTGGGATGGACCCCCCCAGTACCAATCACGAAGAAGAGGGAAACTTTTGATACTCTGTGAAAGTGTGATGGATGCTATGCAGGCCCTGATATATCGTGCACGTGGCACATAGGTATTTCAAATCGAACTGCATCCGGATTTAAATTTGTCCCAGAATGGTTTACATAGCTTTCGGATTGGAGGACATTTATTGGTAGGTGAAATAATAATAATAATAATAATAATAATAATAATAATAATTCAATGGTCATGATTCAGCAAACAAATGTTCGCGAATAAGTGGTTGGGTATCGTTAAATCAGTTGTATTTTGAGATTCTGACTTAGTTAAGTGGGCTCCATAATTTATACAGTGTCTTCATTAATGCCATGCGTGGAATTTTTAAGTGGCTGTGTATCGAGCAAATAAGTCTCCGTCACCGAACATTGACTAGATCGTAAGAAGAGCCGCGCTTTCATGCCTCGCTGTAATTTCACGTGCATTCCACTCTCTATAACCGAGAGCCATGTGGGTGGAGTTTTCATCAGATCCACACCGTCCATCATATATTCTGCCTTAAATTCACCCTTGAACCCAAAGATCATCATAATCCACAACCTAGGCCACACTAGGAAAAAGTTGAGATGGGACGCACATCATTACTTCCGTGCAAGATCCGTCATGGTATTTCTATGCCATCCAATCCATTCATCTGATGTGCCCAAGAGGGATGAAAGAACTGCCCAAAATTCACGGTATTTCAAAACTCAGGGAACCATATCAAGTGAATTTAAAAGTTTAAGGTATTAACTATGGGGTGGCCCACCTGACTGTTGAATCATGCCAAACAAGGGGCGTGTATCCGATGAACGGTGTGGATTTCATGCGCGTTTAGTCGTGACCCCATGGGGGAGGTACGCAGGCATTTTCCTTGTAAGAAGCTACCCACCGAACTGACTCCTTCGAAGGTTTTTTCAGTCAAAGCAAACGGGGACCTTGTATTTCCGTTATTGGCTATCTATTTGTAGACCACATATCGGACGGTTATGGATTGTACCGTTGAGGAAACTTTTTTGGTTAGGTTCCATCCACGCTTGCATGCATCTGACCGTTGATCCGGATTACCGAATCATGGACCCCACTTGGTAGATTTGAAAAGCCGCGTAGAATGTCAAAAGGCCGGGACCGGTTATCTTATTACCACTCGTTTTTAGATAGTCGAGCTGAAGTATGCACTTTATACTCGGGTTTTCATTTCCTATAAGTGTGGCCCACGGATCAGTGCGTTGGATTCCAGGCCCTAATTTGGATCGACCATGCTCAGAAAGATGAACGGATCGGATGATGCTAGCCATCAATCTTGGGCTTCTTTCGGTTGAATGTGGACGGTTGTTGCAATTGTTTGCTTGACCGTCTATTTGCAGCCAACAGAATGAAAGGTCAAGATTGCCCCGTCAAAGATAGTATTTGGACAGGGCAGTCCATGCTTAGGTGGACGAGAAAACACAAGCATTTTTTTGTATATCTCCGACCGAGCATCATTCAGTTCGCATGAAAGGACACGTCATTGTCAGACCGTGTGTTTGTAGTTTGTACAATTCGAGCTATTTTAATGATCTAAACCGCTGATCTGAGAGGCCCCACTGGTGATAGACAGTGGTATAAAAATCTAACAAAATGAATGATTCCAACCCATCCAATATACTGCATTTTCTCAAGTTAATAAAGACCATTGCGATTTTTCCCGATCTATTCGCACACTGGGATTGCACCATCTAATAGATTTTAGTGGCCACGGTCCATCCGTTTCAGGGGTCATCAAATCAACGACCAGGATCACCTAATCCTCTGCTAGCCTGTACAAACTCGTGGCTAAGGATACTGTATGTACATCCTCCGGCCCGCGACTGAGCGATTCCACCCCTTCAGACAGACGCCCCACGCCCCACGCACACGGACGCGTATTAGGCGAGGCAGGGGCTTAGTGGGCGAGGCCCTGACTGTGGGTCCCACTTATATGTATTATTTTGTATATCCACGCCGTTCATCGGTTTTTACAGATCATTTTACATAATTTTACAAACAATGAGGCAGATCCAACTCTCACCTGGACCACACATTTTGAATTGAATTCACACCGTTAAAAACTTCTTGGGTGCCACGAAAGTTTTGGATCAAGACGATATTTGTGTTGACCATCCATCCACCTCTACATGACCTTATCAGCAGGCTGGATGTCAAATAAACATTACAGTAGACCGTAGGAAGTTTTTAATGGTGACCGTTCAATCACAACCTTTTTCGGTTAGTGTGGTCCACATGAGATCTAGATATAATTCATTTTTGACAATTTACCTTAAAATGATATGAAACAACGTATGGACGGAATGGATATACAACACATATATCGAAGTAGGCCCCACGGTAAGGGACTCAGCGACTAAGCTGTTACCCCTGCCTCACCGGACGCGGATTGCGTACTACCCCCGCCCGTCCCTAGCTCCGAACGGGCAGTTCTGTGGGAGGGCCCACCGTGATGTATCTATACATCTAAGCCGTCAATTTCTTTTCTCAGATTATTTTAACGCATCTAAACAAAAATGAAGCAGATCCAACGGTCAAGTGGACCACACCAAATAATAAGCTTGGTTGCATTAAAATGCACGAAGCATTAAACGTCAATTGCATTAAATGCAAGAGTAATCTGTGGTGTGGTCCATTTGACCATTGGATGTGCTTAATTTTTGCTTCAATATTTTAAAATAATTTGAGAAAATGGATAGACGGCTTGGATGTACAGATACATCACGGTGGGCCCACCACAGATCTGCCTGTTCGGAGATAGGGACGGGCGGGGGCAGTACGCAATCCGCGTACAACCTCACCTAACGCCGGACGCGGGTTTCCTGCTAAAGCCTTTCACGGGAAGTTCCTGAGCAAGGATTTTGGGTGGGGCCCATCGCCATGTTTGTGGGACATCTACTCCGTTCATCCGTTTGGCGAGATCATTTTAACATATACGACAAAAAATAAGGTGTATCCAAAACTCAAGTGGGCCACACGAGAGGAATCAGTGGATATTCAGTTAGAACCGTTGAAACATTCTTGTGGCCATAAAGCTTTTCTTCGGGCTAAATTTTTAGTATTTTCACTTCTTCCCAGTGGTAAAGACCTTATAAACGGTTTGGATGGCATATAAACATCAAGGTGGATCCTAGGAAGGTTTCAATGGTATGTATTTCTTTCCCCAAATTTCCCTCTCGTGTGGTCCACTTGAGTTTTCGATCCACCTAAAAATTTACCAATTGTCCTAAAATGAGGTCATCAAACGGATGAACGGGCTAGATGTCCAACAAACATGGCGGTGGGCCCCACCCAGTACCCTTTCGCAGGAAATCCGCGTCGACTAACCCCCACTCCACGCGGACCGTGGTGAAGGGGAAATTGACCATTGTGAATGTCACCTTTTACCCAGAGTCATTTCAACACGCTCTCAAACTTTACTTTTCCAGAGTAAACAATTCTGTACGGACATATTATTTGCAGGCGAAAATACCTTGCTTCACATCCTATAGCTACGAATTATAACCGTAGCCATAGGTGTTAGCCACCGTGAACAGTTTACTTTGGGAACGTTTTGAAAAGACACTGGCAAAAAGGTGCCGTCAACCGTGGTCAATTTCTCGAGTGAGAGATACAATAGTCTGCAGGACCTCTCAAAGCTGTAGTTCTCGAAACTTCATACCTGTGATTAGAGCCGTTCATCCGTTAGAATACCATTTTTCAATTGGAATACACCATCGATTTTATCTTCGGGACATGTGGGGTACGTTGATGGATAGTGGGTCACTGAAGATGTGGCTTATATACAATGGAGATCCTGCGAACTACTAGTTCATATACACCTGCACCGCGTTTTGCTTTTCTGCATTTTACCAAACTACCCTTGGTATCTCTCGTTATTTCCTCCGAGGAGTCATCGAATCGTGCTGTCCAAAATGCTACCGCGCATGATTCCATACACGTAGGCCATCGTCCAGAGATCTACGCCGTCCATCCAATGGAACCTACTAAATATAGGCTATTCTGCTAAAACGAGCCAGATAAAGCCCCTAACCCTTCAATTCATGGATTACAAACAGAAAGTAAATGGTAATAAAAGCAACGGTCTGTATTCAATTTAGGAAAGTACGAAATTTTGACTAGGACATTAGAATCTATGAAAAGTTTTTGAAATCTTCATCCACGGGGCCACATTAGATTGACGGTCTGGATTACCAAACCGTGAGCCCACGTGAATGCAAATCGTACTTTTGCCGCAAGCAGTACATTGTAGTTCTCGTTCTACCTTTCTTACTTTTGTTACCGTGAGGGGACACGAGCGGCACGGACGTGTCAGCAAGTGCCAGCTGGATGTCACGGATTATTAAGGGGCACACCCATCTTCATGTGGCCACGTGCAGATTGATCCGGGCCGTCTATCTAATGTCCAATCTATAGTTTGTATGCCCCAGACGAATGGATGATCAAGAACCTCGAGGGTGTGAGCTCAGCCTGCAAACAACCCTGCCTGACCAGACCCGGATGTTGAACTGGTGGGGCCTACCTATCGAAAGTATTGATTTTGCCTGATCAAGCCCTGACCCATTGTCAACCCTGGCTAGGGCTGGGCTCGACCTAAACCGAGTTGCTCATGGGGTCAGACCAGGTTGAAATTTGGGCCGGGCCTAAGCAGGTTCCAAAAGTTGAAATTGGACGTGATGGATATGTCACGTTACGTGAATTGCTGAGGTAGAATGATCAAACAGGTGAATATATGTAGTTGTATAGGGCCCATTGTTATGTGTAAGTGCCATCTAAACCGTTCAGTAGATGTATCTCCCTGTTTTAGGTATGTATTCTAAAACCCAAATTGATTTTTAACTCAGGTGGGCCGCACTGGAAATTAGGATTTTATCAATGGTGGGAGTTCGATCTCCATTTTTTTCTTTAATGTGGCCCACTTGAATTTTGGATCTGCTTAATTATATCTTGTACTAATATGAGCTACATAAAAATGGGCCATATAGGTTCCTAACCACGTTGTTGCAGGAATTTTGCATTCCACGAGCAAACACCAATTTGTATATTGGGCCTGGCTGTAACAACTTTGAATATATTTCATGTCGTTCTATTTTCTAATAGCAACCTGCAGTCTAATCAAATCTCATGTATTCCACGTGGGCCTATTCTCTAATAGCAATCAAATCCCATGTATTTCATGTGGGCTTGATATCAATTTTTAGTTCAATCAAATCATATATACATCACGTGAGTTTATTATTTGATAGCAGCCTGCAGTCCAATTAAATTCCACTATATCATTATGCTTATGCCAACATACTTCTACATAAAAGTAGTACTCAATCCACATCTTCCAAGTATGGAGATGGTAACTTGCAAATCAAGTCTATTTTATGATATAGCAACTGTCTACACTCAAATAGACATCAAAATATTCATATTATACATCATATAAGGGCACAGAGAACATGCCTCGATGCACATGCCACTCGTATGAGAACTATTATTAACACGTGTCATTCCTTTTTATAGGGAGGCGATGTGGTGGGGCCATCCGATGTGCATAGGTAGAGCCATTGCTACCTGGTTCAAGCGGCTGGCATACACAATGGGGTCACAAAAACTAAAAACAATGGACCTACCTAAGGATGAGAGGGCGGACCGGCGAAGCCAATTGGGTGGTGCCCTCGATATCATGAATGTCCCTAGTGTCAACGTAGGGCCCATCATGATGTATATGATTTATCCACCCATCATGATGTATATGATTTATCCATGCTGTCCATCTATTAGCCAGCTCATTTTAGATCATGAGCCTTAAATGGAAGCACATCCAAGATCAAGTGGACCAACCATAGGAAATGTTGACGCATAACTTGACCCCAACGTTTGGCCGAGCTCGACCTCAACGGATAAGCTGCACCCAACCCTAACGTTTGGCCGAGCTTGACCTCAACAGATAAGCCGCGACCCCAACGTTAGCCCATGCTCGAACTAATCAATATCCAGTCGACCCCGTGATCCGTGCCGGAGATCACGAAAACTATTTTTAACACAGTTCTCCTTGTCGAAGATTCAGAAGAATTCCCGCCGCACGTAAATGCAGAATCCTAGTAGGATTCCATCCCCACCAAAACAGGAACGATCGCACCCTACGCCACCGCCTCTTACCACTTATAAATAAGATGATCCCTAGGGGGGAGAGGTACGTACAATCTCTAGCCCTATACCCTCAACACCCAACTAGACCCAGATTTCTGACTTTGGCATCGGAGGGTCTTCGGCACAAGTCAGGGTCTTCTTTGTTCGTTCTCTGTGCAAGTTTACCGGGGGGCTAATTAGATTTTCGCATCAACAGGAAATGATGGGGATTGAATACCTATAATTGAAAGCTTCCTAGGGGCTATAAAAGTTTTCGGTCAAGATGATATATTTATTTCTACTTTGTTCAGGTCTTGTGACCTTAAAAAAGGTTGCATGGCAAATAAATATTGGAAAAATCATTAGGAAGGTTTCAATGGATGCCATTATTTGCACTGTTTTTGTGGTGTAGTCCACTTGAGCTTTGGATGTGCTTCAATTTTAAGATCATGCCCAAATGAATTGGAATAACATATGGATAGCTTGGATAAAACACATACATTATGGTGGGCCATACAAAGTCCGGTCACAGGAGATATTCATTCATGGTGTTGGGGTCACTACTGATTCCGCCTCGGATTTGGATGGTTCAGATTTGATCACTTTAGTTCCCCGAATTCATTTCCTTAATAAACTCTAGCCAGACTATCAAAGTATTTCTCTTTAAAAAATTGCGTAGAGTTATTTGATAATCTGGCCATGCATGCAATGAAAAATGAGATACATGCAGATGTAAAATCGGCTAAATTATATAGCCCACTGCTTCAAAGTTACGGTCCCAAAATAAAATTTATTCAACAATCCTAACCTTTGATTTGCTTTCTTGTTGAAATAGGACCGTTGGATGGTGATGGTGAGTTACCCTTCTCACATGTGGCACTTAAATACAATCAATCAATCCATTTAAATTGCAAGAAACTTCGTTGATGGAACATACTTCTAAGATGAAAGTGATCAAGATATCCTAAATATTTGACTAAGATGAGCCCCACATTGGGACCAATGTACAATTTCTCCTAAAATCTCTAACTGCATCCCATGTGGCCCATCTAAGTATTCGATCACTCACTATGACTTCACGCCATGGATCAATGTAAAATTGCACCTGCAGAAACCTCTAATTTCACACGGTGTGGCCCACCTGGGTATTAGATCAGTATTTCCCTTCATCATGATGAGTGATACCTCTTGAACGGTTGGATGCAATATGCAAACCATGCTAGTCTCACACAGAAACCTATAGTTGGAGTCCCATACCCATTATTACATGTGGTGTGGCCCACCTGAGCTATGGATCAGGTTGATTTTTGACTACATTACTGAGATTTAAGGGGCATGCCTTACGGATGGAGTGGATGTCCTAAGACAACATGATGGGCCTATAGAACTGCTTTATAGGTTGCATAAGCTCTTGTTATGAGGGACTCCGGTCTTGACACATCGGATTGGTTGCTGATTAGGGCTGAAAGTTGGGCGGGTTCAACCGAACTTGCCTGTGATCGGAGGTTGGGCTTGAGTAGGATGTATCGGGTCGGTCTCAAGCTTTAGTTATACAAACACCGGCTCATAAAACTTGGGTCGGGCTTGGGTTGAGGTCTTGGGTTGCCCGACTGAATCTGAACCCATCAATATATAAGTTACTTATAAATTATAATTGCGTGTGGATTGTCTGCATTAAAGGGATGAGACATTCCAATGCCATCAGGTTTCAATGGCCTACGTCGTTTCCAATGACTCAAGCCAACAAGATACGTCATATTTCTCTCTCCAAAATACATTGGGTGCTATACAACATAACTTTTAAGGGAATATTTGTCCTATATTTTAGCTTGTTTAGAAAAAAATGAAATTGTTTATTATAAATAACTACTTATATAATTAATAAAATAATAGGTACAAAAAATAAGGCATGTCGGTTCGGTCTCAAGCTTTAGTTATACAAACCCATCAATATATAAGTTACTTATAAATTATAATTGTGTGTGGATTGTCTGCATTAAAAGGATGAGAAATTCTAATGCCATTGGGTTTCAATTAGGGCTGTTCACGAGTCAAGCTAGCTCGAAAAGCTCGCTCGACTCGGCTCGAGTCAGCTCGAATTGACTCGGCTTGAATGGCCGATTCAAGCCAAGCCAAGCTAATTATTTGAAGCTCGAGTTGAGTTCAAGCCAAGTTCGACCAAGGGGCATTTCAACTCGACTCGAACTCGAACTCGACTCGACTCGAAGCTCAAACTCGAGCTCGACTCGACTCGATTAATAAATATATTAAATATTATATATATGTATATTATTAATATAAGTTTTAAATTTAAACTTAAAAATAAAAAAAATAAAAAACAAACCCTAGAGTTTCTACCCAACAAGTTCGAGCTCGACTTGAGGTAAACTCGACTCGACTCGAACCACTAGCTCGACTCGAACTTGACTCAACAGCTTTGGCAAACAAGCCAAGCTTCAATGTTGAGCTCGAGGCCAAGCTCGAGCTCGAGCTCGAACTCGAGTACATCATGGACAAGCCAAGCCAAGCTTGGCCCACCTCGACTCGACTCGGCTCGATGCCCACCTCTAGTTTCAATGGCCACGTCATTTCCAATAACTCAAGCCAACAAGATACTTCATATTTCTCTCTCTAAAATAGATTTGAGTGCTACACAACATAACTTTTAAGGGAATATTTGTCCTATACTTTAGCTTGCTTGTTTAGAAAAATGAAGTTGTTAATTTATTATAAATAACTACTTATATAATTAATAAAATAATGGGTACAAAAAACAAGACATGTTGAAAATATAATAAACTAATGTAATAATAAAAATATTAGAATATATCCACCCAACCAACGGACTAAGCCTGCTTGGGTTGAGAATTCCCAATGTAAGGTTAGGTTGGGTTGAGGTATATAGGAGCTTTGGGTTGATTTACGATTGACTACCAACCCAGCCCAATCCAATTCAACCCAATCCAATCAAAGTGCCCGACTCTAAGCCCTATTGTTGATGCTACCAACAGCGAGGTGGTCATTGGATAGTGCTCCGTGGGCCCTACCATGATATATGTGTTATATCCACTTTGGTTATCTATTTTTTCAAAAGTTTTAGGGCATGAACCATTAAAAACTTTTCAAGGCTCACTGTAATGTTCATTTTCCATCCAACTTGTTGATTATATCACACAAATACAGACCAAAGGAAAACACAAATATCAGCTTCATCCAAAACTTTTGCGCCCCAGGATGTTTTTAATAGTAGGCGTTCAATCACCGCTATTTCCTACAGTGTAGTCCACATGCAATTTGAATCTCCATCATTTTTTGGACTTATGCCCTAAAATGATATGGGAAAATGAATGTTCGGTGTAGATAAAATACATGCATCATCATAGTGGGGCCCATACTTTGATGGGAATCAGGGCCCACTGAATCACAAATATCAAATGGGGTAGGTTTTCACCACGATTACATCTTATACAATGATCTAAACCGTTCATATCCAGTATTCTATGCTACAGCGTCTATCAAAACATTTGCTGAGAAAAACGACTTCGTATAAAGATGAATTGGAACATTGAAAAATAAAGCCTCAATCTCTCATATCTAAATCCAAGAGTAAAAGGTTAGGATCATCAATGAAGCATGATTTGACGGCCGCAGGTTCTATAAGAAAACAACCAGAACATGAACGGTTCAGATCATCATCTGAGATGCAATTCAGGGTGCCTTGACTGAAGAACGACAACATTCAGTACCAAAGACAAGCAGACCAACGGCTAAGATTTGGAGTAGCAATGGACCATAGCAGATCAAGCCTAAAACTTAATAGATCCCCACCATAGCTGGACCTGGCCCATTGAGTAGGCCTGACAATGGGGCTGGTTCAGGCCTAGATTTTGAATTGGTGGTGCCACACCCATTCCAAATATTAGATTTTCCTGGCCTAAGCTCAGCCCATTGTCAGCCCTACGATTGAGGTGTGCACTGATCTTGGATCAAACCCTTAGTTGGATCCAACTGTGTAGATGTTCTTTCCCAAGATTAATATGGTCCACTAAGTAGGTGGGCCCTGATCATCTAAATAGCTGGATCCAACCGTGTAGATGTTCTTGCCCAAGATTAATATGGTCCACTAAGTAGGTGGGCCCTGATCATCTAAATAGCTTGATGGGTTGGAAAACTGTGGCCAACTTTCTGGCAGCCTTATATTTATTTGATAGTATGGCCACTTGAGAAGAGTACCAACCTGATTAATATGTGACATGTTGGCACACGTGTGGCATGTATACAAGACCCCTTGTGGAATCGAGCTGAGTTGACTCAGTCCTGCTTCGAGTTCTACTCGTGGGAGTTTATAAATAAGGGCTTGAACAGTATTAGTAGCTGGAGTTTTGAGTTTATACAAGATGGTACTTAGTTCAGTGACCCCTACTATCTATGTGATGGACCCCATTGTGGATGGGATCCAAGCCGTTAAAAAATAAAATGAAGCAACGATTCACATTCGACTAAGAAAATCAAATTTGATCAATGGCTAGGATTTTTTGATTTGGATGGATTTTGGTGAATGGGTTGTTCACAGCAGTGTATCCCAGGAAGAGTACAGATCCTCTGCTTTACACAAATAGAATTTTCTTAATTTTTTTGTATTGTGATTGGTCCAAATTATCACTGACGTTGTCAACACTACTGCTTTAAACGCAGAATATGATGATGTGGCCCAATAACATTCCAATAAACTAGAAAAATCTGTTAGTGACAAATAGAGGACCCGGATTCCAATAGGAAATGAAACTATGGGCCCACATGTACAAACGGAAGATCTAAGGATTATAGGAATCCAAAGTAGAAATTAGCTTTGATATACATGAGTTTTATATCAAACCCTAAGACACCTTGTGGAATCGAGCTGAGTTCACTCAGTCCAGCTTCGAGTTCTACTCCTCAAGTTTTTAAATAAGGGTTTGAACAGTATTAGGAGCTGGAGTTTTGAGTTTGTACAAGATGGTACTTAGTTCAGTGACTCCCACTATCTATATGATGGACCATATTGTGGATGGGCCATGGATCAAAATCTAAGCGTTAAGAAACAAAATGAAGCAATAATTCATATTTGCCTAAGAAAATCGAATTCAATCAATGGCTAGGATTTTTCAATTTGGATGGTTTTTGGTAGATGGGCTGTCCACCGTAGTACATATCAGGAATAGTTCAAAACCCTCGCTTGCCACAAATAAAAATTTTCCATTTTTTTGCATTGTGTTTGATCCACACAGTGTTGCCAACACTGCTGTTTTAAATGCGTTACGTGGCGATGTGGCCTAATAACACTGCAGTAAATTGAAGAGATATGTTAGTAGAAAATAAAAGGTCCGCATTCCACTGGGGAATGAAACTATGGCCCACATTTACAAACCGAAGATTCAAGCATTATAAGAATACAAAATACGAATCAGCCTTGATGTACATGAGTTTTGATTATGGCAAGCAAGTCCTATGGTTCGATAATCCAGACCTTTGATCTGTTGCACCCCTTCGTGGATGGATTATGTCCCAATAATCACTTTGATAGGATAATTTGAAACTTTCAATTTGTGGCCTAAAATAGACGGTTTAGAAGAAAAATACAATAGTCGTCCAGTCTCAACTAGAAAAAGTCCCAAAATTGGTTTTTTTTGATTTTCCAGATTTTCTTGGCAAAGGTCTATCCGTGGTTGGTGGATCCGGTGAAGCACGAGGTTGGAGAATTAGCGACTGTGGGCCCACAGTGATGTACTATATCCACTTGGTCTATCCGTTTTGACCCCTCATTTTAGGCATTAGCTCAAAAATGTAGCAGATCCAAATTTCGGGTGGACCACATCATAGAAAATAACGGTGATTGAATGCTCACCATAAAAAGTTACTTGGGGCCACAAAAGTTTTGGATGAGGCTAGTATTTGTGTTTTCTCTTCATCCAGGTCTGCGTGGCCTTATAAACTGGTTAGATGGCAACGCCTAAGGATGTTTTTAACTGTGGATATTCAACTGCTGTAGTTTCCTGTGGTGTGGTCCACCTGATATGTGAATCTGCTTCATTTTTTGTTCCATGCCTTAAAATGATAGGAGAAACAGATAGAAAGCCTGGACCAAAAACATATATATCATGGTGGGCCCCACGGTCACGGATCCACCAAGTTTGGTGGTTCTCCGAATTGGGCTCGGCACATTAAAAGTCGAAGATTTCGGTGTATCTTTGAATGTGGAGCCCATGATGTATTTATTTTGTATCCATGCTATCAGCATCCAAAAAAAAGCATAACAAAATCTAAGGTGGACCACATCATAGGAAGAGGTGGTGGTTGAATACCCACCATTAAAAACTTCAGGTAGGCTTGTGCGACCTTATCCAAAAAAATTAGGAAGTTTTCAATGGTGGGCGTTCAATCACCACTGTTCCTTGTAGTATGGTCTACCTGAGATTTGAATCTGCTTCATTTTTGGGTCATGCCTAAAATGAGCTGGAAAAACGGATGAACGGTGTGGATATAAAACACTTATAAGGTAGTGGGCCCCACAGTCACAGATCCAACAAATCCCCGTCCATTAAGGAAGAAATAAATGTTTGGAATGGTGGACCACTTGACAACACAAAGGGAAAAGTTTTTTAATTGTGCAGTTGGAATGTCAGATCGGCCTGTTATTTTCATCCATGCTAGGGCCATCAAATGAATGGTTCAGATCTCATACACGTGCTCAATGTGGTTAGGTTACGTACACAATTTCAAGCCCAGTATCCATAACTCCTGCTGTACTATGTTCCTCGGAAAGAAGCCAAGACAACTTGGGACCAACGGGTTCGGCCCAGTCCACCTCATCGGGCCCACCGTACGAATGGTCTGAATTTCGTACATGTGTGTCACAATCTGTAACTAATGTCTCATTAAGAGAGAGTTATGGTCTGAATTCGGTACATCGTAGTGGAATTTAAGCAACTATCCATATTGCATGGAAATACCATGCATCTGGTGTAGATGCATGTCAATCGTCCAAATTGTGGGCTACTTTTTCGATGGGACCCAGAGAAAGTGACCTTTTAAGAAATCTTAACCATCTAATTTTAGTCATTGAATTTGGACGGATAATATTAACCGCTTTCTTTCTAATTGTTCATCATCAATTGGACGGTGAGGATCATATGATCAATGCGATGTGCCGCAAATTCGTAACAACGGTCGTGTCCAACATACACGAGGCCAAGGTGTCTGTACGGCATGTAACCCGTCCATTTGGGTTATCCCATCATGAAATGGGATGTCCCAAAAATCAGGCCGATCAACCCCACCATCATGAAATGGGATGTCCCAAAAATCAGGCCGTACATTTTTTCTATGGTGTGGATCAGCTGATGATGGGAACGGCATGATTTTTAGGATTTATGTTCTCATCCTAGGGACGAACCTTCTGAACGGGTTGGATGTCACATGTACATCCAGGTGGGCCCCACATGCAGCAGTTGTAGAGAAGGGTTCTTGTGGAGGAACGCGTTGTCCATGAAATCACATGCCTGATACTGCAATGTGTATCTGTCCGTAAGCGTTCCGTAATGGTGGGGCTCACCTTACAATGATCAGGGCCGTTCATCTGATAGATACCACCATGATTGAAAGACGTTGCCAAAAAAAAAATCTATCGACTGTGATGTAGCATTGTACCAAAACGAATTGCTAAAAAAAAAGTAGAAACCAACGGTTCGCATCCATAAGCAGATATTCTAGTGATTGGACGGTTTGGATTGTTCACTTCAACGGAGAGGGATTGTTGATCCAAACTAATCAACGGCGTGGGATCATCTGATAGGAATCTCTAAAACATGGGCCCACCACGTGCATGTATGGCCCACATAATTTATCAGTTGGCATTCTAGATTTCTCTAGGACAGCTGTCCGGAGTACCCTTCACACGATGAGTGGTCTAAAATCCAAGGAAGCGGATTGGGTGGTGTTGCTCCCTCACCAACCCTAGCAGTGACATGGTGATGTGTTGGGTGCTGTGGGGCCTATCTTTATGTATTTATTTTATATCCACGCCGTCCATCCGTTTTGCCAGCTCATTTTAAAGCTTACAACAAACAATGAAACGGATCCAATCCTCAAGTGAGCCACGCCACAGGAAAAACTGGCTGATAATGACACCCACCGTTGAAACCTTCCTAGGGCCCACCTTAATGTTTATTCACCATCCAACCGTTTGATAAGGCCAAAAGATCTGGATGGAAGAAGGCAAGACACAAATATCAGCTTAATCCAAAACTTTTATGCTCCCACGAAAATTTTAATGGCGGGAGTTCAAACGCTACGGTTTCCTTCGGTGTGGTCCACCTTAGATTCTTATCTACTTCATTTTTGGGTTCATTCCCTAAAATAATCTAGTAAAACGGATGGACGGCGTGGATAGAAAGAAAATACATTAAGGTGGCCCCACAGCGCCCAAAACATCACCACCGTACACGTGTATTACGTGCCACGTGTTACGAACAGCCAGAGCACTTCTCGAGTTGGTGCGGGACAGCGAAGCGAGGACCTGGACCAGCTCGTCCAGATGCGGAAAACCAGCTTCGTTTGTCGTTTTACTTCACCTGCCCTCCAAACCGGAGATGGTACCGTAGGCCTGCCGAACCGTAATACGGTATAGTCATCTCTCTACAGTAACCATTACAGGCTCATGATCGAATCCGGTCTGTCCATATGATGGGACACAGCATGGATGGCTTATGTATTAAAAATTAATCCTATTAAATGATCATATATATCTGATCTGTTACCTTTAATATAACGGTAGAAAATTAACGGTCAAATATGTAGTTATATAAACCGGAGAAAAAAATAATGGTTAGTATTTTATCATGGTTTTTTTTTTTTTTTTTTTTAATTATTAAAATGCAAGCATCCATTTTGGTATTAGTATATGGGTGGGTCCGATGGATACATCGCCTTGACACGTGTCCTGTGCAGAGATGGAATCTACCGTATTACAGTTTCTTCCTCTTTACCACCGTATCATTTCCCTACTTCACTTGCCCGCCAATCTCTCCGCTCTCGCTCCCTCCGGAAGCATGTGACAAACCTAGGTCATGGATACGTGTCGCTATCATGATGAAGGCCCTGAGAGTGGGTCCCACCTTGATATATTCATTGTATATCCACGCCGTTCATCTGTTTTTCAATTTCATTTTAGGCACGATATCAATAAATCATGTAGATCCAAATCTCAGGTGGACAATATCACATCAAAAAGTTGTGATTGACCATTAAAAATACTTTTGTGGGCCATGAAAGTTTTGGATCTATATGATAATTTTCTTTTAGCTTCATCTATGTATTGTTGATCTTATCAACAGGTTGGATGGAAAAAAACATACGGTGGGGATAAGACGGGCATTACGAATTTTTAATGGTGGGAGTTCAATTACCACCTTTTCCTATGGTATGGTCCATATGAGATTTAGATCTACTATATTTTTCGACTCTGCTCTAAAATAGTCCGATAGAACGGATGGACATCATGAATATACAATTCATACAACAAGGTGGGCCAGACAGTTACGGCCTCACTGTGTTGGGTGAGGCTGGGGCCGCACCAAATCCTCTCCCTGTCACGATTAGAGGTGGGCATGTCTGACCCGATCAGGCCCGATCCGACCCGTTCCGAATCGAACCAAATCGACGGCTTGGATCGATGCGGATCGAGTGTGTCCATCTGGATCCGATTATTTTTCAGGTCGAGTTCGGACAGTAGTTTATCCGGATCGATCCAATCTGAAAACTCAATCCGAAAGGATTCGGACCGATCCGACCCGACCCGATCCGGAGCTGGGCTATATAGAGAAATCCATTATATGCCTCGTCGCTTCGGTCGAGCATGGGTGGGGGCATCTCGAAAGCGGGTATGGGAGGAAGGTTCGAGAAATGTACAAGGGTGTCTTTGAGGATTTTGAAGCTGGCATAGGTGAGGTGGTGAACGATGGGTAAATGGACGAAGAAGGCAAGGACAAAAATGCTGGAGGTGAAGAAGAAGTAGGTAGGGAAATGGAAAGAAGCGCTGGGGGTGAAGAAGAAGTAAGTGAAGAAGAAGAAATAGGTTGGGAGAGGGGAAGCGGAATGGTTGGTGTACCTCACACCAGCTATATAGCTATTGTAGGTACGTGTCGTGCAAAGATGAGCACTGACGCTCCTCAAGCTCTGAATTGTACGAACGGTTCAAGATGACATTGCCTATCCTTTGAGACAATGGTCCACGAAGGTGGGCCCATCAGATTAACCATCTGGATTATCGAACTTTCTGTCTAGCAGGGTAAAGGTGAGGAAACGAGGGTAATATCTAATCGAACAACCATGCATTGTGGACGGTCCTAACCATTTATCTCATTGAAATTGGACCGTTGTTCTTTTTTTTTTTTTTTTTTTATCAACTTTGTGTTGACCATCCATTTTTTGTATTTACCAATCGGACGGGTCCCATAGGCCGATCATCCTAATCTTTTCATATGACCCACGGAACAATGGTCCTGATTACCATGTGGCACATACATCGCAAAGATGTTTCGAACGGTTCTTAATAATTCATGTTGATTTTTCACAGAAAGGTTGGATACTTTCATGGGAGAATTGATGGCAGTACGATTAATGTGAACCAAAATCGTCTACAAGGTTATAGAACCTCTTGTACCCATAGTGTGAAACACCCTAGCTCTGTGGGTCCCACCATGACGTATATGTCAAATCGACTCCGTTCGTCAGGTGAGGTCCCGTATTTTCAATGTATGCACAAAAGATCAGGCCTGTAAAAATCTCAAGTGGGCCACATAGATGGAAAGATACATACCATGGTAACCCCCAGGTGTGGCCCACCTACATTTTGGATCAGGATGACTTTTGTATTCTCTCTTTGGTCACCTGATGAACGGGTTTGATGAAAGATACGCACCATGGTGCCCCCACTCACAAACCTATGGTTGGCGTCCCATCACATTGTTGCCTGTCGTATCGCCCACCTAAGTTGATGATCTGGCTGGTTTTTGGTCGCAGAACTTAGCATTGAGGAGATTACTTGATGGACAGAGTGGATTCCACAAAAACAACATGGTGGGCCACATACAGCTCGAGTGTTTTACGCACTGAGGAGGACAGGTGTTGGATTGGAATTACGAGGTACTAGTCTTGTGGTGCCATACAGCGCAACATGGCATTGTGAATGACTGGAGCCATCAACAGGTGACCGGAGCCATCAATGAGTGAGATGAAAACATGACAAGCATTAATACTCAGGGGGAGCGTGATACTTCATACGCATGCAGCTCAAGGTTGCACTGGAGATCAAAGTTACAACCAACCAACATCTGTGGCCCCACCATGATGTATGTTTTGTATCCAAACCGTCCATCCATCTGGAGAGATCATTTTAGGGTAATACCCAAAGAATGAATCACATCCAAAGCTCTAGTGGACTCCACCATGGAAAACAATGGAGAGAGTGACATTACCATAGAAAACAGATCCGAACCTTGCCCAATCTGATCCGACTCGGTTTTCTTGATTGAGCCGGACTCGGATCGGTTCAGGCCAACAAGAGTTCGGATTGGTCCGAGTCAGATGACCCGGACTCGGTCCCGAATCAGTCCGAGTTCAGGTTGGGCTATATAAAATCTGGACCGAGTCGAGTTAGACCCAATCCAATCCGGCTAGGTCCGATGCCCAGCTCTAGCCACACGATTCATGAGTTAATTGGTACTCTATCTGTGAATGATGGAATATACTCTGGCGCATGTATTTGTACACTTGGCATGTATGTAAACAAAATTAAACTGTAAAAAATAATGGAAATAATATGCTTATAGTTTTAAAAGAAAAATAGAAATAATTGGATGATTGTAATATCTGATTTAAATAATTTTGTTTCTTGAATGAAGACCGTTAATTTCTTCTCGTGTAGACTGTTTATATTAGAAACAAACTATTTTACCAGGTAAGGTATGGTTACAGAATATTATAGTTTTATAAGTAATATTAATCAGGGCCCACTATTTGGACGGTTTCATTTGAGTTATATTTTTATTCGATGTGACCAGTTTCCATAGGAAGGAGTATCATCCATGGCACTCACCAGAACGTCTCCTTTGTTAGTTTTACACCTGAGATGCTCTTCAAACTTACATATGAAGTAATTGTACACAAATCAAGACCGTCCAACATGATGTTGTGCATGGAGTATAACCCTAACATTTCTCTTATTAGAAAATGATACCAACTGTCTTATTTTTTCCTTTTGAATTTGGAACGCTGAATATTTTCATTTTAGCCATTAATTAGATGGTTAGGATTTCTTGATCAATGTGACAACAATTTGATGGCTTGGATAGCGTACAAAAGTTGCGGATACGAGAAAGAATACTTATTTAAAATGCCCTGAGAACTCCAAAACTGATGGAGACAAATGCTAATTCCACTCTAAAAATATTAGAAATTACATGTGAGGCATACGGGTGATTAGAGCTGCCAGCAGCTAACCTCAGCTCAAACTGGCTAGGCCGTTTCTCAACCTGTCTGGCTAGCTTGGCTCAATTCGGTCAGTAGCTTGGGTCAGTTCAAGCTGAGTTTGAGCCTTTGTGATATATTTTTCCGAACACAATGTATCTTCAAAATACACGTAATGCAAAGTATTTTATCAAATACTTGGTGGGCAACATTAAAAGTATAATTTGAGAGTAGTTTTATAATATGGAGGATTTTTTTTTTAGTAATTTATTTTGTATCTATTTCTTTCTCGTCACCGGTCAATCCCATGGAGGATGTATGCACTCGAAACAACACTTCATTAAGTCATTTCATAAAACACTTGGCGAGCAATATCAATATCAAAATAACCAAGTCATTGAGGTGATTCGATCTGAGTTGATTGGAGTTGAGGTTCGATTCAAGTTAAGTCAAGCTCTCATAAGCTCGAAAGCTCAAAAAAACAACTCGACATGGCTCGAACTTAGTTCCGAACTGAGTTGAATAGAACTTTTTCAAATACAGTCGAGCAAGTTAACCAAGCTAACTCAGTTGGTGTACAGCTCTACATGTAATCCAATTAAACTCTCCAAATTATGTTGTAGTTAAGATGTATCATGAATTAAACGTTTGAAGATTATTATTAGATTGATGGATATTTATTTAACAGTTAAAAATGAAAATCAATGGTTGCTTTTCAACAAACCATCACGGTGGGTGTCTACAATTTCCTCTGTATATTCTTGTCTTTATGGTAGAAATAAAATATACCTGTTTTCACAGTATAGTTCATGGGGTCTAACACACCCCACATAAACAATGGTGGCCCACAAATGAATTTTCTAACGATTGCATAGATGTAGTAGATATGTGAGATCTGGATCGCAGCTGTGTCGTGGCATATGATTAGTGGTCCACTTCCATGTATGCATACGGTAACTTAGGATGACAATATATGATGATGGACACCCAAAATTAGCACGCTTATGTTAATGGATGGATTTATTATTATTATTATTATTACTATTGGGCCTTCCATCAATGAAGGCGTTTCATTTGAGTGGGTAGGATACGTGTCAGAGATTCGGACCATTCATCAGCTGGTGCTCACTGCTAACAAGGATGTGACAATATATGAGGTTAGTACATTCATCAGGTGGGCCAGACATGTATGTTGAATCTGGACTGTTAGATTTTTTTTTACCTGCTGATCAGCGGGCCAACTTTACTTGGTCTTTGGGTACATGACATGTTCTCAAAGTGCATTGCATGATTAATGGCCTGGATCTCTGACACGTGTACTAGGCCGGTATATCTAACACGTGACTCGCTCCTGATGGGTGCACCGTACATGGGTATAAGAACTGTAACGTTCATCTAGAGGGCCTTAAATGCATGTAAATCAATACAAACCGTCCAAATCATTGGCCCCAGTGTAGGTAGGTACATGCCCAAATCAGATTTGACTTTAAAATCCCAACCACCAGGTAACGGATTTGTTAGTTTACTTTGAACCATTGACTTCTCAAATGAACCGTCTGTTTTTAGGGCTACCAATTGGACGGTTAGGATGGTCTGTACTAGGTTATTTTTGTGTTATGAGCTATCCATATCCGGTCCTGTGATTTGGACCTTTCGGATTATGGTAGATATGTGCCACGTGTCCATTTGTTGTTTTCATGATCCACCGCCAGATCATCAAATAACTGCTCTTGCTCTGCATGCTAGTCGCTAGAGTGTGAACAGCGTGTCCTTTACTTAGGATATAATTATGAAGAGAAAAACTTTGATACTCCGGCAGACCGTTATTGATGATACACAGGCACTTAAAATTTACTTACAAATTGCATATAATTAATTCAAAAAAAACGGTCCAAATTTTGGATGCTAGTTTAGATATGTCATGAACCAAAAAATAATAGTATTTAATTATTTGACTATCAGATTTTAGGAAGTTTATTGACGGTTAAAAATGAAAACAATCCAACGGTCATCTTTCAACGAACAACTGTCCAGGAAAATCAAAGGTTAAATTGTCAAACCAATCTGATTTTTGGTTGTAACTCATGGAAATTGGTTTCCACGATTTATTCGGATTAATTCTAGTTGATATATATGCCACGTGTACCATTTATAAGTGCCTGAGTATTAAGCTCGTACGCAGCCAGAGTATCAAATGGCTCACCATCATGCAAATCATGGTTTAGCGTTGTTAACGGAGGCATTATAGGGTGGCGCGCATCTCCAGACTGATTTCTGTGGGGCCCATAGTTTCTTTAATCAATCTATTGATATGATGGGCCCCACCTGTGATGAGGGTGTCTCGAAATTTTTTCAAATTACAAGATTCCCATCTTTGGACTATTTTCTCCTCAACCCCTTATTCATAGGTACTAATCAAAGGGTTAGAACCTTTAGATCCGAGACGATTTTTGACACGTCTCTATACAGAGGTGGCCCACCGAATGAATGGTTAGGATCACTAAGAGTAGGCTCCAGACGTACCAAATTGCATGTTTGCCCATAGCATTTTGGTGTCAAGAAAAAAACATCCAAATAGTACCAAGTAGGCCTGTGGCTTAACGGGGAGCAGATGAGGTGCGGCACCTTGGTATATGTATACTATATCCACGCCGTCCATCCGTTTTTCAGATCATTTTATGGCAAGAGTTCAAAAATGATGCTGATACAAACCTCAGGAAGACCATATCATAGGAAACAGTGGTGATTGACCATTTAAAACTTCTGATGGGCCAGAAAAGTTTTGGATCAAGCTGATATATTTTTTCCCTCTCTCTGCATTCTGTTTTGCATGACGTTACAAACAGGTTGGACCTATTTTCGGTGTACTTATATTGACCAATGGAAAGATATCACGTGAATATATCACATATTTGATACTGTCAGAATTGTACTCACACTCAATTGAAGGAGATCTGCATTTTGGTTTTCTCTGGGTGTTACGCATTCTATTGTAGTAATGATGCTAAGCATGAACCATTATATATACGCTACGTAGTCATGATGAACGTGCCCATTAAACAAATGACACTCCTGTCAACGACTATAAAAGACCCATCGGTTGAATGTGTCCTATGGCATAACTAGGTATTGTTGTCGTCACATGTGTCTTAAATCTCATTTTGGGTTCGCTCACGGGAAATCAGCGTCGATGTCATCGAAGCCACTTCAATGAGCCACTTTGATGACATCGATGTTGAGGGTCAAATATTGTATATTAGACTTTAGTTATTATCTGATTTTATGAACATGATACCGTTTAACGACATATTTTAATCGTGTTTGTGTTGCAAGGTGTATTTAGGAGCCCGAACTAAAAAAGGGTACTAAAAGTATGAATTTAATACTCATAAATCATCGAGGCAAGGGACGAACTCCTGGGGACCGAGATCGAAGAATTTACATGCCAGAGATCCGAGAAAATTAAGCCATTCACGCTAAAGAGGCCTGAAAATCGTCCAGAATGTAAGATCGCAGGGTTCTTACCATCCGTTCAGCTCGAAACTATATATCTGGCATGAGAACCCCATATTAACCGTACACGTCGAATTTTAGCTACTAGATCCTTGTGGAAGTGGCCCAACAGATATATCAGCCCATAAAACTCTGATCTGGGGCCCACCTGATATCTGGATATACTTTAATTTTAGTCTCAACCCCTTAAATGGGGTAACAAAACACATGGACGGAGCGAATCTCTCATTTACATCATAGTGGACCCCACATGTATAGTGTGTGTACATAGGGTACATGCGCTGGACGCGCACTGGACCGCCGAGTCCGGTCAAACTCCTTTGAACCAACCTTCTTCTCACGTAATAGCCAGCGGACGGATGCTGTTCGGCCAGTTTCACTCAGTGGGACCCACTCATCTCCCATATCGGTGATTTGGACAGTCCATCCACTCTAGAGGGGGGGGGCATAACCCCCATGCACACATACACATGTGAATTGTCGAAAAATGCAGGATAAACAACGAGTTGATTTGCTACAGTAGACCGCACCAAAACTCGATAAAAACCACTCATTTTCGACTGGTTTTTTGTCAAGAATTCAATGGATAGGGTGGATTCCACCAAAAACATCACTGTGTGGCCCACCGAGAGCTCAGTGCAGCCCTCGTACGTAAGTTTTCGCACGTCCATGAAAACCGGCGGTTGTGGTCCATTTTGTGATTCCGATCACGGTCGGATTGATAATCCAAACCGTCCATCGTGTAGGCCATCCAAAAATGCCCCAAGGGACATTGTTTTCTTAGAAAGAAAGCAAGGAAACTGGAAAGTTTACGCCGGTTTTCTTGATTGCATAAACATCTTTGCACAGAAACCGAATACGCACCTCTTATTGTGCATGCACAGCCACGAATCGACCCTTCTGCCGACTACCTATTCTTATAAAAGGGAGGGAGAGGGAGAGAGAGGGAGAGAGAGAGAGAGAGAGAGAGAGAGAGAGAGAGAGAGAGAGAGAGAGAGAGAGAGAGAGATCTTTGGTGTGGACGTGAACATGAGCAAGAGAGAGAGAAAGATAGGTGTGGGGAGGCAGCTTCATCACAGAGTTTCTTTTTCTTTCCTTGTTGTTTTTCTTTAAGAGATCTAGTTAACCCATGTTTATGAGCGGCTAAACCCCTTAGCTAGGGCTAAGAGGTGAAACTTGTAGTGAGATGAGAAACTTTTCTTTATGCCTTTGATTTATGCTTAAGTTGAACTGATTTTTTATTCTAGTTTGATTATAAGGAATGCCTTTAGTTTTTAATGGTTTGTTGTGACTCAAATTACAATGGATCTGCGATAGCTTTAGGTATTTTCTATGCATGCGTAAAGGTTATGATCGTAGGAACCCTGTTGTTCACCATCGTCTCATGGGCATGGACGGATGATGGAATCCTTCCCTACGTTCATAACTCTCTCAGATTGGATAAATTCTGTTGCTTACTTGGTCTCTTGGGCATGGTTTTGTGATAGAATCAAGTCTAATTCTTATACCTCTCATCTCTTGAAAACTAGATCAAAGGAAGTTCAAATTTGATTTTTATGGTTATATACTCCAACTAGATGAAGATGGGACTCCAAATCCAACTGTGTTCTTGAATCAAGCGTAGATCTCCCTGATCTCTACAAGTGGATCCTTGGAAACCATAGTTTCCCACCTTTGAATTTTACAATTTTTAATTAATTAAATTCATAATTATTCCCTTAATTCTCATTTATTTAGATTACATCTTCATCTAGTTCTAGTTCAATTACTTTCAAAATACGTACAAGGTTCAGTCCCTGTGGATTTGATCTCGGTCTTACCGAGATTATTACTACATCGCAACCCTAAGTTTTTGGCGCTGTTGCCGAGGACTGACGGTTACATTTTTCTCGGATTAGCTAGTTTTAGAATTAGGTTAAGATTAGGGTTTTTCTAGATTTAAGTTTTTCTATTTGATTTCTAGAAACTAACCTAACTTTTCTGTTTTGTAAGACCCTGACATAAACTTCTAAATTGGTAATCTCTTTCTAATTTTCTAGTTTTTCTATCTTCTATTTTTAGATTAGGGATTTATTTTATATTTTTAGAAACCTTTTATTCTAGGATTTCTTTTATTTTTTTTACAAACTAACTTACTTTCTATTTTAGGTTGAGAACTTTCC
Source organism: Magnolia changhungtana (assembly GCA_030180095.1). NCBI lineage: Eukaryota > Viridiplantae > Streptophyta > Magnoliopsida > Magnoliales > Magnoliaceae > Magnolia > Magnolia changhungtana. Next base: position 822,737 of record JASAUF010000604.1, read on the forward strand.
TAATTAGTTAAGAAACTTTCTATTTTCGGTTTTTAGAAAATTTTCCTTTTTAGAAACTAGTTTACTTTTTATTTCTATTTTAGGAACTTTCTAACTTTAGACTTTCTATTTTTAGAAATTGACTTGTTTTATTTTGTTTTGCAGGTTTTTAACTTAGGAACTTCTAATTTGGTAACTTCTTTCCAACTCTTTTCTCTTTCTTTCTAGGTTTTTATTCTTTTAAGTTTAGGTTTAGAATTTGAATTGAGGGCTGTGAGTGATAACACTCGATGTCTCTTAACTGAAGGAGGATTGGTAGAGGGGTTGACTATTCATCGCAGGACTAGACACTGCTCGAGATTCCCTGAGTTAATTGAGGTTATGGCCGCAAAAAAACCTGAAGCACTACCTCCACATAGGGTTAGGGAAGTCCAGGATGAGAATGAGGTGCATCAAGCACACCCGCCTCGTACTTTACGAGATTATTTACAACCGGCGGGGGTGAGCACACCCCATGCATGGTTTTTCCTAAAAATACGGGATACATGGATATTAAGCCAGAGGTGATCTAACTCCTTCCTAAATTTCATGGGCTTGAGTAAGAAAATCCATATTTATACCTGAAAGAGTTTGATGAGATCACAGCCACTTTATATTTTCTAAACGTATCTGAAGACATGGTCAGGCTGAAACTCTTTCCCTTTTCTTTGAAAGATAAAGCTAAGACATAGTTGCATTCATTATGTCCTAGATCTATTAGCACATGGAATGATATTCAAAGGGAGTTCATAAAGAAAATTTTTTCACATCATAAAACGAACACCCTTAGAAAATCAATCATGAACTTCGTCCAAAAGGAAGATGAAACATTCTTCCAATGTTAGGAAAGGTTCAAGGATCTTGTCAGTTCATGCCCACAACGTAGTTTTGAAACGTGGCACATTACACACTTTTTCTATGATGGACTGACATCTTTCATGCGCCAATTGGTTGAGACAATGTGCAATGGGGAATTCATGAATAAAAATATCAATAATGTGTGGGACTACTTGGATAGGCTTGCTGAAAACGTATAATCATGAGACACATACCCAAAATCAAGTACCATGTCTAGGCCAACTCAATCTAAGTAGAGGGGTGGAATGTATCTCCTGAAAGAAGATGATGATATCAATTCTAAAGTGACTAATCTCATAAGAAAATTTGAGGCCATTGAATTAAAGAAGGATAAGGTTAATGAAACTGTTTGTGGTATTTGTGATGACAACATTCACACAACTGAAAATTGTCCAACAATACCTGCCTTTCAAGGGTTGTTGAATGAGGAATCTACACCGTGAACAATTACCAAAGACCTTTCAATGGACCTACCTCCAATACATACAATCCTAGTTGGAGAAATTATTCAAACCTCAATTGGAGGAATGGATAAATTGCTACTCCTCAAGGTTACTTTAATCGAATTCCAAATCAAGTGAAACCTCAAGAGGATTCGGTTCTAAAACATATTCAAAACTAAGAGCTTATCACTCAGGGAATATTGCAGACCCTTCAAGATATTTCAAAGGCCATACAAGAGCATGAGACAAAACATTCAATTTGGGAAAAAGGGATTCTTCCAGCCTAACCTTTCTCCAATCCTAAACCGCAATATGATATAAGTGATCAAAGCTCTTCAAATTAGATGGACGATTGTTTGCCTCCAAATGCAGAGGTTCGTAAGTAATATCCCATGAATACAGGGTCGATCCTACAGGGAGATGAATTGTGAGAATGAGAAAATCAAATGTAAAATAAATTAAGTAATAAAAAAAATAAACTGATGATTTGATTTTGGAATTTTTGAATGGATGTAATTCAACTGAATTAAAACAACACCCAAGCTTCAAAGTTCCACACATAGGTTAATGTTCGAAAATCATGATGACTTGGATAGCACAACTAGGATCTAAGCACTATGGTCAACCTAATTGGAAAATAAAACAGTTTAAACATTTTAATAAATGATATAAAAGATTAGAAAATTATGGATTTGCACCATTGATATATAAGCGTCAATGATTTTAAGAATTCAACATCAATGAGATAATGAAAATCAAAGAAATATAACAGGTAGAACCTCTCCTATCTAGGAAATCTGATTGATCTAGGGTAAGTTTATCCATCAATGTAGATCTCATATAATGGAAACATATGAATCTCACAAGAGGATAAAAAAAAAACATAAACAATAGATAACATGCACACACCATTCTTTTCATCATTAAAACAATAAATCATTATAACATAAAGAATTATTAAACCCATGTGTTTTCCTTCTAGCTTGGGTTAGAGGGAACTTAGAAAAACATAACTAGAATAGAAAAAGAAAGCAACAAGAAAGAAATAATTACAAATAGAAAAGATCTAAAAGGAAAAAAATAACTTATAAAATTGAAAACCCTTTAAAAACCTTAAATATTGCTCTTGAATGCTTTTAATGACACTTAGGAATGCCCTAGGTATCCCTATTTATAAGTAGGGAACTCCAATTTTCGTACAAAGTTCGAAAACTTCAGAAACTTCCTCAAATATATGCAATTTCTCAAAATAGACTTCTCGCTGCACAGTCTGTTTAAAATAGATTTTACGTTGCATAGTTTTCCAAAATACACTTCAGATTTTTAGAATACACCTTTTCAGGACGATTTCAGGATTTTTTACTTCAAATTTTCGATTCTCTTCATTCCTTACTTAGTTTTCTTGGATCACTGGCATATGAAATCTTCAATCTTGGTCTCCTAAGATCCATCCATTACCTTGGTGATTATTGAGCATCAAATCCATGCTTTTAATACCATTTTTCAATGCAAGCACTTAAATTCACCTTACAATACATACATAAGTAAAATAGAATATTAAGTTGATTCATGTTCATAAAACTAAGATATAAATGGAGAAAATTATGCAATATTTGAGTCTCAACAATGGAGCAAGCTAAATCTATCACCACTCTTAGGAGTGGGAAGGTAATTTACAAATATATTCTGATAAGGGCTGAAAAGCCTAAGGATCCAGAAGAGGACAACAATGATAGACCTATCACTGCTCCACAAGAATTAGAACTGAAACTTCAAGGAAAGCCGATTGTTCCATTTTTCCAACGGTTGGTTGCACCAAAACCTCTCTTTAACTCTCAGGATATTTTAGAGGTGTTGAAACAAGTGAAGGTCAATATTCTTCTACTTGATGCCGTAAAATAAATACCTTCATATGCCAAATTTCTAAAAGACTTGTGTGCGACCAAAAGACGGTAAAATATTCAAAAGAAAATCTTCTTGACTGAGAAAGTGAGTGCCATCCTAAAGCAAGATGTGCCGCAGAAATTCAAAGATCCTGGTAGCCCAACCATATCATGTGTAATCAGAAATTATCGAATTGAGCATGCACTTCTTGACTTAGGAGAGAGCGTCAATCTGATTCCGGTGTACAAGCAATTAGAATTAGGTAAATTAAAACCCACCTTAACCACATTACAACTTGTTCATCGCTCTGTTCGTGTACCGAGAGGGATAATTGAGGATGTGTTGGTCCAGGTTGACAGATTCTACTACCCGTAGATTTTATCGTCCTGGATACCGAGTCCATCAGTAACATGAGCATTCAGATTCCTATCATTTTTGCTCGCCCATTCCTTACCACTTCAAATGCAATTATCAATTATAAGAATGGTGTCATGAGTATGTCTTTCGAGAATATGACATTAGAGATAAATATCTTTTTTAACACAAGCAGACGGTTAGAGGATGATGACGATTTCCATGACTTAACATGATCAACTCTTTCGTGGAAGATAGAACGCCTCTAACCTTATCCTCTGACCCTCTAGAGACGTGCTTGACCCACTCCCATGATTTTGATGATGACACGATTAGGAGATAGTTACCATGCCTGATACTGCGCTAGTACTTTAAATTAACTGGTGGAGGCGACAATTTGAAGAATTGCCCCAAACCGAAGAAGTGCCTCTACCGTCTAACCTTAAGGCAACGAAGCTTGAACTAAAACCTTTGCCATTTGATTTGAAATATGTCTATTTAGGTCAAGATGAGACATACCTGGTGGTGATCTTTGCCTAGCTGGAGAAAGAACAGGAGAGTATGCTCATATCTACTCTCATTGAGCATAAGGGAGCCCTTGGTGGTGATGTACTGTCTGTGTCCATGATTGGACACCTGCACGACAATCATGGAGATGAGTGGATACTTGACATAGGAGCATCATATCACATGACTTCTCATTGGAGACGGTTCGCCAGTTACAAGGAATGCGATGGTGGACCGGTTTTTATGGGCAATGACAAGGCTTGTAATGTTGTTGCTATTGGTATTATGGACATCAAGATGTTTGATGGGATGGAGCATACTTTGACTGATGTTAGGCATGTTCCTGATATGAAGAAAAGTCTGATTTTTCTCAGTGCACTCAAAGCTATAGGGTGTAAGTTCATTGGTATTGATGGTGTCCTTAAAGTTTCAAAAGGGGCACTCGTGGTTAGGGCTGTTCACGAGTTAAGCTAGCTCGAAAAGCTCGCTCGACTCGGCTCGAGTCAGCTCGGATTGACTCGGCTTGAATGGCCGATTCGAGCCGAGCCAAGCTAATTATTTGAAGCTCAAGTTAAGTTCAAGCTAAGTTCGACCAGGGGGCATTTCAACTCGACTCGACTCGACTCGAAGCTCGAACTCGAGCTCGACTCGGCTCGATTAATAAATATATTAAATATTATATATATATATATATATATATAAATATAAGTTTTAAGTTTAAACTTAAAAATAAAAAAATAAAAAAAAACCCTAGAGTCTCTACCTGACCGCACGCACCCCCTTCCCTTTCCCTTTCTTCTCTTTCTCTACCCACTGCCAGCCGCAAGCCCGCCCCGACCACCACCACCAGTTTTCATTTCAGCTCCACAATAATATGATTTCAATCTCTTGAGATCTACTTCTTAGGCGAGAAACCTAAGAAATTCGAGATGGGTTCTTCTCAGATTTGTTAGAGTTTCAAGGAAATCTAATGATCTGATTGGCTAGAGCTCTTTACTTGGATTTCTGATCTGTGTTTTGCTCTGTTTCTTTTCTAGTACTTGGATTTCTGCTCGTGGAAGAAGATCAAGAACAGATCGGTTCTTACAGCTTTCCTCATCAGATTCGAAGCTTTGTTTGGTTTTTTCATTGGGTTTTGCTTTGATTCTCTTAAGATTTTTGAATTTTTCATCAATGGTGGAGGATCAATAACAGAATCCATTACTCTCTCACCCAACAAGCTCGAGCTCAACTCGAGGTAAACTTAACTCGACTCGACAACTTTGGCAAACAAGCCAAGCTTCAATGTTGAGCTCAAGGCCAAGCTCGAGCTCGAGCTCGAACTCGAGTACATCATAGACATGCCAAGCTAAGCTTGGCCCACCTTAACTCGACTCAGCTCGATGCCCACCTCTGCTCGTGGTTATGAGCGCGCAAAGGTACGAAAACCTTTACAGGTTTATTGGAAGCACTTCAGCAGGTGGAGCGGCAGCAGCTATTGCAGATTTCATGTTTCTACGTATGTGGCATGCTCGTTTGGGCCACATGAGCGAGCGAGGCATGAAGGTATTATCTAATCTTTGTTTGATTCCGGTTTTAAAAATTCTGATTTAGATATATGCGAGCATTATATATATGGTAAACAATTTAGATTATCTTTTAAAACTGTAAAACATGTATGTAAGGGAGTGCTTGATTATGTGCACTCTGTCGTATGGGGGCCATTGTTAGAGGTTTTCATTGGAGGGTTGTCATGGTTTGTTTCATTTATTGATGACTACTCCAGGAAAGTTTGAGTTTACTTCATGAAACATAAATCCGAAGTTTTCACCATATTCAAACAATGGAAGGCAATGTGGAAAAATAGTCAGGGCGAAAAATAAAAGTTTTAAGGACTGACAATGATGGAGAATTCACTTCTACTGAGTTTAATGAATATCGCAAGGATGAAGGGATCATTAGGCACAATACAGTGCGCCACATGCCCAAACAAAATGGTGTGACTGAGGGAAAGAATCGGGCTCTCTTGGAGAGGGCACGATGCATGTTGAGTAATGCTACGTTTAGAGCTGTACACGAGTCGAGTCGAGCCGAGTATCGCCCTACTCGTACTCGGCTCTTAACGTCCGAGTCTTGCTCGTACTCGGCTCTACTCGGCCAACGAGCATGGACTCCCTGCTCGTACTCTACTCGCCCGATACGAGCCGAGTACGAGTAGAAAATGAGTCAAGTCGAGTTCAAGTTTTCGAGGCGAGTTCGAGTACGAGCAGAAATCCTTTGGATACGTCCATAGTTTCATATTTGGACAGATTTCTGGATTGTCCAATGGTCCAGAATTGGCCAGATTTAAGGCCATCCAAGGTCCATATTTTGGACAAATTTGTGGGCTATCTAACAGTCTAAAAATTGGACAGATTTAAGGCCATCAAAGGTCCATATTTAGGCTTCATCCTTGCTGTCCGAAATGGACAGATTGTGGGCCCTTCTCATGACAAAAAATTGGATAGATTTGAATATTTGATCCCAATTTCTCCATCCATCTTGGGTAGATTTGAATCACAAATCAAGGGTTCCACTTGGAAAAAAAAGGGAAAAAAGAAAATTTCAGAATAACCAATGCATTAGGCATACAATAATAAAAAGAAAAAGAAAAAGAAAATAAAGTATGTATAGGGACTCACATGTGCATGCAGGGCAGGGACGACGGACAAGTGTCAGGGATCCTTTGCGGCACCGGACGAGTGGCAGGGATGAGCTACGGCTAAAGTTGTACACGAGTGGACTAGCTGCGACACTGGACGAGTGGCAGGGACGAGCTCCGGCACCGGATAGGGGCACCAGACAGGCCGCAAGGACGAGCGACAGGGTCTAACATCGCCGGACAGGGGATAGGGGAGTGAGATAGAGAGAGGGAAGAAGAGGGAGGGCCGGACAAGCGCTGGGAGAGGGAGGAGAGAGAGAGGGGGGGTGGAGGGAAGGAGGTTTTCATTTTGAACGGGCGCTATTTGAAAATGACAGGAGTAGGGTTTTTTTAAAGCTAATTATATATACCGGGTACACGAGTCGAGTACCGAGTCAAGTACCGAGTCGAGTACTTCTCAACTCGTACTCTACTCGTTTTCTAAATGAGCCTTATAAACCTGCTCGTACTTAGCTCAAAATCACACGAGTCGAGTCGAGCAAGTACTCGAGCCTTAGTCTGCTTGTGTAAAGCTCTAGCTACGTTGGGTAAGGACCTATGGACAGAGGCCGTCAATACGGCCTACTATTTGGTGAACCAGTCTCCTTCTAAGACAATTGAATGTAAGATACCAGAGGAAGTATGGAGTGATTATAAGCTAGACTACTCAGATTTTCACATATTTGGTTTTGAGGCTTAAACCTTGTTTGTTAAATCTGAAGTCCAAAGACCGAATCTGAAATTTGAAGCCTGAATCTGAAATCCAAAGCCTGAATCTGAAGTCAAAAAACTTTTTGATAAATATGGCTAAGGTCAGAAAATTAAGTACTGAATTTGAAACAACTTGTTTGTTAACAAACATCTTAAACGTTTGAAATATGTTAATTTGACACATTTGCCCGTCTCCTGTTTGTAAATGTTTTATATTATAAACAAAATTATTTTTTATTGAATAAAAATAAAATCATTATATTTAATTCAAATAAACTAAAATACTTAATAGAAAACTAAAATATCATTAATCATAAGGCCCTCAACTCCTCGTAGCGGGTAGATTGTCGTGCAAAGAAGAGCATTGAAATACGACACACCGGCTATATAGCTGCTGCAGGTGTGGTGCGAAGACGAGAACTGACGCTCCTCGAGCTCCCAGTTGTACGAACGGTTCAAAGGAGATCAAATTTACATGCCCTCACAGTGATGTATTTATTATATCTACACCGTTCATCTATTTTTAGAGATCATTTTAGAGCATTATTCAAAAAATGAATCATATCCAAAGATCAGATGGACCACACTACAAATAGCAGCGGAGATAATGATTTTCACTGTTAAAAAATTCATAGGGCTCACCATAATGTTTATTTTCCATCCAATATGTTCATAAGGTCACAAATACCTGTATGAAGAGGAAAAAAATCATATTGATCCAAAACTTCTGTGACCCCAAAAAGAGTTTTAATGATAGATGTGTCATCCCCTGCTATTTTTTACAGTGTGGTCCACTTGATATTTTGATATGCCTTATTTTTTGCCTCAAGCCTTAATATGAGCTCGCCAAATGGATGGACGGTTTGGATATAACACATACCTCATGATGGGACCCACAGAACTTGCTGACGTCAATACAGCAGCTATATAGCTGGTGTGAGGTACACCAGCCAATCCGTTTCCTGTGACAAATGAGGACAGTGAAGTAACAACTATGAATATATTTCACGTGGGCCTATTCTCTAATACCAACCTTCTGTCTAATCAATTCCCATATATTTCATGTGGGCTTGATGTCAACTTGTAGTTTAATCAAATCACATATACTTCAAGTAGATCTGTTCTCTGATGACAGCATGCAGTCCAATCAAGTTCCACCATATCATGCTTATACTAGCATGCTTGTACATGAGGGACGACTCTAATATCGCATATACTCTCATTACAGATAAGGGGGACTCATCTACTATTTAGGAGGCTCTCAGTGAGCTTGATGCAGAAAAGTCGAAGGCAGCTATGTACGATGAATAGACTCGTTGCACAAAAATCACACATGAGAGCTGGTGGAGCTTCCAGTGGGCCGAAAAGTGATCAGAAGCAAGTGGTTATTCAAAAGAAAATAGGATAGATACAAAGCAAGGTTAGTAGCGAAGGGTTATGCTCAGAGAGAAGGAATCGACTTCATAGAAATATTCACGCCGGCGGTTAAGCAGGTGTCTATCAGATTCGTGTTGGTGTTGGTTGCCCGATACGATCTCGAGCTGGAACAAATAGATATCAAGACTACTTTCTTACATGGGGAGTTGGAAGAGCAGATCTACATGAAGCAACTAGAGGGCTACAAAGTTTATGGGGTAGAGAAAAATATTTGTAGGTTAATGAGGTTGTTGTACGGCAAGAAACAATCGCCTATGTAATGGTATAAAAAATTTGATTCTTTCATGTTGAGTCAAAAATTTACTTAGAGTGAATATGATCATTGCTACTATTATAAGACACTGAGTGATGGCAAATTCATCATCCTAGTATTGTATCTTGATGATATGTTGATCGCCTGTCATGATATGTCAGAAATCAACGTACTAAAGACTTAGTTATCGGGGATATTCGAGATGAAAGATCTGGGGGCTATAAAAAGTGTTCTCAACATAAATATTCATAGAGACAGAAAGAGGAGTAGGCTTTGGTTATCATAGCAAGAATACTTTGAAAAGGTGTTGATCAAGTATAGGATGGACCAAGCAAAGTCGGTGAGCGTTCCTCACGCGGCTTACTTCAAGCTTTCCTCAGAACAATGTCCTAAATCAAATGAGGAAAGACAAGTTATGTCTCATGTGCCTTATTCAAATACGGTTGGCAGTTTAATGTATGTCATGGTCTGTACAAGACCAGATATTTCATAGGCAGTCGGTGTTGTGAGCAGATACATATCAAACCCCGACAAGCAACATTGAGAAGCGATGAAATAGCTACTTCAATACATTCGAGGTACGAAAGACTACGTGTTAACTTTTGAGAAGACATGGACAAAGTTGGTAAGGTATGTGGATTCATACTATGTAGGCAGTGTGAATTCCAGAAAGTCTACTTTAGGATACTCGTTTGTACTAGCAGATGGAGCAATTAGTTGGATGTCAAAACTTCAGTTTATGGTGATTCTTTCTACAATGGAAGCAGAGTATATGATAGTGATAAAAGTGTTTAAAGAAGGTGTTTGGCTCAGAGGCATGATAAATCAGTTGGGACTTCAGCATGAGGCCCTGCCGGTTAACTGTAATAGCGAGAGCGCTATCAATTTGGCTAAAAATTCTGTTTATCACGCACGTACTAAACACATTGATGTTCGTCTCCATTTTATCCGACAGGTGCTTGTGGAATGAGGCATAATACTGGAGAAAATTCACGCCGGCGTGAATCTAGTAGACATGCTCACTAACATTGTTCATATAGAGAAGTTCAAGTTCTGTGCAACTTCTCTAGGCTTAGCGATGACATAATAGAAGGACGGGGTGTGCACGAGAAGCGTTGATGAAGCTATGATGCGATATAGAAATAAGAGAGGAGGATAAGAAGCTACACATTTGAAGATTGAAGACATGAAGAAGATTATTGTTGTCAGAGATGTCTTAAATCTCATTTTGGGTATGATGACATCGAACCAGCTTCGATGTCATTGAAGCCAGTTTGATGACATCGAAGCCGGTCGATGTCATCGAGTTTTGTTCAAATTTTTGCCCCTGCTCGCTGTACTGGTTTTGTCATTTTTTGATGACATCGAAGCTAGTTCAATGTCGTCGAAGGTTTACGTAGATTCGTTTGCGGAAACGTAGATTTTGTGATTTTTGTTTCCTATTCTGGTTCTTTTTATTTCTAAAGCTATATAAATGGTTGTATATGGAACTAGGAAGAATTCTAAGGTATTCTAGGGTTTCTGAAAGGGTTCTAGGGTTTCAAGCGGTGGAGAATATGAGAGGTTTGAAGATTACTCAAGCCTGGTAAGTCCTCTATCTTTGTAATTTGTGCTTTTCATAGTAGAATTTTCTGTCGCTTTGTACCGTGGTTTTTTTCCCACAAGGGTTTTCCATGTTAAATCTCTACGTTTCTTGTGATTGCTTGGTGCTCTTATATTGCTATTTTAGATCCATATCTGTGTGATTCCGCAGACCAAATCTTAACACATATGACATCATCTGTAGGGTTGTCTCTTACAAACCTTCTAAAATGGGAGGTTCCCTAGAGACGTTTGGAGAACTAGCAACGATCCAGAGTATTTCAAAGATCCACATATTGGACCAATCTATGTATGAACCCCAACTTAGGATTGAGCCATAATCGGGAGGAATATGAATATCATTCGGGTTGGGTATGCGACCATGACTTAATTGGAATTAAGAAAATGGGGGAAGTAGATTTGTATGGCCTGTATCCTAGTCTGTACCATTCCTTAGGATCCTGCGGTCCTCCCGGTCGAATTTCGACAACCCGCGACCTATAATCAGTATTTACGCGTGACCCTAAGTCATATCCTGTATATTTATATCAACTCGACTCGACTCAAAATTTGTACCTTAGCGACCGCACCGTCACCGCAGGTTCCAATGTCGCGTCTCGTGTATCGATGCAATACCCAGGCCAGGAGTTGTGGGCCCTCATTTATTTTGAGAAAAATGCCGCGCGTTATAAATCCCAAGAGAATTTCTTCAACCCATCACATCAATCAATCAATCACAAGTCAAGTACAGAACCCATCCCTCTCTTATATAAGCCTTACCCAAAGTCAACTCTCTCTCTCTCTCCACCCATCCCTCTCTCATCCAAAATTCAACCAAGCCCATACCCTCCATGTCATCTCTCCTTACTACATCCATTCCTCTCTCCCATCTCTCACCAATTCCATCATATCTCCCTCCATTTCCAAAGCAACCATGAGAGAAAAATCCTAAGGAGAGAAAAGAAACCAAGAGAGGATCCATCTTCCTACCACCAAATCTTCCCATCCAACCATTAAAACTTCATCATCAACCCTTAAAGAGATAGCTTAGGAGCCAAGGAGTCCAAGGAGCTAAAGAAGAAGGCCATAGGTGGGTGTTTATAGGATTAGTTTTGTATTTTGATGATGGGCCAAGTGGGGCCTACCGATCGATGGTATGGATCTCACTTTGGACCCTAGGTGTGGCCGATGGCCCACCATGACTCATATGTTCATTCCATGATGGGGCCATTCTCCATGGACCCCATCATGATGTTTATTTTTCCTAGTATGTAAAGGGTCATCTAGACCTTGCATTTTGATGGAGAAGGGATCTCCACCGTTGATTTTGATTGTTGGGCCCACATGTAGGGGACCCACTTGATTACGTTGTAATGAATGAAAGAGGGACCCATAGTGGCGAGGGTCCCTCCACTACGCCGTCTCTCTCTCTCTCTCTCTCTCTCTCTCTCGTTTTCCTTGTTTGCGGCCCACCTTGGCAAATGGTTTAGATCCACACCGTCCAATCATGAGGCCCACCTTGCTGCTGCCCATTTTGGGCAGACCTTGGATGAATGGAAATAACATATATCAGCTTGATCTGTGTGGGGTGGCCACGTGTGGACTCCCCCACCCAGATGTATGCGTTGTAAATCCACATCGTCCATTGCTAGGACAGTGGGACCCACCCCATGTGTGGGGCTGTACCTTGATGTATGGAGTTCATCCAGGCCATCCCAGGCATGGACGTTGTGTAGTTATATATATAATATGGTATATATAACATATATATCTGGTGGGCCCCACGTGGGACCCACCTGCTGATTGGCTGGCCAATCGCACACCAGCTATGTAGCTGCGGTAGGTGGGAGAAATCCACATCGTCCGTCCACTTGCTGGACGGTGGGACCCACCCTGCACATGTGGGGTCCCACCGCTGATATATGGGTTTCATCAACCTCGTCCAACCGTATGAGATCCAGACTATCCATCCGGACCGTAGCCAATAACGGAGATAAGACAGATCCAAATCTCTGGTGGGCCACGTGTGTGGGACCCACTGTGATATGTGTGCTCCATCCAAACCGTCCATCCAATTGGCAAGCTCTTCTTAAGGCTTGAGACAAAAAAAGAGGCAGATTAGTATAACAGGTGGACCACACTGTAAAAAATGTGGAGGATTGAACGACTATCATTAAAAGCCTTTTTGAGACCACAACAGTTTTAGATTATTATGATATTTATTTTTCCCTCTTAATTGAGGTCTTTGTGACCTTGTGAACAGATTATATGGAAAATAAATGTCACGGTGGCCCTGGGAAATTTTAACAACGAAAATCATTATCTCCACTGTTATTTGTGGTATAGTCCAGATGATCTTACAATCATCATCTTCGCCGCTATTTAGAGTGTGGTCTAGATGATCTGTCGATATGATTCATTTTTTTTGGAAAATGCTCTAAAATGATCTTTAAAATAGATGAATAGTGTAGATAGTGCAGCCCATTGATGCGACCCACTTGATGTATATGAGGCCCATTCTGATGTATTTGAGGCCCATGGGTTGAGGCCCAATGTGATGTATATAAGGACCATGAGTGAAGCCCAATGAAATGTGTGTGAGGCCATTGTGTGAGGCCTAATATGATGTATATGAAGTCTATTGCAATGTGTGATTCCACCATAATGTATGTAATTAGGGGTGCACACGGAATTTGGTTTTTTTTTAGGGTAAACCAGGAACCGAACCGTTCTAACTGATTCTCGGAATTTTTGAACCGAACCGTTAAGACATTAGAACCGAACTAGAAGACCGTGAAAATCGGTTCGGTTAGGATGGTTCCACTGATTTCTGCTTTTTAAAAATTTAACAAAAGAAAAAAAAAACTATGAAAAAAAATCCCTACAAATCACTTTGCAATTTTCTCGGTGGCCCACTCCACATTCAAATCGTCAAATGTCCATTGTTCTGAAGGAGATTTAACCCTTGGCAATGTGGCATTCTCAAACCCATTGTAGAATTATAGTTGAACATGAAATGGACGGCGGAGTAGATAAGCTCATGGGCCACGCTAATTTTCCTCCAAAAACACTTTATTCCTGATGATTTTTCATCCTCAATCCCATGAACGGAGTAGATTTTCCAAAAGACGTCAGTAAGTGGGCCACCAAATTTCACAGTCGACGTACGACGTACGTCAACTCTGTTGAAAACAGAGCTTCCGTCATTTTATTGTGGGCCACCATCATGCAGGGAGAGATGGATCTGAACCATTCATCAGGTAGAGGGGGTAGAACCCATCAAAACCATGTTGAGCTTTCTTAACCGTGTACATCCTCGTGATCTCTACAACGATCGAAAGAAGGCCGTCTGACTGCTTTTAAGGCTTGATTATTCAGGTGGGCCATATCATCAGATGATCAAAGCTCACTATTCACGGTCTAAATTCTAAGAGGAAGTCAATGGACGATGTGGATCTGGGCCATGGTTTAACGGATAGGGTCCACGGTTCGGTTCTGCGTGCCCCTTGAACCGGAACCGAACCGTATCCAACAGTTCTGACAATTTTGGAATCAGAACCGGAACCGTTGCTTTCTAGAACCGGACCAAACCGGACCGATCCAACGGTTCCGGTCCGGTTCCACGGTTCTACCAGTTAAATGTGCACCCCTATATGTAATGATGTTTATGATGGTCCATGCCTTGGAAGCAATGATGGTTTGATGTTCATATTGTAAGAGTAATGATGGTTAAATGTCCACATTGTAACTCTCCCTAGGGCCCATTGTTTAGCCCATTCTCACCTCCCCTTAGTGAGCTAACCCAAACTGTTGGGCCCTCATGATCGTAAGGCCCATTCTCGATATGAGTAGGCTGTCTAGGCCCATCCTTGATATGAGAAGAGTATATCATCATCATATAATATGCTTAGTATAACTTCACAATTCATGTCTATGCGTATCATATGTATGCTTGATATGAGGAATAGTTGATCATAGCACATGCCATTTGGCAGATTATTATGAGACTCCCTGATAGGCGGAGTTACCCTACCTGAGTTCGCGGTACGCGTAAGATTGCTGCATGACTAGATAGTATGATTTATACATCTGTCATTTGTGTGATATGATCCATGTACGCCCTAACGACATAAGGGCCATAGCCTCTACAGGCATATCGTGGATGGCAGGATTGGACATCGAAAATACTGTTACTAGCATCGGGGTGCCATAGATGTCCCGGGGTGAAAATCTCTAAATCCGATAGTACCAAAGGATGACTCCAATGTCAAGATCAAGTGGATACATGAGTGCACGAGGGCCGAATATCAGGAGGCCGTGTCTCCCACTGTGTCGTGGTCAGTTGGAAGGGGGTGTAACCATACTCGCCCGAGGGTAGGGGGTAATTGCTAGGCTGAGTATGACCAACTTATAAATGGGTTCGCTATCGACTCACTAGATAGGTATTGATAGGCTATTGGCCAGGCGAATAGTGAGGTTTCTTACGCTCACTTGGACTGCATGCCTGGGAAAGGGACAGTGTCATTTGGAGTGTACTAAACCCCGGTATCTAAAGTGAGAACTACACTGATATTTGATGCTCTAGTGATGAGTTGCATTGATATGTGAATTTGGATGAGGATTGGTATGCTTGAGTTGCATCTCGCATCGCATTGCATGACCTTGTTGTGGCCGATAGCATTCATGTCTTGCATTGCATAGCCTTGGTATGGCTGATTGCATTCATGGTCTTACCAGCATATTCCACATTACTCTGATATTGTATTATATTGTGCACACACTCTTACCACCCTTTAAGCTTTCTATAAGCTTATGCACGACCGTTGGGTGGAAGTGATGCTAGGACGCCGCAACCGCATTGAGATTGGAGCGTGCCGTGGACTTCTAAAGCTTCTGATTTTGTTATCGTATTTCCCTTTATGCGCGTTATACCTTAAAGTTTTTTATCATAGTGGATTTTGTGATGGTGTCTTAGTTATTGTTCGTGGGTTATGCTTATTACGAATCCAATTCATGTTAAAAATCCTCCTTGTAGGATCCCTGGATTGGAACTTGGTATATGGGTACCGGGAGCTGAGAATGGGGTACTATGGAGGCTGTCGGCACCGGATTCGGCGATCGAAAATTTTATGAGCCCGATTTTCGAGTTTGGGGTATGACAAGATCCAACCTAGTCCAATGACAGATCGGTATTGGGTGTCAAATCTCGCTCCCACTGAGGACTAGGTGAACTGTATTAGATTGCCACGGTAAACGTGTAAGACCCGTATCCTAGACCGTACCGTTCCGTAGGCTTCCGCGGTCCTCCCGGTAGAATTTCGGCAACCCTCGACTTGTATCCAATATTTGCACGTGATTTTAAGCCGAGCCTTGTATACCAAAGTCTGCTTGACCCAAAACTTATACCCTAGCAACCGTGCCATTGCCGCGGTTTCAACGCCGTGACTCATGCACCGATCTAATATCTGACATCAAATGTCACATCAATCCATCACTCAAAGTCAAGTACTAGTAACCCTACCCTACCCTTACCTCTCTCTTACACAAGTACCCTAAAGTCAATAAGCATCTTACCTCTGATGTCACTCCACCATCCCTCACTCCCATCACTTCTCTCCCATCACCTCTCTTTCTCATTCTCTCTCTCATTCTCCAAGCAAGCAACCGTCCAAGGCATGAGAGCTTCCCATGGAGAGAAGCTAGTGTGACCCACTTCCTACCACCTGATCCCACCTTCCATAATCGATCTCAACCGTTGAATCATGTCCCATTGGAGCTAAGATGAGGAGGAGCCCAAGAAGAAGCAAGAACGGTGGGTGTTTTTTTTTTTAATGATTTGATTTTTTGTGATTTGAGGGCCCACATATGGTGAGACCCATCTTGATCTATGCATGGTATCATAGAGGAGCTCATAGTGGCGGAGCTCCTCCCACCTCATTCGATCTCTCTACCTTTTCTCTATTTATCTATCTTGTGATGCATGTGGCTCATTAGATCCACACCGATCGTGGACCCACTACGATGTACGTTTTATCCATGCCGTCCGATCGTGAGGCCCACCTTGCTGCTGCCCGTTCTTAGGCAGGTCCTAGGTGAAGGAAAAATATAAATATCAGTTGATCCAACCCACGGTGGGCCATCACGCGGGACCCACTTGATGCGTGCGTTGTATCCACGCCATCCGTCCCTGGCCAGATGAGGGCCTACCTTGATGATGCCTTCCATCTAGACCGTCCGTCCTCTGGACGTCCAGGATGTCTGGATGGAGTGGAAATACAAATATCAGCTAGATGCAAAGCTGGTGGGTCCCACACGTGTGGACCCACCTTAATATATATGTTTTTTTTTAAATATCTGGCCCGTCCATCTGTTGGACGGCTAACAACCATGGTAGCTGCTTTAACATCAGCTATGTGGGCTGGTTATAAGGTATATGTTATATCAGACCATCCGTCTAGGACGTGGCCCACCCCACACGTGTGGGTGGGACCTAGCTTGATATATATATATATGTGTGTGTGTGTGTGTGTTGTGTGTGTGTGTGTGTGGTGTATCCACACCATCTAACAGCTTGTGGACGGTGCTGGACCCACGGTGATGTATATCCACATCTGTCATGCCCCAAACTCGGAAACCGGGCTCACAAAATTCTCGATCACCGAATCCGGCGCCGACAGCCTCCGTAGAACCCCATTCTCGGCTCCCAGTGCCCATTCGCCAGGTTCCGATCCTGGGATGCTACAAGGAGGATTTTCAACATCAGTTTGATTTGTAATAAGCATAACCAAAGGCATAACCCACAAACAACAACCAAAAACTCCATCACATTTTCACTATGATAAAAAACTTTACAAGTACAATGAGTATAAATGGAAATACAAAGAGAATGGACAAAAAGCTCCAAAAAGATCTGCTCTGCGCTTCTGTCTTAGCGCTGCTGCGTCCCAACGTCACCTGCACGCAACGGTCGTGCATAAGCTTATAGAAAGCTTAGAGGGTGGTGAAAGTGTATGCGCAGGGTAGTAATATGATCATGCGATATTAGAGTAATACGGAATATGCAGGTGGATCCATGAATACCTTTAGCCATACCAAGGCCATGCGGTGCCAAGCATGAATGATGTCGGCCATACCAAGGCCATGCAATGCGAAGTGCAACTCAAGCATGCGAATCCTCATCTAAGTCCACATATCAATACAACTCTAATCTGGGATATCACCGGGGTCTAGTACACTCTAAACCAGATTGCCGCCCCATCGCCCGCAATAAGGTAAGTGGAAGAGACCTCACTATCCGCCTGCCAATATCGAGCACGACTCGTCGATAGCAGACCCATTCCTCGAGCTAGTCAAACTCAGCCTAGCTTTGCCCCCTACTCTCAGGCGGGTAAGGCCGCACCCCCTTCCAACCGACCACGACACAGTGGAAAGCGCGACCGTCTGATAATCTACAATCGGCGCTCCTACACCCACTCGGTCTAGACGTTGGAGCAACCTCTTGGTACCATAAGAGTTTAGGGACTTTCACCCAGGGATATCTATAGCACCCCATGTAGAACAAGATTTTCGGTATCCAATCCTGCTATCCATGATATGCCTGTGGAGGCTACAGCCCTGATGTCGATAGGGCATAAAGTGACCATATCACACAATGCAAAATGCATGAATCACGCTATCCAGTCATGCAACAGATCCTGTGAGTATCGTGCGCTCATGTAGGGCAACACCACCTAACCGGGAGCCCATAAACAACCTGCCCGAAGGCATATGCTATGATCAGTCACCTCTCATATCAAGCATACATATGATGCGTATGATCATGAGTCATGGAACTATACAAAACATGTAATAAAGTAATGAACTATCCTCACAACGCAGATGGGTCTAGATGGGCTACACGCAACGAGTACGGGCCTATTAATGGGCCCTAGGGAGAGTTGTAATGCGGACATTTAACCAACATTAACCTTGTAATATGGACGTCAAACCAACATTGCTCCCAAGGCGTAGCCCGTAGTGAATATCATTACATGAACCAGGTTGGGGTTACACATTGCAATGGGCCTTAGGTTCATCCCATTGGGCCTTAAATACATCAAATGGGCCATACCATATGGGCCTTTCATTCATCAAGTGGGCCACATCAATGGGCCGCACCAATGGGCCTTATGCGCATTGCAATGGGTCATAACCCGTGGGCCTTAGATTGCATCAAATGGGCCTAGTCTCATGGGTCTTATATGTAACAAATGGGCCACACCAATTGGGCCCCATATGTACATCAAATGGGCCTCAACCCATAGGCCCTAATACATCTCAATGGGCCTTAACCCATGGGCCCCTAAAACATCAAATGGGCCTAGTCCCATGGGCCTTAGAATACATCAAATGGTCTAATGACATGGGCCTTACATCCACATCAAAGTGGGCCCCAATGATCTACCACAAATACATTAAGATGGACCTCAAAACATGCCAAGGTGGGGTCCACTTGGACTATGGATCTGGTTCATTCTTAAGCTCATGCCCAAAATGAGCTTTCAAAATGGATGGACGGATTGGATGTAGTACATGCATCATGGAGGGCCCCACTGTCACTGGATAGTGTGAATAAAACACATGCACTAGGGCTCCACCGTCTGCTGGATGGTGGGAATAAAACCCATATATTACGTGGGCTCCACCGTCCGCCTAGATGGTGGGAATAAAACCCATATATCACTGTGGGTCCCAAGTGAGGCCCACCACAATGTTTATATGCCATCCAACCCATTGACAAGGTCACACGGACCTGAGTGAAAGGAAAACACAAATTTCATCTTGATCCAAAACTTCTGTGGCCCATAGAAGGGTTTCAATGGCAGGGGTTCAATCCTACTGTTTTCTGCAGTGTGGGCCACCTGAGCGTTGGATGCGGCTCATTTTTGGAGGGAACCCACCTGAGGACGGGGCCCACCGTATGAATGGATTAGATGGCAAATACACATCAAGGTGGGGCCCATGGCAGGGGTCGTGGGTGCCCTGCTCGCCGTCCGCCGCCCTGGCCGCGCGCAGTGTACAGCAACGCCTGCCGCGCGCAGCTGTGACACAAAGAAAGAAGATCGCTTCCTTCCATTTTATTTTATTATTTTTTATTTTTCGGTGAAAATTTACATGTGGGGCCCGCTACCGGAGAATCCACTCTGTCCAGTGGATTCCACGGCTCGTAACAAATCCAACAAGCCTAATATTGAGTATATTTTTGATGTATAGAAATTTCAGGGAAGGTTTCAATGGTGAAGACCATCATTTGCTACGCTATGGCCTGCCAGAACCTCGGATTGACTATGTTTTTCAGTTCAACGCCTAAAAGGTGGCAAAGAAAGAGATGGACGGTGTGGATTGAATATATAAATCAAGGAAGGGTGTAAATGAGTGGGCCACCCCATGAGCTTGTAACCAAGCTATTATTTGTGTTTTTCACAGAGACGTCCAGCGTCCCTGGACGCTGGACGGTCCTCACAGTAGAGGTGGGCTTTGTTCAAATGGGTCACCACATGATGCATGGTGTGGGTACAACACACATAGGATGGACTCCACTCATAGACGGCTTGGGTAAAATACTCACTTCATGATGGGTTCCATTCAAGTGGGCCACACGGCCAAATCATCACACAAAAATATAAAAAAGAAGAAGAGAGAGAGAGAGAGATAGAGAGTGGGACACACTTGTGATGGAGGGACCTCGACATTATAGGCCTTCCCTTGCAATAAATCATACATCAAGTGGGCCCTAAAGCATGTGGGCCTATCAAAATCGAAACTCAACGATGGAGATCCTTTCCCCACCAATATGGACGGTCTAGATGACCTATCTAAAGCAAGGAAATAAACATCATGATGGGGGCCATGGAGAATGGCCCCATCATGGAATGATCATGATGATCAAAGCGGGCCATCGGCCACATCTTAGGGTCCCAAGTGAGATCCAAACCATTGATAGGTTGGCCTCACTTGGCCCATCTTAAAAACATGAAAAAAACTACTCTTATCAAGCACCCACCGTTCGATCTTCTTGCTCCTATGGGTTCCTTAGCTCCTTAGCTTCGTTTCCAATGAAGGAGATGAGGAATGGATGGCTAGGATGGAAGATCTTGGGATGGAAAGGTGGGCCACACTTGGAGCTTTGAAGGAGAGGGAAAGGCTCATACATATGGAAGTTTTCTCTCTTGCTTGGGAATGAATTTGAAAATGAGAGAGAGAGACTTGTAAAGGGAGAGAGAGAGAGAGTGATGGGTGATGGAGTGATAGATGTGGTGGTGATGGGTGTGTAAGACACTTTTTGACTTTTGTGGCCATTGGTGTAAGAAAAGTATGGGCTTGTAAGAGACTTTTTGACTTTGGGGTTAATTGGAAATGGGTGAAAAGTGATGTGAACTTGACCCTTGATGGGATTGATTGATGGATGATTGATGTGACATCTCGTAGAGATTCTCTTGGGTTTCGCACGCGCGGTGTTTTCCTCGCACCGAACGTTGGCCCACATCTCTTGGCAAGAGTATCGCCTCGGCGCGCGAGTCGCGGCATCGAAACGGCGGAGACGGCGCGGTCGCAATGGTACAAGTCTCGGGTTGAGTCGAATCAGATTAACGACGTGTGAATCTAGGTCGTGTACAACGCCGGTTAAGGGTCGAAGGTTGCCGAAATTTGACCGGAAAGACCACGGGAACCTACGAAACGGTACGATCTAGGATACGGGTCTTACAACGTCGTCCATTGCATGGACATGGGGCCCATGTATGTGTTATATCCAGACCTTCCAGCGTCTGGACGTGGCCCCACCTTGATTTGTGTATCTGATCTGCACCGTCCAGATGTACTGGACGGTGGCAGCCACCTTGATTTGCCTATTATTCACACCGTCCACTGCTTGGACGGTGGAGATCCACCTTCAAGTATTTATTTTATATCCTCTTTGTCCAGTGTGGACCCCACTTGCTACCGTGTGAGATCTAACCGTCCATCAGCAGATGTAACTGCTATAAGACGTTAGTTCTGTGGGTCCTGATCATAGGGTATATGTTATATTCCACTGTCCATTCATTGCTGGTGGGTCCCACATGTGTGGACCCACCTGGCATATATACTTCATCCAGACCGTCCATTAAAGGACGTCCAGGGCTAAACGTTTGAATAATGGCAATATATATATATATATATATATATATATATAAAGAGAGAGAGAGTAGTGGGGTGGCCCACCCCACGTGGGACCCACCTTTAAATGCATGTATTTAATATTAGCACCGTCCATCGTTGGACGGTACCATGTGGGGAAGGGCCTGCTGTAATGTATGTGGTGCATTCGCACCGTCCGATGCTTGGGACGGTGGGAACCACAACATTGATGTATGGGTCTTATCCACACCATCCAGATGGTTGGACGGTGGGACCCACCTCAGATGTGCGTGTCCTATCCAAGCCGTCCATCTGTTTTGCCAGCATGGGACCACCGTGATGTATGTATTTCATCCACACCATCCAGATTGTGTTGGACAGTGCTAGAAAATGTTTGATCCGTGCTGATTTACTTAGACAATGTTATGGGCTCCATCGTGATGTATTTGTTATCCACGCCGTCCATCTTATGCAATGCGACCCACCTTGATATATGTATTCTATGTTTACACTGTCCATCGCTGGACGGTGCCATGTGGGGCCTACCATTGATGTATGTATTGTATATCTCCATCGTCCGCCCCTTGGACGTGTGGTCTACCTTGAGGTACTTGTTGTATCCAAACCGTCTAGCTATCTGGGTCACCTAGATTGTCCAAATCATGGGGCCTACCTTGATGTGTATGTGACCCATTTGATGATGCCTAATGAAATGTAATTAGGGACTAGGCATGAGGCCCATTGGTGTGGCCCATTGATGCGGCCCGCTTGTTGTATATGAGGCCCATTAGCGCGGCCCATTGATGCAGCCCACTTGATATATATAAGGCCCAATTGAGCGGCCCATAGTGATGTGTATTCGGCCCATTGACTCGGCCCGTTTGTACCGGCCCATTTGATACGGCCCGATGTTATATACATTGGCCCATGAGCGAGGCCCAATGTGATGCGTATATGCCCCATAAGCGAGGCCCATGATGATATGTATTAGACCCTTGTATGAGACCATGGACCCATTATACGATTGACCCTTTGAGTGTCATTCCTTGGGAGCAATGTTGGTTAAAAGTCCACATTGATGGGCAATGATGGTTGGACGCCCACATTGTGACCTTTCCTTAGGCCTTATTAGGCCCTTCCTCATCATTCTCTCGTGGGTTAACCCTAATTAGTGGGTCCCATTCGCCATAGACGGATGGTTTCGCGCTATTGGGTTTGATATAATCACGGCCGAGGGACGATCTTCATATTATGATTCAATTGGCTATTCATATATGGACCCCACCTTGCTTATAAGCTGATTATTGGTTGTAAGACCTGTATCCTAGTCCGTACTGTTCTGTCAACTTCCGCGATCCTTACCGTCAAACTTCGGCAACCTGCGACCTATAATCAATGTTGCGATCGACCCTGAGCCGTATCC
The DNA here is from genome assembly GCA_030180095.1 of Magnolia changhungtana. Lineage (NCBI taxonomy): Eukaryota > Viridiplantae > Streptophyta > Magnoliopsida > Magnoliales > Magnoliaceae > Magnolia > Magnolia changhungtana. The sequence goes on from JASAUF010000604.1 coordinate 846,022, forward strand.
TGTAAATTCATGTTGACTTAATCCAAGACTTGTATCATTGCGACCGTACCATCGCCGTGGTTCCAACGCCGCGACTTGCGCACCGATCCGATACCCAGGTCGGAAGACGTGGGCCGGCATTTATTTCGAAGAAATGCTGCACTTTCTCGATCCCAAGAGAATCTCTACACAATGTCAAATTAATCAATCACATCAATCAATCAATCACTTCAATGTCAAGTACACATCACCTTTCTCCACAAGTAAAGCAACCCATGCTTTCTCTCACCAAAGTCAAACCATCTCTCACTTCACCCATCCCTCACCTCACATCACTCACCCATCGCACCCATCACCTCTCCTTATCTCTCTCTCTCTTTCCATTCACATTTTCCATGCAACCCCAAAGGAGAAAAAAAAATCCCACGTTGGTAGCTCTTCCATGAGAGAAAACAAGCAAGTGTGAGGCCCACCTTTTCCATTCCAAAACCCTTCATCCTAGCCATCCATTTCCCATCTCCACCATCAAAGAGGAGCACAAGGAGATAGGCTTCCCAACGGACCAAGAAGATCAAGTAGTGGGTGCTTTGATAGGATAGATTTCTATATTTTTATGATGGGCCAAGTGAGGTCGATCAATGGTATGGATCTCACTTGGGACCCTAAGATGTGGCCAATGGCCCACTTTGATTACCGTTTGATGTATGATGGAATGCAAGGGAGGGCCCATAGTATCGGGGTCCCTCCATCACACGTGTATCCCACTTTCTCTCTATCTCTCTCTCCCTCTCTTTTTATTTATTTGATTTTTGTGTGTGATGAAATGGCCAGCCCACTTGGATGGACACCACCACGAGGCATGACTTTTATCCAAGCCATCTATAAGTGGGGCCCACTTTGTATATGTGTTGTACACCCACCACCCACCATTTGGTGGCCCACTTGAGCAGGGCCCACCTTGTATGCGTGGGTGCCCAACTCGTCCAGTGTCCAAAGACGCTAGACGTTGTCTGAAAACACAAATATTGGCTTTGATTCAAGGCTATTTGAGGAGGGCCACATGTGTAGGCCTCATGTTGATGTATGTATTCAATCCACGCCGTCCATCATTTTACCCGTATCATTTTAGGTATTGAACCCAAAAGTGAAGTCCATCTGATCTTCTGGCGGGCCATAGCATATAAAACAGTGGTTTCTACCATCGAAGACCACCCCGCTGTTTCTATGCACCGAAAAATATCAGATATTGGGCTCGTTTGGCTTGTCTCAAGCTATGGGGACCAATGGCAGGATCGAATTTCTCTAATGCAGGCCCCACCTGTGAAAAACCTCAGAGAAACAGGTTAAAAAATAATAATAAAAAATAATAATTACATGCAAGTGAGACTGCCTCATTGCCGAACCGCAGTGCGATTACTGCTTCTTGGCAGCGGCGGACAAGCAGGTCCCACCATGACCCTCGGTAGTGGGCCCCACCATGATGTATTTATTATATCCACTCCGTCCATTTGGTGGGCCACGTCCTGAGGTGGTCCCCCTCCGAATTTTAAAGACATCCAAGACTCAGGTGGCCCACATCATAGGAAACAGTGTGAATGAACGTTTACCATTGAAACTTCTGTGTGGGTCCATAGAAGTTTTGGATCAAGCTGAAATTTGTTTTTCCCCTTCTTTCAGGTCCGTGCGACCTTATGAACGGGTTGGATGGAAGATAAACACTATGGTGGGCCCCACGTGGGACCCACAATGATGTATGTGTTTCACCGTCCACTGTCGTGGACGGTGATTTGGGTGTGCGTGAGTGCGACAGTGGACGGTGATTTGGGTGTGCGTGAGTGCGTGCGTGTGTGTGGAGTGTGTGTATATATGTGTGTGTGTATATATATATATCATATTATATATATATATTATATTATATATGTTATATTGTATATATTATATATTATATTATATAATATATATCTGTTGGTGGGCCTTAGGGATTTTAATGGTGGAAATCATCATCACCACTTATATTTTTGTGTGGCCCATCTTGGTATACATGAAAGGCCCATGTGATTAGGCCCACCTGGATGTATTTGGGGCCCGTTTGTTGGGGCCCACTTGGTATATATATGAGGCCCATGTGATTAGGCCCATCTGGATGTATCTGTGGCCCGTTTGTTGGGGCCCACTTGGTATATATATGAGGCCCATATGATTAGGCCGTCTTAATGTGTTGAAAGCCCATGGGTTATGGCCCATTGTAATGTACATAAGGCCCATTAATGTGGCTCACTTGATTTATATAAGGCCCATACGATGCGGCCCATTTGATGTATCTAAGGCCTATGGGTCGAGGCCCAACAGGATGTCCTTACGGTCCATTGCAATGAGTGCTTCCTCCATAGTTTGTGTAATGATGTTTGATGATGGGCCATGCCTTGGGAGCAATGTTGGTTTGATGTCCACATTTTAAGAATAATGTTGGTTTAATGTCCGCGTTATAAATCTCCCTAGGCCGATGATAGGCCTATACTTCTTGTGCGTAGGCCGTTTAGGCCCATTTGCATTGTAAGGATAGTTCATTACTTTATAACATGCTTAATATAGCTCCACGATTCATACCCATACGTATCATTTGTATGCTTGATATGAGGAATGTTTGATCATAGCATAAGCCGTTGGGCTGAGACATTACGAGACTCTATATGAGACGGAGTACCCCCACATGAGCGCATGGTATGCGCGAGATTACTCTTTGACTGATGGTGTGACTCATGCATTTCGCATTGTATGTTGTGACTCACTGCACACCCTAGCGACATCAGGGCTGTGGCTCCACAGGCACTTCGTGGATGGCCGTATCGGATACCGAAAATACTTTGTTCTAGCACTGTGGGCACTTAGGATGTCCTTGGGTGAAAGTTCCAGAACCTTTTTGGTACCAGGGGATGCTCCAACGTCTAGACCGAGTGGAAACACGAGCACCCGAGTGCCGAATACCAGTAGGCCGCGTCTCTCACTGTGTCGTGGTCGGTTGGAAGGGGGTGTGGCCTTATCTGCCTGAGTGAGGGGGCTATAATCTAGGCTGAGTTTGACTTGACTCATAAATGTGTCCGCTTATCGACGAGCCGGGTAGGTATTGGCATACTATTGGTCAGGCGGATAGTGTGGTCTCTTCTACTTGCTTGACTGTGCAGCTAGGGAGGAGGCAGTCAGTGTGAGGTGTATTAGACCCCGGTGATATCCAGAGAGGAACTGTACTGATATGTATACTTGATGAGTACTGGCACGCTTGTATTGCATATTGCATATGACATTTGGCTACATAGGCCTCACATCGCATGGCCTTGGTATGGCCAATCGCATTCATACCTTGCATTACATGGCTTTGGTTCAGTTGATAGCATTCATGGACTTACCGCACATTTCTGCATTACTCTGATGTTATACACTTGGTACTCGCCTCGCGCACACACTTACACCACCCTCTAAGCTTTTGTAAGCTTACGCACGACCGTTGCGTGCAGGTAGCGTTGGACAGCAGCAGCGCTGAGGCAGGAGTGCGGATTAGATCATTTTGGAGCCTTTTGACTATATTGTATTTCCCTTCCCGCATTGTACTTAAAAGTTTTTTTGTTATAGTAGATATGTGGTGTTGTTGTCTTGTGACTTGGTTATGCTTGTGGTTATGCTCCATTAAAAAAAAATCATACTGAAAATCCTCCTTATAGGATCCCAGGATCGGAATTTGGCGTATGGGCGCTAGGAGCCGAGAATGGGGTACTACGGAGGCTGTCGGCGCCGGATTCGGCGATCGGGAATTTTGTGAGCCCGGTTTCTGAGTTTGGGGTGTGACATTGGTGTCAATTATCGATGTTGATTATTGGTAAAAATTATCGAGGCCGATTGCCGAGGCCCATTGTGATGTATATGAGGCTCGTATTTGAGGCCCATTGTAATGCCTTGAAAATCGGGGGTCGTGTATATACTCAACTCCCGAGTTCCCGGGGGTCACTTATGACCAGTTTTCATTAATACGCATTTAATCTAGTCTAATTGCGTAAATCTGGAATTTCCTGAAACATGAAGAATCACCATACAAGTCTACTGAAATGAAAGAGACCGAAAGAAATACATATATATACGTATATACATGTCCAAAAGAATAAAAGGGGCACATGGCGCCACCCAACAAAATCACAAAAGAATAATATGTTAAAAAAAAGAACTGAGCCCACTGCTCAGCAATCCAACGACCCATCCACTGATCCGACGGGGTCCCGCTCATCAGCTGGGAATAGGAGAACTCGTCCTCTTCATCGCCAAGGCTCACACCGTCGGGCTCCTCGAACTCATCGCTACCTGCAGCTATTGAAGAGTCTGGTTGGTGTTTTAAAACACTGTCCCAGAGTGGAAGTGAGTGATCAACTCAGTGTGTACTATTAATCTTAAGTTATAACAAACATCAATTGTAATATAAACTTAATGAAAAGTAATCAATCATCAACACCTACAACTCTTATTAAATGCGCATACAATGCGATGATATGATGTATGCCCTTGCCACAACTCTTCCTTGAGCGACTCCATCTAACGATCGCATATGGCAACACTCCCTCAGAGTGACTTCGACTGCCGAGTCGTCACCCTAACTAATGCGATGCAATGCGATCGTGTTAGCCGAGTTATTAGTTAAGTCTTTTCATCCAACAGATTGGAGAATCTGATACACCCCACATATCAATGCCCTAAGCTGGTTGCGAGGCCAAGGCCCTATCAACGCGTGAGGCCGAGACCCCTCGGTCCGTGATCCCGTCTGGTTCCTCATCCCCGACTTCAAGCACATGAGGAGTGCCGAGAGAAAGGGATCGCTCGCGGTCAATACGGGGAGGCGCGGTACCCCAGCGTAGGCCGACAGATCGGACACAGTGTCCCATTTCACCATGTCCGGCTCACAAGTCTATGGACCAGTTACAATCTAGTTATCAATGGGCCACAATGGTTGTAAGGTGTTCCAGGTTCCATACATAGGTGAGCAAACAGGGTTAACAACAAGGTTGGTCAGACAGTAGGCTAGACCGCATGAGTCAGGTGAGCGTGAGACGAGTGACCTCGGGCATAAGGGTCTCATGTAGTTGAACTACAGTCACCCGTACACTCCCGCCCAATCCACAGATCTATCCCTAGCGGAGTCCCACCGTTGGGATTACCGTCTCTCATCATATTCCTGACCAACCCAAGATGGTGAAGGGGATCCACAACATGCCAACTGTTAATGCATCATATAACATACTAGAGGACGCCCCAACGTCGAGACCGAGTGGATATATATGAGCGCATGAGGGCCGTATACCAGTAGGCCGCGTCTCCCACTGTGTCGTGGTCGGTTGGGAAGGGGTGTGGCCTTACCCGCCTGAGGGAGTAGGCATGCTAGGTTGAGTTTGACCAGCTCGCGAATGGGTTTGCTATTGACGTATCGGGTAGATATTGGCTGACTACTGGCCAGACGGATAGTGAGGTCTCTTATACTTACCTAGTTGTACGCTTGATGGGGTGGCAAGCTGGTGTAGAGTGTATTAGATCCCGGTGATGATCCCAGAGATGAATAGTACTGATATGTGGACTTATTGGGCAGGAGTTGCATATTCATTCAATCACTATCCACTCGGGCTAGTGGTGCGCAACTATTTATTACATGTACCTTCGCAATGACCACGATTTCGGTTGGGGCGCACGACTAACCTGAGATCAGAAGTTTATCACATTGAGTCTGATTATCCAAACTTAGGTATGAGACTGGTTTAGATAGAAGTCCCTTGTGGTAGATCCCGTAGCCTATGATACTACGTACCATCATCCCGACTTCACACTCCCACATGGTCATTCGCACCGCATATTGCATTACATCCGCAGCATATGACATTTTGGATTGCTATGTTTCTGCACTTACATGACCTAAACGGACTTAGCAGGATTTACATATTGCATTGTACCCTCACCATCTGATATTTGGCTCTCTTTGACTCCTCATTTGCATAACTGAATTGTATTGCTTACTCTGATATTAGATGACTCGTGGACTTGTTAGTATTTCTGCTTACTCTGATATTGTATGGCTTGTGGACTTATCGGTATCTCTGTTTACTCTGATATTACATTCTGAGCACGCATATTCTGCTCATACACTTCCACCACCCACTAAGCTTTTTATAAGATTATGTACGATAGATGCGTGCAGGTGGCGTTAGGTTTCAGCAGCGTGGAGCTTGGAGCATGCAGCAGACCTCTAGAACTTTGATTTTTGATATATGTATTTTCCTTTCAGCATTGTATTCAAATGATTATATTAGTGGATAAGTGATGATGATGTTGCCTTTGTGATTTGGGTAAACTTGTAGTTATGCTTCTTACGAGAAAAATGTACGTTGGAAAATCCTCTTTGTAGGATCCCAGGATTGGAATCTGACATATAGATGCTGGGAGCCAAGAATGGGGTACTAGGGAGGCTGTTGGCACTAGATTCGGTGATCAAGATTCCTTTAAGTCCGATCTCTGGGTTTGGGGCATGACAAAATGGCTATGATTAAGCTAAAGATCGTCCCTTGATTGAACTGAGAGATTCCTACAGGGGAGCATTTACGTGTAGGAGTGAAAATATGATATCTGCTCGCTACTAGCGTTTTATAAATCTTCCTGGTTAAGAGCCTCCAGTTCTATAAAGGAAGAGATTGCGTGCCTAAAAAGCCCACATGAAGAATCTCAAAGTCCAACGAGGGGCTTCTTACACCTAGAAAAGGCTATAAAAGGAATACTCGAAGAAGAACCAGAGGCTCCACGCCAAACACATTTATCTACATGTCTACTTTACTTTTATGTTTATATTATTTTTTGTAACTTAGTTTTCTACTGTCCAATGGCTCCCGCTACAGTACATTTACCTTATGAGTAGATTAAATATCCATAACCTTAAGTTATCAGATCCTTATGTCCATTTGAGTTCCAATTCATTTGTTCATACTCTCATTGTATACTGTTGACCACTCGCCTCGATCTCCTGTTTCGATAAGCACGTGTCACGCCCCAAAAATTGGCACTCGAGTACAAAGTCTCTAGTCCCAAGTTCTCGGGTGTGAACCAAATGAAATACATATGTGACCTCATTCAAATTCACATTCATTCCACATATGAATAATCAAAGTAAAACAATTCACTTAGCGGATCCGAAGTGAGGTAGAGATAACGAAAATTCATAAATATAGGGCTAAGAGTAAAAAATACAATTCCAATGGTGGTAATTGCCCAAAATAGGGATTATATAAGCCACAATGAACATACAATAAAATTTACACATAAAGCACGTCCGATCGGGGATCTAACATATACATACACAAAACTAAAATGAAAGTAAAGTTTTTCAACTTCACCTGACACTCCCAAGATAACATGACGAAAGTATAAATCAACCCAAGCCTATCGGCCAAAGGCCTCGATAGCACTTGTAACAACAACGATGCCTAGTTCGTGTTTTAAAACATCGTCCTAGGTGGGAGTGAGTAGCTAACTCAGTGGTTCTATTAGTTCTAAGTTACACATGTTATCGACCCAATCAACGCAAGTAATAATAAAATAAAAAATCAAACAATTTCTAAATAATCTTGTTAAATGCATAGATGAATATATGAATGATGTATGCTCTTTCCAAATGACACTCCCTCCCAAGCAACTTCAACGCCTATTTCGCATATGCCAACACTTCCTTATAGGCGGCCCAATGCCAAATCAAAAGTCTTATCCAATGTAATGCGGTAAATGCGCATGTTGGTTGAATAGTTATTAGGTTTCATTCATCCAACATATTGGGGAAGCTAGGGTATCCTCATTTTATTGTGGCCTCAACTAAATCGTTAGGCTAGGGGCGACTCCTTATTGTGTCTATTGATTCGTATTCAGGTTTATCACCCAGATGACAACTCCCTAATCAATATGAGGTTAACATTGGCTTGACCAACTGACTCGACTAATCACTAAGGACTTGAATGACACAGCTCAGATGCACATGGTTAGGTAGCCCATCGATGGGTGGGGGTGCCCACAATTGATGTAAGAGTTGTCACCCAAACACAATTGTGGGGTAGTCGCGACATCATTCCAGTTTGATGTAATTGGCTCATAGCCTTCTTGATTTCTCATTGGTCTCAAGCAAAACTTTGATCGATCGAAGCTCAGTACTCGATCGATTGAATGTGCCATTTTCTGCCCATTTTTTTTTACCATTGGAACTTGTTTCCTCTATATAGGGCATACAGACTTTAGGCATTTTGATGAGTTTTTGGTACAAATGAAGCCTATGTGTTTTACCTTTAAATATGCATCTTTTAGACTTCATATCAAAGACATCTAAGTCATCTTTATTATGATTTATCATTTGAATGAGCATTTTAAGCTTCATTTAAAGATGAACTTGATTTCCCCTATGTTGTAGAAATAAGACACTAAACCTCTACGCAAATATTTGTCTAAATTCTCTAGAACACCCATTTACGTGAATCACTACTAGGAATCAACTAAAACCATTAGTTGCAGGAGATTCAACCCAACTCCCATCACCTTGGTTATCTCATTGGTACATCACATGCAAAGTGTTTAATCGTGGAGCTGAATCATCAGTATTAACGAACATGGTAGCAATTGAGAGACTGATTGAAGCACGAGAGAGCATCAATTAAGCATATCAAATAAGGCGCTACAAAGGGGATCAATCTAACAAGTAATTTATCAATTGTAGAGTCCATGTCACACCATTTCCTTATGTTAGATTGAGTGTAGAGTTTGTAACCCAAATTCAAATAGATTCTTATGTAGGACCTAGGCTTTTGTGTACGGACGAATTCACTCTCCGTAGGGAGCCTCCAGCGGGAGTGTACGTATGGCCTTGGATTAGGACCGTTAGTGGTGGTTGGTTAACCAATAAAAAACCAACTAAGTCTCCGTGGGAGCCACCGACACAGGTGAAAATATGTTCCTCCGACATGAGAGTGTACATGTAGGTTAGTGGTTAGCGTCGGAGAAACTATTGTAAAGGTTTGAGGAGAACCTAATTAAAAATCTCTAATAGTGAAATATCGGTACACTTGAGGATAATACGTCTTTCGGGAGTGGAGTAGGTAAGTAGTCGAACCACTATATATGCTTGTATTTGTAATTGTCATTTGAGCACATTTCTATTCATGCTTATGCTCATTTCTATTCATGCCTATGAGTTTGATTGGTTGAATTATATGAATGCTTGAATGGATTGAATGCTAGGCATCTAATTGATCTCTCTCACACACACACACACACACAAGATCACTATCTCTTTTATAGACTAGTTGCTTACATTGTTGTTTCATTTGTAGTCTATGTCATTGGACCCACTTGCCTTGGAAGCTTAAGAGTTATTTTCCTTCTTAGTTTAAATTGATAAATTCTTTTAATTAGGTAAGAATTTTTAAGTGGTCCTATTCACCCCTCCTCTAGGACTTAGTCATAATTCCAAGCTTTGTCAAGCTTCCTCATGCCGTGGTAGACAATTCATGCAATTTCAAAGGATTCATGATTGTCTCGAACCGAGAAGGTTAGACGCAATTGAATATCCTGAAAGCCCGCCATTTCTCCCCAAAGGCAGATTCTATACGATCCAACTAGGAAACCTAATATGGAGAATGAGAATGTCGCGACCAATGACAAGATCTAAAGAGGCTCCATTGTGGCCAATTCAAGGAAGGGGCCCACAAAAGTTGATTCTCTTTTGTGTACAATTGAAAGAAGGAAAAATAGAAGAAAAATCCTCGACTGGGGTGGGTGAAAAGACTACCTAAAAAGTATTGGTTTGGTAGCCCATCCTCATAACAAGTAAGAGTACCTGAAAGAGTATAGTCGGTCAATCCATCTACAAACAGAGTTAATAACTTCCGAAATAGGAGCCTCCATGATTGTAGAACCGAGTTTATATGGTAAATTTTGAGTGAAAACGGAATGCAAAAAGTCAGGATCGGGCAAAAGAGAAATAAGGAGATGGCTTGCTGTAGAGACGTAGCTATATAAAAGCAAATCCAAATATTGCAACTCGTGTCCACATTAATCCCGCTAATCATGTTGAGAGAATTCCGCCATTTAGATTTATGTGCATGACAGTCAAGCGCAAACCCTAAGCTAAAACGTGTTAGGAAACCAAATGGCCATTGGAAGCCCAACAAGGAGCTTCCACCACCTTGAGAAAGCTAGAAAAGGAACATCCGAAGAAGAGCTTGAGGCCACATGCCAAACACACACACACACACACACACACACACACACACACATATATTTATATATATATATATGTCTACTTTATTTTCTTATCTATTTTACTTTTTCTAACTTAGTTCGCTACTGGCCAACGACTCTCTCTGTAGTCATTTACCTTAAGAGTATATTAAATATTTATAACTTAAGTTGCCAAATCCCTATGTCCATTTGAGTTCCGATTTAGTTGTTTATACTTTGGTCATATCTTGCTGACCACTCACCTCGATCGCCTATTTCGATAAGCGCATCATGCATTTATCTTTCTTTTCTTTTTTTGCTTTAATATTAAGAGTGTGAGGCACGATGATTGTAACATGGCCAAGAGATTAATATATATCGATCATCTTTACTCTGTTATGTTTGAATCTTTTACTTTGATTGAAAAATACCTGGTTAAAGCACCGGTGAGATAAAAATTCCTTAAACCGACCAATTCTATAATAGTTGGTACAGGGAAAAAAGAAATCATTTGCAAGGGTTAACCCATTACTTTACTCAAATTTTCTGAGTATGATACGCACTTCTAAATCAGTTGGTGATCGAGAGGACCGTGGATTTCGATCCAGTCTTCAATCTGTCTGTCTCAAGGTAAAAGTACCAGCTAATTTAGTCAATGCCTTTAAGTTAAGTAGATTTTGGCACACTCGCTCAATTATACACACACGTGCTTCCAATCCATGTCTTTGGTCATACGAGTGGCCTTGATTGATTGAATTGTAGGCAATAGTACGGTCCACTTGAAATTTGGATCTGCTTTATTTATTGGTTCATGTCCTAAAATGATGTGGCAAAATGGATGGACGACATTGATATAAATACATGCATTAAGGTGGACCTGACGGTAAAGGCCTTCATCATAGGTGCCTTTGGGGTCACACTAATCAACTTATGGTTTGATGATTCCAACTTGAGAAGAACTATAAAACTTTTATCGGTGGCCCTCACATAATCAATAATTTAGATGATCTAATTGTTGGATATTTGGTATAAGCATAGGTGGGCCTATAATAGTTGTGATCGGTTTAGATAGTGTTGTGCTTATACTCTATCAAGTATGTAGAAGTATGTAGAGTACTTGTGAAACACTCTCACGTATAGACATGAACTCTTAAACTTATTCTCAGGAGTGGAGTTGTGATGGATTGGACTTTTTTTTTTTTTTTTCAATTTTCTTAGCGAAATTTCTAAAAAGTCTTTAAGTTTTGGAAGAAAAAAAAAGATCCAAAACAAAAATCCAAACATCACATGCAGGTATAGCTTTCCATTTAAGTACATATTTTAAATTTAGTTCTCAAATCTCTATTATATGGTGCATAGATTGATATATTATTTTCTAATTTTAGTTTAATTGATTTACCATATACGAACTATGCAACAAAAATCTCTTCGATTGGGCAACTCAAACCATCATGTTTTTTAGTAGAATAATCAACATCAATGATGGCTTGCAAATCCCAAAATGGATTCCATAAATTTAAAAAAAAAAAAAACCAAATATTGAATGCTAAGATCTTCGATCTTCGATATTTCTGGCCCCATTGATCCATCTGATATTCTAGAATCAGATGAATGGTCTGGATCAACAAATCATAAATCCCACTTTTATTCATTCAAGGTTGTGCACTTTTTGAGTACAAATGGTGGGCCATAATCCAGGTGGTCCAGTTTATAAAGACCAGAGCCGTTGAATGATTCCAACCATCCATTTCACAGCCATAGGTTGGACAGCTAAAATTGCTTGACTTGGTCTGATTTTTATACAGTGGCCACGTACATTTAGTGGGACCCACCTGATGAACAGCCTGGATCATGCACACGTGCATGTTGGCCAGCGAGGCGACTTGCAAGGAAATCCTTGGTTCCTAGCCTCAGCATCTTTTCCAGGTGGTATAGGCGAATCATTAGTTCATCACACACATGCCAAAGTCGAACATGTGTACAAGATCCAGGCCATGTACTAGCCGGACCCGAAATCCAGGCTAGCCCAGCTCCAGCCGTCAGGCAGGCTACGGTGACCGTTGGATAGAGGCCTTTACAAGCGGACTCGGATTGGTGGGTACTGTGCTGTTAGAAAATGTATGTGGCTCCATGTTTAATCCACGCCGTCTATCCATTTTCTCGGATCGTTTCATGGCATGATACAAAAAATCAAACAGATCCAAATTTCAGGTGGACCACACCACAGGAAACAGTGGTGATTGAATGCTCAACGTTAAAAGCTTCCTAAGGCCCACTGTAATGTTTACTTGCCATCCGACCTGTTGATTATGTCTCACATACCTTTACGACGAGAAAACAAAAATATCAGCTTGATCCAAAACTTGTGTAGGCCCCAACAAGTTTTTAACGGTGGGTGTTTAATCACCACTCTTTTCTATTGTGTGGTCCACCTGAGGTTTGGATCTGCCTCAACTTTTTTTTGCCATACCATAAAATGATCTGAAAATTTTGATGGACGGCATGGATAAAAGACACATCATGGTGGGCCCATAGAGCTTTTCCAAGCAGTACACGGTACCCACCTCGGTGCCGTGCTACACCACGCAATCCGAATCCGTTATAACTGTAGAGGTGTACACGAACCGAGCTAGCTCGGTTGGCTCGCTAGACTCATTCGAAAAAAACTCGTTTCAACTCTGGTCGAAGCTGAGTTCGAGCCGAGTTGAGCTGATTTTTTGAGCTCGAAAATGAGTCCGAGTTGGCCCCAGCTCGACTTGACTTGGATCGAACCCAGCTCGAATCGAACTCAGATCGAACCAGTTTGGTGACTCGGTTACTTTGATATTGATGTTGCTCACCAAGTGTTTGATGAAATGACTCAAAGAAGTGTGGCTGGTGGCAAGAAAAGTATGTTTATGAAACCAACACTCTTTTTTATTTTTTTTCTTGATTTTTATGTTGCTTAGAAGGTGTTTGATAAAATACCTGTAAAACCATTGCTGCTGTCTCAAATATAGTAAGATTTTGAAGGTGCAGTCCAGGTGTTTGTAAAAATGCTGTAATGGCGAACTCAGCTTGATCTTGGCTCGAACTGGCCCGAGCAGTTTACCGAACCGAGCGGAGCTGGCCAGTCAGGCTCGAGGACCGAGCCGAGTTCGAGCTGAGGTCAGCTAGTGGCCAAGCCGAGTCGAGCTGAGGCTAGCTCGACTCGATGTACACCATTGGTTATAAGCATGGCCCGCGTGATGAGTGGATTGGCTTGACTTTCAAGCTAGGTAATCTTCATGGCCCACATGTCGTTTTTAGCATTTTTTAAGGGTTATGATTAAATGAGGGCCCCCACACATGAGAGGTTGTAACAAGTGTCGGAGATCCCAGTGAACGGTCCACATGTTATAGATACTAAAAATCAGAGCTCGGGCATTGAGTCGAGTTGGACCGAGTTAGGGCTAACCCGACTTGATCGGGTTTTGAAATAGGCTTGACCCGAATTCGACTTGACTTGGTACCAAGTCCAGCATGCCTAAACCGATCTGAATCCGGGTCTGGGCTAGACTAATTCGGATTGAGTCCAACCCGAAAAAAATTACCGAGTCGGTTTGAGTTGGCACTGATTCCCAAACTTGGACCCCTGACTGTGGGACCCACTTTGATATATGCCCCTTACAGCCATGCCATCCATATGTTTTCACAGATAGTTTTAGGGCATGGTCCAAAAAATAAAACAAGTCTAAATCTTAGATGGGCCACACTGTTTCTTGATGACCACCTTTAAAAAATTCTTAGGGGCCACCAAAATCTTTATTTGCTATCCAATTTACTGATAAGGTCACAAAGACCTGGATGAAAGGATGGTACAAATATCACTTTGATCCTAAAATTTTGTGGCCCATAAAAAGTTTTCCTTTCATATGGTCCACATAAGATTTGGATTGCTTCATTTTTTGAATCATGCTTTAAAATGAGCGGTCAAGTTGGATGGACAACATGAAAGTAAGTGGAAATATGTTCCTTTGACACGGGAGTGTATGTGTAGGTTATCGATTAGCCTAGGAGAAACCATTGTAAAGGTTTGAGGTAAACTTGATTTAAAACCTCTAATAGTGAAATATCTGTACACTTGAGGATAATACGTTCTCCGAGAGTGGAGTAGGTAAGTAGTCGAACCATTATATATGCTTGTGTTTGTGATTGTCATTTGAGCATATTTCTATTCATGCTTATGAGTTTGATTGGTTGAATTATATGAATGCTTGAATGGATTGAATACTAGACATCTAATTGATCACACACACACAAGATCACTATCTCCTATAGACTAGTTGCTTACATTGTTGTATCCTTTGTAGTCTATGTCATTGGACCCACTTTGCCTTGGAAGCCTACGTGTTATTTGTCTTCTTAGTTTAAATTGATAAATTATTTTAATTAGGTAAAATTTTTTAAGTGATCCTATTCACCCCTTCTCTAGGACTTAGTAGTAATTCTAAGATTTGTCAAGCTTCCTCATGTCGTGGTAAACAATCCATGCAATTTCAAAGGATTCATGATTGTCTCGAACCGAGAAGATTAGACACAATTGAAAATCATGAAGGCCCGCCATTTCTCCCCAAAGGCAAATTCTACATGATCCAACCAGGAAACCTAATATGGAGAAGGAGAATGCTGCAACCGATGACAATATCTAAAGTGGCTCCATTGCGGCCAATTCAAGGAAGGGGCCCACAAAAGTTGATTCTCTTTTATGTACAATTGAAAGAAGGAAAAAGAGAAGAAAAATCCTCGACTAGGGTGGGTGAAAAGACTATACCTAAAAGGTATTGGTTTGGTAGCCGATCCTCATAACAAGTAAGAGTACCTGAAAGAATATGGTCCGTCAATCCATCTACAAACAGAGTTAATAACTTTCGAAATAGGAGCCTCCATGATTGTAGAACCAAGTTTATACGGTAAATTTTGAGTGAAAATGGAATGCAAAAAGTCAGGAATCTGGCAAAAGAGAAATAAGAAGATGGCTTGTTGAAGAGACGTAGCTATATAAAAGCAAATCCAAATATCACAACTCGTGTCCACATTAATCCCACTAATCAGGCTGAGAAAATTCCGCCATTTAATTAGATTTATGTGCATGACAGTTGAGTGCAAACCTTGTGCTAACACGTGTTAGGAAACCAAGTGGTCACCGAAAGCCCAACGAGGAGCTTCCACCACCTTGAGAAAGCTAGAAAAGGAACACAGAAGAAGAGCTCAAGGCCACGGGCCACACACACACACACACACACGCATGTCTACTTTACTTTAGTATCTATTTTACTTTTTCTAACTTAGTTCGATATTGGTCAGCAGCTCTCGCTGTAGTTATTTACCTTAAGATTATATTAAATATTTGCAATCTTAAGTTGTCAAATCCTTATGTTCATTTGAGTTCCGATTTAATTATTTATACCCTGGTCATATCTTACTGACCACTCACCTCGATCGCCTATTTTGATAAGCGCGTCATGTATTTATCTTTCTTTTCTTTTTGCTTTAATATTAAGAGTGTTAGGCACAGTGATTGTAACATGGTTGAGATATTAATAAATATCGATCGTCTTTATGCTAGACTTTACTCTGATATGTTTGAATCTTTTACTTTGATTGAAAAATACCAAGTTAAAGTACCAGTGAGATAAAAATTTCTTAAACCGACTAATTCCATAATAGTTGGTACAAAGAAAAAAGAACTCGTTCGCAAGGGTTAACCCATTACTTTACTCAAATTTCCTGAGTATGGTGCACACTTCTAAATCAGTTGGTGATCAAGATGACTCTGGGTTTCGATCCAGTCTTCAATTTAACTGTCTCAAGGTAAAGGTACCGACTAATTTAGTTAATACCTTTGAGTCAAGTAGATTTTAGCACACTCGCGCAATTATACACACACATACTTTCAATCCATGCCTTTGGTCATACTAGTGGCCTTGATTGATTGAATTGTAGGCAATAGTATGATCCACTTGAAATTTGGATCTGCTTCATTTATTGGTTCATGTCCTAAATGATCTAGCTAAATGGATGGACGACATCGATATAGAATACATACATTAAGGTGGACCCGATGGTAAAGGCCTCATCATCATGGGTGACGCTGGGGCCACACTTACCAACTTATGGTTAATTTGATGATTCCAACTTGAGAAGAACTATAAAACTTTCATCGGTGGTCCTCACATAATCGATAATTTAGATAATCTAATTGTTGGATATTTGGTATAAGCATAGGGGGGCCTATAATAGTTGTGATTGGTTTAGATAGTGTTGTGCTTATACTCTATCAAGTATGTAGAGAACTTGTGAAACGCTCTCCTTTAAAGACGTGCACTCTTAAACTTATTCTCAGGGGTGAAGTTGCGATGGATTGAACTATTTTTATTATTTTTTTCAGTTTTCTTCGCAAAATTACTAAAAAGTCTCTAAGTTTTGAAAGAAAAAAGATCAAAAAATAAAATTCCAAACATCACATGCAGGGATAGCTTTCCATTTAAGTACGTATTTTAAATTTAGTTCTCAAATCTCCATTATATGGTGCATAGATTGATATATTATTTTCTAAAAAGAGTAAGCACCATGTGGCCACGTACATTTAGTGGGACCCACCTGATGAGCAGCCTGGATCATGCACACGTGCATGTTGGCCAGCGAGGCGACTTGAAAGGAAATCCTTGGTTCCTAACCTCAGCATCTTTTCCAGGTGGTATAGGCGAATCATTAGTTCATCACACACATGCCAAAGTCGAACATGTGTACAAGATCCAGGTCATGTACTAGCTGGACCCGAAATCTCCGGGCTAGCCCAGCTCCAGCCGTCAGGCAGGCTACGGTGACCGTTGGATAGAGGCCTTTACAAGCGGACTCGGATTGGTGGGTACTGGGCTGTTAGAAAGTGTATGTGGCTCCATTTTAATCCACGCCGTCTATCCATTTTCTCGGATCGTTTCATGGCATGATACAAAAAATCAAGCAGATCCAAATTTCAGTTGGACCACACCACAGGAAACAGTGGTGATTGAATGCTCAACGTTAAAAGCTTCCTAGGGCCCACTGTAATGTTTACTTGCCATCCGACCTGTTGATTAGGTCTCACAGACCTGTACGAAGAGAAAATAAAATATCAGCTTGATCCAAACCTTGTGTGAAGTTTTTAATGGTGGGTGTTCAATCAGCACTCTTTCCTACAGTGTGGTCCACCTGAGGTTTGGATATGCCTTTTTTTTTTTTCTTTTTTTTTTTTTTATCATACCATAAAATGACCTGAAAATATTGATAGACGGCATGGATAAAAGATATATATCATGGTGGGCTCACAAAGCTTTTCCTGCAGCACACCGTGTCCACCTCGGTGCTGTGTGTGCTACACTACGCAATCCGAATCCGTTATAAGCATGGGCCGCGTGATGAGTGGATTGGCCTGACTTTCAAGCTAGGTAATCTTCACGGCCCACATGTCGTTTTTGGCATTTTTTAAGGGTTGCGATTAAATGAGGGCCCCCACACATGAGAGGTTGTAACAAGTGTCGGAGATCCCCAGTGAACGGTCCACATGTTATAGATACCAAAAATTACAGCCGGGCATTGAGTCAAGTCGGACCGAGTTAGGGCTGACCTGACTCAATCTGGTTGTGAAATAGGCTTGATTCGATCTCAACTCGACTTGGCTCGGCACCCAGTCCAGCATGCCTAACCCGATTTGAATTCAGGTACGACTTGGATTAATCTGAACCAAGTTCGACTCAGTAAAAATTACCGAGTCTGTTCGAGTTGGCACCAAATCAGATTGAGAGATGAGGGAGGGAGGGAGTGGAGAGGAGAGAGAGAGAGAGTTTGATTGGATTGAGTCTGATCGAGTTACTGGGTGACTCAAACTCGACTAATTTGAATTTGGATTTGAGTGAAGCTTACTTGATTCAGACCAACTCACCCAATCCGTTCGGGACGAGTCAAGGTAGGCGAGTGGCGTCATCTCATGCTCAGCTCTACCAAAAATCAGACAGCACACTCATCAAGAGAGCCACGTACATCCGTTGAATCTGAACCGTTGGACTTCTTTTCATAACCACTCACTTTTCTTTTCCAAGTTTTACTTGCCCGATTAGCGGATCAACATTACTTTTTGTCCATAACCTTTTCACACTGTTCCCTACCTAATGAATGGCCCGGATCTCGTACGCGTGTTCGCATGTGCCCCCTCGTTCAATCCCTGCCCTTCTTCTACATAGCTCATATTGGCAGTTCCCATTATAACAGATGTTATGACGTCGTCAGAAACCCTGGTTTACCCGTGAATGTAGGTCCCACCTGCCATTTTATTTAGTTAATGATCTGGATTGCACATGGGGATTGAGGCCATGATTTGAACGGTGGAGGGCCCTATCGTACGGCGCCAATGAAAATCATCAATTTCGTTTTTCCCGTTATACACCTCCGACCGAATCATACCCCCACTCGAAAAGCGACGCAGGCTTTTTTACCCTTTGGTTCAGTTCAGCTGTGGGGTGGGGCTCTGCAACCATCAGGGGCTCGGACCCCTGGTGGGTCCCACTTCCATATTCTGTCAGGGTGTGATGGTTGATCCGAATCTTTATAAGTTTTACTCATTTGAACTGTCCAAAAAATGGGGCCCACTTTAATCAGCCATATATCAGAGATTACACATAATTTGTGGACATCTAATGGACGGTTATATTGGAAAGTAATCAATGGATCAGATTCAACGACGAAATGTTACGTAATCAGAGGTCATGACCATCCAATATCTACAGAGGGTCTTGTCATTTTCAATTTTTGTAACATGTTTGTCACGTGTACAATCGCTACATGCCTATGAATCATCATATTATGTCGGAGTATCAAATAACTCCAAGGACTCTGACAGCAACGGTGGTAGCATAAGGGCACTTGGTAAAATCGTACGGGGATACCGGTAGTAACCTTAACCGTTGAAGCTGTGCGCCCATTATAGACCGGGCATATTCTCGAGATCAGACTTTGTGAGTGACGGGAAAACGTGGTCACAGGCATTGATGGCGTTCTCACGCCTTTATTGTAGAGCGTGGGTGTCACGCCGGGAAAATTGACACTCCAGTATGGATACTTTGATTCCGAGTTTTCATGTGTGAATGTAGCAAAAATGTATATAAGTGAGTTTTTATATGTACCTATAGTTTGGTTAATATTAAAAGATAATCAAAATCAGCAATATCAAAAGTTAAACGGATGTAATTAAATTTGAAAATATACGGTTAATATTTAAAATGTACAATTTTAAAAGTGATATCCACTCAAATGAAGATTATATAAATTACAATATACATATTCAAAATGATTTAAGTTTAAAGTTTTTTGTTTTCTCCCAAT
The DNA here is from genome assembly GCA_030180095.1 of Magnolia changhungtana. Taxonomy (NCBI): domain Eukaryota; kingdom Viridiplantae; phylum Streptophyta; class Magnoliopsida; order Magnoliales; family Magnoliaceae; genus Magnolia; species Magnolia changhungtana. Next base: position 865,651 of record JASAUF010000604.1, read on the forward strand.
CCTCCAAAACATACAGACGGTAGTGCAACTCGATTTAAACATAACCGTTTGAGATCTCGATAGTGTTTGTGTTAATAATATCATCTGATTGGTATTTTAAAATACCATCTCAAGTGAGAGTGAGTAGCTAACTCAGTGGTTTCATTAGTTCTAAGTTACATATGTTATCAACTCAATCAATGCAAGTATTGATAAATAAGAAATCAACCACTTCCCAAATACTCTTGTTAAATGTACAAATGAGATTATGAAATGATGCATGTGCTTTATAGTTTAACATTCTCTTGCAAGTGACCTTAACGTTTATTTTGCAAATGCGAACACTCTATTATCAAGCGACTTTCAATGCTAAATCCCAACATCATGTTCTAATGCAATGCGATTTGAGGCGTATTCTTAGTTGAGTGATTATTAATTCCAATTCATATAGCAGGTTGGTGAAGCTAGAATACTACCGTTTTATCATTGGTCTCAATTAGATCACCAGGTTAGAGGCGGCTGTAGTGGCTCATCACCTGTGTCCCTTGATCCATTATAGATTCATCACCCAAGGCAATGCCTTAACTGATGTGGGATTAACACTGGCCCAACCAATCCCAATGGACCTGGATGATACAACGCTAGCCACCGCATCGACAGGGTGGAAGACGACCACAAATAATATAAGGGTTATCACCCAAATATAAAAATGGTAAAGTCATAACATCTATTCCATTTATAATACATTGTGTCTTTATAAGTGCTCAATGGTCACAATGAGGAGGCTCGTCACCCCAATGTAGGCTGGCAATTCGGACGTGGTGTCCCATACCACTATGCCTGACTGATGAGTCTTGTGGATCGTATCACTAATGGTTATAAGCAAACTCATTCAATGTGAACGGAGTATCATAGATTCGATTTGTTTTTGTCACACATTATGAACATACATGATCAATCGACTATCAGACTAATTTGATTGACTTGGAGGAACCTTAACGCAATTGACATTGGGTGTAAGCATTCCGCGTAGTCCAGTTACTTTCGATCTTCCGTGTTTGACTAGATTGATCGAACAAGCCTAGGGTGGCCGGACAAAATCGGGTTACCTCTTAGTTTGAATGATTTGCTGACTGACACAACATCATAAGCAATTCTAAACATTACTACGTACTAGCCATTCATTAAGCAATCAAGACAAAATTTCAAATAAACACTAAATTTAACAATTCATTCATGCATGCATTTTTTAGATCAATTCAAGGGTTGGGCCCAAAATTAAAGCATATCAAAAGCTCAAATAGACTTAGACCACAAGAAACAATAGGAATAATAATTTCTACCATTGAAACTTTCCTATGGCCCATAGTTATGTTTATTTGCCATCAAACCTGTTGATAAGATCACACAAACATAGATAAATGGAAAACACAAATATCAAATCAATAAAAAACTTCTATGTCCCTAAGAAGTTTTCAACAGTAGACGTTCAACTCACACTGTTTCCTATGGTGTGGGCTTTGTGTATACTTCACTTTTGGACTAAAAACCTAATATTATCTAGTAAAATATTAAAATGTATGGACGGAGTGGATGAAATACATAAATCACAGTGGCCTCACGGAGTTTACTCAGTAGGCAATCCACTTCCGAAAACAAAATGGACGGTTAAGGAAAATTAAGCAGTGTTCCAATAAAAACGTGTGGCACGTATGACAATCTGACCAACCTGAATTTCTGAACAAGGGATCAACCCGGTAGAGTCCGCCGGACGAGTGGCAAGAGTCTTGCACACGTGTGTTACATTGCCACCCGTGAGAGATGAGTACGGAAATCGTGTGCTTGATAACTCACATAGCATTCTCAACCGGGCCCACTAACATGGGCGTTTCAGATCGAATCTTTTTACATCTTTGATGGGCCACTCTTTGCTAACTCTTTTGTTGGATGAACCTTATCGCCATAAAACTGGCAGTGGGCCCCACCTGAAAAAATGTACGATGTATTCTTGCCTTCTGAACAATTCCAGCATTTTACGAACATTGGGTTCTGGCACAAGGGCTGCATACGTGGCAGCCTCTGCTCCCAATGTTTATTATCTATTTGGAAAAATTCACAAACAAAATCACCTAACTAAAATATAAAATTTACATTTCAATGCCTTTTAAAATATCTACCTCATTAATCGTTGTACATGCCATTTCACTGCCTCTCTTCCTTGCTGCATTACATCTGTGAGCAAATGGGTCATTGCTCAGGTGGCCCTGCCATAATGTTTATCTAAAATCCACCCTTTCTATCAGGTTTATCATCTCATGTTAGGCCAAATGTTGAAAAATTAACTCTATTTATGATTTAAGTGGACCACATTAAAAAAAAAAATGGACCACATGATTAGAAATGTATATGGCAATGCTTGCCCTCCAAATTATTTTCATTAATGGGCCCACGTGAATTAAAGTTGGGTATGACTTGTTGACAAAAGGCTTATACTTTTGTGTGGAATCTAATGGTTAGAGTAGATTTTATAATATCATAGTGGGCTTAGTAAAAATTAAGGGTGGATGTTTCTCCTAAATGTTTTCCTTAGCACGGTGCACCACAATCACAAGTTATCCTATATATATATATATATATATATATATATATATATATATATATATATATATATATATATATATATATATATATATATATATATATTTATTAGTTTTTTTTTTTTTTCTTTTTCAAATTTGTGGACAAATATGGAACTGAATATCTAATAGTCGATGTGGACCTTACACAAACATCATAGTGGCCTCCTTAAATCAAGAGGGGGACGTATGCAATTTCCTTATCTTTTTCCAACCAAATCCTATATGATGCCAGGACTTGTTTTTGTGGGGCCCACCATGAAGTGTATGTAAAATCTATTTTTACTATTAGATTTGTATTTCAATTTATGCTCGGAGAAAAAAAGAAAAAGAAAAAAGGCTAACTTGTGATTTAGGTGGGCTATGCCAAAGAAAAATTGGGAGAGAAATGTCTACTCTTGATTTTTACAAGGCCCACCTTATGATTACATGAAATTCACTCTAGCCATTAGATGTCACACCATAATTTAGCCCATCCATAATTAAGGTGGTCCTACAAAGGGACATAGTTTGGGGTTTGATAATTGGGATGTACATTGTTTCCAATCAGGTGGTCCAGATAGGGGTGATTTTTTGGGCCCCTGGCCTAACATGAAATGAAGCACTTGGATGTAAAATTGAATTTTTCATAAACATCACTTGGGGCCCACCCACAAAGTCAACTCATTTGCTTGCAATGCAATGAAGTGACTTAACTGGGCGTTAAAGAAATGCAATGAAAGATCGTGGAATGGTAATTATATCATTTAATGAGGTACCTTTTTTTGAAAGGTAATGTAAATTCAATATCAATATATATATATATATATATATATATATATTATATATATATATAATATATATACGGGATGAACGTGATGAGGATAAATACTCCGAATCCACGGAGCTTCTCTGGACTCCTCACAGAGACTTCTCGAATCCACGAGGAAAGAAAGCAGAAAATGGAAATAAATTCTAATAAATTCGAAATTGATTAATTGCTGAATAAAAATGAGTTCACAACCCTTTAAATAGGGGTACCAAACAATGAGAAAGAAATTAGAATCAAACTACAACTAAAACTCCTTGAATTCGTGACTTACTATAAATAGTAAACTTACTATTTATAGACAGTCATCAGTCTACTAGTGCGCAAGGTTTTCGGCCAAAAATAGTAAGTGTCCTATTTGGCTTCACCAAACCGTTCCCCTAATTATCCTAAGCTCTTTTCATGTTGGACGCAACTCCTAAAGCCCGACGGATGAAGAGTTATAATCAAACTAAAACTTACTATTTATAATAAAAACGAAATTAAAACAGGGAAACGACCGTCGATCCAGGGGTTTCTCGCAATTGAAGCGTCGCAACCCCCAAGCCAGAGCGGGTTGGTTGGCTAAAGTAGCTCGTTCTATCCCAAAATCATATATTTTACGTCAGCTAACTCATTCCGGATTGCGAGATACGTCCGATCTAAGGTTCGACGGTCCGGATCACTTCTGTCGTCGACCGGGCCTTTTTTGATCCATCTTGGCCATGAAATTGTCCGTGACCTGCTCTACATCAGTATATATATAACTTTCTTTACTTTTTATTTTTAATTTTGTATATTCCACCTTTACTCTCAAGCTCCTAATTTTTATTTTTCAATTTCAGTATTTTTATGGCGTACTTAGTCCATTATTTTATTTTAGTGAATAATGCCTGTGCTTGCAAAGATCTTTTTAAGGCTGAAATTACCAACATACTCCTGATTTTTTCCTTTTTAGAACAAGTAGTGCAATCGAGAATTGCGACTATAGGTGATATATGAACCTTACTTTGATGATCACATCGACCAAAATTTTGGCCCTTCAAATAATCAAATGGCTGCACATTAATTAGTTGTTTTTCGGTGGTGTTCATGTTGTTTTTGATGGGTTTTTTTTGACCCGTCGTGCGCAAGTCCTTTCGCAACTGGGATGCGCAAGTCCTTTCGCAACTGGGATGCGCAAAGTCCTTTTGCAACTGGGATGCGCAAGTCCTTTCGCAAGTAGGATGCGCAAAGGAGTTTCCTAAAACTATAAAAAAGGGTCCCTAGAGTTTTTCTACAGTATGTTGTGTTGATGAGAAAAACACAAGATGGCTATCAAAGGTGAGAGAGAGAGGGAGAAAGAGAGAGAGGAAGCTTGTAGAAGGGAGGTTATGCTCGTGGAGGTGATATACGGTGCAGTCTATATCTCTGCGCTCCTACGTCCTCGTAATCGGTGAGATCTCTCTGGTTTTCTTTATTCTTTCATTGTTCATCCACTCCTGCGTGAGTGAAGAAGGTTGTAAACGTTCTACTTCATAGTGGATTGTTGATCTGAATGAGGTCCCGTGGTTTTTACCTCTTTGAGGGTTTTCCACGTAAAAATCTCTTGTGTGGTGTGTGATTGATGCTTTGATTTATTTCATCACTTTATTATCCATAATCCTGGTTTGTTCTGGAGGGCTAGATCCTAAGGTTTTGTGCAAGGCCCCCAACAAAGTGGTATCAAAGCTAGGTTCATTGAACGGGTAGGATCGGTTTTGAATTATGGAAGGTGGCTCAAGGATGATCAGCCTCAATGGTTCTAACTGGACCATATGGAAGGCTAAGATGGAGGACTTGCTTTATTGCAAGGACCTATATTCTCCAATTTTAGGCATATCAGCAAAAACCAAGGATATGACTGATGATGATTGGAAGAAGATGGACCGAAAGGCGGTGGGGTTTATTAGACAATGGTTGGATGATTCTGTGTTCCACCATGTGTCTACGGAAACCTCAGCCGCAAGCCTATGGCTAAAATTACAAGGGCTGTATGAGAGGAAGATAGCCGGTAATAAGATATTTCTGATAAGGCGACTTGTGAATCTCAAGTTCAAGGATGGTAGTTCTGTGGCCGAGCACATGAATGAGGTCAGCAATATAGTGAACCAACTCACCTCTATGAAGATGGTCCTGGATGATGAATTGCAGGCTTTACTATTGCTTAGTTCATTGCCTGACAGTTGGGAGACATTGGTGGTGTCTCTAAGTAACTCTGCACCAGACGGAAAGATATCCATGGAACAGGTAACTAGTTGTCTCTTCAATGAGGAGACAAGGAGGAAGTCTTAGGGGTCTACTCAGCAAGAGGCCCTTGTGACACAGGAACGGGGGAGAGGAAAGAACAGGAAGGGCGGGAAGGCCCGAGATAAATCAAGAGGCAAGTCGAGTAACAGAAAAGATGTTGAATGCTGGAATTGTGGCAAGAAGGGCCACTACAAGCATGAATGTCGTGGTAAGAAGAACGACAAGAAAGGAAAAGGGAATGAAGATGAATCAGATTCCACTGCGGTCACTTCAGATGGCGACATGGTAGTTATTCTTTCAGTAGATCACGATGTATGTCTCATGGCTACGAGTCAGGACACCGACTGGGTGATAGACTCGGGAGCTTCTTTTCATGCGACTCCACGCAGGGACTTCTTCACAAGCTACAAGTCAGGTGACTATGGGACTGTGAAGATGGAAAATTCTGGCGTATCAAAAATCGTGGGAGTTGGTGATATTTGTGTGAAGACCGATGTGGGCTGCACATTGGTTCTCAGGGATGTGAGGCATATCCCAGACCTTCGCCTCAACTTGATGTCGATGGGAAGGTTGGATGATGATGGCTATGAAAGCCGGTTTGCTGGTGGGCGATGGAAGCTCATCAAGGGTTCGTTGATCGTGGCTAGAGGAAAGAAGTGTTGCACCCTGTACAAGGCAAGTGTCAGTATGTGCAAGGGTGGGTTGAACGCAGCGGAAGATTCAGCTATTGACATGTGGCATAGGCGTCTAGGCCACATGAGTGAAAAAGGGCTTCAGCTACTAGCGAGGAAGCAACTCCTTCCAGACGTGACAGGTACACCTCTTAAAACCTGTCTTGACTGTTTATCAGGGAAACAATATAGAGTTTCATTCGTTAAAACTGCTTCTCATGTTAATAAAGTGCATGCATTAGATTTAGTTTATTCTGATGTTTGTGGTCTTATGAGGACAAAAACCTTGGGTGGGGCATTGTATTTTGTTACTTTTATAGATGATGCATCTAGGAGGGTTTGGGTTTATGCTTTGAAATCCAAGGACGAGGTCTTTGGTGTGTTTAAATTGTTTCATGATATGGTCGAGAGAGAGAGACAGGTAGATCACTGAAGTGCATCCGCACTGACAATGGTGGTGAATACGCCGGTGACTTTCATGAGTACTGCAAGTCCCTGTGTATACGGCATGAACAGACGGTTCCCAAGACCCCCCAGCATAATGGTGTAGCTGAGCGAATGAATCGCACCATTGTTGAGAGAATCAGATGCATGTTATCCCATGCGAAATTGCCCAAGACGTTCTGGGGAGAAGCAATGCACACGGCGGTGTATTTGATAAATAGGTCTCCATCAGCCCCATTGAATGGAGAAGTACCTGAGAAGGTGTGGGCTGGACATGATCCATCATATAGTCATCTCAGGGTGTTTGGATGCAGGGCATCCGTTCACGTACCAAAGGATGAGAGGTCCAAGCTCGATATGAAGATCAGGCAGTGTGTGTTCTTAGGGTACGGTGATGAAAAGTTTGGTTATAAATTGTGGGATCCGACCGAGAGGAAGCTCGTCAGGAGCAGAGATGTGGTTTTCTTTGAAGATCAGTGTATAGAAGACATTGGTAAGCCAGAGAAGAACCAGCCTAGTTCAGGTGAGCTAGAGGACATGGATCCGGTTACTCCTTCCGTGGTGCCTGATGACGGGGGAGTACAGCAAGGTGCAAAGGACGAGAGAGTTCCTTCAGAAGATGGACCAGGGGAGCAGCCCCCACTTGATCCACCTGTTGAGCCACAGGTGAGGAGGTCATCTAGGGACAGACAGTCATCCAAGAGGTACTTGCCACATGAGTACATTATGCTAACTGATGGGGGAGAGCTAGAAGATTATTCTGAGGCCCTAGCCGACGAGCATAAGGGGGAGTGGTTGAAAGCTATGCAAGAGGAGATGGAATCCTTGAATAAGAACCACACTTATGATATGGTAAAATTACCTAAGGGCAAGAAAGCTTTGAGCAACAAGTGGGTGTTCAGAAAGAAGATTGAGCAGAAGAATTCATAGACGAGGTTCAAGGCCAGACTTGTGGTGAAAGGTTTTGGTCAGAGGAAAGGTATAGACTTCGAGGAGATATTCTCACCAGTGGTGAAGATGACATTCATACGAGTGTTGTTTGGGTTGGTGGCTAGCATGGATCTGGAGATAGAACAGTTAGATGTTAAAACTGCCTTTCTCCATAGTGACCTGGAAGAAGAGATCTACATGCACCAACCAGAGGGGTTCGAAGTCAAGGGCAAGGAGCATATGGTGTGTAGGCTGAGGAAGAGCTTGTATGGGCTGAAACAGGCTCCACGACAATGGTACAAGAAGTTCGACTTGTTTATGTTGAAACATGGGTATGACAGAATGGAGTCGGACCACTGTGTGTTCACGCGCAAGTTCTCAGATGGTGATTTCTTAATTCTGCTATTATACGTTGATGACATGCTCATCATGGGAAAAGATATCAAGAAGATCGACAGTGAAACAGAGTTGGGCAAGTCTTTACGATGAAAGACTTGGGCCCCGGCTAGACAGATCCTAGGAATGGAGATAACCCGTGATGAACCAGCAGAAGCTTTGGTTTGTCACAAGAGCGGTATATTGAGAAAGTCCTAGAGCGGTTCAATATGAATGCATGTGAAGTTTGGTCAAGTACTCCACTGGATGGTCACTTCAGATTGAGCGACAGGCAGTGTCCCAAGACGAAGATAGAGGTGGATGAGATGCAGAAGATACCCTACGCGTCAGCTATAGGAAGTTTGATGTATGTTATGGTGTGTACACGCCCAGACATAGCATATGCGGTTGGTGTTGTTAGCCGGTATCTTGCCAATCCTAGTAAAGAGCATTGGACAGTGGTGAAATGGATATTGCGATATCTAAGAGGCTCATCCAGGTTGAGCTTATGCTATGGTGACGGTAAACCTGTGTTAGAGGGCTACACAGGTGTAGATATGACAGGTGACATAGACTCTAGGAAGTCTACATCGGGGTTCATGTTCACGTTTGCAGGGGGAGCAGTTTCTTGGCAGAGCAAGCTACAGAAGGTCATATCATTGTTAACTATAGAGGCAGAGTACATTGCAGTCACAGAGGCATGTAAAAAGATGCTTTGGATGAAGAGGTTCCTACAGGAACTTAACCTGAAGCAGGAGGAACACGTGGTCTATTGCGATAGTCAGAGTGCTATACACTTGAGCAAGAATCCAAGTCAGCATTCCAAGTCAAAGCACATAGAGATTCGGTATCACTGGATCAGGGATACTTTGGAACAGAAGGTGTTACAGTTTGAGAAGGTCTTCACAAACGATAATGGGTCAGATATGATGACCAAGGCCTTACTTAAGGGTAAGTTTGAGGTTTGTAGAAACCTGACTGGCTTAAAGAAGGCGAATCCCTCCTGGGTCAAAAAGGGGGAGATTTGATGAGTTTTTTTTGACTCGTCGTGCCCAAGTCCTTTCGCAACTGGGATGCGCAAGTCCTTTTGCAACTGGGATGCGTAAAGTCCTTTCGCAACTGGGATGCGCAAGTCCTTTCGCAAGTAGGATGCGCAAAGGAGTTTCCTAAAACTATAAAAAAGGGTTCCTAGAGTTTTCTACGGTATGTTGTGTTGATGAGAAAAATACAAGAGGACTATCAAAGGTGAGATAGAGAGGGAGAAAGAGAGAGAGGAAGCTTGTAGAAGGGAGGTTATGCTTGTGGAGGTGATCTACGGTGCAGTCTATATCTCTGCGCTCCTACGTCCTCGTAATCGGTGAGATCTCTCTGGTTTTCTTTATTCTTTCATTGTTCATCCACTCCTGCATGAGTGAAGAAGGTTGTAAACGTTCTACTTCATAGTGGATTGTTGATCTGGATGGGGTCCCATGGTTTTTACCTCTTTGAGGGTTTTTCACGTAAAAATCTCTTGTGTGGTGTGTGATTGATGCTTTGATTTATTTCATTGCTTTATTATCCATAATCCTGGTTTGTTCTGGAGGGCTAGATCCTAAGGTTTTGTGCAAGGCTCCCAACAGTTTTCATAGAGTGTGGCTAGCTTCTTAATTGGATCATCCGAATTTGTTCTCTTTGTATGAATATTATGTTGGGTTACTTTTGTGAGACGGATAGATGTCATAAACAAACCATGTGGGCTTAACAATTCTTAATATTATTGCTTTCTAAAGAACAAAAATAACGGCATCTTGGACTTTAAATGCCCCAAAAGCATGACAAGGCATCATTTGGTAAAATTGGAATTACCGTGGAATTTTGTAAGAAAAAAATTCTCCATTTTTTATGTTTTTTTTTTCCCTTAATTCTCTATTTTATTCGTTTACCATAGCACTAAGGGCCTGCTTGGATACCACCAAATAAGTTACTTTTTCTACTTATTGCAGTAGATAAGCAACTTATTTCAAATCAGGTTGGTTTATGATTAGTTATAAATAGCTTTTTTTTTTCTTAAAAGTACTAATCACTTCTGCTAATTTTTTTTTTTGGCTTTCTAACTTTTCTTAAGTTGCTGAAGAGAGGCATTAGAGAGACCAAAAAGAGAAGAAGTTTTTTTTTAATTTTTTTTTATAGTTTTTAACACACACACACACGCCGTGGGATTTCACCACTGGTGGGTACTCGAACCCTTGACCCGGTGTTGAAACTCCTGGAGTCTACCACCCGGGTAAGAGTAAGGACCAAAGAGAGAAGAAGTTTGATAAGTATTTTGCTTACCAAACATATATATTTTTTTAATAAGCATAAGTTAAGATAATTTACCTATGACATAAGTAACTTATCTTAAGCAACTTATGATCACACCCAAATCCATAGATCAACTGGCAGATTGAGTGGAGATAGCTAGTTTCAACACTTGAGGTCTTTGGTATCGATCCCTAGTGTGGGGGTGGCTATATGGAGTATGTACTAACATGAATGTGTACTAACAAGCTAACCCAGTATGTACTAACATGAATGTGTACTAACAAGCTAACCCAAAAAAAAACAAAAGCAACTTATGATCTGAACGCCCCCTAAAAGATTTATAAGTTTGTTACAATACACCCAACCTATTACAATATAACAGTTCACCGCTTTAGGAGCTGGATTACGATTCTTTTTAATGTTGCCACCCGTTTATGTGATAGGGCTCCCTTAGATTAAATATTCCAACCCTTTGATTATGCCATACTTATGCTGACTGTTCATATTCAAAGCAAAAGAGTCAAATCATAAAAGCTTAAAATAATTTAATTTAATATTTTTTATTCCTTGTGTTTTCCACCATAAAAAAATGAAACCTGTCATGTGAAGACTAATCATGAGGGTAAAAATGTCCAAAGATGTTGGTGTTCCATAAACTAGAAGTGTACTATTAAAGATCTTGATATGTAATACATAACTTATGCATGATTTTAGTTTATTAAAATGAGAGGAATTTATTTTTTGGCATCTTTGAAATATGTCCTAAGAATTTAAGTTCGATAAAGATAACGAACTAAGGATACATATGAGGCTTGTTAGAATACAGCCCAAATAATATAACAATTGAATATGTTAGTACTTTATCTTTGAATTTAAAACAATGAGAGAAGGCCAATCGTTCCTCTCTCTCTCTCTCTCTCTCTCTCTCTCTCTCTCTCTCTATGTATATATATATATATATATATATATATATATTGCAAGCATATAACTTGACCTTTTGCTTTGCTTCTCTCATTTTCTCGTCTCCAAATTTCTTTCCCTTTTCTCTCTCAATCTCAATCTCAATCTCAATCTCAATCCCTTTCCATGTGTATTTCATGTGCCGTATTTTAGTACTCTTAATTGAAATAAAATGAGTTCATTTTTATGCTTGAAAGAAACATGGCTTTAATTTTTCCTTCTTAATTTAGAAGCAGAATCCTCTATAATGTTTGTGGAATACACTTACTCTACAACTCGTGTGTAGAACCCATCACAATATTTTCATGGGCACCCAACATATTCAAAAGTCGTCCCCAAACAGAAATCGAGATACTTAAGAAATCAGGGCAATCCAAGCTGATGTTGGCCACCAAGTGAATCAGAGGTTTTTTGGGTGGTTGTCCATCATTTTCAATGCCACGGCCCACCTTGTTGTTTTTATGATATCTGTCTTGTGCATAAGTGGGCCCCACTCGATAGGATTTCTAAAAACTAGGACCTCTATAGTCATTAAGCCTGTCACATGAAAAAAAATAAAGAACAAACACCCATAATCTCCAAATCCACATGGTGGCCCATGCACGCAATGGTTGGATTGACCCGATTTTTCGAGAATTCTAATTTTTTGGTGGGGAAATCCTTTTGAGCTGGTTAAATGGCTCAAAAACATTACAATGGGTCCCATGCCTTAACCTTATTCTCCCTCTCCCCATCGTTTACTCTCAAAACAAAATGTCTTACAAAATGTCTCTTTGGTTTAATTATCTCTCTCTCTCTCTCTCTCTCTCTCTCTCTCTCTCTCTCTCTCTCTCTCTCCTCTCTCTCAGTAAACCAAACAAAGCTGAAGACAAACAGAAAGGAAATGGTTGCTCAAACATCTTCAATTACTAAGCTTTTATTTATTTATTTATTTATTTTTACACACGCACACACACCCACTTCTTAGTGGGATTTCACCACCTATGGATACTCGAACCCTTGACCGGGTATTGAAAGCTTTTTTTTTTTTACACGCACACATACCCATGCCTTATTGGGATTTCACCACCTATGGTGTAACGTCCTAGATTTTCACTGTTTTGAATTTCCAAAAATCATTAATTTTTTTTAAAAAATGTAATTAACTTATATTATCACTTACTGACTATTAACACTCAATGTTAGTTTATATACGGGTGGTACAAGTAAAGAACTATACAAGTCCGATTAATCAACCGTAGGAAGCCAACGAATCCGTCCGATCACTTGAACATCAAGTTTAGCCCCATGATTTGCTCACACAGGGCCCAAAATCTAACCGACCGATCGCTAACTAATCAAGACAATCATAGCTAAATTAAAGATCTAACAGAAATCGAGTCAGATAAAGCCCGGATCTTGACTAATAGACAAAATTAACCCTGTTACTCTTTTAGCCTAAAACCGACGGTTTAGAGTAATCATGACCAAATCTTCACTTTCACTAGTTATAAATAGGCCACACTATGAATATAGTTAATCCAAACCCTAATCATTGTCCACGAGAAATCTCAATACCTAATTCATTCCAGAAATGCCTCGATTTTCCGAACAAGCTCTAAACCGCTCGTTGGTGAGTCACTAGTTCCAAAACTATACAATAATGTTCGTCTTACTGGGCTTAATGTCCATCGCTGGAGTCGAACCTAAGTACTGTCCAGAACCGCTCAACTTGAGCTAAAGGACGATTATATAAGAAGTGCAAATACCCTAAAGGAAGAAGCTGAAACTTAAGTGAATTGAGTCATCAACTCTTATGTAAAATTGAGAAATTCGGACCGTCGGTTTACGACCAAACTTTAAGCATGGAGTAAGGATATTTTTCTGCTCATATCTGTATAGCCGCGGCCCCGATTGACTATCGGTGATCGTTGAATAGACTTCTAATCATATTTGTCGATTGACGCATCCAAATGGCGGGTCAATCATATCCATACGTAGATCATCATTAAGGCTAACTATCCTACTATGTATATCAATATGTACACCCCATAGTGGGCTCTAAAGGCTAGAAAAACCCACCTATAGGGCTAGTATAGTAAAAACCCAACCCTTGTGGCCATTTACACCAAATCTGGCATTATAAAAGTGCCTCATTTGGGCACCCCCTGTCCCCATAAGAATTTGTTCTAGAAGAAAAAAAGGGAGAAAATGAGAAGAGAAAGAGGAGAAAATAGGAGAAAGGGAGAGGGAGAGCTTAGAAGCATGAGGGTTTATACACCTTCACCTTCTCATCTCCTCTATAGTAACATCGTCCTTCATTGGTGTTGATTCGACGACGATAGAAGGTAAATATGAAGTTATGTTTGTAGGTTTAGGTCTTGGGTTAAATTCTTTTCAATTCTTACAAGCTTGTATGCTTATTTAGACATTTCAACAATGATTTCCTAACACCATAACATTGCGGGCACCGTGAATCAAGCGGAACGTCATAAGGTGCAGACTATTATCCTTAGGTGGCCTAGCACCAATTTTACTATGAGTTTATTGATTATGAATATTTAGATGATGTGCCGGAGTAATCTAGAGAGAACCTAGCCAAGACCCTACATGATATGTCCCCCCTAAATTCCATGAAATGAATGGATATTGTTTATTTGTTCTTTAACATGATTGGGTTTGATTTTGGTGTAGCATGTTCATCCCATATATGATTTTACTAAATTCCATGACATGATTGAATGTTGTTTATTTGCTCTTCAACATGATTAGGCTTGATAGGGAATGGTATGTTCATCTCATATGCGATCCTAGTATAACCTTTCTTGTGGCATGCATGATTGCATAAATCCTTGTTGTATGTTGTCCTATGAATGATGTATATCTCTTGTTCTCTTTGTTAACCCTACACAACACACATACACATTTATTTTATATTATTGTTAGTAGTTGCAATTGTAGAAAAAAAATCTAAGTTTTTATGTTTGATGTGTGAATGCATGACTTCACTTGGGTTAGAAGACAAATCCTGAATTGTTGGAATATTATTAAACGTCATCAAATTTCTGGGTTGGTCAGGGAACTGAGGTGGGAGAGGGTGGTCCCGTTGGTAGGACCATCCTGCGGCTAAACCAACGGATTTGGGTGGATGCGAATGAGCGACAGTAGTTGAACTACATGGGTCACTTGTACTCGATGTCGTCCATCTCGTACTTGCCTCAACTCGCATGGTCTAGTTCGCTTACTGACCAACCATGTTTGTTAGCCATGTCTGCTCATGCCTGTATGGAACCTGGAACACTCTTCAACCACTGAAGTGTAACACCCCGGATTTTCACTGTTTTGGATTTTCAAAAATCATTGATTTTTTTTAATTAATTAACTTATAATATCACTTAATGACCATTAGCACTCAATGTTTTCCCATACACGTGTGATACCAGTAAAGAACCGCACAAGTTCGATTAATCATGAAACATCTCGTCCGATCAGCACAGTGTCTTGGGGCGTCCACGTAGGATTCTCCGCAGGGCCGTTCGGTTAAACCTCTTGTGGTGGGGTACCATGAGTTAATTAACCTAGGATTAGCTCATTAGAGTAGACTAGACAGGCCATGATAGGGCCTTTGTGCGGCCGCCAAGTCTGATGGCTGTTTACACTTGAAGGAGGGCTCGTGCAGGCCGTACAGCGACCGAGGATGGTCGAAAAAATCTAAAACTTGGTGTAGCCGTTGGCCTCACTGGGCTTGTGGTCCATCGCGGACTGCGGACTTAGTGGACACCTAGAAGTACCATCTGGCGCTTGCCCAATGCGCCCACCAATCTGGATTAAAATCACCGACAAAGAAATCGAGACTCCGGGCCTTCCAGGCCGTCGGATTTCTTTCAAATTTATGGTGAAAGTTTAATATATTTTTCAACACCTGCCCACCAAATCTGGGCCCCGATCGTGGCACGATGACCGTTGATCGTAAATCGGGCCCGTACGACCAAACCCCGCATCCGTTCGTTCCCAAATTTTGTAAGGCTTCTCATCGTGCCATGGACCACTTATCCTATAAATTTCATGGCCAGAGGGCCATCGAAATGCTCCAATCACCAAAATGGCCCCCACAGGACCACTTAAAGGTCATAAACGCTTTCTCAGATCATATATCCGTTCATCCGTTCGTCCTCAATTTTTGCATGGGCCCTAGTCGGGTCATAAGGCACCTACACGCCGAATTTGGTGGCCAGAGGGGTGTTAGGGCCACCCCAACACCAATAGGGAGTCCCATAAGTCTATTTTAGGGAATTGTGGAAGCTTAGGGCCATTTTCACCAAATTTGGCATTATAAAGGGGCCTCATTTGGGGCACCCCTCTCTCCATACGAATTTTACCCTAGAGAAAGGGAAGAGAGAAGAGAGAAAATGGAGAAGAGAAAGAAGAGAAAGGAGAAGAAAGAGAGAGGGAAGAAGACAAGGTGGACCCTAAATCAAGGTGGGGCCCAAGGGAATCAATCTCTCCTCTCCCTACACCCTCTCCAAGGGAAAACCCATCCGAAAATCGCCCTCTTCATCTCATGGATCATTTAGGTAAGATCCAACCCTCTTTTTCTTTGAAAACCCTTGTAAGGAAGGGGGTTTTGCTTATAAATCTAACATGTGAAGTTGTTTTAGGGATTCCGGCCGATCTACCGCAAAGCCCTCTTTCGTAGGACATTTTTCCCAAGCCTCCAATGATCCTAGGTGCGGACTATTGTTCTTAGGTGGCCTTGCACCAATTTTAGTATGGGTTTAATGATTTTGATTGCTTGGATGCTATGATTGAATAATCTAGAGAAACCCTAGGAGTTGTATATTGTTGGAATTGTATGGATTGCATGCTTAGCTTTCATAATGGTGTTGATCTTGCCTCTCACATGATATTATGTATGGGTGATAGTTTGTTCATGATTACTCTATCATTTTTCCTCATATGGGGTGTTTCAATGCATGTATGATTTATTATCCGTGTGCACATGATTTCTGAAATTGGAGGAAGTACTTAACTTCCTCACACACACATATAACTCACATGCACTTATTTCATGTTATGGTTAGTCTTGCTTGTTATGAGAATCTGAATGGTGTATGAGATGTATGAGAACATGTGGTCGCTATGCTAGTTGATAATCTGTAGAATTGGCATGTTACGCATCCCCTCATACCCTTGGGTTGGTCAGGAACATGATGAGCGAAGGTGGCTCCATTGGTAGGACCGCTTAGAGGCTAAACCGTGAGTTTTGGGCGGATGTGCTCGGGCGGCTGTAGTTCGACTACGTGGGACCCTTGTGCCCGAGGTCACTCGTCTCACACTCGCCTGACTCATTCGGTCTAGCCTACTGACTGATCAACCCTATTTGTTAACCCTGTGTGCTCACATATGTATGGAATCTGAACCACCCCGCAACCATTGTAGCCCATCAATAACCCACTGAATTGGTCCACGACCTCGTGAGCCGGGCATGGTGGAATGGGACACCGCGTCCGAGCCGGCCTGCCACGCTGGGGTGCGCGCCTCCCCGTAGTGACCGCGAGCGATCCCTTTCTCTCGGCACTCCTCATGTGCTTGAAGTCGGGGATGAGGAACCCGACGGGATCACGGACCGCGGGGTCTCGGCCTCACGCATTGATGGGGCCTTGGCCTCGCAACTAGTTTAGGGCATTGATACGTGGGGTGTATCAGAATCCCCAACCTTCTGGATGAATGGACTTAACTAAGAACTTGGCTAACATGTCATTGCATCGCATTAGCTAGGGTGGCGACTCGGCAGTCGAGGTCGCTCTGAGGGAGTGTTGTCATATGCGATCGTAAGATGGAGTCGCTTGAGGGAGAGTTGTGGCGAGGGCATGCATCATACCATTTACCATGCATACGCATTATCAAGATTAGCTTAGTGTCTATAAACGTTGCCTTTCATTAAATTCATGCTATAACTGCTGCCTGTTAAAACTTAAGATTAATAGTTCACACTGAGTTGATCACTCACTCCCACTCTGGGACGGTGTTTTAAAACACCAACCAGACCCATTCCTAGATGCAGGTGACCCAGGGCATGAGGAACCTGGTGAGGTGAGCTTTGACGAGGAGAACGAGCTCTCCTACTTTCAGCTGATGGGTGGCTCACTATCGGCTAGATCAGGCTGGATTTGGATTTGCTGAGCCAAGGGCTCAGTCTTATTCTTTTTAGACCTAGCCCTCTTTTATTGTTCTGTTGGGCAACGCCTTAGGCGACCCTTTATTATTTTTGGACCTGTATATATGTGGGATATCCTTCATTTCAGTAGACTGGTGTGATTGTGCTTCGTGCTTCAGGTAATTCCAAATTACGCAGTTAAATTTGATTAATCATTAAAAAAATCATAAATGCATGATAAGTGACACTCGGAAACTCGGGAGTCGAGTCTATGCACGACCCCCGATTTTTCGGGGCGTTACAGATGGTATCAGAGCAATAGTTTGGAATTCCTTAGGCCATGGGTCATGAGCTCGCTAACGCATCCGCTGACTTGACAGGAAACGCAATGGAAAACACGAAAATGCTAGGAACCACCCCAGTTCCTAAGTTGACACTCTTAAACGGAAGGTAAGACTTCCAGAGTGTTAGAGTTGGGTAGTGAGAGTAATAGTGACGCTAGAGAGGGATTCGAGTGTCCTACAGTGCCTCCGCCTGTCCTCGGACAAGAATTTGGGAACTTGACGGTAAGACTCAATTCAACTAAATAGAAAATTTAACTATTCCAGTCCGCCTAATCCCTAAGGGTCGTTTGGCCAACCGCGTTAGGTGGGATTAGGGTGAATGGAATTGTAAGAGTAGCAGTAAATACATGTGTAAGTTATTGTCCCTAGATTGTTTGTATCCCATGTTTTCCAATACTAGGTTTGGGATGCATGCAATTAAAGGTAAATCGCGGGATTTCCTTTTAAATTACACTTGGAAATCCATTTTCATGGGCCTTGGAAGTCTCATATCCCACCTTCCCACACATTCTACAAAGCCTATGAAATAAGTTTTAAATTCCGTCCCATACCCATTCCACACATGCCATTCCCAAATCTTGAGTTGGGGGTAGCATTGCAACCCATTTAGTATAACTAAATGCCCTTACCCAGATAGGCCTAAGTCAAAATCCCTCTTTCCAACATATCTCCTTAAATATTCACCTGACATCACCCTATTCTTGAACTTCCCCAGTACATTAGTAGGAGTGAGTCGGAAATCGAAAGATTTGACGGTCGGAAACATCATTCTAGACCAAATGAGCTAACACCAAACCAAATTTGATAGATTAGACCCATTTGGGGATAAAGAGTTGTGAGTGAACGAAAATTTATCAAAAAATAGTGAAACTGGAATAAAATCAGGTTTTGGCCACTAACCGAGGGGAATCTTGTGAAACCAGCAGGCTCATTGCGTAGATCGGCTTCTCCTACCCCAAATTCATATATGGTACTTTTCCGGAGGCCTTACAGGCGCCCGGGAAATCACAAAACAAGAAAGCCAAACTAGGGGGCTGGCGTGCCCACGCCTGGAGTGGCGTTGCCTACGCCGGTCGGCCAGAGGGCCGGCGTGCCCACGCCGGCAGCGGCGTAGCCTACGCCGGACAGCGGGCCGGGCGGGCCACTGGCCAGGTCGGGCGGCCGTTTCTACGTATTTTTCAGCCCAACTTCAAAAACTCATATCTCCTTCGTTATAACTCTGATTTAGGTGATTCAAAAGACAGATTGAAGCTTAACAAGTCTAGTTTAATATAAAAATAAAATAAAAATAAAATAAAAATTATAATATAGTTAAGTTTGGAATGAATTGACAACTATCTAAAAATCATTAGTTTAAGATTGTTTACTTCTAGAATTTTTATAATTTATTTACAACTCCAAATGATATGAAAATTGGTAGGATGACTTAAAACTTGATGATAAATCATTATAAAAATTTTAAAATAATCCAGTTATTAAAAGTATAAGGAACGTTACGAGATAGGTCTCCTCCTCCTTTTAATGCACACACGAGTGGGGCCCATTTCCTTGCTATTTAAGACTATCTAGAGTCCATAAGACCTATCTCTACTACTCCCATTACCTCCACCATCCCTTCTAAACCCAAGAGAAAACTCTCTCTCTCCCAATCTCAAACCCAATCCCCAAACCCATATTCTTCTTCTTCATATTTCCTTTCCTTCAACCCTCTTACTTGACCCTTCCCAAAACCCAACATCACACCTCACTCTCAAATCCCTTGCCAAACCTTCTCCAAATTTCACCCACAAAACCCATTTCAAACCCATTTTCTTCTCCTCTATAAAACCAACCCATATCAACACCCATCCTCAAAATCCCACTCCATTCACTCATTCACTTCCACTTCCATTCACAAAATCCATTTACCAAAACTCATTTATAAAGCCCAACATCAACCCTTTTTCTCCTTTTTCCATTCTCAAACTCATTCCCACATCCATCTCCACCCACTCACCTAAATCCATCACAAGCTCCTATCGCAAATCAACCTAAACCATTTCCTTTTTTTTTTTTACACATTCTCAACAACCATATTCTTCTTCACTCTAACTCATCTCAATCCTCATTCTCTCAAACCCTTTCCAAACGTTTCTCAACCTCATTTCTTCAACTCATTCCTAATCACTTCTTAACTTCCATCCCTCAAATCCATTTTCTTAAACTCATCTCTAAATTCACCTCACTCAACAATCTCACCTTCAACACTTCTCTCCCAACCATTTGAAAGATCTCAATCCTCTTCTAAGGAAAACCCATCTCCCAACTCCTTATATTCCACGACCTGTTTTCAAATTCTTTCCAAACCCCATTCCTTCCAATCCATTTTCCTCTCACCCATCTTAAACCCTTTCCTAGGCCCATCCTCAAGCCATTCTCAAGCTACTCCTAAGGCCATTCCTCTAACAATCCGCCTACATTGTCAACCCTCCATTTCTTAAGCTAAGGAAATGGTCTTCCTTACAACCGTCGCCGCCTTCTTCGCCATTCCGGTGATCCTTTCCCTCAAGGGAAAGAAGCACCCCCACCCGCATCCGACCCAGAAGAATAAGTAGCTTAACCTAACAGACAATTAGTAAATTGTTCGAGTCAGTTAGAATTTCTTTCATGTGTTGAAGGATAGTTGTAACCCTTCCTGCTTTGATTAGGCTGTGTTTCTCTTAAGTTTCGGTATTTAGTGATGCTTGTAATCCATGCTATAACATGTAACTGGCCATACTAATGGCATTTTGACTTCAATATGAATGTGTGGATTGTTTTGAAATTTTTTGATTGTCTTGTGAATGCTCGTACGAATAATTGCCTTCTTTGCGTCCTTGTTAGCGTTATTAGCACTCCAAACCACCGTAATACCCTAGAACTTTCAACTATTCATTCATTCTTGGAATTTACGAAACCAAAGTATAGTCTGCTGATTAACCCACTAGCCATAGGATTGAAATGGTAATTCATATAAAAAATAAAATAAAATAAAATAAAATAAAATAAAAATTTGAGTCTTTAAAAACTTTTTAGGATGATCGTTGCTCCATAGGCATGTTGAGAGAATTATTAAACCCCAATTAGATATAAATTAAAACGAGGACTTTCATAGACCAAGACCCAAAGGACAACCTTATAAATAGGAGATTTAAACGTTCCAACGATGGTTGTTCCCTAAACATTTAAATTGATCGGACACGGAATTACTTTAAGTATCACGCTACATACATTGCGGCTTGACCAAATTCTCAATCCTGGGTGATTACCAAAGGACTCACTGCTTTGACCAAGCAGAAGACCATGATCTATCAGGATTAGGAAGGGATACAACGTGTTATTTGCCCTGGTCAGGCGAACAATCGATGTATCAGATTTGAGCCTACCACAACCGTCTCTCCGTATTGATCTAACATTGAAAATGAATATTTCACTCTAGATAGAGGGAAACCATCGCCATGAATCTGGATCTTTAAGAATAAATATGTAAATAAATAAATTTTAGTAAACCCTCAAGGGTAAAATTTAAAAAAAAAAAAGAAAAAAAAAAAAGAAGAAGTTTAAGGGGGGTAGACTAGAATGAGCCAAACTAGTATATATAGTACACACCTTACCATGCATATGAACTTGAAATCAACAAAACCTAGGCAAATGAAATGATGAAACCTTTACTTACTACCCTTAGGCAATTTCGGGGACGAAATTGTTTTTAAGGGGGGTAGATTGTAACACCCCGGATTTTCACTGTTTTGGATTTCCAAAAATCATTGATTTTTTTTAATTAATTAACTTATAATATCACTTAATGACCATTAGCACTCAATGTTTTCCCATACACGTGTGATACCAGTAAAGAACCGCACAAGTTCGATTAATCATGAAACATCTCGTCCGATCAGCACAGTGTCTTGGGGCGTCCACGTAGGATTCTCCGCAGGGCCGTTCGGTTAAACCTCTTATGGTGGGGTACCATGAGTTAATTAACCTAGGATTAGCTCATTAGAGTAGACTAGACAGGCCATGATAGGGCCTTGTGTAACAACCCGAGTCTTCGGGACCCGAGTACACGACCCGTTTCCCAAAAACCCGAGTGTTAACCTTAAAGGATGGTCAAATTCGAGTATAATTTTTTTTTAATTTATCAGAGTAAGCAGATGAGCGTAGAATGGACAAATCAACATAAAGGAAAATTTTCATTTTCATTCAAATATATACAAGTGGTTACCCATAATGACTTATACAAACCAATGTCTCTACACTATCAATTACAAGATTACATACATGAGAAATTTGAAATATATAAAACATATAAATGAGAGCCACAAGATCGCGCAGCTCCACTTAGCAATACGGCCGTGCATCCATGACACCTGCACAACTTCTCATCAAGTCTGATCATATACATCATCTAGGCCACCTGTTCTACCTGACGGTTGTATATTTGATGGATGAGTGGCTACTCAAGTGTGAATTCCCTCAAGATTACACACCACCACATTAGGTAAGCATAGTTATAAAATAAAGCACACAAAAACAAGACATGATGCAGATCTTATTATATGCATGGATGTATGGAATGCTCACGCCCGGGGATGCTCATCGTGCGGACAGGGCCGCCGCCCATGCAATGCGTTCACGCCCGGGAATACTTATCCGTGCGGACAGGGCCGCCGCCCATGCAAATCATCGACCTGGGAAAATCATCCAGTCGGACAGGGGTCGATAGTCGGTGGTCCGGGAGCTAGCGAAACAATACCCCAACAACTCAGGGCACGTGCTACAGCATCCGGAATTAGCCACCCGTCATCGCCAATATGCTATGGATGCATGATTAGCCAAACCGTTATTAGTCCAGATTATAATCACCAATTTAGGTAAGCTCAAGGTCACTACGGGAGCTCAGAGCCAACGTGAGGCCGACAATTTGGCATAGTGTCCCATACCACCATCCCCGAGCCATGAGACTACCACCTTAGGATGTTTAATGGAAACCCATCGACTAGTGGTCAATCATATTACCGTATATGGGGCTTACCATCTCATGGTTGCACGATATAAAACATCAAACCCATATAGGGCGAGTACCAAAATAAATCACGTAAGCAGATATCAAAATAAGCCACACAGGGCGAGTATCAAAATATGCCACATAGGGCGAATATCAAAACCATACGATAAAGACCATCCTTAAAAATCATTGGGCACAACAACCCTGGATGGTAGGCCCACATCAATCATCCTTCTAGACCACCACTCAATAACCACCCAGCCGAAGGTCCATTACAATCACAACTAGTCAAGTTACATCCCAAGTATGGGTGTACATTTATATGTGGGAATTTCCTACGAATGTACCAGTTTAAGTTCCGTAAGCAATCCACAAATAATCCACAAGCATAAACAATTATACAGAATAATCATAAAGCATGTAAGACAGCAGTTTAATTTCCACCAGCTAACACATGTGATTATAAAGGAATATATCAGTTATAAATTTAAATAAAGACTATAACTTAAGCTAATGAGAAGATGGAAAGCTCAAGGGGAAGAATCATCACCTTATGTTTTGAACCGCCTACCAATGTTGTTAGAGAACGTGTGTTTCCTTAGAATCAAACCCTACCATCAATCGTAGTTACATGTTAGGTTCAAGCTTTATACGCTATTCTTGGTCAAGGTCTTAACCTAAAGTTTGGATTACCTTGGTTTTAGGGTTTTAATGTAGAACTAGGTTTTCATCCTGGAATTTAGGTCTAGGATAGGTTTTAAGGATTTGGATTGTAGTTGGCGTATGATAATTTTAATAATTGAAGAGTAATTGTTAACATTAGTGTTAACGTTAGCCAATTTATTAATAATAGTCATTATAATGCAAGTAATGGGATGATCTACTATTAATGATTGCACCAAAGAATGATAATTAAATTACTAATATATAATAATGATAGTTATAAAGTATCAACGGTGGATTCAATCATGGTAATATATACTAAAATCCACCGTTAAAGTATTTATAATTATTTGTTTGGCTCACCACGTTGTGGTTCACAAATCTAACCCATCCATTATGTGTGGCCCGCTAGTTTGAGGGGTCAAACCAAGTTTAAGGTGCATCCAAATCTCAGGTGGACCCCAGCAGTTGCTTTTATATGATTTAACATGTCTTTGCAAGGTTGTAGATTGTGTGGGCCACCTGAGCTCTATGTATGGTTGATTTTTGGAGGCACCTCATATAAAAAGGGGACCCATCTAATGGACGGTGTTGATGTTCAACACACATCATGGTAAAGCTTGTGGTAGGGCCATGGTTCAAGCCAAAATTTCAAGTAAAATGATACAGCAGCGTCTTTTGAACGTTAACGTGCATGTTTCTTATATTATTTTAATTTTGTTTTGATAGGTGGGGCCTGCATAAGGAGGATCTACTCCGTTGATTGGGTTCTAGGGCTAAGGAAAGGTCCAATGTCCAATTTGGATATGTCTTGATGCACCGAAATATCACAAAGGGCCCTAATGATTACCACTATTAAATCAGTCTTTCTGCTGGTGTGGCCTACCAGAGAGTTAGGTTGGCTTCATTTTTCGGGTCAACGCCTAAAATTAGGTGGGAAATGAGATGGACGGTGGAGGCATAACATACATCTAAGTGGATCCCACTTTAAGTAAAATGGATGGGCAGTGTTGCAAAACACATACCACAGTAAGACCCACGTAACTTGGTAACGTCAATACAGCAGCAATATAGCTGCTGTACAGACTCCAGCCACTCGCCTTTGCACATCAGGTGGGTCCCACGTGGGGCCCACCATAACATAAAATAATATCATTATTATATAATATCCTAACATATATATATATAATATAATATTAATATAACAATTTTTTTTCTTTCTTTGAAACGTCCACGGCTGTTGAAACGGACGGACGGTCTGAATTTGGTGTGGCCCTCCACTTGCCATCGGTCCACCTGCAAATTGGTGAGGCCCAGTTGAAATTTGGTAAGGCCCAGCGCAATGCAGCCCACCTGGTTTTCTCATTATTTTGGTGAGGCCCACCTGCATTGTGCAGGGCCCAAAATGGGTAGCCCACAACGCTGGCAACGTGGAAACGACCTCTGTTGCAGGCTATTTTTGGAGGCCATTTCCAGCCCCACTTTTCAGCTCATGCACGGCTCGTTTCCTGGCCGTTTTTAGGTGCGAGAGGGGCATGGTGGAGCTTGGTTCAAGTTCATTTTAGAGCCTAAAAAAAGGAGGAAGTTTTACCTGTTTCAGTCGGGTTCGACCCGAGCTCGAGTTGACACGCACACACCCACCATCCTCACCTACTTCTTCTCTCTTTTCTCTCTCTCTTCTCCCACCAGAGTCATCACCAGACAATGAGAGCTCGGAAATGCCATGCCCGAACCGAGTCTGGCTCGGTTTGGAAGGCGGGGAGGATGACCGGCTTTCATGGCAGATCCCCCACCAAGATTTCTTTCTTCAACCTGACAGCATGGGATGGTTCAGATGGGTCCCTGGAAGCTTGAGGATAAGCCTTTACGAAGCTCCACCGTTGTTTGGGTGATGGGTTCGGACGAGGAAGAAGACGGCCGGTTTCCTTTGTGTTGCCGTAAGAACAGGAGCTAGGGTGATTTATCTGCTTTCTTGTAGGGATTCCAACGTCCTTAGGGCTGTTGGATGCGAATGAACAGCTGGGATTTAACCCCAGCGTCATGCTTTCTAAAACAGCTGAGAATGGTGGTTTCGGCCACTGGTTTTCTCCCCCGGTTTTGAGGAACTGACGCCCTCAGTTGGACGGCTGAGATCTCTCCAAGAAGGAGAGTTTGCATTGGAAATGGGAGAGGGCACGCGTGCCAGCTGACCTGTCAAAACGTTTCCGTTTTGAAAATGTTGTGCTTTTAGGGTCGGTTTGCGCCGTGAATCGTGTGCTTGAGCACGTGCCAAAACACGTGAAATTTGTGGATTTTAGTTGAGTCCACAGTGCTAACACGATGGACGGTTTGGATTGTCCAGATGGACCGTACAGGTGGGCCACTGATCGAGGGAAACGGACGGTCGTCCGTCGGCTGCTGCAACTGAAGAGAGAAGGAGAGGTTTCTCTTTCTTTGTTTTGGAAAAACGCGAGTCAGAGCTCGCCTGACCGAGCCCCTTGGCTCAGTGCAAAGCGGGTGCACGTGTATGGTGTACACACGCCCCATCAGGTGGGGCCCACGAGGCATATCTTGACAGATCTGGGCCATTCGTCGGGTTCTATGGGTCCTATTAGGACATTAGGCGGAGTATGAGGCAGATCCTATGCTTAGGTGGGGCTACAACATGATTTATAACCGTATAGGAGGTTCTTGTCAATGTAGTAGTCGGATTATTTCGAAATTGGACGCCAACGGTTAAAAGGTCAAGGGGACTAAAATATGAAACTTATGTAAGTAATAGATGGGTCATACGTCAATCAACATGGGCCGACTGTATTCTCATTTAAACAGGATGCCATTTACGTACATGGATTTCACGTGAATTCTTGGCTTGCATGCACGGTTGGAAAAATAAATCAGGTGGGCCCTATAATGATGTTTGTTAAGAAATCCACTCCGTTCACCGTCTTTGGCACGTAGTGTAAACCTATGGTCTCAAATTTGAAGTAGATCCAAACTTCAGGTGGGCCGCACGATCTACTAATGCATTGACCGTTAAAACTTTACTCAAACAGTGACATTACTTCTTACAATATCTCATAAGTTTACTGTCTAAATATGATGAAATTTGACAGGTGATCTTTATTTTTCACGCACTTTCCGTCACCCAAATTTAAGCTATGATCTCCCAAGGATGATTAAGATTCTCCTTTAATGGCTAATATATTTTAAATTTTTAAAATAATATTTGTACTCCTCTAATTGACAAGTTACCGGGCAATTGGGACCTAAACCCTAAGATCTTCATGATGATCAGTTTTCCCCGATGTTTGCATGGCCCGTTTGGCGGATCAAAACATGATGGGTGGTCAGATGACTAGTTAAAAATATGAAAACCTGATGCTATGCACTCCGGCCATGTATGTGGGTTGATGTACGGTTAGTTTCGTAAATGGATGGATATAAAGTAGGTTTCTTGAATGATTAAGGGTAGGGATTATATAACGTTAGATTCGAGTGACTTTCTTACACGTGAAAGTTTCTCAGATTCTAATTCTAACGGTGGATTAAGCATATTCATATAGTGTGAATAAGGTAGACGGATCAGAATCTTGATCTGATAAGTGTACGAATGGATGTAGAGGTCAAGTAGCTGATTTACTATGATCTAAGGGCTGAAATTTGATGTGTACGGTTAATTTATGATAATTAGGCCTGGTATAAAATTTCACATAAAACGGATCATGAGGACCGTGTGAATTGGAATTCAAGGGCCTAGGTCAATGGCATTTTCGTAATTATTGCTGATGTGTGTGTTTTGGAAAATCCAATGGCTCTACATGGTTATAGGCATGTTTCTAAGAAGTTCTTAAAAAGGAGTATATATCTAAATCATTACGGATAGGGAGCTCTTCGTCGTGTTCTTCGTGGGAAAGTACTTACATCAAATCATGTGATGGGTGGCTTGTCTTGAAATTCAATGGTCAGATGGCTTGATTTATGAATGAAGATCATCCCCAACGGTTAAGTGTATGTCAGGGCAAGGATGTAAGGCTAGAGTAATTGGATTGGTATCGTACTCATGTATATGTCACGTTGAATCTTATGGTAACGCTCGAGGACTTTCGATGCCCGAGCATCAAAAAGTTCGGGGCGTTACACCTTGTGCGGGCCGCCAAGTCTGATGGCTGTTTACACTTGAAGGAGGGCTCGTGCAGGCCGTACAGCGACCGAGGATGGTCGAAAAAATCTAAAACTTGGTGTAGCCGTTGGCCTCACTGGGCTTGTGGTCCATTGCGGACTGCGGACCCAGTGGACACCTAGAAGTACCATCTGGCGCTTGCCCAATGCGCCTCACCAATGCCAGATTAAAATCTGGCACTGACAAAAGAAATTGAGACTCCGGCCTTCCAGCCGTCGGATTTCTTTCAAATTTATGGTGAAAGTTTAATATATTTTTCAACACCTGCCCACCAAATCTGGGCCCCGATCGTGGCACGATGACCGTTGATCGTAAATCGGGCCCGTACGACCAAACCCCGCATCCGTTCGTTCCCAAATTTTGTAAGGCTTCTCATCGGTCCATGGACCACTTATCCTATAAATTTCATGGCCAGAGGGCCATCAGAAATGCTCTAATCACCAAAATGGCCCCCACAGGACCACTTAAAGGTCATAAACGCTTTCTCAGATCATATATCCGTTCATCCGTTCGTCCTCAATTTTTGCATGGGCCCTAGTCGGGTCATAAGGCACCTACACGCCGAATTTGGTGGCCAGAGGGGTGTTAGGGCCACCCCAACACCAATAGGGAGTCCCATAAGTCTATTTTAGGGAATTGTGGAAGCTTAGGGCCATTTTCACCAAATTTGGCATTATAAAGGGGCCTCATTTGGGGCACCCCTCTCTCCATACGAATTTTACCCTAGAGAAAGGGAAGAGAGAAGAGAGAAAAGGGAGAAGAGAAAGAAGAGAAAGGAGAAGAAAGAGAGAGGGAAGAAGACAAGGTGGACCCTAAATCAAGGTGGGGCCCAAGGGAATCAATCTCTCCTCTCCCTACACCCTCTCCAAGGAAAAACCCATCAGAAAATCGCCCTCTTCATCTCATGGATCATTTAGGTAAGATCCAACCCTCTTTTTCTTTGAAAACCCTTGTAAGGAAGGGGGTTTTGCTTATAAATCTAACATGTGAAGTTGTTTTAGGGATTCCGGCCGATCTACCGCAAAGCCCTCTTTCGTAGGACGTTTTTCCCAAGCCTCCAACGATCCTAGGTACGGACTATTGTTCTTAGGTGGCCTTGCACCAATTTTAGTATGGGTTTAATGATTTTGATTGCTTGGATGCTATGATTGAATAATCTAGAGAAACCCTAGGAGTTGTATATTGTTGGAATTGTATGGATTGCATGCTTAGCTTTCATAATGGTGTTGATCTTGCCTCTCACATGATATTATGTATGGGTGATAGTTTGTTCATGATTACTCTATCATTTTTCCTCATATGGGGTGTTTCAATGCATGTATGATTTATTATCCGTGTGCACATGATTTCTGAAATTGGAGGAAGTACTTAACTTCCTCACACACACATATAACTCACATGCACTTATTTCATGTTATGGTTAGTCTTGCTTGTTATGAGAATCTGAATGGTGTATGAGATGTATGAGAACATGTGGTCGCTATGCTAGTTGATAATCTGTAGAATTGGCATGTTACGTATCCCCTCATACCCTTGGGTTGGTCAGGAACATGATGAGCGAAGGTGGCTCCATTAGTAGGACCGCCTAGAGGCTAAACCGTGAGTTTTGGGCGGGTGTGCTCGGGCGGCTGTAGTTCGACTACGTGGGGCCCTTGTGCCCGAGGTCACTCGCCTCACACTCGCCCGACTCATGCGGTGCCTAGCCTACCGACCGATCAACCCCGTTTGTTAACCCCGTGTGCTCACATATATATGGAATCGAACCACCCCGCAACCATCAGAGCCCATCAATAACCCACGAATTGGTCCACGCCCCGTGAGTAGGGCATGGTGGAATGGGACACCGCGTCCGAGCCGTCGGCCACGCCGGGGTGCCGCGCCTCCCCGTAGTGACCGCGAGCGATCCCTTTCTCTCGGCACTCCTCATGTGCTTGAAGTCTGGGGATGAGGAACCCGACGGATCACGGACCGCGGGGTCTCGCCTCACGCATTGATGGGGCCTGGCCTCGCAACTAGTTTAGGGCATTGATACGTGGGGTGTATCGTAATCCCCAACCTTCGGATGAATGGACTTAACTAAGAACTTGGCTAACATGTCATTGCATCGCATTAGCTAGGGGTGGCGACTCGGCAGTCGAGGTCGCTCTGAGGGAGTGTTGTCATATGCGATCGTAAGATAGAGTCGCTTGAGGGAGAGTTGTGGCGAGGGCATGCATCATACCATTTACCATGCATACGCATTATCAAGATTAGCTTAGTGTCTATAAACGTTGCCTTTCATTAAATTCATGCTATAATCGCTGCTCTGTTAAAACTTAAGATTAATAGTTCACACTGAGTTGATCACTCACTCCCACTGGGACGGTGTTTTAAAACACCAACCTGCACCCATTCCTAGATGCAGGTGACCCAGGGCATGAGGAACCTGGTGAGGTGAGCTTTGACGAGGAGAACGAGCTCTCCTACTTTCAGCTGATGGGTGGCTCACTATCGGCTAGATCAGGCTGGATTTGGATTTGCTGAGCCAAGGGCTCAGTCTTATTCTTTTTAGACCTAGCCCTCTTTTATTGTTCTGTTGGGCAACGCCTTAGGCGACCCTTTATTATTTTTGGACCTGTATATATGTGGGATATCCTTCATTTCAGTAGACTGGTGTGATTGTGCTTCGTGCTTCAGGTAATTCCAAATTACGCAGTTAAATTTGATTAATCATTAAAAAAATCATAAATGCATGATAAGTGACACTCGGGAACTCGGGAGTCGAGTCTATACACGACCCCCGATTTTTCGGGGCGTTACATGAAGCCTATTGATAACCATTTGAAATCGATCCACTGACTCGAGAGCCGGGCATGGTAGAATGAGACACTGTGTCCGAGCTGTCGGACTACGCTGGGGTGACGAGCCTCCCCGTAGTGACCGCGAGCGATCCCTCTTCTCAGCACTCCCTATGTGCTTGAAATCGGAGATGGGGAACCCGATGGGATCAAGGATCGTGGGGTCATGACCTTGCATGTTGAGAGGCTTTGGCCTCGCAACCAGTTGAGGGCAATGATACGTGGGGTGTATCAGTTTCTTCAATTTGCTGGATGAAAGGAATTAACTAAATACTTGGCTAACATTATTCACGCATCGCATTAGGTAGGATTTGGCGACTCGGCAGTCGAGGTAACAATGAGGGAGTGTTGTTCATGCGAGATCGTTAGATGAAGTCGCTCGAGGGAATGTTGTTGCGAGATCATGCATCATATCATAATACATGCACATGCATTAACAAGACTAGTTTAGGATCTGTGGATGTATGTCTTTCATTAAATTCATCATATAGTTGCTGCTTATTATAACTTAAGGCTAATAGTAACCACTAAGTTAGCTACTCACTCCCAGTCTGGGACGGTGTTTTAAAACACCAACCAGACCCTTTACTAGATGCAGGTGAGGCAGAGCTCGACAAACTGAGCGGGGTGAGCATGGATAAGGAAGAGGGGCTTCCTTGCTTCCAGACTCTTAGCGGGTCATTTAGTTTGAGTTCGGGCTATCACGGGGTATGGGCCAGGGCTCTAGTTGCTTTGGGTCATGTATGGGTGGGACTAGTTCCTTATTTAAATGACTTGTGATTTGTGGTTTAGATACTTTTATATTTAGTAGCACTCCTTATTGCTTTATGACTTACTTGTGCTGCATGCCTTGCTAAACTCTCCCTTGTTTATAAGATCATCCAAATATAATTAAAATTTGAAGCCTATTAGAGCACCCATGGCACCTGGGAATTTGGGAGCCGAGTTCCTACACGGCCCCCGAAAACCCGAGGTGTTATATATGGATACTCGAACCCTTGACTAGGTGTTGAAACTCCTAAGAGTCTACCACCAGAGCAAGAGTAAGGATCTAAAACCAGTGTCGTTGGTCTGGTGAGCCGGCCGTGGCGTGGAAATAAAGATGGTCCACGTTCCATGCATATACTAATATACACATGCAAATGCATCTCCAAACATATATTAAAAATAGAAAAAATTAGCACTGTAGACGAGTCCGTACAACACCCTTTTTTAATCACCGCCCGAAAACTTATCTCACTAAAGGCAATTTTTAAGGTACGGACGTTAGTTTTTTGATGAAAATACCCTTGCCTGTTATGGTAAAACAGTCAAAAAAAGCAGGGGTATTTTTATCTTTTTGGGTTCTTCCATACGAATAGAGGTCTACTTTGGTGCTTAAGGTTTTCTTAGGGTCCAATGAAAAAAGGTGGGTAGTACGTTAGGTTTATATGACGTAAGAACCCTTAAAAATAAAAGAGATGCTCTAATGCTATCATAGCATTGTAAGTTATAGTGCTCCTAGTTGCATTAGGAAACCTAGACCATCCAATAAATCGATCTAAACTATCTATTAAGTCTAAAACACAATTCAACAACTACCATACAAAAATTAGAATGATTAAATGATCAAAGCCATCCTAGATTCAGATTTATTGTTTGTAGCCGTTATTTTCCAACCCATGGATGGGATGGTTAGGATTTCCTAACAGAACTAGTTCTTTAAGGTCATAACCAATCCATAATGGGAATTATCAAATGGATGGATTTAATTGTTGATTAGACCTATTTTTGTACAAATGATCTTGACCGTTCACATTAAAGTCCATTATCAGATGGATAAGATAATTAGATCAGTTTGATATTTGTCTAGTAGGCAATGAAATGTGTAATGGACTTAATGGACAGTCTGGATCAATCGATTAGATTCTTCAGTGTCCCAATGCAAGGAGGAGTACTATAACTAATAGTGCTATGTGAGCAGTGGCACATCTCTCGAAATAAAATGAAAAAAATTAGTCCTGTAGACTGTTCCCATGCCTTTTTTTTATTTTTTTTACAAGCTCGAAATCTTGTGTTACCAAAGTATATTTTTAGGGTACGGAAAGATGGTTTTGAACAAAAATACCCCTAATTTTTAGGGTAAAGCAGCCGGAAAAACTAAGAGTATTTTAGTCTTTATGGGGTCTGCTGTACGGGCAGAGGTCTACTTTGGTAAGGTAGGTTTTGTTCAGATCAAATAAAAAAGGTGAGTGGTACGAGTCTATAGTTAAAAATTACCCTAAACAAAATAAAATTATGAACTGGTATCCAATCACCTGGATGTACGATCATGTCATCGGATAACTTCTTAACTGTTAACTTCACATGAAATCGGGTCCTTACTCTTACTCTGGTGGTAGACTCTCAGGAGTTTCAACACCGAGTCAAGGGTTCGAGTACTCATAGGTGGTGAAATTCCACTACGGCGTGCGTATGTGGGGTGTGTGTAAAAAAAAAAACTTCATATGAAATCCAAACCTTCCAAAAGGTTAGTCCCACAATTATGATCATTAATGAATAAAATCAGCCCTATTTAATCATCAGGTGGTCCACACCATAAAAAAATGTAGAGACCTCAATAAATTACAAAATACAAGTGTGTCCCATTCAATCAGTGTGGATTTTTTCACAAGGTGATCTTCATGGTGAGTCCAATCTATTGGACGGGTTATATGTCAAACCCAAAAAAAAAGTTGGAAGTTATCTAGTAGATGGACCATAGCTTTCAATCCAACCAGTTGGACTTTAGATTTTTCCATAAAATATATGCAATAAAGCAAGGGTTGGGATTAGAGGTGTACACGAACCAAGTTAGCTTGGTTAGCTCACTCGACTCGAAAAAGCTCGATTTGACTCAGTTCGAATCGAGTCGAGTTGATTTTTTGAGCTTGAAAATGAGTTCGAGTCTAGTTTGAGCTTGAAAACGAGTTCGAGCTGAGTTTGGGCTGGCCCTAGGTCGACGCAACTAGGATCGAACCCAACTCAAATTGAACTCGGATTGAACCAGTTCGATGACTCGGTTACTTTAATATTGATGTTGCTCACCAAGTGTTCGATGAAATGACTTAAAGAAGTGTGGCTGGTGGCAAGGAAGGTGTGTATATGAAACCAACACTTTCTTTTTTTCTTGATTTGTATGTTGCTTAGAAGGTATTTGGTAAAATACTTGTAAAACCATTGCTGCTGTCTCAAATACAATAAGATTTTGAAAGTGTAGTCTAGATGTCTGTGAAAATGCTGCAATGATGAACTCAACTCGATCTTGGCTCGCACTTGGCTTGAACTGGCCTGAGCTGCTAATCGAACCGAGCTGAGTTGGCTAGTCAGGCTCGAGGACCCAGCTAAGCTGAGTTCCAGCTGAGGTCAGCTAGTGGCCGAGCCGAGTCGAACTGAGGCCAGCTCGACTCGGTTTGACCCGATGTTCACCCCTAGATGGGATTGATTAATTTTTGAGGGAAATGATCCAGTCAGACACAGCAGAGTCGTTCCCCAACACACACCCAACTCAGGCGGGTTAGGCTGGTTCACCCCGACTTGGGCGTTACGACCCAACAAGGAACAGTCACCGAGTTTAAAACCACGTCTGTGGCACCAGATGAATAATCTAGCCCACTAAAAGGCATGGCCATGATATCCAGGGGGCAGATTGGATACTGACAACGTCACTAGCCAAAATCGCCGACGTCAACAAGCTGTGGACCCCACCGTGATGCATGTTTTGTATCCTACCGTAGAACCATTTGTACATATCATTTTATGGCATTACAAAGAAAATGAGATAGATCTAAAGATCAAGTGGACCCACTACATAAAACCGTGGGAGCAGTCACACCCACCGTTGAAACATTTATAGGCCCACCGTGATTTATTTTTGAGATCCGACCTATTCATAAGTTAAAACAGAGATAGACGAAGTGAAAACAAAAATATCAGCTTGATCGGAAACTACTATGGCCCCTAAGAAGTTTTGAACGGTGGATGTCACTGTCCTAACTATTTTCTATGGTGGGGTCCACTTGAAGTGAAACTACTATGGCTCCTAAGAAGTTTTGAACGGTGGATGTCACTGTCCCAACTATTTTCTATGGTGGGCTCCACTTGAACTTTAGATCTATCTCATTCTCTTTGTAATGCAATAAAATGATCTCTACAAATGGTTGGACGGTATGGATACAACACATGCATCATGGTGGGGTCCACAGAGCTTGGTGACGTCACTTCAGTAGCGATCTGGCTACTGACCTTGTCAGTATCCAATCCGCGCCCCATATCCAGCCTCACTTTATTTTTGGGCGGGTGTTGTTAAGAGTGGGGCCCACATGTTCAACGACTTAGATCTCACGCAACTTTCAATCGTAGCATTTGTGTTGCACCTGTTAGGGAAAGCAAGATAGCGCCACAAAAAAACAATCAAGAACTTACACGTACAGCCGGCTGCATCCGACACAGTATGCAACCCTGTTTTTCCTACCAATCTGTCATATGTATAACAAATCTGAACCGTTTAAATGTTGGGACACATCATTGTTGTATCCTTTCATTGAAAATTAGACAGATTCAAACATTATGTGGGGCCCACATGTAGTCATGCCGTTGACCGCCTATTTATTATTTCAATGGTATGGCCCGCTTAGTGAGTGTACATGCCTGATTTTTTGTGTAATACGATTTCAATGGAGTGACCCACCGTTCTTATGGATAGGATGTACTAAAAACTTATATGTGAGGAGGCTGTATAATAAGTTAGCGTGCAGTCGGCTGTAGGTGATTTGTTCTCTGAAAACAAGAACTCTTTGCTGCTACGGTTTGCCATGCGACTGGCACCTACCGGACGGACGGTCGAAAATAGAAAGAGGTTTAAATTCCACGTCCGATCTCATCTGGTTGGTTTGATTTCTATCCACACTCAGATATATCAGGGCCCACCATTGAACTGTCCGGATGATTTGTGCATTGTGGATGAGTTGCTTTCGAACGCAAAGGGCAGTGCAGTGTAGTCCACACGTTTGAAGAGGAGAAATACGAGAGCAGCCACTCGAATTTTAATCTTTCCACACGTGTGAAAATAGAAGGAATTTAATTGATCCAAACGGTCCATATTGATGGGCCCAGTATTCCTTTTACATCTGGTGGACCAAATGTGGGGATATAAAATAGATTATAAATGAAATTTTGATGGTTAATGTTTAACGTACATTTGAATGCATGCGATGAATAGAACTCCATACCTTTCAGGGTATGGAACATCTACATCAAGGTCCACCTTATGAACGGCATGGATTCTACGTGCATTCCGAATTCGTACATATGCTAAGAGCATGTTTCCAATGACTATTCATTCATGCGATTTCGCTTTAAAAAGTACGCATTGGAAAGTAGGTTTGCTACAATACATCACGACATATTACTTTTCTTTACATCAGGACTGTAGCCGTTGAATCCGAGGTCACATTGAGTTGATCCAAACTGTTCATTCCATGGGAACAACTGTAGATATTGTACGTTTAAAAACAAAAATAAAAAATGAAGAAAAAATCTACGGTTTAGAATGATTTATCACTTTTATTGTTGAACCCTTTTGCTTTTAATATCAAAATCTTCTTTAACAGTTTTTGGTGGGCAATTGATAGAAGATTTCATTCCTGATCATTTTTTTTTTCTATTGTCAAACATCTAAGGCTTGGACAATCACATGAATGGTCTAGATTGATCGACTATAGACCCGAAATAAAAAATATCAGTACAACGGAATGTGTATGACAGCAAACCTCACCACAAAGTTACGGAGAATATAGAGGCGATTCGTGCTGGGAGATAACGAAGATGAAATTCGCGGCACACGTGCTAAAATTTTCTATTTGTGTAGGATCCCAGCAATTGATAATCATGGGCCCACTTTGAAATATCCATAACTTAAATTTATTAAATCTAAATTATCAGGAAGATGGTATATGTACATCCAATCCAAACCATTGGTTAGACTTTTATTTCCTTCATAAATATTTAAAAAGTATAAAATTGAGCAAAAGGAACTCCTACTCTTATTTCATGAGTAAAGAATATATCAGATTCCTTACTTTTGTGTTCTGATATAGAACTTAAGATGAGAAGTATCACCTCAAACTTGAAACGCGCGAATCTCTTTACTACATCAACCCAGCAGAGTAGGTGCGGCCCAGCCTCACCTAAGACAGTGCAGCCCTTACCCTGGCCGATGTATTTATTCTATATCCACACCGTTCATCCGTTTTTCTAGATCATTTTCTAATATAAAAAAAAAACAAAGCAGATCCAATTCTTAGATGGACCATAACATAGGAAACAACGCTGATTAACCATTAACGGTCTAGAAAAGTTTTAGATCAAGCTGATATTAGTTCTTTTCCCTTCAACCATCCAGATTTTTGTCACCGATGGTACGGTAATCCCCAAGAAGTTTTTAATGGTTGGACGTTCAATCACCACTGTTTCTTATAAGTATAGTCCACCTGAGATTTTGATCTTCTTCATTTTTAGGCTCATGGATTAAAATGATCTTTTAAAAAGGATGGACGGCATGGATGTAAAATAAATAAATGAAGGTGGGCTCCACTATAAGGGCCGCATCAAACCCACCACTACTATAACTTATATATTTAAATATGGCAAAAGTAAAAATAACATAAATTTACAAGCCTAAAATGGTAATTTCATCATATATATTTCTTATTCATACCGAACCCAAGGCTAGCTGTCACCTGCCCGATTCTATATATAAAAAAAAACTCCTAATTTTATCCGCCCTTTCTTACAAAAAGGTGGGCCCCACCCATGTGCGTTCCCTCCCTCCAAACTCTCTCTCTGTCATCTCTTCATCTTCCTTCTCAAACCCTAGACAGAAGAAGAAGAATAAGAGAGAGACTGCAACTTTCCGAGAAAAAAAGAAAAAAAGAAAAAACTCTTTTCGGTACTCCTCACCGTCACTGGAAATGAGGCTCCGTCACTACCGCCTCTTCTTTCTCTTTTCCATTTTTGCCCTCGCAAAGCCTTCGAAATCACTATCAGACGCTGACCGCTCTGCAATGCTCTCCCTCTCGAAGGCGCTCGACGCCTCGAAAACCCTTGAATGGACGGATGCTGACCCGTGCAAATGGCCCGGGGTCAGGTGCGCCGAAGAACGCATCTCAACCATCCAAATCGGCGGCCGCAGTCTGAAGGGTTCCCTGCCGTTGGATCTTCACAATCTGACCGAGCTCCAGCAGCTGGAGCTCCAGAACAACGCCCTCTCGGGTACACTACCTTCCTTCCGCGGCATGGCCCAGCTCCGCATCCTACTCCTCCACAACAACAGCTTCGAATCCATACCGTCGGATTTCTTTGACGGGTTATCAGCCCTCGAATCGGTCTCTCTCGACAACAACCCCTTCTCAGCGTGGGAGATCCCAGTCAGCCTCAACGGATCTTCGTTGCTGGTGAATTTCTCCGCCAACACGGCGAACGTCAGCGGCACGTTGCCGGGATTCTTCGGCACGGCATTCGCCAGCTTGAATCATCTAGGGCTGGCCTTCAACTCGCTGCGGGGCCCACTTCCTAACGAGTTCTCTGGTTCGCCGATCCAGTCGCTCTGGGTCAACAACCAGAACGGAGAGCAGCTGTCGGGAACCATCGATGTGATACAGAACATGACGAACCTCGTCCAGGTGTGGCTGCATTCGAATTCTTTCACCGGACCGATCCCGAACGTCTCCGGTCTTGTTTCGTTGCAGGAATTGAATGTCCGGGACAACCAGCTTACGGGCATTATCCCGGACTCGCTTGTGAAGCTTCAGTCACTGAAAAGGATTGTTCTTGCGAACAATCTACTACAGGGACCCACGCCTCAGTTCCCGAAATCGGTCGTTTCGGACCTCAATCAAAGCTCGACTAGCAACCGTTTCTGCAGCCCGGCGGGGCAGTGCGACCCGCGCGTCAATGCGCTGCTTGCTGTCACGGCGACACTGGGCTACCCGGCGAAGCTCGCGGTTGATTGGGTGGGCAATGACCCCTGCGGCCCGCCTGCGTGGAGGGGGATCACTTGCTCGGTTGATGGGAACATCACCGTTGTCAATTTCATGAAAATGGGGCTCTCGGGCACTATTTCGCCGGAGTTCGAACGGTTCAGATCACTGCAGAAGCTGTTGCTTGCGGATAACAACCTCACTGGCTCGATACCTCCCCAGCTTGCGAATCTGCAACAGCTCGCTGAGGTGAATCTCAGGAACAATTTCCTCTCCGGGAGCATCCCGCCTTTCAACGGGCGGGTTAAGGTGGAGACGGATGGGAATCCAGATATTGGGAAGACGGGTGGTGGGCCTTCTCAAGCTCCAGGTGGGGCCACTCCTTCGCGCCCGTCGTCTGGTGGCAATGGAACAGATGGCATTGGTGGGAGCACTGGCGGTAAGAAATCTTCAATTTCGACTGGAATCATCGTAGGTGCTGTGGCTGGCGCTGCCTGTTTGTTTGGGTTCATGGGGCTGTTTGTTTACTGTCTATACAAGAGGAAAAAGCACCCGTTTGGTCGGGTGCAGAGCCCGAACACGACAATCATCCACCCTAGGCATTCTGGGTCTGACCCTGAGATGGTGAAGATCACTGTTGCAGGCTCGTCCCTGAATGCTGGGGCTGCAAGCGACACCTACAGCCGGACGAGCAGTGGGCCGAGCAGCGATGTCCAGGTGGTCGAGGCTGGGAACATGGTGATCTCAATTCAGGTGCTGAGGAATGTGACGAACAACTTCAGTGAGGAGAACATACTCGGGCGGGGCGGGTTCGGGACAGTCTACAAGGGGGAATTGCATGATGGGACAAAGATCGCCGTCAAACGCATGGAGTCGGGCGTAATCAGCAGCAAGGGGCTGAATGAATTCAAGTCGGAAATTGCTGTACTGACCAAGGTCCGCCACCGGCACCTTGTGGCCCTCCTTGGGTATTGCCTGGATGGCAACGAGCGGCTCTTGGTGTACGAATACATGCCGCAGGGGACCCTCAGCCGTCACCTGTTTGATTGGGAGAAAGAGGAGCTGAAGCCGCTGGAATGGTCGAAGAGATTGACGATTGCTTTGGATGTTGCAAGGGGGGTTGAGTATCTGCACTCCCTGGCCCACCAGAGCTTCATTCACAGGGACCTCAAGCCCTCCAACATACTGCTTGGCGACGACATGAGGGCGAAGGTGGCAGATTTCGGGCTTGTCCGGCTTGCGCCAGAAGGTGGGAAGTGTTCAGTTGAGACCAGGCTCGCTGGGACTTTCGGCTATCTAGCACCAGAGTATGCAGGTAATTCTATTTCTTCCATTTGCTTGGTTTCTTTATCTTTCACGCTGTTATTATCCTGTTTGTTTTTGCTTTTGAATGCTTGCCATTGTATACATTCAATTCCCCACACAAAAGCTTCTAAAATGGCAGTGAATTCTACTGAAGTCAGTGATAACTGATAAATTCGAAATCTATAAGACAATGGAGAGGAACCACATGCCCTTGAGGCATTGGCCACAATCCATTAGATGTGTTGGCGATCCAGAACATTGATCTGATGGGCCCATGTTGGTGGGCATCAGCCGAAAATCTCGATTTTGAGATCCTGATTCTTCTGGCTTGGCCAGTTTCTCCATGAAACGTTTGATATAGCTGCATTTGCCAATGTTGATGATTGATTGGTAAGATCTTTGAGATTTTTCAGCAGAGAAATGATCACATACACAGCCATTTCTTTCCCGCCAACACGTCACATGTTTTAGAATACCAATCCATGAAAAGATGGGCCAGGCTATGATCATTGCCCAGTGTGCAAATTAGGCTTCTCCACTCACGATCAAGGCGCAATGTTGAAATCAATGGAAAGCCTATGGCATCACGCATTGCACCGGTGTGGCCCACCCAATGAGCGGCCTGGCGTGGTTTTTATACCAGGTGATGATCATGGTGTGGCTCAACTTTTGCATTGATTGGAAATTGTAAATGGCTCTGTGTGAAATTTTACATACAGGTGCTGGATGTGATCAATTCGTCTTTTGGGCGTCCCCATCCACAAGGGGCCAATCAGATCAATGGGGTGGACTGCCAAACCATGGGCCCCACCAATTCCAAATTAGTGAAATGTACTATGTCTGGGGCTGAAGACTTGTAATTCGTTGCACATGAAAGGGACTTTGGTGATTTAAAATCTGGTGGTAGGGCAGAGGCACCAAACCCAATATCAGAAGGCAGAGAAGCAGAGTAGGTTTATAAATGTCATAGAACAGAGAACCCTGTTTTCATAACAGAGTGCTTTTTCCCAGCAACTGTACACATGCATTCACTGCTCTGCACTGTAACAGAATTGCATTTAAGAAGGCATCCAGTGATTCTGGGCTGTTCATCTTGTGGGCGTCAATAGGGAGCCTTGCCCTCCATCAGATTGTCCAGATATGGAAACATGCAATCTAGCCAACGATCCACATTCGGGCGAGAGAAAAAAATGAATGCTGATTGTAAGGGCCAGATATCCGATGGGCATCATGAGCGAACAGTCTAGATAACGTGAAGGTGGCCGGGAACAATTGGAGAAGATGGGGAACTCTGTATGTGAATCCTATAGTTGTTGAATAAATGGTCATTTTCTTGGTGGCATTTCATTGTAAGATGGCTTTTCTTCTTGTTCTTGTTTTTTATTTTTATTTTTTCGAGGGATTATATGACCAAAATGCCATTTTTTTCTTTTAAAAGTGGTGAAATCGAGAGTCGTGGGGTCCATGTGGTGTATGAAATCCAACCAGTCAGAGAAATGCAACTCACTGTGATAATCAGAGGAACAAAGAATCTGGATGATCCAATGGTGGGCCACCCCATAAATAAACAACTTAGACAGCCTGAAAGCATCCAAATTCTTGTGTAGCTCATCTGCTGATTCGATCAGCCAGATTTTTGGTTTGTATGATCATCGTGGTGGGGCGCGTATTTGGACGGGGTTTAGAGGTCATTAACATACCACCTGGGCCTCACAATTCTCAACTTTACCACTTTTTTTAAAGGAAGAAAAAATTGAGGGCATTTTGGTAGATCCTTTCCCTCGAAAATCACCACCCAGTAATCTCTCTCTCAAAAAGAAAAAAAATGTAAAAAAAGAAAAAAAAAATCACTACCCAGTAATTTCAATTAATGGAGTCATTATTTGATAAAATGACAACTCCTGAATGATTTTGTGGGAAAAATCCCTGTTTTTTCATTTTTATCTTCTTCTTCTTTTACATTTTCAACTGCTGGTAGCTAAAATGATCAGATCACAAAAAAAAAACTAGTTTTCCTTTGTGGAAGATTATAGAACTTGAATCATTCCATAAAACTTGCTATATTATTTTAAAATGCAGGGTTTTCTTTCATTGGGTGATGTAGATAATGTCTATTGGGGAATGTCTAGGGCCCACCATGGTGCATGAATGCCATCCAACCCACCGTTAGATGCGCCCCTCATGGTAGCTTAGAACACAAAATCCAGCCTGATCCATAACTCAAGTGGGCGGCACCAAAGGGAACTCATG
Source organism: Magnolia changhungtana (assembly GCA_030180095.1). NCBI lineage: Eukaryota > Viridiplantae > Streptophyta > Magnoliopsida > Magnoliales > Magnoliaceae > Magnolia > Magnolia changhungtana. The sequence goes on from JASAUF010000604.1 coordinate 907,704, forward strand.
TGATCATTCCACAGCAAATTTTCAGGATCTGATATCTCATAGATCCATGTGAATTGTGATCCATCAGGTGGGCCGCCCCTGCCTGTCGTGCCCTGTTTTTTTTTTTTTCCACACGCACTCACACCCCCACATACTCACGCACACGCACGGCAATGGATGCTCCAACCCATGACCTTATGTTGAAACTCTTGTGAGTCTACCACTGAGTGCTGTTGTGCCCTGGTTAAGCTCCTCTGGTGTCCATATCTAGCCATCGAACGTGGATCTTTGGCCTACACTTTCTAAACTCTCCAATTATTTCCCTTACAATATTGCCCACATGTCGAGTTGGCCAGCTTGATTCCAGGCCAAGGGAAAATACATGATGGGACCACCTGATGGACGGCTTGGATTTCAGACATTTTGCTGCATGTACAGGGGCAGTTAGGAAGTGCAGACTGTTTGTACATGTGCCTAAGTTTCACTTAATCAGTAAAACAATCTTCCATCTTGGCCTTTCAATCTGCACATGTTGCGTGGTTGGTTGAATTATATTGAAACAAGATAATCTGAGCTGTTGGATCAGATCCACCCATGATTATTAATATGCTCAATTGGTGTGTGATACACGATGATTAACGGTGTGTTTGCTTGCAGTGACGGGCCGAGTGACAACAAAAGCTGATGTGTTCAGTTTCGGGGTTATCCTGATGGAGCTGATAACAGGCAGGCGGGCCCTGGATGAGAGCCAGCCGGAGGATAGCATGCACCTGGTGACGTGGTTCCGCCGAATGCAGATCAACAAGGAGACGTTCCACAAGGCGATAGACCTGAAGATTGCCCAGACGGCAGACACGCTGGCGAGCGTGAACAAGGTGGCGGAGCTGGCGGGGCACTGCTGTGCAAGGGAGCCATACCAGAGGCCGGAGATGGGGCACGCGGTGAACGTGCTGTCGTCGCTGGTGGACGTGTGGAAGCCGACGGACCCTGATGCAGAGGACATATACGGGATTGACCTGGACATGACGCTACCACAGGCCCTGAAGAAGTGGCAGGAGTTTGAGGACAGCAGTGCCACATCGTCGTTTGTAGCCAGCATGGATAACACCCAGACCAGCATACCCACTAGGCCTGCTGGCTTTGCTGATTCCTTCACCTCAGCTGATGGCAGATGAGTCATTCAAGGGCCTGTGTATTCCTTCTTCTCAACCTCTTTTTTTTTTTTTTGGTTTGATGATGTTGGTTTTTTTTCTTTTCCTCCTTTTTTCAGACCTTTCTTTTTTTTTTTTTTTTTTTTTTTTGGTTTTCTTCTTGTTGTTCTTCTTGTTTGTTCTTGTTCTTCTTCTTTTTTTTTTTTTTTATAAATTTATTTCTCTTTTTTTTTTTTTTTTTTTTTTGTTGGTTGAATGGAGTTTTTGGAAATGTTACAAACAGATAACAGGAAATTGTTATCTTTGTATGGTGTTTGTGATGTTATCGTTTGTTTGTGCCTTTTTTTTTTTTAGGGCAAAATGTAGTGCGGTGAGGACATGCTAGTGGGGTCCATTGTTCAGAGATTTCCTTGCTGTCCAATCTTTGGCCTGCCTGTTTCAGTTGAATGTGGAGTGTTGGAGTTGATTCTTGAATGGTCTGTTTGAGGGGGGCATCGGATCAAGATTCCTGACTGGGATAACACATGACCGATTTATACAAACTTAGAAATCAATGTAACCAACTACCTTTGATTCAATAATATCAATTTTATTCTCTTTTTAAAGATTTTTAAGCTGGCCGGGGATTTTAGGAAATCTAAATGTAGAGAGGGTAATTCTCAATGCTGGAGGTAGACTGATCTGCTATTATAGTTAGGGTAGAATATTATCATATAGCTTGATGAAGATATTCAATATCCAGAAATTTCAAAAATAAAAATAAAAATTGCGTTGCCCAGGGTCACAGATGTAACATAGCCAGCCACAACTGTCAAATATATAAACTTGCGAGTGCAAGATTGCTCTGTGAATAGTCAGTACAAAAACATTTTTAGTTCGTGAGGATTTGGAGCGAACATGGTTCAAGTCCGCAAGTATTTGAAGCAAACACAATTTAAACTTATAAGGATTTTGAACAAGCAGCTTTACCTGAATCAGATGGCGCAGTGAGGTAAGTAATTGAACGAAATTAAGCTTCGCTAAGCTTTTCAAGTGGAATTAGGCATTGTTAAGCTTACTATCACTATTGGGTTCGAGTCCTTACCTCAGTGGTAGACTCTGAGGAGTTTCAACACGAGGTCTTGGGTTCAATGCCCATAGGTGGTGAAATCCCACTACGGCATGTGTGGGTGTGTATGTTTTTTTTTTTTAAAAGCTTACTATCACTACGAGCATAATTAAGCATTGCCCTACAATGTAATTCAATAATACTAAGACGTTTTAGGCTGTCATTGTTAATTTCCCAAATCATGGATCTTATTCTGTAGGAGGTTGTGCCATGAACTAGTGTCCTAAAAGCTAGCCGTTGTGTTGTTGCCTTAGTGCGCAATGACTTTGAAGCTAGCCATTGCATTGTTGGCTTTGAAGCAGAAAAACAGCCCCTTAATAAATAATGGGTTCAGTCCTGAGTGTTATATAAAAGCTCTAACAAGTCCGTTAGTTTGTTTTAATGCTTTGAAGCCAGCAGCCATTGCTTGCTTACTACTTTCTTTGGACTGATCTGTGCCTTGATCTCCGACCATGAGTCAAAGATTCCTCGTAGCATGCTGTGGTCATAAAGATGAGCATAGGGACACTAATATAAGTAAAGATGGGTGTATTAGTCATGCCAGAGAGAGTTTACCAACAATAGCGATGAGCAGTAAAAATCATCGCTCTCTAATCGTCTGCGAGTCATGCTAATGGCCTAATAAAGTATGGTTTTGCCCTAGTTAGATGATTTGCTCAGATGTCTTAGGAATCTATTGGACAATAGTCTTTTTGTTTCTTGACAGGAGGTACATGGGGGAGAAGTCTGCCCTTAGCTAATGCTTTGGTAATTGAGATTAATATCGGCTAAAGAGTAACTGGTTTAACATGTCATCTTTTGCCAAAAGCGTCAAACTCAGCATATTGAATCTCTGCATATCAATCACTGCTTGTCTTATCTTGTAAACCTTACTAGTGTTTAAAAAGTAGTCATGGGAATGTCGTTTATGATTGGCATGGGTGTTGGACCACAAACTGGCTAATCGCGAGTCATTTCAACAGGTGTGGTCTAGTCATTGCCATAAATTTGATTTTGTTTTAGGGCCCTCAGTCAACAACAAAATCGTAGGTTACATCTCCTGCATTCTAAGGGCTCTAGCACTCACATGGTCGATTTTTTTGGAGCATTGTTCTTGAGTTTTTGTTATTTTTATCGGAAGCCATTGAATTAAGGAAAGAGCCTCCTTTGATTCTAACTAATATAGTGAATGTACAGAAAAAAAGGGTGAAAGATCATTCTTTTCTTCCTTATTATATTCTTTTAATATAACTAATATTATTGTATCAATTCTTTACCATACACTTTATATATTTTATGTGATTTATATAAGTCTTATGTTCTTAATATTCTAAAATAGTAACCTTTTAAAAAATAATGAATGAGGATATTGTTGTTGATGTTTTAAATTTGTAAACAATAAGGTCTGTCTGTGCCATCAAAGTGCCATCAAGCATGTGTCAATGCCATCGAAATCCTATCGGAAAAATTGAAAAATTCATGTTTTATTGCTGAAATGTTTTGATGCTTTTACTCGATGTCATCGAAGGTGTTCAATGCCATCGATAGATCATCAATGCCATTGAAGTCCCATTGAAGGTGCCATCGAGTGTACATGCAGAATTGCGTAAGTGCGGGATTTGTTTCCTATTTCAATTGTGATACTATATGATACTATATATATCAGGTGTAATCGAGATTTGGGAAGGCGTAGAAGAGTTCTAGGGTTTTCTAAATCATTTCTAAGGGTTTCAAGGACATAGCTTGAGCTTGTGAGGTAGATTCAAAGCTTGTTCAAATTAGTAACTCTCTATCTCTTGTAAATTATAGTGCATTTCTTGCCACTTTGTGCTGTGGTTTTTATTACAAGGATTTTTCACGTAAAATTCAGATTGTTTGTGTTTGGACTTGATTCTACGATTGGTAGTACTATACTTTATTCACTTCTGTGTGCTTCCACGGTTCCTAAATCTTAAAACAACTAAAAAAGAATTTTAAGCTATCACATTACTCCAAATCTTAAAACAACTAAAAATAGCAAAAAATTAAGTTGTCTTCAAAATCACCTTTATCCCTAAAAAAAAAAAAATTTATTTTACAAAATCATTTAAGGGCTAATACTCTTTTCATTGGCTAAGGCGCAGGACTCATGGATAACTTTCCAACAACATATCATATTACATGATTCTAATAACTAGTCGCATAATTATGGCCTTTGAAAGCTGTTAGTAGGCCTCAATTGGCACCATGGATTCAAAATGTGTAGTAGATTATAAATTCCCTAGATTTAGATTACTCTAGATTCGAAATTTTATAATTTGTTTGGTACCCTGGATTTAAAATCCCCTGTGATCCAAAAATATCTATGCACTTAAATTATGTAGTATATTTGTAGGAGTTTGAATTTAATCACTAAATCAACTTTAGTGTCCTTGATTAATGTACATATGTGATGTTTGGCACAATGATTTTAATAAGCCAATTGAAATATATACTTTAATAAAAAATGATGAAATTCTAAGCCTCATATAAGCCATAAGCATAGGATATCAACCAAGCAACTAACCATCATTTTTTAATCGTTGATTTACATAGCCAATGTTTTGGACAGCTCGGATCATTATATTGATGTAATTTTAATGATGCAATTGATAATCTAATTATTTTGTGATATCATCAACAGGCGACTCTCCTATCTTTAATGGGGTGTTTGGATTGCAACTTACTTTAGATAATGCCTTAAGTAGCTTATCTTAGTTTCTACTTTAAATAAATAGCCTTGTTTGGCAAGCAGGCTGGCTAAAAAGTAGAAAAGTATGTTTTGTTTTCAATATCGAATGAGCATATATCCCTTAATTCTACCCTCATATTTGATGTCCATCATGTAAGGCCACCCTTTGATATGGACTATTCATTGGGTGGGCCCTACCTTTGATGTGGGTCATCCATCATGCAGGGTCCACCTTAGATGTGGGTCATTTATCATCGGGGGCCAACCTTTAATGTGCATTGTCTATAATGTAGGGCCCACCTTTGATATTGGTCATCCATCATGTGGGGTCGATCATCAATGTTATTGTCCATCATATGAGGTTCATCTTCAACATCCACTGCCCATCCTGTGGACCATCCATCATGTGGGCCCCACCTTTGATGTTGGCCGTCATCATGTGGGGCCTGGCTTGGATGTGAGTCACTCATTGTTAGGGCTGACCTTTGATGTGGATCGTCCATCATGTGGGGCCCACCTTCGATGTTGATTGCCTATCATGTGGGCCCCACTTTCAATGTGGGTCGCCTATCATGTGGGGCTCACCTTTGATGTAGGCCATTCATCATTAAGGGCCAACCTTCAATGTGGATTGTCCATCATTTGGGCCTCATCTCATGTGAGTCATTCAACTTACGAGGCCTCGCTTCAACATCCACTACTCATCATGTGGAGCCCACCTTTGATGTGGACCATCCATCATGTAGGCCCCACCTTTCAAGTGGGTTGTCCATTATACTGGCCCACTTTAAATGTGGGTTATTTATCATTAGGGGCTAGACTTTAATGTAGACCATCCATTACGTGGGTCCACATTAATATCGGGTCATCCTTCATGTGGAGCCTACCTTTAATATGGACTATCCATTGTGTGGGCCCCACCTTTGATGGGAATAGTCCATCATGTGGGGCCTCCTTTGATCAGGACCGTAAGAGAGAGCTTCCTTTGATATGGAGTGTGATTGAAAGAGAAAAGTAGAAAAGTAATAAGTAAAAAAACCTATTAAAAAAAGCTTAATAAAATAAGTAATTCTTAGCATTAAGTTAATTTTATAATAATGCTTACCAAACTAACTTATGCGAAAAAAAAAGTAACTTATTCGGTGGTATCCAAACGGCCTTAAAAATGAGAGAAAAAAAAGAGACAAATATTAATGATCCAAGCAAAAGAAAAGGGTTGCAAAACTCATTTGGGTCATTTTGACCGCAAGCTACTTATGCCTCTAGTAGCTTACCTTAATTTTTACTTACAATAGATAATAATGTTTGCTAAATAACATACTTATATGTTAAAAGTTAGAAACGCATGTTTGGTTCACACCATCGCATAAGTACTTATTCATCGAGTTTGTTTACCTTAAATTTCTACTATTCACCGTATCGCTTCTCATTTGGAACCTACCTTTGATATGGACTGTCCATCGTATAGGCCGCCCTCATGTGGGGCTCGCCATATTGATGCCCTAGTTGAAAAGCCAATTTGCTCCACTCATTAGGTGGGCCACATATGTACAAAGGAAATTAACGGTGGAAAATGTTTTACGCTCAGCAACTGTGATTTAAAACTACCAGATCAACGGCTATGCCTATTTTTCATCTAACGAATCAGGATGGTAGGGCTGACATCTTGAGCAGCGTAGATCGTACACACGTGTGCAACGTTGGAGTGTGTAGCGACTTCGGTTTTGCATCCCTTCATGCATAACATGGGGTCCACATGAGTTTGATTCTTCGCAAATCAGGATTGATTTCCTAACTCGCCTCGTCAGTAGCTTTTCATCAGTAAAAAAGTAGAAAAAAAAAATTACTAATTGGAATAAGTTACTTTTTTAAAATAAAATTTCAACGGTAGATGTTCCATCTCTACTGTTTTCTGTGGTGTGATCCACTTGAGCTTTGGATCTGCTGCAATTTCGGTCCTATGCCTTGAAATGATCTAAAAAAATGAATGGATGGTGCAGATATAACACATACATAATTATGTGGCCCACCAAAATTAGTGACGTCAACACACGGAGGAGGACACCACACAACGCAATCTGCTTGCGTCTGATAAGTGATGATAAGTACATGTTTATGGGTTCCATAAGCCAAAACCGTACACATTGCCGGTGTGAACAGATTCAGGATCGTTGTTAAAGTGGGCCCCACCGTGGATGGCTGTTCACACCTGAAGTCACAGTGATTAGACGGTCCTGATTGTCCTGTCTATGACTGCGTCTCACGTCATTCTCCTTCAATGATGTTGATCACTATTATGAGAAATGATCCAGTGTGGCACAGTCTATGGAAGCCTTTCCATCCGCATGGTTACATTTTGATTTTTTTATGTCCACATTACAATCTGGACCGTCCATCAGGTGTATTCCACTCTTTATAGGCTGGCTTAAAGATTTATTACCAATTGAATGATCAAAAGAGTAAATTCGGTGGCATGAAAAGTCTATGGGTAAGATCGTTTGTTGGTAAAATGTCTAATAATGTCAGTTAGGACCATCAGATTGCTTCCATTTTTACCAAGAAGTGGAGGAAAAGTGGCCTGAGATTAATGGACGGTCCAGATAAGTAACATGGATGCTAAAGATTCCAAATTTCAACTAGGGGCATGGGAAGAGGTGTTAGTTGACCACAACAAAGTGAGCATTGTAGCACATCTACTAATATGTGACATGCATGCATGCCGAATCTGACCGTTCAAACCATAAATCCATCATGTATGAACAGAAGCTATCTATTGCATCGGAATCCATCAAATGTTGTTTCAAAGAAAATGAAAATGATGAATGATCAAGACTCAATGGATGAGATCTAACGACTAAGATCATATTCTCAGATAGATTTTCATCCCCTTATCCATCAACAATAGGGACCATTATTATACGGCCCGGATTGATCCAAATGTATTTCAGCATCAAGAAAACTCCATAAGAGTGTAGCAAACTCAGTCTAGAATGAAAGTTAGTTGAAGAAAGGATCTCAGCTGACCTGACCACCACGGCACGGAGTAGTGGTTAGCCCATCCAACAGATTCTTTCCTAAAGAACACGTTTTTAGATGATGGTTTGTCTCATCAAAGTTCCCTCCTTTTTCTAATCAGTCTTTGTTGTGGGGTCCACTACTACCGACGACGATGATGATGTTTTTAAATAGGGTCATTAGTCCTTTTATCCCAACTGCATCGGACGGTACACATCAGTCAACATACATACATAGCCATGTTTTTATGTTGTTTCTTGAGAAGTCAAACCTGCTATGTGGGGCCTACCTTTGGTCCCTTGCATGAAATTCATTCACACTAACCATCACGTTCACGTGGAATTATAGGACATGTGGTCCCCTGATTGTAGATGCGTGTCGGAGCTGTATTGCAATGTGACTCGTGTGTGAGATCTCAGCTTTACATTAGATGAGATACATGGTTTATATATTCTGGTATGAAAATGAGAACATAAAAGAAAACTTCTCGCCGTGAATAGCGGGTCACTTGAAGATGGAAAATATCCTATTATTTATTATTATTATTTTTTTTATTGCCAACCTTATTGAAAGCTCGTATCTTACACGTGTTCCTTCGTGTGGATGTGGATAGCCTCCATGAGTGTGGAATTCGCAGGTTTGGATGGACATGATGGTTTGTAGAAGTGGTGTGTGTGAGTGTACTTATTTGTTAATTATGTGCGTTTGTGTGTCAAGAAGTTGGTTGCATCTTTATAAGCTGAAGATTGAAGACACATGAAAATGAGAGTATCAAAGAAGTAAAAAATATGTAAATAAGGTGCTTTGGTGAACATATCCTTGACTCAAAATAACCCTTAAACTTCTAAATAATCATTGACTTAATAGGAAAATGATCTTATGTGATCATATATTAGTTTTATAAGCCTTATTGAAATATGATAAGCTATGCTATAGAGGTCCCGAGCTTCTGGAAATCAAATTGGCTAAAACTAGCAATTTTAGTGGTATGCTTGAGCAGCAAAGCTTGATTAATAAGTTGATTGACCGGACATGATAAAAAATGTCTAACAATCTGCTGACTTAAATATAATTTAATTCGGACGCTCGAGACATGAGCTCGATCAATTGAGGAATCTTTGATTCCTCTTGAGCGATTGAATGAACACGGCCAAAACAATCTATTAAGTTCATTGGACTATTTTTGATCAAGTTTGATCGATCGAGCTTAGCCATTGGAGATCTGTTAGAATATTTTGTTATAAATATTGCATTCATATCTTTGGACAAATTATAAATCTTAGCATTTAAGAGACCCTAGTGCATTCTAAGCTCAACCAAACTACCCAAGCTCTATCCTAATGAGATACATGTTCTTTTTGTAGTGATTCTTTACTCTAACGAGCAATCAAATCTCCTCTATAAGAATATCATAATCTTAAGCCTTATCTAGAGTTTATGCATAGATTCTATTGGCAAATCCTTATGTATATGAACCTCTAGAGTGTCTATCTAAGTGAATCTTCTAGGCATTACAACATTTTATTATTTGTATGAGATTAATTCAATCTCCTATTACCTTGATCACCACAAAGGAGTATCGCATGCAAGGTGCTTGATCATAGAGTTGAAACGTCGGCGACACATTGTCATCAACGATCGGAGGAGCAACGGGAAGCTGATTTAAAACATAGGAGAGCATTAAAGAAGCATCTTGAGATGACACATCAATATGACTCAATCTAACAAGTAAGGTTGTCATTTGTAGAGTTCATATACATTTATTCCTTATGTAAGATTGAGTGTTAGAGTTTAATTGTCAAAATCGATTATGTTCTTGTGAAAGACCCAAATTCAATCCTTGTGTAGGCCACCAACATATGTATGTATGTGTAAGTTCTTGTGTAAGACCAAAGTTAGTGGCGAGCTTATAAAAAACTATGTAAGAATGCTGGAATAATTGTGCCTAGGATTTTTTTATTTGGGAGAATTTTTGGTATGGCCAACCAAAGTGGGTCTCGAATGACCCATGGTCTGGATCATTGAACAAATTGTAAAGCCAGGTGGACCACATTAACCGTTTTCAATGGCAGGATTGATGGGATTAGGTAAAATAGAGACTTTCAATGCCAAATTCCGTGTGTGTGAGGAAAAACAAGAGAGAGAAAAGAGGAAGAAAGGAATGGGTTTATCATGATTTCTCCAGGCGTACGTTTGTCATGACTTTGACCCCAGCTGTATCCAGCACGTGAGCTAAGCTCACAAGTGCAGCGGTCCAATTCATAATCATGAGATCCATTCCCACCTTGAGGTCCGAGAGCACCATGTATATCATTAACTGGATCATCCTTGCCTTCTGATGAATGGGCCCGTCGCTGACTGTGGAGCCTACCTTATATATATATATATATATATATATATATATATATATATATATATATATATATATGTGTGTGTGTGTGTGTGTGTGTGTGTCTTAAATCCACGCCATCCATCTGTTTTGAGAACTAATTTTAGGGACTGATCCAAAAAATAATTAGATCCGGATATCAGGTGGACAACACAGGAAACGGTGGTGGTTGGTCATTAAAAATTTATTGTGGGCCACAAAGGTTTTGGATCAAGCTGATATCTGTGTGGTTCCTTTGTTCAGGTCTGTTTTACCTTATCAACAGGTTGGATTGAAAATAAAATTTTCTGTGGCCCCAATAAGTTTTGAATGGTGGGAATTCACTTACCACTTTGTTTTTTTTTTTTTTTTTGGTTGTGTGGTCCACCTAAGGTTTGGATCTACTTCCTTTTTGTGATCATACTCTAAAATGATCTCTTAAAACGGATGGACAGCGTGGATGTAAGGAACATACAACAAGGTGGGCCCACTTTCAGGGATCCACCGAAGCCGCGCCCCCTATGGATGGGCCACTGAGTGAGCAAACGGATGAGAGGCGAGTGGGTGTTCAATCACCACCGTTTCCTGCTGTGTGGTTCACATGAGACTTGGATCTGTCTTATTTTTGGGCTCATGGCCTGGAATGATCTGAAAAAATAGATGGACGGTGTGGATAAAAAACATACAACATGACGAGGCCCACAGAGGTTTTCCACTAGCACACACTACCGAGGTCGGCGCTGCGTGCCCCGCGACGCAATCCGAATCCGAGAAAATTTTCGATACTCTGGCAGAGTGTGATGGATGATGCGCGGGTGCTTAGAAATGACATGGGGTCAAAGTTTATATACATCACGAACCAAAAATCATGCTTACCTGACTATTGGACGGTTAAAAATGAAAACTATCCAATGGTCCTATTTCCAAAAACAAGGATCACGAATCAACGGTCTGGATAGTCCAACGAATCTGATTTTCTGACTTTGACCAAGAGACTGTGGGATTCACAATTCAGACCGTCGAATTTAAGTTGATATATGCCACGTGTACAATTTCTTCCTCCCGCGTATCAAGGGTCATACTATCCGGGAATACCAAAGAAATGAAATCTGACGCGATATTTTGACAACTTAGGACTTGTTTGTCACTATATAACAGACATTTGGTGGGCCCTCAGTAATTATCGGCCTTTGAAACAAATTGGGCCCACGTGGCAAGAGTGTTTTTCGTCTGAGACGTGTGGGGTCCACTGTTCATAGATGGAGAATCTATCTGCGTATTTCCCTTTCCTTACCAGACCTGAGTGCGGCGCTAAGTGACAGCCGTATGACACTACGGTACAGCTGGGCTCTTTGTGGGTGGGTCCCACCCATGAAAACGTTGACGTGGATATGCAGCATCCACGCATACGCGAGAGTAGAGATTTCACCAGTTCGTTTTACGTCTGCTGCGATGAAGAGTCCACCGTGTGTCACCGGCTAGTGTAGCCAATATGATTAGTAGTCCGATGATCTGAACCGTCCATATTTCTTTATCGATCATAAATAATCTACTAGATGCTTCCTTGACCGTTCTAAACTTTCATTTTAAGCGTTAGAGATTAAAGGCAATGGAAATTTTATTTCGTTGTTCTCAATTCATCGACCTTTAGTCGTGGTCAGTATATATATTTCACCTTAAATTTCATGTGACGTTACAAATATTATAGGATACACAAGATGGACAGTTCCGATCGTTGATTAACTTATCATGTAGGACCCATTGAGAAGCTTCTAGATCCCCAGTCGCAACAGACGTAAAACGAACTCGCATTTGCACTCCAGCAGTTGCCAGCTGGCAGCCAATGGCGGAATTCTCCGCGTTGATGGCGTCGGTTTATTTTATTTTAATTGCTTGCTCATGGAGGTTCGACACGTATTGGCTTTTAATTAGTTGACGTGTATGACGGGAGCTTTTTCCGGACGCGGATTTCCAGGTAGTTCCACCGTGTTGTTTGTGAAAAATCCACCCTGTACATCCGTTTTCTGATCTCATTTTATGACATGTGACCGAAAATGAGGTGGATCCAAATCTCAATTAGGTCTCACGAGAGGAAATAGTGGAGATTCAGCCACCACCGTTGAAATATTTTTATAGCGATAAAAGTTTCGCATCATGCTAATATTTTCGTGTTTTCATTTAATCCAGTGGACAGTTTGGATGACATAAAAACATGAAGGTGGAGCCTTCGATTGAATATTCTAAAATGTGTTAGTAATACGGATGGACGGTGTGGATTCATAACAAACATCACGGTGGCCCCACCTATCATCCTTGCGCAGGAACTTCCGCGTCCGCTTTTTTCTTTCTTGTAAACGTGGGTGCGCAGTGCGCACATGAGGATGAGGTCATGCTCTTGCCAACGGGAAAGGATTGACTACTCCCGCTGCCACCAGCCCTGTGGCTGATGGTCGGTGCTATGTGGGCCCTACCATGATGTATGTGTTTCATCCATTTCATTCATCCATTTTTTAAGATTATTTTAGGGCCTGATACCAAAATTGGGAGGGATATACATCTCAAGTGGAACATACCACAGGAAAACAATAGCGATTGGATATCCACCATTAAAATCATCCTCGGCCCCAATGTATTTTTTATTTAAAATCCAATCTGTTAATTAGGTCATACAGGCACAGATGAAGGGAAAAAACAAATATCAGATTGATCCAAAACTTTTATGGCCCCCAAAAAGGTTTTTAATGGTCGACGTTCAACATTGTTTCCTGTAATGTGGTCCAATTGAGATTGATATATACCTCAGTTTTGATCTTATGAGATAAAAGGATATGTAAAAAATATATGGACGGCATGGATGAAACACATAAATCATGTTGTGATCACAGAGCACCGACCACCAGCGGCTGGTGGCAGGATGGGTAGCCAATCCGCGTCCGTGTTTTACAGCACGTAACGCGTCTGTTCTCATCATTTCTAGAGGTTGGATATAATACATCCCTACGTACTACTGTCTTTACGTCCGGACCGTAGCTGTTGGATCTGAGGACATGTGTCAATGATCCAAACCATTTATATGATGGGCCGTAATGTAGATTGATGTTATGCAAAAATATAAGATTGGAAATTCCTCTCATTGGCCAACGAGAGAAAGGTAAAGGAGACGGTCCATGCTTAAAGGAAATGAGATAGATGATCATAGTGTTGAAATATTCAAATATGAGGCTTTTAATGGGCTTCCCTACTCCACGGTGGCCCATCATGTTAACGGTTTGGATTATTCTAGCAGCTACAGTAGAGACGTAGAAATAGAAATACGTGGGGATGCATTATTTCAGACCGCGTTTGAGCTTCGCTGAGACCACACGGTTGGACAAGGCAAACGATCCACACGCCCAAAATGTGCCAGCGTGGCATACTGGTGCAATATCCACACCGTCCAGAAGGTGAGTACGGCCGTCTAGATGTATTCTCTACAAAAATTAAAGGCGTTCCGGTCAGCAGGTGGGCCATGACAAATTCAGCCAAATTTGTCACAGCCGTATGTTTGTTAGTAAAAGTGATGTAGAGCGGGTCGCAGATGGTTTCATGGCCAAGATGGATCAGAAAAGGCCCGGTCGACAACAGAAGTGATCCGGACCGTCGGACCTTAGATCGGACGTATCTCGCAATCCGGAATGAGATAGCTGACGTAAAATATATGATTTTGGGCTAGAACGAGCTACTTTAGCCAACCAACCCCGCCATACCGGGTTGTGACGCCCAGAATTGCAAAAAACCCCTGGATCAACAATCGTTTCCCTATTTTAATTTCGTTTTTACTATAAATAGTAAGTTTTAGTTTGATTATAGCTCTTCATCCGTCAGGCTTTAGGAGTTGTGTCCAATGTGAAAAGAGCTTAGAATAATTAGGGAAATGTTTGGTGAAGCCAAATAGGACACTTACTATTTTTGGCTGAAAACCTTGCGCACTAGTAGACATCACGATCGTCTATAAATAGTAAGTTTACTATTTATAGTAAGTCATGAATTCTAGGAGTTTTAGTTGTAGTTTGATTCTGATTTCTTTCCCATTGCTTGGTACCCCTATTTAAAGGGTTGTGAACTCGTTTTTATTAATCAATTAATCAATTTTGAATTTATTAGAATTTATTTCTATTTTCTGCTTTCTTTCCTCGTGGATTCGAGAAGTCTCTGTGAGGAGTCCAGAGAAGCTCTATGGATTCGGAGTATTTATCCTCATTACGTTCATCCCTGCGTCAATTGGTATCAGAGCGAGGATTCCCCTCGGGCCGATGACAAACAATGAAGGTATGAATCAAAATCCTGTGGACGGTAATCTAGGGATTCGTTATCTTTCGGAAAGAATGGAAGCTTTTCACCGGGAGAGTCAGTTGACTATGCAAGGGCTGCAGGCAAACCTCGACCGTCTTGCGGATGCGCTACTTCCGCCCCGAGCCCTAGGCAGTGCTCCACCACCTATGGTTGTTCCACCACCCATGGCGTCTCCACGACCCATGGTTGTTGTACGACACAACCCCGATTTCCGTAGGGCACCACCAGTGGTAAACCGTAGGGTTACACCAGATGATTCAAGTTCTAGCGACGAGGACCTTAATGAGGGTTTTGCCCGACGACCAATCTATGGAGGCGATCATCTAGATCTTGCTGAAAGAGGCTATCGAGGTAAGGCTGAACTTCCTAGTTTTAATTGTTTATTACGTATAGAAGATTTCCTTGATTGGCTAGCCGAAGTAGAGAGATATTTTGATTATATGGTCGTGCCAGATCATAAAAGGGTAAAATTGGTAGCGTTTAAGTTAAAATCTGGTGCTTCTGCATGGTGGGAACAATTACAACTCTCACGAGCCCGCCAGAACAAGGCACCCATCTCATCATGGCCACGGATGAGACGCCTTCTTCGATCAAAATTTCTCCCCAGTGATTATGAGCAGATATTATTCCAGCAATACTAAAATTGTCGATAAGGAAATCGAACCATCACCGATTACACTGAAGAATTCCAGCAGTTGGCTACACAAAACGATCTGTCAGAATCTGAGTCACAGAAAGTGGCACGATTTATAGGTGGGTTGCGACCGACAATTCAGGACTGAGTTCAAATGTACCCAGTCGGGACCGTGGATGAAACAGTTCAATTGGCGGGTAGGGCATAAACACAACTTGCAAGAGTTCCTGCTCATCCTTATCCTTCAACTCGACCCCCCCATGACAGGTCTCATGCAGGATCCAGTGCTGGCACGAGGAAAAGATCCAGTAGGAGAACGTCCTCAACATCCTACAATCGCGAACCGTGATACGGGGAGCGGCTCATCCAAACCTCAAGTACAACACCCACAACAGTGGGCCCGAGTAGGATTCCAAATCCTTATGCTCGACCAAGGTCGAACATTTATTACCGCTGTGGCCAGCTAGGCCACTTATCAAACACCTGTCCTCAACGTCCCGCAGCACACTTGACTATAAATGAAGGGGGCACTGAAGATGAGGCCGTAGAAGAAGACCATGGCTATGATGAAAATGAACAAACCACTGAAGAAATAGCAAGTGGCGATGAAATGACAAGCGAGGATCGTGGCAAATTTCAAGTTGTGAGGCGATTATTGTATACCCCACGAAAGGAATTACATCCACAACGACACAATATCTTTCGTACTCGGTGCACTGTCAACGGAAAGGTCTGTGATGTGATCATAGATAGTGGTAGTAGCGAGAACATCGTCTCAAGAGTGATGGTGGACAAATTGCGGCTACCAATGATGAAACATCTTTCCCTGTACTCAATTGGCTGGATAAAAAAGGTGAATGAAACCAAGGTAACTGAACGATGCACTATCTTATTTTCAATTGGTAAAATTATAAGGATCAGATACTTTGTGAAGTGGTTAACATGGAAGCTTGCCACATGTTACTTGGTCGACTCTGGCAGTCGGACTGTGATGCGACCCATCGGGGACGAGACAATGTCTACGTATTCGTCAAAGATAGTCGAAAAATAATCCTTGCTCCTATGACACCAGAAAACTACCCTGAAGCCTTTAAAGTGGAGGGAAGTTCCCTCTTGACCATTTGGGATTTCATGGAGGAATCCAAGGAAACTAGCGAGGTTTACGCCGTAGTGGTGAAGGACGAGGAAGAGGAACCCTCAAACATCCCTCCAAGTTTAAAATTGTTGCTAAACGAATTCAAAGAAGTCTAGCCTGAGGATTTACCTGATGGATTGCCCCCCATGAGGGACATCCAACATCACATAGACCTCGTCCCTGGGGCTAGCTTACCCAACCGCCCTTATTATCGGATGAGTCCGAAGGAGTGCGAGATACTTCAGGGGTAAGTAGAGAAATTGATCCGTAACGGTTTCTTGAGAGAGAGCATGAGCCCATGTGTCGTATCAGCATTGTTAACGCCAAAAAAAGATGGAAGCTGACGCATGTGTGTCGACAGCTTGGCAATCAAGAAAATTACCATCAAGTATCGGTTCCTAGTACCACGGTTGGATGACATGCACGATATGCTAGAAGGGGCCAATGTGTTCTCAAAACTAGATTTAAGGAGTGGGTACCATCAGATTCGTATCCGACCCGGTGATGAGTGGAAAACGACATTCAAGACCAAGGAAGGGTTGTATGAGTGGCTGGTCATGCCTTTTGGCCTATCGAACGCACCAAGTACTTTTATGCATTTGATGAATCAAGCTCTAAAACCTTTGACTGGCCGATTTGTGATAGTATATTTTGATGATATATTGATATATAACCAGGATGAGGCGAAGCATAGGAAACATCTCAGGCAGGTGCTGCAGGTCCTACAAATTAACAAGTTGTACCTCAACTTAAAGAAGTGTAATTTTTTAACTGACAGCCTGTTGTTTCTAGGATTTGTTGTAACGTCCACAGGCATTCGTGTGGACGATGAAAAGGTACGATCTATTAGGGAATGACCGATCCCGACAAACATTCATGAGGTGAGAAGTTTTCATGGGTTGACAACTTTCTATTGTCGATTTGTGCGAGATTTTAGCACCATAGTCGCGCCTATAACAGATTGCATGAAAAAAGGACCGTTCCAGTGGACCAATAAAGCTGACAATAGCTTTCATGAGATTAAGCATCATTTGTCTACAACACCGGTCTTGGTGCTTCCTGATTTTGATAAATTGTTTGAGGTTGAGTGCGACGCTTCATACGTCGGAATTGGAGGAGTGTTATCACAGGAAGGCAGGCCAGTAGCCTTCTATAGCGAGAAGCTCAGCGAAGCCCGAAAGAAGTGGTCGACTTATGAGCTTGAGTTGTACGCAGTTGTTCAGGCATTACGACATTGGCGGCATTATCTAATCCAAAGAGAGTTTGTTCTGTACACTGACCATCAAGCATTAAAGTTTATTAATAGTCAGACTAACGTGAATCGTGTGCATGCTAGATGGGTTGCGTTTTTATAGGAATTCACGTTCGTTCTAAAGCACAAGTCAGGGTAGCAGAATAAGGTGGCTGATGCACTTAGCCGTCATGCATCACTACTCGTTACGATGAGCAACAAGGTGGTCGGCTTCGACTATCTCAAGGAGCTGTATGCCGAGGATGAGGACTTCAAAGATTCTTGGGTGAAGTGCCAAGAAGGTCACCCCAGTGACCTTCATATACAGGACGATTTTCTCTTCAAAGGAAATCGATTGTGCATCCTCCAAAGTTCTCTGAGGGAGTAGATTATTCAGGAGCTACATGGAGGTGGCCTCGGTGGACACCTTGGGCGAGACAAGACGCGAGCTCTTGTGGAAGAGCGGTATTACTGGATGCAATTAGTACGTGATATGGGAAAAGCCGTACAACGTTGTCATGTTTGTCAGACCTCCAAGGGACAATCTCAGAATACGGGCCTCTACACCCCATTACCTGTGTCTGACGGTCCTTAAGAGTATTTATCAATGAACTTTGTGCTTGGTCTCCCACAAACACAATGCGGCATGGATTCGGTGTTCGTGGTGGTAGATCGTTTCTCCAAAATGGCGCACTTTATCCTATGCAAGAAGACCCTCGATGCAACACACGTGGCGAATCTATTCTTTAGGGAGGTCGTACGGCTACACGGGGTCCCCAAGACCATTACTTTTAATCGTGACACGAAGTTCATTAGCCACTTTTGGTGGACTTTGTGGGCTCGATTCGATACACGACTTCAATTCAGCAGTGCTTACCACCCACAAACTGATGGGTAGACCGAAGTTGTGAATCGGACGTTGGGAAACCTCCTTCGCTGTATTTCAGGAGAAAAACCGAAGCAGTGAGATTTGGCCTTGTCTTAAGCAGAGTTTGCATTCAACAACATGCTGAACCGCTTGACAAGAAAATTTCCGTTCCAGATTATATATGGACGAGTGCCTCGCCACACGCTTGACCTGGTCCCTCTGCCCAAGCACCCAAGCACGAGCATTGCAACAGAACATATGGCAAACAAGATCATGGGCATCCATATGGAAGTGCAGACCAAGATAAATGCCTCGAATAAGAAGTACAAGGAATAAGCGGACAAGCACCGGCGACAGAAAGTGTTCGAGGTGGGCGAACGCGTTATGGTCCATCTGCGCAAAGAGAGATTTCCGACCGGGACGTACAACAAGTTGAAAAATAAGAAGATTGGACCCATCCCAATCATTCGAAAGATCAATGACAATGCTTATGTTGTTGATCTTCTAAATGACATGGCGATCTCACGGACTTTCAACGTCGCGGACCTGACCGAGTATCATGAACTAGCGCAGGATGAGAATTCAAGGACGAGTTCTTTTGAAGTGGAGGGGACTGATGTAGAGCCGGTCGCAGATAGTTTCATGGCTAAGATGGATCAGAAAAGGCCTGGTCGACAACAGAAGTGATCCAAACCGTCGGACCTTAGATCGGACGTATCTCGCAATCCGGAATGAGTTAGCTGACGTAAAATATATGATTTTAGGGTAGAACGAGCTACTTTAGCCAACCAACCCGGCAACGCCGGGTTACGACGCCTGGAATTGTGAAAAAACCATGGATCGACAATCGTTTCACTGTTTTAATTTTGTTTTTACTATAAATAGTAAGTTTTAGTTTGATTATAACTCTTCATCCATCGGGCTTTAGGAGTTGTGTCCAATGTGAAAAGAGCTTAGAATAATTAGGGGAACGGTTTGGTGAAGCTAAATAGGACATTACTATTTTTGGCCGAAAACCTTGCGCACTAGTAGACATCACGACCGTCTATAAATAGTAAGTTTACTATTTATAGTAAGTCGCGAATTCTAGGAGTTTTAGTTGTAGTTTGATTCTGATTTCTTTCCCATTGCTTGGTACCCCTATTTAAAGGGTTGTAAACTCGTTTTTATTAATCAATTAATCAATTTCAAATTTATTAGAATTTATTTCTATTTTCTGCTTTCTTTCCTTGTGGATTCGAGAAGTCTCTGTGAGGAGTCCAGAGAAGCTTTGTGGATTTGGAGTATTTATCCTCATCACGTTCATCCCTGCGTCAATTGGTATCTGAGCGAGGATTCCCCTCGAGCCGATGGCAAACAATGAAAGTATGAATCAAAATCCTGTGGATGGTGATCTAGGGATTCATTATCTTTCGGAAAGAATGGAAGCTTTCCACCGGGAGAGTCAGTTGACCATGCAAGGGCTGCAGGCAACTCTTGACCGTCTTGCGGATGCGTTACTTCCGCCCCGAGCCCTAGGTGGTGCTCCACCACCTATGGTTGCTCCACCACCCATGGTGGCTCCACGACCCATGGTTGTTGTACGACGCAACCCCCATTTCCGTAGGGCACTACCAGGGGCAAACCGTAGGGCTACACCAGATGATTCAAGTTCTAGCGACAAGGACCTTAATGAAGGTTTTGCCCGACGACCAATCTATGGAGGCAATCATCTAAATCGTGCTGAAAGAGACTATCGAGGTAAGGCTGAACTTCCTAGTTTCAATGGATTATTACGTATAGAAGATTTCCTCGATTGACTAGCCGAAGTAGAGAGATATTTTGATTATATGGACGTGCCAGATCATAAAAGGGTAAAATTAGTAGCGTTTAAGTTAAAATCTGGTGCTTCTGCATGGTGGTAACAATTACAACTCTCACGAGCCCGCCAGAATAAGGCACCCATCTCATCATGGCCACGGATGAGACGCCTTCTTCGATCACGATTTCTCCCCAGTGATTATGAGTAGATATTATTCCAGCAATACCAAAATTGTCGACAAGGAAATCGAACCATCACCGATTACACTGAAGAATTCCAGTGGTTGGTTACACGAAACGATCTGTCAGAATCTGAGTCACAGAAAGTGGCACGATTTATAGGTGGGTTGCGACCGACAATTCAGGACCGAGTTCAGATGTACCCAGTCGGGACCGTGGATGAAGCAGTTCAATTGGCGGGTAGGGCATAAACACAACTTGCAATAGTTCCTGCTCGTCCCTATCCTTCAACTCGACCCCCCATGACGGGCCTCATGCAGGATCCAGTGCTGGCACGAGGGAAATATCCAGTAGGAGAACGTCTTCAACATCCTACAACCGCGAACCGTGATACGGTGGCCAGCTCATCCAGACCTCAACGTACAACACCTACAACAGCGGGCCCGAGTAGGATTCCAAATCCTTATGCTCGACCAAGGTCGAACAATTGTTACCACTGTGGCCAGCTAGGCCACTTATCAAACACCTGTCCTCAACGTCCCACAGCACACTTGACTATAAACGAAGGGGGCACTGAAGATAAGGCCGCAAAAGAAGACCATGACTATGATGAACATGAACAAGCCACTGAAGAAATAACAAGTGGCGATGAAATGACAAGCGAGGATCGTGGCGAATTTCTAGCTGTGAGGCGATTACTGTATACCCCACGAAAGGAATTACATCCACAGCGACACAATATATTTCGTACTCGGTGCACTGTCAACGGAAAGGTCTGTGATGTGATCATAGACAGTGGAAGTGGCGATAACATCGTGTCAAGAGTGATGGTGGACAAATTGCGGCTACCAACGACGAAACATCCTTCTCCGTACTCAATCGGTTGGATAAAAAAGGTGAATGAAATCAAGGTAACTGAATAGTGCACTATCTTGTTTTCAATTGGTAAAAGTTATAAGGATCAGATACTTTGTGATGTGATTGACATGAAAGCTTGCCACATGCTACTCGATCGATCCTGGCAGTCGGACCGTGATGCGACCCATCGGGGACGAGACAATACCTACGTATTCGTCAAAGATAGCCGAAAAATAATCCTTGCTCCTATGGCACCAGAGAACCACCCTGAAGCCTCTAAAGTGGAGGGGAGTTCCCTCTTGACCATTCAGGATTTCATGGAGGAATCCAAGGAAACTGGCGAGGTGTACGCCGTGGTGGTGAAGGGCGAGGACGAGGAACTCTCAAACATCCCTCCAAGTTTAAAATTATTGCTAAACAAATTTAAAGAAGTCTGGCCTGAGAATTTACCTAATGGATTGCCCCCCATGAGGGACATCCAACATCACATAGACCTCATCCCTAGGGCTAGCCTGTCCAACCGTCCTCATTATCGGATGAGTCCAAAGGAGTACGAGATCTTCAGGGGCAAGTGGAGGAATTAATCCGTAAGGGTCTCTTGAGAGAGAGCATGAGCCCATGTGCCGTACCAGCATTGTTAACGCCAAAAAAAGATGGAAGCTGATGCATGTGTGTCGACAGCCGAGCAATCAATAAAAATACCATCAAGTATCGGTTCCCAATACCACGGTTGGACGACATGCTCGATATGCTAGAAGGAGCCAAGGTGTTCTCAAAACTAGATCTAAGGAGTGAGTACCATCAGATTCGTATCCGACCCGGTGATGAGTGGAAAACGACATTCAAGACCAAGGAAATGTTGTATGAGTGGCTGGTCATGCCCTTTGGCCTATCGAACGCACCAAGTACTTTTATGCGTTTGATGAATCAAGTTCTAAAACCTTTCACTGGCCGATTTGTGGTAGTATATTTTGATGATATATTGATATGTAGCCAGGATGAGGCGGAGCACAGGAAACATTTCAGGTAGGTGTTGCAGGTCCTACAAATTAACAAGTTGTACCTCAACTTGAAGAAGTGTAGTTTTTTAACTGACAGCCTGTTGTTTCTAGGATTTGTTGTAATGTCCACAGGTATTCGTGTGGACGATGAAAAGGTGCAACCTATTAGGGAATGGCCGATCCCGACAAACATTCATGAGGTGAGAAGTTTTCACGGGTTGGCGACTTTCTATAGTCGATTTGTGCGAGATTTTAGCACCATAGTCGCGCCTATAACAGATTGCATGAAAAAATGACCGTTCCAGTGGACCGATAAAGCTGACAAGAGCTTTCATGAGATTAAGCATCGTTTGTCTACAACATCGGTCTTGGTGCTTCCTAATTTCAACAAATTGTTTGAGGTTGAGTGCGACGCTTCATACGTCAGAATTGGAGGAGTGTTATCACAGGAAGGCAGGCCAGTAGCCTTCTACAGCGAGAAGCTTAGCGAAGCCCGAAAGAAGTGGTCGACTTATGAG
Source organism: Magnolia changhungtana (assembly GCA_030180095.1). Lineage (NCBI taxonomy): Eukaryota > Viridiplantae > Streptophyta > Magnoliopsida > Magnoliales > Magnoliaceae > Magnolia > Magnolia changhungtana. Next base: position 930,571 of record JASAUF010000604.1, read on the forward strand.
CTTAAGTTGTATGCAGTTGTTCAGGCGATGCGACATTGGTGGCATTATCTAATTCAAAGAGAGTTTGTTCTGTACACTGACCATCAAGCATTAAAGTTTATTAATAGTCAGACTAACGTGAATCGTGTGTATGCTAGATGGGTTGCGTTTTTACAGGAATTCACGTTCGTTCTAAAGCACAAGTCAGGGCAGCAGAATAAGGTGGCTGATGCACTTAGCCGCTGTGCATCACTACTCGTTACGATAAGCAACAAGGTGGTCGGCTTCGACTATTTTAAGGAGCTGTATGCCGAGGATGAGGACTTCAAAGATTCTTGGGTGAAGTGCCAAGAAGGTCACCCCAGTGACCTTCATATACATGACGATTTTCTCTTCAAAGGAAATCGATTGTGCATCCCCCAAAGTTCTCTGAGGGAGAAGATTATTCAGGAGCTACATGGAGGTGGCCTCGGTGGACACCTTGGGCGAGACAGGACGTGAGCTCTTGTGGAAGAGCGGTATTATTGGCCGCAATTAGTACGTGATGTGGGAAAAGCCGTACAACGTTGTCATGTTTGTCAGACTTTCAAGGGATAATCTCAGAATACGAGTCTCTACACCCCATTACCTGTGCCTGACCGTCATTGGGAGGATTTATTAATGGACTTCGTACTTGGTCTCCCACGAACACAACGCGGCATGGATTTGGTGTTCGTGGTGGTAAATCGTTTCTCCAAGATGGTGCACTTTATCCCATGTAAGAAGACCCTCGATGCAACACACGTGGCAAATCTATTCTTCAAGGAGGTCGTAAGGCTACACGGGGCCCCCAAGACCATTACTTCTGATCATGACACGAAGTTCATTAGCCACTTTTGGCGGACTTTGTGGGCTCGATTCGATACACGACTTCAATTCAGCAGTGCTTACCACCTACAGACTGATGGGCGACCGAAGTTGTGAATTGGACGTTGGGAAACCTCCTTCGCTGTATTTCAGGAGAAAAACCGAAGCAGTGGGATTTGGCCTTGTCTCAAGCAGAGTTCGCATTCAACAATATGGTGAACCGCTCGATAGGGAAATCTCTGTTCCAGATTATCCATGGACGAGTGCCTCGCCACACGCTTGACCTGGTCCCTCTGCCCAAGCACCCAGGCATGAGCATTGCAGCAGAACATATGACAGACAAGATCATGGGCATCCATGCGGAAGTGCAGACCAAGCTAAATGCCTCGAATGAGAAGTACAAGGAACAAGCGGACAAGCACCGGCGACAAAAAGTGTTCGAGGTGGGCGAACGTGTTATGGTCCATCTGCGCAAAGAGAGATTTTCGACCGGGACGTACAACAAGTTGAAAAATAAGAAGATTGGAACCGTCCCAATCATTCGAAAGATCAATGACAACGCTTATGTTGTTGATCTTCCAGATGACATGGCGATCTCACGGACTTTCAATGTCGTGGACCTGACCGAGTATCATGAACCAGCGCAGGATGAGAACTCGAGGACGAGTTCTTTTGAAGTGGAGGGGACTGATGTAGAGTGGGTCGCAGATAGTTTCATGGCCAAGATGGATCAGAAAAGGCCCGATCGACAACAGAAGTGATCCGGATCGTCGGACCTTAGATCGGACATATCTCGCAATCCGGAATGAGTTAGCTGACGTAAAATATATGATTTTGGGGTAGAACAAGCTACTTTAGCCAACCAACCCGGCTATGCCGGGTTGCGACACCCGGAATTGCAAAAAACCCTTGGATCGACAATCGTTTCCCTGTTTTAATTTCGTTTTTACTATAAATAGTAAGTTTTAGTTTGATTATAACTCTTCATCCGTCGGGCTTTAGGAGTTGCGTCCAATGTGAAAAGAGCTTAGAATGATTAGGGGAACGGTTTGGTGAAGCCAAATAGGACACTTACTATTTTTGGCCGAAAACCTTGCGCACTAGTAGACATCACGACCGTCTATAAATAGTAAGTTTACTATTTATAGTAAGTCGCGAATTCTAGGAGTTTTAGTTGTAGTTTGATTCTGATTTCTTTCCCATTGCTTGGTATGCCTATTTAAAGGGTTGTGAATTCATTTTTATTAATCAATTAATCAATTTCGAATTTATTAGAATTTATTTCTATTTTCTGCTTTCTTTCCTCATGGATTCGAGAAGTCTCTGTGAGGAGTCCAGAGAAGCTCCGTGGATTCGGAGTATTTATCCTCATCAACCCTTGTTTGTAAAATAGATGCGATGGTTTTACAAGTGTTTTATCAAACACCTTCTAAGTAACATAAAAAACAAAATAGATGCAATGGTTTTACTTCTGAATTGCAACTTCACAATCCCATTGTTTATAAAATAGATGCAATGGTTTTACCGGTGTTTTATCAAACACCTTCTAAGTAACATAAAAACCAAAAATAAAAATAAAAATAAAGAGAAAAGGTATTAGTTTAATGTACATACCTTGCTTGCCACCGGCCAAACCTTCCTTGCCACTAGCCAAACTTTCCTTGCCACCAGCCACATTTGGTTGAGTCATTTTATCAAACAGCTGGTGAGCAACATCAATGGCATAACCGAGTCACCAAACTGGTTTGATCCGAGTTCGATTCGAGCTGGATTCGATCCGAGTCGAGTCGAGCTGGGGCTTGCTCGAACTCGGCTCGAACTCATTTTCGAGCTAAAAAAATCAGCTTGACTCGGCTCGAACTCAGCTTTGAACCAAGTCCAATCAAGCCTTTTCGAGTCGAGTTCAGCGAGCTAACTGAGCTAGCTCAGTTCGTGTACACCCCTAGTTTGCATATATATATATATATATATATATATATATATATATATATATATATATATATATACATATATATATATACACACGGAAACGCTCACTGCGAACCGGTTCAGTAGCATTACTACGTACGAACTTTTTGAGAACCCATCATAGGTGATTTGGATCCAAAATCTGAACCGTTCATGTGAAGCAGCACCTCGTGAAACCCCTCGGGACCAAGTTTTACTTTGATCTAAAACTTCTATGGGCCATGAAATATAAAAACTATTTCCTCCCTTGAGTTACATTTCTCTTTGCTATGGCCCACCAGAATTTTAGATCGGGGTGAAAATTTATCATCGGCATCACATGGACCGTTCCGATTAGACACTCATGGCACGTGTGCAAAGGTGCGCACGTGCGTAGGTGCGTAGGGGAGCATGACTCTCTCTCTCTCTTTCTATATATATATATATATATATATATATATATATATATATATATATATATACACACACACACACCAAAACTTCCGTGGATCACTAAAAGTTTTAAATAGTAGGCTTTCAATCCCCATTACTTCCTGTGGTGTGGTGCACTCTAGCTTTGGATCCGCCTGTTTTTTGGCTCATGCTTTAAAATAATCTATCAAAATAGATATGCGGCGTGGATAAAACATACAAATCACGGTGGCCCCACAGAGACCCTGACAGGACCGTCTGTATCCAGCTAGGTCCCGGCGGGGGTAGTACCCAATCCGCGTTACTGACCAACGGTGTATATATTGCACACGTGCAGCGACCTGATGATCGAACCGACCTGATACTAGGGCATGACATCCAAACAATTGGGATACCCTGATGAACGGCTCTGATCTCATGTACATGATTTTAGCTTCCATGTGTCCACACTCCACACACAAGCGTCTGGGTCTCTGGAAGTAGGATTAGTTATCCCGGGACCTTCTGTTCAAAAATTCAGCCCAGTAGCATAAAGAACTGCTATGTAGAGGTGCAAATGGATCGGGTCGGGTCAAGGGGAAGCCCGCGCCCTACCCATCTTAGAATGGGTCAGAATTTCGCCCAGACATAACCAATTAAAATTCGGGTCTGGTCTTGATTTGGTCCAATAATAATAAAAAAAAAAGCTATTTATTTAATGGGTCGGATATGTTATATGTGGACTTAAACCCCACTAATTTATAGAATGGGTTGGGTTTGGCTCAGCAGTAAGTAATGTTCACATAAGTAATGCTCCAAACTATTTAATTGTTGATGGATATCAATTTTAGTGGGTAAGGAACGGTGGTCCAATTAATGTGACCTTTGGTATATCTTTCATTGATAATGGGCCCACAATTTGGACAGTTCAGATTGTCACAAACAGTGGGTGGATAATGATGTTTTAGAAAAGGATAGTAAATCATTGTTGTAGTCTAGCTTAAAGAAAAACCCACATGCTCAAATAATTACTTAAAAAAAAAAAAACAGATTTGAACCTATTTAAAAAGTGGGCTTGGGTTACATCTAGTGGGGTTGATTTTGAGAGGACTCAGACCTAGACACAACCCATTTAGAACTTTGGGTCAATTTTTTTGACCCAAACCCACCGCTTTGTGTAAATTTTGGACCCAAATCCAATAATTGTCAGGTTTACTCCTTGGGTTGATGTGATTAATTTTCACTCCTAGGCCCATATGTGGAAAACTTGTCAAACAAATGGGAAGAAACAAGCCCAAGCCAAGTCCACTTACTTACCAGGCCTGAAAACTTAGGGTTAAGCCTGACAAGTGGACTATTTTATCTCTTTGTTTCAACAAAGTAGTAAGTATTGGACCGGATGTTTTGCATAATATAATCAGATTTTCCATTCATCAGATGATTTATGGAAAATATTATAGAATGATTATAAGACTAGCTATGCCTTATGGGACGAAATGTTGGGCATGCTGTGCAGATGCCTTGGATTCTGATTTAGTCTGGGAGTTGAAGGGCTTTGTTGGTCGGACCAAATTGGGTGTTGGTCCGACCTACAGAGTGTAGGATTTCTCAAGAGTAGAACAAGATTTAGTTGGTCTGACTAACGGACGCCAGCTCTGTTACATGATTTTGCGAAAGTTGGATTATATAAGTCCTAATTTGATTATGGCTTAGTAGAGACGAGTGTTTTCACTCATAACGCAAGGGTTTTGCAGGTTGAGAGAGTTTTCAATACTTGTAAGGAATTGAGAATGGATTTTCTTAAGGGCTAGAGTTTTTTTTCTAGGGTGCACATTGCAAGGGGTGATCGGGTTGCTTCTGTAGTCGAAGAAGGTGAGTGGTGTAACTCTAAGGTTTTGATTATAGTGGAGGTATCTGTCGCTTTGTGCCGTGGTTTTTCCCCCTAAGGGCTTTCCACGTAAATTCATGTGTTCATGATTGCTTGATTGGTTGTTTATAGTTTTGATTGTTTTATATTTGTTGAATGTGCTTCCGCAAAGCACATGATTAACAGTGATATTAGATCCAAATTTCTAATATATATGGTTAATTCAAGTTTATTGTGGGCTTGAAATTACAACAAATCGGCATCAGAACGTAAGGTAAAAGACGTCCGAGGATTAAATAAAGATGTCAGAGTCGAAGTTCGATATTAAAAAATTCAATGGGAAGAATAATTTCAATTTGCAGCAGTGTAAGGTTAAGGATATTCTATTGTCACAAGGGTTGAGCAAGGCGTTGTTAGAGACTAAATTGGAGAAGATGTCGAAAGACGACTTGGGCGAACTCGAGGAGAAGGCTATGAGCGTCATTTGTCCGTGTCTATCAGAGGAAGTCATGTACAATATTCTGGGAGAGGAATCAACCTTGGATATGTGGAGGAAACTAAAAGATCTATACATATTGAAGTCCCTCACTAACAAATTATTTATGAAGAAACGACTTTATGAGCTGTGAATGAAGGAAAGATCCGATCTTCTGATGTACATGAACTCATTTACAAAGATTTGTAGTAAGTTGTTAAGGCACAGAGAGACCAGAAAGGATGAAGACAAAGTGTTACCACTTCTAGTATTGCTTCCCACATCATACAACTATCTCGTTACTACACTACTATATATGAATAGTACTCTGAAGACGAAAGAAGTTATTACAACTCTCGTGTTTAGCGAGATGAGGAAGAAAACAAGCGATGAGGATTCCAAAACGGATGGGTTAGTTGCAAAAGGAGGTCAAAGACGTGGGAGATCCGTGGAGCGATCTTGTTTTGAAATGAAGAAAAAGTTTAGATCGAAATCGAAGGCTAAGGACGAATGCTTCTACTATGGCGTGAAGAGACACTTCAAGAGAGACCGTTAGAAAAGAAAATATGGCCTATAAAACAAGAATAAGAACACAAGCGAATCAGCTAACGTAGTGCAAGGCACTCTAAAGGAGATCTTCTCTCGTTTCCTTAGGTACGAGTCATCTTACAGATACGTGAATACTCAAATTGAGATGTTCGTATCATATGTACCCGAATAGCACTTGGTTCGATACCTACGAATCCTATGATGGTGGGAGCGTTCTGATAGGGAACAACACTGCATGCAAGGCCATCGGAATAGGGACCATCAAGGTAAGGATGTTCGGTGGAGTTGTATGCACTTTGGGTGATGTCAGGCATATCACAGATCTGAAGAAGAACTTGATATCCTTGGGCGTTCTAGATACGAATGGGTGCACATTCACCACGTCTTATGGTGTAATTAAGGTTTCCAGAGGTGCAATGGTCTTAACGAAGGGATATAAGATAACGAATCTATACAAGTTGGTTGGGAGCACGATTATAGGTGAGGCTGCTATCACCTCACATGTAGAATCTGACATAAATGACACTAATTTATGGCCTATGTGGCTAGGGCATATAAGCAAGAGGGGCATGATGGAACTTCATAAACAAAAAATGTTGAAGAGAGTTACGGCATGAAAGGTGGAGTTTTACGAGTATTATATTTATGGGAAGCAGTGCATGGTAAGGATCAAGTCTGCTACACATATTAGGAGTGGAGTGCACGATTATATATATTCCGATGTCTGTGGTCCAGTGAAAATACCATCTAAGGGAGGTACAAGATACTTCATGAGCTTCATAGATGATTATTCAAGGAAGGTTTGAGTCTACTTCTTAAAGCACAAGTTTGAGGTATTCATCAAATTCAAAGAATGGACGGTCTACTTCTTAGGTCAGAAAACAATATGGAGTACAGAGAGGAGGAGTTCATAAAAATTTTCAATGAACAAGGCATCACAAGGCACTTGTCGATTATAGGGACCCCAAAGAAGAACATGGTGATAGAGAAGGTAAGGATGCTTGACGGAGCCATTCAAACTCTAGGTAATGTCAGGTCTGTTCCAGATCTGAAGAAAAGTTAATATCCTTGAGGGTTTTTGATACGAATGGTTGCACGTTTACCACATTCGACAGTATATTAAAGGTCACCAGAGGTGCAATGGTGTTGACGAATGGATATAAGGTTGAAAATCTATACAAGTTGGTTAGGAGCACAGTTATGGGTGAGGCCGCTACCACCTCATACATAAAATCTAACACAGATGATAAAAATCTGTGGCATAAATGGTTAGGTCATATGAGTGAGAGGGGCATGATGAAACTCCTCAAATGGAAATTGTTAACAGGAGTTAAGACATGCAAGATGAATTTCTGTGAGTATTGCATCCTAGGCAAGCAGTGCAGGATAAGGTTCAAGACTATTACACAAACTAGCAGTAGGGTGCTCGACTATAATCATTCCGATGTATGGGGGCCAGTGACGGTATCGTCTAAGAGAGGGGCATGATACTTCGTGACCTTCATATATGACCACTTGAGGAAGGTTTAAGTCTACTTCATGAAGCACAAGTTTGAGGTATTCGTTAGGTTCAAGCAATGGAAGGCTGAAGTAAAGAAGCAAATCGTGAAATAGGTTAAGTGTCTTAGGTTAGACAATTGTACAGAGTATAGAGAATTGGAATTCATGGAATTCTACCAAAATCAATGCATTACAAGGCACTTCTTAACTCCATGAACGCTACAACAAAACATGGTGGCAAAGAGGATGAACAAAACTATATTTAAGAGGGAGAGAAGTAATGGGTTGCATGCTGGGCTACCAAAAAACCTATGGGCTAAAGTAGTGAATATGACATGCTATATCATTAATCAATCACCATCTATGATGCTAGACTCTGAGATTGTAAAGGAAGTCTGGAGAGATAATGATGTCAATTACTTAGGATTGAGAATTTTCAGGTGTCCATCATATGTTCATGTGTAGAGTGGACAGAGGTCGAAATTGGATCTAAAGTCTAGGAAGTGCATCTTTGTCGGGTATGGAAAATGTGTCAAGGGCTACAAGTTTTGGGATATAATTTCACATAAGGTGGCTATTAGAAGAGATGTCATCTTCAATGAGGCATTAATGTTGAAGACTAACAAAGACGTTGTAGTAGGGCAATTGAAAAATCATGGTTAGACCAAAAGATTGTTGGTGCAGGTAGAGCCAGTTGAGCAGGTTATTGAAGGTGAAAATCAATAAGAACAAGATATTGAGAAAAATGATCAGTAGAATACCTAGGAAAGTATAGTCAGGAACATGAGAAGAGAGCCATTAGAGCCCTAGTTCAATATGGGTTTAAGATCATTGTCTTTTTTTTTTGTGCATTATTCATGAGCGGACATCCCTCTAGCTTTCGAGAGGTAAAATCTGAAAAGGATGACAACAAGTGGATGCCGACTATAGTGAAGGAGATGGAGTCACTCTACAGGAATCAGACATGGGGGTTGGTTGTAAGACCCGTACCCTAGTCCGTACAGTTTCGTAGGCTTCCGCGATCCTACCGGTCGAATTTCGGCAACCCTCGACCCATTTCTGACGTTGCGCACGATCCTAAGCCGAGTCCCGCATGCCAAAGTCGGCTCGACTCGAAACCTGTATCTTGGCGACCGCGCCGTCACCACGATTCTAATGCCGCGACTCACGCACTGACCCGGTATCCAGGCTAGAAGATGTCGGCCTGCGTTCAATTCGAATAAAACACCGCACGTTACGAACTTCGAGGGAATCTCTACGAGATGTCCCATCAATCAAATCAATCAATCAATGTCAAGTCACACCTACCCAAGTACAACAACCCATGCTTCTCTCTTACACAAGCAAGCCCAAGTCTACTCTCTCTCTCTCTCTCTTTTTCAACTCTACCCATGCCCATGACATCATCCCTCCATCCCTCCCTCTCCTTTTATTTTATTTTTCTTTTTTTTTTCTCTCTCATTCTCCCATTCTCTCCCTCTCATACGTCCAAGCAATCTCCAAGCTTTCCAAAAAAATTCCCCAAAATCCTAAGTGTGGCCCACCTCCTCATCTTCCATCTCAACCGTCCGATCATCATCCGCACCGTTAAAACCCGATCAACGTCCATAAGAACCGTAGGTGAGAAGTTTCCAAGCCAAGGGAGCAAGGTGGAGTGCAATAGGTGGGTGTTATACCATTGCTTTCAATTTTAAAGGGGCCCACTTGTTGTGGGACCCACATGATGTATTATTGTTTAAGGGAGGGCCCATTAGTGGCGGGGTCCCTCCCTCCTTTACCGTCACTCTCTTTCTCTCTCTCTTCTACTCTCTTTTACCCAATTGGATGTAGTGGGCCCCACCATTTAGAGCTCCATTTATACCATCCAACATGAATGGTGGGACCCACCATGAAATACCCTGATCCATAGTTCAACTGGTAGACTGAGTGGATATACCTCCTTTCAACACTTGAGGCCTTGGTATCTATCCCTAGTTGAGGTGGTTAATGTGGGTGGGACCCACCATGATGCACGTCCATGTGGGACCTACCTTGATTAACGTGGGCCACTCACGTGTGGAACCCACCACGAGGCAGTGTTTATCCAAACCGTCCAGCGTCCAGAGACGCTGGACGTAGGCGTTCTAACAACAAAAATAAAATGAAGAAAGTAAAATTTTTTAGTGGGCTGCTCATGCAGGCCCCACCTTGATGTATGTATGTGATCCACGCCGTCCAATCTATTCTACAGTCCACTTTAGGCGTTGGACCAAAATTTTAAAGAGATCTGATCATCAGGTGGGCCATACCATCTAAAACCATGTAAAGACACGCCAAAACATATAAAAGTACTTGGTGGGGTCCGTCTGAAGTTTGGATACCTTGTATTTCCCTTTCTACACACTGTATTCAAAGTTTTGTTCATAGTGGATTTTGTGATGGTGTTCTTATGGTTATTGTTCGTGGGTTATGCTTGGTTATGCTCATTGCGAATCAAATGGATTATCAGAAATCCTCCTTTTAGCATCCCAGGATCGGAACCTGGTATATGGGTGCCGGGAGCCGAGAATGGGGTACTACGGAGGCTGTCGGCGCCGGATTCGGCGATCGGGAATTTTGTGAGCCCGGTCTCCGAGTTCGGGGCGTGACAGAAGTTGGTATCAGAGCATAACTTGGGAATAACCGAGAACGGCATCACATGTTTGCTATGAGTTGAAGGCGGTTAGGTTCCAAGTGCGAAACCTTCCGTTTGACTTCCCTAACGTGCGATTCTCGAAATTTATTGGCGCCTTGTCTTTTCCATAGGACATGCCGCCTAGGAGAGCGACCCGAGCGCGCCCCGATCCACCACCTGAGGCTCCAGCCTTACCACTCGCGCCTCCCGTTCCACCCCAGAGATTCCTGCCCCTCTGCTGAGGATGACTTTCCTTCGCCTGATGCCGGTGCGGATCCGACCGTGCCTGTGAGTGCCTCGCAGTTACAGCAGATGTTACAGGCTGTGACAGCTGCACTTCAGGGGCAGGGCAGACGCCCAGTTGTTTCTGCAGCTCAGGCAGAGCAGGAGCGCGCGAGTGCCCTTCTCCGCGAGTTCAGACGGATGGATCCTCCACGATTTCAGGGCGAGCCAGATCCGACAGCAGCTGAGAGATGGCGCTCCGATGTGGAGAAGATTTTTGATATTATGTCATGTACGACCGAGCAGCGAGTCCGATTGGCCACATTCCTTTTCCAGGGTGAGGCAGAGCACTGGTGGACCTCTGTTACCCGTGTCGCAGGACTCGATCATGTCTGGACATGGGAGGATTTTATCAGCCGATTCGAGGAGCAGTACTTCCCTGACCACATTCGTCGTCAGAGGGCTCGAGAGTTCGAGACTCTAGTACAGGGAGATATGTCCGTGGCGCAGTACGCAGCTCGCTTCGTGGCGCTGTCACGGTATGCGCCATATATGGTTGATGATGAGGGGCGAAAAGCCCGCCGTTTCGAGAGCGGCTTACGTTACGGTCTTCGAGGCCGTGTTATTGGGCACGAGCTCCCGACCTTTCAGGCGGTAGTACGTAGGGCCCAGATCTACGAGACTGAGTGGGTTGACTCTCAGAGCGGTCGAGATCAGAGGAGAGGCCGAAAGAGGCCAGCCCAGTCCAGTAGCTCTCAGCAGCATTGACGACCATAGAGGTATAGGGATCATCCACCCGCTAGAGTACCAGCAGTACCAGTGACACCAGCAGCACCAGCAGTGTCAGCGGCACCTTCTGCACCACCCCAGCAGTTGTTTCCAGGGACTTGTTTTGGATGTGGAGGTTCTGGACACCGCATATCTGAGTGCCCCCGTCCTCATCTACAGCAGTCTAGAGGACCGCGGCGGTCTCAGACGTACCGCGACCACAAGAAGAACCTTCAAAGACAAGAAGCCAGCGGCCCCATCAGCAGCGACCTCAGCCACCTCAGCCACCGAGGCCCCAGCAGCAGCAGAGACAGCAGCATAGGCAGCCGCAGAGGCAGCAGCAGCACCAGGGACCTCAGAGGGGACAGGCACCTCCCCAGCCAGCTCAGGCTAGGTTTTATGCGGCTCAGCAGGACCCACAGACCTCAGGAGGAGTCGTTGAGGGTATACTTCCTGTCTCTTCATGCATCGCCCGAGTATTGTTTGATTCCGGTGCTTCACACTCATTCATGTCTGAGGATTTTTGTCGATCGACTGGATTGCCGATCGAGTTTTCTAGCGAGGGATTGACCGTATCGACGCCATTGGGGAAGACCACAGTGTTGGGCCGTTCCTGTTCGTCTTGCCCCGTTTTGGTCGGTGATATATTCTTACCTGCAGACTTATTTGTGCTGCCGATGACAGATTTCGATGTCATCTTGGGCATGGATTGGCTTGCCGAGTACCACGCCATCATGGACTGTTCCGCGAGGATAGTCACGTTCTGCATACCCGGCTTGCCGCAGTTTCAGTTTGTTGCCGAGCCCCGAGGAGAGTCGTTGTCATGCTTGATGTCCTGCGCCGATGTGGAGCCCGTTGTCGATTGTATCGATCATATTCCGATTGTCTGCGACTTTCCCGACGTGTTTCAGGAGATTCCGGGATTGCCGCCTCGACGCCATATTGAGTTCGGGATTGATCTTGTGCCTGGTACCGCGCCTATCTTGAAGGCCCCATATCGTATGGCACCGATGGAGCTGCATGAGTTACAGCGGCAGTTGGACGAGTTGCGAGAGCTTGGATTTATTCGTCCGAGCAGTTCACCTTGGGGAGTGCCGGTACTCTTCGTTAGGAAGAAGGATGGCTCGTTGAGGCTCTGCGTCGACTACCGCGAGCTCAACCGGGTCACGATTAAGAACAAGTACCCACTCCCGAGGATAGACGATTTATTTGATCAGCTGCAGGGTGCACAGTTCTTTTCGAAGATTGACCTGCGTTCCGGTTATCATCAGATTCGTGTCCGAGAGGAGGACATCCCGAAGACGGCTTTCCGGACGCGTTACGGTCATTTTGAGTTTTAGGTCATGTCCTTCGGACTGACCAACGCACCCGCGGTCTTCATGCAGTTGATGAACGAGGTCTTCCATCCATATCTCGATCAGTTTGTTGTGGTCTTCATCGACGACATTCTGATTTATTCGAGGACCCGTGAGGATCATATGCAGCATTTGGAGATCGCTTTGCAGACCCTCCGTGCCCACCAGCTGTATGCGAAGCTGGAGAAGTGCGAGTTCTAGCAGGAGGAGGTGAAGTTCCTCGGTCACGTGGTGACAAGGGAGGGTGTCCACGACTGCGTCCGAGATCCGCAGTTTCCTTGGTTTGGCGGGTTATTATCGACGTTTTATTGAGGGCTTCTCCCGTATCGCGGCCCCGATGACCAGGTTGACTCGGAAGGGCGCAGATTTTGTTTGGACTGATGCATGCGAGCGAGCATTTATGGAGTTGAAGGACCGTCTGACGTCCGCTCCTGTCCTCACTCTTCCCTCTGGGAGTGATGGATACGTTGTATTTACTGATGCTTCGCGTATTGGATTGGGTGCTGTCCTGATGCAGCACGGCAGGCCTGTAGCTTTCGCGTCTCGTCAGCTCAAGGTCCATGAGCTGAACTACCCTACGCATGATTTGGAGCTGGCAGCAGTTGTCTTCGCACTGAAGGTGTGGAGACACTATCTCTATGGGGTCAGGTTCGAGCTCTTCTCTGACCACAAGAGCTTGAAGTATCTATTCTCCCAGTCTGAGCTGAACATGAGACAGAGACGCTGGATGGAGCTTTTGAAGGACTATGATTTTGACCTCCAGTACCACCCAGGCAAGGCAAACGTGGTGGCGGATGCCCTCAGCCGTCTAGGCGCGAGGCCTGGTAGCACACATGATGATTCAGGAGTGGAGGATGCTCGAGGATATCGCAGAGTACGACTTCGATTTTGGTCTGCAGTCTTCTATCGTTCAGCTATCGAGCCTGTCGATTCAACCCTCTCTTGTCGCAAGGGTGATCGAGGCTCAGCAGACAGATGAGTCGTTACTGGGATTACCGAAAGGAGGCAACATCCGAGAGTCGACAGTTGTGCGGATGGGTGCTGATGGTGGACTTCGCTTCAGAGGCCGATTATGTGTCCCGGATATTCCTGAGTTACGCGAGATCTTATGACCGAGGCACATCGATCGCGGTTTTCTATCCACCCCGGCTCGACGAAGATGTATCGTGATATGAGGAGAGACAGTATTTCGGGCGGGGATGAAGCGCCCAGATTGCCAGTTTTGTGGCCGAGTGTGACACATGCCAGCGTGTCAAGGCCGATCATCAGAGACCTCCTGGTCTATTGCAACCGTTGAGCGTCCCGATGTGGAAGTGGGAGCACGTGTCGACAGATTTCATTATGGGCTTGCCGAGGACTCAGCGCGGTCATGACGCCATTTGGGTTGTTGTGGATCGTCTGACGAAGTCGGCACATTTTCTTGAGATGCGTGCGACCTTGTCTATGGACCGGCTTGCGAGGTTATTTATCGAGGAGGTTGTGAGACTGCATGGCGTTCCAGTCTCGATCGTTTCTGACCGAGATTCGAGGTTTACGTCTCAGTTTTGGGGGAGCTTCCAGAGAGCGATGGGGACTGATTTGCAGCTCAGTACCGCGTATCATCCGCAGACCGATGGCCAGACCGAGAGGGTCAACCAGATCCTTGAGGATATGCTTCGGGCCTGTGCGATTGACTTCGGTGGTAGCTGGGATGAGCATCTACGATTGGCTGAGTTCGCATACAACAACAGCTATCAGGCGACCATTGGCATGGCTCCTTTTGAGGCATTGTATGGCAGACCGTGCAGATCTCCGAGTTGTTGGACCGAGGTTGGAGAGTGGCGTCTCCTAGGTCCCGAGCTTGTGCAGGAGACTTCTGAGGCTATTGATATCATCAGGCAGAGGATGCGCACAGCTCAGAGTCGGCAGAAGAGTTTTGCTGATCGCCGGCGTCGTCCCTTGGAGTTTGACGTAGGGGACCATGTGTATCTCAAGGTCTCGCCCATGAAGGGCGTGGTTCGATTCGGAGCGAAGGGCAAGCTTGCCCCGAGATTTATAGGACCTTTCGAGATCACTGGGCGCGTTGGCGTCGTGGCCTATCGGCTTGCCTTGCCACCACAGTTGTCTGGCGTCCACAACGTTTTCCACGTCTCTATGTTGAGGAAGTGTGGGTCAGACGTGGTTCCTGTTATTGATTGGCAGCCGTTGGAGGTTCGTGAGGATGCTTCTTACATTGAGCAGCCAGTTCGTATCCTTGATCGAAAGGAGCAGGTCCTCTGGACCAAAGTCATTCCCTTGGTGAAGGTTCAGTGGGGTCACCATTCTGTTGATGAGGCATCTTGGGAGCACGAGGCTGAGATTCGGGAGTGTTATCCCCATCTCTTTGATGATTGATCATGTTCTGTATCTTGTATACTGTCTTCGATTTTCTATGACGATATCATGTTCCTCTTTTATTATGAGTTATGTTCTCTTGCGATGATTGGGTAAATTTCGAGGACGAAATTTTTATTTGGAGGGGAGAGCTGTAAGACCCGTACCCTAGTCCGTACAGCCAGAGGCTTCCGCGATCCTACCTGGGCCGACCCAGGCAACCCTCGACCCATTTCTGACATTGCGCACGATCCTAAGCCGAGTCCCGCATGCCGAAGTCGGCTCGACTCGAAACCTGTATCTTGGCGACCGCGCCGTCACCACGATTCTAATGCCGCGACTCACGCACTGACCCGATATCCAGGCTAGAAGATGTCGGCCTGCGTTCAATTCGAATAAAACACCGCACGTTACGAACTTCGAGGGAATCTCTACGAGATGTCCCATCAATCAAATCAATCAATCAATGTCAAGTCACACCTACCCAAGTACAACAACCCATGCTTCTCTCTTACACAAGCAAGCCCAAGTCTACTCTCTCTCTCTCTCTCTTTTTCAACTCTACCCATGCCCATGACATCATCCCTCCATCCCTCCCTCTCCTTTTATTTTATTTTTCTTTTTTTTTTTCTCTCTCATTCTCCCATTCTCTCCCTCTCATACGTCCAAGCAATCTCCAAGCTTTCCAAAAAAATTCCCCAAAATCCTAAGTGTGGCCCACCTCCTCATCTTCCATCTCAACCGTCCGATCATCATCCGCACCGTTAAAACCCGATCAACGTCCATAAGAACCGTAGGTGAGAAGTTTCCAAGCCAAGGGAGCAAGGTGGAGTGCAATAGGTGGGTGTTATACCATTGCTTTCAATTTTAAAGGGGCCCACTTGTTGTGGGACCCACATGATGTATTATTGTTTAAGGGAGGGCCCATTAGTGGCGGGGTCCCTCCCTCCTTTACCGTCACTCTCTTTCTCTCTCTCTTCTACTCTCTTTTACCCAATTGGATGTAGTGGGCCCCACCATTTAGAGCTCCATTTATACCATCCAACATGAATGGTGGGACCCACCATGAAATACCCTGATCCATAGTTCAACTGGTAGACTGAGTGGATATACCTCCTTTCAACACTTGAGGCCTTGGTATCTATCCCTAGTTGAGGTGGTTAATGTGGGTGGGACCCACCATGATGCACGTCCATGTAGGACCTACCTTGATTAACGTGGGCCACTCACGTGTGGAACCCACCACGAGGCAGTGTTTATCCAAACCGTCCAGCGTCCAGAGACGCTGGACGTAGGCGTTCTAACAAAAAAAAAATGAAGAAAGTAAAATTTTTTAGTGGGCTGCTCATGCAGGCCCCACCTTGATGTATGTATGTGATCCACGCCGTCCAATCTATTCTACAGTCCACTTTAGGCGTTGGACCAAAATTTTAAAGAGATCTGATCATCAGGTGGACCATACCATCTAAAACCATGTAAAGACACGCCAAAACATATAAAAGTACTTGGTGGGGTCCGTCTGAAGTTTGGATACCTTGTATTTCCCTTTCTACGCACTGTATTCAAAGTTTTGTTCATAGTGAATTTTGTGATGGTGTTCTTATGGTTATTGTTCGTGGGTTATGCTTGGTTATGCTCATTGCGAATCAAATGGATTATCAGAAATCCTCCTTTTAGCATCCCAGGATCGGAACCTGGTATATGGGTGCCGGGAGCCGAGAATGGGGTACTACGGAGGCTGTCGGCGCCGGATTCGGCGATCGAGAATTTTGTGAGCCTGGTCTCCGAGTTCGGGGCGTGACATTGGTGGAACTTTGTAAAGGTCAACGGGCCATACAGTGCAAATGGGTCTATAAGAAGAAAGAAGCATTGACAGAAAATGAGGGCGACAAGTATAAGGCATGACTCGTAGTGAAGGGATACTCGCAGAGGGAAGGAGTGGATTACAATAGAGTTTTTTCCCTAATCATAAAACATACCTCAATCTGGGTGCTACTGACAATGGTAGAGGAATCCAATTTGGAATTGGAGCAACTCAATATGAAGACGACATTCCTTTATGAGAACTTAGAAAAGTCATTTACATGAGGCAGCCCGAAGGTTTCGAGGAACTTGGTAAGAAAGGCCACGTGTGTAGGTTGAAGAAATCGTTGTATGAGCTTAAGCAGTCTCTAAGGCAGTGGTATAAGCGGTTCGATTCCTACATGATAGAGATTGGGTATAATAGGTGTGAGTATGATTGCTGCGTATAGTACAAGGTATTTGATTCCTACATTCTATTGATGTTTTACGTAGATGATATGTTGATTGTTGCAAAGAACAAGATGGAGATGCACTTGCTTAAGTTTTTCTTAAGCAAAGAGTTTGACATGAAGGATTTGGTCACTGTGAAGAAGATCCTAGGCATGGAGATAAATAGAGATAGAGAGTCAAGGAACTTGTGGCTTTCTCAGAAGGGTTATGTGTAAAAGGTGCTAGAGAGGTTCCATATGTAAAGTGCTAAGCCAGTTAGCATGCCTCTATTAGGTCACTTTTAAGTGGCCAGCTAAGACATGTCCAAGTATAGATGAAGAAATTTCAGAAATGTCACGGGTGCCATATGAGAGTGCAGTGGGGAGTCTATTGTATGCAATTGTTTGCACGAGGTCGAATATGTCACAGGCAGTCAGTATGGTTAGAAAGTGTATGGTGAATCTAGGGAAAGAGCATTGGAATGTTGTTAAGTGGATTCTCAGGTATATCATGGGTACAATCGATACTGGAATCATGTTCGAGGGACACAGACCTTCAGGTGGAGTTATAGGTTACGTGGATTTAGACTACGCAGGTGATCTGGACAACGAGAGGTCCACTACAAGATATGTTTACATATTAACAAGCAAACTGGTATGTTAGAGATTTATACTATAGTTTATGATACGTTGTCTACAACTGAAATGGAATACATGATTGCGACGGAGGTGTCAAATGAGGCATTGTGGTTGAATGGTCTGATAGGAGAACTCGAGCTAAAGCTGGAGGTGATTCGGTTGCATTGTGATAGTCAGAGTGTTATCCATCTGGTGATGAATTAGGTATATCATGCAAGAACCAAGAACATTCACGTGAGGTTCCACCAGATAGGGAGCTCATTATTTTAGGAGAGATTCAGTTTCAGAAGATTCATACGTATGAGAATGCCGTGGATATGTTGACAAATCCAGTGACTACGGAGAAGTTTAAGCATTTCTTGGACTTGATCAATGTCAGTAGTCACTGATGAGATTGGGCACCCTTGCAGGGGGTGCAGATGGAATTGCATTCTAAGTGGATGGATGCAGGGCGCGGTCTGTGCTCAAGATGAGGTTACACAGGAGATATTTAGGGTGACTTGGCAGAATGAAAGTCAATATGGAGATTGTTAATCAAGGTGACTTGGATTCTATTGCCAAAGCAGTTTGGTCGACCGAGGAATCCTTCGGTCGATCGAAACTCACAGTTGACTGAGGTCCGGTTCGGTCAACCGAGAGTCTCTGTCCATAGCTCAGTCAACCGTGGTGCGACCGATGATTTTGAGCTGATTAGTGCAAATAAGGGTATTTAAGTCCGTTTTAAGGTTTGAGCTTATATAATACGAGTGTTTTCTCTCAAGGGGCAATGGTTTGTTAAGGGAAGGGATTTCTACACTCATAAGGGCTTGGGAAAAAGATTTTCTCAAGGGATATAGGGTTTCCAATATAGGGTTTCCTAAATGTACGCTTCACAAGGGGAGATCGAGCGATTCTATAATCGAAGAAGTTGAGTCTATACACCCCTAAGGTTTTGATTATAGTGGATCTCTGTCACTTTGTGCCATGTTTTTTTTTTTTTTTTTTTTTCCTGTAAGGGTTTTCCCACGTATAATATTGTGTGTTTGTGGATTGTTTGCTTTTTTCTTTGATTATCTAATTTATTATATTGTTATATCTTCATTGCGGATTAAAAGACTCCCCTACTTAGGCTCACTCGTAGGGTCCAGATTCGAGTCCACCCCAGTGAGTTGGGTCCATTGCGAATGAGTTGTACTGAGCTGCCCCTACCAAAAGCCCTGTGTAAGGCTGTCAATGAGTTGGGTCTTATAGTTTTCATGCCCCGGCTAACCATGTTCGGGTCTGGACATCTGCAAGTCGTTTTGTGTCTGAGTCTTATTCTTAATGACTCGGATGTGGATCGAACAAGGTTCAAGTACCTGTCAGGTCTTTGAATATAAGTTTTGAGTTAGGTTTGAGACAAATAAAAGCATTTAGATACGTGGGTTCACTTAATGGATGAATTAAATGGCCGACTCACATGCCACACTTTGACACATGCATTATGCCCACCCCGAGTGTGTCCTCACATCCCACGGGCTATCCTATTCGAGCCTGGTGTGAAAATGCCCCTGCATTAATCACCCCTGGTGAGGAGTCTCGAACACGAGACCTCCTACTCTGATACCAATTTGATTTAGGATAATTAGCCACTTGCTCTAAAAGCTCGAACTGTTAGAGTATGACGAATTAATCTCTTTATCTCATAACCCAAGCCCCACATCTCATAGGTTAGGACCTCAACCGAACCCTCCTCGTGAGCTCGCGGGCCCCAAATCACATGAGTCACCCACCTCGAGTGTGTCCCCCATCCCATGTGTGAGGCCCGTATCCTAGCCCATACTGTTCCATAGGCTTCTGCGGTCATCCCGGTCGAATTCCGGCAACCAGCGATTTGTTATCGGCAGTTGCACGCAATCTTGAGTTGTGTCACGTATTCCAGAGTTGGCTCAACCAGAGACTTGTATCCTAGCGACAGCGCCGTCGCTGTGGTTCTGATGCCACTTATTACCCCCCAAGGCGACACCCAGGTCAGGAGATGTGGGGCCGCGTTCAGTTCAAGAAAATGTAGCGCGTTTGTAATCCCAAGAAAATCTCTACAACATGTCCCATCAATCACATCAATCAATCAAGTACTATATCACATCACTCCCATCACTCACACCCATCCCTAAGTACAACTACCCATCCCCAAAAGTCAACTTTCCATCACTTCACCCATCTCTCTCCCCATCACTCCATCACTCACATCACCTCTCTCTCTCTCTCTCTCTCATCTCTCTCTCTCTCTCTCTCTCTCATTTTTCTCCCAAGCTCCATGAGAAACTCTCGTCCAAGCTCCATGGGAGAGAGTAGTGTGGCCCACTTTTCTACTACCCAATCTCACCATCTTAAGCCCATCTCAACCGTTGAAATTGTCCCTTTGGGACTCTATCATGCATTGGTGGAAGAATAAAGAAGACATCTCGAGGTGGGTGATCTTGTATTTACCTTTTGTGCTTTAAGGGCCCATATTGGTGGGACCCATCTTGTTGTGTGTATTATAATCCTAGGAGGGCTCATTGTGGCGGAGCCCTCCATCACGCGATCCTCTATTTCCCTCTCTCTTTTTATTATTGTATGATGGCCCACCTGATGTGTGTATTTTTCGGGCCATCTAAACGGTGCTGGACACACCTTGATGTAGTGTTGGATGCACCTTAATGTGTGTGTGGTGTCCACACCATCCAGCAGTGGAAACCCTGCTGTGATGTATATATGTGTATTATCCACGCTGCCTAGCAGCCGTGACCCCACTTAATGTACATGTATCACATCTACACCGTACATCCATATCCAGCACGATGGACGGTGCTTTGTTGGACGAGCAGCAGGTAGCTGTTGTAGGAGGCAAGCAAGCTCGGTGGACCCTAATCCATGTGGAACGCCACATGATGGATGTGTTTCACCCTACCGTCCATCACCTGGACGGCAGCAACTAGATCAATACAGCTATCCAGCTGGTGGGCCACGTGCACTGGGACCCAACCCTGATGTATCTGTTGTATCCTCACCGTCCACGTGGACGGTGGGTTCAATTATGAAGCATGTGTGGTGTAATCCACACCATCCAGCAGTAAGGACGGTGGGACCCACCTTGAGGTTATGTGTTGTAACTGCGCCGTCCAACCCATGGACGGTGGGAGTTGATCGGCTGGCGTACCTCACGACAGCTATATAGTTGTTCTATTGACGTCATCAAGTTGTGGGGCCTGCCTTGGTGGCACGTGTGGTCCCACCTGATGAGATCCACACCGTCCAGACAATGGACGGTGGGACCCACGCAAATCCTCTCATCTGCCGAGATGACGTCAGCAAGTTATGTGGGCTATCATGATGCCCGTGTTATATCCCAACCTGACGCAGGGGAGGATGTGAGGTCGAGCACCGTCTTCCTCAAGAGGATAACTATTCCGAATCCATGGAACTTCTCTGGACTCCTCACAGAGACTTTCTCGAATCCACGAGAAAAGAAAGCAGAAAATAAAAATAAATTCTATATAAATTCGAAATAGATTAATGAATCATTGATAATTCTCTAATGCGTCTCCTTACACCATTAATAAAGAAAAAAAAAACTAAAATTCGTAATTACCAAAAATAGCAAAATTCTAACTCTAATAAAAATCCTAATTCTAATAAAACTCTTATAAAGCCTAGTTTCTAAAAATAAAAATTGCAAATAAACTTTTTCTAGAAGAGTCCTAGTATAACTAAAACTTATTCTATAAGGAAAGAAAATCTAAAACTCTAAAAAAATATCAAAAATTCGGAATTACTAAAAATAGTAAAATCTTCCTAAAAATTCGTTTTTGAGCTGAAAGCGCATGTTTTCTGATGAAATGGACAGATGCGACCCACCTTGTGGGTTAGTTCACCTCGGATGGCCCATTTCAGTAAAGATTGATAGGTTGTGCGCCCCATAACGATACCCGGATCAAAAGTTATGGTCAATTTACGATCCATCTTCTTTTGGCCCAACCATGCTAGGAACGTATCTGTGACGCGTTCTACATCAGACTCCTCCACTTGAAAAAAAATCGTTCTCGAGTTACGCAAGAGACTTGACACATGAGTCTGAGATAACTTCTGACGCCGATGTTCATTAGCCCTTTTTTTGTACTTGACATTAAGCTCTTCAGCTGACATAATACATGTACTCATGCTTTTCTTAACTTGACTAATATTGATCAGTTCCTTCACATCTGACACAATACATATACTTATGCTTTTCTTGACTTGACTAATATTGATCAGTTCCTTCACATCTGTCGTTAAGATCTCATATTTTTTCTGATAATGTGGGCAATTAGGTGGACTTGCCTCTGAGACGGGATTAATATGATTTTGTATATCTCGTATGGGAGGCAACTTATTGGGGGGTTTGGGGGGTTCATCGAGCACAATCTCCTTGAACTCCTGCAACATTGGCTTCAAATCTTCTGGGATATTCACAGGTTCTATATATTCTTTCTTTTCAACTAATGGATATATATGTCTTGTTTCCTCAGATTGTTTAACAAAGGCCTGTTCAGTGATAAGATATTGTCCCTCTACTTTAAAAGTCTTGGGTTGGTTCTCCATTCCTATAGAGGTCACATGTTCACCACTGATGAAACCTGTGGTCTGTTGCAACTCCGTTTTGATGAAGTCATTTCTCGCAGACCAATAATAGGATTTTTCTGCATAACTTTTTACTGATCGACTATCTTGATAATAATTTTGGTTTTGTTGAAATAATACCTGATTATAATCTCGAGGGAGGAATCGCATGCACAAAACTTCTTCATCCGCGACCACGTGCGGATTGGTGCCTTCATCTGTCTTGCCCGTTCGAGTTGAAGTTGTTCCCACCAATCTGAAGCTCTGCCCGTCAACTTATATGCCACGAGTTTAACTTTCCTTTCTTCTACGATGTTCATGTAGTCGAAGAAACGTTCAACTTCGAGCAACCAATCGAGAAAGTCCTTGAAGTAGAGTTGACCATTAAAACTAGGAAGATCCACTTTCAGCTTGAATTCTTGAACCATCCTGTGGTTCATTGATAGCATCGCCTTACGATCAGTATAATTACGAATTCTAGCAATTGCTGGTGGTGGATCACCACCATGAACACGGAGTTGCCTTAGGTTTTCCGTCAAGAGATCCGCTATGCGGTCGATGGAAGCCTGCAGCCCTTGCATGGCTTGCCGATTCTCTTGTTGCACTACTTTGAAAGCTGTCGCCGTTAAAGGTAAATTTCCTGGAGCACCGCCCATGGGATTGTTGTTCGACCCATCGTTAGAAGTCATCGATCTGAGGAGAAACCTCCCTTTGATACCAAACTGACGCATGGGAGGATGTGAGGTCGAGCACCGTCTTCCTCAAGAGGATAACTATTCTGAATCCATGGAACTTCTCTGGACTCCTCACAGAGACTTTCTCGAATCCACGAGAAAAGAGAGCAGAAAATAGAAATAAATTCTAAATAAATTCGAAATAGATTAATGAATCATTGATAATTCTCTAATGCGTCTCCTTACACTATTAATAAAGAAAAAAAAAACTAAAATTCATAATTACCAAAAATAGCAAAATTCTAACTCTAATAAAAATCCTAATTCTAATAAAACTCTTATAAAGCCTAGTTTCTAAAAATAAAAATTGTAAATAAACTTTCTCTAGAAGAGTCCTAGTATAACTAAAACTTATTTCTATAAGGAAAGAAAATCTAAAACTCTAAAAAAATATCAAAAATTCGGAATTACTAAAAATAGTAAAATCTTCCTAAAAATTCGTTTTTGAGCTGAAAGCGCATGGTTTTTGATGAAACGGACAAATGCAACCCACCTTGTGGGTCAGTTCACCTCGGATGGCCCGTTTCAGTAAAGATTAATAGGTTGTGCGCCACATAACGATACCCGGATCAAAAGTTATGGTCAATTTACGATCCATCTTCTTTTGGCCCAACCATGCTAGGAACGTATCTGTGACGCGTTCTACATCACTACCGCCCATCTGTTTTGGGCGTAGACCACCCCACACGTGTGGCACGTGTGGGAGTGGGACCCACCTGGATGTATATGCCCTATATTCACACAGTCCAAACATTGGACGGTGGCAACCACCTCGATATATTTATTCTATATTCATTCCGCCCATCTGTCCAGATCAGTGAGGCCCGCATGATATATATGTTACATCCACACCGTCCAGATCATGCTGGACGGTGCTGGACAATGTTTGGGCAATGCTGATCATCATTAGGGTGCCATGTGCCCCATAGAATGATGTGTACAGTGGTACACATGTTGCACCTGCAACTATTGAAATGATTTTAGATGTTATCCAAGCTCCCATCTGTGAGGCCCTGCTGCTATTTATATTTGCGGCCTACTTGATGTGTATATAGGCTCACGTAAAGCGGCAAGTGGATGCGGCCCATTGTGATGTATTTTTGGCCAATGTGCGGGGGCCACTTATTTGTATTTTTGGCCCTGGCCCGTGTGTGCAGGGCCCACCTATTGTGTATTTGAAGCCCATGGGTTATGGCCCATTATGATCTATTCGTGGCCTATGGGCAAGGTCCATTATGATATGTATTAGGCCCATGACGTGTGGGCCATTTGATGTATTCGAGGCCCAGTTATGTAGCCTATTTGATGCATACGAGGCCCATGTGCAGGGCCCTCCTGTTGTGTATTTGAGGCCCATTGGTGTGGCCCGTGGATGCGGCCCACCTATGATATATATGTGTAACCCATTAATGCGACCCGCTTGTTGTATATGAGGCCCATTGGTGTGGCCCATTGATGCGGCCCGCTTGTTGTATATGGGGCCCATTGGTGTGGCCCATTGATGCGGCCCGCTTGTTGTATATGAGGCTCATTAGTGTGGACCATTAATGCGACCCACTTGATGTATATGGGCCCGTTGGTGCGACCCATTATGATGCATATTAGGCCCATGTGAGCGGTCCATTGCGATACATATTAGGCCCATGTGATGAGGCCCGACTTGATGTATGTTAGGCCCTTAGGTAAGGCCCATTGTGACGTATTCGTGGCCTATGGGCAAGGCCCATTGTGATGTATTCGAGGCCCATGGTTGAGGCCCAATGTGATGTATATATGGCCCATTACTTTGTGCATGAACTCCTTGTATGGGCCACTCCTTGGGAGCAATGTTAGTTAAATGTCCACATTGAGGGGCAATGATGGTTGAAAGTCCTCATTGTGACCTTCCCTTAGGCCTTTGGTTAGGCCGATTGCCAATTCCGATTGTCGAGGTCGATTATCGAGGCCGATTTCGATTATCGAGGCTGATTCTGATTGTCGAGGCCGATTCTAATTGTCGAGGCCGATTTCGATTGTCGAGGCCGATTCCGATTGTCGAGGCCGATTGTTAAGGCCAATTCCGATTCCGATTGTCGAGGCCGATTCTGATTGTTGAGGCCGATTGTATAGGCCGATTTCGATTGTCGAGGCCGATTCTGATTGTCGAGGCCGATTTCGATTGCCGAGGCCGATTGTCGAGACCCATATGATGTATATGCAGCCAGTAGTTGAGGCCTATTGTGATGTGTATTCGGCTCATATTTGAGGCCCGTTCTGATGTGTATTCAGCCCGTGTTTAAGGCCCAATGTGATGTATATGAGGCCTATGTGATGAGGCCCATTGTGGTACATTTAAGGGTCAGGCGATGAAGTCCATTGTGATATATATATTAGGCCCATGTGAGAGGCCTATCGTGATGTGTATTAAGCTCTTGAGTGAGGCCCATGGTATTGTATATTAGGTCCTTGTATGAGGCCATGGGTCCACTATATGTTAGGCTCTATGTGGGCTATTCCTTGGGGGCAATGTTGGTTAAATGTCCACATTGTCGAGGTCGATTGTTGATGCCGGTTATTAATACCGATTACGAGTGTGTGACAGCATAGCATCATGATACATGCCCATACGCATCATCTGTATGTTTGTTATGAGATGTGGTTGACCATTACATATTTCATTGGGCAGGTTGTTATGAGACTCCCTAATAGGCGAAGGTTATCTCACATGAGCGCACGGTATGCGCATGATTGATGCATGCTTGGATTGTATGACTCATGCATTGTGTGTTGTGACTACTATACGCCCTAGCGATATCATGACCATAGCCTCCACGGGCATATTGTGGATAACCAGATGCGACACCGAAAATATTTGGTTCTAGCAAACGGGCACCATAAATGTCCCTGGGTGAAAATCCCTAAACTTCCGTGGCCAGGAGACGCCCTAATGTCAAGACTAAGTGAATATATATATGAACGCATGAGGGCCGAATACCATGAGGCCGCGTCTCCCATTGTGTCGTGATCAGTTGAGAGGGGGTGTGGCCTTACCTGCCCGAGGGTAGGGGGCATAACTAGGCTGAGTTCGACCAGCTCGTGAATGGATCTACTATCGACGTGCCGGGTAGATATTGGCTGACTACTGGCTAGGCGGATGGTGAGGTCTTTTCCACTTGCATGGTCGCGTGTTAGTGGACGGCGATTTGCATGTATAGTGTACTAGACCATAGTGATGATCCCAGAGAGAAACTGCACTGATATGTGGACTTATCGAGTAGGAGTTTCATATTCATTCATTTACTATCCACTCGGGTTGGCGGTGCGCAACTAATTGTTGTGTACCTTCGTAATGGCAAAGATTTCGGTTGAGCGTGTGACTAACCTGAGATCAGGAGTCTACTATATTGAGTCTGGCTATCCAAATTTAGGTATGAGACTAGTTTAGATAGAAGTCCTTTGTGATGGACCCCATAGCATGTGATACTACGTACTATCATCCCGACTTCACTTCAGCTTGGTCATTTCATTCGCACTGCATATTGCATTGTATCATCAGCATCTGATATTTGGCTTACTGTCCCCGCATTGCATGGTTGATCTACATTGATTCGTCAGTATATGATATTGTTTTTGTTATATTTTTGCATCGCATAGCTGGATAAGGATAATGGTATTTATGGGCCTGTATTTATGGGCCTATCAACATATTTTCGCGTTACTCTGATATCGTATGATTTATGATCTTGCCAGTATTTCTGATATTGTATGATTTATGGGCTTATCAGTATTTTCGCTTACTCTGATTACTCTGATATTGCTTACTTCGTACTTACCTTGTGCACACACTTTCACCACCCACGAAGCTTTCTATAAGCTTATGCACGATAGATGCGCCCAGGTGGTGTTAGGTTGCAGCAGCGTTGACTTGGAGCATGCAGCGGACCTCTGGAGCTTTGATTTTGTCATATGTATTTTTCTTTTAGCATTGTACTCAAATGTTTATATTAGTGGATATGTGATGATGATGTTGTCTTCGTGATTTGGGTAAACTTGTGGTTATGCTTATTACGGGTTAAATGTAAGTTGTAAAATCCTCCTTATAAGATCCTAGGATCGAAATTTGGCATATGAACACTGGGAGCCGAAAATGGGGTACCACGGAGGTTGTCAGAACCGAATTCGGCGATCGGGATTCCTGTGAATCCGATTTCTAGATTTGAGGCGTGACACAATGGGCTACCCCACTCAAACTCGGTGTGAAAATGCCCTTGCTTTAATTAGATATTGACAGGATGAGTAGCGAGACTTGCTACTAAAGTGACGTCACCAAGTTCTGTGGGCCCCACCATGATGTATGTGTTGTATCCACATTGTCCATACATTTGGAGAGATTATTTTAAGGCATGGTCCAAAGAACTTGGTGTTTCAACAGCCTGTCAAGGGTTCGAGTATCCATGGGTGGTGAAATTCCACTAGCGTGAGTGTGTGGGGGTGTGTGTTAAAAATAAAAAATAAAAAAAATCCTATATATATATATATATATATAAATAATCCAAAGAACTTGGTGACGTCACTTCAAGAGCGAGTCTCCCTGCTCAACCTATCAGTAGCTAATCCACGTCCAATACAATCCCATGCCATAGAAACGGGGCCAGCGAAAACATTTTCATGCAATTCAAAGCCTTCACCAGGTGACTCCCGCTTGAAAGAAAGGAATATACAAATATCAGTGTCATCACTTCCATGGCCTCGAGGACTTTCAATCAGTATTATTCCTTGCAGTGTGGCCCACTTGCATTTTGAATCTCTTTTCGATCTATTTCTTGTGGTGTCTCGTTTGAATTTTAAATGTACTTACAGTACTATTTCTTATGACACGGCCCACTTGAATTTTGAATCTCCATCCTATTTGTGCACGTCCTAGGGATGAGCTGACGAAATAGATGGACGGAATTGATATACTGCAAACATCAGGTGGCACACAATGCTTGGGCTTGCAGGCACTCTGCGTCCAGAGGAGAAGTTCACAAATACAAAAAACTTAAAATAATAAAAATAATAAAATATAATATAATTAATTGAAAACCACACAGATACGGCCAAATGGCATGACTCCTTGGACATGCATAGCCCAGTCAACAGCTTTTATGACTGCCCCACATTTGCCAAGGTGGCCCAAATGTACGATCGGGTTGCATATTGCATATTTCCACGCTCTTACTGACAGTGCTCCATGGTCTTATCATATATATGTATTTTATCCAATCCGTCCATCTATTTTTTCACATCATCATAGAGTAAGAGCGTGGAAATGATGGAGACCCAAATTTCAAGTAGACCACACCCCCAATAAAACATTAGTCATTGAATGCCTACCATTAAAAACTTCCTAAGGCTTATTGTAATGTTTATTAGTCACTTATTAATTAGGTCACGCACACTTAGATGAGGAGAAAATGTAAATATCAGTTTAATCCAAAACTTGTGGCCCTTGAGAAGTTTTGAACGGTGAAGGTTCAATCACCCGTTCTTTCCTTTATATATATATATATATATATATATATATATATATATATATATATATATATATATATATATATATATATATGGAAAAGGTACAATGCGCTTGAGCTGACAATAAGCTCCCGTGAGGTCGAGCTGTGTGGGCCCCACCGTGATGTGTTTCGACCATCAATACCATGCATTTGATGGATCCCCATTAAATTATGGGATATCTAAAAAATGAGCCGTATACAGAACTCAGGTGGGCCATACCATCTAAAATTATGTGAAGACACCGTTAAAACATATAAAAGCACTTGGTGGGGCCCACCTGAGTTTTTCATGCGCCTGAAACTTAGTCTGAACCCTCATTAAAGTGGGACACACATAATGGATGGGCTGGATTTGCAAAATACATCTCGGTGGGCCCTAAAAAATGGTTATGAATGTTTTAATCGTGCACGGCCCCTCCCCACTTCTGTATGTGGTGTGGCCCACACAAGTCACGGATTGACTTGATTTTTGAGACCTAGGCCCATGATGGAATGGTGCATCTAACTGATGGGGTAGATGTTCGAAACGCATCACGGTGGGGCCCACACAGCTCGACCTCATGGGGCGTTGAAATTAGCTCGAGCGCATTATACCTTTTCCCTATATATATATATATATATATATATATATATATATATATATGGTATATATATATATGGATCTACCTTATTTTCTGCTCATGCAGTGAAATAGTCCAAAAAAAGAGAAATTTATGACTGTGGACCCCACCTTTTATCCAATGGTTTTTACGAAGCAATACAAACTTAACATACACACTTAGACCTCCTCGTACGGCCACCAAATTTAAGGATGAAAATACCCCTACCTTTCTCTAGCTAGCGTGTAGAGACGAGCGCTGATGGACGGTCCGGCGATGGGAACTCAGGTGGGGCCCACTGTGATGTTTGTGAGAAATCTTCCCCATCTAAGTTCATTCATAGGGTCACAAAGATATGGATGAAGAGGAAAAACAAATTTCATAATGATCCAAAACTTCTGTAACCCCTAAAAGGGTTTCAATGGTAGACGTTCAATTACCCATTGCCATTTACAATGTGGTCCACTTGATAGCTAGATCTGTCTTGTTTTTCATCTCAAGCCTTAATACGAGTTCTCCAAATAGATGGACGGTTTGGGTATAACACATACCTCATAATGGGACCCACAAAAATCGGTGGGGATTACAACAGGGAAGAAAGAAAAAAAAAGGAACCAGAGAGTTGGGGTTGACCGGGTTGGGACCCGGTCGGCCGGGTTAGAGTTGGGCCTATGGTTACGGATTATAACCGTAGCCATAACTGTAATGCTATGCGTTTTTTTTTCTTTTTTGTTTTTATTTTTTACAAGGAGAACTTTTTCCCCCTTACATTTTTCTCTAATACGAAATTATGTAAATATGTATATATAAGTATATAAAAATATTCTTCTATCTTTTAATTCATTTCTTTGTCTATTTATTTAACAAGCATATCTCCTAAACTAGAATGATTTACTTAACTTACCACTTATGATTTTGGCATAGGAGAATCTAATTTAGCCAACCAACCTAGTTATTTTCCAAGATTCCATCGGGTCGATGGTCGAAAATCTATTTCATTCAGTTCGTGGTCAATTTCAATCACTTCGCGGTTGGGTTGATTCGGGTTGAAAGTCGGGTGGGTTGGATCAACCCTAACCCAACCCAAGGTTCCTATACCTAAACCTTGACCCAACCTAACCCAATCTTAGGTTGGGAATTCTCAACCCAAGCCCAACCCAAGAGGGCTCGACGGGTTGATTGGGTTGGTCGAGTTTATACGTGCTAATATTTTCGTTATTACATTAGTTTATTATATTTCAATATAGGACTTATTTTTTATATCTATGATTTTATTAATTACATACGTGATTATTTATCGTAAAGAACTTCATTTTTTTCTTTTAAAAACCAAGCTAAAATATAAGACTACTCCTTTAAAAAGTCATGTAGCATAGCACGCAATCTATTTGGGAGAGATAAATCTAGCATATCTTGTTAGTGTGAGTCCTTGAAAATGACGTGGACTAATGAGACCCGACATCGCTAGTGTACCTTCTACACAAACAATCCACACTCAATTATAATTTATAAGTAACTAATATATTGATCGGGTTCAGGTTGGGTCGGGCAACCTGAGACCTCAACCCAAGCCCAACCTAAGTTTTATCGGGTTGGTGTTTGTATAGCCCAAGCTTGAGATCGGACCCGAGATATCCTGCCCGAGCCCAACCCAATGTTGGGTCGGTCACAGGTCGGTCGGGTTGAACCCGCCCAATTTTCAGCCGTACATGAAATTGAGCAGGGGAAATTAGAAAATCAACGGGTAAATTAGAAAAATAGCGGGGCAAACTGAAATATGAGTGGGGCAAACTAGAAAAACAGCGGGGCAAACTGAATTATGAGCAGGGCAAACTAGAAAAACAGCGGGGCAAACTGAAATATGAGCGGGGCAAACTTAAGTATGAGCGGGGCAAACTAGAAAAATAGCAGGACAAACTTAAGTATGAGTGGGGTAAACTAGAAAAATAGCGAGGCAAACTGCATTATGAGCAGGATAAACTAGAAAAATAGTGGGGCAAACTGAAATATGAGCGGGGTAAACTGAATTATGAGCGGGGCAAACTAGAAAAACAGTGGGATAAACTACATTATGAGCGGGGCAAACTAGAAAAACAGCGGGGCAAACTGAAATATGAGCAAGGCAAACTAAAAAAACAGCAGGGTAAACTTAAGTATGGTCTCAAGAAATTTTCCGTTTTTATAATTCAGGTAATGTTGCTACTTCCTTGTTATGGAGTTATCTGATCAATGGTCATCGTGTGGTGATCCAGATCCATTGATCTGATCCAGTCTATCATGGATGTGAATTTCCTTGAAAATCTCCCTAATTGGATGATAACAGGCATCCAAATATTCGTCCTAGTTTTTAGACACGTGGTGAATTGCTATGTTTTTTTCTTAGCTGTCTATTTGTGGGCCGCGTATTGATGACCTATTGCATTCTGATTGGGGAGGTTTTTGGAAAATTCAGTTAGGGAGATTTTCAAGGAAATTCACATCCATGGTAGACTTGATCAGATCAATGGGTATAGATCACCACATGATGACCATTGATCAGATAACTCCATAACAAGGAAGCAACAACGTTACTTGAATTGTAAAAAGGGAAAATTCTTTGAGACTCATATTTAAGTTTGCCTTGCTGTGTTTCTAGTTTGCCCCACTCATAATTCAGTTTGCCTTGATGTTTTTCTAGTTTGCCTCGCTCATAATGCAATTTGCCCTGCCGTTTTTCTAGTTTGCCTCGCCGATTTTCTAGTTTTCCCCGCTGATTTTTAATTGCGTACTAACGCTGCCAGGTGGCTAGTGGTCGAGTCATTTCAAGATCTATGTGTCTTATCCATACCAATAATTCATTTTTGCACATCATTTTAAATATTTATCCCATAAATGAGTACGATCAAAATCTCAGGTAGACCACACCATGAGAAAACAGTACTAATTGAAGCATCTACCATTAAAAACCAAAGGGATGAATTCCCTATAATCCAAAGGATTATATGAGTTCCCTATAATCCAAAGGGATGCAGATTGCCCACAAAAACTTAGGGTAGGAACTCCTTAGTATTAGAAGCTATGTAGGTCTCACGTCAATTCATTTTGACTACTCTCGTTATGATATAAGACAAAAAATGAGACAAATCTAAAAAAATGAATTGACTACTCGCATTATGATATAAGACCAAAAAAGAGACAAATCTTAAAAAAAAGTGGGTAAGACAACTGACCCGGTCGACCGGGTCCCAACCTGGTCGACCCCAACTAGCTGACCCAGTTGATTGGGTCCCTGGACCACAGTACCTATGGCTATAGATTAGCGGTACATATATCTACAGTTATAATCCATAGCCATAGGCCTACGTTTAAAAGGACATGTATCAGCAATCCCATGGATCTTAAAACAATCCACTAACATCATCATTATTACCTTAAAATTGATCTCATCCCTTGGTTGGACGGATTGGACGGTAAAATCCCGGGATATGCCAAGCGTGCCAAACAGACCCAGTGAACTTGTCACGGGATATAGCAATCCCATGGATCTTTTTCCAAACCACTAACACCACCATCATTACCTTAAAATCCATCCCATCCCTCCTAATCCCATGGGATTCGCCCGACCAAACAGGCCCTTACTGGAACGGAGTGAAGAAAGGGGGTGAAAACGACGACAGTGAAAGGAACACAGTGGAAAGGGGTGAAAGAAACGAGACTGAAATCAGCGGGGAAAACTAGAAAATCAGTGGGGCAAACTAGGAAATTAGTGAGGCAAATATGAAATTGAGCGGGGAAAACGTAACAGATAATTTTATGGCTTGAGCCGATAAATCTAAATACATTCAATGTTCAAATGGACCACACCAAATAAAATTTTGAATTGAACTTCTAATGTTGATCATTTCTTAGGGGTCACAGAAGTTTTGGATCAAGCTTATAATTGTGTTTTTCTAGTTTGCCCCACTCATATTTCAGTTTGCTCCACTGTTTTTCTAGTTCGCCCCTCTCGTATTTCAGTTTGACCCGTAGTTTTTCTAGTTTGCCTTGCTCATAATGCAGTTTGTCCCGCTGTTTTTCTAGTTTGCCCCGCCCATAATTCAATTTGTCCCGCTCATATTTCAGTTTGTGCCGTTATTTTTCTAATTTGTCCCACTCATACTTAAGTTTGCCCCGCTGAATTTCTAATTTGCCCCGCTCATATTTTAGTTTGCCCCGCTATTTTTCTAGTTTGCCCCACTCATAATTCAATTTGCCTCCCTCATATTTCAGTTTGTCCCGCTGTTTTTCTAGCTTGCCTTGCTCATACTTAAGTTTGCCCTGCTCATACTTAAGTTTGCCCCGCTATTTTTCTAGTTTGCCCCACTCATATTTCAGTTTGCCCCGTTGTTTTTCTAGTTTACCCCGCTCATAATTCAGTTTGCCCTGCTGATTTTCTAATTTCCCCCGCTCAATTTCATGTACGGATGAAAGTTGGGCGAGTTCAACCCGACCGACCCGTGACCGACCCGACATTGGGTTGGGCTTGGGCAGGATATATTGGGTCCGATCTCAAGCTTAGGCTATACAAACACCAACCCGATAAAACTTAAGTTGGGCTTGGGTTGAGGTCTCAGGTTGCCCGACCCAACCCGAACCCGATCAATATATTAGTTACTTATAAATTATAATTGAGTGTGGATTGTTTGTGTAGAAGGTACACTAGTGATGTTGGGTCTCATTTGTCCACGTCTTTTCCAAGGACTCAAGCTAACAAGATATGCCGGATTTCTCTCTCCCAAAGAGATTGCGTGCTATGCTACATGACTTTTTAAAGTAGTCATATATTCTAGCTTGGTTTTTTAAAGAAAAAAATGAAGTTCTTTATGATGAATAATCATGTATATAATTAATAAAATCATTGATACAAAAAATAGGTCCTATATTGAAATATAATAAACTAATGTAACAACGAAAATATTAGCACGTATACACCCAACCAACCCAATCAACTCGTCGAGCCCTCTTGGGTTGGGCTTGGGTTGAGAATTCCCAACCCAAGATTGGGTTGGGTTGGGTCAAGCTTAAGTAAATCATTCTAGCTTAGGAGATATGCTTGTTAAATAAATAGACAAAGAAATGAATTAAAAGATAGGAAAATATTTTTATATACTTATATATACATATTTACATAATTATGTATTATAGAAAAATGTAAGGGGAAAAATGTTCTCCATGTAAAAAATAAAATAAAATAAAATAAAATACAAAGAGAAAAAAGTGCATAGCACTACAGTTATGGTTACAGTTATAATCTGTAGCGATAGGCCAAGTTCTGACCTGGTCGACCCCAACTCGCTGGCTTCATTTTCAAGTAAGTCGGCCTATGGCTACTGATTTACGGCCTTTATGGCTACGGATTATAACCGTTGCCATAGGTACCGCTAATCTGTAGCATAGGTGCCTTGGTCTAGGGACCCAATAAACTGGGTCAACTAGTTGGGATCAACCTGGTTGGGACCCGGTCAACTGGGTCGGTTGCCTTGCCCACTTGTTTTTTTAGATTTGTCTCATTTTTTGTCTTATATTATAATGAGAGTAGTCAATTCATTTTTTTAGATTTGTCTTATTTTTTTGTCTTATATCATAACGAGAGTAGTCGAAATGAATTGACGTGAGACTCACATAGCTTTCAATAGTAAGGAATTCATACCCTAAGTTGTTATGGGCAATCTGCATCCCTTTGGATTATAGGGAATTCATATAACCCTAGGTTACAGGCAAGTTGCATAACTTTTAGACAATTTAGTTTGCATATGGCTCAATTGAGTTTCAAAACTCCCTATTTGAGTAACTTAGAGTCGAACAACTTCTAAAAGAGATTTTTGGCAAGTTGTGTTCAAGCCCGACCATGTGGCGTAATCTACTCTAGCACTAGAGCTTCTTCATTTATTTTATCATCAAAATCTTTATAGTAATTCAGTGAGGGAACTTCGGAATTGAGCGAGGGAACCTAGGAATCGAGCGAGGCAACCTAGGAATTGAGCGAGAGAACCTTAAAATTCAGCGAGGCAACTTAGAACTTGTACGAGGCAACGTAGAAATTGGGCTTGCCAGATGAGCATATTTTAAATTCACATATATGGGCCATATTAGCAGGGTAAGCTAGAATGTCTGTGGGGCAAGCTAGAAAGTCAGTGAGGAAAACTAGAAATTCAGCCGGGCAAACTGGAAAATCATGGGGCAATCATGAAATTGAGCGGGGAAAACTAGAAAATCAGCGGGGCAAACTAGAAAATCAGCGGGGCAAACATGAAAATGAGCGGGGTAAACTAGACAATCAGCTGAGCAAATTTAACAGATAATTTCATGGCTTGAGCGGATAAATATAAATGTATCCAATGTTCAAATGGACCATACTAAATGAAAATTTGAATTGAACTTCTAACGTTGATCATTTCTTAGGGGCCATAGAAGTTTTGGATCAAGGTTATAATTATTTTTTCTATTGATC
Organism: Magnolia changhungtana; assembly: GCA_030180095.1. Taxonomy (NCBI): domain Eukaryota; kingdom Viridiplantae; phylum Streptophyta; class Magnoliopsida; order Magnoliales; family Magnoliaceae; genus Magnolia; species Magnolia changhungtana. The sequence continues at coordinate 966,300 of JASAUF010000604.1, forward strand.
CATGTCTATATGATCTTATGAATAGGTTTGATAACGAACAAAGATCATTTTGGGCCCACATGAAATTCAGCTGCTGAAACTGTTTTAGGGGCTATAGAAGTTTTGGATCGTTATGAAATTTATTTTTCCTCTTCATCTAGGTCTTTGTGACCCTATGAATGAACTTAGACGGGGAGGATTTCTCACAAACAACACAACAATTCACCACGTGTCTAAAAACTGGAACAAATATTTGGATGCCTATTATCATCCAATCAGGGAGATTTTCAAGGAAATTCACATCCATGGTAGACTGGATCAGATCAATGGGTCTGGATCACCACACGATGACCATTGATCAGATAACTCCATAACAAGGAAGTAGCAATGTTACCTGAATTGTAAAAAGGGGAATTTCCTTAAGACTCATACTTAAGTTTGCCCCGTTGTTCTTCTAGTTTGCCCCACTCATATTTCAGCTTGCCCCGTTATTTTTCCAGTTTGCCCCACTCATAATGCAGTTTGCCCCACTGTTTTTCTAGTTTGCCCCGCTCATACTTAAGTTTGCTCTGCTGTTTTTCTAGTTTACCCCGCTCATATTTTACTTTGCCCCGCTATTTTTCTAGTTTGCCCCACTCATATTTTAGTTTGTGCCGCTGTTTTTCTTATTTACCCCGCTATTTTTCTAGTTTGCCCCACTCATAATGTAGTTTGACCCGCTGTTTTTCTAGTTTACCCCGCTCATAATGCAGTTTGTCCCACTGTTTTTCTAGTTTGCCCCGTCATAATGCAGTTTTTCCCGCTCATATTTCAGTTTGCCCCGCTGTTTTTCTAGTTTACCTCGCTAATAATGCAGTTTGCCCTACTGTTTTTTGAGTTTGCTCCGCTCATATTTCAGTTTGCCTAGCTGTTTTTCTAGTTTGCCCCGCTCATACTTAAGTTTGCCCCATTATTTTTCTAGTATGTTACGCTCATATTTCAGTTTGCCCCGCTATTTTTCTACTTTGCTCCACTCATCTTTTAGTTTGTCCCGCTGTTTTTCTTATTTACCCCGCTGTTTTTCTAGTTTGCCCCGCTCATATTTCAGTTTACCTCGCTCATATTCTAGTTTACCCTGCTCATTTTCATGTTTGCCCTGCTCGGGTGGTAGACTATTAAGAGTTTCAACACCCAGTCAAGCGTTCAAGCATCCATAAGTGGTGAAATTCCACTAGTGTGAGTTTGTGGGGGTGTGTGTGCGTGTGTAAATAAGAAAAAATTATTCTAGTTTAGGAGATATGCTTGTTAAATACATAGATAAAAAACTTAATTAAAAGATAGGAAAATATTTTTATATACTTATATATATATATATTTACATAATTATGTACTATAGAAAAATGAAAGGGGAAAAATGTTCTCCATGTAAAAAATAAATAAAATAAAAATAAAAATAAAAAAGAGAAAAAAGTGCATAACACTACAATTATGGCTACGGTTATAATTCGTAGCGATAGGCCAAGCTCTGACCTGGTCGACCGGGTCCCAACCCGGTCGACCCCAACTCGCTGGCTTTGTTTTTTTTTTCCTTGTTGTAATCCGCACCGATTTTTGTGGGTCCCATTATGAGGTATGTGTTATATCCAAACCGTCCATCTATTTGACGAACTCGAATTAAGGCTTAAGGTGAAAAATAAGACAGATCTGGCTATCAAGTGGACCACACTGTAAAAGGCAGTGGGGAATTGAACGTCAACCATTGAAACCCTTTTAGGGGTTACATAAGTTTTGGATCATTATGAAATTTGTTTTTCCTCTTCATCCAGGTCTTTGTGACCCTATGAATGAACTTAGACGGGGAGAATTTCTCACAAACATCACAGTGGGCTCCACCTGAGTTTCTAATGGTTGACGCTCACTCAACACTGTTTCCTGTGATGTGGTACACTTGGGATTTGGATATAACTCATTTTTTGTCTCATGCCATAAAATGATCTGGAAAAATATATGGACGGGATGGATGAAAAGCATACATCATGGTGGGGCCCATAGACCACCGACCGTTCGCCATTAGCTGGTGGCAGGGGAGTACCGAATCCGTTTCCGTCAAAAGGAGGAGTATTTTTGTTCTGAAATTCCGACTCTGTACGAGGAGGTCCAAGTGCATATTCAAAGTTTGTATTGCTTTAAAAAAACCGCTGGATAAAAGGTGGGGTCCACAGCTGTAAATTTCTCTCCGAAAAAATATTAGGAGAAATTTACGACTGTACGACCCATTTATGGCCCATTTACGAGACGAAGCCCACCTCATTTTCCTTTGCGAGAATAAGCCCCAGCTGTATGGACTACTTGCCAAAGGTCGAAAATGTCCCTTGCTTTTACCTTTAGATCGGCTGGTGCTCGAAGACGAGCGCTGACGCTCCTCGAACTCTGAGCTGTTCGAACGGTTCAAAGAGATCAACGTTACGTGGGCCCCACAGTTATGTATTAATTATATCCACAACGTTCATCCATATTTCGAGATCATTTCGGAGCACTATCGAAAAAAAAATCATATCCAAAGATCAACTGGACCACACCACAAAGAGCAGCAAAAATTTGATTTTCATCGTTGAAACTTTTGTAGGGCCCACCATAATATTTATTTTCCATCCAATCTATTCATAAGGTCACAAAGACCTGGATGAAGAGGAAAAACAAATTTCATAATGATCCAAAACTTCTATAACCCCTAAATGGGTTTCAATAGTAGACGTTCAATTCCCCATTGCCTTTTGAAGTGTGGTCCACTTAATAGTTAGATCTGTCTTATTTTCCATCTCAAGCCTTAATATGAGCTCGCCAAATAGATGTACGGTTTGGATATGACATAGACCTCATGATAGGACCCGAAAAACAACAAAGATTCAATGTTTTTTTTAAAAAAAACAAATTTTTATTTTATTCGATACAGAGATTTGGCTACGGATTATAACCGTAGCCATACCTACAAAAATTAGTAGCCAAAGGAGTCTATCCGGGATGGGCGCTCCGAACTAGGGTGCCCGCGCCACTCGCTGACCTATCCGGCGGGGGCGCGCCGATCTGGCGGGGCCACGCCCATCTAATGACCCCTATAGCTACGGATTATAACTGTAGCCATAACTGTAGTCTGTGCCAACTTATGAAATTTTTTTTAATTTTATTTATTTATTTTTTTACATGGAGAACTTCATTCTACCTATAATTTTCTCTAATACATATTTATATAAATATTTATATATAAGTATATAAAAAAAATTTCTCTCTTTTTTTTTTCATTTCTTTCTTTTTTTATTTAACAAGAATATCTTCAAAACCAAAATTAGTTACTTGACATACCCTATATGATTTTGGGGGTAGGAGAAGCTACTTTAGCCAACCAACCTGGTTATTTTTCAAGATTCCATCAGGTCGATGGTTGAAAATCCATTTCATTCACTTCACGGTCAATTTCAATCAGTTCGCGGTCAATTTTGCTCGTTTCATTTACTTCGCGATCAATTCCATACATTTCACGGTCAATCCCAGCGATTCCGTTTCGATTCATGGTCATTTTCATGCACTTCACGGTCAATTCCCTTCACTTCATGGTCATTTCCATGCATTTCACAGTCAATTCGCTTTACTTTGCGATCAATTCCATGCATTTCACGGTCAATCCCGGCGATTCCGTTTTGATTCACGGTCATTTCCATGCATTTCACGATCATTTCTCTTCACTTCACGGTCATTTTCATGCATTTCACGGTCAATTCGCTTCACTTTATAGTCATTTTCATGCATTTCACGATCGATCTCAGTGATTCCGTTTTGATTCACGGTCATTTCCATGCATTTCACGATCAATTCCCTTCACTTCACGATCATTTCCATGCCTTGGTCAATTCGCTTCACTTCACGGTCATTTCCGCTTATTTCGTGTTGATTCACGGTCATTTCGACGCATTTCATGGTGAAGTGTAGCGATTAAACCATGAAATGCGCAGAAATGACCGTGAAATGAAGGGGCATGACCGTGAAATGCACCGAAATGACCGTGAATCAACACGGAATAGGCGGGAATGACCGTGAAATGCATGGAAATGACCGTGAAGTGAAGCGAATTGACCATGAAATGCATGGAAATGAACGTGAAGGGAATTGATAGTGAAATGCACTGAAATGACCGTGAATCAACACAGAATAGGCGGGAATGACTGTGATTTTCATGCATATCACGGTCATTCTCGCCTATTTCGTGTTGATTCACGGTCATTTTGATGCATTTCACGGTCATGCCCCTTCACTTCACGGTCATTTCCGCGCATTTCACAGTCAACTCGCTTCACTTCAATCCCGAGATTAAACCTTCCAATCCCTTTCAATCCCCCGAACCAAACACGTCCCATGCATTTTTGAAGGGATTAGGGTGGATTGGATAGGATTTAAGGGCCTGTTTGGCTGGGCGAATCCCATGGGATTAGGAGGGATGGGATGGATTTTAAGGTAATGATGGTGGTGTCAGTGGTTGGTTTAAGATCCATGTGATTGCTATATCCGGGAATAAGTTCACTGGGTCTGTTTGGCACGCCGGCATATCCTGGGATTTTACCTTCCACTCCTTCCAACCAAGGGATGGGATCAATTTTAAGGTAATGAGGGTGATGTCAGTGGATTGTTTTAAGATCCATGAGATTGCTTATATCCCAGGACAAGTTCACAAGGTCTGTTTGGCTCATCATGTATATCCTGGGATCTCGCGATCCCATTCCTCCTAATCCGTGGGATTGGTTCAGCCAAACATGCCTTAAAGGTAATCATGGTGATGTTAGTGCATTGTCTTAAGATCCATGGGATTGCTATCTCCCGAGATTAGGATCTCGTGTCTGTTTGGCACGCCTAGCCAATCCCGGGATCTATCTTCCAATCCCTTCCAATCCCATCCAATCTACGCGGCCAAACAGGCCCTATATGATTTTGGGGTAGGAGAAGCTACTTTAACCAACCAACCTGGTTATTTTCCGCGCATTTCCATCAGGTCGATGGTTGAAAATTCATTTCATTCACTTAGCGGTCAATTTCATTCATGACCATGAAGTGAAGGAGCATGACTGTGAAATACGACAAAATGATCGTGAATCAACATGGAATCGACGGGAATGACTGTGAAATGCATGGAAATGAGCGTGAAATGAGGCGAATGGATCATGAAATGCGCGGAAATGACCGTGAAGTGAAGGGGCATGACCGTGAAATGCGCGGAAATGACCATGAAGTGAAGGGGCAAGACCGTGAATCAACTCGGAATCTGCGGGAATGATCGTGAAATGCATGGAAATGAGCATGAAGTGAGGCGATTGGACCGCGAAATGCATAGAAATGACCGTGAAGTGACGGGGCATGACCGTGAATGCATCAAAATGACCGTGAATCAACACGGAATAGGCGAGAATGACCATGAAATGCATGAAAATGACCGTGAAGTGAAGTGAATTGACCGTGAAATGCACGAAAATGACCGTGAAGTGTAGCGATTGGACCGTGAAATGCGTGGAAATGACCGTGAAGTGAAGGGGTATGACCATGAAATGCGTCGAAATGACCATGAGTCAACACGGAATAGGCATTTCTAAGCATATCATAGTCATTTCTGCCGATTTCGTGTTGATTCACGATCATGCCCCTTCACTTCATGGTCATTTTTGTGCATTTCACGGTCCAATCGCTAGACTTCACAGTGATTTCCATGCATATCACGGTCATTCCCGTATATTCCGTGTTGATTCACGGTCATTTCGATGCATTTCACGGTCATGCCCCTTCACTTCACGGTCATTTTCGCGCATTTCACGGTCAATTCGCTTCACTTCACGGTCATTTCCATGCATTTCACGGTCATTCCTGCCTATTTCGTGTTGATTCACGGTTATTTCGACGCATTTCACGGTGAAGTGTTACGATTAGACCATGAAGTGCACGGAAATGATCGTGAAGTGAAGGGAATTGATCGTGAAGTGCGTCGAAATGACCGTGAATCAACACGGAATAGGAGGGAATGACCGTGATATGCATGGAAATGACCATGAAGTGAGGTGATTGGACTGTGAAATGCGCGAAAATGACCATGAAGTGAATGACATGACCATGAAATGCACCAAAATTACCGTGAATCAACACAGAATAGGCGGGAATGACCATGATTTTCATACATATCATGGTTATTCCCTCTTATTTTGTGTTGATTCACGGTCATTTCGACGCATTTCACGATCATGCCCCTTCACTTTATGGTCATTTCGACGCATTTCACGGTCAATTCGCTTCACTTCACGGTCATTTCCATGCATTTCATGGTCATTCCCTCTATTCTGTGTTGATTCATGGTCATTTTGACGCATTTCACGGTCATGCCCCTTCACTTCACGGTCATTTCCGCGCATTTCGCTGTCCAATCACTACACTTCACTGTGAAATGCGTCAAAATGATCATAAATCAACATGAAATAGGCTGGAATGATCGTGAAATGCCTGAAAATGATCGTGAAGTGAAGCGAATTGACAGTGAAATGCGCGGAAATGACAGCAAAGTGAATGGGCATGACTGTGAAATGCGGCAAAATGACCATGAATCAACATAGAATAAGAGGGAATGACCGTGATATGTATGGAAATCATGGTCATTCTCGCCTATTCCGTGTTGATTCATGGTCATTTCGGTGCATTTCACGGTCATACCCCTTCACTTCACGGTCATTTTCGCACATTTCATGTCCAATCGCCTCACTTCACGGTCATTTTAATGCATATCACGGTCATTCCCACCTATTCCATGTTGATTCACGGTCATTTCGATGCATTTCACGGTCATGCCCCCTCACTTCACGGTCATTTCCGCGCATTTTACGGTCCAATTGCTACACTTCATCGTGAAATGTGTTGAAATGACAGTGAATCAACACGGAATAGGATGGGAGACCGTGATATGCATGCAAATGACCATGAAGTGAGGCGATTGGACTGTGAAATGCGTGAAAATGATCGTGAAGTGAAGGGGCATGACCGTGAAATGCGTCAAAATGACCGTGAATCAACACGAAATAGGCAAGAATGACCGTGATTTCCATACATATTACGGTCATTCCCTCCTATTCCATGTTGATTCACGGTCATTTCGACACATTTCACGGTCATGCCCTTTCACTTCACGATCATTTCCACGCATTTCACGGTCAATTCGCTTCACTTCACGGTCATTTCCATGCATTTCATGGTCATTCCCGCCTATTCCGTGTTGATTCACGGTCATTTCGACGCATTTCACGGTGAAGTGTAGCGATTGGACCGTGAAATGCACGGAAATGACCGTGAAGTGAAGGGGCATGACCATGAAATGCATCGAAATGACCGTGAATCGACACGAAATAGGCGGGAATGACCGTGATATGCATGAAAATGATCGTGAAGTGAGGCGATTGGACTGTGAAATGTGCGAAAATGACCGTGAAGTGGATGAGCATGACCGTGAAATGTGCCAAAATTATCGTGAATCAACACGGAATAGGCGAGAATGACCATGATTTACATGCATATCACGGTCATTCCCTCTTATTCCGTGTTGATTCACGGTCATTTCGACGCATTTCACGGTCATGCCCCTTCACTTTACGGCCATGTCGATGCATTTCACGGTCAATTCGCTTCACTTCACATCATTTCCATGCATTTCACGGTCAATTCGCTTCACTTCACGGTCATTTCCATGCATTTCACGGTCATTCCCTCCTATTCCGTGTTGATTCACGGTCATTTTGACGCATTTCACGGTCATGCCCCTTCACTTCATGGTCATTTCCATGCATTTCACTATCCAATCACTACACTTCACCATGAAATGCGTCGAAATGACCGTGAATCAACACGGAATAGGCAGGAATGACCGTGAAATGCTTGAAAATGATCGTGAAGTGAAGCGAATTGACCGTGAAATGCGCGGAAATGACTATAAAGTGAAGGGGCATGACCGTGAAATGCGTCGAAATGACCGTGAATCAACACGGAATAGGAGGGAATGACCGTGATATGCATGGAAATCATGGTTATTCCCCCCTATTCCGTGTTGATTCACTGCCATTTCGGCGCGTTTCACGGTCATGCCCCTTCACTTCACGGTCATTTTCATACATTTTACGGTCCAATCGCCTCACTTCACGGTCATTTCCATGCATATCATGGTCATTCCCTCCTATTCTGTGTTGATTCACGGTCATTTCAACGCATTTCATGGTGAAGTGTAGCGATTGGACCGTGAAATGCGTGGAAATGACCGTGAAATGAAGGGGCATGATCATGAAATGTGTTGAAATGACCGTGAATCAACACGGAATAGGAGGGAATGACCGTGAAATGCATGGAAATGACTGTGAAGTGAAGCGAATTGACCGTGAAATGCGTGAAAATGACCGTGAAGTGAAGGGGCATGACCGTGAAATGCGTTGAAATGACTATGAATCAACACGGAATAGGAGGGAGTGACTTCATGCATGAAAATGACTGTGAAGTGAAGTGAATGGACCGTGAAATGCATGGAAATGACCATGAATTTCACGGTGAATTCGCTTAACTTCAGGGTCATTTTCAAGCATTTCATGGTCATTTCCGCCGATTTCGTATTGATTCACGGTCATTTCCATGCACTTCATGGTCAATTCCTTTCACTTCACAGTCATTTCCGCGCATTTCACGGTCAATTCGCTTCACTTCAGGGTCATTTTCGTGCATTTCACGGTCATTCCCGCCGATTCTGTGTTGATTCACGGTCATTTTCACACACTTGACGATTAATTCCCTTCACTTCATGGTCATTTCCACGCATTTCACGGTCCATTCGCTTCACTTCACCCCCATTTCCCTGCATATCACGGTCATTCCCGCATATTCTGTATTGATTCACAGTCATTTCGACGCATTTCGCGATCCCGCATCTTCACTTCACGGTCACTTCCGTGCATTTCGCGGTCTAATCGCTTCACTTCATCCCCATTTCCATGCATATCACGGTCATTCCCGCATATTCTGTGTTGATTCACGGTCATTTCGATGCATTTTGCGGTCCCGCATCTTTACTTCACGGTCACTTTCACGCATTTCGCAGTCCAATCGCTTCACTTCACCCCCATTTCCATGCATATCACAGTCATTCCCGCATATTCCGTGTTGATTCACAGTCATTTCGATGCATTTCGCTGTCCTGCGTCTTTACTTCACGGTTACTTCTGTGTATTTCGTCGTCCAATCGCTTCACTTCACCCCCATTTCCATGCATATCACGGTCATTCCCACATATTTCGTGTTGATTCACCGTCATTTTGACGCATTTTGCAGTCCAACGTCTTTACTTCACGGTCACCTCCGTGCATTTCGCGGTCTAATCGCTTCACTTCACCCCCATTTCCATGCATATCACGGTCATTCCCGCATATTTTGTGTTGATTCACGGTCATTTCGACGCATTTCGCGGTCCCACGTCTTTACTTCACGGTCACTTCTACGCATTTTGCCGTCCAATCGCTTCACTTCACCCCCATTTCCATGTATATCACGGTCATTCCCGCATATTCTGTGTTGATTCACGGTCATTTTAACACATTTTGCGGTCCCGTGTCTTCACTTTACGGTCACTTCCGTGCATTTCGCAGTCCAATCGCTTCACTTCACCCCCATTTCCATGCATATCACGGTCATTCCCGCATATTCCGTGTTGATTCACAGTCATTTCGACGCATTTCGCGGTCCCTCATCTTCACTTCACGGTCACTTCCGTGTATTTCGCGGTCAAATCACTTCACTTCACCCCCATTTCCATGCATATCATGGTTATTCCCGCATATTTCGTGTTGATTCACAGTCATTTCGACACATTTCGCGGTCCCACGTCTTTACTTCACTGTCACTTCCGGGTATTTCGCGATCCAATCGCTTCACTTCACCCCCATTTCCATGCATATCATGGTCATTCCCCATATTCCGTGTTGATTTACGGTCATTTCAACGCACTTCACAGTCATGCCCCTTCACTTCACGGTCGTTTCCCTAAACCTATACTTATAACCTAAACTTATTCTCAAATCCCAAAACCTATAACCTAAACCTAAACCGAAACCTATAACTTAAACCCGAACATAAACCCGAACACAAAGCCGAACCCGAACCCGAATTCCTATACCTAAACCTATACTTATAACCTAAACCTATTCTCAAATCCCAAAACTTATAACTACAACCTAAACCTTAACCTAAACCTATAACCTATAACCTAAACTCAATTCCCTAAACCTATAACCTATAACCTAAACATATAACCTAAACTCTATTCCCTAAACCTTAACCTCCAACCTAACCTAAACCTATACTTATAACATAAACCTATTCTCAAATCTAAACCTATAACCTAAACCTATACTTATAACATAAACCTATTCTCAAATCTAAACCTATAACCTAAACCTAAACCTAAACGTATAACATTAACCTAAACCTATTCTCAAATCCCAAAACCTAAACTTTTAACCTATTATCTAAACCTAAACCTTTAACCTATAACCTAAACCCAAACCTAAACCTATACCCCTGTAACCTATAACCTAAACCTAAACCTTAACTTATTCTCAATTCCCTAAATTGATAACCTATAATCTATAACCTAAACCTTAACCTAAACCTAAACCTAAACCTTAACTTATAACCTAAACCTTAACCTAAACCTAAACCTAAACCTTAACTTATAACCTAAACCTTAACCTATAACCTACAACCTATAATCTAAACCAATTCTTAAATCCCTAAACCTATAACCTGCAACCTAAACCCAAACCTAAACCTATAACCTAAACCTAAACCTTAACCTATAACCTAAATCCACTGACACCACCATCATTACCTTAAAATCCATCCCATCCCTCCTAATCCCATGGGATTCGCTCGGCCAAACAGGCCCTTAAATCCCATCCAATCCATCCTAATCCCTTTAAAAATGCCTGGGACGTGTTTGGTTAGGGGGATTAAAAGGGATTGGAAGGTTTAATCCTCGGATTGGCCGGGCGTGCCAAACAGACCCGATATAGCAATCCCGGGGTATAGCAATCCCATAGATCTTACACGAATCCAATGACGCAGCTATTATTACCTTGAAATCCATGCAATCCACTCTAATACCATCCAATCCCATCCAATTTGCACGGCCAAATAGTCCCATAGGGTACATCAAGTAACTAATTTTAATTTAGAAGATATTCTTGTCAAATGAATAAAGAAAGAAATGAAAAAAGAGAAAAAAAAATTTTACATGCTTATATATAAATATGTGTTACAGAAAATTATAAGTGGAATAAAGTTCTCCATGTAAAAAAAAAAAAAAAAAAAAAAAGCACTACGGTCAATGACTACTGTTATAATCCGTAGCTATATGGCCCCCAGCTGGGCGTGGCCACGCCGGACGCTCCAACAAGTGGCGCAGGTGCCACTAGTTAGGCGCGCCTACACCGGTTTAGACCTTTTTGGCTACGGACTAGGTATTTATGACTACGGTTATAGCTAGCAAATGACTTTACAGCAATTTTTTTTTTTTTAATCCCATCAGGTCTATCTTATATCCAAACCGTCCACTTATTTGGCTAGCTCATATTAAATCTTGAGACTGAAAATAAGATAGATCAGACTATCAAATGAACCACACTTTAAAAGGTAGTGGGGAATTGAACGTCTGCTGCTCTTTGTGGTGTGGACCAGTTGAACTTTGGATATGATTTTTTTTTTTTTTTTTTTGATAATGCTCTGAAATGATCTCGAAATATGGACGAACGTTTTGGATATAATAAATACATAACTGTGGGGCCACGTAACGTTGATCTATTTTGAACCGTTTGTACAACTCGGAGTTCGAGGAGCGTCAGCGCTCGCCTTCGAGCACCTGCCGATCCGCCTGAAGGTAAAAGCGAGGGGCATTTTCGACCTTTGGCAAATCGTCCGTACAGCTGGGGCGTATTCTCGCATAGGAAAATGAGGAGGGCTTGGTCTCGTAAATAGGCCATAAATGAGTCGTACAGTCGCAAATTTCTCAAATATTAGAGAGGAAAGTGGATAGGATACATACATCGTAACGTGGCCGGAGAAGGGTCAATAGCCACCGACGAGTGACTCTGCAGTCAGTACGCAATCCCGGCCCCAAATGCACATGATCACTGCAGTTCATAAGGTGGGTCCCACACCCAAAAGATAGAGCCGGTCCACTTGGAAAAAAAAAGCTAGCCAAAGGATAAGCAGTTGTCGCAGCTGCATTTATTGCACATGTGCAGGCCACGTATGAGTAAGGCCAGCTAGACTTTTGGGTAACGATGCATTCACACGTAGCCGTTTGATTAACATCGTCCTTGCTACAGGTGGGCCTATTTGGACTGCGATGCACTTTTGTCTGGTGCGTTCAGACGCACGGATGCATGCATCATCCATCACGTGCTCCAGTTACGCCAGAAGTGCGATACCCCTCCACGCTCCTCTCGTTTAATACAAGAGTGCACTCGCGAGCGTACTTGCTACCGTACTTCTCACTACAGTTACCAGACCGTGAGATCAGAACCACTGATCAGTCAGGACCCACTTGGATTACACGTGTAAAACAGATCGCTCCGTCATCCAAATTACCAAAGAAATTAACAGTTAAACAAATAAACAACGGTCCACATTCTTCGCTATTATCTTCGCTAATAAAAGAGAAGACCGGCCTGATTTTTCATTTTCCGAGTCAATATGGTCCGATCTACCTAATGAGCGGCTTGGATCTTACACGTACTACGTGTACTCGAGAGTCTACTCGCGAGTGCACTTCCCAGATTTCCATCACTTTTGGACTTTGGGCCTCGTGGTCCCAAATTCCAACGAAGTAGTTTTCACACTACCATCGGCTCCGACACGTGAATCCATGACATCAAATAAAGAGTTTTGGCTTACTCAGCCTTTTTGGCATCTTCAGCAATTGTGCCTGCCAACGGTACTCGCGTGACACACGCCTACCCTACTCCCGCTCATCTGGTGGGCCCCACTGGTATTGGGGGACGACCACCTCGGGGACAGCTACAGTGATTTGACCTAGGAGCACGTGTCATGGTCCGGATTACCTGGCCACGGGAAGTTTCTGTGGTCGGAAGCCATGTGGGGTCCAGAGAAATCCCCGTGAGAAATCCACTCCGTCCATTACTTTCTCAACCTCACAGGACTCCAAAAATCAGGCAGATTCAAAATTCAAGTGGGCTACGCGACACTAGAGACGGTGAGAACAGAAATGTCCACCGTTGAAACTTTCCTAAAGCTGATCATGATGCTTATATGCCATCCAAACTGTTCATTAGGTGGCCCACACAAAGTTTTCAATGGTAGGCATTCAATCCCCGCTGTTTCCTGTGGTGTGGCCCACCTGATTCTTTTATGTGCCTAATTTTTTTAATCTTTACCTATTGTGAGATTGAGAAGCTGATGAACGGAGTGGATTTCTTATGCATGGAAATCTCTGTAGCTAGCCACATATAACTCATAAGCCGCATGGATTGCCAAAACAAGCCCATACATGCCAACTGGCATATGAACAACGGTTAAATTTGGGTGTTGGGCATGGACTAGGGACAAGTGGCTGGAGCCGTGGCTGGAGGGAAGGTAGTTTTGGTTAGAACCGGCTGCCTCTCGGTTGCAGTTAGAACCGACTGATACTCAATCGATTGCGGGTATATATGCGGGACTAATCATAACATCATCACCTTTTGATTGTGCTTTGCTTCATGCAAGGTCATCAACTTATAAGTTTACGTAATTGTAAAGGTTTGTCAAGTACATATGTCAAGTCCGAATAAGCCTCCTAAATAATTTAAAGATGAAAAGACTGGTAGAAACTAAAGTGCAAAGAAAGATATGATATGTATTTCATGGTACTGTACCTTAAAAACTAAAAAATGCCTCAAAATCTTATAGGAAAACCTTAGAAACTTATCTTTCAAAGTTTAAAGGATGGAATGGATGAAATAACTTGAAATTTAGGCATATTTGGTTGCACCGAACCTATATTCAATCCTGCAGAAGTAAGCCATAATAAGATAACAAATACATTGGCTAATTCGGCTGCAACCGAAAGTCAAATTCGATTCGGCCGAATGCACCTTCAGTCCCACCGAAATGGGCCACAACAAGACCACACGCGCTGATTCGGCTGCAACTGAATGTGAAATTTGATCCCATCAAAGGCAATGCTCGGTGCCACCGAACTTCATGAAAATAGCACATATAGCAAACGAGAATAGGAACTGTAGAGCATACTCCACGTGACATTTGAGTGGGGATAAAGTAAGTAAAGGGAAAAAATGATTTTTTGAGGAATTTGCAAAATGGAATAGGGATTAGCCATCGGCTAGGTTTTGGCTTTTGACTTCTTCCTTAAAGAGAAATGGAAGAGAAAAGGGATCGAGTCAGATAGAAAAGGGTTGAAGAGAGACCAAAACAGGAAACCTCGGTTCTTTAATTTTCCATTTTCATTTTCTTTCACTCTCTATCTAGAAAAGAGATAGAAGTCTCGGAGTCTCTCATGTCTCCTCTTGTTTGAGTTATGCTTTCGTTTAAGTGCATGGTCTTCTTTTATAGGTATTGTGGAGATGACATGTAAGGCTAAATTGGTAAGTTTGATTTTATCAAGTCTGAGTAGAAATTATGGTTTAGCCGCTACAAGTAAAGATGACATATATAACTAATGTCCAAGACCGAGGGGGGGGGGGGGGGTTTGACTTTTAAATTTGCTGTATTAGAAAACGTGATAAGGGAAGAGTCGGAAATTCAGTGTTATATATTTTCATATTCTCATTTTGTTTTATTGCATTTTGTCTAACATTGATTTCTTTTCCTGTATATTTAGGATTTGTGTTATTCTCTCTAATTTTTGAGCACTTTTATTAGTAGACTCTGCTCTAATATCGTATAAAGTATGTTTTATAGTTGCCTCTTCTTAAGACCTTTTGTATCAAAAACGTGATTTAAAGGAGTAACCGAAAATTCAGTGTTATTTTCTTGCAACACTTTCGTTAAAAAATGTTACTTTTTTTCATTTTCATTTCAATTTTTGTTTATTTAAGATTGATAATTTACTGTTATATATGTAAATCTTAGTATTTTACTGGAAGTTCCTTTAATCCATTTTGAAAGCGTACAACCTGACAAAAGTAGAGATGATGTTTTACACGAGTAGAAAAAAGGTGCCTAACCCCTTCATTTTTCATAACCACGACACTTACCTAGAATCCATGGCGCAGATCAAACCACGAGTCACACGGGTCGGGAAAACTACGATTTTCCCGATCTCTAAGTGATACCACGAATTCTAGCCAACCGGGGATTTAGAAATCTCTTTTTGGCTAGTGTCGATTCCATAAAATGCTCAACAAACCATTTTGTCAACCTTTTTCTGAGGGTCAGTGTCCAAGGATACAGGCAGGCTGCATGAGGAGTCATGGGTGATATTCATTCATTATTATTTCTCTCTAAACCCCTCTCGCGGGGCTTTTCATGGATGCCCTAGATCTGAGACTTGTCAGAATTTCGGATCACGGACTAATCGAAAGGCCCGTGGTAGCTAAGCACTGATGCATGCGCATTATAGGGTCACGAAGGACGTATGCTCTATAGGTTGTTGGAATTCCGGATCTTGTCACATTAGAAATTTGAGTAATGTGACAAGATTAGCTGTATTAGAAAATGTCTTGCAAGGGAAGAGTCAGAAATTCAGTGTTATATCTTTTCATATTGTCATTTTGCTTTATTACATTTTGTTTTACATTGATTTCTTTTCCTGTTTATTTAGGATTTGTGTTATTCTCTCTAATTTTTGGGCACTTCTATTAGTAGGCTTTGCTCTAATATTGTATAAAGTATGCTTTATAGTTGCCTCTTCTTAAGACCTTTTGGATAAAAAAACGTGATTTAAAGGAGTAACCGAAAATTCAGTGTTCTTTTCTTGCAACACTTCCGTTAAAAAACGTTACTTTCTTTCATTTTCATTTCAATTTTTGTTCATTTAAGATTGATAGTTTACTGTTATATATGTAAATCTTAGTATTTTACTGAAAGTTCCTTTAATCCATTTTGAAAGCGTACAACCTGACAAAAGTAGAGATGATGCTTTACATGAGTAGAAAAAAGGTGCCTAATCCCTTCATTTTTATAACCACGACAATTACCTAAAATCCCTGGCGCAGATCAAACCACGAGTCACACGGGTCAGGAAAACTACGATTTTCTCGATCTTTAGGTGATACCACGAATTCTAGCCAACCGGGGATTCAGAAATCTCTTTTGGCTAGTGGTGACTCCGTAAAATGCTCAACGAACCATTTTGTCAACCTTTTTCTGAGGGTCTGTGTCCAAGGATATAGGCACGTTGCATGAAGAGTTATGGGTGACATTCATTCATCATTATTTCCCTCTAAACCCCTCTCGCGAGGCTTTTCATGGACGCCCTAGTTCTGAGACTTGTCAGAATTTTAGATTATGTACTAATCGAAAGGCCCGTGGTAGCTAAGCACCCATGCATGAGCATTATAGGGTCACGAAGGACGTATGCTCTATAAGTTGTTGGGATTCCGGATCTTGTCACATTAGAAATTTGAGTAATGTGATAAGATTAGCTGTATTAGAATTTGTTGTATTATAAAATGTGATTCAAGGGAAGAATCGGAAATTCAGTGTTATATCTTTTCATATTGTCATTTTTCTTTATTGCATTTTGTCTTACATTGATTTCTTTTCCTGTTTATTTAGGATTGTGTTATTCTCTCTAATTTTTGAGCACTTCTATTAGTAGGCTTTGCTCTAATATCGTATAAAGTATGCTTTATAGTTGCCTCTTCTTAAGACATTTTGTATCAAAAACGTGATTTAAAGGAGTAACCGAAAATTCAGTGTTCTTTTCTTGTAACAATTTCGTTAAAAAACGTTACTTTCTTTCATTTTCATTTCATTTTTTGTTCATTTAAGATTGATAGTTTACTGTTATATATGTAAATCTTAGTATTTTACTGGAAGTTCCTTTAATCCATTTTGAAAGGGTACAACCCGGCAAAAGTAGAGACGATGCTTTACATGAGTAGAAAAAAGGTGCCAACCCCTTCATTTTTCATAACTACGACACTTACCTAGAATCCATGGCGCAGATCAAACCACTAGTCACACGGGTCGGGAAAACTACGATTTTCCCGATCTGTAGGTGATACCACAAATTTTATCCAACCGTGGATTCAGAAATCTCTTTTTGGCTAGTGGCGACTTCATAAAATGCTCAACGAGCCATTTTGTCAACCTTTTTCTGAGGGTCAGTGTTCAAGGATATAGGCAAGCTGCATGAGGAATTATGGCTGGCATTCATTCATTATTATTTCTCTCCAAACCCCTCTTGCGAGGCTTTTCATGGATGCCCTAGCTCTGAGACTTGTCAGAATTTTGGATCATGTACTAATCAAAAGGCTTGTGGTAGCTAAGCACTGATGCATGCGCATTATAGGGTCACGAAGGACGTATGCTCTATAAGTTGTTGGGATTCCGTATCTTGTCACATTAGAAATTCGAGTAATGTGACAAGATTAGCTGTATTAGAAAATGTGATTCAAAGAAATAGTCGGAAATTCAGTGTTATATCTTTTCATATTGTCATTTTACTTTATTGCATTTTGTCTTACATTGATTTCTTTTCCTATTTATTTAGGATTTGTGTTATTCTCTCTAATTTTTGAGTACTTTTATTAGTAGGGTCTGCTCTAATATCGTATAAAGTATGCTTTATAGTTGTTTCTTAAGACTTTTTGTATAAAAAACGTGATTTAAAGGAGTAACTGAAAATTCAGTATTCTTTTCTTGCAACACTTTCATTAAAAAACGTTACTTTCTTTCATTTTCATTTCAATTTTTGTTCATTTAAGATTGATAGTTTACTGTTATATATGTAAATCTTAGTATTTTACTGGAAGTTCCTTTAATATATTTTGAAAGTGTACAACCTGGCAAAAGTAGAGATGATGCTTTACACGAATAGAAAAAAGGTGCTTAACCCCTTCATTTTCATTACCACGGCACTTACCTAGAATTGTTGGTGCAGATCAAACCACGAGTCACACGGGTCGGGAAAACTATGATTTTCCCTATCTCTAGGTGATACCACTAATTCTGGCATACCGAAAAGTAGAGACGTGATTCAAGGGAAGAGTCGGCACTTACCTACAGTAAAGATGAGATATATAACTAATGTCCTAGAAGAGGGGGGGGGGGGAGAACTTTTAAATTTATTGTATTAGAAAACGTGATTCAAGGGAAGAGTCGGAAATTCAGTGTTATATCTTTTCATATTCTCATTTTGCTTTATTGCATTTTGTCTTACATTGATTTCTTTTCCTGTATATTTAGGATTTGTGTTATTCTCTCTAATTTTTGAGTACTTCTATTAGTAGGCTCTGCTCTAATATCGTATAAAGTATACTTTATAGTTGTCATTTCTTAAGACATTTTGTATCAAAAACGTGATTTAAAGGAGTAACCGAAAATTCAGTGTTCTTTTCTTGCAACACTTTCGTTAAAAAACGTTACTTTCTTTCATTTTCATTTCAATTTTTGTTCATTTAAGATTGATAGTTTACTGTTATATATGTAAATCTTAGTATTTTACTGCAAGTTCCTTTAATCCATTTTGAAAGCGTACAACCTGACAAAAGTAGAGATGATGCTTTACAAGAGTAGAAAAAAGGTGCCTAACCCCTTCATTTTTATAACCACGGTACTTACCTAGAATCCTTGGCATAGATCAAACCACGAGTCACATGGGTTGGAAAAACTACGATTTTCCTGATCTCTACGTGATACCACAAATTCTAGCCAACCGGGGATTCAGAAATCTCTTTTGGCAAGTGTCGACTCCATAAAATGCTCAACGAACCATTTTGTCAACCTTTTTCTGAGGGTCAGTGTCCAAGGATACAGGCAAGCTGCATGAAGAGTTATGGGTGACATTCATTCATCATTATTTCTCTCCAAACCTCTCTTACGAGACTTTTCATGGATGCCCTAGCTCTGAGACTTGTCAGAATTTCGGATCATGTACTAATCGAAAGGCTCGTGGTAGCTAAGCACTCATGCATGCGCATTATAGGGTCACGAAGGACGTATGCTCTATAAGTTGTTGGGATTCTGGATCTTGTCACATTAGAAATTCGAGTAATATGACAAAATTAGCTGTATTAGAAAATGTGTTTCAAGGAAAGTTTTAGAAATTCAGTGTTATATCTTTTCATATTGTCGTTTTGCTTTATTGCATTTTGTCTTACATTGATTTCTTTTCCTGTTTATTTAGGATTTATGTTATTCTCTTTAATTTTTGAGTACTTTTATTAGTAGGCTCTGCTCTAATATCATATAAAGTATGCTTTATAGTTGCCTCTTCTTAAGACTTTTTGTATTAAAAACGTGATTTAAAGGAGTAACCGAAAATTCAGTGTTCTTTTCTTGCAACACTTTCATTTAAAAACGTTACTTTTGTTCATTTTCATTTTAATTTTTGCTCATTTAAGATTGATAGTTTACTGTTATATATATAAATCTTAGTATTTTACTGGAAGTTCCTTTAATCCATTTTGAAAGCGTACAACCTGGCAAAAGTAGAGATGATGCTTTACACGAATAGAAAAAAGGTGTTTTACCCCTTCATTTTTCATAACCACGGTACTTACCTAGAATCTATGGCGCAGATCAAACCATGAGTCACACAGGTCGGGAAAACTACGATTTTCCCTATCTCTAGGCGATACCACTAATTCTGACATACCATGGATTCAGAAATCTCTTTTTGGCTAGTGGCTACTCCATAAAATGATTAATGAGTCATTTTGTCAACGTTTTTCTGAGGGTCAGTGTCCAAGGATACAGGCAAGCTGCATGAGGAGTTATGGGTGACATTCATTCATCGTTATTTCTCTCCAAACCCCTCTCGCGAGGCTTTTCATGGATGCCCTAGCTCTGAGACTTGTTAGAATTTCGGATCATGTATTAATCGAAAGGCCCGTGGTAGCTAAGCATCCATGCATGCGCATTATAGAGTCATGAATGACGTATGCTCTATGAGTTGCTGAGATTCTAGATCTTGTCATATTAGAAATTCGAGCAATGTGACAAGATTAGCTGTATTAGAATTTGTTGTATTAGAAAATGTGATTCAAGAGAAGAGTTGGAAATTCAGTGTTATATCTTTTAATATTGTCATTTTACTTTATTGCATTTTGTCTTACATTGATTTCTTTTCCTGTTTATTTAGGATTTGCATTATTCTCTCTAATTTTTGAGCACTTCTATTAGTAGGCTCTACTCTAATATCGTATAAAGTATGTTTTATAGTTACCTCTTCTTAAGACCTTTTGTATCAAAAACGTGATTTAAAGGAGTAACCGAAAATTCAATGTTCTTTTCTTGCAACACTTTCGTTAAAAAAAAAAACGTTACTTTCTTTAATTTTCATTTCAATTTTTGTTCATTTAAGATTGATAGTTTACTGTTATATATGTAAATCTTAGTATTTTATTGGAAGTTTCTTTAATCCATTTTGAAAGCGTACAACCTGGCAAAAGTAGAGACGATGCTTTACACGAGTAGAAAAAAGGTGCCTAACCCCTTCATTTTTCATAACCATGACACTTACCTAGAATCCTTGGTGCAGATCAAACCATGAATCACACGGATCGGGAAAACTACGATTTTCTCGATCTCTAGGTGATACCATGAATTTTAGCCAACCGTGGATTCAGAAATCTCTTTTTGGCTAGTGGCGACTCCATAAAATGCTCAACGAGCCATTTTGTCAACCTTTTTCTGAGGGTCAGTGTCCAAGGTTATAGGCAAGCTACATGAGGAGTTATGGGTGACATTCATTTATCATTATTTCTCTCTAAACCCCTCTCGCGAGGCTTTTCATGGATGCCCTAGCTCTGAGACTTGTCAGAATTTCGGATCATGTACTAATCGAAAGGTTCGTGGTAGCTAACCACCCATGCATGCGCATTGTAGGGTCACGAAGGACGTATGCTCTATGAGTTGTTGGGATTCCGGATCTTGTCACATTAGAAATTTGAGTAATTCCAATCCTATATCTATTATTCTATTATAAATACTCATCGTTTCAACATTGGTCCATGTGATCGCCAATGACTAGGTAACAATACACCGTCTACTAAATAGATTGCTTTTGTTTTACATACACTCACACCCACCCACACAACACAATTGAGTACTCGAACCCACAACCTTTGTGTTGAAACTCCTCCGACCCACAACGCAATGAGTACACGAACCCATGGCCTTTGTGGCGAAACTCTTGCGAGTCTCCCACTACCTATTACCCGGCCCAACTTTTTGATGGGTTTTTTTTTTGACCCGTTGTCCTTTCGCAACTAGGATGCGCAAAGTCCTTTCGCAACTAGGATGCGCAAGTCCTTTCGCAACTAGGATGCAGAAAGGAGTTTCCTAAAACTATAAAAAGGGGTCCCTAGGATTTTTCTATGGATATATTGTGTTGATGAGAAAAATACAAGAGGGCTATCAAAGGTGAGAGAGAGGGAGAATAAGAGAGAGGAAGCTTATAGAAGGGAGGTTCTGCTCGAGGAGGTTTTTCTACTTTGCAATTTATATCTCAGCGCTTCTATGTCCTCATAATCGGTTAGATCTCTTCGTTTTCTCTATTTCTCTTATTGTTCATCCACTCCTGCGTGAGTGAAGAAGGTTGTAACGTTCTACTTCATAGTGGATTGTTGATCTGGACGAGGTCCCGTGGTTTTTACCTCTTTGAGGGTTTTCCACGTAAAATTCTCTTGTGTGGTGTGTGATTGTTGCTTTGATTTATTTCATTGCTTTATCCATAATTCTGGTTTGTTCTGGAGGGCTAGATCCTAAGGTTTTGTGCAAGGCATCCCAATAAGTGGTATCAGAGCTAAGTTCATTGAACGGGTAGGATCGGTTTTGAATTATGGAAGGTGGCTCAAGGATGATCAGCCTCAATGGTTCTAACTGGACCATATGGAAGGCTAAGATGGAGGACTTGCTTTATTGCAAGGACCTATATTCTCCAATCTCAGGCATATCAGCAAAATCCAAGGATATGACTGATGATGATTGGAAGAAGATGGACCGAAAGGCGGTGGGGTTTATCAGACAATGGTTGGATGATTCTGTGTTCCACCATGTGTCTACGGAAACCTCAGCCGCAAGCCTATGGCTAAAATTACAAGGGCTGTATGAGAGGAAGACAGCCGGTAATAAGATATTTCTGATAAGGCGACTTGTAAATCTCAAGTTCAAGGATGGTGGTTCGTGGCCGAGCATATGAATGAGGGTCAAGCAATATAGTGAACCAACTCACCTCTATGAAGATGGTCCCTGGATGATGAATTGCGTGCTTTACTATTGCTTAGTTCATTGCCTGACAGTTGGGAGACATTGGTGGTGTCTCTAAGTAACTCCGCGCCAGACGGAAAGATATCCATGGAACAGGTAACCAGTTGTCTCTTCAATGAGGAGACAAGGAGGAAGTCTCAGGGGTCTACACAAAGAAGAGGCTCTTGTGACGCAGAAGGGGGAGAGGAAAGAACAGGAAGGGCGGAAAGGCCCGAGATAAATCAAGAGGCAAGTCGAGTAACAGAAAAGAGGTTGAATGCTGGAACTGTGGCAAGAAGGGCCACTACAAGCATGAATGTCGTGGTAAGAAAAACGACAAGAAAGGAAAAAGGAAGGAAGATGAATCAGATTCCACTGCGGTCGCTTCAGATGGCGACATGGTAGTTATTCTTTCTACAGATCACGATGTATGTCTCACAGCTACGAGTCAGGGCACCGACTGGGTGATAGACTCGGGAGCTTCTTTTCATGCGACTCCACACAGGGACTCCTTCACAAGCTACAAGTCAGGTGACTATGGGACTGTGAAGATGGGAAATTCTGGCGTATCAAAGATCGTGGGAGTTGGTGATATTTGTGTGAAAACTGATGTGGGCTGCACATTGGTTCTTAGGGATGTGAGGCATATCCCAGACCTTCGCCTCAACTTGATGTCGACGGGAAGGTTGGATGATGATGGCTATGAAAGCCGGTTTGCTGATGGGCGATGGAAGCTCATCAAGGGTTCATTGATCGTGGCTAGAGGAAAGAAGTGTTGCACCCTGTACAAGGCAAGTGTCAGTATGTACAATGGTGGATTGAACGCAGCGGAAGATTCGGCTATTGACATGTGGCACAGCGTCTAGGCCACATGAGTGAAAAAGGGCTTCGCCTACTAACAAGGAAGCGACTCCTTCCGGACGTGACGGTATGCCTCTCAAAACCTGTCTTGATTGTTTATCGAGGAAACAAGATAGAGTTTCATTTATTAAAAGCGCTTCTCATGTTAATAAAGTGCATGCATTAGATTTGGTTTATTCGATGTTTGTGGTCCTATGAGGACAAAACCTTGGGTGGGGCATTGTATTTTGTCACTTTTATAGATGATGCATCTAGGAGGGTTTGGGTTTATGCTTTGAAATCCAAGGACGAGGTCTTTGGTGTGTTTAAGTTGTTTCATGCTATGGTCGAGAGAGAGACAGGTAGACCATTGAAGTGCATCCGCACTGACAATGGTGGTGAATACATTGGCGACTTTCACGAGTACTGCAAGTCCCTGGGTATACGGCATGAACAGACGGTTCCCAAGACCCCCCAACATAATGGTGTAGGCCGAGCGAATGAATCGCACCATTGTTGAGAGAATCAGATGTATGTTATCCCATGCGAAGTTGCCCAAGACGTTCTGGGAGAAGCAATGCGCACAGCGGTGTATTTGATAAATGGTCTCCATCGCCCCGTTGAATGGAGAAGTACCGAGAAGGTGTGGACCTGGACAGATCCATCGTACGGTCATCTCGGGGTGTTTGGATGCAGGACATCCGTTCACGTACCAAAGGACGAGAGGTCCAAGCTCGATATGAAGATCAGGCAGTGTGTGTTCTTAGGGTACGGTGATGAAAAATTCGGTTACAGGTTATGGGATCCGACCGAGAAGAAGCTCGTCAGGAGCAGAGATGTGGTTTTCTTTGAAGATCAGTGTATCGAAGACATTGGTAAGCCAGAGAAGAACCAGCCTAGTTCAGGTGAGCTAGAGGACATGGATCCGATTATTCCTCCCGTGGTGCCTGATGACGGGGAGTACAAAGAAGGTGCGAGAGAACGAGGGAGTTCCTTCGGAAGATGGACCGGAGAGCGGCCCCACTTGATCCACTGTTGTTGAGCCACGGGTGAGGAGGTCATCTAGGACAGACGGCCGTCAAGAGGTACTCGCCGCATGAGTACATTATGCTAACCGATGGGGAGAGCCGAAGATTATTCCGAGGCCCTAGCCGACGAGCATAAGGAGGAGTGGTTGAAAGCTATGCAAGAAGAGATGGAATCCTTGCATAAGAACCACACCTATGATATGGTGAAACCGCTAAGGGCAAGAAAGCTCGAGCAACAAGTGGGTGTTCGAAAGAAGATTGAGCGTAAGAATTCACGGACGAGGTTTAAGGCCGACTTGTGGTGAAAGGGTTTGGTCGAGGAAAGGTATAGACTTCGAGGAGATATTCTCACCGGTGGTGAAGATGACATCCATACGGGTGTTGCTTGGGTTGGCGGCTAGCATGGATCCTGGAGATAGAGCAGTTAGATGTTAAAACTGCCTTTCTCCATGGTGACTGGAAGAAGAGATCTACATGCACCAACCAGAGGGGTTCGAAGTCAAGGGCAAGGAACATATGGTGTGTAGAGGCTGAGGAAGAGCTTGTATGGGCTGAAACAAGCTCCACGGCAAGAATGGTACAAGAAGTTCGATTCGTTCATGTTACAAGTATGGGTGATGCAGTCGGACCATTGTGTGTTCACGCGCAAGTTCTCGGATGGTGATTTCTTAGTTCTGCTATTATACGTTGATGACATGCTCATCATGGGAAAAGACATCAAGAAGATTGACAGTGAAAACGGGGAGTTGGGCAAGTCTTTGCGATGAAAGACTTGGGCCCTGGCTAGACAGATCCTAGAATGGAGATAACCCGTGTGAAGCAGCGAGGAAGCTTTGGGTCACAAGAGCGGTATATTGAGAAAGTCCTAGAGCGGTTCAATATGAATGCAATGCGGTCGGCCAAGACTCCACTAGATGGTCACTTGATTGAGCGACAGGCGGTGTCCCAAGACGAAGGCGAGAGGTGGAAGAGATGAGAAGATACCCTACGCGTCACCGTAGGAAGTTTGATGTATGCTATGGTGTGTACACGCCCAGATATAGCATATGCGGTTGGTGTTGTCACCGGTACCTTGCCAATCCTGGCAAAGAACATTGGGCAGCGGTAAAATGGATACTACGGTATCTAAGAGGCTCATCCAGTTGAGCCTATGCTATGGTGACAGTAAACCTGTGTTAGAGGGCTACACAGATGCAGATATGGCAGGTGACATAGACTCCAGGAAGTCTACATCGGGGTTCATGTTCACATTTGCAGGGGGAGCAATTTCTTGGCGAGCAAGTTACAGAAGGTCGTAGCATTGTCAACTACAGAAGCCGAGTACATTGCGATCACGAAGCATGTAAAGAGATGCTTTGGATGAAAAGGTTCCTACAGAACTTAGCTCGAAGCGGGAGGAGCACGTGGTCTATTGCGATAGTCGAGTGCTATACACTTGAGCAAGAATCCAAGTCAAGCATTCCAAGTCGAAGCACATAGAGATTCGGTATCACCGGATCGTGGATACTTTGGAACAAAAGGTGTTACGACTTGAGAAAGTCCACACGGACGATAATGGGTCGACATGATGACCAAGGCTTTGCTCAAGGGCAAATTTGAGGTTTGTAGAAACCTGGCTGGCTTAAAGAAGGTGAATCCCTCCTGGGTCAAAAAGGGGGAGATTTGATGGTTTTTTTTGACCGTTGTCCTTTCGCAACTAGGATGCGCAAAGTCCTTTCGCAACTAGGATGCGCAAGTCCTTTCGCAACTAGGATGCGAGAAAGGAGTTTCCTAAAACTATAAAAAGGGTCCCTAGGATTTTTCTATGGATATATTGTGTTGATGAGAAAAATACAAGAGGGCTATCAAAGGTGAGAGAGAGGAGAATAAGAGAGAGGAAGCTTATAGAAGGGAGGTTCGCTCGAGGAGGTTTTTCTACTTTGCAATTTATATCTCAGCGCTTCTATGTCCTCATAATCGGTTAGATCTCTTCGTTTTCTCTATTTCTCTTATTGTTCATCCACTCCTGCGTGAGTGAAGAAGGTTGTAACGTTCTACTTCATAGTGGATTGTTGATCTGGACGAGGTCCCGTGGTTTTTACCTCTTTGAGGGTTTTCCACGTAAAATTCTCTTGTGTGGTGTGTGATTGTTGCTTTGATTTATTTCATTGCTTTATCCATAATTCTGGTTTGTTCTGGAGGGCTAGATCCTAAGGTTTTGTGCAAGGCATCCCAATACTTTTAACGTGTGGAACTTCTCTGGACTCATCATTATTTATGTGTTAGATCTACATCGTCCATCAATTTTTTCAATTCTAGAACATTAGCTCAAAAATAGGCACATCCAAAGCTCAAGTGGATCACACCATGGAAAAGCAGCATGGATTGAACAACTACCATTGAAACCTTCCTAGGGTCCATTGTAAGGTTTATTTGCCATCTAACCGGTCCATAAGGTCATGCATATCTAAATGAAGGTAAAAGACAAATATCAACTTGATTAGAGCCTTCTGTGGCCCTAATAAATTTTCAACGGTAGGCGTCCAATTCCTACTCTTTCCTATAGTGTGGCTCACTTGAACCCTGGATCTACCACCTTTTCGGTATCATGCCCTAAAATGGTGTGGAAAAGTGTATGGATGGTGTGGATTTGATACATACATTGTGATGAGGCTCACTAAAGTTCCACATGTCAACACTTCCGGTTTTCTTCTCCCTACAATGTGTGGCACCACACAACAAGCAACATAATTTTTTGACGTGTGAAATTTACATGGGACCTATGATGATGTATTTCTTAGATCCACACTGTCCATCTATTTTTTAGGATCATTTTGGGATTTGAGCCAAAAAAAAAGGAGATGACAAATTTCCTACTGCATCTAATGTTAGCCTCAATTCCTATTGGATCATTTTGGGACCAATAGGAGCTGGAGTCATCCAAAATGATATGGACCAATGACAAGTGACAACACTGTAATTTCCTATGCATTTAACACATGATCCGCACTCTTTAAAAGTGTATTTTTAAAATTTGAACCATGGTTTTTCCTCCTAAATTTTAGGATTTTTACCAAAATAGTCCTTAGGTTTGTCTTAAACACCAAAGTAGGCCTACTTTTTTAAACGTATAAATTTAGCCTTTGACAACTTATTAAATTTTTTGGATGAAAATGCCCTTCATCTATCCTAGTGCTTGGAAAGTCAGTTGCATGGTGGGAATGTTCATAAGGGCCACGATTATGCTTGGTGTGGACCATCAAAATCTCCATTGGATTCATTGCTAGGGCTATCTAGCTTGTTCATAATGTCATATGGGTCTGGATGAGGTGAATACACAAATTTCGGCTTAATCCAAACACATGTTATCCTAGAAGTTCTAAATGGTAAATGTTCAATCCTAACTATTTCTTGAGGTGTAGTTTACCCGTGGGTTGAATACCTCTTATTTTTTGTCAATGCCTTAACTATAGAAGCTAAAATGGGTAGATGACATAGATAGGACACGAACCCCATGGTAGCCTTTATAAATGGTGACCCAAGGCCAAATAATCGACTCCATGTGTGAACCGCAACCCCTAAAATATGACAACTGTGATGCCTAAAATAACTCCATCGTAAGCACTACTATGTCAGAACCATGACTGCTGAATGGGGCCGTGGTTGGGTTATCAAACCTTTTTATTTTTTATGGCTTTTTATGATATTTTGTCTCACTTCATAATTGCAAAATGATATTTAAGAAGTTACAAGTTATAGGTGTTGTTGTTATGGGTAAAAATAAACTGGACGGGAGAATGAGGTCAGCTCGGATATCTGTGCACGTCGTGTGGTCGGCTAGTGCTAATCATGACCAAAGAGCTCATCGATGGCTAGAAAACAGTAATCTATTGTATGAGATCTGTCCACCCGACGGCCCTGCTCACCAGGAAATGAAGTGCCTCCACATTCTTTGGAAGAGGATGAGCACCGAGCCTTCCCACGTCCGTTTCCGAACTCCAGCCCCATATGATAAGATGAAGAGGATGGTCATCAAGATGTCACTTGTTTCATTAAGAAAGGGAGCTCGGTCTCAGTGCTCGGTCGCGAGCAGGTCGGTAATCCAATCAGGACGTTCAACCATAGTCGACCAAAGGGCCTAGCTCGGGGATCTCTTCCTCAGGACGGCCGTGAAGATCAGCTCAGCTGGTCGGCCTGAACCTCCTACCATATATATTCAGAGCTCGACCACTTGACCTTATCATCGTTGATAATCTCACGAAACGGTTGAGAAACCTCTGCTAAACTCATGCCTATAATTTGGGAAGTGTTTCTATCCATGCAATCAACTCATGGCCTATAAATAGAGGTCCCAACTATAGTGAAAGGCAAGCACCAGCGAACCCTCAACTCTACTGGACCAACCTTACTTGACTCCGACTTAGGCATCGGAAGGTCCCCTTGCTACAACCAGGGTCTCCTTTGTCTTCTTCGTGTGCACAAATATTCGAAGGTCCGGAGAGGGTCATCCAGATTTCCGTATCAACGGTGTCGTAGAAAGCTTGTGCCTTCAAGGGACATGGGGGGTTTGTGTTAAACTGTTCACACCATCAGATTTCAAGGTAGCATAATCTAATTGAAAATTTTCATCTAACTGGGCAGGTCAATGTGAACTTGATTCCGCCACTACCCGCACCTATGCCATATACAAAGTGAGAGAAAGAATATTTCAAGAAGAAAAAAAAAAAGATTTACTCGTTGTGAAAAATAACCCCAAAAGGAAAAAATATATTCATATTCATTGAGATGCACTTGAATGAGGAGGTAAGTCTAGTATTAAAAACAACCTTAAGTAATAGGCTACATCCATGATTGTGATATTGACAATAAAAATAATAATATATAATTGTTAAATCAAAATAAATTTCAGCAAAACCAAGCTTTCAATTAACCTAAAGAAGAACCTACTCAAGCTTGCTGGGCTTGGAGTCGCACCTATGTGCTCGTTAACTTTTTTTTTTTTTTTTTAACCGACCTTATGTGTAGGTATGATGTATAGTATAATGTGACTACTTTCTAAAGTATTGGGGAGTGGAATGCTTTATGATCACTATCAACTCTTTTCCATCAAATATGAGGGAGCCGATTAGGTGAGACACCGGACTCACCCAAGACGGTGTAGCCCTTACTGTCGGGTCTACCTTGCCTTGATGTATGTATTTTGTATCCATGCATTCAATCCATTTTTTCCAGATCATTTTGGGGTACTATCCAAAAACTGATGCAAATCCAATATCAGGTGAACCACACTACAGGAAACAATGGTGATTGAATGCCCTCTGATTAAAACTTTTTAGGATGCACCTTAATGTTTCTATAGTGTTTATTTGCCATCAAATCCGTTGATCAGGTCACATAAGCCTAGATGAAGTTAAAAAAAAAGAAGAAGAAGAAGCAAATATCAGCTTGATCCAAAACTCATGGCCCATTAATGGTCAATCACCATTGTTGCCTATGGTGTGGTCCAGCTGATAATTGGATCTGCCCTAAAATGATCTGGAGAAACAGATGGACGGGGTGGATACGAAATACATATATCAAGGTGGGCCCAACGGCAAGAGCTGCACCATCTTTGGTGGGTCCGGGCTCTCACGTAATCCGCTCCCCAAATATAAGGCAAACTTTAATACTTGAAAAGATGAAAAGGTAACTTTCTCAAGAACTTCCAAAACAGCACAAGTGCCTTATTATTATTATTATTATTATTTCTTTCCTCCCTTCTTGAATACTTCAGCAAAAAGATCCTAATATCATGCACACGTTAGTGAGAAATTTATTTGAGAGATTAGGCTTGCATGTCAGTACTAATCTATGTCCATCTTCTTCTACTTTCAGCCTGTGTCCAGATATATATCAGGAATGCAATAAAAATTCACGAAAATGGAAAAGGTTTTAATTGATGTGATTATTTATGCTATTTGAATAATGAAGAAAATAATAAATTTCGCTAAGTAATTATTAGTCTTCTTCGTAGTTAGGATTTTCAAGCATAAAATAAGATAATTCTTATGATAGGAACACAAGGCATGTATCCACTTATTATCCAAACAAGACTCCTAAAGAATCCATCATCCAACAGCAACAACAACGATTCTTCTAATCTAAACATGCCCTTACTATTTCTATTTATTAGTTGTTTGTTATATAAACATTATTTTGGATTGTGGAAATAGTTTAGATTTTTATTTATTTATTTATTTTTTTGTTGGAAAGATTTCTTATTACTTACCGAGGTCGAAGCCTGAGAGGAAACAACAACGGGGCAAACCAATCCACTAGCTCAACCTCAGTAATGAATCTAAAAGGGGAGTGCATGTGAATAGATGCTAGCTTAGAAAGAATGGTCCACATGTGTTCAGATATAATCCCAACGTAGCTGGTGGAAGAAGATACAAAAGAGTAAAGTCTCCTAGTTTTGAACGGTCGCATTTCCCAGGAGAAACCCGTCGGACTTTTAATAGCCGCAAGATTTTGTTGATTGTCCACTAAAATACTAGTTCCTGCAAATTAATCAGAACTAAAAATAGGTAAGGCAGAAAATAGTTTAGAATCTTGAAAACATGATTTCGATGGATATCCAACTTGGTCTGGTGGACTCAAAGGCTCATTCGACTCGACCCGATATTTAATAATTAAGATAAGAATAATATTTAAATAAATATTGATATTTAAGTTAATTTGAGTATTAAAATCAACTAACTTAAACATAAACAATGTGCTTGGCCTGTTCGTAGATGTTGACTCCCTCTCATGTGAGATTGTATGCTTTAAATCTCAGTCGAGTTTTGAGTTATTGAGTTTTACAACTACAGTTGTGGAAAATGTAGGCCATGCTTATAAGAACTTGCTTTCCAATATATCTATTTCTCTATGGTGGGCCTCGATTGTTGGTAGCCCATGGGCTGAAAATCCCAACCTGTATGATATTGATATGATTATTGTTGTATTTTCTTTGTCAACTGTTCATTGATTGCCCACCTATTGAAGGGTTGTAAGGACTTCTGATGGATGGTCCATCCACAGGGGATCTGATAATATTAACCCGTTGCATCGATCTCCGCTGAAGCTGGTTCAGTCACTGGTGATCTGATACACCCCCTCAGAACCAATATACATGGAGTGGGCCCACATGTTCAACTCAGTCTGACTCGTCCAAGTCGGGTAAGACACAATTCACTTAAACAATGGCTATGTGGGGCCCAGTGCAATGTGCACGCGAAATTTATGTGACATAGTTACAACGAAGGGGGGGTTAGCATGGGCCCAAATGAGAAACATGAAAATTTTGAATAAGCCCAGAAGCCCAGTAGAAAATACGTCCTGAACCACTGGTTTTGGGTCCCACCTTGATATGTTTCAGGTCCAGCTCTAGCTTGTAATAGAAGCCATTGGATTGGGCCTAGGTTCTGAAATTTTTTCTATGAAGGTCTGCCTTGAGCCCATGAACAGGCCCACTTATGATGCTAATGAGCGAGTGTGGGCCTGAAATCAAAGACCCAATTACTTAATTCGATGGGCCACGGCCTGAGTTTCGGCCTTGATATGGTTGGGCTTGGGCTGATTCATAATCAGGTGGGTTGGGCTGATTCTATCCTTGCCCAGATCCGACTCAACCGCTCATCGGACCAACCAGTTTCTGTGGGGATACGGGGCCAAAACCGTGCTGATCCAACGGCTCTTATCCGTCCTTTCCATGGCCCTTTTCTATATAACCGTCTATTGTCCAAGCCATTCATATATATAACTATGATCAATCACTGAGATTGATGATAAGTGAATGATCTTGGCCAAATATTTTTGTATGCTATTGATTGGATGGTTGGGATTGCGCTTATCAGTGCGATTATTTAAGAGAACTCATCATCTCCAGCAGCTCTACCCTAAGTTGTGGTACAGTACCATCTTTCCAGCCAACATACCGCATGTGTGGGACATCCACACCATTAAAAAGGAAGGCCCACCCATGAAGATTAAATAATTAAAAAACCAGCCTGGTCCGCTTATCAGATGTTCCACGCCGTTGGATTTGATGAACGATGGATGGTGTGAGTTAGCATACACGTTTGGCCCACCTACTAAGTGGATTAGCATTATTTTCGAGAAGAGTGAGCTTGATGGTGGGGATTGCCGTTTTCATGGTTGGATATCCCACACAAGTTGCATGTTAAGGAGAAAAACTGATCAGTTTTCTTTTCTTAAGGTGCTGTATAAGGATAAGATTGGACCGATGGAGTTCGACGCCCATACGGTGATTACTAGACGTTGAGCTGTGTGGGGCCCACCATGATGTATGAGTGCCAATCTGTCCATTAGATTCCCTTCATCCCCCATGTTATATGTGGATTTCAAAGTCCGATCTGATTCGTAAGTCGGGTGGGCCACACGAATGGGAACAATGGGGGATATTGGAGAGGTGATCCCCGACGTAGAAACTTTCGAGATGAAATATGGGGTCCACCATATACTTATATGCCATCCAAACTATTCATCAGATGAGCCCCACCGGGATGAAGGGGGACACCAGAGCTCAGTCCATTTCAAAACTCTGGTCGGCCACATACAACGTGAATAAATAGATATTTTCTCAACGTGAATATATAATTTTTAAGCGTGATTGTAGAATGCTCCCCATTGTGTGTCCCACCCGAGTTTTGGATAAGGAGGATTATTCTGATGTATGGTGAAAATGACAAGGTTCACCATATTCACGGTTTGGATTATACACACGTCTCGGATGGGTCCCGCACATACCGTAGATGTCCCACTAATCAAAACACGGGCACATGGCTTTGTAACTTTGATGGCCCTCGATCCGAGTGTTGGGGGCCTTGCACAAAACTTTAGGATCTAAACTCCTAGAACAAACCAGAATTATGGGATAATAAAGCAATGAAATAAATCAAAGTATAAATCACACAACACCAGGGAATTTTACATGGAAAACCCTCAAAGAGGTAAAAATCACGGGACCTCGTCCAGATCAACAATCCACTATAAAGCAGAACATTACAACCGATCACAAGCACACACCGCTTGGATCAAATCTTCTTCACTCATGCAGGAGTGGATAAACAATAAGAGAACAAAAGAAAAAAAGGAGAGATCTCATCGATCACAAGGACATAGAAACGCTGAGACGTCAACTGCGCAGTAGATCACCTATATGAACAAAATTCTCCCTTCCACAAGCTTCCTCTCTCTCTTTTCTCTTTCTCTATTCCTCTTTTTTTCTTTCTCTCTCTCACCTTAGACGTGAGAACCCCTTAAAATAGAATCCCCAATTCCGTTTTGGAACCCCTTAAATAGAGAACCAGATGAATTAGATTCAAATAAGGAAAAAGCGTATAAGTGGAGGAATTAGAGTCAAATAAGGAAACTGCGCTACCTCTCCTCTGAACTGAGAGGAAAACCCCATCAAATCTCCCCCTTTCTGAATCTGGAGGAATTCACATTCTTTAAGCCAACCAGGTTTCTACAAACCTCAAACTTGTCCTTGAGTAATGCCTTGGTCATCATGTCTGACCCATTATCGTCTATGTAGACTTTCTCAAGCTTTAACACCTTCTGTTCCAAAGTATCCCTGATCCAGTGATACCGAATCTCTATGTGCTTCGACTTGGAGTGCTGACTTGGATTCTTGCTCAAGTGTATAACACTTTGACTATCGCAATAGACCATGTGCTGCTCCTACTTCAGGCTAAGTTCCTGTAGGAACTTTTTCATTCAAAACATCTCTTTACATGCCTCTGTGACTGCAATATACTCGGCCTCTGTCGTCGACAATGCTACGACCTTCTGTAGCTTGCTCTGCCAAGAAACCGTTCCCCCTACAAACGTGAACATGAACCCCGATGTAGACTTTCTGGAGTCTATGTCACCTGCCATATCTGCATCTGTGTAGCCCTTTAACACAGGCTTTCCGTCACCATAGCATAGGCTTAACCTGGATAAGCCTTAGATACCGCAGTATCTACTTCACCACTGCCCAATGCTCTTTGCCAGGATTGGTAAGATACTGGCTGACAACACCAACTGTATATGCTATGTTTGAGCGCGTACATATCATAGCATACATCAAACTTCCTACTGCTGACGCGTAGGGTATCTTCTGCATCTCATCAACCTCTGCCTTCGTCTTGAGACACTGCCTGTCGCTCAATCTAAAGTGACCATCCAGTGGAGTACTGAACGGCTTCGTTGCATTCATATTGAACCGCTCTTGTGACAGCCAAAGTTTCTTGCTGCTTCTGTCACGGGTCATCTCTATTCCTAGGATCTGTTTAGCCGGGCCCAAGTCTTTCATCACAAACGACTTGCTCAACTCCTGTTTCATCTTGTCGATCTTCTTGATGTCTTTTTCTATGATGAGCATGTCATCAACGTATAATAGCAGAACTAAGAAATCACCATCTGAGAACTTACGCCTGAACACACAGTGGTCCGACTTCGTTTTGTCATATCCATGCTTTAATATGAATGAGTCGAACTTCTTGTACCATTGTCGTGGAGCTTGTTTCAACCCATACAAGCTCTTCCTCAGCCTACACACTATATGCTCTTTGTCACTGACTTCGAACTCCTCTGGTTGGTGCATGTAAATCTCTTCTTTAAGGTCACTATGGAGAGAGACAGTCTTAACATCTAACTGCTCTATCTTCAGATTCATGCTAGCCGCCAACCCAAGCAACACCCGTATGGATGTCGTCTTCACCACTGGTGAGAATATCTCCTCGAAGTCTATACCTTTCCTCTGACCGAATCCTTTCAATACAAGTCTGGCCTTGAACCTTGTTTGTGAATTCTTCTGCTCAACCTTCTTTCTAAACACCCACTTGTTGCTCAGAGATTTCTTGCCCTTAGACAGTTTCACTATGTCATAGGTGTGGTTCTTATGTAAGGATTTCATCTTCTCTTGCATAGTTTTCAACCACTCTCTCTTATGCTCGTCGGCTAGGGCCTCAGAATAATCTTCTGACTCTCTCCCATCAGTGAGCATAATGTACTCATGCGGCGAGTACCTCTTGGACGGCTGTCTGTACCTAGATGACCTCCTCACCTGTGGCTTAACTGGTGGATCAAGTGGGGACTGCTCCCCTGGTCCATCTTCTGAAGGAACTCCCTCATCCTCTACACCTTGTTGTACTCCCCCGTCATTAGGCACCATGGGAGGAATAATTGGATCCATGTCCTCTAGCTCACTTGCACTAGGTTGGTTCTTCTCTGGCTTACCAATGTCTTCTATACACTGATCTTCAAAGAAAACCATATCTCTGCTCCTGACGAGCTTCTTATCGGTCGGATCCCACAATCTGTAACCGAACTTTTTGTCACCGTACCCTAAGAACACAGACTGCCTAATCTTCATATTGAGCTTGGACCTCTCATCTTTTTGTACGTGAACGGATGCCCTACATCCAAACACCCTGAGATGACTGTATGATGGATCTTGTCTAGTCCACACATTCTCAGGCACTTCTTCATTCAACGGGTCTGATGGAGACCTGTTTATCAAATACACTGTTGTGTGCATTGCTTCTCCTCAAAACGTCTTAAGCAACTTCACATTGGATAACATGCATCTGATTCTCTTAATAATGGTGCGATTCATTCGCTCAGCTACACCATTATACTGGGGGGCCTTAGGAACCGTCTGTTTAAACTGTATACCCAAGGACTTACAATACTCATGAAAGTCGCCAATGTATTCACCGCCATTGTCAGTGCGGATGCACTTCAATGATCTACCTGTTTCTCTCTCAACTATAGCATGAAATAATTTAAACACATCAAAGACCTCGTCCTTGGATTTCAAAGCATAAACCAAACCCTCCTAAATGCATCATCTATAAAAGTGACAAAATACAATGCCCCACCCAAGGTTTTTGTCCTCATAGGACCACAAACATCAGAATAAACCAAATCTAATGCATGCTCTTTATTAACATGAGAAGCAGATTTAACAAATGAAACTCTATGTTGTTTCCGTGATAAACAATCAATACAGGTTTTGAGAGGTATACCTGTCACATCTAGAATGAGCTGCTTCCTCGCTAATAGTTGAAGCCCTTTTTCACTCATGTAGTCTAAACGCTTGTGCCACATGTCAATACCTGAAACTTCCGCTGTGTTCAACCCACCCTTGCACACACTGACACTTGCCTTGTAAAGGGTGCAACACTTCTTTCCTCTGACTGCGATCAACGAAACCTTGATGAGCTTCCAGCGCCCACCTGCAAAACGGCTTTCATAGCCATCATCATCCACCCTTTCCGTCAACATCAAGTTGAGGTGAAGGACTGGACTATGTCTCACATCCCTAAGAACCAATGTGCAGCCCACATCAGTCTTCACACAAATATCACCGACCCCTACGATCTTTGATACGTCAGAATTTCCAATCTTCACTGTCCCATAGTCACCTGACTTGTAGCTTGTGAAGAAGTCCCTGTGTGAAGTCGTATGAAAAGAGGCTCCCAAGTCAATCACCCAGTCGGTGTCCTGACTCGTAGCCGTGAGACAAACATCATGATCTGCTGAATGAATAACTACAACTTCGCCATCTGAAGCGACCATAGTGGAATCTTATTCATCTTCCTTCTCCTTTCCTTTTCCTTTCTTGTCGTTCTTATTCTTACGATATTCATGCTTATAGTGACCCTTCTTGTCACAATTCCAGCATTCAACATCCTTCTTGGTACTTAACTTGCCTCTTGATTTATCTTGGGCTTTCCCGCCCTTTCTATTCTTTCCTCTCTCCTGTTCTTGTGTCATAAGGGCCTCTTGATGAGTAGATCCCTGAGACTTCCTCCTTATCTCCTCATTGAAGAGACAATTGGTTACCTGTTCCATGGATACCTTTCTGTCTAGCGCAGAGTTACTTAGAGACACCACCAATGTCTCCCAATTATCAGGCAATGAACTAAGCAATAGCAAAGCCTGCAATTCATCATCCAAGACCATCTTCATAGTAGAGAGCTGGTTTACTATATTGCGAACCTCATTCATGTACTCAGCCACAGAACCACCATCTTTGAACTTGAGATACACAAGTCATCTTATCAGGAAGATTTTATTACTGGTTGTCTTCCTCTCATAGAGCCCTTCTAGATTTTATTACTGGTTGTCTTCCTCTCATAGAGCCCTTCTAATTTCAGCCATAGGCTAGCGGCTGAGGTCTCTGTAGACACATGGTAGAACACAAAATCATCCAGCCATTGTCTAATAAACCCCACCGCCTTCTGGTCCAACCTCTTCCAATCATCATCAACATATCCTTGGATTTTGCTGATATGCTTAAAATTGGAGAATATAAGTCTTTGTAATAAAGCAAGTCCTCCATCTTAGCCTTCCATATGGTCTAGTTAAAATCATTGAGGCTGATCATCCTTGATGAGCCACCTTCCATAATTCAAAACTGATCCCACTTCGTTCAATGAACTTAGCTCTGATACCACTTTGTTGGGGGCCTTGCACAAAACTTTAGGATCTAGCCTCCCAGAACAAACCAGAATTATGGGATAATAAAGCAATGAAATAAATCAAAGCATAAACCACACGACACCAGGGAATTTCTCGTGGAAAACCCTTAAAGAGGCAAAAACCACGAGACCTCGTCTAGATCAACAATCCACTATAAAGCAAAACGTTACAACCGATCACGAGCACACACCGCTTGGATCAAACCTTCTTCATTCACGCAGGCGTGGATAAATAATAATAGAACAAAAGAAAAAAAAGGAGAGATCTCACCGATTACGAGGACGTAGAAGCGCTAAGATAGTATATCACCTGTAAGAACAGAATTCTCCCTTCCATAAGCTTCGTCTCTCTCTTCTCTTTCTCTCTTCCTCTTTCTCTCTCTCTCTCTCTCTCTCACCTTGGATGTGAGAACCCCTTAAAATAGAATCCCTAATCCCGTTTTGGAACCCCTTAAATAGAGAACCGGGGGAATTAAACTCGAATAAGAAAACTGCGCATAAGTGAAGGAATTAGAGTCAAATAAGGAAAGTGCATTACCTCTCCTCTGAACTGAGGAGGAAAACCCCATCACCAAGCAAGTGCACATGGCTAAAATCCCCATAGGAAGGCAACCAACTATCCAGATTGTGGCAGTTGACTGTCGGCTTTGCACTGAAGTATTGATTTGCACAAAGCCATCCTTGCCGGCACTGGTTTACACAAAAGTGATGTTGCCGCAGGCGGTTTTTTTTTGCACTTGCCTAATCAAGACGCCCCAACAGGAGATTGTTTGCTCTTATCTCTTCATCAGTGAGCTTATTACTTAGCACTTCCATCCCAAGCTCGGGGCAATCGAACCCAACCATCGTGTCACTCTCCAATTACCTATAAAAGTAGGGACCCTGCGCTCACAATTCAAGGGGGGAAGAGACAGAAATGAAACTTAGACTCTCGGAGAGTTCGAGACAGATGCTTCTGTTATCTGGATTTCTTACATTGTCTCGATCGTTTTTATTTTTTTGATCTCTTCTAATTCTCTCGATCTTTTTTTTATTCTTTCGATATTTCTAGTCCATTTCAATTTCAAAGACAAATGTATTCTTGATTTTTTTTTTTTTTAATTTTTTTTCTAGTATGTATATTCCAACTCCATTGCTTTAAACACCCGAGGTGGTAGGTTCTACTCTGACATTACGTAAAGTATGCTCTACAGTTGGCTCTCTTGAGGATCTTCTGTATCAAAACACATGACATAAAGGAAAAACAGAAAACTCTATGTTCTTTTTCTTTTCCAAAGTTCTATTGGAAAATCTTTTTTCTATCGTTATTGTTTTGTTTTTAGTTTATCTTTTGTAGTTTAGACATCTAAAGTTTATTATTTTACTAGAAGATTTTTGAATTCCGTTTAGAAATGTACAGCTTAGCAAAGTAGAGACCGTGCTTCACGTGAGAGGTAAAAAGGTTCCTAACCATTTCCTTTTCTACATAATCCATGATGCAGATTAAACCAGGAGTCACTAGAGTTGAAAATTCTTTGATTTTTTTGATTTCAAGGCAATTCCACGGATTTTAGCTTACGTGGATTTTGGAGCCTTTATTTTAACTAGTGGTGCGTCCAAAATAGTTCTTAGTTGAGCCATCTTAGCCATCTTATGAAAGGTGGTGTACAACCCAGATCACACCGGTTATTTGAAATCAAGTAGGCACAACATCCGATAATATGAGCATGTTGTATGAGGGGTTGCGAACGGTATAAGTATAATTATTAGCTTCTCTTCTCAATCCCTTCACGAGGTTCGGGTATGGAGGTCTTAGCTATGTGTTTTATTGGATTTGGATAGACTTCGAATTTGTGCCTTCAAATGCTACTGTTCGTATCAACCAAGCATCTAAAATCATTAACCTGGCTCTTTTCTCAACCCCTCTGCGAGGTTCAGGTATGGAGGTCTTAGCTATGGGTTTCACTAGATTTGGATAGACTTTGAATATGGGCCTTCACAAGCTATCACCCATATCAACTGAGCATATAATATTCTAAGTTTACGAAGGACATATGCTTTGTGACTTGCTGGGTATTCAGATCCTTTTACATCATAAATATGAGTAAAATCTAGTTCTATATCTATCACCACACACACACATATATGTATGTTTTAATCAGAAATGTATTTCAGGGATTGGAATATCTATATTCTAAAATAACGAGGAAACTTAGATGAAAGAATACTCATTATCAATCATTACATTAATCTGGATTCTTATTATATTCCTTACATTACCCTTGATTCCAAGAAAAAATACAATTAACTGTACAATTTTAATAATAATTGAAAATAGTCCGGCAGCCTTTTGGCCTTATAGGGTGTTCGTAGAAATGACAAAAGAGTTGTGCGGGTTTGAAACCCCTGTTTCATGCTGATACATGAGCCAAAAGACTTGAATTGAACATCTATGGCCTTGATGACGCAGATAATTAACAACTTTACTAAATCATTTACGCAGGACCACTGTTGCACAGTCGCGCAATATGATGATTTCCTATTACTTCTCCTTCTGCTTCTTCTTCTTTCACCCACAAACTTCTCGATACCTGAATATTGTGATTATTTTACTCCAAGAGTTCTCAAATGTTCTTAGTACCCAAATGAGAAGGAGGTTGGGGTATTTATAAACATACGCACATATGAAGCCCTCGTAACTTTGTTGCGTGGGCGCACAACATCTCCCCATTGTGCGGTCGCACAATACTTGTTGTCTGAGCTTCCTCAATGTTGCATGTTAAGCAGTAACACCACAGATCCTCTATTCTTTTCCTGCTTCCTAGTCCCTTAGCTGCATAACGTTTCCTCATGTCTTCCTTATTTAGTTGTGTGATGCACAACACATCCTTGTTGCACGATTGTGCAATACATACTTGTAATATGAGTGCACAATTGATTTTATGCCTCAACAATATATCCATCGTTCGATTCATGCAACCATTAGATGGTCTGACTCGGACGCGTAACGGGCTGCCAGGGGGAAGTTTCCCTGAGCATTCACACAAACTCATGTTATCATTTACCTTTTAATTATCTCATTTATGATACAAATAGATTTAAGACATTAGACAACAATATCCAACATGTCTTCAATATTCACACTCCATTTTGATCATTTTCCATACTCGATCCTCCATCTCTAGTTCGTCTCCATCATAGTTCCACAATCATCGTTTCTCGTGTACATTTCGTCTTCACTTTATCTTTGTCAAACCCAGAGAAGTCCCATAAAACTTGAACTTCTCTTCAAGAATTACCTTCATAGACACGTCAACCGAATTCACACTTGTGTGAATTTTCTCAAGAGTCACATATCCTTCCTCAAATACCTGTCAAATAAAATGATGATGCACATCAATATGTTTAGGTTTAGCATGATAAACTGAGTTCATTGCCAAATTAATCGCGCTTTTAATGTCATAATTAACCTGCATGGCCTCCTGCTGAAGCTTCAACTGATTTATCATTCTCCTCAACCAAACCGCTTCCTTGAATGCATCTGTCACTGCCATATACTCACTTTAGTTGTGGAAAGAGCCACCACAAACTGAAGTTTTGACATTCAACTAATCGCTCCACTCGCTAACACAAACGCGTAACTGGAATTCAACCTTCAATTATTCATATTACCTACGTAATCTGAATCCACATATCCTACTAATTTGTCCCCTGATTTTTAAAATGTCACGATGTAATCCTGAGTACCTCTAATGTATCGACGTAGCTATTTCATTGCCTCCCAATATTGCTTGTTGGAGTTAGACATGCATCTACTATAATAACATCTACCACATGTGAAATATCTGGTCTTGTACACACTATAACATACATCAAGTTGCCAATCACATTTGAATTAGGCACACGAGACTTAACTTGCATTTCTTCATCCGTTTTAGGACACTATTCAGAAGAAAGCCAAAAATGAGCCACATTGGGAACATTGACCGGCTTTGCCTTATTTATCCCATATTTCACCAATATTTTCTCAAGGTATTCAGCCTGAGATAGCCATAATCTACTCATCTTCCTGTCTCTATGTATGTCAATGCCGAGAACCCTTTTTGCACTCCCTAAATCTTTCATCTCAAATGTCTCTGATAGCTAAGCCTTCAGTATGTCAATCTCAGACATGCTATGATTGGCAATAAGCATGTCATCAACATATAATACCAAGATAATCTTCTCATCACTCAGTATCTTGAAATAGAAACAATGATCATATTCACTCCTGAAAGAATCAAATTTTTTGTACAATTGCCTAAGCATCCGTTCCAAGCCGTACAACAACCTCCTCAACCTGCAAACCTTGTTTATGCCATTGTATTTCAAATCCTTTTTATTGTTTCATATTAATCTGCTCTTCCAATTCCTCGTGTGGGAAAATAGCCTTCACATTCATCTATTCCAATTCGATATTGTATTGGGCAACCAACGCAAATACAAATCTGATAAGTACTCACTTCACCACAGGCGCAAAGATTTCAATGAAGTTGACACCTTCTCCATGCTTGTACCTATTATGTTTCTTCTTTAAGATCCACTTACTCCCGATTGCTTTACGACCAATGGGAAGCTCCACCTGCTCCCACGTCTCATTCTTGTATAAGGAGTCATCTCGTCGTACATCACCGCTTTCCACTTTTCAACATCTACATCGTCAAGAGCCTCTTAGAAAGTAGACGAATCCCCTTTATCCATAATGAAGGCAAATGCAACATTCGAGTCATTCCACTATCTCGCTAATACCTACGATCCCTTGGTGGATTCCTTCTCACAGGTTGTTACTCCACCTAATCATATACCTCTGTCTGCATTTCAGTATCAACCCATATCTCATCTCTTTCTATCTGAGTGTCCACAACTGAGTTTTTCGCTTCCTTGTGCTCATCCTTACAGAACAAGGATCCCTAAGTGAATTTAATGTCACAACTAAGGATGATTTTTCATATGACCCAATCATATAGCTTGTACTCCTTCACACCACCATCATAGCCGACAAAGATGTATTTTTTAACCATTTGGTCTAACTTATCTATCTCAACTTACAATACATGAGAGTATACATCACAACCAAATACTCATAACCCTGAGTAGTCTACCTACTAACCACTCCACACTTTATCTGAAATTTTATAGTTTATAGCCATAGAAGGGGACTGATTCACCAAGTAACAAGACGTGTTCACGACCTTAGTTCACATTTCCTTACCTAACCCAAAATTACTCATCATGCATCAGCCCTCTCCAAGAGAGTTTGATTCATCCGCTGAAACACACCATTCTGCTTTGGTGTGTGGCACACTGTGTTGCGCCTCACGATCCCTTCATCTTTACAAAAATGATTGAATCCCCCGCTGTTATCTGTCCTCAACACTTTCACCTTTTGCCCTAACTAATTTTCTATCATTGCCTTCCACTGTTTGAAGTTAATGAAAGCCTCAGATTTATTTTTCAGAAAATAAACCAACACCTTCCCGGAATAGTCGTCAAAGAATGTAATGAACCATGATGACCCCCCACCAGAAACTACGGGCGACGGCTTTCATACGTCAAAATGCACATAATCCAGAACTTCCTTACAAACATGTTTTCTAGACTTAAAATATAATGACTATTTACCATATATACATGCTCGTATATACTAAAATCAATGCTTTAAAAAACTGGAATCAAACAATGATAAAAAAGTACATTTAT
Source organism: Magnolia changhungtana (assembly GCA_030180095.1). Lineage (NCBI taxonomy): Eukaryota > Viridiplantae > Streptophyta > Magnoliopsida > Magnoliales > Magnoliaceae > Magnolia > Magnolia changhungtana. The sequence goes on from JASAUF010000604.1 coordinate 1,009,822, forward strand.
GCCTCGCTCGCTCATGTGGCCTAGGCGTGCATTCCACATACATGCAGACGTGAAATCCGCTACAAACGTTGTAACTCTACCCAATGAAATGCTCCCGATCAACCTGAAAAGGTTACAATTCCTTCATGCTTTCGTGACTACGAGTGCCCCCTTTAAAACCTTATGGATACGATCGAACTCAGTGAATTTGTACCCTAGTACCTCAAGTGCACCCAGAGATATCATACTCTTCCTCAACTTAGGAACGTGTCTCACATCGGTCAAGATACGCTCCATTCCATCAAACATCTTGATGCACACCGATCCAACATCAACCACGTTACAGACATTATCATTGCCCATAAACACCTGGCCAATATCGCACTCACTGTAACTGGTGAACCAACTCCTATGAGGGTTCATGTGATACGAAACCCCAGTATTCAAAATCCATTCACCGTCGAAGTACCTAGTATTCAAAATTCATTCAGCACGTCACTACCACTTGCCTCTTCAGTGGATTCCACAATGTTGGCCTCTCTAGAAGAATTCTTTGATTTCTCCTTCCTAGACTTAGGATTCTGGCAATCCTTCATGTACACTATCATGCCACAATTCTAGCACTTCAGCTTGCATTTGACATTGACCTTAGATATAGATCTTGATTGCGAAGATCTACTATCCCGCTGAAAATTTCTCCCCATCATAACCAGTGCATCTGTAGAAGCACCCACTTCACTGCTTTTCTTTCTCATTGTCTTCAACTGAATAACGGAGATAACGGTTTCCATGCTAATTGTCATCTTACTGGTGCACAAAGAGTTTTTGAATGATTCATACAATTCTAGAAGAGAATTCAACAGAATATATACTTGATCTTCATCCTGCATCACCTTATCTACATCCAATAATTTGTAAACAAGCCTATTGAAGTTACTAATGTGGGTCTCAACGTTAGGCCCCCCAGTCATCTTCAGATTGAATAACTCTAGTTTTAGATACAAACTATTCTTAAGAGATTTCTTTACATAAATGTTCTCTAACTTCGCCCATGTATCAGCCGCAATATTCTCTCTCATAGCATTATATAGGACCTCATCCATTAGACACAACTGGATCGAGATATTGGCCTTTTGATCTAACTTGTTTAAATCTTCTTCTTTCATAGTTTCTGTTCACTTTCCAAGGAGTGCATCTTCTAATCATTGCTGAACTAGAAGGCCATTCATCTTCACCTTCTAATGTTTCAAAGTTGTTTTTCTCAGAATACTTCTCTACATTTAACTTCATGTTAGATGCGATAAATACATTATCTTCAGATTCGATCTGCTTCCGAACATTATCTTTGATACCACTTGTCGGGACTTGCAAAAGCACATAGAGATGAATCAAACAAAGTAATCACAATCGCACATGCAAATCCAACTAGAGAACAATCCGAATTTACGGGAAAAAAAATCAAGACACAAAACGAGAATGTACTATGAAAAATAAAGTTACAAGAGATGAATCCTTACTGATCAAATCCCCAAGAAGAAGAGCCTTAGCCTTTTTCTATCTAAAACCCTCTCAAACCCTTAAGCGTCTCTTAGAGAACCCTAACTTTATCCAAATCCTAATTACACCCCGTATATATACTACCACAACCAGAATAGAAAACAAATCACAAACTGACGCAGTTTTATGCATGCCTTCGATGGGACTACAACCATCGAGGACCAGTCAATGACATCGAAGCCACATTTGATGTTATTGAATAACAACTCCAAAACTATCCAGCATCAATTAAGATTTTTTTGAAATTTTTTTATAAGATTGAGCATCTGTTGATGGCATCATATTTTCATGATATTATCAACTGGTCTGTTGATATTATCGACATATTTTGTTATAGACAAATTTAAAACATTAAACAACATGACATGTCGGGCGTTTGTGTCACATGAGCTTTACACAGAGGACCATAGATAACCCAGTTCATGCAAGAATCCACATCCTCGTAGAGTATTCATCAGTTTTAAATTGTGATAAATGGGGTCCATTCTTCGATAATCCAGACCCTTAGTCTATACTGTGCCGCACCATGGATAGATCATGGCTCAAAAGTCTGCCTTTTGAAGATCCCAATTACCTACATTGGGACATTTTACTGTTGAATGTGGACCATTGTTGTTTCTTCTCTTCTCAACCATCTATCCATCTGTAGGCCGGAAAACTCCAATATTATTCTACGAAGTAGATTTTTATGGCATAGTCTACACATGCTGAGACAGTACAGATCAACGATCCAGATTACTGAACCATGGGCCAGACTTGTCATGCACTCCGATTACGAAAGTTGTGGTGACATGTCTAATGTTATTACTATTCACAGCAAGCATGGTTTTTACTTCCTACGATTACGAAAGTTGTGGTTGCGGGTCAGCCACAAAGAACCTATGTGTGTCTAGTCAATCTAGACCGTTCTTCTTGTAGGCCTCACGTCTAATGATGATTTGCATCCAAACCGTACAATTCGGAGAAAGCCGTGTCAATACGATTATCCTTTATTAGGTTGATGGACTGCATAAAATGCCCCAGAATTTACAAGCAGGGGTAGTAATGGGCCAAATCTGAGCCGCGTCAGGGTCAATCTAAGCATGTTTCGTTTAGTAATCAGGCCTTCAATTTTTGTTAAAATTAGGCTCATGGGCTGAACCAGGTCGGTCGTGGACCCAAAACCTAATGGTCCATCCTCAGCTTTGCCACCCCTAAAAGGGTGTGGATTGGGTACTAATCCCACCAGGACCTGGCTAGAGATGGACGATCCTGTCAGGGTATCTGTAGGGCCCACCGTGATGTATATGTTTATCTACACTGTCCATCCATTTTAGGGCATGAGCTCAAAAAGAAGGCAGACGGAAGGCTCAAGTGGACCACACCACAGGAAGAAGTGGGTATTGAATTCCTACCATCGAAAACTTTCTAAGACCCACTGTGATAATGTCAGATAAACTTCTATGAGGGGAAAACATAAATGTGTAACGCCCTGAAAATCGGGGGTCGAGTTGGAGCCCAACTCCCGAGTTTCAACGCATCACTTATGCAACATAGGTAATGATGATTAAATGTTGTCCGTATTAGTACATTAAACATGAATGAGATTATACCAAATCAGCATATTATACTCTAGAGACAGTTAAATTACGCAAGCGGAAGACTGTGATAAATATATAAAGTATATAAGTGATTGTACGTCCCCAGAGTATGAAAGTCACCAGGTTAAGCATTTACATGTCTAACTCCAAAAATTTACAAAATAATAAAGTGTGACTTCATCTAGTCTAGATCCCTGTAGCCCCAATGGCGCAACTCCAGATCTACATAGACCTACCAGAGAGTTGCATATAAGAGAACTCCTCCTCGTCATCATAAAAATCAGGCTCTGCCTTGTAAGCATTGTCATCATCTGCAACTAAACTAAAGTCTGGTTGGTATTTTAAAACACCGTCTCAGAGTGGGAGTGCGTGATCAACTCAGTGGAGCTATAAGGCAAAGGTTAACATGTTATCAATCCAATCAAATAGTAATGATAAAGCAATACAACAAGCATTCTTAGGTACTCTGGTTAATGTACGGATGATATGAGTTAATGATGCATGCACCTCTTCCTCTGTGCTCAACTCAACGCTAAAGGCATATGCAAATGTTGTGCATGTACGTGATTAACCAAGTTCTTAATTAGACTTATTCATACAACAGATTTGGGAAGCTAAGGTACCTCCCTTTATGTCATTTACCCAAACGATGATCCATCTAGGGTCGTTAAGCCTAGCTTATCACATACGATAGACAAGTTGTAGGGCAACGTCACCCCTGAATATAAAGCAGTGGACAGGCAAGTTCAGGTCACTACGAAGAGGCTCGTCACCATCCTCATAGGCCTTAGTTTATACTCGAGATCACTACGGGAAATGCTCGTCACCTTAGTGTAGACCGATAGCTCGAATACAGTGTCTCATACCACCGTATTCAGCTCACGAGTTTTGGGTTGCTCATTGGTCACTACGGGGAGGCTCGTCACCCTAGCGTAGGCCGACAGCTCGATCACGGTGTCCCATACGACCATGCCCAACTCATGAGTCTTAGTGGATTGAGGTACCAAGGTTAAACGGGTTTTACATTAGTAAGTTGGTACCTTAGGTTCAAGCAGTAACGTCTATACATGGTGAACATACATTAGGCTAATCGGGTTACTTAACAAGCTCGACTAGTACGAGCGCACGTTGAGTTAATCAACATGGAGTGCGTAAGCATTCCGCGTGGCATAATTACTGTCGATAATCACCATACGACTTGGATTCATCGAACGTATCTCATGTGGCGAAACGACCTCAGCCACTATGTCGGGAATCATTACCGATTGCCTGGACTACATCGTAGCCCCAATCACACTCCAAGCGATAACATTCACAGGTGATAGTCAAAGACAACATGTGACAACTAATCTACGTATACATCTCATTTGAGCATTTCCATAAATAAATAGTACACATGTTATCAAACACAGGTATTTCATTCATAAATCACATAGTAGTAAGATATGTTACAGGAAGGAAACTGTAACTATAGACAAGGGAATTGAGAGTCCTATCTCAACACTCTCATTAAATACATTTCAACAAGTATTTTCTCATTTAGGCATTTTATCAAACACTTAGACTACACATATCAACATACATATAATATAGTAGTTATAACCGGTATTATAGCAAATCCTTTCACAAGGAAGTTCACACGTACAATAATCATATATCCTCAAACATAAATCATGGTAAGCACAAATCATAATTCCATACTCATACAAATATTTCAACAAACACATGAAATGCATCTATTTCAACATAGTTCATATATATGTGTAATACGCGGAAAACATCGTATCTAAGCACATGTGGTAGCAATTATGTCAGTCATAAATCATTAACCGACATTGAAAGCCTTAAAAACCATAACCTAAACGTTTATAATCTGCACCTTTCGCCGATAAACACGTATCGAACTCAGTTTGTACACTAAGTCTTTATCTACAGCACAACGGCTACCTAAATCACGAAATAGGTTAGTTATTTCGCTGATCTTCCTATTTGGATATCTAAAACAGGTTATGGTTAGGATTTCTTACCCAATAACAGGATCGGAATCTTCGGTATGGTGACACGGAAGCGGTGGTTAAGCACGTGGAGTTGTGGGATCGAATCTCAGGAACAATCTCCCACTCTCTCCCTCTTCTCCTCTCTTTTCTCTTCTCTTTCTTCTCTCTTCTCTCTCCTAGGGTTGAAATTTGTATGGAATGGGAGAGGGGTGGTCTTTATATAGACCTAGAACTGACCTTAATGGCCCCAGGGCCATGGTACACTTAAGTTATAGCCAAAAGTCAGCTGTTTCGGGCCAACGGAGCTCATTTAGAGGCCCCCCTTCTGCATACGGTTCAGGCAAAGTTTCCTAACAATGAATTTATGCCAGGTCAAGTTTTCAGTCCGATTGGATTTATGGATTGACCGCGGAGGACCAGTTTCGGTTCAACAGTCGTCGCCACTCGATCAGGGCCACAAGTACACTGACCTGTGTAGAAAAATTTTCCTGATCTGAGGGTGTATTTGGGTCAGGTTCTGATGGTCTGAAATCTTAAATTTGGCCCGCAAGTGAATGGGCCAAATCACTTAAATCTGAGTTCATTTTCTAAAGATATTCGTATTTCTCACACACTTCGCTCTGGGCTCAAGTTGTGCGTTTCCGGATACCATTAGGACTTGATTTCTGAGATAGTTGTCAAGCCTAGTAAGGTAGTTATAACAGTATAGTTTCACGGTAACCGGATTTTTGACGCGCGGTCCAGGTCCGATACGGAGTTTCAAGGTGCTCCCGAGAGCAACTGGGTTTAGATATTGATCCTAGGTTTTTAGGTAATGTAACGTTAGCAATTCTACTGGTTTTAGGTCTTACAGATCATATAGAAATCGGTTCAAGTTAATCTACCGATTAATTCAGTTTAGTACTTAATTAATTTTCGTCTAATTTTTAAAGGATTCGGTCCTTAGCGATTTATGCCTGAGGTGGTACTCGGGTCTTTGTATGGATTTTTCCGAGACGTTACAAAATGTCAGCTTAATCCAAAACTTCTGTGCCCCCAAGATATTTTCAACTGCAAGAATTTAATCTCCACTACTTTTAGTGGTGTGGTCCACCTGACCCTTTAATATGCCTTCTTTTCAGGCTCATGCCCTTAAAATGATCTTTCAAAATGGATTGAAGCTTTGGATAAAACACATATACGACGATGGGCCCTACAGAGCCCCTAACAGGACCGTTCATCTCTAGCCTGGTCCTGGTTAGAGCTAGGCACGGGACGACTCGACTCACCTAATTCAACTCGTCCAACTCGCCCGAGTTAACTTGTCCGACTCGTTTAGACCGACTCGACCCGAAATGAATGGGTGAGTCGGTCAGAATCAAGCAGGCTTTGTCCAATCCGAACTCAAATCGAGTTGAGTTCGAGTTACCTAGTAACTCGACCCGAAACTCAATCCAGTCAGACTTGAGTCGACTCGATCCGAAACCGACTTGACTTAGATTTGGGTGTATATATAATCAAAAACCTTAATTTCTAAGTATCTCTAACCTATACACCGCACCCGACCCTAACCTCGACCCGATCCCAAACTCTCTCTCTCTCTCTCTCTCTCTCTCTCTCTCATTCTCCTCTTCTAAGCCCGACAACCACCCACCACCATCACCACCCTCCTCTCTCTCTCTCTCTCTCTCTCTCTCTCTCTCTCTCTCTCTCTCTCTCCCTCTTCCAAACCTGGTAGCCACCCACCACCATCACCACCCTCCTCTCTCTCTCTCTCCCTCCTCCATGGCTCCTCTCCCTCCCTCCCTCATCTCTCGATCTGAATCGGTGCCAACTCGAACCGACTCGGTACTTTTGCCCAGGTCGGACTCGGTTCAGATTAGTCCATACCAGACCTGGACTCGAATCGGTTCAGGCATACTGGACTTGGTACCAAGTCAATTCGATTTCAGTTCAAGCCTATTTCAAAACCCTATCAAGTCGGGTCAGCCCTAACTCCGTCGGACCAGACTCAACGCCCAACTCTAGTCCCGGTGGGGGTAGTACCCAATCGACCCCTAACCTGTGCTCTCTCTGGGTCCTGAATCGACTTGGGACTGAATCGGCCTGACCCGTCCGAGTCTGGGGTGACTCACGGCTTGGAACCGGATCACGTACCATCGAGTCCCAGTCGACTCATACAAGGCTTATGTCACCCGTCCTTGGTAGCAAAACCATGCACGTAACTTGTCACATCCAAGCTCCTCCTGAGTGGGTCCCACCATGATATGCATCAGATTCACCTTATCCACAAGGTGTGCCGTTCGAAGTTCGGTCACGAGTCAAAAAATCAGCCTTACTGGAAACTCACGTGGGACACACCATACGAAGTTGGTGGGACGGGACGGGAGCGAATTGGGTGAGATCCATACCCACCCAGGTCTGTGGAACCCTGACTGTGGGGCCCACTCTGATGTATGTGACTAAATCCACGCCGTCCATCCTAATTCAAAGATCATTTAAGGGTATGATCCAGAAAAAGAACAAGTTCAAAATCCAGACAACGGTGATTGACCATTGAAAACTTCTTGTGGACCACAATAGCTTACGATCAAGATGATATTTGTGTGGTCCCTTCATCCTGGTGTTTGTGACCTCATCAACAGCTTGAATGGAAAATATTCAGGTGGAATTCATGAAAATTTTAATGGTGGATATTCAATCAAGATTGTTTCTTGTGGTGTGGTCCACCTAATATTTGAGTCGGTCACTTTCACACTCGATCTCACCTATCCGCTCCCGGATGGGACGCCCAACCGATTAGAACCTTCCGGGCTGTTTTGTCCGCCACCTTTTGTGTGAATACAAGCCGTCCGATTCTTTCTCAAGAAATAAGGCCGTCCAAATCTCAGGCAGGCCACACCAAGTGAATTTCGGCGTTGTAGTCATGATTTTTCTTTTTTATTGTTCCATTTAGTGTGGCCCAGGCATCTGATCGGGGGAAAAGGACTACTCCCCCAACACGCGGATGGCTAATGGTCGGTGCTCATTGGGCCCACCATGATATATGTGTTTTATCCATCCTGTCCATCTATTTTTATAGATCATTTTAAGCCATGAGACAAAAAATGAGGTATATCCCAACCTCAAGGGAATCACATTACAGGAAATAGTGTTGAATGAATGTCAACTATTAAAAACTTTTTGGGCCCATAAAAGTTTTGGATCAAGCTGATATTTGTTTTTTTCCTTCATTTAGGTCTGTATGACCTAATTAGCAGATTGGATATCAAATAAACAGTATAGTGAGCCTTAAGAGGATTTTAATGGTGGATATCCAATCACTATTGTTTTCCCATGGTGTGGTCCACTTGAGATTTATATCCCTCTCATTTTTGGCATCAAGCACTAAAATGATCTGTAAAAATATATGAACAGCATGGATGAAACACATGCATCATGGTGAACCCAGCGAGCACCGACCATCAGCCACCGGGCTAGTGGCAGGGGAAGTAGCCAATCCGTTTCCTGTGTGTGGTCCACCTGAGATTTGAATAAGGCCCATTTTTTCACTTATTCCTTAAAATGAACTGAATAAATGGATAGACAGTGTGGATATACAAAGCACATATCAAGGTAGTCCCCACGGTCATGGCCTGACCGAATCTGGTCGGACAAGCGGACAGGTATATGTCAAAAATTAAATCTGTAGTTTGAACGAGTGGCTGCCTGCCCCTCATTCGTCCTTCTAGAATAACCGAATCCATTCAATATTCCATCGAAAGCTCTGAAGCCACTCGCCCACTGAAGATTGAAGAAGATATTCGCAGGACATCTGCCCCAGATAAATGAATGTGAGATCTATGCCATTCATCATGTAGGCCACATCGTAAGAATAGCCTAACCTAAAATTCAGGATGGTCCTCCCATCAGCATTTCCACATGTACGGATAATCTATAGAGCATTGGTCAATTTTCCTACTATTCATTTGTAAAATATTTGTCTTCTTACTCGAAGAGTGGAATACCCTAATTTCGAGACCAGGAAATACTTAAGGTGTGGCCCACCTGATGGATGGTATGGATCTTTTGCATGTGTGTCACGTTGGCCCTAGTGTCTCTGGAATCTTCTACACAAGATTCGCGTCGTTTGATACTCTGCAAGAGTCTGGTGAATCATACGCAGGCACTTAACAATCACTTAAAGCTTGTGTACTTGGATAATCAAAATTCAGATTAAACCAATTAACCAAATCTTGTATACCAGTTTAGATATATTATCAACACAAAAATTATACCTATTCGATTATCCGACTTTCAGGTTAGTGGACACCAATTGGACGGTTAGAGATGAAAAGAATCCAACGCTTACAAGAATTTGTGAGTGTTCAAATGATCTAATTTTTGGAATGTAACTAATTAAAAACTGTAGTTTCCAAAATTTATCCGGTTTATCTTGAGTTAAATGTGCCAAATGTACCATTTCCAACTGCATGCGTATCAAGCGTCATATGCAGCCTGAGTATCAAATAATTCTCGTTCCATGCACCATTTTCAAATCGAAAACCCTTGCCTGACGTGCATGAGATTTTACGCGGGAACGTGCCTACGACTTCCGTGAAGGGGAATGTTTTATATGTGCACGAGATCCTCCCCGTCCATCACGTACAACACACCTTATTTGTTCTTGGTCAAAAAATGCAGGCTAATTTATCATTTAGGTGAGCCATCTCATAGGGAATTATAACTAAAATCCCTAAATTCAAGCGTTATGGGCCACCGCAGTTTTGGAATAGCTTGACTTTTGGGAGAGTTTGAGAAAGATGAATGGTTTGGATGAAATATAGACAATACAGTAGGCTTTACTCGATACTAATGGCGCGCATTCCATCCAACTGTTTCCTATGGTATGGCCCACCTGAGTGTTGGATCGTCGCATTTTTTGGATTCTAGCGTCAGGCAGTGTACGTGATGAACGGATTGGATCTCGAGAAAAGTTTGGCCCACGCGGCAGTTGTTACTTTCTGCGAGTACCTATGGAAGTCACGCTAGGGGTTGCTTCCAAGAGTGGGTTACATTCAAGAGTTGAAAAGAAAAAGGAAAAAGAGATGGTGGGCCACCTTGTGAAAGAGAACGTCTCTAGAATGTCTACCTTTAAAATGGCTGCTATTATTGTGGGCCACCACGTTCACATTTGTTAGTTTAAAATTCATAACATGTCGACTAAGTCTTTTCACGTGCATATCAGTGGACCATTAATTAGCATAAGAAGGGGAGAATAAAAAGAAGGAAAAAAAGTTATACTAAGTAAACTCTGTGGGTCTCACCGTGATGTGTGTCTTGTACACGCCGTCCATTCGGTTTTCAAGCTTATCATAGGACAAGGCCCAAAATTGAAGTATATCCAAAACTCAAGTGGGTTTCAGTCCTTGCCCGAGTGGTAGACTCTTAGGAGTTCCGACATCAGGTCTTAAGTTCAAAACCCATAGGTGGTGAAATACCACTATGGCCTGCATGGGTGTGTGGCACATTCCCTCAAGTATAATGGCCGGTTAGCGACGTGAGCGACATGAAGCATGATAAGCTTGGAGGTAAGAGTTGTTAATTGGTTGTTGGTGATAATAATGCAAACATATATAATTATATCGAGTTAACAATTAATTACATAGAGATAACTCCCACGATCTCGAAAGGAAGACCTACCCCAAAAACCCCCACCGGATTGGAAGGCATTAGGCGTAAAAAAAAAATGTAGATGCTGGATAATACACAGATGAGCTCGAAAGATGTGAGTACAATTGGAGTTCAAAAGTTAGGAGCTAATAAAATTGATGGACACTATTATCCCCACAGTTTCTGTGGTGTGGTCCAGTTGAACTTTGGTTATGCTTTAATTTTAGGCTCATTTCCTAAAATGAGCTAATAAATTCGATGGATGGCATTGATAATACAAATGCATCACCATTGTCTCCATAGAGCTTACTTGCTTAGTTGTGGCAGATCCAAATCTCCAGTGGACCTAATATGGGCATTTCCTCCCTTTTTTTTTCACATGCACTCCCACCTCCACACACTCACATCACAGTGGGATTTCACCGCGGCGTGTACTCGAACCCATGACCTCGCGTTCAAACTCTTGAAGATTCTACCACCATGGGATTTCAGCCATTCAAGGGTTGAAAAGAAATGAAAAAAGACATGGTGGGCCAATTGGATGTCTCTGGATTCTCCACCTGAAATTACAGTTATTTTTGTGGGCCACCACGTTCACATTTGTAAGCTTAAAATTCATAGCTATCGAACCATCCAAAGTCTTCGCATGTGCGTAGAAGTTGAACCATTACAAAATGTTTACCAAAGAAGGAAAAAAAATAAAAAGTTGACATCAGTAGTGTATGACATCAGTGCTGTGAAACTGGTGGGTCCTAACATGAAGATTATATGGGACAAAATTCTCCCCAGCCACATCACTATTATCTGTGTACCACCGATGGTCTGACTCAACATCAGGTGTGGACCATCTAGTGATCCGGTCAGCCTGATTTTTTAGAATTGTAATGTTCCAGGTGGGGCCTATCCTTTTCATGGTATTGATGTCCTACAGAAGTTGCCTGTTGCTTGTCGTTGCTTGTATGTCTTCAATTCTCTCTCTAACATTCTCACCGTTTCAGACGGTGGCCCACCAGATAATTTCCCAGGGCAGCATGGAGTGCACTGATACTTAGCCCAACACGGTACATGGGTTTTCGATTTTGACAAGTGAGGCCCATGGTACGGTGATCCAGGCCATTGGTCTATTGAGTCTCGCTATAGGTAGAGTATATGCGTACAATAATGGGTTTTTTGACCCATCGTCAACCGGTTGTGAGCCCTGCTCGACCAGTCGAAGGCGTCTCGAGCCGTGGCATGACTCAAAGTCCAGTGACTGTGGACTATTTTTTTCCGGGGTGCTCGACCAGTCGAAGGAGGTGATCGACCGGTCGTAGGTGGATTTCGACCGGTCGTAGACTTGGTTCGACCAGTCGAAGTTACGCAGATTCGTTTCGTGATTTTACGCGGATTTCATGTCGCAAGTCCTTTCGCAACTGGGATTCGGAAAGGAGTTTTCTAAAACTTTAAATAGGAGTTCCTAGGGCTTTCTAGGTATGACAAGAGGGTTTCCTAAAGTTTTACAAGGAATTTGCTAATGGGTTTAGGGCTATCAAACGTGAGAGAGAGAGAGAGAGAGGAAAAGAGAGAGAGGAAGCTTATAAAAGAAAAATTACACTCATGGAGATTATCTACTGTGCAATCTATATCTCAGCACTTCTATGTCCTCGTAATTGGTGAGATCTCTCCGTTTTTTCTTTGTTTCTCTCATTGTTTATCCACTCCTGCTTGAGTGAAGAAGTTTATAACATTCTACTTCATAGTGAATTGTTGATCTGGACGAGGTCCCATGGTTTTTACCTCTTTGAGGATTTTCCATGTAAAAATCTCGTGTAGTGTGTGATTGAGGTATTGATTATTTTCATTACTTTATTATCCATAATTCTGGTTTGTTGTGGAGGGCTAGATCCTAAGGTTTTGTGCAAGGCCCCCAACAAACAAGATCTCCATAATCGGATGATCTTTACCCTTCAATTCGACACCTATAGACAGAAGGTTCAAAAGAAAAATGAAGGAACATGCCACATTCAACTGAAATTACTAGGACTCAACAGACCAATGGTCTCGCAATCTGGTTTATTGAGCCCGTAGACTCGACTTGTGAGAATCGAAAATCAATGTATACCGTGCAAAAGAAGCGAGCCCAGGCATTCACAGGATTCATGCTCCCACCAGGGTCGCTTGATGGGTCTCACATCCCTTAGGCAGGCCACACCAAGTGAATTTAGGCTTATTTTCGCTGTTTCATTTGGTGCAGCTCACTTATGCATAATGATCGGACTGAATTTTAGGTTGTAGGGTTAATTTTGTTGATCATAAAATATAGAAATATAGTAGAAAAATCAAAATAATAAAAGAGAATTTTGGAGAGCTGAGGCACGTGGGTGTCTTAAAGACATATTTGCCCCCAATGGGAAGACGTTCCTTGATGCACTGGGTCCCAACAAACCTGTCCCCGGAATGCAACAACTCTACTTCAAGATGAATGGCTTAGATTTGGTGCACTCTTGATCATAGTCATATGAACCCAAGAATACTCAACTATTTGTCCAAAGAGAATGCAGAAAAAAAAAAAAAAAAAAAAAAACTATAGAATAAAGAATTTTTTGAATGATTTTACAAAAGAAGTGAGATGTCCTTATAAATGAAAGGTAGGTAACTGTTGGGGCTTAAGACACATGCTAGTGGTATAATAAATGCATGTCAACACATGCTGGTTCATTAATTTTAGATAGGTGTACAACGGCTCTTTATATTCATGTGCAAAACATATGCTGAGAAAATCAAAAGTATCTGATCAAAGATACACCACGCCAAGCCTCGCCTCACTATATCCTCGATTGCGACACGCGTGCAAGGTTGCTCCCATGGTATACCTTTGTTTTTTAATACAAAGGATTCGTGTGGAGTTTTAATAATAATAACTTAGTTTTCTTAACAACTTTTCAATGTAGAACAAAACCAAACCCAATTAAGATATTTTGTTAACAAAGCCAAATTTAAATTTAAAAAATTTTCAAATCTCATTTTAAAATTCTATTAATCTAACAAATTTGGTGGTGAATTTGATGTACCAAATGTCATGCATACGCCACATTGAGCCCCACAAAAGCTCGATGCCTCAACACTAATGAGATGAGGACTCATTCCAAAATTGAGAATGATCGATCGTCAGATGGACCACTCATGTACGATTGAATGGGGAAGCAGAATGGTGGTGACTCTAACACAATCCATATCCATGGTGACAGAATTCTGTGGGGCCCACTTTGATATATGTGTCTTAACGACACTTCTAATCCATTTTGCCAACTCATTTTAGGCATGAGCCCAAAATTGAAGATATCCAAAGTTTGAGTGGACCACATCATGGAAAATTATGGGGATTGAACGCATATCATTAAAAACATATTAGGGCAAAGAAGTTCTAAATGAAGCAGATATTTGTGTTTTTCGTCATCTAGGTTTATGTGACCTTTTAAATAAGTTGCATGGCAAATAAACATCATGGTGGGGCTAGGAAGGTTTCTACAGTGAGCAGTACCAGTAAGGGCTGTTTGGGAGCATCGATTTAGAACCCCTGGATTCAGAACCCCTTGGATTTGGAATCCTTCCATTGTGTATAGTATCTTCGATTCATAATCTCCTATAATCCGAAAGTAGCAACGCATAGTATATTTACATGGGTTTGAATTTAATTCTTAAATCAAATTTAATATCTCTAATTAGTGTATGTTTGTAATGTTTGACATAATAGTTGTGATAAGTCCGTTGAAATATATACTTTCCTTGAAAATGATGAAATTCCAAGTCTCAGATGGGCCACAAGCACATGATCACATCTGAGTGACTAACCAATGATTTTTAATGTTGATTTATATGGGCAATGTTTGGATGGCACGGATTATCCTATTAAAGTAATTATAGTGATGCAGTTGATAATCTAATTGTTTTGGAATATCATCAATCCCCCAAATATGTGGCCCAAACTAGCTCTGATATCATCAATCTTGGGGAGTGGATTAGTTGTTACCTGGATAACACCGTAGTGGATGTTATCCCAATCGCGTGGGGCCTATTGCAATGTATTTTTTGCATATCCACACCATCCATCTATTTTTTCATCTCATTTTAGGAGGTGATGAGGATATCATGGTGGATCCATAAGACTTTGCCACATAAAAATGAAGTCCACTGGAGATCACCATCACTTAGGTAAGGAAATGGGCAAAGTTGACATTTTTATAAAAAATTAACACAAAGCTACTTAATGCATTCTGAACATATCACTTACCGTTTTCAGCTCATAGACTACCCCCAAATTAATTCCATGTTTAATTTACATTACGGGCATGTTTGTTAACACTTAATTTTTTTTCATTTAATTGGGAATTTAGAAAGCGTTTGATGTTTAGTAGTGTTTGTTAACGCGGAACAAGGAAAGAGCTCCATCATTTTATGCTAAAAAATTTCCTCGACCAGGATCTAACTTAATGGTGAATCAAGAATGCGCTCAGTGATTTTTTTTTAAAAAATTCAGAATTGCCCTTTCCGACATAGATTTTCTCCTTTACGTAATATATAATCTAACTTTTAGTGTGTGACACTATTGCGCAGCACGCCAACAACACAGTGTGCCTAGATCCAATCTTAGGCCTCACCCACAAACGATAAACAGAAAGAAATATAAACTATAAAGAAATAAAAGCATTCAAACAAACCACAAGACAAGATATACGTGGAAAAATCCCAAACTAGGGTAAAAAACCACGGATGCAAAATTCCACTATGAAGAGAAACGAAGATTACAAGGCAATATACTAACCTCTCACTTGGAAGTACAGAGAAAATTCCTTGCCCACACCTTAGAATAATTTTCTAATATTCACTTTAACCCTAGAATAGCCCTAGGGACCCCAATATATAGTTTTGGCAACTTCCCTTTCCGCATCCCAGTTGTGAAAGGACTTGCGATACGAAATCCACGAAACTCCTTTCCGCAGCCCAGTTGCGAAAGGACTTGCGACACGAAATCTGCGAAACTCCTTTCCGCATCCCAGTTGCGAAAGGACTTGCGACATGAAATCCGCGCATGTGGCTCCACTTCTCAACAGACACTTCTCTGGGCTCACCGTGATTTATGTGTTAAATCCACACTGTCCATCAACTTTTCTATATCATTCTAAAGCATGATCCGAAACAATTACACATCCAAAGCTCAAGTTGACCACACCACATATAATAGTGGGACTAGAACGATTACCATTAAAACCTTCTTAATGTTCACCGTGAAACTTATTTGTTATCAAACCTCTTTATAAGGTCACACAGACCTGGATGAAGGAAAAACACAAAAATTAGCTTAATCAGAACCTTCTATGACTCCAAGAAGTTTTCAATAATAGGAACCCATTTCTCATAGTTTCTTGTAGTGTTAGCCTACTTAACTATCCATCTCTGGCTAGATCTTATTGGGGTAGTCCACAATCTCTAACCAGATTTTGGTGCGGATTTTGTGCAAAAGCCTTTAGCAGGAAATTCCTAGGCTGGAAACTTAGGTGGGGCCCATCGTTATGTTTGTGCTAAATCTAACCAGTCCATCCATCTTTTGAGATCATTTTAGGACTTGAGACCAAAAATGAGCGGGATATAAGACTCAAGTGGACCATATTAAAGGAAAAGATGGGTAGGAAAATTCCTACCGTTGAAACCTCCCCGAGGTCAACAATGATGTTTACATGCCATCAATATTGATCATAATGTCATTACCAGTGAGATGAACTCAAACCATATATTAGCCTGATTGAAAACTTCCGTGGCCCCACGAATATTTCAATTATGGACGTCCAATCCTCACATTTTCGCCCATTCGAGTATGATCCAGCTCATTTTTTGCCCCATTACCTAAAACGATCTCATAAAATAGTTGGACATAGTGGATTGCACACAAACATCACAGTAGGCCCCACCTAGATTTTCAGCGCTGGACTTCATGTAGAAGATTTTCCCATGAAATTAGCCTCCCATATGGGGACGCAGTTTGGCCAGTGATGCTACCATTAGCAAGGTGGTTAGTGGTCGGTGGTATGTGGGCCCACCATGGTGTATGTATTTCATCTACACCGTACATCCATTTTTCAGATCATTTTATAAACTTTTACAGAAAACTAGGCATATATAAATCTCAGGTGTACCACACCACAGGGAAACAATTGTGATTAAGCACCACCATTAAAAACCTCTTGGTGCCCACAATAATGTTTATTTCACATCAAACCTTTTGATTTGGTCATACGGACATGGATTGAAGGGAAAAACAAATATTAATATTATCCAAAACTTTCGTGGGCCCTAGTAAGTTTTTAATGGTGGGCGTTTAATCAGCGATGTTTCCTATGGTGTGATCCACTTGAGATTTGGATATACCTCATTTTTGGGTTCATGCCATAAAATAACCTAGAAACATGGATGGACGGAACGGATGAAACGAATACATCATGGTGAAGCTCACATAACACCGACCAGTAGCTATTGGCCAACTGCTGGGTCACTAGCCAATCTGCCTCCTCGATCCGGGGAAGCCGATTTGGTGCGAC
The DNA here is from genome assembly GCA_030180095.1 of Magnolia changhungtana. NCBI lineage: Eukaryota > Viridiplantae > Streptophyta > Magnoliopsida > Magnoliales > Magnoliaceae > Magnolia > Magnolia changhungtana. The sequence continues at coordinate 1,027,138 of JASAUF010000604.1, forward strand.
CCGATCCGCCGAGGTTGGTGGGGCCCCTGACTGTGCTGCCTACTGTGATATACGTGATTACATCTACACCGTTCATTTATATTAAAAGCTTATTTTAGGGCATGATCCAAAAAATAAAGCAACTCTAAAAAATTCCAAATGTACCGTAGTATAGGAAACAATGGTGATTGACCATTTAAAAAATTCTTGTGAGGCACAAAAGATTTGGATATGGATGATATATGTGACATTATCAATGGGTTAGATAATAAATAAACATTTCAGTGAAATTCATGAAGTTTTTAAGGGTATGGATTCAATCACAATTGTTTCATATGGGTAAATGTGTCTAATTAATATATTTCAAACATTTCAAACATTAGTTAACAAATAAGTTGTTATAAATTCACTACTAATTTTCTAACTTCGTATTCAGACTTTAAATTCAGATTTCAAATTCAGACTTCCGATATCAGATTTAGCAAACAGGACCTGAGTACTTGTTTTAAGTGTGTTAAACAAACACTCAAAAAAAAAAAAAAAAAAACTGAAATCTGATTTTTTCAGATTTTGACAGCATATTAAGTGGTAAACAAACAGCCATCTGACGTCTGAACAAGCAATCGCTACTCATTCGTCCATCTAGAAGAGCTGAATACCATTCAATGGAAGCGGAATGCGCACCGAGTAACTCATAAGCTACACAGAAATTTCCTACTGTACGACCCATTTATGGCCCACCAGCCATTTGAAGCCCACCTCTTTTTAAGCTTCCAAGAATACTCCCCTGTCTTCATTCATTCCTTCCGGAAGCCGATTGGCTGGTGTGCGAAGACGAGCGCTGACGCCCCTCGACATGGCCCCACAATGATGTATTTATTATATCCACACTGTTCATCCATATTTCGAGATAATTTCAGAGCATTATCGGAAAAAAAGAATTATATCCAAAGATCAACTGGACCACACCACAAATAGCAGGGGAAAACTTGATTTTCACAGTTAAAATTTCCCCTCGACATGGCCCCACAATGATGTATTTATTATATCCACACTGTTCATCCATATTTCGGGATAATTTCAGAGCATTATCGGAAAAAAAGAATTATATCCAAAGATCAACTGGACCACACCACAAATAGCAGGGGAAAACTTGATTTTCACAGTTAAAATTTTCATAGGGCCCACCATAACATATATTTCCCATCCAATCTATTCATAAGGTCACAAAGACCTGGATGAAGAGGAAAAACAAATTTCATATTGATCTAAAACTTCCGTGACCCTGAAAGGATTTCAATGGTAGACGTTCAATCCTCCACTGCCTTTTACAGTGTGATCCACTTGATAGCTATATCTGTCTTATTTTTCGTCTCAAACCTTAATATGAGCTCGTCAAATAGATGGACAGTTTGGATATAACACAGGCCTCAAGATGGGACCCACAGAAGGAATAAAAATTCCACAGTGAAAAAAAAAAAAGGCCCAGACGGCGGTAGTGTCGCCCAGTCTGGCAGAATTTATTTTTGTATTGTTTTTTTTTGTATTTTTAAATTTTTACAACGAGAACTTTTCCCCTCCTTCATGAATATGTATATATAAGTATATAAAAATATTTTCCTATCTTTTAATTCATTTCTTTGTCTATTTATTTAACAAGCACATCTCCTTAAGTAGAATGAGTTACCTAGCGTATCACATATGATTTTGGGTAGGAAAAGCTAATTTAGCCAACCAACGTAGTTATTTTCCAAGATCTCATCGGGTCGATGGTCAAAAAATCATTTCATTCACTTTGCGGTCAATTTCATTCATTTTATTCACTTCGCAGTCAATTCTACGCATTTCACGGTTAATTCGCTTCACTTCACAGTCATTTCCATGCATTTCACGGTCATTTCCCGCGATTCCGTATTGATTCACGGTCATTTCTATGCATTTCATGGTTAATTCCCTTCACTTCACGGTCATTTTCACGCATTTCATGGTCAATTCGCATCACTTCATAATCATTTTCATGCATTTAATGGTCATTCCCAGCGATTCCGTGTTGATTCACGATCATTTCCACGCAGTTCACGGTCATTTCCATGCATTTCACGGTCAATTCGTAACTTCACAGTCATTTCCATGCATTTCACAGTCATTCCTGGCGATTTCGTGTTGATTCATGGTCATTTCCATGCACTTCACGGACAATTCCCTTCACTTCATGGTCATTTCCATGCATTTCACAGCCAATTCACTTTGCTTCACGATCATTTCCATGCATTTCACGGTCATTCTTGGCAATTCCGTGTTGATTCATGGTCATTTCCATGCATTTCACGGTCAATTCCCTTCACTTCACGGTCATTTCCACGCAATTTACGGTCAATTCGCTTCACTTCACGGTCATTTCCATGCATTTCACGTTCATTCCCAGCAATTTTATATTGATTTACGGTCATTTCCACGCATTTCACGGTCAATTCCCTTCACTTCACGGTCATTTTTATGCATTTCACGATCAATTCCCTTCACTTCACGGTCATTTCCATGCATTTCATGGTCATTTTCATGCATTTCACGATCATTCCCGGCAATTCCGTGTTGATTCACGGTCATTTCCACGCATTTCATGGTCAATTCCCTTCACTTCACAGTCATTTCCATGCATTTCACGATCAATTCCCTTCACTTCACGATCATTTCCATGCATTTCACGGTCATTCCCGACAATTTCGTGTTGATTCACGGTTATTTCTACGCATTTCATAGTCAATTCCCTTGACTTCACGATCATTTTCACGTATTTCACGGTCAATTCCCTTCACTTCACGGTCATTTCCATGCATTTCACGGTCATTCCTAGTAATTCCATGTTGATTCACGGTCATTTCCACGCATTTCACGGTCAATTCCCTTCACTTCACAGTCATTTTCACACATTTCACGACCAATTCGCTTCACTTCACGGTCATTTCCATGCATTTCACGGTCATTTCTGACAATTCCGTGTTAATTCACGGTCATTTCCACGCATTTCATGGTCAATTCCCTTCACTTCACGGTCATTTTCACCCATTTAACGGTCAATTCGCTTCGCTTCACTTCACGGTCATTTCCATACATTTCACAGTCATTCTTAGCAATTCCGTGTTGATTCACAGTCATTTCCACGCATTTAACGGTCAATTCGCTTCACTTCACGGTCATTTTCACACATTTCACGCTCAATTCCCTTCACTTCACGGTCATTTCCATGCATTTCATGGTCATTCACGGCAATTCCATGTTGATTCACGGTCATTTCCACGCATTTCACGCTCAATTCCCTTCACTTCACGGTCATTTCCATGCATTTCACTCGGCAATTCCGTGTTGATTCACGGTCATTTCCACGCATTTCACGGTCAATTCGCTTCACATCACGGTCATTTCTATGCATTTCACGGTCATTCCCAGCAATTTCGTGTTGATTCACGGTCATTTCCACGCATTTCCACGCTTCATTTCACGGTCATTCATGGAAATGACCATGATTCAACACGGAATTGCCGGGAATGACCGTGAAATGCATGGAAATGACCGTGAAGTGAAGTGAATTGACCGTGAAATGCGTGGAAATAACCATGAAGTGAAGGGAATTGATCGTAAAATTGCGTGGAAATGACCGTGAATCAACACGGAATTGCTGGGAATGACCGTGAAATGAAACAGAATCGCTGGGAATGACCATGAAATGCATGGAAATGACCGTGAAGTGAAGTGAATTGACCGTAAAATGCATGAAAATGACCGTCAAGTGAAGGGAATTGACCGTGAAATACATGGAATTAACTGTGAAGTAAAGCGGAATCGCCGGGAATGACCGTGAAATGCATGAAATTGATCGTGAAGTAAATGAAATGAATGAAATTGACTGAGAACTGATTGAAAATGACCACGAAGTGAATGAAATGGATTTTCGACCATTGACGTGATTGAATCTTGGAAAATAAACAAGTTGGTTGGCTAAAGTAGCTTCTCCTACCCCAAAATCATATAGGGTACATTAAGTAACTAATTTTGGTTTAGAAGATATTCTTATTAAATGAATAAAGAAATAAATGAAAAAAAAAAAAGAGAGAGAGAAATTTTTTTTATATTGTTATATATACATATTTATATAAATATGTATTAGAGAAAAATGTAGGTAGAATGAAATTATCCATGTAAAAAATAATAAAATATAAATAAAGTGCACAGGTGGATGTGGTGCCCACCAAAATCATAAACAACGAGTGTGGGGCCCATTCAAAATTATGTGGAGCCCATGATGGGACCCACCCAATTAAAAAAAAAAGGTGGTACTACCTCACCCGGGCAATACTACCGCATATACGTCCAGAGGTTGGCGGCATTACCGTTAGATTGGCGGTAGTACTACTCAGATTAAAATTTTTATCAATGGCTACGGCTATGTCTACGGTTATAATCGGTAGCCATAGGATACCTAGCCTTGCCATCCCGCTTGACGGAAAAAGCAGGGGCATTTTCGTCGTGTGCAAGGGCGTCTGTACGCCTGCGGCGTACTCTTAGCAACTAAAAAGGAATGGGCTTAAAATGGTCGTCGGCGTATACTGGTCGTACAGTTGGAAATTTCTCTAAGCTATAGGGTACTGAGTAAGCTTTTTGGTGCCTACCGTAGATATATTTGTCGTATCCATGCCATCGATCGGTTTCTACTAATCACTTTAGGTCATCAAACCAAAACTTAATTATATCCAAAGATCAAGTGGACCACACCACAGTAAACAGTGGAGATAATGGCAGCCACCGTTGATACCTTCCCATGGCCCATAGTGATATTTATTTTTCATCCAACCTGTTAAAAAGTTCAAAAATGCATGGATGAAGGGGAAACACAAATATCAGCTTGATCCAAAACTTCTGTTGGCCCCAAGAAGTTTTAAACAGTACGTGTTCAATTCACACTGTTTCCTATGGTGTGGTCTACTTGAGGTTTTCATATGCTTAAATTTTTTTCTCATATACTAAAATGAAAATTTAAAACAGATGGACGGTGTCGATAATACACATGCACCACGGTGAGCCACAAAGAGTTTACTCAGTACGCCGGAGCGTCCGCTCCCACGTTCAGTATTCCGGGGATATTCTGAAGTTACTCGCGCGAGGAAGACTGAAGAAGCTAGTCGCAGCACAAGTGCCTAAGATGAATGAATGTGAGATCTAGGCCATTCATTAGGCGTTCCACACATATGCATCAACTATAGACCATTGATAATTTTTTCCCTACCGTCCATCTGTTAAATATTTGTATGCCCACTTGAAGATTGGGCTGACCTGATTTCGGGATCTGGACATACTCATGGCGCGGCCCACCTGATGGATGGTACGGACTTTTTTACATGTGTGCCACGCTAGCCCTCGTGCCTCTTGAATTTTTCTTCACAAGATCGCTCTAAACACTTCCATATTGAGGAATATCTTGATACTCCGGATTAGTGTGATGGATGATAGGCAGGCACTTATAAATCACTTAAACACTGTATACTTACCTAATTATAATTCAAATTAAACCGACCAAATCATGTAGATATATAATGACCGAAAAAATATACCATACTCATTTGATTATTTGAATTTCAAGATGGAAGGAATTTATTGGACGGCTAAAAATGAAAAATCTAGTACTCTTTTATTTCAAGAAGCAAGTGTCCAAAGAATCAGAGGTTATGATTGTTCAACTGATCTGAATTTCGGAATGTAACCTAATAGATTCCAAAATTATGCAGTTTAACCTGAGTTTATATATGGCACGTGTATCATTTCCAACTGCATGCGTATCAAGTGTCATACATACGCAGCCACAGTGTCAAATAATACCGCGAGTTGCTTTTGACCCGGGCAGCGGATGTTTCCGTGGTGAAAGCTTTGTGGGGCCCACAGAGATTCCTTCCATAAATCCACTCCATCCATCAGTTTCTAAACATCACATTAAGTCGAGAATCCAAAAAATAATGCAGATCCAAAAATAATGTGAGCCACAACAGATGAAAAACTGATAACGGAAATATTCAACGGTGGAACCATCCTAGAGGCAATGTTTATATTCCATCCAAACTGTTCATACTGTTATAAAACTCAGATAAGATGTAGGAACATTTCATACTGATACAAACAATTTTCTGGGACCTACAGTTTACAACAGTAGACGTTCAATCTCCGCTGTTTCGTGTGGTGTGGCCCACTTGAGATTTTGATCTGTCTTATTTTTACCTTACTATATTATTGTGATTTTTATAGACTGATGGACGGAGTGGATTTTTGTATACTGATTTTTAGCCTTCTGTGGGCCCCACTCCCATTGCATGTTATGCAGGACTTCCAAAACGAAAACTCTTTGCGTGACGTGCGTTGTACGCGAGTAGCGTGCCTACTGCTTCTGTGAGGAGAAAGATTATACGCGCATGAGATCCACTCCGTCCATCATCTACAGCACCACTTGTTTGACCTTGATCCAAAATTTCCGGCTGGTTAACCATTCAGGTGGACCATCTCATAGGCAATTATACCTAAAACCTCTAAATTCACATTTTTATATGAATGGTTTTAATGAAATATAGACATTCGGACCCTAATGGAGATACTAATGTTGCGCATTCCATCCAACTGTTTCCTATGGTGTGGCCCATCTGAGTTTCTGATTGTCACATTTTTTTGGGTTCTAGCCTTAAGAAGAGGCAGTGTACCTGATGAATAAACTGGATCTCATGAAAGTGTTGCCACATAGCTGATGTAGAGCGGGTCGCGGACAATTTCATGGCCAAGATGGATCAGAAAAGGCCGAGTCGGCGACAGAAGTGATCCAAACCATCGGACCTTAAATCAGCCATATCTCACCATCCGGAATGAGTACATGAGGTAAAATATATTATGTTGGGATAGAACGAGCTACTTTAACCAACCAACTGCACTACGTCGGGTTGCGATGCACGGAATTACGAAAAACCCCCTGAATCAACAGTCATTTCCCAGTTTTAATTTCATTTTTACTATAAATAGTAAGTTTTAGTTTGATTATAACTCTTCATCCGTCAGGCTGTAAGAGTTGCGCCCAACGTGAAAAGAGCTTAAAATAAGAGAACGGTTTGGTGAAGCCAAATAGGACACTTACTATTTTTGGCCGAAAACCTTGCGCACTAGTAGACATCACAACCGTTTATAAATAGTAAGTTTACTATTTATAGTAAGTCGTGAATTCTAGGAGTTTTAGTTATAGTTTGATTCTGATTTCTTTCTCATTGCTTGGTACCCCTATTTAAAGGGTTGTGAACTCGTTTTTATTCATTCATTAATCAATTTTGAATTTATTAGAATTTATTTTTAATTTTTGCTTTCTTTCCTCGTGGATTCGAGATGTCTCTGCAAGGAGTCCAGAGAAATTATGTGGAATCGGAATAATTATCCTCTTAAGGAAGACGGTGCTCGACCTCACGTCCTCCCCTGCGTCAGGAGCAGTGTCACTTTCCCTCGGTACCTACAGAAGTCAGGCCGATGGGTCACTTTCCACCGTCGGTTCCGTTCAAGAGTTGGAAAGAAACCAAAAAAGACACGGTGGACGCATGTGGAAGATAACGTCTCTAGAATTTCCACCTTCAATATGGCAACTAGTTTTGTAGGCCGCCATGTGAAGATAACGTCTCTAGAATCTCCACCTTCAGTATGGCAGCTATTTTTGTGGGCCACCACGTTCACATTTGTTAGCTTAATTAAGTCTTTGCATGTGGAGAAATTTACGATTGTACAACCCATTTATGGCCCATTTACGAGACGAAGCCCACCTCATTTTACCTTACAAGAAAAAGGCCTGGCTGTACGGACGCCTTCCCAAAAGTCGAAAATGCCCCTGCTTTTTCCATCAAGCGGGATGACGAGCGCTGGCGCTCCTCGAACTCCGAGTTGTATGAACGGTTCGAAAGAGATCAACGTTACATGGCCCCACAGTTATGTATTTATTATATCCACAACGTTCATCCATATTTCGAGATCATTTCGGAGCATTAATCCAAAAAAAATAAAAAAAAAATCCAAAGATCAACTAGACCACACCACAAAGAGCAGCAGGGAAATTGCTTTTCACCGTTAAAAATTTTGTAGGGCCCACTATAACATTTATTTCCATCCAATCTATTCATAAGGTTTAGAAGGACCTGGATGAAGAGGAAAAACAAATTTCATAATGATCCAAAACTTCTTTAACCCAAAAAAGGGTTTCAATGGTAGACGTTCAATTCCCCACTGCCTTTTAAAGTGTGGTCCACTTGGTAGTTAGATTTGTATTATTTTCTGTCTCAAGCCTTAATATGAGCTCGCCAAATAGATGGACGGTTTGGATATAACATAGACCTCATGATGGGACCCAAAAAACAACAAATATTCTACGTTTAAAAAAAAAAAACACGGATTTTTATTTTGTATCAATTATTTGATACAAAGAGATTTAGCTACGAATTATAACTGTAGCCAAACCTAGCAAAATCCGTAGCCACAGAGGCCTGTCCGAGGTGGGCTCGTCGAACCAGCGGCCCTCGCACCAGTCGCTAACCTATCCGGCAAGGTCACGCCGATCATGCGGGGCCACGCCCATCTGGCAGCCCTGTAGCTATGGATTATAACCGTAGCCATAGACTAACCGTCTACGCAATTTATTTTATTTTATTTTTTACATGGAGAACTTTATTCTACCTACAATTTTCTTTGACACATTGATATAAATATGTATATTTAAGCATATAAAAAAATTTTCCTCTCTTTTTTTCATTTCTTTCTTTAATCATTTAAAAAGTATATATTCTAAACCAAAATTAGTTACTCGATGAACCCGATATGATTTTGGGGTAGAAGAAGCTACTTTAGCAAACCAACCTGGTTATTTACCAAGATTTCATCAGGTCGATGACCGTGAAATGCATGGAAATGACCGTGAATCAACATGGAATCACCGAGAATGACCGTGAAATGCATGGAAATGACCGTGAAGTGAAATGAATTGACAGTGAAATGCGCCGAAATGACCGTAAAGTGAAGGGAATTAACAGTGAAATGCATGGAAATGACCCTGAATCAACACGGAATTATCGAGAATGACCGTGAAATGCATGGAAATGACCGTGAAGTGAAGCGAATTGACCGTGAAATGCGTGGAAATGACCGTGAAGTGAAGGTAATTGACCGTGAAATGCATGGAAATGACCATGAATCAACACGAAATCGCCGGGAATGACAGTGAAATGCATGGAAATGACCGTGAAGTGAAGCGAATTGACTGTGAAATGCATGAAAATGACCGTGAAGTGAAGGGAATTGACCGTGAAATGCATGGAAATGACCGTGAATCAACACGGAATCGCCGGGAATGATCGTGAAATGCATGGAAATGACCGTCAAGTGAAGTGAATTGATGGTGAAATGCATGGAAATGACGGTGAATCAACACGGAATCGCCGAGAATGACCATGAAATGCATGGAAATGACGATGAAGTGAAGCGAATTGACCGTGGAATGCATCGAAATGACCGTGAAGTGAAGGGAATTGAACGTGAAATGCATGGAAATAACCGTGAATCAACACGGAATCACCGGGAATGACCATGAAATGCATGGAAATGACCGTGAATCAACACAGAATCACCAGAAATGACCATGAAATGCATGAAAATGACCGTGAAGTGAAGAGAATTGACTGTGAAATGCATGGAAATGACCTTGAAGTGAAGGTAATTGACCGTGAAATGCATGGAAATGATCGTGAATCAAAACGGAATCGCTGTGATTGACCGTGAAATGCATGGAAATGACGGTGAAGTGAAGTGAATTGACCGTGAAATGCGTGAAAATGACCGTGAAGTGAAGAGAATTGACTGTGAAATGCATGGAAATGACAGTGAATCAACACGGAATCGCTAGGAATGACTGTGAAATGCATGGAAATGACTGTAAAGTGAAGCGAATTGACCGTGAAATGCATGAAAATGACCGTGAAGTGAAGGGAATTGACCGTGAAAAGCATGGAAATTATCGTGAATCAACACGGAATTGCAGGGATTGACTGTGAAATGCATGAAAATGATAGTGAATTGACCGTGAAATGCATGGAAATGACCGTGAAGTGAAGGGAATTGACCGTGAAATGTATGGAAATGACCGTGAATCAACACAGAATCGCCGGAAATGATCGTGAAATGCATGGAAATGACCGTGAAGTGAAGCGAATTGACCGTGAAATGCGTGGAAATGACCGTGAAATGCATGGAAATGATCATGAATCAACACGGAATTGCCAGGAATGACCGTGAAATAGATGGAAATGACCGTGGAGTGAAGCGAATTGATTGTGAAATGCATGGAAATGACCGTGAAGTGAAGGGAATGATCGTGAAATGCATGGAAATAACCATGAATCAACACAGAATCGTGGGGGTGGAATTGACCGTGTATTAACACGGAATCGCCGGGATTGACCGTCAATGCATGGAAATGATCGTTTCACTTCAGATTTTTCAGATTTTGACAGCATATTAAGTGGTAAACAGACAGCCATCTGACGTCTGAACAAGCAATCGCTACTCATTTGTCCATCTAGAAGAGTTGAATACCATTCAATGGAAGTGGATTGCACACCAAGTAACTCATAAGCTATAGCGTATTGAGTAAGCTTTGTGGGGCCTACCGTAGATATATTTGTCGTATCCATGTCGTCAATTTGTTTCTACTAATCACTTTAGGTCATGAAACCAAAACTTAAGTATATTCAAAGATCAAGTGGACCACACCACAGTAAACAGTGGAGATAATGACAACCACCGTTGATACCTTCCTATGGCCCATAATGATATTAATTTTTCATCCAACCTGTTAAAAAGTTCAAAAATGCATGGATGAAGAGGAAACACAAATGTCAGCTTGATCTAAAACTTCTGTTAGCCTCAAGATGTTTTAAACAGTATGTGTTCAATTCACACTGTTTCCTATGGTGTGGTTTACTTAGGGCCTGTTTGAATTCGCGTATAAGAGGGCGGTGTATTGTATTATAAGTGAATATTTCCGAATATTCCAATTAAACAGTGTTTGGATTAGAGCGTATAACGGACGATATCCCATGTGGGCGATTTCAGTCCGTTTCCAGAAATTCGAAAACACAGTATTGTGTTGTCAGAGTTCAGGCCTGCCGTCATTACAGCCGAATGATTGCACTGCATTGTATTCTACTTCTCGAGAAAGGAAAGTGTTGTGTGGGCCCCACCATGATGTATGTGTTTCATCCATTCAGTTCATCCATTTTTACATATCATTTTATGGTTTGAAATATAAAATGAGAGGGATATAGATCTTAGATGGGCCACACCACATGAATACAATATTGATTGGATATCAACCATTAAAATCCTCCTATGGCCCACTATACTGTTTATTTGACATCCAATCTGTTGATTAGGTCATATAGACCCAGATGAAGAGAAAAAACAAATATCAGCTTGATCTGAAACATTATGGCCCCCAAAATGTTTTTAATGGTCGACCCTCATTCAACACTATTTCCTGTAATGTGGTCCACTTGAGATTTGGATATATCTCATTTTTGGACTGAGACCATAAAATGATGTATAAAAACACATGAATTGCATGGATGAAATACATACATCATGGTGGGGTCCACATAGCAACGACCACCAGCCATTAGCTGTTGTACAATAAGTATACATAATACCTCATATCCAAACGTTGATCTGTATAAGATATTGTATACCATTCTCCATAACACCTCCAATCCAAACATTGATTTGTCTCTGAATGATTTGGATGTATTTTGAAAACCGTTCATGTATATACATGAACAGTACCCGAATACAATACTTTACAATACAATACACGAATCCAAACAGGCCCTTAAGGTTTTCATATGCTTAAATTTTTTTCTTATACCCTAGAGTGAAATTCTAAAACAGATGGACGGTGTGGATAAGACACATGCACCACGGTGGGCCACACAGAGTTTACTCAGTACGCTGTAGCGTCCGCTCCCACGTTCAGTATTCCCGGGATATTCTGAAGTTACTCACGCGAGGAAGACTGAAGAAGCTAATCGCAACACACGTGCCTAAGATGAATGAATGTGAGATCTAGGCCATTCATTAGGCGTTCCACACATATGCATCAACTATAGACCATTGATCATTTTTTTCCTACTGTCTATCTGTCAAATATTTGTATGCCCACTTGAAGAGTGGGCGGATCAGGACATACTCATTGCACGGCCCACCTGATGGATGGTACAGACTTTTTTACATGTGCGCCACGCTAGCCCTCGTGCCTCTTGGATTTTTCTTCACAAGATCGCTCTATTTCACACTTCCATATTGAGGAATATTTTGATACTCCGGAATAGTGTGATGGATGATAGGCAGGTACTTATAAATCACTTAAATACTATATACTTACTAATTATAATTCAAATTAAACCGACCAAATCATGTAGATATATTATGACCGAAAAAATATACCATACTCATTTGATTATTTGAATTTCACGATGGAAGGAATTTATTGGACGGCTAAAAATGAAAAATCTAATACTCTTTTATTTCAAGAAACAAGTGTCCAAAGAATCAGAGGTTATGATTGTTCAACTGATCTGAATTTCGGAATGTAACCTAATAGATTCCAAAATTATCCAGTTTAACCTGAGTTTATATATGACACGTGTATCATTTCCAACTGCATGCGTATCAAGTGTCATACATACGCAGCCACAGTATCAAATAAGACCGCGAGTTGCGTTTGACCCGGGCAGCGGATGTTTCCGTGGTGGAAAGCTTTGTGGGGCCCACAGAGATTCCTTCCATAAATCCACTCTATCCATCAGCTTCTAAACATCACATTAAGCCGAGAATCCAAAAAAATAATGCAGATCCAAAACTAATGTGAGCCACAACAGATGAAAAACTGATAACGGAAATATTCAACGGTAGAACCATCCTAGAGGCAATGTTTATATTCCATCCAAACTGTTCATACTGTTATAAAACTCAGATAAGATGTAGGAACATTTCATACTGATACAAACAATTTTCTGGGACCTACAGTTTACAACAGTAGACGTTCAATCTCCGCTGTTTCGTGTGGTGTGGCCCACTTGAATTTTTGATCTGTCATATTTTTAACTTCCTATATTATTGTGATTTTTATAGACTGATGGACGGAGTGGATTTTTATATACTGATTTTTAGCCTTCTGTGGGCTCCACTCCCATTGCATGTTATGCAGGACTTCCCAATGAGAAATTTCGTACTGTACGACCCACTTATGGCCCACCAGCCATTTGAAGCCCCCCTCTGTTTAAGCTTCCAAGAACACTCCCCCGTGTACGGCCGACTTTTCAACGGACCAAAATACCCCCGTCATTCATTCCTTCCTGAGGCCGATTGGCTGGGGTGCGAAGACTAGCGCTGACGCTCCTCGACATGGCCCCACAATGATGTATTTATTATATCCACACCGTTCATCCATATTTCGAGATGATTTCAGAGTATTATCGAAAAAAAAGAATCATATCCAAAGATCAACTGGACCCCACCACAAATATCAGCGGGAAACTTGATTTTCACGGTTAAAAATTTCATAGGGCTCACCATAACATATATTTTCCATCCAATCTATTCATAAGGTCACAAAGAGCTGGATGAAGAGGAAAAACAAATTTCATATTGATCTAAAACTTCTGTGACCCCTGAAGAATTTCAATAGTAGACGTTCAATCCTCCACTGCTTTTACGGTGTGGTCCATTTGATAGCTAGATCTGTCTTATTTTTCATTTCAAGCCTTAATACGAGTTCGCCAAATAGATGGACGATTTGGATATAACACATCTATCATAATGGGACCCACAAAAGGTGGTGGGGATTACAACAGCAAAACATAATTAATAATAATAATAATAATAATAATAATAATAATAATAAAATAAATAAACCAAGAACATAAGGCTACAGGGTTTTCTATGGCTACAGTTATAACCGTAGCCATATCCGTAGCTCCTGCCATTTTGATATGTCCTTTTATATGTATCGAAGGTCTTTCGATATCTCTTTCGATATGCATCGAAGGTCTTTTGATTAATCGAAAAAGGTCCAGAACTGCCCAGCGAGTTTGCCTCAAAAATCTTGCAATTTTCGATACATATCGAAGAGTATTCGATATGTATCGAAGGTATTTTATCAATAGCTACGGATTATAATTAGGGGTGTACACAAACCGGGCTAGCCCGGTTAGCTCGCTCGACCCGGCCTGAAAAAGCCCGACTCCTCCCGACTCGGAACTAAGTTCGGGTCAGGACGGGCCAATTTTCTAGGCCCGAAAGTGAGTTCAGGTCGAGTTCGGATACCTCCCAGTTCGGCCCGACTCGGTCCGAAATCCGACTTGCCCCGGCCCGACCCGTGTATGACTGTATTTAATTTGTATAAAATGTTTTATTTTATGCTTTGTCAAATGTATGTAAATGTCCTGACTAGTTAGATTTTTGTGGAGTCTATAGTTCAACTATCTAAACCGTTGATCGAGGGCCTTGTAATGGGACGTGGATTACCTGCCAAAGCCCTTCCCATGAACTTGCTGTAAGGTTCGAAACTGGCCCGAACTCAGGTTTGAAATTGGTCCGAACTCGAAGGTTCGAAACTGGCCCGAACTCGGCCCGAACTCGCGCCGGCCCGGTTCGGGCTGGAGATGTTGGCTCGGTGACCAGGCCCGGTCGGGTTCGAGCCTTGTGTGGCTGTTGAACGGGCCTGGACGGGCTGAGGCCAGTTCGACTCGGCCCGACCCGTGTACACCCCTAATTATAATCGTAACCATAACCGTAGTCTGTGTCAATTTATGATAATTTATTTTTTTATTTTTTTACATGGAGAACTTTATTCTTCCTACAATTTTTCTAATATATATATATATATATATATATATATATATACACACATATATATATATATATATATATATATATATATATTTTATATATATATAAGCATATAATTTTTTTCTCTCTTTTTTTCATTCTTTCTTTATTCATTTAACAAGAATATCTTATAAACCAAAATTAGTTACTTGGCGTACCCTATATGATTTTGGGGTAGGAGAAGCTACTTTAGCCAGCCAACCTGGTTATTTTTCAAGATTCCATCAGGTCGATGGTCGAAAATCCATTTCATTCACTTCGCGGTCAATTTCAATCCGTTCGCGGTTAATTTCGTTCATTTCATTTACTTCGCGATCATTTTTATGCATTTCACGGTCATTCCCAGCAATTCTGCGTTGATTCACGGTCATTTCCACGTATTTCACAGTCAATTCCCGGCCGTGAAGTGAAGTGAATTGACCGTGAAGTGCATCAAAAAGACTGTGAATGTCAACGGAATTGCCGGATATGACCATGAAATGCATGGAAATGGTCGTGAAGTGAAGAGAATTGATCGTGAAATGCTTGGAATTGGCTGTGAAGTGAAGTGAATTGATCATGAAGGGCATCAAAATGACCATGAATGTAAACGGAATTGCCGGATATGACTGTGAAATGGCCGTGAAGTGAAGAAAATTGACCATGAAATGCTTGGAAATGGCCGTGAAGTGCATCGAAATGACTGTGAATGTAAACGAAATTGCCGGATATGACCGTGAAATGCATGGAAATGACCGTGAAGTAAAGAGAATTGACCGTGAAGTCCTTGGAAATGGCTGTGAAGTGAAGTGAATTGACCGTGAAGTGCATCAAAATGACCGTGAATGTAAACGAAATTGCCAGATATGACCGTGAAATGCATGGAAATGGGCGGGAAGTGAAGAGAATTGACCGTGAAGTCCTTGGAAATGGTCGTGAAGTGAAGTGAATTGACCGTGAAGTGCGTCGAAATAAACGTGAACGTAAACGGAATTGCCGAATATGATCGTGAAATGCATGGAAATGGCCTTGAAGTGAAGAGAATTGATCGTGAAATGCTTGAAAATGGCCGTGAAGTGCAGTGAATTGACCATGAAGTGCGTTGAAATGACCGTGAATCTAAACGGAATGTCTGAATATGATCGTGAAATGCATGGAAATGGCCGTGAAGTGAAGAGAATTGACCATGAAGTCCTTGGAAATGGCTGTGAAGTGAAGTGAATTGACCGTAAAGTGTGTTGAAATGACCGTGAATGTAAATAGAATTGCTGGATATGACCATGAAATGCATGGAAATGGCCGTGAAGTGAAGAGAATTGACCATGAAGTCCTTGGAAATGGCCGTGAAATGAAGTGAATTAACCGTGAAGTGCATCAAAATGACCGTGAATGTAAACGGAATTGTCGGATATGATCGTGAAATGCATAGAAATGGCCGTGAAGTGAAGTGAATTGACCGTAACATGAGCTGTTGGCACTGATGGACAGAGTAGATTACATGAAACTTTTATCATACTGAGTAAACTCAGTTGGGCCTACAGTGAATGTGTTTGGGTTATCCAAGCCGTCCATCCATTTTTCCAGTTCATTTTAGTGGTTGAGTCGAAAATTGAAATATACCCAAAGCTCAACTGGATCACACTACAGGAAAAAGGGGTAAACATCACTGTGGCCCTAGTAAGG
Source organism: Magnolia changhungtana (assembly GCA_030180095.1). Taxonomy (NCBI): domain Eukaryota; kingdom Viridiplantae; phylum Streptophyta; class Magnoliopsida; order Magnoliales; family Magnoliaceae; genus Magnolia; species Magnolia changhungtana. The sequence goes on from JASAUF010000604.1 coordinate 1,043,773, forward strand.
TTTCAACTGTAGAAGTCATTGTTCCCCCTTTTTCCTGAACTGGACCACATGTACGGTCAATTCACTTCACTTCACGGCCATTGCCATGCATTTCATGATCATATCCGGCAATTCCATTTACATTCACGGTCAATTCACTTCACTTCACGGCCATTTACAAGGACTTTACGGTCAATTCTCTTCACTTTACGGCCATTTCCATGCATTTCACGGTCATATCCGACAATTTTGTTTATGTTCACGGTCATTTCGACGCACTTCACGGTCAATTCACTTCACTTCACGGCCATTTCCAAGGACTTCACGGTCAATTCTCTTCACTTCACGGCCATTTCCATGCATTTCACGGTCATATCCGGCAATTCCGTTTACATTCACGGTCATTTCGATGCACTTCACGGTCAATTCACTTCACTTCACAGCCATTTCCAAGCATTTCACGATCAATTATCTTCACTTCATGGCCATTTCCATGCATTTCATAGTCATATTCGGCAATTCCATTTACGTTCACGGTCATTTCGACGCACTTCACGGTCAATTCACTTCACTTCACGGCCATTTCCAAGGAGTTCACGGTCAATTCTCTTCACTTCACGGCCATTTCCATGCATTTCACGGTCATATCCTGTAATTCCAATTACGTTCACGGTCATTTCGACGCACTTCACGGTCAATTCACTTCACTTCACGCCCATTTCCATGGATTTCACGATCAATTCTCTTCACTTCATGGCCATTTCCATGCATTTCACGGTTATATTCGACAATTCCATTTACATTCACGGTCATTTCGATGCACTTCACGGTCAATTCACTTCACTTCACAGCCATTTCCAAGGACTTCACGGAATTCTCTTCACTTCATAGCCATTTCCATGCATTTCATGATCATATCCGGACATTCCATTTAGATTCACGGTCATTTCGACGAACTTCACAGTCAATTCACTCTACTTCACAGCCATTTCCAAGCATTTCACGATCAATTCTCTTCACTTTACGACCATTTCCATCCATTTCACTATCATATTCGGCAATTCCGTTTACGTTCACGGTCATTTCAACGCACTTCACGGTCAATTCACTTCACTTCACGGCCATTTCCAAGGACTTCACGGTCAATTCTCTTCACTTCACGACCATTTCCATGCATTTCACGGTCATATCCGGCAATTCCATTTACATTCATGGTCATTTCGATGCACTTCACGGTCAATTCACTTTACTTCATGGCCATTTTCAAGCATTTCATAATCAATTCTCTTCACTTCACGACCATTTTTATGCATTTCACGGTCATATGCGGCAATTTCGTTTACATTCACGGTCTTTTTGATGCACTTTACGGTCAATTCACTTCACTTCACGGCCGGGAATTGAATGTGAAATGCGTGGAAATGACCGTGAATCAACACGGAATTGCTGGGAATGACCGTCAAATGCATAGAAATGATCGTGAAGTAAATGAAATAAACGAAATTGACTGCGAACGGATTGAAATTGACCACAAAGTGAATCAAATGGATTTTCGACTATCAACCTAATGGAATCTTGAAAATTAATCAAGTTGGTTGGCTAAAGTAGCTTCTCCTACCCCAAAATCATATAGGGTACGTCAAGTAACTAATTTTGGTTTATAAGATATTCTTGTTAAATGAATAAAGAAAGAAATGAAAAAAAAAAAGAGAGAAAAAAAAAATTATATGCTTATATATATTTATATAAATATGTATTAGAGAAAATTGTAGGTAGAATAAATTTCTCCATATAAAAAAATTTTTAAAAATATATATATAATAAACTGGCATAGACTACAATTATGGCTACGGTTATAATCCGTAGGTATTGGTAAAATCACCTTCAACACATATCGAATACTCTTCGATATGTATCGAAAATTGTAGGATTTTTGAGGCAAACTCACAGGACAGTTCTAGACCTTTTTCGATTAATTGAAAGACTTTCGATGCATATCGAAAGAGATATCGAAAGACCTTCGATACATATAAAAGGACATGTCGAAAAGGCAAGGGCTACGGCTATCACTACGGATATAATCCGTAGCCACAGAAAACCCTGTAGCCATGAGTTCCACGTTTATTTATTTATCATTATTATTTATTATTATTTATTATTTTTTGCTGTTGTAATCCCTACTGCTTTTTGTGGGTCCTATTATGAGGTATGTGTTATATCCAAACCGTCCATATATTTGGAAAGCTCGTATTAAGGCTTGAGAAGAAAAATAAGACAGATCCATCTATCAAGTGGACCACACTGTAAAAGGCTTTGGAGGATTGAACGTCTACCATTGAAACCCTTTTAGGGTCACAGAAGTTTTGGATCATTATGAAATTTGTTTCTCCTCTTCATCCAGGTCTTTGTGACCTTATGAATAGATTGGATGGAAAATAAATGTTATGGTGGGCCTACAAAATTTTTAACGGTGAAAATCAATTTTCCCGCTGCTCTTTGTGGTGTGGTCCAGTTGATCTTTGGGTATGATTTTTTCTTTTTGATAATGCTCCGAAATGATCTCCAAATATGGATGAACGTTGTGGATATAATAAATACATAACTGTGGGGCCATGTAACTTTGATATTTTTGAACCGTTCGTACAACTCGGAGTTCGAGGAGCGTCAGCGCTCGTCTTCGAGGGGAATGGATTGGCTACACCCCCTGACACCAGCCCGTGGCTGGTGTTCGGTGCTCTGTGGCCCCACCATGATGTATGTGTTTCATCCATTTCTTTCATCCATTTTAAAAGATCATTTTAGGGCTTGATCCCAAAAATTAGGAGGATATAAATCTTATGTGGATCACACCACAGGAAAACAATAATTATTGGATATCCACCATTAAAATCCTCCTGAGGCCCACTGTACTTTTTATTTGACATCCAATCTGTTGATTAGGTCATACATACCATGATGAAGGGAAAAAACAAAGATCAGCTTGATCCAAAACTTTTATGGCCCCGAAAAGTTTTTAATGGTCAACGTTGATTCAACACGGTTTCCTAGGGAATGGATTGGCTACTCCCCCTTACACCAGCCCCGTGGCTGGTGTTCGGTGCTCTGTGAGCCCCACCATGATGTATGTGCTTCATCCATTCCTTTTATTCATTTTTAAAGATCATTTTAGGTCTTGATCCCAAAAATTAGGAGGATATAAATCTTACGTGGATTTATATCCGTTCCCATCTTCGAGCACTAGGCGATCTGCTTCCGGAAAGAAAGCAGGGGCATTTTCGACCTGAGAAATGGGGCCGTACAGCTGGGGCTTGGAGGTAAAACGCAAGTGGACTTAAAAAGGCTGTGGGCCATATACTGGTCGTACAGTTGGAAATTTCTCCTTCCAAAACGAAAACTCTTTGCGTGACGTGCGTTGTACGCAAGTAGCGTGCATACTGCATCTGAGAGGAGAAAGATTATAAGCGCATGAGATCCACTCCGTCCATCATGTACAGCACCACTTGTTTGACCTTGATCCAAAAATTCGGGCTGGTTAACCATTCAGGTGGACCATCTCGTAGGCAATTATACCTAAAACCTCTAAATTCACATTTTTATATGAATGGTTTTAACGAAATATAGACATTCGGACCCTAATGGAGATACTAATGTTGCGCATTCCATCCAACTGTTTCCTATGGTGTGGCCTATCTGAGTTTTTGATACTCACAATATTTTGGGTTCTAGCCTCAAGAAGAGGCAGCGTTCCTGATGAACGGACTCGATCTCATGAAAGTGTTGCCACGTAGCAGTGGGCACTTTCCCTTGGTACCTACAGAAGTCAGGCTAATGGGTCACTTTCCACCGTCGGTTCCGTTCAAGAGTTGGAAAGAAAACGAAAACGACATGGTGGGCTACCATGTGGAAGATAACGTCTCTAAAATTTCCACCTTCAATATGGCAGCTAGTTTTGTGGGCCACCATGTGAAGATAACGTCTCTAGAATCTCCACAAATATGGCAGCTATTTTCGTGGGCCACCACGTTCACATTTGTTAGCTTAACTAAGTCTTTGCATGTGCATTGTGCAATTACAAAATGCACCGAAACCAGCAATGTGGATGGGATCCTGACAATGGGCCCACCTCGATGTGTGCATTATATATCACGCCGTCCATTCATTTTGCGAGCTTAGTTCTGAGAATGGATTGCGTAAGTTTCACCCGGCTCATTTTAGCAAGTGAACCCAAAATAAAAGTATATCTAACATTCAAGTGGACCACACCACAGGAAACAGTGAGAATAATGATGCCCACTGTTGAAACTTTTTACTGTCAAAATAATGTTTTGTTTGTCATCTAACCTTTTCATAAAGTCACGTATACAAGAACGAAGAAAAGCACAAATATCAGCTTGATCTGATATTTATGTGGCTTCCAAGAAGTTTTTCAGGGTATGTGTTCAATTCTCATGGTGCGGTCCATGATAGGCTTAAATTATGGGCTCATCTTATAAACCAATCTAAAAAAATAGATGAGTAGCCTGTATAAGATAAACATGTGGGTGGACCATATAGTTAACTAATCCACTCTCATATATCAGGGCATCATGGATTCTTTGATTGTGGTTCACAGGAACTCTGTTTTTCTGAATTGTGATTGGTACATGTTATCATTGATGCAATCAGCATTAATATTTTCTTGTGGTGTGGTACACCTGAAATTTGTTTCTGCTTCATTATGAGACCACTTGCTAAAATAAGCAGAAAAACATATAAACAGAGTGGATAAACTATGAATACGTTGAGGAGGGCCCTACAGTCAGGTCTCACCAACATCGCTCCTCTGGGTCGCAGCCAAGTCGTGCTTGTTAGACGGTGGCCAACCAGATAATTGCCCTGTGCACTGGTACTGGTACATGGCCCACTTTTTCTGCAGTACATAGACTTTTGATTATGATATACCATAAGAAGGTGGATGGCAAATAAACGTCACCGTACACCGTAGGAAGATTTCTCAAAAATGAAGCAGATCCAATTATCAAGTGGACCATACTATAAGAAACAATTATGAATTACGATCCTGAGAATTGGATCTGTTTCACTTTTCAGATAAGGTCATAAAATGATTTTTACAATCAGGTTACCATAAGGCCCACCTTAATGTATGTATAATGTATTCCTGCTGTCCATTCATTTTTCTATATCATCCTAAGGTATTATCTCAAAAATGAAATAGATCTAATTATCAAGTGGACCATACCATAAGAAACATTTATGATTTGCCGTCCTCACAATTCATTCTGTTTATTTTTCGGATGATGTCATAAAATGAACCTTACAATTGGGTTACCATGGGGCCCACCTTAGTGTATATATAATGCATTCACACCGTCCATCCATTTTTTCCTATCATTTTAGGGTATTATCTCAAAAATGAAGTAGATCTGATTATCAGGTGGACCATACCATAAGAAACAGTTATGATTGACCGTCCTGACAACTGGATCTGTTTCATTTTTGGATAATGCCATAAAATGATATGAAAAACCGGATGAACAGTGTGGATACATGATACATACATTAAAGTGGCCCCACAGTAAGTCTTAGGTGAGGCCGGGGTCTCACCTAATCCACTCTCGAGGTAGATTATGCCTCAGAGGATCTTTACCCTTCAATTCAATTCATGTAGATAAACGGTTAAGAAGAAAAATGAATCAACGGGTCACATTCAACTGAAATAAACGCGGGGCTCGAGAGACCAATGGTCCCGCAATCTGGATTACTGAACCCGTAGACCCGACTCATGAGAGTGGAAAATCAATACATACCGTGAATGAAGCGGGCCCTGGTATTCACATGAATCATGATCCCACTAGGGTCGCTTGATGGGACCCACATCCACTCCATATTTCTTACGGCGGCAATTACTGTGGATGAGCACAGCTGTGGATTGACTATGATAAAAAAATAAAAATAAAAATAAAAATCATGCCCATCGAACCTTGAAACTGAAATCCTCAACGGTCCACATTCAACGGGAAGAATTCATAACTTATAATCGGCGTGTTTCTCAGAACATGGCCTTTCATGATGGAAGCTGGCTTCTCTCAGATGAACCGGTCAGGTCGTCTAATCAAGTGCCCAAGTACGATGGCTCAATCGGGTCAACCTGTGTTTGTGTGGAAGACTATGATGGTGACCTTGCCACCCTGATGGCTGGGGCTGTGGGGTCCACCGTGATGTATTTGTTTCATCCACCCCGTTCATCCATTTTTACAGTTCATTTTAGGTGTTCAACCCAACAATGAAGTAGATCCAAATCTCAAGTCGACCACACCACAGGAAACATTTGTGATTGACCGTCCACCATTTAAAAATTCTGGGGCCCACAAAAGTTTTGGATCAAGCTGATATTTTTCTTATCCATTCATCCAGGTCTGTGTGATCTTATGAACAGGTTGGATGGCAAATAAACGTCACCGTACACCCTAGGAAGATTTCAACGGTGAGTGTCATTATCCCATTGGAAACAGTCGTGTGGTCCGGTTGAGTTTTCAATATGCTTCGATTTTGGGCTCATTTCCTAAATTGAGCTGGAAACACCGGTGGACGGCGTGGATAAAATACATACATCAAAGCGGCTCCACATGGGACAGTCACTAGGGATGTCGGTGGTGTTGGGTCACCCTATCCGCTCCCGTAAAAATGGAGGAATATTACAACGACCTAATGCATCAGAACATGACTACATCCTGAACCGTCCATTATATAGCGATCAAGGCCGTTGATATGGTGAGCCCTACCGTGGATTGAGTATGCCGCACTACATTTCCAGATTGAATGACTCTATCCATCCGATCTAAGCACCGGAATCGTCTACAACAGGTGTTTCATCAACGAATTCAACAACTGAGCTCTAGGGCCCATCCTGTTGTATGTGTGACATCCACTCCGTTGATCAGGTGAGAACCGTGATGTTCACTGTAAACCTTAAAGATCATCTGGCTTAAAAACTTAGATGGTACATGCCCCGGTAAGAATGTAAAATTGCGGCTAAAACCTATTAGTTAACACAATGTGGCCCGCCTAAGTTTTGGATGAGGTTGATTTCCGTGTATCCACTTCATCTTCGTGATTCACAGCTAGGGCTGTACACGAACCGGGCTAGCCCAGTTAACTCGCTCGATTCGGCTCGAAAAAGCTTGACTTGGCCCGACCCGAAACTGAGTTCGGTCTGGACGGGCCATTTTCTTCAGCTTGAAATTGAGTTCGAGCCGAGTTCGAACAGGTCCCAGTTCGGCCCGACTCGATCCGAAACCTGACTCGACTCGGCCCGACCCTGCCAGACTTGATCATATATATATATATATATATATATATATAGAGAAGCGCTCACCTGCGAACTGGTTCGTACGTAGTACGTACGAACTTTTTTGATGACCCATCATACGTGATGTTGATCCAAAATCTGAACCGTTCATGTGAAGCAGCACCTAGTGAAACCCCCCAGGACCAACTTTTACTTTTATCTAAAACTTTTATCCATACCGTCCATAGCAAAGAGAAATTCAAATCAAGGAAAAAAGCTGTTTACATTTTTCACGGTCCACCAAAGTTTCGGATCAAAGTAAAAATTCATACCATGAGGTTTCATGAGGTTCTACTTCATGTGAACCGTTCAGATTTGCGAGATTCATCACGTATGATGGGTCATCGAAAAAGTTCGTACGTACTACGTACGAACACCAGTCACAGTGAGCGCTTTTTCTATATATATATATATATATATATATATATATATATATATATATATATATATATATATGTCCTAAATCCTTACCCTAACCATTTGAGACAGAGAAGTGAGAACACCGCCCAACCCTAAAACTCTCTCTTTCTCTCTCTCCCTCTATCTCTCTCTCTCTCTCTCTCTCTCTCTCTCTCTCTCAATCTCTCTCTTGACTTCTGGGATAGTTCACTGCTCATCTTTGAAGTGATAGTGACTCATCCACCTCACAGGTGTCATAGATTTACAGCAATCCAGGCAGTCCAAATCGTGGGTCCCTTTGTAAATGGAACAGAGTCCAAAAATCATGTAAATTGGAAGGTCGTAACTATTTAAGTTTGACGATTGAAACATTTTAACCATTCATTTAATAGCCGCTGACTGGATAGCCTGGATAGTTTAACATGTTTCAAGTTATGCACCGTTCACAATGAGACGTATAACTTGAACGACCTAGATTCACCCAAATACAAAAAAGAATTATAATGTCCTGACTAGTTAGATTTTTTGTGAAGTCTATAGTTCAACTATCTAAACTGTTGATTGAGGGCCTTATAATGGAATGCGGATTACCTGCCAAAGCCCTTCCCATAAACTTGTTGTAAGGTCCGAAACTGGCTCAAACTCGGCCCAAACTCGCCCGATTGTTGACCGGGTTGAGTTCGGGCTGGACATGTTGGCCCGGTGACTAAGCCGGGCCAGGTTCAGGCCGGGTTTGGCTGGTGACCAGGCCGGCCCAGGTTGAGCCCAGTTCGACTCGGTTCAGCCAAATATACACCAGTATTCACAACTGATGAACGGGTTTGATGAATTATAAACACCATAATGGGCTTTCATAGAAATACTTTCATTTATGACATGCATCACCTGTTTGAAATGTTACTTGTGAGGCCTTGTGAGACCTTGAATGTTCAAAGACTCCATTGAACGCATAGATCACCGTCTAATCTTCAAGCACAAAAAAAAAAAAAAAATATGGCAAATGTCAATGTAATGTGATTTATATTGAATTTATATTTGTCACAATCCATCCTTATTTTTTTATTTACATATGTTTGGCAAATATGCAAAGAAATGACATATTCATAAATAATAAGTTGTGATGCAACTTAGCTTGAATCCAAATGACCCTTGTACGGTCCACCGGGCCGACCCAACATGTAATAACACATGACATTAAGTTCAACCTTAAAATAAATAAATAATGGCTAGGCTTGATCTTGTCCTGGCCTAACACCATTATCATCATCATCATCCACTTGGGTTCGATTGAGAATTTGGAATATTTTTCCCAAACTCCAAGCAATAAGGCCACATTCGATCGAGTTGATGATTTCGATTCTAAGGTGAATATCTACCCTCAAGCTTCTGCATAGGATTTTATAATAATTAAATGTGTTTGTGTGCTTTTTAGTTGATAACATACTCAATGAAATACTTGAATTTCATTAAACTCTTAATGTTAGAATTCTTCGATGTCGAATGCTGAGAAATGTTGATATGATTTAATTATGTTATTGTGGTGGATCGAGCTTCAGAAATTATTTAAATATGTGGATAGCCTGCTTTAAGGGGGCTATCCCAGACTTGTACGGCAGACTAAAGTTGAACATGGATGATCGACAGTAGTTGTAGCTACATGAGATGCTTTGCACCCAACGCCGGTTTACCCGGGGTCCTTCATATTCGATTGCATCAGTCTAATACAAGCTCGATCAATTTTATGTTTGGTGATTGTATAACAATCAATAGAATATGAAATACCACCATTATCATTGATTTAATTTACTCATAACCATTAATATATTACGATCTCACAAAGACTCATGAGCCGAGCATGGTGTTATGGGATACCGTGTTTGAGTTGTCGGCCTATGCTAGGTGACGAGCCTTCCCAAGTTACCAATGAGCACTGATAGAGGTGATAGATTGTTGTTCGAATCGCTCTCATCAAATTACCCGACCGATAGTTCCGTGCCAGAGTACCGTTCAAAAGACCGAGCGTGAATCGGATTGGGTGATAAGCCATTATCTCTGTTTTGATTTATTTTTGAGTGACAAGCCTACACCTCTAAATTGATTATTCATACTCGGCGTTGGGTGACAACCCGTACCATGTTGGTCCCTTAATTTGGATTAATGAACACTGGTGAGGAGCTGTCACGTGCCGCAACAAGCCACATGATCTGGATAATGACTCATAATATAACGGTGATATCCTAGCTTTACCAACCTATTGTATAAACTGAATTAATAATCACTTGGTTAACCATACATATCCTAGGATAGGTTGTAATTTAGTGTTGGAGTCGCTTGTGAAGGAGTGTTGACATTTACGAAATAAGCGTTAAAGTCGCTTGTGAGAGAGTGCTAGATTGTAAGGAGCACATATCATTTCATCATAACATTAATATGTTTACCAACTAGATTATGAAACTGTTTGTTTGTTATGCAATCATTACTTGCGCTCGGTTGTATTGATAACATGTGTAACTTGCTTAGTATCGATATGTTAAAGGTAATATGCTTAAGTATACTACATGTATGAATATGTATTCGTTGTGAATCTGTTATTCACTAAAAAAATCCCAAGTAACAATCTTAGGGATATTTCTTCACTATGTTGGCGTTTGACGCCTCCTAATTGATATATGCATATGACTTAGAAATAGGACTAATCGGTGATGCGGTTGGAGCATCTAGTAGATCTATAACTTCTTCCCGCTTGATAGTTGTTCTTCAGTTCATATTTCAATTATTGTGATTAGTATAATTCTTATATGGGTGATCACCACTTTTGAAACTAACTTTTAAGTGATAGCCCTATATTTTTGGATTTAGCTATCTCTACCTCGTTTTGGTTCCGCTAAGTTGAAATGTGTTACTTTAATTATTTGTGTATGAAATTAATGTAAATTTGAATGAGGACACGTGCATTTTTTATTAAGTTAACACCCGAGAACTTGGGATCGGATTCTCCGTACTCGGGTACTAATTTTCAGGACGTTACACAGGCCCAAATCTAACCGACCAATCATTGGATAATTAAGACAACCGCAGCTAAATAAATACCTATCAAAAGCCAATACAATTAGGGGTCGAATTTTAGTTAACAAACCAAACTGACCTAGTTACTCTTTTTGTAACACCCGACTCAGACTTAGAACAGTGTCCTGAGGCGCTCACGTGCGAACTGATGTAGGACCGTATATTTCGGTCACATGCTTGGGCTTATTACCCATAGATTAATCATGATTAAGCAGCTGATGTGATTATGTCAAATTATGTTCGGGTTGGAAATGGATTGTAGAGCCAGACGGTCAGTCTACACTTGACGACTGTCCATACAAACTATGTTCCGCCTAAGGAAGGATTGAAAATTCCGAAATTCTGGGAAGTTATAGACCTCACTGGGCTTGTGGTCCATAGCAGACTCCGGGCTCAGGTGATGCCCAGAAATAGATCAACAGTATAGTCCAGTCGGCACTTGAGTAATGCGAGTCGCCAGGCCTATAGAGGGAAATTCTGAAACTTTAAATCAATTGGCCCTGTTTCACGAGTTAGCAAACCCGGACATTTCAGCCGTCGGATCTCTTTTAAATTTACACAGAAGGCTAGAAATATTTTCCTGTTCTTACCCACAAAATCTGACCGTTAATCGAAGGTCGGTAACCGTTGATCACAAATCAGACCGCTGCGGCAAAACCTCGCATCCATTTGCCGTCAAATTTCACTTGGCCCTTCATCAGGCCATGAGACCCTTTATCCATGGACTGGATGGGCCAAGGGCCCATCAAGGTGTCCCCAATAGCCAAAAATGGGCCCCACAAGGCCATGGTGGCATATTATGAAATTCAGGGCTATGGGATATAATCCCCAGGGTATTTAAGGCCAGCTCTCTCTCATTTGTTGACAATTCAGCAACTGAACTAGTGAGAGAGAGAGGGAGAGAGAAGGGCCATTAGGTGGTGTTGTAGGTTCGTAGTGCTTGGGATTTGAAAATCCCCGTGTCTACGCCTTCCGTTTGTTGGAAAAAGCCGACCTAATCACCGTTGGAGCAAGATCTTGTCCAATCTAAGGTAAGGTTGAGCTTCAAAGAACTTCTCCCTAATTTCTAACTGCATACATGTCACTGACTGTCACTTTATGCAATGCAAGGCCCCGACACGTTGAGTTTGCGAACTCGGCGACGCTAGCACGATTTCAGTGACTTCTGGTCAACAATAGGTGTGGACCATTACCTTTAGACGGCCGATTATCGTGCCTAGCGTGGGTTTAGTAAACATGTGTGGTGTATTGCTATTGCATGTTGCTGAAATTTCTTTGGGAGTGCATGAATGAGACTATAGTTTAGGGATTTCTCCAATCTATGGAAAGGGTTTTGAGCCCCTAATACTTCAATGCATGAATTGTTGATCGCATGTTCTTGTAGGGTATAGGTACTTAACTTTCTCCAAATATTGCTGATGATGGATGAATTGCCGCTGCATGTCAATATGATAGGAGAGAAAGCATAAATTGTTGTCAGTTTGCTGATTCGCTGAATTACTTATATTTGATTCCCTATGCGCAACTGAATTGCATGATTTATGTTGACCCATGAATGACCAAATTATTGTGCATTGATGCATGGCTATCCTTATGGCTATTTATGTTGGAATATGTTGAATAGGATTCGTATGGTCTAGCTAAATTTGTTGTATTGCTGTCAATGTATTTAAATTATTGATTTATGCATGCTTTGTATGACTTATTCCTGAAATTGATGATACATGCTGTTTACTAGTGCATAAACCCTTATGGATCGGTCGGTTAACTGAATCATTTGGACGACCTTCCGTTGGACCTGCCCTCGAGTAAATATGGCCCGATTAGTTAAGCCGTGGATCGGCGGTTGTAGTTGGACTACACGAGACATCGTTCTCAAGCCGTTCAGTTTGTAGTGTGACTTATGGGGGTATATTGACTCACAATCGGCCATCCTCATGTGTTAATCATGATTGCACGCCTATGTAGGAACCCGAGATAACTCGAGACCTTTGTGCCTACTGTTAATTATAAGATTCGGCCCACAAGACTCATGAGTTGGGGATGGTGGTATGAGACACTATGCCTGAGCTGTCAGCCTACGCTGGGGTGACGAGCCTCCCTATAGTGACTAATGAGCACCATGACTCGTGAGCCGGGGATGGTGGTATGAGACACTGTGCCCGTGCTGTATGCCTATGATGGGGTGACGACCTCCCCATAGTGACCGCGAGCTGGACTTAGAGTCCTTATTGATTTTGTATGAGCCTAAGGGCTATGGGATTATCGAACCCACGAGGGCTAAGGATCGCAAGAGCCAATTGGCCACAGCCCTGAGCCGCGCGATCAGGTTAGGGCAACATTTCTACTAAAGGTATTACAGTTTCCCCAACCTGCTGAATGAGAAAACTTAATTAATCAACTCGGTTAACATGATCAATAACATTGCATTGCTTATTTTGGCGATTAGGGAGTCGAGGTCGCACTAAGGGAGTGTTGGTCATTTGCAATCGTTAGATGTTGTCGCTCGAGAGAGTGTTAGTGGAAAGAGGCATACATCATATCATGAACTATGCATTTCATTAACAAGAGTATTTAGGAATTTATGATGTATGTTGTTTGCTAAATTTATTCTATGCATGATTATTTGTGTTGTCTATTGTTAATGGTACCACTGGATTGATCACTCACTCCCACTCTAGGACGGTGTTCTAAAACACCAACCAGACTCTGGCATAGACGTAAGAACCCTGGAGCCAGACACATTGGATGATGTCAGTGTGGACGACGTCGATGTGGACGACGATGAGGAGTTATCATACTTCCAGACCTTTGGCGAACCCTACTAGCGCGATGGATGATCTCGAGTCTAGGCCAGGGCACAACCCTTTTTAGAGAGAGACAAGAGGATGGGACTAAGTCCCTAATGGATATTTGTTTTCTGGGACTATGAGGTTTATGCTGGTTCATAACTTTATTAGTAACACTTGGATTTGTAGATGATTTCTATTTTAATTTCCGATGATTAGTTACCTTATGTTGATTTAATCTTTCTTTGACTTCTTGATATCCATATTTACATGTACATGAGGCCCGTTAGGGTACACGTTGTAAAAGCCCATGCACACACTGTATGATATTGTCCGCTCTGGGCACAGCCCACACGGTTTTGTTTTCAGGGTTGTCCCCAAAAGGCCTCATACAGTATAGGGTAACAACTCTACATATAACCACCACAACTTCAGACGACACTTTCGATGTGGGATAAAGTTTCACATTTACTGTGTGCACAGTAGCCTGTCAGCACAGTAGCCTGTCAACCATCTTGGGGCCTGCCCACATGTGTGCCCGCCCACGTGTGCTCGCCTATATGTGACCACAATGACGGGGCATCACAATATCCCCCACTGAGGGCAGAGCCATCCTCGGCTCTGATACCATTTGTAATAGCCTACACCCACACTGTATGATATTGTCCGCTCTGGGCACAGCTCGCATGGTTTTGTTTTCGGGGTTGTCCCCAAAAGGCCTCATACAATATAGGGTGACAACTCTATATATAACCACCACAACTTCAGACGACACTTTCGATGTGGGACAAAGTTTCACCTTTACTGTGTGCACAGTAGCCTTCCAGCCACACAGTAGCCTGTCCTTGACAACCCATCACTATAACATAATGATGCGATGTAGGAGTGCAATGCTACTATATTACAATGCAAGGATTTAGTGCACCAATGAAAAGAATTTCACAACAAAGCACCAAGAGTCAATCCGAAGCAAGATCACATTGACCATCCCACAACAGATCAAGTGAAGAGGTAGTGGATATCACCGACCCCCGCACTGGTAACCACAAGACATTCGGAATCACAACAACAACACTTAAAGACTCAACTGCAATGTCAGACTTCTATATGGCCATGCCAAGTATCTTAGCAACAACATTCACCATACCCATTACATTGTAACCATGTCATGGACAGCTTTAATATTCTCAACAACTACCTCCACCACATCAATTATGACAACAAAATTAAAGACCTCCATAACATTGACGTCAGCCCTTGGTTGTGTTGTCGCACTACCAGAAGAGAGTAGGTTTCTACCAATAATTTCAGAACACCATCACCTGAAGAGACACCGCACCATCTACGATGATATTTGAGTGTAGTCGATAGCATAGTAAATTTCGGGGATGAAATTTTTGTTAAGGTAGGTAGAATGTAACACCCCATTTTTTTTAACGGTGGGTTCCACCATATCCTTTGGTGTAGCCCACTTGAACCTTGGATTAGCCTCATTTTTGGGCTAATGCCCTAACTTGATCTGGAAAAATAAATGGACAGAGTGGATTTTTCGTAAACATCGTGAGTGGGGCCCATTGTGTTTTTTTTTTAAAAAATTAAAAAAAAAATAAAACAAAAGTGACGTGCTTGTGCACGTCACCTAAAACCAATCTGCTTCCTCTCCACGACTCTCTCTCTCTCTCTCTCTCTCTCTCTCTTTGAGATGGGAATGCAGCTGCTGGCTCTAACCAAACTCAAGCTACGGGGATCGGCGGCCCATGGGCCAAGGGTCATACTCAGTTCAATATTGGGGTTCTTCATCATCAAGATCCCTTTAGGTTCGACCATCTCTAGATCTTATGCCGACGTGGTATCATCCTCCACGCTTTTGTTTTTTTTTCTTCTGATTAAGTCAGATCATCTTTCGAGGCCACGACCTCAGCAATGGCCGCAGGCGGGAGAGATTGATGAGCTTGTCCGTGAGAGGGCCACCCACGAAAATCGACCGTCCAAATATCAGGTAAGTGATCTTCCCTATTGAAAATTTTAGGCTAATATATAGATTGATTTGATTATTTGTTATGTGTTCAATTTATTTGATTATTATCATTAGTTGCAGATTATTTTATTTGATTCTTAATTGCATAGTATAAATGTAATTTATTTGAGTTATTAATTGATTTCAATTAATTATCGTTATGTGCTCAAATTACAATTAATTCCTTATTATTACATGATGAATAATGTATTTGAATTTATGGGTGCTCTGTCCAAAAAGGATCATTATATTTTTATGGGTGCTCTGCCCAGGGTCATTCCTAAAAGGATAGGTATGGTACGAGTGCTCTGCCCAGGGTCATTCCCGAAAGAATCGGCACGGGTGCTCTACCCTGAGTGATTCCCTAAAAGGATCAACACACACGGGTGTTTTGCCCCGGGTATTTATTCTAAAAGTTTATTCACCAGGTGCTCTGCTGTTCACTCCCCAAGTATAGGGTTGTGATGTAGTAATAAACTCGGAAAGACCGAGGTCGAATTCACAGGGATTGAAACCTGTACGTTATCTGAAACTAAGTAGAACTAGAATTAGACTAAGATGAAATCTAAAACGAGTGTAATTTGAGAAATAATGGTGAATTAATAATCTAAAATGGTGAAATTTAAAAGTAGGAAACTAGGGATTCAGAGGATCCACTTGTAGAGATCAGGGAGATCTTATGCCTGCTTCATGGATATTAAACTGAACTTACTTGATGTAGTTTTCAAGAGATGAAAGGTATATGAATTAGAATGGATTCTATCACGAAACCATGCCCAAGAGACAAAGCAAACAACATAATTAAACTAATTACCAACCAATCAACATACTATGAGGGTTAGGAAAGGGTACCGACATCTGACCATGCCCAGGAGACGATGGTGAACAACAGGGCTTCCTGACGTCATAAACATAAAAAGGAAAAGAACATGCTCAAAGCTATCGCAGACCCATTGTAATTTTAATCACAACAGACCATTAAATACTGAAAACATTACCTTAATTAAACCACAATCAACATCAGTTTATAAATTAAAATTAATTAAATGCATAAAACAGAGTCTCCCATCACGTTACAAGCTTCACCCCTTAGCCCTAGCTAAGGGGTTTAGCCTAACATGGCTAGATTAAACTCCATAAAAAAAAAAAAAAACAGGAAAAGAAAAGAAAGAACTAGTGAAAAAGAAACAAGCTTCCCTCTCTCCCTTGTTGAATTCCCAACCGTCTGCCCAAGCCTCCAAGGCCGCCCCGTTCTTCCTCTCTCCCGTTCCCCCATGCAGCTCTCTTCTCTTTATAGGCAACCGAAAACCGTGGCTGACTGGAGAGAAAATAAAAGAAAAGTCGGATGTGGAACATGTGTGCGTGGTGACAGCGAACGGACCGCGTTTGGAACGTGTTTGACGTTGATAACTGATCTATTAATGGGATCTGAGTCGTTCAGATGCCTTGAACTTGGTTGGTCCCACCTTAGGACAGTTTTGGACGGTCCGGATGGTATATCCGACCATCTCCTTGATTTCAGAACTGCCCGGATCTTTTGGCAGCGCGCGGACGGCGTAAACAGAGCTGCGGACGCATGGCAGCTTGCGTTGTCTGATGGTGGGGTCCACATTCATCATCGGTTGGGGAATCCGCCCCGTTCACTGATCTCACCTCGAAAAACCAATATGATATGGTCATTTTTTCTCGGATTTGGTGCGGTCCAGTGAATCTCTTTCTCTGTCGTCTACCGGACATTTGAACTGTTGAAAACCATTCGTCGATGCCTTCTTGAACTTTGTCACCTAGGCCGTGATCATAGGATCCTTTAAGATCTGATGGACGGTTTGGATCGTTCATCCGACCACGATCAAAGGTCCGCAACGTCCGGAATTTCCGGACCTGCGTAAACAGAGTCCGCAGGCAGATGGGCGCTGGACTCTCGGTGGAGCCCACTTCTTGGTGTATTTTGAGAATCCAGTCCGTTACTTGTATTTATCTCGAAAAACTACCCAGAAATTGGTATTTTTTTCTCAGATTTAGTGTGGCCCACCCATACTTTTACTCCACCGTCCGTCTTGCGTTTGACGGTGGATATCTCATGTACTTATGCATGAGAGGATAAGTCTCCATGGGTACGGTCAAATTCACCTCCTGAACGCAATGGACAGTTCAGATCATCCTGTGGATGATCGTGATGGCCCACATCGTGACACCCAGACGAACATCGTCCGTCTATTGTAAACAGAGAAGGAGTTCTCTGTTTGCAATGGGATTGTCGGGTCAACCTCGGTTTGACCCGATTTTAAGTGTGGTGCGCCGCTGATGCATACACGTTGTACACGTGCAATGTACAGGTGGGTCTCAAGATGATGTATATGAGAAATCCACACCATTCATCTTGTTTCTCTTATAATTTAAGGGGCTGAGACCAGAATTGAAGCATATCCAAAGATCGGGTGGGCCCCATATTGATGATTTATGGGCTGATCTATCCGTTGACTCACTTCTGTAGGGATCCAGGAGCTGAAATTTGACGTGTACGGTTCATTTATGGTCCTCAGGTGATGTCTGAACTTTTAAACTGAACGGATGGTGGAAACCCTGTGATCTTGCATTTTGTACCAATTTCAGGCCACTTGGGCTTCAGTTTCTCGATTTTCACAGATCTCTGGCGTGTAATTTCCTCAATCTTGGTCCTCTGGAGTCCTTCCATTGCTTTGGTGACTTTGGAGCGTCAAATCCACGCTTTTAATACTCTTTTTTCAATCAACACTCCTAATTACATCCTGCAATAAAAAACACGATTAAAATATTTCATTAAGCAATATCATGTTCGTAAATTCATGTAATAACTGGGGTCTAATATGTAATATTTGACCCTCAACATCTGCCGAGGGTCATTCCCTAAAAGGATCAACACCGGTGCTCTGCCGAGGGTCATTCCCTAAAAGGATCAACACACACAGGTGCTCAGCCTTGGATTGAACCAAAAATGATTTTAGATAATGACATTGTCTTATTTTATTATTATGAAAAATAAATTATTATTGTTGTCATGTACAATGACGATTCAATACTCGTAATTAATCATATTTGTATTATTGAGTTTTATTTGTGTTAATATAAAATTTTTAATTTTGGGAAGGATGTGACCTTACGAGCCGTCGCGCTCACACCCATATAGACTGTTTTGCAGAGTTTGTATATGAAGAAACGGTTGGACAAGATTGAAGACTTTTATATTTTTATATTTTTTATATTTAGAAATTAATTAAAATTCAATGTATGTTTTTATTATTTATTTTTTTATGTCAATCTAATTAAAGATTTAAGCATTGATTAGTGAACAATATTTAATGACAATGATTAGTATCATTTTAGTTGCTCTGATTGCCTTGGAAATGTATGAAATAATGTGGGTTGCGATGTATATTTATTTAAATACAACTCACCGTCCTGAAATTCGGGTTCAGGCCTGGCCAACTCGGGTTTCGAATTTTGGGGCATGAAACACTTGGCACTCGAAAATCCGAGAGCCGAGTTCCTACTCAACCCTTGAATTTCGGGAGTTTATAAGGTTTATACCTTTAGCCTAAGAACCAACAGTTTAGGGTGATTGGGATCGAATCGCCATTTCTGTTAATTAAGAATTGGCCACACTATTAACTTAGCTAATTTAAACCTTAATAATTAAGCACAAGAAATCTTGTTATCCAATTCATTCCATAAATGCCTCAATTTTTTGAACAAGCTCTAAACTGTTCGATAGTGGGCCACTAAACCAGAGATTATAGAAAGACATTCATCTTAGCGGGCTTGATGTCCATCGTAGGACATCGAGCCGAGTTCGCGTCTCAAATCGCTCAACTTAGACTTGCAAGACTAATGCATGAGATATGTGAATATTTTTAGAATTTAATTCCGAACGTAAGTTAGTTATGTGTATCCGGTCTTTATCAAAGTTATGGCTTTCCGACCGTCATATTATGACCAAATTTAGGGTACCAACCTAAGTTAATACCCTGCATATATCCATATAGTCGCAGCCCAGATTGATCATCAGTGACTGTCGAACTAACTTTTGATCATACCTGTCAATTGATACATCTAAATGATGGGTTGATCATGTCCATATATAGATCATCACTAGGGACAACTATCGTATGGTATATATCGTCCCCTATACCCCATAGTGGGCTTCAAAGGTATAAACACCCTTCCATTAGGCTATTATAATGAAAACCTGACCCTTATAACCATTTGTACCACCTCTAGTACTATATAAGGCTCTCATTTGGGCACCTCCTCTCCCTATATGAATTTATGCCTTAAGATTGAGAAAGGGAGAGAGGAGAGGAGAGAGAAGAGATAGTAAATGTGACCTTAGTATTTGTAGGGTTAATATTCCTTCAATTAAATTATTGGTTGCTACCAAACCACCATCGAATCTACACCTACCAAGAATCGGAGGTAAGAATTATACCTTACCCTTCAATTAAGCAATCTAGTGTAAATTTGTAGCTATTAATGGTGTTTTATTAATATTAGTTTAGGATTTAGAGTTTTTCCTTAAGAACCTTAGTCCTAACCCCCTCTAAGGTGTAGACCATTCTTTTAAGTTTCATTTTATCAACCCTTAATAGTGTTAGATAATGATTTTTATTTGATTATAAGATGATAAGTGATGTTGATATACATTTGATTGTATTGATATACATTGAATTGTATTAATTCGTACATATGTTCAGTTAATACACCATATTATGCTATTCAGTTGTTTCATGATTATGTTTATGTATTTGATAATCTGATTTGTAGTCGTGTGGATTAAGCCATGAAAAATGTTAAGTAGATGGCCCACTTTAGGTTGGCTATCCCGGACTTATATGGTCGACCGACAGTAGTTGAAGCTTAACGGGATGCTTTGCACCCAATGTCGATTTTACCGGGGGTCTCCTGTTGTCGATCAAATTAGTCCAATGCATAGATTGATCATTTTTATATTTAGTGGTTGTATAACATTCAAAGGAATCTAAGATATCACTATTACAGTTGAATCAAGTTCATTCATAACTATTAGCGTGTTACGATCCCACAAAGACTCGTACGTGAGCCGGGCATGATGGTATGGGACAATGTGTCTAAGTTGTCAGCTTACGCTGAGGTGACATGCCTGCCATATAGGAAAGACATTGGGTGACGAGCCTGCCATGTTGATAAAACATTGGGTACGAGCCTCCCTGTAGTAACCACGGAGCACTAATGAATGTTACGATCCTATCATATTGTTAATGGTTTAGGTGGCGTGCCTTCTCCATAATTGGGGTTTAAGTGACAACATTCACCCTAGCTGTGATTGTCCTTGGGCGATAAGCCCTAATATTAACCTTATTGAGTTGTGTGGTTTATTGGGTAATGGACCCAAATTTGGATCACGGGACACTGGTGAGGTACCACTACATGCTGTCATAAGCTACATGAATCTATTTAGCGACAACTGATAGAATTGAAGTATCCTAACTTTGTCAATCTACTATTTGAACTAGAAATAATAACTATTTGGCTAATCATGCATATCATTACATTGCTGAGTTGTGTTAAAGGCCAACCATTACGCGTATGTTAATGTTCTCACTAGCAATAACGTTGATGTAGTTTTATATTAGTTTCGTTGATCCTGAGCATTCATTATGTTAAACAATATTGGGTTGTGTTGCGAGCTAACCATTGTGTATAACATCATGTCATTCATGCATTTAAATAATTAACCTAGGAATTGTTTATTTAATTGTAATGTTATCGTTGCCTATGTTTGATTGTGTTGATAACATGTGTAACTTAGAAAATATAACTACTGTGTTAGCTACTCACTCCCACCTACGATAATATTTTAAAACACCAAACAGACAATACTATTGATGCATGTACAACTAAGAACAAAACATTAGATGTGACATAATGGACCCCATTGATGGCGCCCTATACTTCCATTTGAAGGATGGGCATGCTTGGGCGAAGTGCCTCTTCTCTCTCCTTTTTGTACATTTTACAGATATGTACATTTTACAGTTAGTTGTTTTGTAGAAAGCTTATTGTGGCGGTATAGTCCCCATTTTGGCGAACATCATTATTAGGAGATATTTTGACTGTTAACCCTATATTTATGGATTTTTATTATCTCTACATCGCTTTGGATCTACTAAGTTGAATTGCGCTACTTTAATTATTCATGTGTGGAATGAATGTGAATCTAAATGATGTCACAAGTGCGTTTCATTTGGTTCGTACTTGGAAACTCAGGATTGAGTTTTTTTGTACTCAGGTGCTGATTTTCGGGGCATGACAGTGACCCTAACCCTTGACAAAAAATAACCTAAACATCTAAATGATCTTAAACCTAATAGGCAAACATTTTATTAATCATCCCTTAAGCCATATGAGCCTAAATTAACTATCTTAGATTGGCTTTAAAGGTCCCGTGTTGCTTGAAAAACTGTACAATTTCAACAACTTTTGGTCCCACCAAACCCACCTTAGGTCCGACAAAAAATGACTAAAACAGGACAGAAGGCTGGGGCATAATTTTGGATAATTAGGCTACAATCAAGTGTTACATCTGGTCTCACCGAAGACCACTTTTGGTGCAACCAAAAGTGCCCGAGTTTGTCTAATGACTTTCTTATTTAATTCGGTACGACCAAAGACTAGCTATTTTTTTCCATTTTATGACTGTTGGAACTCAATTTCTTTATATAAGATATCCGGTTTTTGGGTATTTTAGGAATTTTTTGGTCCAATTAAAGCTTAGGTGAATCCCCAATCATATCCCACATCCTAAGTTTCATATTCAATGAAATTTGATTCATCGTATTGAGCTTTACCACTCTAATGAGGATTCCAACATCAATGTTGAAGACAAACTCAATATCCACCATTCTCTAGAGTTTAAAACCAACCCATATAGTTATATCCGTGTCTAAATACTCTAAAAGTCTCTTTTTGGTGAATCCCCTAGGCTTTACAACTTTCTATTAGTTACCGGAGATTCTACCCAACCTGCCATCACCTTGGTCACTGCATCGAAGTATCGCATGCAAGGTGTGTGATCTTAGAACAGAAGCATTTGTAATGCATCAACAACATGATCGGGGGGCAATTGAGGAGCGGATTCAGGCACAGGTGAGCTTTGAATAAGCAACTCAAGAACGATGCATCAACGAAAATCAATTTAACAAGTATGTGTCATTGAGTGAGTATATACTCTTTGTCCTTGTGTAGGATTGAGGGTAAGAATTTGTGACCTAAACTTGAATAGGTTCTTGTTAATTACCTAGGCTCTTGTGTGGGGCCAAATTCACTAGACACGGGTGCATACGTGTTAGTCTTTGCGAGAGCCTCCGATGGGTAAATGTAGGTCATTGGATTAGGACCGAGGCTGTTGGTTAGCTTATAGAAAATCAACTAAAGTATCTTGAGGGAGCCTCCGATGGGAGTAAATGTCAATAGGTTCTTTTGTAGGATCGAGTTTCGTGGTGAACCTATAGAAAATCATGTAAAGTCTCTTGTGGGAGCTGGTCCTTGTATAACATTATAAAAATTAGAGCTGAACCTGATTTAAAACATCTGCTAGTGAAATCCGTTACACTCATGAATTAATTGCGCCCGCCGAGAGTAGAGTAGGAAAATCGAACCGCTATACATACTTGTATTGGAGATTATATTTGAGCACTTGCTTAATTATTCTTATGCGGTAAATATTTAATTATTTGTATGAATAATTAGATGAATGCTGAGAGTTGATAAGTAATACATCCCACACATACACACTATCATGTTTATAGACTCGTTTCTTAATTGTCACATCCTTTGTAATTTATGTGATTGAACTTTCTAATGGCTTGGAAGCCCTATAATTAATTGCTTTGCTTAGTTTAATTTACATATTAATTTAATTACGTATTGTGTTTAATAAGAATAATTTTTATTTGGCCCTAATCACCCACCTCTAGGACATAGCCATCATTCCACAGCTTTGCCTAACTTTCTCGTATAGCTGTGGTATCATACACCATGTGCAATTTCAAGATTGAGGAATCGTCCGCCTATGCTTATACGTTAGGCTGACCGTAACTATAATTTTTGGTATTACCTTCACCTCGCTCATCGGCACGCCGCTCTGTAAAGTACCTCACTACTCTCAATTAGGTTGGTGATCCCATTTTAGTGGTAAGCATTGCTCATTTTCGCATCCATCTTCTCTCTATTTCATTTAATTAATAATTAGTGGACCTTCAAAAGCCCTTGATTCCCAAGGCAAAAAAAAGTTCATAGGAGGAAGACCTTCAACCTTTGCTAGTCGCCTGAAATTGCACGCACTCAACAATTGGTTGAATAGACGATCGGTCGAGCCACGCTCGAGCACCATTCTATTTCTATGCCAAAGGTTGGTAGTCACAATTTGAATCGGACCCAACCAATTCTAGCACACCTGCAAACCTCACACGTGCACTGTATGACCGAATTCAAGACCAACAGAAAGTAAACCAAGTGTCTACCTAGCTGGAGTTATCCCAATGTGGGCGTTTGCCATGCCCTCAAGAAGTTAGACATAGACTAGGTACTGCCTGGCACCAAGCTCTCTTGCCCTCGATTTTGTGGTATTTGATTGGATGACTGGCTAATGTAAGAGATGAGAGTAAAGCTACCTTCACCCCTGATATTGCAGAATTTGATTTGGCGACATGCCATTAAAGATAAACTGGTTAGTACGTCCTCTATGAAATAACTTTCAAACAAAGTGATAGAGTTACCCAAGTGTATGCTTTTGCCATGACCTTAGGAAGTCAGACATGGACTAGGTACTATTTGTACCAAAATCCTTTCAATATCAAATGGACGATGTGTATTAAGCCACGTGACATAAAAGATATTTGAGAAGCATGCACAAATATTTGAAGGACATGTCGTCTCTCAGGGTTGTTTTTTATATTTAGATAATTTTTGGATAAGAGTAAACAATTGTTCAACCACGTGAGCCCTAGAACACATTCTAAGTGTACAATGAAGATAAGATTATGGTTGATGAATGTAACCACTCTTTCCAGCTGGTTACACATGAAAATGCCAAGTGGACGGGCGATTGACCCCTCATCTCTTCTTAAAAGCTACAAATCCAACTACAAATCCAGCACAATGCTATTTATCTAGTTTTAATTCTCCACTGCTCAGCAGCAGTGGACCCTCAGTGTATATCTAGATCCAGTCCATCCATGCACACACGCTGGACCGACCCTTAGCTATAGTCAAGTAGCTGTAGTTTTCTTACATCTGCGTCTGTAAGCCAGATCTGAAGGAAAACTTTAGCTTAAGAACCCGTCTGCCTACACTCATACGTTAGGCTGACCTTAATTAGTTTGTAATAGGGTTATACACAAACCGGGCTAGCCCAATTAACTCGCTCGACTCGGCCTAAAAAAGCTCGACTCTGTCTAACCCGGAATTGAGTTCGATTCGGGACGGGCCATTTTCTTCAGCCCGAAACTGAGTTCGGGCCGAGTTCAAACATGTCCCAGTTTAGCTTGACTCGGTCCGAAACCCGACTCGGCCGTGTGTGTGTGTGTGTGTATGTGTGTGTGTGTGTGTGTATATATATATATATATATATATGAGAGATGCTCACACACAACTAGTTGGACCATGAGTTTTGGTCCAACTAGCTGGGCATTAAATGACAAGAATGCCTTTTTAATTCATATGTAATGCCTCTTGTAAAAGATGATGTAATACAATGTCCTACTCACGTAAGATGGTAATAAGTATTAAAGATCCTCTCCGTTCATCTAATAGAACCCATTACTTAGATGTTATTTACAAAATTTTATTAAAATATATTAGTTATTTAAATCACATATGGAAGTTAAATTTAAATTAATATAATGCATTTCTAACCACTCCAAATTTCTCCTAAAAGAGTGGTAATCTAATCAACTATTGATTAGAAGAGAAAAAAACAAAAAATTGGCCTCTCATATTATCATAAGGTGTTGTACTTGATAAACAGATCAAATTTATGAGGCATGTAACGTAGTGTACAAATGCATCACACATGTAAAACTCCTAAAATATAGCCAGAAAGTCTGTAAACAAGACTATGCTCTCACTTTCTCTCCCTTCATTTATTACTCTCTCACCGATTAAATCTCTCCTCTTTTCTCTCCTTTTTAAAAGGAAAGCATAGTTTAAAAATCTCTCTCCAAACAGCACGGCGGAGATGTGGGCTTGGCGTCCCATCCTGACATGCACGGTAAATCCACTCCAACCATTATGTGAATAGTAGAAATTTAACCATAGAACTAAAAATACAAGTAGATTTGTGATTAAGTAGGCCAAACCAAGAGACAATAGAAGAGGTGAATGCCAACCATTGATTTTTATGAGGCCAATGGTGATGTTTATGGACAATCCACTCTGACAATCAATTAAGTCAGATATAGCTATGTGTAGATCCTAAAATTCAGGTTGTCATGCAAATTAGGTAGGCCACAAAAAATAAAACAACTTTGATAGGATGTCCACTATTAATTTTCTACTGGGCCTATCATAATGTTTATGTGAATTCCACTCCAACTATTAGATTTATTTTGATAAGTTATACATTTGCACCAAATATTAGGGTCATGCATGATTTGTGTGCCATATCTAATAAAAAAAAGTTTGGATGGTGACTGTCTCCCTACATACTTATTTTCACCTGTACAACTTACCTGAATCATAAAAGTTACTGATTTATTTATTTATTTATTTTATACATACTTATTTTTTATTTTTTTATTTATTTCCATGGCACACCTTATGGTCAGAGTAGATTTCATACATAAATTAAGGAGAGGCACACCATTTGCTACAGACCACATCATTATTCATGTGACACGAAAAGTAGTGGCTGGATTCACGTCTCAGATTGCATGGGAATGCAGAGGCTGCATGTCAGCCATGCAAATAATAGGGGGTGGATTAGGGTGGGCCCACATTGACTTGTATGTAAAATCTACATTGATTATATGGTGTGTTATAGAGATTTACCAAACTCAGCATAATTTTTGCCTTAAGTGTAACCTTACCCAAATCGTGTGTCGGCATAATTTTTGACCCTCAAAGTAATAATACATCAGGGCACTCTTAGCATTGGATAGAATATCAAAAGAGAGAGAGAGAGAGAGTAATAAATGAATGGGGAGAGAGAGGCTACCTTTTCAATAAGAGGGATTATAGTTTGAAGTTGTACAAGTGTAATTTATTTAGATAATGGATCAAATATGTAAGGGATCTGGTCCATTGAACAAATATAGTATCTTGTAATCATGTTGTGTAAAAAAAAAAAAATTAGTTTCTATTTAGTAGTTAAAACAATTATAGTAGAAATTTGGACAATTAAAAATGCATTACAAGAGTCTAGATTTTACTTGCACCTGTAGGTAAAGAAATAAGTATATTTCGATAATTTTTTATTATTATAAATAATATCCAATTAGTGGGCCATTTGATAAACGGTCCATAACCTTAATATGTGTACCCATCTTTATTAAGTAGGATATAATATACACAATATATCCAGGAGATAATTCCGTATTCACAACAAGAGTTTTTTAATGCCCAGCTAGTTGGACCAAAACTCACGGTCCAACTAGTTGTGTGTGAGCATACATATATATATATATATATATATATATATATATATATATATATATATATATATATATATATATATATATATATTAATGCTCCATCTAACTAGTTGTGTAATTAATGCTAATAAATTTGTTTTGGGGAAAGTTGGTTCCATACGAAAAGGATTTGATGGCTTGGGTGGGACCCATGGTGGAGTTAAGATGAAATCCACACCAACCATCAGATGAGTCGCCCCATAATGGTGATAGGGGCAAAAAATTAGATGCATCCATGAATAAAGTGGATCACATGGTATAAAATAGTGCCCTGGAAAAGCTTATCCTCCAAATTGTTTCCCTTCCTATGGTCCACTTGAATTACAAATCAGCGTGATTTCTTGGCTCTAGGTCTAATATGGAATTATACATATAATGAAAAGAATAGATCTCATGTAAACATCATGGTGGGCCACATCAAAAGATGAAAGGTGTGCGTTGGTTCCGAGAAAGACTCGGATGGCAAGGCGGGGAACACACACAGCCGAATGTGTTGATGTGGCAAAGCTACATGGTCCTCACCATGATGTATATGTTATATCCAGACCATCCATCTATTTTATCATAACAATTTTAGGGCATGAGGTAAAAAATGAGGGAGATCTAATGCTAAAGTAGACCACGTCACAAAAATAGTGAGGATTAAACCTCACCATTGAAATTGTTAGGGTGACAGAAGTTCCAGATCACGTTGATATATATATATATATATATATATATATATATATATATATATATATATATATATATATTCCTAATCCAGGTCTGTGTGACCTTATGAATACGTTGAATTATGAATAAGATGGATGTTGGATGGAAAATAAACATTACGGTGGGCCATAGGAAGGTTTTAATGATGGGCGTTCAATGTTCACTATTTCCTGTGGTGGGGCTCACTTGATAGGTGGATCTGTTTAATTTTTGGGACCATTCATTAAAATGATTTGTAAAAACTGATGGACAGCGTAGATATACAACAAATATATCAAAGTGGGTCCCACGATTAAGGAAGCACCGATTGGTATGTTACCTGGGTAACACCTGATCCACTCGTCTCCCGTCTATCCTCGGTAACGTACCAATTTTCTCGGAACCAACGAGTGCCTCATTGACTCGTCTCCCGTCCATCCTTGGTAACGTACCAATTTTCTCGGAACCAATGAGTGCCTCACCGACTTCAACCTTTCATCTTTTAACGGGGCCACTGTATATGTGTGTGGGATCCACTCTGATCATTATATATTTAATTCCATGTTGGGCTCACAGAAAAAAATCTAGGCTAATTCGTGAATGAAGTGGGCCATACCAAATGGAAACATTTGGGAAAGGCGTTGACCCTTGATTTTTACGGGGCCCACCCGATTGGGCCTTGGAAATCCACTTCAACCATTATATGTTATACAAAAAGTTAGGTTTGATTTCCAAGAAATCATGCCTATACATGATTCAACCGGGCCATGCCAAGGAAGACGATTTGGAGGATAAGCTCTTCCCGTATTTTGTTTTCAGTCACGTGGTCCACCTTAACCACAGATGGAGCTGATTTTCAGACCATAGGTCCAGCGTGAGGTGAATCATGTGATGATTGGGGTGGATTTCCCATTAACACCATGGTGGGGCCGATCAAAGTGGGTAAGTCATTTAAAAAAAATAATAAATTTTCATGGACCAAAACTCACGGTCCAACTAGTTTGAACGTCGTCTGTCCTTTGGTAGATGGAGCAGGTCCGAAATTGGTCCGAACTCAGCCCGAACTCGCCGATTCCTGACCAGGCCGAGTTCAGATGAGACATGTTGGCCCGGTGACTGGGCCGGGCCGAGTTCGGGCTAGGTTTGACAGGTGACGAGCCAGGCCGGGTTGAGCCCAGTTTAACTTGGCTCGGCCCGATGTACACCCCTAGTTTGTAATCTCCGGCATTGCTCTTTGCCTCGCTCATCACTATGCTGCTCTCGGAAGCACGCTGTGCTCCCAGCCAAGCCGATGATCTCATTATAATGATAAGTAAATTGCACGTATTTTTCTACATTCATCTCTTTCTATTCTTTTCCGTTTTTGACCATATAACTGTTGTACTTTTAAAAGTCCTTAAAATTTCAAGGCAAAAAAGAATTCGTTGGAGGAAAAACCCTAACTTCTGTCAATTATCTAAATAATTAGTGTTGATGACAAAATC
Organism: Magnolia changhungtana; assembly: GCA_030180095.1. Classification (NCBI taxonomy): domain Eukaryota; kingdom Viridiplantae; phylum Streptophyta; class Magnoliopsida; order Magnoliales; family Magnoliaceae; genus Magnolia; species Magnolia changhungtana. The sequence continues at coordinate 1,073,250 of JASAUF010000604.1, forward strand.
TGGATCACCCTATGCTCCGTGTGACGCATCTCCAAGGGACCCTGGTCCAGCGTAAAGGGTAAGTAAAGGAGACCCTGGCTAAGCCGGGGGACCCTCCGATGCCTAAGTCAGGTCAAGAGAATCAAGGTTTAAGTCAAGAGGTGGAGGGAGAGTACAAGATGTTGCGTCCCTGTAGCAATGAGGTCTTCTGGTATTTATACCTGTCTGTCGGACGGTCGAGATCCGTTAATTTCGGCACGATTCACTCAATCAGTGAGATTTTCGGATCGTGGGGATACTGCGCGCAATTCAAGGATCGTGTAAGATATTATGCGTATCATGCATATATGCGAGCGAAGTAACTGACCACGTCCATTTATGGTAGTTTTTAAGCTTAGCTCATGGAGCGCTCACTTCAGGATCCGGATTCGGTTCGGCCCTGTCTGTAGATGAGGCCCTACTCAGAGTGATTACATGTCTTCATCGAACAGTGGCCATGCTTACGCTCCTAGCCGAGCTGGTGGACAGTCTCTCGTTAGTCGTGTGTTTCGTTCTTTCACGAGGTCCGAGGCAAAACATCGGGCCTACTTTATCGGGTCGAGTTTACTCTTGATCATTAGTCTCAGGGCTGAGGCACCTTGACAACTCATCGGTGAATCTTTCAGTCGTGGGCGTCGTACGGAGTAGTTTCCTGTTTGATGACATCGGCTCTTGGAATTATAAGGGACTTGAATCTTCCTGTAACAATGAGCATGCGACAATTGGCTAAATAGACAAAACAGTTGGGCACACAACCGAGATTCTCGCACTATTTCAACGTCAAGGATCACAGTTTGAATCCGATACATGCACAATCAATACACATAAATGTAACCAAATTGGAGACTAACAACTACTACCCCCCACCAAACTCCGTTAGCCCCTGATGCTGTAGGATTTGGTTGGACAGGGGGCTAAAACAAGAGGAGATGAGTCTGACCGTTGAAGATAAACTAGTGAGTTGTCCTGAGGATTACGTACTCGATGGTGCCATCTTTTTCACCGACATGTCGTCATATTGTCATGTGAACGGTGCTAGTCACGGTTTTTCGTACCCAATCTGCTTCCTAATAAGTCAGGTCACGAACATATCACTCATTCAAAGGAAAGTAACGTGTACAATTCGAAGGTCGAGTGAGTTTCACGGTGCCCTCCAAACTGGGGGTTCTTATTGGCCAATAGTATTAGAGGAAATCTTTCGTACTCTGGCAGAGTGTGATGATGATACACAGGCACTTAAAATTACTTGCCACTGACATTGAAAACTGTCCGGATTATGGGTCACGGTCTAGATATATCATGGCCACGACCTGATGCCTATTTGATTCTTCTACTATCAGACCATAGGACAATTATTGGATGGTTAAAAATGAAAAATAAAATAAAATTTAATAATCTTATTTCAACAAACAAGTGTCCATAGAGTAGAAATTAATATCATTTAACAGCATTAATTTTGAGAATTTGGCTCACTGAAAGTGAGTCCAAGTATTTGGTAGTTTAATTTGGGTGAATTTAAGCCATGTATATAATTTCTGGCGCCTGTCTATCAAGTGACATGCACAATCAGAGTTTCAAATAACTCTCACATATGGCTTTATGATAGACAGCGTGTTTCAACACTTTGAGGTCATGAGTTTCATTGTCCGTGCAATGAGTGTCTCATACACCTGACAGTTTCCCCACCATGAAACTCTTACGGCCCACCATGATATGTATGTAAAATCAAATCCGTCCGGCTTAGCAGTTCTTGAATTGGGACCCACCTTGATATATGTATTCTATATCAATGCCGTCCATCCGTTTTGCAAGATCATTTTAGGGCACAAGTCTAAAAATGAAGAAGGTACAAATCTCAGGTGGATCATAGTATAAGAAACAGTGGTGATTGAACACCCTACCGATGAAATCTTCCTAAGTCCCACAGTAATGTTTCCTAACTATTATTTCCCATCCAACCTATTGATAATGTCACATAAATCTGGATGAAAAAAATAATAATAATAATAAATATCAGCCCGATCCAAAACTTTTGTAGCCGTTAATGGCCACTGTTTCCTATGGTATGGTCCACCTAAGGATTGGATCTGCTGCATTTTTGGTTTCATGCCCTAAAATGATCTTCAAAATGGATGGACAGGATGGATCTAAAATACATACATCATGGTAAGCCTTACGGTAAGGGCCGCACCTAATCCGCTCCCTTGGCTGGGCGGTAGATTGACTGTTAAAATATAAAATACGGCAATGGTTCCCCTGAACGAATACGTACGGCCAAGGGTTGGTGATCCCTGCCGTTGATCGGAGGGGACCACAATCAATGGCCTGACGAGCGATGCATAAAAAGTTTCTCAGGTGTAGAAGGACGCGGATTGCGTGATGACTGTTGACCCAACACCACGTAGGCTTAACTGGGCTGGCGCTCCTATGAGCGGAATAGGTGCGGCCCGGCCTCACCCAAGATAGTGCGGTCCTCACGGTGGGCCTACCTTGATGTAGATATTCTATATCCAATCCATGTATCTGTTTTTACCGATCATTTTAGTACGTCAGCCAAAAAACAAGGAAGATACAGATCTCAGGTGGACCATACTTTAAGAAACAATGGCGATTGAATGCCCCACCATTAAAAACTTCCTGAGGCCCACATTAATATTTTCGTAGTGTTTATTTTCCATAAAACATGTTGATAAGGTCTCATAAACTTGAATTAAGGGCAAAAATAAATATAACCTTGATCCAAAACTCATGTGACCCATTAATGGACGATCTCCATTTTTTTCTATGTTATGGTTTGCCTGAGAATTGGATCTGCTTCTCATAAAATGATTTGTTAAAACGGATGAACAGTGCCGATATATAATATCTATATCTAGGTAAGCCCCACGGCAAGGGCCACACCGTCTTTCGTGAGGGCCGTGAGGCACGGGCAGCTCCTAATCCCCTCCCGTCCTGCGCGTCCAAGATTGACCCGCTACCCCCGCCCGTATCCAGCTGGAAATGGGCAGGAGCTTTGAGTGGCCACCATGATGTATGAATCTTATCTACATTGTTCTTCTAGTTTTTTTTTTTTCTTTAATCATTTTAGAGTATATGGCCAAAACTGAGGCAGATACGAGCCTCAATGGGACCACACCACATGAAGCAGAGGTGATAATGATTCTCACCATTGAAACTTTTCTAGGGCCTACCATAATGTTTACTTTTCCATTCAACAGGTTCATAAGGTTACATGGACCGGAATGAATGAAGAGAAAACATGAATATCAGCTCCATCTAAAACTTCTGTGGCCCAAGAAGTTTTCAGCTGTAAGAATTTAATCCCCTATTGTGTAGTCCACTTGAACCTTGGATATGCCTATTTTTTGAATTATATTTTAAAATTATACGGAAAAAAATGCATGGACGGTATGGATAAGACCCATACATCACAGTGGCCGCTCAAAGCTCCTACCCGTACCCAGTTGGAGACGGGCGGGGTAGGACGCAATCCGCGTCCGTCAAAGATGGGCCGGTTGACCATGTACCTGCAATGATGACTTTAGAATATGATTTTGGGGCCACTCTGACAGCAGCATATGTCCTAATCAACTCCCGCAGCAAGGTGCACATGCTGCTGTAATAGTAATCCGGATTCTCTTCAACTTCTTATTTATTTATTTATTTTTATTTTTTATTTTTTATTTACAGAGGCCCTAGTGAGTTTCACCACCTATGGATACTCAACCCGTGACCGGGTGTTGAAACTCCTGGGAGTCTACCACCCGAGCAAGAGTAAGGATCCAAGCCACCGGAGGAAAAATCTACTTGTTAGAATGTGATTGGACCGCATCATTTAACGCGGCAGTGCTAACAATATTCCGAGGATGTATATATGCCAATTACAATACAGAAAACAGAAGAGAGAAAATCTATTTGCGGTAATCAAATGATCTAGATTTTTGTATTAGCGGTACCCGGTTGGTCCAGTCAGGGTCTCCAAGAGGCTATCATAACGTATAAGCCCTATCCACACCATCCATCCATTTTAAGGTGCAAGCTAAAACATGAGGAAAATCAAGGTCAAATACCACGACACAGGAAGCAGACCGTTGAAGCTTTCTTAGTGCTCACGGATTAATAGAAACGGATTGGCTATTACCCCTGCCACCAGCCAATGGCTGATGGTCGGTGCTTTGTGGGCCTGGCCATGATGTATGTGTTACATCCATGCCGTCCATCTATTTTTCTAGATCATTTTATGGTATGAGACCAAAAATTAGGTATGTCCCAATTTCAAGTTGACCACATTACAGGAAACAGTGTTGAATGAACGTCAACCATTAAAAACTTTTGGGGGGCTATAAAAGTTTTGGATCAAGTTGATCTTTGTTTTTAACCTTCATCTGGTTTTTTATGACCTAATCAATAGATTGGATGTCAAATAAACAGTACAATGGGCCTTAAGATGATTTTAATGGTGGATCTCCAATCACTATTGTTTTGTTGTGGTGTGGTCCACCTGAGATTTATATCCCTCTTATTGTTTGGTATCAAGTTCTAAAATGATCTGTAAAAATGGATGAACAGAATGTATGAGACACATACATCATGGTGGGGCCCACATAGCACCGACCACCAGTGGTAGGTGGAGTAGCCAACCTGTTTGCCTGATTAATTGCCAGCCAATCGGTTCATAAGGCCACATAGACCTAAGTGAAGGAAAAACAATAATCTCATCTTGATCCAAAACTTTTACAGCCCTCCATGATAAGTTTTCGATAACAGGTGTTTAGTCCTCGCTGTGTAATCCACTTGAGGCTTTGATCTTCTTTATTTTAGGCTTAGATGCTAAAATGACATGGTAAAATGGATGGATGGGGTAGATATCATGCTAAAATGACATGGTAAAATGGATGGACTCTGTAGATATCATGGCAGCCCATCAGAGCTTCCATGTCTTATTTGTTGTATTATATTCTCAATTGTCTTGGAAAACCCAATTGAAAATGACACATGTTATAGCTATGGAAAGGTATTATAAGCTAAAGATATCTACGGATGTTTGGAATGCTTTTTGTGGAAATATATCTGACATAATGACAAGACAAGAGGAGTTGAAGAGAATTCGAAAGCAAACCAAGCAGTCGACCAAGCGGCCAATATCCATTCAGGAGGTAAACCAAGCGGTCGATGGTTATCCACGAGCTCAATCAAGCGACATATGGTCATTCACGAGCTCGATCTAGCGACCGATGGTCATCCATGAGCTCGATCAAGCGGCAGATGGTAATCCACGAGGTCGATATAGCGGCCGAATGGAAAGTGGTCGAGTCAGCAAGGAGGCCTGGAGTGGTTACTGAGACATGTGACAAGAAAGTCTCCAGAGGGTTGTGTAGTGCTGAACGGTTACAACAACTATTAGAACAGGGGAAGCATTTAGAAAGCTAGGTAGTAGTGAACGTTTATAGTAACCGTCAGAACGTAGGAAGCATTAAAATGATCAGATTAAAGTTATAAATAGAAGAAGAATGCAAGAGGAAGATTTCGTCTTATACTAACCCAATCAAACCAAATATTACCTTTCAATTATTAGTCAATTTACATTCCATAGTGTAAACCTTTACTTTTCCTGTAAAGCAAATTACAGTCTCTAGTGTAATCCTTTACTTTCAACTTACTGTTTACAATCCGTAGTGTAATCCATAGTGTTAATCAAGTAGCTAATAATCTTAGCAGTAATTTGAGTCCACGCTCACATGCTGGATTCAGTTCTTTACTCGGAAAGGGATTTTACTGCAATTCTCTGCGACCGACTGTAAGAATTCATTTCTCATTTCACTTTATCTGTATTGAAAAATCCTTTTGTGCGAAAGGCAAATGTGTAACCCATCATCAAAGGACGAACCATACCCTTTGAATATCGCCTGATCCTTTTTACACATTGAGCGAGTAGTTGAATAGGCAGTCGATCTCATCAGATCTTGTTCACACACTGTGTTTGCCTATCTTGGCACTTGGAGTCATAGTTATTCAGTTTGAATTGAGCTGTAATTTCAATTCTGGCATGCCTGCACACATACAGCTGAAAACTGATCACCAACAGTTTTTTGACACGCCCAATGTGTAACGCCCAGATTTTTAGGACCCGAGTATGCAACTCGTTTCCTAATAACTCGGGTGTTAGCAGATTGTCGAATGATAATTAACAAGATCAAAATGCGATTAACGAAAATTAAGCATAGCATAAATGTGACTCAATTATAACAATATCCTGGGCCACTTAGCTGGGGCCCATATACAAAAGTTAAGTTTCCAAATGTACTGAAACAGATATAAGCAAGTAATCTACTGATTTAATCCGAAATAAGTCGCCGCCTCCTGGTACGGCTCATCCTCAAATGACTCCTCCTCTGCCACGACGGTAGCAGTCTTATGGTTCGCTATGTAGTCGTCCACTCCTACTCCCGTATTCGTTGTACAGTTGAACATTGATGAATGAGTGGCCAGCTTAGTGTGATTTTCCCTTAAGATTTCACACCGCCGCCCTAGACAAGAAATAACATAGGACATCTAGGCAACCAAAACATAGTAAATACAATCTTATTATATGCGTGTATGCATGAATGCAATCATCGCCCTAGAGATGCTCATCCGTGCAGACATTAGGCTCATCACCCATGCAATCATCGACCTAGGAATGCTCATCCAGTCAGACTTGGGCTCGTCACCCATGCAAAGGCTGGTCAATAACGCATCACGTACTACATATTGACTGTCTGCCGTACCTCACGTATGTTAGCGATAGACGCTAGTCTGTGCCATGTATGCATGATTAGCCAAACCATTATTAGTCCCATTTACAACCAGCCAATTTAGATGAAGTTAAAGGTCATACGGGGGCTCGTCACCAGCATAGGCCGATGGCTTGGGCATAGTGTCCCATGACTACCATTCTCGGCCCATGAGTTTACCACCTTAGGGTGTGTATAGAATCCACCAACATGCGGCCAATCAACTTTCCATGTATGAGGACTATCATCGTATGCTGACTAGGGATGGAGTATTGAAATTGTTAAATGTAGCGGCTAAAATGAGACGGTATGTATGGTTCAAATACGAGTAAACAGCGGTAGTAATAAAGGTTTGTAAGGTTCATTCCATAGTCAAGTAAGTAGAATCACTCCATAGCTGGTAAGCCCCACAATCAATTTCCACTAATAATAAACTCCATGTTGAGGGTCTATTTTTATCATAATCCGTTTACTTATACCCTAAGCTCGGACTCTCTTTAAATATAAGTTTCTATAGAGAGATTTCAAACAATATGTGACTTGCAACCAACACAATCATATGAGGGTGAGGCATGAAGATATAAGCATGATTTAATACTTAAAGTAAAACTCATGTATATATATAATTCAAGAATCATGTGCCCATGACTAATCAGTTCTAAACATGTAGCTCTAGCAAACTGATCAAATGTTTTAATGAATCTAAGACATGCTTTTAGATAGAACTAATCAAGTGATTTAACAAATTTCTAAAATATATAATGAAGTAAACTAATCAAATGATCGATCCTATGACATCTGATTAAGTAGATTAAAATTTTAATCACTTCTAAGATACATATACGATAGCTAACCAAATGCTCCTATTAATTCTAGGACATTTAGTTAAGTAAGTTAAACATCCTACTAAGTGTTAAATAATCAATCAAATAGTTAACAAGTGATAAGCTAATTAATCAATTACACTAATCAATTCTAATCAAGTCTAAGTCATAAGTTAAGTTATCCAAGTATTCAAATCAATTTTAAAGCATGAGTTTTTAAGTAAACTAAGTATCAAACCATCTATAAAACATAAGCTCAAGCGCTCACCGAATGATTTACCATTTCTGGGCTATCATTCATAATTACCATAAAGGCCACCCTTAGCCTAGCTTGGGGATGGAAGGCCCAAGGGGAAAAGAATCATCATGTGAGGGGTTGTAGCTCCTTTCTTGATTCAGTTTTCTGCGTCTAGTTAACTGTCCAATACTGTATAATTAATTTTCTAGAATCATTTCCAATCCCAAGAGCTTGTATTAGATAGTGTTTCCCAAGGTTTAAGCTAACTAACATATTGAAGTTGCGTGGGGGTTTAAAAGGACCCAAGAACAAGGTCAATTGGGCCTTCCTTAGAGCGAACAGGCCCACCAGGTTCCATCCCAACAAATGGTCCAGACTCGGGCCTGGAACCTTCCCTAACAAGACCTGAATTGGGCCTGACCATGACTTGATCCGGCCCAACACCTGGCTGCCCAGTGGTAGTCTAGACTGGGCCTGATTGTGGCCCAATGTTGCTGTGTGATGTGGCTGAACCGAAGCCCAGATTGCGGTCGAAAAGTGACCTTGGCCTGCCCCTTTTCGGGCTGGACTGGGTGCAGTCCATGCTTGTGGCTGGGCCAGTTTCGGCCTAGCTCGGTAGCCTACTGCTACATGAATGCGGCTCACCTTAGGTGCGGCCCACAGGGATCTAGAAGGCAGCCCAGTTATAGGCTGGTTTCAGCCCAGTCTGTGCTGCTGATTCCGACCTGGTTCTGGGCTGGTTTCAGCCTAGACGTACGACTGGTCTTGGCCCTCTACATGCACCAGTTGAGAGCTGGTTTTCAATCCTGGCAACATCTCAATGCCCGGCCGAATTTTAGCTGCATTCAAGCTGGGTTTTCAGTTGTATTCCAGCTGGATTTTCAGTTGTATGCAAGCTGGATTTTCTGTCCAGATTTGTGGCTGATTCAGCCCAGCACTGAGATTGATCTTAACACTCCCTTCAGTTGCTGGTTTCGGCCCATACCACAGTAAAAAAACGTGGCTGGTTTTGGCCTGCTTCATGCAATAGCTGAATGCTGTTTACATGGCCCAGTTGATGGTCATTTCCAGCCTTGGTAAGGACCCATATTTCAGCCATTACATGGCCTGGTTCTGGCCCGTGTTTTGACCATCATACGGCCTGATTAAAAGAGTCGAACGTCTATACTATCACTGGAAACCAAATGGATTAATAGAGTTGGGTTGTTGGTGTTCCTGGGCTCCTTCTCACACTCAGAGATGTTGTTGGACCACACTGGGTCGACTCAGTTTAGAAGAGCCGGGTCGACTTAATGCAGCACCGAGCTTGCAAATATCCTTCTTTTCTTCCTGGTTTTCTTCTTTCTCATAACCTCCCTGTCTCTCTCTGTTTTTCTCTCTGTCTGGATGGTATTCGTGGGCTGCACTGACCTGACTCGATCCGACTCGAACAGCTCGACTCGGTGCAGTGCGACACCTGGCTTATACCCAACACTAAAATGGAAGATTGACTCTCTCTCTCTCTCTCTCTTACGAGTTTGTGGTTCAAATCCCAAGGCCAACAACCTGTTTTTATAGAGACGAGACACGTGTGGGAGAAACTTCCAACGGCTGAGATTTTAATGGCCAGATGCATGGCCTTCTCTCCGATTTCTGCATGCATGAGATCCATCCATCATTGGGATGGGTTCTTGCTGCCATGGCCCACCAAAAAAGTAACTTTTTTTACTTGCAGTGGGGCCCATGTCTTGATGGTGGGTCCTAAGGCTGAACGGAGAAGATGATGAGGATGGCAATGACAAGTTTTCGTCTACAGTATATTCATGTGATCTGATCCATTTGAATGGGTCAGATGAGACCCTTGATCATGGTGAGCCTTTCATTGGTGTTACCATACCATACGAGATCTTCCGCCTGATGCGGTTTTCTCGCGAGAATAGCTATTCTCGCTTGCTGGCTGGTGTTGCCCTAGAGGGAGCGATAGAGACGATCCCACGTGTCTTAACAGAGGCCTAGATTAAACCAGCTAGAGTTTCCAAAGGAGGAAATGTCTCCTACGCCATTTGTTTCTCCAGATGGTTGCTTGTTCATTTCCTGAATGGATTGGAAGGCTTGGATTTTCACTCCCAGGGACGGCTAGGATTGAGAGAGAAAGGTAGATGCAGATCGCTGATGTGGAGAGTCTTGCAACAGATTTATTTCTGGGAGATGCAGCTGACCGTCCGCGACCGGCATTGCACGAGCACATGCACATGTGCATGGAACCCTTCGGACGACGTGGGTTTGGTCGTCCGGACCTCCCCTGCTCAATGGACAATTTGGATTCTTCCTATGTTGGTCGATGGTGGGCCACAACGTGTCCAAATGGAGGGCTCTCGGTCCAGCCTGCTGTTTGGTGGAGATGGGAGGAAAACTCCTCCTTTTTTGAATTTCATTAGGTCAGCGCTTGTTTGACTGACCCGATGGTCTGGTGCACATCGTGCACCTACACCTCTGGTGCACGTGCACTTCATGTGGACCCTACTGTGATGTCTCTGTGAGAGATCTAAACTGTCCATTCACCCCTGGGTCCCAAATCAGGGCTCCTAGTTGAAGATCCGTCCGTTCTAGAGCCCAGGTGGGGCCCATAATCAAATTACTAGTGGATTTCTGCAAATCTGACAGTCAAATCGCCCTTAGATCTAACCTTTAGGGGTTCTTAGTCGGTCCTAGAAGGATCCGATGGTCGTCACTATGGTCAGATGGTTGGGTTCGCGGATATCAACTCCCATTGACGAGACTAGCGGTTCAGGTCTAGATTAAAGATGGCATAAGATCACTTTGTGGCCTGGTGGCTGAAAATCTACCTAGGTCCATCTGATTGACTGGTATTCTTCCTTGTGGATGGCTTGATGTATGATCAGGATTCATTTTAAATGGTTAGATTTGGCTAGAATGGTCGTAATGTTTGAGTGAGATGTGGTAATACCCGAGTACCAAAAGGAATGGGGTGTTATACAGTGGGACCCTAAAGAAAAACTACTTGGTTGTCAGAAATATACATTGTGCCCCGGCCGTACCAAGCACCAACAGTTTTTGGTACGGCCGGTGGGACCTTGTCTATAATTTACCGGCATAATATTGCCAATTATGAATAGAAAAAGTACTCGGATTGATGGGATCGATCCCTCTATGACGACCACACCACCCCCAGTCGAGGACATACCAGTTCAAGCGGCCTCGGAAGTGTTGAATATGAACAACAATCCAACGCTTGGTACTGGGGACTAGGAAGGAGCATCGACCTCTCGGACCGTTCCTCTAAACGAGATAACGGTCATACTTCAAAATGTATAACTGAGTAGTCAGCACATACAAGAATATGGAAGAGCCTAAGTCAATCAATTCCATATTCAAATAGAGAATACTAATAGATACATGGGAAGAGCCCAAGTCAATCAATTCCATATTCAAACAGAGAATACTAACAGATACATGGGAAGAGCCTAAGTCGAGCAATTCCATATTCAAACAGAGAATACTAATAGATACATGGCTAGCCAGATCGATGTTATGCATCGATTAATAGCTATGATGGTCAAATGAACTCCCTCAATAATACAATATCATGCCGAAGGAAATTCTATCGGCAATGCGGCTGAGCTGCCACATATGACACTTGTACAGAGGAATCCACCACCAGTCTTAGTTCAGGATATGCGAAATACTCTGCCTCCCATCGAACTGAGATGACCAGAGCGAGAGGTTAAGAATTTTGTTCCTGAAATTTGGAATTAGGGCTTACTGGGAGGATATAATCTCCAACAATTCCCTAAGAATCCATCGTTCCAAGAGGGACCAAATCAATTAGGTCCCGATCCACAACCGATAGTTGAACCTCAGCGAGTGGATTGCGATCAAATCATGCAAATGGTCGAAGAAGTTGCATGTCAAGTACCCAACCACAATACTATTTTGGTCTATCATAAGTCATATCCTGAATGGATTGACTGACAACATCCATTGGATTGGAGTAGCCTTCTCATTCTGATCCAGGACGGACGGAGTGCTCTGCTGTCCGCCGAATTTAGGTGACCAAAATGGGAGGTCAAAAAATTTATCCATGAAGAAGAAAACTAGGATATACCTGGGAGGCAACCATTCCTTGGAAATCCACTGTGTCATGGAAGACGAAACCAGGTAAGCCCTGAATCATCTCCAATAATCGATTCATGCTGTTTGAACAATGACCAAATTATTCAAATGGTTCATGAAGTAGCAAGCCAAGTTCTCTGCTGTATTACTACTTTGGTCAACCATAAGCCCAATTCAAAATGAATTGATTGACACAGTCTCTATTGTCATGGCCGATTTTTCCATTTTTCGATCACGATAGCCAAGTTTGACCAAGATGACCAATATTGCCGTTATGATAGTTGAGTTTGACCAAGATGGCCGATTTTGTTATTTTTAGATCACGATGGTCGAGTTTAACCAAGACGACCGGATTTGTTATCTCTCGATCAAGATGGCCGAGTTCGATTAGGATGGTCGATTTTGCTGTTTTTCCATCAAGATGGTCGAGTTTGACCAAGATGGATGAAATTAATATTTTTACACGACCGAGCAATCATAATTATTACACCAAATAACGAATTAACATCACATTCACATTTTATCAAAAGCGAAGCAACGTGGGGGGCAATGTTTTACCATATTCTTGATCGTTCTTGGGAAACTGAATTGGAAATGACACGTATTATACCTAGGGAAAGATATTGCAAGCTAAAGATTTTCAAGGATGGTTGAAGTACCTTTTACGGAATCACGGTTGGGGGTGTACACGAATCGAGCGGTTAGCTCGCTCGACTCGACTCGAAAAAACTCGATTCGACTCTGTTCGAAGCTGAGTTCGAGCCGAGTCAAGCTGATTTTTTGTGCTCGAAAATGAGTTAGAGTAGGCCCCAGCTCAACTCGACTCGGATCGAATCCAGCTCGAATCGAACTCGGATTAAACCAGTTCGGTGACTCAGTTACTTTGCCATTGATGTTGTTCACCAACTGTTTAATAAAATGACTTAATGAAATGTGGCTGGTGGCAAGGAAGGTATGTGCATGAAACAAATACCCTTTTTCTCTTTGTTTCTCTTGGTTTTTATGTTGCTTAGAAGGTGTTTGATAAAACACCTGTAAAACCATTGCCTTTGTTTGTAAAACAGTAGGATTTTGAAGTTGTAGTTCAGGTGTTTGTAGAAATTCCTCAATAGTGAACTTGGCTCGATCTTGGCTCCAACTCGGCCCGAGCTGCTGACCGAACCGAGCCGAGTTGGCCAGTCAGGCTCGAGGATCGAGTTGAGTCGAGTTCTAGCTGAGGTCAGCCAGTGGCCGAGCCAAGTTGAGCTGAGGCTAACTCGACTTGGTTTGACTCAATGTACACCCGTAATCACAGTTGACAGGATGACAAGACATGCGCAGTTGAAGGGAATTCAAAAGCAAATCAAGCAGTTGACCAAGCGGTCGATAGTCATTTAGGAGGCAAACTAAAGCGGCTGATAGTCATCTAGGAGCTCGATCAAGCGACAGATGGTCATCCACGAGCTTGATCAAGCGGCCGAGCGGAATGCAGTTGAGTCAGCAAGGAAGCCTGGAGTGGTTTTATATCATACCAACCCAATCAAACCAAACATTACCTTTCAATTATCATTTTAATTATCAGTATATTTACATTCTATTGCATAATCGTTTACTTTTACTGCCAATCAAATTACATTCCATAGTGTATTCCTTTACTTTCAACTTGTTGTTTATGTTCCGTAATATAATCTATAGTGCTAATCAGGCAGTGGGTAATCTTAGCTATAATATAAGTTTATGCTCGCATACTGGATTCAGTTCTTTACTTGAAAAGGTTTCACAATTGTTCTGTGATTGACTTAAGAATTCCCATCTCATTTTATTTTATCAGTATTGAAAAATCATTTCATGCATAAGGCAAATGTGTAACTCATCAGCAGAAGATAAACACCACATTCTGAATATCACCTAATCTTATTCACACGTTAAGCGAGTAATTAAATAGACAGTGTCATCTCTTACCACGAGGTTGATCTCATCAGTCATAAATTTCGTCCGCCTATCTTGAGGCTCGGGGTCACAGTCGTCTGGTTTGAATTGAGCGGCAATTTCAATTACGTAAAGCCCGCACAAGTTCAGCCGAAGACCGATCTAGTCCAACAACTTTCAAACATAGTCGCGTGCCATCTCTCATAACACCACGGGGCCCAATCAAACTTCCCCACGCCCCCCCTCAATCTACGGGATGGGCAGAATCCCTGGGTAGCACGGACGCGGATTTCCTGCGAAAGCCTTTCGCACAAAGTGCCTGCGCTGGGAACTCAGGTGGGGCCCACTGTAATGATTTTGATAAATCCTCTCCGTTCATCCATTTTGTGAGTTCATTTTAAGATATGATACAAAAAATAAACCGTACATAATTCTCAAGTGGGCCGAAAATATGAGAATTGAATTTCGACAGTTGAAATATTCATGGGCAATAGAAGTTTTGAATCATTCTAATATTTGTTTTTTCAGTTCATCCTAGTAGGAATGACGTTATTAACGGTATGGATGACATGTAAACATCACTGTAGAACCCAGGGAGGTTTTAACGGCAGGAGTTTCCCTGACCACCTTTTTCCTTTAATACGGCCCACTTGAATTGTAGATCCTGTTCAATTTTGGTCTCATAGCCTAAAATGATCTCACGGAAAGGATGGACAGGGTGGATTCCATACAAACACCACGGTGGGCCCCATCTGGGTTCCAGCGCAGGAACTTCCTGCGGAAGGCTATCGCAGGAAATCCGCGTCCGGGTAGCACGGGCACCAGCTCCAGCTCGGGACAGGCTTGGCTCCCAACGGCTGTCGTGATGTATGGATTTCATCCACACCATTCATTTATTTTTCAATATCATTTAAATCATTATTAAAAAAAATAAAAATCCAAGGCTCAAGTGGACCACACGGTGGGGATTAAGTTCCTACCGTTGAAAAAATCTTGGGGACCATAAAAGTTTTAATCATGACAATCCAGGTGTATATGATATGTTGGATGGAAAATAAACAACACAGTAGGCCTAAGAAGGTTTTAATGGTGGGTGTCCTTGGCACCGCTGTTTCCTGTGGTGTGGTCCACTTGGGACTTTGATCAGATATAATTTTTGGATGATTATCTAAAATAATATATAAAAATGAATGGACGGTGGGGATAAAATCATTACATAACGGTGGCCCTTCAGTGGCCCCTTGAGGCCTACGCCTGTCCCCAGCTCGGAACACACGGGGTAGTACCTAATCCGCGCCCGTGTAACACCTATTTCACAGCTTTGAAAACAACTAAAACTCTGTGGGCCCATCATGTTTTATGTATCAAATCTACTACGTCCATCAGGTGTGATCTTCGATTCTAGATAATAGGACCAAAAATCAGTTTCATCCATGAAGCAGATGTTCCACACCAAAGGGGACAACAAGGATAGGATACCTACCATAGATTTTTTTGTGAGTCCATCATGGTGTTTATATTTCATCAAACCCGTTCACCAGGTGTGAATCACGATGATAAAATGGATACAAAAAAATTTCGTCCTGATCCGAAAATATGCGGGCCCCACTGTGAACTTATAGGTTTTAGGTGCAATTTTTATATTCTTACAGTGATATGCCTCATCTGAGTTTTTAAGCCTGCTGATATTTAAGATTTACGGTGAAAATAACGGTTTTCGCCTGATAAATGGAGTGGATGTCACACATGCAACCTGATGGGCCCATAGAGCATGGCTGTTTTCTTGGTCGACGAAAACACTTGTTGTAGACGATTCCAGTCCTTAGATCATATCGATAGAGTCATTCAATCTGGAAACGTATAGCGACATATTCAATGCAAGGTGGGGCTCATCATATCAACGGCCTTGATCACTACATAATGGACGGTTCAGGGCGCAGTCATGTTCTGATGAATTAGGACGGTATAATTCCTCCATTTTCACGGAAGCGGATTGGGTGTTTGACCCGATATCCCTGGTGACTGGACTCTGTGGGGCCAACATGATGTATGTGTTTTATCCACGCAGTCCATCCATTTTTCTACCATATTTTAAGAAACTAGCCCAAAATCGAAGCATATACAGAGCTCAAGTGGCCCACACCACAGGAAACAGTGGGGGAAATGATATACACCGTTGAAGCCAACCTGAGCTTCCGTGGCCTCGAGAAGTTTTCAACAGCGGCGTTTCATCTCCACTGTTTCCTGTGGTGTGATCTAACCTGAGCTTTTCATATCCTTTGGGCTCATGCACTAAAATCAACTGGAAAAATGGATGGAAAGTGGATAAAATACATTCATCATGGTGGCCCCATAGAGTACGGTCAATCCAGAGTTATTTGTCCAAGTGGCCCCATAAGATGATTGTGGTTGCCTCGGAAGCTTGTATGGACTATAAATAAGGAACTTTAGCCCTAATTGTGTACATCTTATAGCAGGATCTGCTCTCGTCTTAAAAAGTGAAAGGTTATTTTAAAAAGAGACATGAGCCTCATTGAAATTTGGTCCACTCTTTTAGTATTTTGATTCATTTATTTTATTCGGATACTTGTGAACCCATGGAAGGGTCTTTTCAATTTTATGTTTGATGATGTCCGCAGCCCGCAAATACACTAACATTGTGTATTAATTTTGAATTCTTTCCTTTGGTGTAGTTTATTTGTGATGAGTTTTACCTTTAAACTTGGGCTGATGACGTAAAATTAAAACCCCTTACTTGTGAATGGGTTAGATTTATCTTAAGAAAATTCAATGGGCCCCACATTAGATATGGACGGGTTCAAAACGTGGGGCCCTTACCGCACGAGGCCATTTGGCCCTTTCCTTCTACGTTTTTTTTTTCCTTTTTTTTTTTTTTTCCTACTTCCTAGGACCACACGAAGCTGAAGCTTCTTCGAAAATTGGTACTTGTATGACCATAGTTTGTATTCTTTGGGCAATGACATAAAATTTCGATCAAGCTTCGACGAAGTTCAAACAACTCTCCAGTAAAAAATGATATTTTTAAAAGTTTTTCGGTCACAATCTCCAAAGTAGAAGCTATGGTAAACAGATATAAGTTTTTTTATGCTTCTTTGTTTTGTCTTTGTTGGTGGGCATGAATGGTAGGAGTTGCTGAAAGAGAGGAGGGTGTCACACCCCGAACTCGGAAACCGGACTCATAAAATTTCAGATCGCCGAATCCGGCGCCGATAGCCTCCGTAGTACTCCATTCTCGGCTCCCGGCACCCATACACTAGGTTCCGATCCTGGGACCCTACAAGGAGGATTTCAAACATGATTTTAGTTCAGTATAAGCATAATCATAAGCATAACCTACAAACAATAACCATAAGAACACCATCACAAAATTTATTATAATAAAAAACTTTTGAGTACAATGTGTATGAAAAGGAAATACAAGATAATAACAAAAACTCTAAAAGCTCGACTACACGCTCCAACTACGGCGAGACTACGGCTGCGTCCTAGCGTCACCTGCACTCATCAATTGTGCATAAGCTTATAGAAAGCTTAGAGGGCAGTGTAAGTGTGTGTGCAATATGAGCGTGCTCAGAATGCAAGGTCAGAGTAATGTGGAATCATGTTGATGAGTACATGAATGCAATCAGTCGTACCAAGGCTACGCGGTGCAGGGTATGAATACTATCGGCCATATCAAGACCATACGATGAGAGATGCAACTCAAGCATGCTAATCCTCATCCAAATCCTCATACAACTCATCAAATATCAGTACAGTTCTCATTCTATATAATCACTGGGGTTCAGTACACTCCAAGTGGCACTGCCTCTCTCCCAGCCGCATAGTCTAAGTGAGCATAAGAAACCTCATTATCTGCCTGGCCAATAGTCTGTTAATACCTATTCGGCATGTCGATAACGGATCCATTCACAAGCTGGTCAAACTCAGCCTAGTAATGCCCCATACCCTAGGGCAAGTAAGGCCATACCCCTTTGTAACCGACCATGACACAGTGGGAGACGCGGCCTCCTAGTATTTGGCCCTCGTGCGCTCACGTATCCACTCGGTTTCGACGTTGGAGTCATCCTTTGGTACCATCGGGTTTAGGAATTTTCACCCAGGGACATTTATGGCGCTCCGATGCTAGAAACAGTATTTCTGGTATCCAATCCAGCCATCCATGATGTGTCTGTGGAGGATATGACCCTGATGTCGCTAAGGCATATAATAATCACAGTCACACATATGCAAGTGCATGAATCACTCTACCAGACATACAACAATTCTGCGTATACCGCGCGCTCAAATAGGGCAACTTCGCCTATCAGGAAGCCCATAAACAATCTGCCCAAAGGCATATACTATGATCAGTCACTCCTCATATCAGGCATACATATGATGCGTATGATCATGAATTATGGATCTATACTAAACATGTTATGTGGTGATGGGCTCTGTTCATAACAAAGATGGGCCTAGACGGCCTACACACTACAAGTATGGGCCTAATAATGGGCCCTAAGGAGAGTAACAATATTGCGGACATTTAACCAACATCATCCTTATAATGTGGATGTCAAACCATTATTGCTCCCAAGGCATAGTCCGTTATAAAGGTCAACACATATACCATGGTGGAATCACACTACAATGGGCCTTATGTATGTCCTATTGGGCCTCGACCCATGGGCCTCCAATACATCAAATGGCCTCATAACATGGG
The DNA here is from genome assembly GCA_030180095.1 of Magnolia changhungtana. Lineage (NCBI taxonomy): Eukaryota > Viridiplantae > Streptophyta > Magnoliopsida > Magnoliales > Magnoliaceae > Magnolia > Magnolia changhungtana. The sequence goes on from JASAUF010000604.1 coordinate 1,091,850, forward strand.
TCTTGTATATATATCAAGGTGGGCCTCAACAACGGTCCACAATCAAGATGGGCCTAATCACATAGGCCTCATATATATCAAAGTGGGCCTCAATAATAGGCCACAAATACATCAAGATGGGCCTAATCACATGGGCCTCATATATATCAAAGTGGGCCTCAACAACGGGCCACAAATAAATCAAGATGGGCCTAATCAATAGGGTTGATCAAATGCTTCATACATCCCGTATTAAAGATCATTTTAAGACATTATAAAAAAATATTATGAATCATATCCAAGGATCATCTGGACCATACCATACTTAACAGTAGTGATAATGATCAGAATATCATTTGGACTGCATCACAAATAGGAGTGAGATAGTGATTTTTGCTATTAGAAAATTTCATAGGGACCACCATAATATTTATTTTCCATCCAAGTTGTTCATATGGTCATAAAGACCTGAATAGGAGGAAGAACAAACTTCAATTTGGTCCAGAACTTCTGTGACCCAAGGGTTCCAGTACTGGACGTTCAATCCTCACCCCACTGTTATGGCAGTGTGGTCCACTTGATACTGGATCTATCTCATTTTTGAACTCAAGCCTTAAAATGAGCTCTCACAATGGTTGGACGGCTTGGATGCAACACATGCATCATGGTGGGTCCCATATATGGACGACATGGGTAAAACAAGTGGGACCCATGGACTTGGTGACACCACTACCTGGAGTGAGGTATACCAGCCGTTTCGCCATGGTGTGGGTAAAACACATACATCAGTGGGTCCCACGTGGGGCCCACCATAATGTTCATATGCCATCCAACCTGTTAATAAGGTCACGCAGACCCAGATGAACAGGGAAAACAAATTTTATAATGATCCCAAACTTCTGTGAATCTAAAAAGGATTTCAATGGCAGACGTGCAACCCTCACTGTTTCATGTGATGTGGGCCACCTGAATTCGCTATACGGCTGATTTTTGGGATGGCCCACAGCTAGAAGGGGGGGCCACCCAATGCACGGTGCTGATGTTCCACACACATCACGGTGGGACGCACATCATGGTGGGGCCCTGCCTCTCTTCCCTGTCACGCAGCAGGACACTGCTGCGCATCCTCTGGCGTCAGCGGCAGCTCCTGCTGCATGTATGTATTTTTTTATTTGAGGTTTTTCCTAAGTCGGGCCCACTTTAGTCAAATCCACCCCCACCTATTATCTTCTGCAGATCAAGACAAACCCATCAAGCCCAATATTCGATATGTTTTGGGGTACAGAAACATTAAGGTGGGTTTCAACAGTAGAAAACATTGTTTTCTATGCTATGGCCCGCCAGATAATCGGATTGGTCTCATTTTTTGGCTCAATGCCTAAAATGGGCTGAGAAATGGAATGGACAGCATGGATTTGATCCTTACATCAAGGTGGGGCCTGTATGAGCAGCCCACCCTAAAAGCTCAAATATATATTATATTATTATTATTATTATTATTACTAATAATTTTTTTTGTTAGCTTGTTAGTACACACCCATGTCAGTACACTCATTCCATGTTAGCCACACCCTGTCCAGCGTCCAGGGATGCTGGATGGCATGGATAAACACAGGCTTCATGGTGGGTCCCACATGGATGTGGCCCACCTGTTTAGATCAACATAATATTTGTGTTTTTCATTCCATCCAGGCCCACTAATGGGCTAGACAGTGTAGATCCAACACATCCGTTAGGTGGGTCCCACATGAAGGTGAATGGCATGGATAAAATATATACTTCATGGTGGGACACACACACCAGATGGGCCACACACCCCATCATCATCATCATCATACAAAGAGAGAGAGAGAGAGAGAGAGAGAGAGAGAGAGAGAGAGGGACCCCTCCACTATGGGCCCCTCATGGTTACATCACATGCATCAAAATGGGTCCTACCAACAAGTGGGCCCTAAAATAAAAATCAACGGTGGATCACCCACCTATTGCACTCCTATGCTTCTTGCTTTCACTTTTAATGGTGGTTGATGGTGGGGATGAGAGATGAGAGGGTGGGCCACACTTGTTGATTTAGGAGAGCTTGGGAGGGCTTGGATGTGTAGTATTTAGGTTGCTTGGGAGATTTTTGAGAAATGAGACAAAGGGAGAAAAATAATAGATTAAAGGATGGGTGGAGTGGTGGGTGGAAGGAAATGAGATGGGGAAGCATGGGCTTAGTTGAAAATTATGTAAAAGAGGGATGGTGAGGGGAGAGAGAGGGTAGACTTGTGGAAAAAGGAGTGGTCATTTGTACTCGTTGTAGGGTGAGGTGGCATTGAGGTAAGGTGGTGTACTTGACTTGATTTAATGGGATATGTTGTAGAGATTCTCTCGAAATTTGTAATGTGTGGCGTTTCTTCGAAATGAACATGGACCCACATCTTCTAGCCTGGGTATCGGATCGGTACTCGAGTCACTGCGTTAGAACTGCGGCGATGGCGCAGTTGCTAAGGTGCAAATTTCGGGTCGAGTCAACTTCGATATAGAGGACTCGGCTTAGGTTCATGCGCAAACGTTGGATACAGGTCCTGGGTTACCGAAATTCAACCAGGAGGATCGCGGAAGCCTATAAAATGGTACGGACTAGGATACGGGTCTTATAGAGGGTGTGGTGGGTGTTTGTGAAAGGGAGAAGGGTGTGGTAGTTCCTTTATAGATGTTGTGGGCTCTTCTTATTATATGAATGGTGGGAGTGTGTGAAAGGGAGGAGAGTACGGGGGTCTCATTTTTTTATTTGGTTGTATGGATGATTGCACCACGTGGATATTCATAGAGGAATGTTGATATTCACTGTGAATCACGGATATTCACAAAGGACCGTTGATATACACTATGAATTGTGGATATTCACAGAGGACTGCTAATATTCATTTTAAATCATGGATATTAACAGAGTACTGCTAATATTCACCGTGGTTTGTGGATAATTGACAGAGAACCATTGATATTCACAAATAATATCAACGGTCCTCTGTCAATATCCACAATTCATAGTGAATATCCTTGGTAATTTTCTTTCATTTACTGTAAAATCTTTTGTTGATGCGAGAGAATCAGGCCTTTGCCTAGACTACCACAACATAAAGGTATCCCTAAAGTGCTTGACATGATTTTTTAGTGTTGTGAAGCATGATTTTAACAACTCCCCTACCAGGATGGAGATGTATAGGAAAACTCAATTTGGATATCTTTTTAGATTTTTTATTGGGTATGAGTGGTGGGAGTTTGTGAAATGAAGAAGGGTGTGGAAGAATGCTCTAATGGATGAATTTTTATAATGAAAAGATGTTGTAATTGATGAATTTTTTAAGGGAAGAATGTTGGAATAGATGGATGTTACAATGAATGACTATTATGATGGATGGTTTTTTATAATGGAAGAATGTTGAGATAAAAATATGTTGCAATTAATGAATGTTGTATGGTGGATCATCGATATTCATTGTGAATCGCCCATATTCATTATGGATATTGCCGATATTCACTATGGACCGTTGATATTAAGAGTGGACTGCTAATATTCACCGTGGACCGCATATATTAAGAGTACACCTTTGATATTCACTTTGGACTGCTGGTATTTCTACTGTGATCATAAATATTCACTATGGTGTATCGATTCAACAAAAATGACCATAACTCTCTCGTTATATGTCTGATTTGGGTAATCTTGTGCTCGTTGGAAAGGTAATTTGATAAAATTTAAAATAAATTTAAAATAATCTCATTTAAAGACCATTTTATTTCCTAAAAGTGGACCTAAAGTTCATATTGATCAATGTGTATCGCTGATATTCACCATGGGGTATCAGTTCGACGAAAATGACCATAACTCCCTCATTACATGCCTGATTTGGGTGATATTATGCTCATTGGTAAGGTAATTTAATAAAATTTCAAATGTCTTTGAAATAATATTATTTGAACACCATTTTACTAACTAAAATTGAGCCCAAAAGTGAGCTTTATTGAATATCAAAGATCCCCAATGAATACTAAATGTTGGGCCCACTTTTGATCAATCAAATGACATCTAAATGAGATAATTCCAAATTCATTTTAAATTTCATCAAATTAACTTTCCAACAACTATGAGATCACTTAAATTAGACATATAACGAGTGAGTTATGGCCGTTTTCGTCGGACTGGTATCCTATAGTGAATATCGGCGATACATAGTGATCTTAATAAAATTTAGGCCTACTTTTACATATTTAATGGGGTTCAAATGAGATGATTTCAAATCCATTTTTAAGTTCATCAAATTATCTTTATAACGAGCACAAGATCAGACAAATTAGACATGTAACAAGAGAGTTATGACCATTTTCATCGGACCGGTACCTCATAATAAATATATATTAGCGATACATAATGATCTTGATTAACTTTGGGCCCACTTTTGGATAATAAAATAGTGTCCAATTGAGATGATTATAAATTCATTTTAAATTTCATCAAATTACCTTTCCAACGAGCATAAAATCACTTAAATTGTACATGTAACGAGGGAGTTATGGTCATTTTCATTGAACCGGTGCCTCACAATGGATATCATCGATACATAGTGATCTTAATAAAATTTAGGCCTACTTTTACATATTTAATGGGGTTCAAATGAGATGATTTCAAATCCATTTTTAAGTTCATCAAACTATCTTTTTAACGAGCACAAGATCAGACAAATTAGACATGTAACAAGAGAGTTATGACCATTTTCATCGGACTGGTACCTCATAATAAATATATATTAGCGATACATAATGATCTTGATTAACTTTGGGCCCACTTTTGGACAATAAAATAGTGTCCAATTGAGATGATTATAAATTCATTTTAAATTTCATCAAATTACCTTTCCAACGAGCATAAAATCACTTAAATTGTACATGTAATGAGGGAGTTATGGTCATTTTCATTGAACCGGTGCCTCACAATGGATATCATCGATACACAATAATCTTGATGAATTTTAGGACCACTTTTGGGCAATAAATAGTGTCTAAATGAAATGATTCCAAATCTATTTGAAATTTCATTAAATCACCTTTCCAACGAGTACATGTTTACCCAAATCGAACATGTAACGAGAGAGTTATGACTGTTTTCTTTGGATTGGTACCCCATAGTGAATATTTGCGATTATAATGGAAATATCAATGGTCCATGATGAATAATAGCAGTCTGCTCGTAATATCTATGCTCCATAGTAAATATCAGTGGTCCACTCTTAATATCAATAATTCATAGTGAATATTAACGATTTACACTAAATATCAACGATTCACAATGAATATTGATGATTCACAGTAAATATCGATGATCCACCATTCAACATTCATCCATTACAACATACTTTAATTTCAACATTCTTCCATTACAAATCTTTATTCATTACAACCGTCATCCATTCCAATGTTCATCACATTTATCCATTACAAAATTAATGCATTATAATATTCTTTTATTACAAAATTTATCCATTATAAAAAATTATTTATTACAGTATTCCTTCATACAATATTTCTTTTCATAAACTCCTACCATTTATACTAAAAAAAAACTCAAAAAATAACTATAAAGGAAACCAAAGAAGGAATGGGGAAGAAATGAAGAATGAAGAAAGAAGGGAACCAAAAAACACCATCCTCCACTCTCGCAAAAAATAAAAATAAAAATGATGAAGGAATAAGGAAACAAGTAAATGACCCTCGTGCAGAAGGGCCTCATGTTTTGAACTCATCCACATCTTATACAGGGCCCACTGTGTTGTTTATAAGCAAATCCATTCCGTCCATATGTGTGAGGTTTTAATTTCATGTTGTCAGCCCAAGTTTAAGGCCAAAACTTATCAGAGATGGACCACACGGGAGAAAATAGTTCATAATTATTGCAAAACATTAGTGTAGTTATGGGCCAAAGATAGCTTGTAATATTAAACTGGAAATACCATTTCGTTGATTTATGGATGTTCAATTAAAATGAACCGATCAAATTGGTCACTAGGTTGACCATATTTTAGTTTTGAGTAAGACCACAACCATTTTTATAATAAGGAGCTTTCGCTTTTCAAGAAGAACACCCACCATACAACAAACATGTCATTTCCCTTCGAAATATGAAAAAGTATATTCGGAACTATAATTCCTTAATACATGGTATATGCTACTGCCACCAGACAAATAACCCTCAATCAGCAGAATCTGATTAAGTGTTATCCGAGTAACACTTTAGTGGGTGTTACCCTAACTGTATGGTTCATCTCATTTTAGGACTTTGCCTCAAAATTTAAGCGTATCCAAATCTCAAGTGGATCAACATTGGAAACTATGGTGATTGATCATTAAGAATTTATTATGGGCCATAAAAGTCTTGGATCCATATAATCCAGGTCTCTTTAACGTTATTAACAAGTTAGATTGCAAATAAACATTACGGTGAGCCTTAGTTTTTAATGGTAGGTGTTGTGGGTAAAATAGATTGACCTATGAAAAAGAACTCAGGTCAGAAATCAATATATCAATTCTTTGGAGGCACAAGCACTACAAACCCTGAGGAAGCCCGGTCGCCAACTAAGTAGGTAGGTCGGTAAGATCAAGGTTAGCAGTCTAGGTCGGCACGACCCGGATCCCTTCTCTCCTGATTGAAAAACCAGCTCAAACCCATGTACGAGTAATCCAAAGAGGTTATTATGACTCATGAAGAAGTTAAAGGTTACAAAAATTGGACATTACAAAGACCTTCTTTACAAGCGAAAGGACTTCACTTTGTTCGGTATATGCGGACGAGCTTCTTGATGTGCGCTGCCATTCCCTTGGGCCGACCTCAAGGGGAGGTTGGTCCGTTTGAGCTTGGTCTCCAGCTACATCTTTAGGTCGATTCTGGATAGCCTGACCTTATTTAAGGAAGATATGCTCGAAATCTTTTCCAAAGATTGTGGAAGTCATTTGCACACGGATGTGATCTTGAGATCCTCTCCGAGGATCTCAGGGGATCCTCATACTAATAGGGAGATCTTCCCTATGTTCTCGCCCCTCTTCAACTATAAAAAGGAGCATACCTAATGGTGAAAGGTACACACAATTCTCCGCCCAAAACTCCACTTTTACTAGACCTCGATTCTTGGCCTAATTTTAGCATCGGAGGGTCCCTTGCTCTAGCTAGGGTATCCTTTGTCTTTTTTCTGTGCAGGTACTCGAAGGTCTAAAAAGGGTGGACCAGATTTTTTGCATCAATAGTTTGGCGTCGTCTGTGGGAAGCGACATAGAAAGTCGTTTCCATCACACCAAGGTTTAACAATGGCGAAAAGGAAGAAGAAAGTTCTGGCCTTCTCAACTACACTAGATCTCGCACCTCCAGAATATCCAGTCACCGAGACTCTTTGTCCCAATTGCAGGCTGACTCTATGCCTAGGGCCGGTGCAACCATCCCATAGTCGGGGAGGGCAACTTATCTCCCTCGAGCAGTAAGTTGAAACGTTGAACAACAATATCAACTCTATGAAGCAATTACTGGAACAACTACAATCCCGTCCCGCATAAGAGGTTGAACAAGTAGCATCTCGACTGTTCAAAAGTTCCCTCAACCGTTCGAGGCACCTACGGCCTCTTGCAGGAGCAGACAACTCAGAGCATCTAAAATGAAGCCTTCTCATGTCTCTAGTATAGTCGCCCTGGCTGCTTTCGACCTACTTCATGAATTGGACAGGAAAAAATGCGTCAAAGCGCCTGAAGCAGCCGATGAAGCTGTAGCTAAGAGTAGCGATCCCTGAGAAGCCTAGCTTAATAACATGCGAGGACAAATCGGTGATATACCACAGGTCTATCATTCAAATGCCTTAACCTCAATGGAGGCGATTTTAGAGGAGATCGAGCCTCCATTCATGGCTAATATCATGCGCGCGTAGATTCTGCCAAGGTTCCATTTACCTCAGATGACCCCGTATACCGGAACTGTCGACCTGGAGGAGTATCTACAATCCTATAGGGCCTGGATGGAATTGCAAGGCGCATCAACTGTTATCATGTGTCGCGCATTTTTGTTAACTCTAGCAGGAGCAACCCGAAAGTGGTTCTGATAGTTGAAGCCACATTCGATCGACTCTTTCGTGTAGCTCAACAAAGCCTTCGTCACCAACTTCATTTGGGGGAAGGAAAGCCTCAAACTCTTTAGCACAGCCCAGCAAAGCCTTCGTTACCAACTTCATTGGGGGGAAGGAAAGCCTCAAACTGGCTTCCCACCTCCTCAATATCTTTCAGAAAGAAGGCGAGCTATTGAAGGACTACATCAGGCGTTTCAATCTAGAAACGATGCACATGCAGAAATATTCTGAAGATATTGCACTGACCACCCTGATGGGAGGACTTAGGGAAGGAAGATTCCTCTTCTTACTAGACAAAAAACCTCTAACTATAATGACCGACCTCCTCAATAAAGCTTAGAAATATTCTAACACCGAGGAAGTTGCTGCCTTACAGAGGGCCGATTGGAGCAAGGAAAGCTTGGCCAAGGAAAAAAGGGCGAAGGAAGAACCTCCCTCAGCCGACAGCAACAAGAAGCAGAAAGGCGATGAGCCACCAAGGGGCCAGCACCCGAACAGACAACTTGATAGCCAGTTCAGCTCGTATACTCCTCTTAACAAGACGCCCGAGCATGTCCTCATGGAAGTAAAAGAGAAACGAATTCTCAGATGGCCTAACATAATGAAATCCGAAGGCAATAGTTGGGACAAGCGAAAGTACTGTCACTTCCACCAAGACCACAACTACTCGACTCGTGACTGTTTTGACCTGAAAGAAGAGATTGTAACTCTCATTCCCAATGGGCACCTGCACGAGCTTGTCAGAAGGGGAGAACGAGTTGATCCAAAGAACGATCGACCCGCCTATAATATACTAACTGGGAAAATTTGCACGATCTTCGGTGGGCTTGGGGGGAGGAGACTCGAACCAAGCTTGGAAAGCTCATGTTAGAAGCCTCGACCATTCCAGCTCAGATCATCAACTCTTTGTTATCAATAGGCCTATAAAAGAACAGAGGGTGGCTTCGTATGACCTGACCTTCACCAAAGAGAATGCTCGTGGAGTCCACCACCCGCACGATGACGCGCTTGTAGTCACTATGACTATCGCTAACCACAAAGTATTCAAGATTCTGGTGGACACCGGAAGCTCGATCAAAATTTTATTCACTGAAGCATTCGATAAAATAAGGATTGGACGATCTCGACTCTGGGCCGTTAAAACGCCCTTGTTAGGATTCGCAGGGGACAAAGTTACATCTGAAGGGTCGATCCAACTCCTAATGACTGCGGGGGACAGGCAAAACCAGACGATGACCATGATCGACTTCCTGGTAGTGGACTCTCCCTCTGTCTACAATGTCATTTTAGGACGACCTTTGCTCAATGCTCTTCGAGCTGTCGTGTTAACATACCACCTAGCGATGAAGTTCTCCACCGAACACGACATTGGCCTGGTTAGGGGAGACCAACAAGAAGCTCAACAGAGCTACTCCTAGCATTGAGAGGCCAACATCAAGCAATGGCCATCACCTCTCTTGATCCACGTGAAGATTCAATTGAAAGAGGGTGCCCTATGAAGGACCTCATACTCGGCCCACTAGATGACTCTAACCCGACTCTAACCGTGCAAATCGGATCATCATTGGCACCACAGTTATGGGACGAGGTTATAAACCACTTTCGACGTTATGCCGATGTATTTGCATGGTCTCATCAGGATATGCCCGACATCGATCCTAAGATCATGGTCCACTGGTTGAACTTGGACCCCGACTACCAATCAATTCGACAGAAGCGAAGTGCGTTCGAGCTCGAGCGGTATGCCATAATCATAGAGGAAGTTGAAAAACTCCTTGAGGTCGACTTTATCGAAGAAATCTACTATTTGAACTGGATAGCCAATATTGTATTGGTTAAAAAGTTCAGTCGGAAGTGGCGGGTCTGTGTTGACTATACCAATCTGTATAAAGCCTGCCCCAAATACAACTTTCCCCTCTCCAGGATCCACTAGCTTGTCGATAACACTGCTGGGCACGAACTCTTGAGCTTTAAAGACACCTATTCGAGCTAGAATTAAATTGCCATGCACCCATACAATAAGCAGAAGACAACTTTTGTCATAGACAAAGGGCTCCATTATTATAAGGTCATGCCCTTCAAGCTGAAGAACGTAGGAGCTAAATATCAGAGGCTCGTAAACAAGATGTTCGCCTAACAAATTGGTCACTCCATGGAGGTTTACATCGACGACATGCTCGTCAACAGCATTAAAGCTCGAGATTACGTTTTAGACCTGGAGGAAACATTGGTGGTTCTGTGCAAGTACCAGATGAAGTTGAATCCGAGCAAGTGCACTTTTGGTGTTAGCTCGAGAAAATTCCTTAGATTCCTGGTCAGGCAAAGAGGGATAAAAACCAATCCCCATAAGATTTAATCTTTGCTAGACATGAGCTCCCCCATGACGACGAAAGAAATTCAGTGCCTTACAGAAAGAATAGCTGCCCTCAATCGCTTCGTGTCCCGAGCTACGGATAAATGTCTCCCCTTCTTCAAGCAATTGAAAGGAAGGCAGAAGATAGAGTGGATGGAGGAATGCGAGCTCGCCTTCCAGCAACTCAAGCAGTACTTAGGATTGTTGTCGTTGCTCTCCAAACCAGAGCAAGGGGAACCATTGCTGCTATACCTGGTAGTTTTAGCAGCTGCAATTAGTTTAACCCTCATTAGAGAACAAGGAGAGAAATAACTTTCAGTTTATTACGTTAGCAAAACTCTGGTCTCTGTCAAGACCAAATATCCAGACATAAAGAAACTGGCTCTAGCCCTTATCATCTCGTCGCGATGCTTACGGCCATACTTCCAAGCCCACACCATCATCGTCCCGACTAATAAACCCTTTTGCCAAGTAATTAAAAAACTTGAGATATTTGGAAGACTTGCGAAATGGGTGATCGAACTTAGTGAGTTTGACATCAAGTACCAACCTCGAAAAGCGATCAAAGGCTAAGCCGTGGCCGACTTCATCGCCGAGCTCACATCTGAGAGCGATCAACATCTTCCCGACCTAGTTAACACTAAGCAGGTTAATGCCAATATGAATCCTACCAAGCTGGTAACTAACCTTGGCGAGGAGAACGGATGGTCAATAGTTGACTTAAATTAATCAACTTGGACGTTGTACGTCGATGACTCATCTAATTCAAAAGGCAGCGGGGCTAGGATAGTTTTGGAAGCTCCAGATCAGACTTGCATACAATATTCCTTGAGATTTGGATTTCAAACATTGAACAATATGGCAGAATATGAAGCACTACTGGCTGGACTCAGGCTAGCAGCGGCCGTGAGAACCCAACACTTAGAGGTTCGCAGCGACTCATAGCCCATCGTCAATCAAATAGTCGATGAATACCAGGCTAAAAAGGAACGAATGAAAGCCTATTTATAAAAATCTCGGGAGCTGATCAACATATTCTAAAAGTGCAATGTCAGCTTTATCCCCAGAACTGAAAACTCTAAAGCTGACATGCTAGTAAAGCTAACTATAGCAGCTGAGGATGATATCCCGAGGCTGATCCCAATCGAATTCCTAACTGAGCCAAGTGTCACCAAACTTGACTCGAGCATGACTCTCTCCATAAATTTAGAGTCGACCTGGATGGGCCCCATAGTCGACTATCTCAAGGAGGAAAAATTGCCCGAAAGCCGTCCAGAGGCGCGCAAGCTCCAAGCTAGATCGTCTTGATATACCATGATAGGAGATATCTTGTATAAAAAGGGTTTTTCCTCCCCTACTTTAGATGACTCCGACCAAATGAAGCCGAATACGTCATGAAGGAAATCCACGAGGCATCTGCGGAAATCATTCCAATGGTCGAGCCTCGGCCCACAAAATCATTCGATAAGGATACTTCTAGTTGACCATCCAAGTAGCTGCTCGACAATATGCTCAGAAGTGTGACAAGTGTCAACGATTTGCAACAATACCTCGATTACCCCCCGAGCAGGTAACCCCAATGGCTAGACCGTGGCCGTTCGCTCAATGGGGAATTGACATTATCGGACCCTTGCCAACTGGCAGAGGGCAAACTAAATTCGCAGTTGTCGTTGTTGACTATTTTACCAAGTGGGCAGAGGCTGAGCCATTGTTCAAGATTATTACTAGAAAATTATGGATTTTGTCTGGAAGAACATCATATGCCGATATGGAATCCCCCACATGATCGTTTCGGACAATGAGAAATAGTTCAACACTTAGCAATTCTGAGGTATGTGTGAAAACCTTGGGATTCGGAATGCCTGCTCATCACCGTGGCATCCACAAGCAAACGGGTAGGTCGAGGCAGTTAATAAAATTATCAAGAACCATTTTCGAACAAAACTCAAGAAAGCTAAGGGATCCTGGGCGGAAGAGCTTCCCGATGTCCTCTGGGCATATCGGACCATAACCCGAATAGCCACGGGATAAACTCCTTTCTCCTTTCTCCTTGGCCTTCGGTGCTGAGGCCGTCATCCCAGTTGAGATCAGGCTCTCGACTGCTTAGACCCAATCCTATAATGAGCTTCAAAATAACGAGCTAATGGCACTGGACCTCGACCTCATGAAGAGAGAAGAGAGCAAGCTCGGATCAAAGTTACTATTCGGCAACAACGGGTCACACGTTTTACAATTCTAGAGTGAAAACGAGAAGGTTCCGAGTTGGAGACCTTGTCCTCGTAGAACCTTTTAAAACACAAAGGAACCTAGTGCGAGAACTTTAGGACTGAACTGGGAAGGACCCTACATAGTAACAAGAGCTAGCCGACCGGGATCATATCGTCTCGATGATTTGGAAGGACGACTCCTACCACACCCATGGAACGTTGAGCATCTAAAAATCTATTACGCCTAGCGGACGACCTGACTCGAGCGCAAAATCTACTTCCCTACTATGTTTCGATCTACATTGGAACTATTGCATTAAAAGTCCGGGGAGTGGGATAAACTTTACTTCCTAATTCCATCTCTACAATTAGTCTACTACAAATTCTATTAAGGACTTCCTCCAATACATGGGAAGAGCAACCCTTACTAATGGGCCAACCCTTCGTGAAAAGGTCGGGCCATGAGCTATCGCCACACGGAAAAGGGCGATACTTTGAAAAATTCAGAAGTATTCGATCCACAGGAGTGTTCAACTCAGAATCATACATTTGTAAAAACGACTAAGGGTTTAACCTCGACACAAAATGCTACCCATCAACTCAAAACAAACAAGGAAATAGATCAAACTAAAATGTCTATAAGATAATATTCGGAATACATTCCTAGAAAGAAAAAAAATTACAAAGGTAAAGGAGAGGAACATCAAGGCACTGCAGGGGGATGTTCGGAAGCTGAGCTGTTTGGAAGCTCTTCAGACTCAGAATTGGCCTCCTCGAAAGAGGATAGGTCAAGCTCGGGATGCGCCTCTTTTATGTCCCTGAGGCACCACTCATACCCGACCCCATAGAGGGAGTCCCTATTGTCCGTATATTCCGCAGAAGACTTTAACTTCTCCACGTCGGCTACTCGAGCCGAAGCAAGAGCCTCCTGGGCCTCCTTGATCTTCAAGTCGAAGGAGTGAGTCAGCCCGACCATATCCGCCTTCCACCGAGTAGCTCTTCTCGAAGACTCAGTAAGCAACTTCTTCGTTGCTTCCAACTTGGTCTCCGATTCAATCGTCTGGGCTTTCAGAGTAGAGCAGAGTTACTCGACCTCAGTCCGAGACTGCTCAGCCTCCTTATAGGCTTGTTCGACCTCAACGCGAGCTCATTCAGACTCTTCACGAGCCTGTTCGGCCTCAATTTGGGACTGCTTGGCCTTGATCCCTTTCTGCAGCAACCCTGCCTCCACTTCCCTCACCTCCTTTTAGAAGCATAACAACTCACGGTGCGCATTAAGCAGCGAAGGGCCAAACCGCAAAGAACAAGAAAGATATTAGATCAAGATGAAAAGTAAAGTGACCGCAGCTTCAGGTTAACTTACTTTGAGACAGGCCTTCGCCACATGCACGATGATCACGTTCGGCGATGCGTCCATCATATGGGTACACTCTGCATCCGGAATATGCCGATCTACCCAAGGCAAGAGGCTCACCAATGTCTCCTGAGATGACTTGAGAGACCTTGGTTCCCACCTCCAGACGGGCCTCCCGCCCTAGACATAAGAAACTCGGCAGACATTTTCGTAGTCTCCCGAGCTTCCGCCGAACAAGCTTCGTTGAGCGAAGTAGTCTTGACAACCTCCTCCTCGATCGATTCACTAGTAGTAGGCGTCAAGGTCGTCATCTCACCCATGGCCTCCACAACCATGGGAGAAGAATGCCCGACCTTTCCTTTGTTTTTGGAAGTTAGCGTTGGCTTCTTCTTCTTCTTTGGCACTATCTCGGTATGAGGAGGTTCCTTGCGCTTGGAGGGCTTTGAAGGTTGTGCTTCAAGCATCACTATACAACAAGATGAGTTAGTAAAAAGCAGAGCCCACTAAGTGCAGGAAATATTGAATAAACTGCTAAGAAAGCTATACCTGTCAGAGCTAGATCAAGACTTGATTTAAGGAGAAGTTCAGGCGTGATCAGTACTTTCCAAGATCGCAGCTCGAGCTCCACTGATCTGGCTCCCTTGATATGAGTAAGAGCTTCTAAACTGACACAACAGAGGTACTTGGGGAAAAGTGTCAAGAAGTATGAACAGAGGCATCAATCAGACCTAAGGTAATGAAGTCGAGCTACAAAAAAGGAAAAAAAAAGGTTAAGTCAAAGTACACCGACTTGGCATGGAGAAGGAGCTCGGGACCCACGAGTGTAGTCCAAAAATTCATGACTTTTCCCACTTCACCTGACGCCCAGAACCACTTGTCCTTCTAATTTTTGTTGGAGGTCGGGACGAACGTAATCAGGACCTTGCCAGTACCCCGCCATGAAGAGAAAAAAATACTAACCCTCATGTAGAGGAATCAATTTTAGTTGGTAAAAGTGAAGAAATTCTTCCACGGTCAGCTTGAGTTGGTTGAGCTCGGACCAGAGGATGAATGACCCGACCAATGCTCTCCACATATTAGGGATCAACTGCCTGGGGGCCAGTCCTAGGTATGCAAGTACCCTTCTCACTATCCTCTGAAGGGGGAGCCTAAGGCCGTACTGCAGGGCCTTTGTGAAAATCCACGCCCTTAGGGGGCTGGTTGGGGAGCTCACTCGGCAAGGGAGATCAGAGTACTACTGAGTTTAAAATGTGGTATCCCGAGCTAATCCTCGCTAGGTCCGCTTCCGTAAGCACAGAGCTGACTGGCCCTTTCTCCTCTCCTTCCGATGAATACTCGCTAGTCTCCTCTGCCGCTAGGATGGTCCCCTTCATCTCCTCAGGCCTCTTAGCAGGAGATTGCTCAAGTACTCGCGACGCGTGGGACACACGCAACTCCCGGTCGCCCATTACCATCAACAGTGATGGTGGGTTTGACATGGGGTAGAGGCTGTCTACCCCATCATCACCATTGTGGGTCCCCTCAAGCGGGCTACAACTCTTCGGCATGGC
Organism: Magnolia changhungtana; assembly: GCA_030180095.1. Taxonomy (NCBI): domain Eukaryota; kingdom Viridiplantae; phylum Streptophyta; class Magnoliopsida; order Magnoliales; family Magnoliaceae; genus Magnolia; species Magnolia changhungtana. The sequence continues at coordinate 1,107,434 of JASAUF010000604.1, forward strand.
TGTGGGCTCAAATGATGTCGAAAAACTGGAAAAAATGGAAGAAAAATGGGAATGAGGGATGGAGGCTTATCGGGAACAGAGAAGATCATCGGAAATTGACATGGGTACGCCTGATTGCAGAAGACCCTGGCTTTGAATTAGGGTTTTGTAAGAAGAAGGAAAAAAGCAAAGAAGGTGAGGGGAACCCTTCGCACGGGCAGGGTTCCCCCCTTTTATAGACACCCCGGCCATACATTCATTAACTGCTCGTCATCAAGGTGCAACCGATGTAGCTCCTCAGGTCTCTCGCCTTGACACGTGGCATGCCCCCACTCGTCGCATGGCTCCACTACTAAGGACGGGACACATGTCACCACCTTACACGCCCGATGCCAAAAAGGCGCTTTAACAACTCATGTGGCCTCGAGCCAGGGGATGCGACCTCGAGGGCACCGCACCTGATCAATGACATGCCTCAGTAGCCACGCCTGCCGCCTTATTCAACATTAATGACAAGACACCTAAACACTCCGAGCAATAACAGTCCGACCTGACCAAGCATGACCTCCTTCCCAAGCCCTCTTCACAAACTTGAAAGTGGGGGGGCTTGCTGTTGTGGGTAAAATAGACTGACCTACGAAAGAGAAGTCAAGTCGAAAATCAACGTATCAATTCTCCGAAGGCACAAGTACTACAAATCTCGAGGAAGCCTGGTTGTCAACTAAGTAGGCAGGTCGGTAAGATCAAGGTCGACACTCTAAGTCGGCACGACCAGAATCCCTTACTTCTCTTCGGATTGGAAAACTGGCTCAAACCCATGTACGAGCAATCCAAAGTGGCTATCAGGATTTATGAAGAAGTTAAATGATATAGAAATTGGACATTACAAAGACCTTCTTTATAAGTGAAAGGACTTCACTTTGTTTGGTATACGTGGATGAGCTTCTTGATGTGTGCTACCATTCCCTTGGCCCGACCTCAAGGGGAGGTTGGTCCATCTGAGCTCGGTCTCTAGCTACATCTTTAGGTTGATTCCGGATAGCCCGAGCTTATCTAAGGAAGAAATACTCGAAATCTTCTCCAAAGATTATGGAAGTCATCTGCGACACGAATGTGATCTCGAGATCCTCTCTGAGGATTTCAGGGGATCCTCCTACTCAATAGGGAGATCTTTCCTACATTCTCACCCCTCTTTAACTATAAAAAGAGCACACCTAATGGTAAAAGGTACACATGATTCTTTGCAAAAAACTTCACTTTTATTAGACCCTGATTCCTAGCCTAACTTTAGCATCGAAGGGTCCCGTACTCTAGCTAGGGTCTCCTTTGTCTTCTTCCTGTGCAAGTACTTGTAGGTCTAAAAAGGGTGGACCAAAATTTTGCATCAACAATAGGCATTAAATCATCACTGTTTCTTATGATGTGGTCCACCTAAGATTTGGATCTTCTTACTTTTTTGCCACACTTCCTAAAATGATTTGGAAAATTGTATGGACGAAGTGGATATATAACAGATTCATCAAGGTGGTCCCTACAGTCAGGTAACACCCACTAACGTATTACTCGGGTACAGTTAATCCGCTCTCATACGCATCACATTACTTTGTCCTTATTCAATGCATGAGGAATATAGGTCGGATCCTAGACCCGAATCTTTGCATGTACAATCGGGTTTCAACTTGGACAAATAGGCCCACAATTTGCAATCCAGACCATTGTTCTTTTGTGTCCCACCATGGATGAATCATGTCTAGAAAATCTCCTTAACAGGATCATCACAAACTTTCGATTTGCCGCATACGAGTAAATGATTAAGAAGAGAATTACATCTACCGTCTACTTTAATCTTAAAGGGCTCTGACGTTGGTGGCTACGATCTTATAGTCTACGGTACTTTTGGGCACGACCCATCTACATTAGTCACCATAACAATGATGTGGACTTCTAAACACGGCTCACTTACACAAATGGACCACTATAGGTAAGGTTACACAACTTGAGCTACTGTTCAGCTACCTCGCCGATGTGCTACTTGTGTGGTAAATCAGTACCACGAAAACGGTAGGTCCCACCTTGAAGATCATCTCCCATAAAAATCAGGTTTATCAAGTGGGCCACATCATTGGAATCAATGAACAACCGATGATCTGAATCAACAGATGTATGGCCACCTAGTGAGCAGATCAACGTTATTTTCTATAAAGATAATTAAGCATAAGTTTAATTCTAGCTCTGTTTTGGAGTAGCTAATAAAACATGGATGGTTCTAATCAGGGACCATTTGTACATGTGGACCCAATTGAGAGAGACACATGGTGGTGATTACGTCTCGCGGTGTAGGAAAAACAAGATCTTGCATGTATCGGTTGTAACAAGACGACCGATCCCTACAAGCAATGCTTACAACAGTTTGAACACTCAAGAGGACCTAGCTACAGACGGACGGTGCTGGCTATGCAGCCCACCGTGATGTGTATGTTTTATCCATGCCGTACATCCATTTTGACATAACATTTTAAGGCATGAGCCCAAAAAGAAGGCAGATCGAAGCTTCAAGTGGACCACACCATGGGAAGTAGTGGTGACAATGACGCCCACCATTGAAACCTTTCAAGACTGTCCCTCTTTGGCTAAGTCCTAGTTGTGACATGTGTTATAACAAGGGAAAAATATATCATGATAAAGATTTTCAAGGATATTTAGAGTACTTTTTACACAATCACAACTGACAGAATGGTAAGCCAGGGAACAATGGAGAGAAATTCAAAAGTAAACCAACCAGCCGATGGTCATTAAGGAGGTCGGTCAAGCGGCCAATAGATATTTAGGAGGTCGATTGAGTAGCCAAGTGACATTTAGTCGAGTAAGCAAAGACAAGTGACAAGTTTAGAATGAAGTTTTCAGAAGGGATCCTTATTCTTGCTTATGTGGTAGACTATGAGGAGTTTCAACACCGGGTCAAGGATTTGAGTATCCATAGGTGGTGAAATCCCACTACACTCTCAATGTGTATGCGTGTGTTAAAAAAAAAAGTCTCTAGAAGGTCATGTAATGCTGAAACGGTTACAACAACTATTAGAACATGGAAGCGTCTAAAAGGTCAGTTGTGTTGAAACGGTTATAGCAACTCTCAAAACGTGAGAAGTATAAAATGGTTAAGCCTATAAATAGAAAATGAATTCAATAAAGCAAATAATCTCATTCCAACCCAATCAAGCCAAACTTATCTTTCAATTATCTGTTATTTACATTCCTTAGTGTAATCCATTTACTTTTCTGCCAATCAATTACATTCCATAGTGTAATTCGTAGCATTAACCAAGTAGCTGTTAACTTTAGCTGTAATTCGGATCTACGTTCATATGTTGGATTCAGTCCGAGCATCAATCAAAGTTCTCCACCCAAAAAGGTGTTTTGCAGCTATTCTCCGTGACCGACAGTATGAATTCCTTTTTCGTTTTGTTATCTGTATTGAAAAGTCCTTTCATACAGAAGTTAAAGATGTAACCAATCATCAGATGATGAACCCTACCCTGTAATTATCACCTGATCATTATAACATAATGTGTGAGTGGTTGAATAGGCAACCAATCTTATTCGATCTCAGTCACATACTTTGTATCTGCTATCTTGGCAATTGAGGTTATAGTTATTTGGTTTGAATTGAGCCGCACCTTCAAATTTGGCATGCCTGCACTTGTCACATGACAAAACTTGTAAATCGAATGTCAATGGGTTTTTGGCACACCCGGTGGGACAACAAACTACTTAGTTGCTATAAATATTTACTGTGCACCGACCGTACAACAACTTTGGCTAGCACCAACAAGTTCTTAGCATGTCTGGTAGGATTGATATAGGACCCAATATGAAAGTAATAAGAAAATGAGATGGTCGATAGATCTTTTTGAGATAATGATGGTTGGGCTACGTGATATGCAAATGATGAATTAACATATAGTAGAGCAATTACAAGCTCAAGCTTAGCAATTACAAATTTAGGATAAGACCTTCAACAGATGGATGACCAGCCAGCCCGGAAGCTTGAATATGATGTTTTCTGAAAAAACACCTACTGTGCTACAACAAAATATTCCTCAACCAATTGTTGATATTAGTTCTGTCGAAAATCTGACGGCAGTACGGCCAGTACCGCAGTTACCTCTTACATAATAGAATATTCACCAGGCTTCAATCCAAGAGATATAGAACGCTCCACTATTCGCCGAATCCAGGCAACCAGAGTGGGAGTTCAAAAATTTTATCACTAAAAATGGAAACTAGGATATACCTAGAGGGCATCCCTTTTTTGAGAATACACTGTATCATGGAAGTCAAACCCAGGTAGGCCCTGAACCACTTCCAATGATCGAAACACGCCGTTTGAATTGTGACCAAAGTATTCAAATGGTTCAGGAAGTAGCAGGCTAAGTTCTTGGCCTTATTACTACTTCGGTCAACCATAAGCCTCATTCGGAATAGATTGACCAACAGTCTTCATTATCACGACATAATTTTTTATTTTTCGATCATGATGGCTAAGTTCGATCAGGATGGCCGAATTTGCTGCTCTTCGATCATGATAGTCGACTTTGACCAGGATGACTGAATTTGTCATTTTTCGGCCAAGACGCCCAAGTTGGACCATGATTGCTAAATTTACTGTTTTTCGACCAAGATGGTCGAGTTTGGCCAAGTCGGCCAACTTTGATGTTTTTAGATAAAGATGGTCGGGTTCGACTAACATGACCAAAATTGATGCTTTTTACATGGTTCAACAATCACATTTATTGCGCTAAACAATGAATTAACACTGCATTCACTTTTTACCAAAGGCGAAGCAATGTGCGGGCAGTGTTGTACCGCATTTTTGACCATTCTTGGAAAATTCAATTGGAAAGGACACATTTTATAGTAAAGGAAAGATATATCAAGCTAAACATCTTATAGCTAGGATGCTTAGAGTGCTTTTATGGAATCACAACTGATATGATGACAAGACAGTAAGTAGTTTGGAGGAATTTAAAAGCAAACTAACTGGCCGATGGTCATCCAGTAGGTCGATCAAGTGACTGATAGTCATCCAAGAGGTCGATTGAGTAGTCGAGTGAAATGTCGTGAGTCAACAAGGAGGCCTGGAGCGGTTAATATGACAAGTGATAAGTTTAGAAGGAAATCTCCAGAAGGCCATGTAGTGTTAAAATGGTTACAACAACTGTTAGAATGTGGCAGTATCTAGAAGGTCAGTAGTGCTGAAACGGTCATAGCAATCGTCAAAACGTGGGAAGCATCTAGATGGCAGAGTTAAGGCTATAAATAGCAAAAAAATTCAATAAAGCAAATCGCCTCATACCAACCCAATCAAACTAAATCTATATTTCAATTATCCATCATGTACATTCCTAAGTATAATCCCTTTACTTTTCTGTCGCGAGTCAATTACATTCCATTGTGTAATCCTTTACTTTCACTCATTATTTACATTCTTTAGTGTAATCTGTAACATTAATGAAGTAGCTGTAATTCAGATCTACACTTATATGCGGGATTCAATTCGAGTATTAATTAGAGTTTTCCCTTTAAGAACGTGTTTTGTAATTGTTCTCCACGATAAAGATATGAATCCCTTTCTTGTCTCGTTATCTATGTTGAAAAGTCATTTCCCACTTAAAGCAAATGTATAACCTATTATCATAGGATGAATCCTTCCCTTGAATCTTATCCTATAACTATGCATGCTTCTTTTAACGTAATGTACAAGTGGTTGAATGGATAACTAATTTTATTCGGGAAAATGTTCTATATAGTGGGGCCCACACATCTCGACCTCATGGGGAGTTCCCATGAGCTCGACCATATATAACCATTTCCTTATATATATATATATATATATATATATATATATATATATATATATATATATATATATATATATATATATATATATATATATAGGGAAAAGGTACAATGCGCTCGAGTTGACGATAAGCTCCCGTGAGGTCGAGCTGTATGGGCCCCACAGTGATGCGTGTCGACCATCAACACCGTGCATTTGATGGGTCCCCTTAAATTATGGGATACCCCAAAAATCAGCCGTATACAGAACTTAGGTGGGCCATACCATCTAAAATTATGTGAAGACACCGTTAAAACATATAAAAGTACTTGGTGCGGCCCACCTGAGTTTTGCATGCGCCTGAAACTTGGTCTAAACCCTCATTCAAGTGGTACACACATAATGGATGGGCTGGATTTGCAAACCACATCTCGGTGGGTCCTCAAAAATGGTTATGAATGTTTTAATGGTGCACGACCCCTCTCCACTTCTGTATGTGGTGTGGCCCACACAAGTCACGGATTGACTTGCTTTTTTAGACCTAGGCCCACGATGGAATGGTGCATCTGACTGATGGGGTAGATGTTCGAAACGCATCACGGTGGGGCCCACACAGTTCGACCTCATGGGACGGACTCGTGAGGTCGAGCTCATAGTACCTTTTCCTATATATATATATATATATATATGGGAAAAGGTACTATGCGCTTGAGCTAATGGGAACGTCCCATGAGGTCGAGTTGTGTGGGCCCCATTGTGATGCGTTTCGAACATCTACCCCATTAGTCAGATGCACCATTCCATCGTCGGCGTAGGTCTCAAAAATCAAGTCAATTTGTGACTTGTGTGGGTCACACCACATACAGAAGTTGAGAGGGGCCGTGCACCATTAAAACATTTATAATCATTTTTTGGGCCCATCGAGATGTGGTTTGCAAATCCAGCCCATCCATTATGTGTGTCCCACCTGGATAAGGGTTCAAACCAAGTTTCAACAGCATTCAAAACTCAAGTGGGCCCCACCAAGTGCTTTTATATGTTTTTGGCATGTATTCACATGATTTTAGATGGTATGGCCCACTTGAGTTCCGTATACGGCTGATTTTTGGGATATCCCATAATTTAAAGGGGACCCATCAAACGCACGGTGTTGATGGTCGACACGCATCACGGTGGGGCCCACACAACTCGACCTCATGGGATGTCCCCATCAGCTCGAGGGTGTATATATATATATATATATATATATATATATATATATATATATATATATATATATATATATGCGTATACCAATGCCAGGGTTATGATTCGGTTTTAGCTGAGCCACACGTTCAATTCCAACGACCCGGCGTTGCATGGCAGTAAATCGGAGACGGAATGGCTACTCCCCTGACACCGGCCCCGTGGCTACGGGTCGGTGCTCTGTGGGCTCCACCATGTTGTATGTGTTTCATCTAGTCTGTTCATCCATTTTTACATATTATTTTAGGGATTGATACAAGAAATTATAAGGTTATAAATCTTAAGGCCCACTTGATTGGATATCCACATTAAAAGCCTCCTAAGGCCCTCTGTACTGTTTATTTGACATTCAATCTGTTAATTAGGTCATGAAGACTCAGATGAAGGAAACAATAAATATCAGCTTGAGCCAAAACTTTTATGTAACAATAAATATCAGCTTGAGCCAAAACTTTTATGCCCCAGAACGTTTTTAATGATCAACGTTTATTCAACACTATTTCCTGTGATGTGGCCCACTTGAGATTGAGATATACCTCATTTGTTTAATCATAAAATGATCTATAAAAATAGATGGACGGTATGGATGAAACACATACATCATGGTGGGCCCACAGAGGACGGGCCACAAACCAATGGCAGGGGGAGTAGCCAATCCGTTTCCCAGTAAATCTATCGCCAACAGTTGGCACGTAATCCGCGTCCCATCTGGTGTAGCATTGCCTGCAGGGGATCAGTACCAACTATCCGTGCAAGATCTTGTTTTTCCTGCGCCGCCGTACGTAATCACCACCATTTGTATGACTCAGTTGGGCTCGCATGTACAGATGGTCCCTTATTAGAACCGTCCATGTTCTGTTAGCTACTCCAAGACAAACCCAGAATTAAACTTATTCTTAATTATGATCCTGACCATATACATGCATTGAAGAATATGAACCATTGAAAATTCGAATTGCCCTGCCCGTCCATACGAGCTAACGATAAGAAAAATTCCGATGGCCCAGATTCAAATTCACAAATCCAATGTTCAGAATCATACTATAAGCTTGGATTTTGTCCAATATTGGCAATTGAAAATAGAGCCAAGAGAATGGACCGTTCCGATCAGATGATCTTACGAGTCTACAAGTGAACATGGAAAAAAAACAAACTTAGAACTAGAGAATGGACGGGCCCGATCATGGACCCATCAGTAATGTGGGCCCCATGAGGTTGTACGTGCTGGTGCTTCCGGGCTGGCTTCCTCCCTACACGTATCAAGAAGAGAGGAGAGAAGACCGACACACAAACAACGCGCCCACCTTGCAGTTGACGAGCCTCTGGTCATTCGTCAACGTTCAAACGCGCACTCCTCCCTCCCTCTCTTTCTCTCTCATCACATTCCAATCTCTCTGCTGTTACCGTTTCCCTCCCAAAACCGTTTACACCTTCAAACTTTCAACGGTCAAAATTCAAACCTCTTACTCCCCTTTTACACCCTCTCTCTCTCTCTCTCTCTCTCTCTCTCTCTCTCCTTACTTTAATCCCATTTAAATAACCCAACTCCCAGATACAACAAGCCAACTCTTCAAGTCTCCAAATCTGACAAGCAGCATACAAACATCTCTCTCTCTCTCTCTCTCTCTCTCTCTCTCTCATTTACAATGCCAAGGACCCGAAAAACCAGCGACCGGAGAAACCGGCTCGACGGGAACAAACCACCAGCAAATTCGAATCTCGAGCTAACAATCCCGTCCCACTTCCGATGCCCTATCTCGCTCGACCTGATGAAAGATCCGGTCACATTGTGCACCGGCATCACATACGACCGGCAAAGCATCGACACATGGCTGGATGCCGGTAACTACACATGCCCCGTCACAAACCAGGTACTGAACACCTTCGAACAGATCCCCAACCACACGTTACGCAGGATGATCCAGGACTGGTGCGTCGACAACCGTTCATTCGGCATCGAGCGAATCCCAACACCCAGAATTCCCCTCACCGACTCAGACGTGTCAGCTATTCTCGCAGAGGTGGCGACTGCAAGTCGCCGTAGAGATTACCCAAAGTGCCGTGACTTAGTCAAGAAGATCAATGCCTTGATCAAGGAGAGCGATCGCAACCGTCGATGCATTGTGAAGAGTGAGATGGGCCGTGTTCTATCCGCCGCATTCGAAACATTCGCGTCCGCCTCGCCGGACAATCACGCCGCTGGTTTAGAAGAGATCTTGTCGTTGCTGACGTGGATGTTCCCGCTCGATGAACCAGCTCGGTTGTACCTCGGATCCCATCCATCACTATTCTGTCTGTCCTGGTTTTTAAAATGCGGGACTTTGGCGGGAAGGCGGAATGCAGTCCTAGCAATCAAGGACATTGCTTCTTCCAATCAACGCCACGTGGAAGCATTGGCCCAAACGAACGGATTGATTGAATCGTTGGTTAAGATTATCAAAACACCCATATGCCCTGCAGCCACAAAAGCCGCACTGATGACCGTACACTACTTGATTTCATCCTCACCGTCGAAAAAGGAGACCGCAGAGCGATTCGTGGATATGGGTCTTGTGGCATTACTACTCGAGAAGCTAGTCGACTCTGAAAAGAGCATATGCGAGAAGGCGTTGGCAGTTCTTGATGGGATCTGTGGGTGTGATCGAGGGAGGGAAATTGCATATGGACATGCATTAACGGTCCCAATATTGGTTAAGAAGTTCTTCCGAGTGTCTGATCTGGCAACTGGGTTTGCTGTCTCTGCTCTTTGGAAGCTTTTGAAGAATCTGAAGGGAGAATGTGGGGAGATTTTGGTAGAGTGTCTCCAAGTGGGTGCATTTCAAAAGGTGTTGGTGCTGTTGCAGGTGGGCTGTGAAGAAAGAACGAAGGAGAAAGCTACTGATCTTTTGAAACTGTTGAATGGTTCTAGAGGTAGTGGTGAATGTATTGATTCTTTGGATTTTAAGCAATTGAAAAGGTCATTTTGATAACGAGATCCTCACCGCCCATCAGGTAGCTTGACTCATGTTCACCTTAGAACCCAAAAATCATGACCACCCAGAACTCAGGTAGGCCAAACCCTAGGATGGTATGCCCACCATTAGTTTTGGGTAGGGCTTACCTTGCCGTTTGTATGTCATCCAATCCATTCATCTGATATATCTCATGAGGATGATAGATTTACCTAAAAATCAGTATTCAAAGCTCAGGCGGACTACACCACATGAATTTGTAGGTGTTGAGGTTTAATTTTGTGGTGTGGCCCACCTGAGTGTTGAATCAATCTGAATTTGGAACGAAGGCTGATGGACGGTGTGGCAAGGTAAGCAAGAGATTTCTTTTGATTAATGCTAAGTAAGATTAGTGAGTTAGATCAACATATGTGGGCTTTTTTTTTTTTTTTTTTTGTATTGAGTGTTGAGTTAAATGTACAAAAATACAATTTAGGCATACATTTAATGTGGTAATTGAAATTTAAGGCCCACTTTAGTGAAAGGAATGGTCAATATATGTTGTGTATTTTTTTTTCTTCAAAATTTATTCAAAATTTATTGTAGTGCAATAAATAAAAAAATGAGGAGATGTGGCATAAATTTGATATGGTGGGTTACCATGAGAATGGGTCATCACAAGGAGGTGATCTGATTTTGATTTGTGGGTTAGAAATAGATGGCAGAGAAGAGAAATGGAACTGATTATTGCAATAGATGATCCTCATGATGGGGCCAACCCATCCTTGCACATAATAGGTTGGAAGTTATCCGCTGGGGACTATAACTTGTAATCCAATCCGTTAAACGTAAGACCTTATCAACAACAACAATAATAATGGCCCACTGATCGGACAGAGCTCACTGGTAGGAGAAAGATGGGCAGTTATTCAGGCTTATTATACGAATGAATGTCACATTCCAAGGATTTAATAGCCTAACGTTAGTGGGTGTATTATTGTACTTTTGGTACATCAAACATTCATTACAAGTAATGAGCTGACGAGATCTGACTTGTTCATGAGGCACTGCTTTCCATGAAGGTTCCATGGAGTAACAATCATGCTGATCGAATGATCCTAGTCAATTGATCTGTGGCCCAGAAATGAAAGTGACATAGAATTAAGCAACATTGGACATTCAACGGCTGAAGGCTCTAATTCAACAATGGGCCCACCTAACGAACAGTGCAGCTCCGGCGGGGAATCGGAAAGGACAAGTCCTGTCCTCGAAAGAACTTCTCTCTGCTTGAATAATGAGCATGGATCTTTTGCTTGCCAAGATTTTTTGCTTGTTGAAATGTGATTGGGCCACATCATCGCTGACTGCAGTACTTACAATGAAAATGATAATGTACCAATCACAATGCAACAAGCAAGAAACTCAGGATCCAGATTCCTCACAATGCAACAAGCAAGAAACTCATGATTCGGAGCATGGACTTATATAAAGCCATAACAATTGCATCACAGAGAAGAAAGGAAAAAAATAATACTTCTCTCGTACTTTCTACGTAGTACCTCTCCTTTATACCTAATCAAGCCATCTCACCGTTCAAACATTAACAAAAGCCGCATTAAAAGAAAGTTTCTAGTCTTCTCCATGATATATAAATGATGTTTTATATAAGAATCATTTTTTTTTTTTTTTTTTGAAATGACTGCCACACATTACTGGGAAACAAACCATTCTTATATGATTAGTCCCACATGGATGGATGGGGTTCCAAAATCTTCCCCATCAGAAAATCTTACCCGTACATTCAGCAGAGGCCTTTTCCCTTGTGGACGGCTCACTGACCCCACCTATCATAATTGAAAAATCCGCGCATACAATGCAAAGATGGACTCGCTTATCATATTATATTGGTAGACTCCCATGTTAGTTTTACACCATTTAAAAAATAATCTTGGCCCATCCTCATAACTTGTGGCACTGATGTACATAGTTCAGACCATCCAAATTGTAGCCACCATTGTCAATGGAGTGTATATCTAAAACAACTCATCCAATCAATCCTACCCATCCAAATAACATATATAAAATCCATGGTCTAAAGGAAAATAGCCAACGGTTTGGATAAATCAGATGGTAAATGTTATCTTCTCCATGCATATGCTCCATCCACAGTTGGGTCAGCAATTTGAACGGTCAAAACTATGCCATGTTTACTTTCGAAGAGCAACCACCATTTGTTTAAATGGTGTAAAACTAACACAGGGGTTGTTAGTGCTTGTAGTTGAATATAAACAAAATTGAGAAAAATGTGACATGTCTGACGTGTGACATTTTCAAGCATTTTTTTTTAAATATTGGAAATCTTATACAAATCCCAACCGACTTAGGACAGTTTTAAATATGCTAAGGGAGACTATGTGGGCCCTATCAGCCCATCGGGTCCTGGGTCAGGCTCTACACGGGTCCATCTAGTCCCTCAGCCCAGGGCCCGGATTTGGAACCCAATTTATAAATGGGTCAGGTCCATGCCTGGCCAGAGACCGAGTGGGACCGTTAACTACTTTAACTAGGTGGGCTTGGGCAAGAAATTGAAACCCAACCACTAAAGTGGATGGGCCTGGAGCGATAATCTGTCCAATTTAATATCATCCGTTGAAAGCCCAGATAGATGGGGCCCATTACTGATTCCAATAATAAAATATCACTGTTAGGCAGATGAGATGACATTAACCATGATAATTACATAACTAATTGCACAAATCAGTCACCATTCAAAATTTCAAACTAATCTCTTTTGAATGTTGACCAACTTCCCTTACATGAGGAATGACACTGATCCACGTGCTCCATCGGACTATCCAAACGCGCGTACGGCAGCATCTATACTGTTCATTTGGTGCAGGCAAATAGCGATCCAGACCATTGATGTACTGTGCCATCATGTGGATAAGTGATAGCCCAAAATCCAGACCGGTCGCAGTTCAGAAGCCGGCAGATCGACCATGAAAAATTGATGTCTCAGTCATTGATAAGTTAAATTGATGAACTCTTCCTATCACATAGAGCTATGTTCCAAATATCTAGTGGCAATAATCCAATGGTCGTGATTGGCATAGGGTGAAAATGGGTGGGTGGGATGGATCCAATAGGTGAACATGACCCACAAAATTAGTGGGCCTGGGTCCAAAATTTTGACCGGCGGCTTTGGCCAAAAGTTCAACTCAAATTATTGAATGAGATGAGTATGGGTCCCGTCAAATCAACCCAATTCAAATTGAGTCGGACTCAATTTGGTTTTCGTTTGAGTCCGACCCAAATTAAAAGAAAAGTAGTTAATTAAATTTTATGAGTTTTTTTGTTTTCTTTTGGAGAAATTTGCGACCGTGGACCCCACCTTTTATCCAACAGTTTTTATGAAGCAATGCTAACTTTGTTTGGGAACTTATACCTGCTCGTTCGGACAGCGAATTTGAGTACGAAAATACCCTTCCTTTCACGGACGGATTGGGTACTCCCTTGCCACCAGCCAAATTCGGTGGTCTGTGGGCCCCACCATGATGTATGCTTTTCATCTATGCCGTCCATATATTTTTCCACATCATTTTATGGTATTTCGGTGGTCTGTGGGCCCCACCATGATGTATGCTTTTCATCTATGCCGTCCATATATTTTTCCACATCATTTTATGGTATGAGACCAAAAATGAGGAATATCCAAATCTCAAGTGTACCACATTACAGGAAACAGTGTTGAATGAGCGTCGACCATTCAAAACTTTTTGGGGGCCGTAAAACTTTTTGAGGGCCCACTATGATGTTTGTGGGAAATCCTATCCGTCTAAGTTCATTCATAGGGTCACAAAGACCTAGATGAAGAGGAAAAACAAATTTCATAATGATCCTATCAATGGTAGACGTTCAATTCCCCATTGCCTTTTACAGTGTGGTCTACTTGATAGTTAGATCTATCTTATTTTTCATACCAAGCCTTAATATGAGCTCGCCAAATATATGAACGGTTTGGATATAACACAGACCTCATGATGGGACCCACAAAAGAAATGTGATTTTGGAAAGCTGGGTTCCCTATTGCTACGGGTTATAACCGTAGCTATAATATGCCCTTCGAGATATATATATATATATATATATATATATATATATATATATATATATATATATATATATATATATATATATATATATATATCAAAGGTTATATCGAAGGTCTTTCGATATTATCGAAAAAGGTCCAGAATTGTACAGTGAGTTTGCCTAAAAAATCATGCAATTTTCGATAGATATCGAATATTGTATCGAGGTGATTTTACCTATAGCTACGGATTATAACCGTAGCCATAATTGTAGTCTGTGCCATTCCAAAAAAAAAAATATTTTTATTTTTAATTTTTTACATGGAGAACTTTATTCTACCTACAATTTTCTCTAGTACATATTTAAATAAATATGTATATATAAGCATATAAATTTATTTCTCTCTCTCTCTCTCTCTCTCTCTCTCTCTCTCTCTCTCTCTTTCATTTCTTTCTTTATTCATTTAACAAGAATATCTTTTAAACCAAAATTAGTTACTTGACGTACCCTATATGATTTTGGGGTAGGAGAAGCTACTGTAGCCAACCAACCTGGTTATTTTTCAAGATTCCATCAAGTCGATGGTCGAAAATCCATTTCATTCACTTCGCAGTCAATTTCAATCAGTTTGTGGTCAATTTCATTCATTTCATTAACTTCGTGATTAATTTCATGCATTTCATGGTCAATCCCGTCAATTCCCCTTCACTTCACGGTCAATTCCATGCATTTCACGGTTAATTTCCTTCACTTCACGGTCAATTCCGTGCATTTCACGGTCAATTCCATTCATTTCATGGTCAAACAGAAATTGAGCGGGACAAACTAGAAATTGAGCAGGGCAAACATGAAATTGAGTGGGGCCAACGAGAAATTGAGCGAGGCAAACATGAAATTGAGCGGGGCAAACATGAAATTGAGCGGGGCAAACATGAATTTCAGTGGGGCGAACATGAAATTGAGCAGGGTAAACATGAAATTCAACGAGGCAAATATGAAATTGAGCGGGGCAAACTAGAAATTCAACGGGGCAAATATGAATTTCAGTAGGGCAAACATAAAATTCAGTGGGGCAAACACGAAATTCAGCGGGGCAAACATAAAATTCCGCGGGGTAGACATGAAATTGAGCGGAGCAAATAGTGGGAAACAAAATATATCATGGTGGTCCACTTGAGCTTGTTTCTTAAGGTGTGGTCCACTTGAGCTTTTGATTTTCTTAATTTTTGAAACAAAATATATCATGGTGGTTGTAACATCTCGGATTTTCACTATTTTGGATTTCCAAAAATCCTTGAATTTTTTTATTAATTAACTTATAATATCACTTAATGACCATTGACACTCAATGTTAGTTTATTCTGGGGTGGACTAGTCTAGTTATGATGGGACAAAGTGCGAGCCGCCAAGCCAAATGACCTGTTTACACTTAACAACAACCCGTGTGGGCCACCCAGCGACCGAGGTGGGTCGAAAAAATTTAAAAGTTTAGGGAACTGAAGATCTCACTGGACTTATGGTTCATCACGGACTGTGGACCCAGTGGACACTCAGAATTAGAATCTGGCACTTGCCAAATGCACCCCACCAATGCCAGAATGAGAATCTGACACTTGCAAATAAAACCTAGATACCAGGCGTTCTAGCCGTCGGATTTCTTCCAAATTTATGGTGAAGATTTAATGTATTTTTCTACACTCGTTCACCAAATCTGGGACCCAATCGTGGCACGGTGATCGTTGATTACAAACCGGACCCGTACAATCAAACCCCATATCCGATCGTTTCCAAATTTTGTATGGCCCTTCATCCGGCCATGGATTACCTATCCTATAAGTTTCATGGCCAAGAGGCCACCAGAGCCGCCCCAATCACTGAAATGGCCCCCACAGGGTCACTTCAAGGTCGGAAACGCTTACTCAGATCATATATCTGTTCATCCGTTTATCCTCAAATCTTGCAGGGAACCTAATCGGGCCATAAGATACCTACACACCAAGTTTGGTAGCCAAAGGGGTGTTAGGGCCGCCCCAACACCAATAGGGAGTCCTAGTGGTCTATTTTAAGAAATTGTGGAAGCTTGGGGCCATTTGTACCAAATCTAGCATTATAAAAGGAGTTTCTTTTGGGCATCCCTCTCCTCATATGAATTTGCCCTAGGGAAGGAAAGAGAGAAGAGAGAAAAGGGAGAAAGAAGAAAAGAAGAAGAGAAGAAGGGAGAGTGAAGGTGGGCCATAGATCAAAGTAAGGCCCAAGGGAGTCCCATTTTGCAAAACCCTACCTCTCCTCAAGGAGAAACTCTTCACCACAACCACCAAAATCGTCCATCAATAGTTTAGGTAAGGTTCCTCCTCCCTTTGCCTTAGAACCCTTGTGAGGAAGGGGGTTTTTGCATGAATTTCTCACATGTATGAGCTTGCTTTAGGGATTCTGACCAACTGGCCCCCAAATCGACTTTCCTGGGTTATTTTCAAGTCTCCAACGAATCCTAAGGTGCGGACTATTGTTCTTAGGTAGCTTAGCACCAATTTTAGTACAAGCTTAATGATTTTGATTGCTTGGATGTTATGATTTAATAATCTAGAGGAAGCCCTAGGAATGTATGTTGTTGAAACATATGGATTTGTATGCTTAACCTCCATGATGTTGTTCTTGCTTCTCATATGCTTATGTGTATGGATGAATCCTTGCTTATGCCCTATTGTTTTCCCCGTATATTGTTACCTCATAATATGTATGCTTTCATTACCCTTGTGCATATGATGGCTTGAGATTGAGGAAGAGCGTAACTTCCTCACCCCCCCCCCCACACACACCTCACATGCTCTTGTTTCATAATATTGTTAACCATGCTTGCTATGAGAATCTGAATGATATGTTGAGAAGTATGAGAACATGATGTGGTTTATACTAGATTATACATTAGTAGTCGGCATGTTATAAATCACCCTCCATACCCTTGGGTTGGTCAGAAATCATGAGGAGAGATGGTAGTCTCATTGGTGGGACTATCCTCAGGCTAAACCCGTGGGTTTGGGCGGGTGTGTTCGGGTGGCTGTAGTTCGACTACATGAGTCTCTTGTGCCCGAGGTCACTCGTTTCACACTCGCTTGACTCGTGCGGTCTAGTCCACTATTTGACTAACCCTGTTTGTTAACCCTGTGTGCTCACCTTTGTATGAAACCTGAAACACCTTACAACCATTGTAGCCCATTGATAACTAGATTGCAACTGGTCCACAGTCTCGTGAGCCGGGCATGGTGGAATAGGACACTATGTCCGAGCTGTCAGCCTACGCTGGGGTACCGTGCCTCTCCATAGTAACCATAAGCGATCCCTTTCTCTCGGCACTCATGTGCTTGAAGTCAGGGATGAGGAACTCGACGGGATCACGGACCGCGGGGACTCAGCTTCACGGGTTGATGGGGTCTTAGCCTCGTAACCAACTTAGGGCATTGATATGTGGGGTGTATCAGATTCTCCAACCTGCTGGATGAATGGACTTAACTAATAACTCGGCTAACACGATCGCATTGCATCGCATTAGTTAGGGTAGCGACTCGGCAGTCGAGGTCCCTCTGAGGGAGTGTTGTCATACGCGATTGTTAAATAGAGTCGCTCGAGGGAGCGTTGTAGAGAAGGCATGCATCATATCATCCCGCATGCATGCATTTAAATAAGAGTTGCTAGGTGTTTATGATTGACTGCTTTTCATTAAGTTCATATTATAATTGATGCCTGTTATAACTTGAGATTAATAGCACTCACTGAGTTGATCACTCACTCCCCACTCTGGGACGGTGTTTTTAAACACCAACCAGACCCGCTTGTAGATGTAGGAGATACAGACTATGTGGAGCCTGGCGAGGCGAGTTTCGAGGAGGAGGATGAGTGCTCTTACTTCCAGCTGATGGGCAGCACCTCATTGGATCAGTAGATGGGTCGTTAGATCGTTGAGCAGACGGCTAAGTTCTATTCTTTTTGGGACCTGCTATTCTTTTGTGATTTTGTTGGGTGGCATCATGTGCAACCCCTTCATTCTTTTAGACATGTACATATATATATTTATATTGATCTTTTCATTTCGGTAGACTAGTTGTGGTTGTGTTTCATGCTCCAAGGAATTTCAAGATGCGCAATTAAACTTGATTAATCATTAAATCATAAAATTAATGATAAGTGACACTCAGGAACTCGGGATTCGAGTGTATGCACGACCCCCGATTTCCAGGGCGTTACAGTGGTCCACTTGAGCTTGTTTCCTAAGATGTAGTCCACTTAAGCTTTTGATTTTCTTAATTTTTGAAACAAAATATATCATGGTGGTCCACTTGGGTTTGCCTCACTTTTGAAATTGAGCAGGGCAAACCCACAGAACTTGTTTCCTAAGGTGTGGTCCACTTGAGCTTTTGATTTTCTTAATTTTTGGGTTCATGCCTTAAAATATATTTTTTAAAAGGATGGATGGTGTGGATAAGTCACATATATATCATGGTGTGGCCCACATTTTTGAATCAGTAATAATAGGGTTTGTATGGACCGATTTTCAAAATGTAATTCTCGGCTAATTTTAAACAGGTGGAGTAAGTAATAATTATGTATTTCCGTGTATTTAGCGGGCAAATTAAAAATTAAACAGTCCCTTAGTGCTATCCTTCTCAAGATTCCTCCAATCCATGGGACACGGATTATTAGGTACTATCTTGACTGTTTGGAGTTGGTGGCAGGTTAGGGCTTCAATGGGCCTCCGTGGTGTCCACTCAATTTACCATAATCATTAATGACAAGGGAAACGGAAAGTATCTCTTCCCATTTTTGGATGCATCCTTTAGTGATATCCTTCTCAAGAT
Organism: Magnolia changhungtana; assembly: GCA_030180095.1. Taxonomy (NCBI): domain Eukaryota; kingdom Viridiplantae; phylum Streptophyta; class Magnoliopsida; order Magnoliales; family Magnoliaceae; genus Magnolia; species Magnolia changhungtana. The sequence continues at coordinate 1,126,366 of JASAUF010000604.1, forward strand.
TCCTCCAATCCTTCAGTGACACAGGAAATGGAAAGTATCTCTTCCTGTTTTTAAATGTATACCATGTTTATGCACATGAGTGGCTAGTTTCCGCAGTATACTTGAGCCATGGCAGATGAACATTGTAGCCTGTTTCACTGTCAAACCTTAAGACAAGTGGGTTTCCTCAATTTCATGTTTCGATGTTACCAACTTCTTAATTATATGAAATTATAAAATTTGAGAAAATAGTGTTGACGCGGGGGAGTTTGGATTGTAAGTAACTTGATATAAGCTACTATGCATTGAGTAACTTATCTTGGTTTCTACTTCTTAAGCTGAAGTGATTAAGTAACTTTAAATTAAAAAAAATTACTTATAATTGATCTTAAACCGAGCTTACTTATCTCGAATAAGCTAGTTATCTACTGCTGTAGGTATACAAAGTAACATATTTCGGGGTATTCAAACAGGCCCTAAAAGCTAAATACCTTACCCCACTGAATTTCATGTTTGCCCCGTTGAATTTCCAGTTTGCCCCGCTGAATTTCTAGTTTGCACCGCTAAATTTCATGTTTGCCCCGCTCAATTTTCAGTTTGCCCCGCTGAATTTCGAGTTTGCCCCACTCGATTTTCAGTTTGCCCCGCTCAATTTCTAGTTTGCCCCGCTGAATTTCGAGTTTGCCCCGCTCAATTTCGAGTTTGCCCCGCTCAATTTTCAGTTTGCCTCGCTCAATTTCATGTTTGCCCCGCTCAATTTCTAGTTTGCCCAGCTCAATTTTCAATTTGCCCTGCTCGATTTCTAGTTTGCCCCACTGAATTTCATGTTTGTCCCATTCAATTTCTAGTTTGCCCTGCTGAAATTCATGTTTCCCCAGCTGAATTTCATGTTTGTCCCGCTCAATTTCTAGGTTGTCCCACTGAATTTCATGTTTGCCTCGCTCAATTTCTAGTTTGCCCCGCTCAATTTTATGTTTGCCCTGCTGAATTTCATTTTTGCCCCACTCAATTTCTAGTTTGCCCCGCTCAATTTCATGTTTACCCCACACAATTTTCAGTTTGCCCTGCTCGATTTCATGTTTGCCCTGCTCAATTTTCTAGTTTGACCGCGAAGTGATTGAAATTGACCGCGAAGTGAATGAAATGGATTTTGACCATCGACTCGATGTAATCTTGGAAAATAACTAGGTTGGTTGACTAAATTAGCTTCTCCTACCCCAAAATCATATGTCGTATGTTAAATAATTCATTTTAGTTTAGGAGATATGCTTGTTAAATAAATTGATAAAGAAATGAATTAAAAGATAAAAAAATAATTTTATATACTTATATATACATATTTATATAATTATGTATTAGAGAAAAATGTAAGGAGGCATGTATTAGGCATGGAATTGACCGTGAAGTGAAGGGGAATCGCTGAGATTGATCGTGAAATGCATGAAATTGATCGCGAAGTAAATGAAATGAATGAAATTGACCGTGAATTGATTGAAATTGACTACGAAGTGAATGAAATGGATTTTCAACCATCAACCTGATGGAATCTTGGAAAATAACCAGATTGGTTGGCTAAAGTAGCTTCTCTTACTCCAAAATCATATAGGGTACGTCAAGTAACTAATTTTGGTTTAGAAGATATTCTTGTTAAATGAATAAAGAAAGAATGAAAAAAAATTATATGCTTACATATACATATTTATATAAATATGTATTAGAGAAAATTGTAGGTAGAATAAATTCTCCATGTGTAAAAAAATAAATAAATAAATAAATAAAAATTGAATAGACCTCCACGAACTACAGTTATCGCTATGGTTATAATTCGTAGCCATAAGTAAATTTGCAGGATAACTCGCTGGACAGTTCCGGATCTTTTTCGATCCTATCGAAAGACTTTCGATCCTATCGAAAGACTTTCGATACATATCGAAGTACATATCGAAAAAGCAGGGGCCACGATTATAACTACGGTTATAATCCGTAGCGATAAGAACCCTATAGCTATAGGTTCTTGGGTTTTTTTTTTTTTTTTTCGGTTGTAATCCCACCGCTTTTTGTGGGTCCTATTATGAGGTATGTGTTATATGGCTTGAGACAAAAAATAAGAAAGATCTAGCCATCAAGTGGACCACACTGTAAAAGTCAGCGGAGGATTGAACGTTTACCATTGAAACCCTTTTAGGGGTTACAGAAGTTTTGGATCATTATGAAATTTGTTTTTCCTCTTCATCCAGGCCTTTGTGACCTTATGAATAGATTGGATGGAAAATAAATGTTATGGTGGGCCCTACAAAATTTTTAACAGTGAAAATCAATTTTCTCGCTGCTCTTTGTGGTGTGGTCCAATTGATCTTTGGATATGATTTTTTTTTTTTTTTGGATAATGCTCTGAAATGATATCGAAATATGGATGAACGTTGTGGATATAATAAATACATAGCTGTGGGGCCATGTAACTTTGATCTGTTTTGAGTCGTTCGTACAACTCTCAGTTGGAGGAGCGTCAGCGCTCGTCTTCGAAAGAAAGGGAGGGGTATTTTCGTCATCAAATTCGCTGTCCGTACGATCAGGTCTACGTTCCTAAACTAAGTTGCATTGCTTCATAAAAACTGCTGGGTAGGGTCCACAGTCGCAAATTTCTCTTTCTTTTGGGATGGACTAACAATAGTTCATCATCTTTTTCTAAAACGTGATTACAAATGATATTTTAAACTTCATAAAATTGAGAATATACCGAAAATAACTGTAATTGAACCATCCTAACCATTGATTTTACTTATTGAATTTGGGCGGTCCACCATTTCATTTTTAACTATCAAATTCATAGCCACTACTACTTAAGTGGTGTTCAACATTGTTTAAAAAAAAAAAAAAAACTCAACTTGTTATTTATACACCCGATCCAGACCCGAACCATGTGATAAATCAGGTGGATATGAACCCGGGTCCCAAACTGGGTTGGATATTTTCGTCTTTGACTTGACCTGGGCATGACCCGAATTTTGGGTCTGGATCGTAAATTCCAATCCATTTATTAAATGGGTGAGATCCGGGCCCCCTCGACCCGACCCGACTCAACTCATTAGATCAGCATTTACGTGTGCCCATCCCAACCATCTATTTAGGGGATGTTATCTACATGTGCGTTTTGGGGTGTTCCATCCATGGTGGGGCGCATCCAACTGGATAGCTGAACAAGCAATGGTATTGCAATCTGAGCCGTTCATTCAGCAAGTCCCCTCTTGAGATGGGAAATGCCCAGTGTCTCCCTACCGGGCGAGCCTAGCCATCAGATTGGTAGTCTGAAATGGATAGTGCTCCACATTTAATCAGGACATGGTGGCAACAGAGGAACTGGAAAATAGTAGAGCCAGATACCCACGGGAGCCTACCTTGATGTATGTACTCTTCGTTTTGCCGGATCATTTTAGGATATAAGCCCAAAAACAAAGCAGGTCCAATTATCAGAAAATGCTGCCATAATTGTACTTGACTCAATGTTTGATTGAACGAGAGTGATCCTGTGCTAAAATGACTAAGTGGGTGATTTGCGAAAATGTATAGGTGAGTCCTTCCCGATGGATTCTTTTTGCCATGTGTCCAAAGACTTATTCTTTTGCCAATAATTGCAGCTAATATATTTTTCCATGGAATAAAAATAAACAAACAAATAAAAGAAGTCTAAAATAATACTAATTTTTGTTGGGAGCGTTGCACAAAAAACTTTAGGGCCCGTTTGGACAGGTGGATTGGAAGGAATTGGATGGTATTGGAAGGGATTGGAAGTTAAATCCTGGGATTAGCCGGGCGTGCCAAACAGACGGGGTGATATGATCGTGGGATATAGCAATCCAATGGATCTTAAGACAATCCACTGACAACACCATCATTACTTTTAAATCCCGTCCAATCCACCCTAATCCATTCAAATTTGCCTGGGAGGTGTTTGGTTCTAGGGATTGAAAGGGATGAGAAGGTTTAATCCAGGGATTGGCTGGGCGTGCCAAATAGACACGATATAGCAATTCCATGGATCTTCAGACAATCCACTGACAACACCATCATTACCTTGAAATCCATGCCATCCACCCTAATACCATTCAATCCCTTCCAATCCACCCGGCCAAACGGGCCCTTAGGATCTCGCCTCCCAAAACACCAGAATTATGGGATATAATAAAGAAATGAAATAAATCAAAGCATAAACTACACAACACAAGAAATTTTTAAGTAGAAAACCCTCAAAGAGGTAAAAACCACGGGACCTATTCCAGAGCAACAATCCACTATGAAGTAGAATGTAACAACCGATCACAAGCACACACCGCTTGGATCAAACCTTCTTCACTCACGCAGGAGTGGATAAACAATAAGAGAATAAAGAAAACAAAAAGATCTCACCGATCACAAGGACATAGAAGCGCTGAGACGTCAACTGTGCAGTAGATCACTTCTACGAGCAGAACCCTCCCTTCCACAAGCTTCCTCTCTCTCTCTCTCTCTCTCTCTCTCTCTCTCTCTCACCTTGGCCGTTAAAACCCTTAGCACAATAGCTTTAAAAAGCCTTCTCAATACCCTAGAAAAGCCCTAGGGACCCCTATTTATAGTTTAAGAAACTCCTTTCCGCACCTTTGCGAAAACTGCCTCAAATTTACGTTGTCCGCACCAAATCTGGATTGAATCTGCGTAACCCTTGACTAGTCAAGCCGGGCCCTTGACTGGTCGAGCGGCCTACTCGACTGGTAGAGCTTGAACCTCGACTGGTCGAGCCCCATGGAATTCCAAAACAAATAGCTCATTGAACTTTGAGTCGAGAACGACTCGACTGGTCGAGCGGCGCGGTAATGCCAAGATTTGTGGCATACGATCCGCACTACATCTCCTTTGAACTGAGGAGGAAAACCCCATCAATTTTATTAATATTTGAATAAAGCTCATTATAATTGACATAGTATCAAATACACTAAAGAAATAAACAAAATGGAAGATAAGTACCCAATTCCTCTGTAAAAATAGATGATCGAGGAGGATGGTTAGTAGGATGTGAGCAGAAAGATGATCACCAAAGTAAGGACTCAGTTGATCAGGATCGAGCAACTCAGGGTTATGGATGTTTAATTTAATCATACAGTATTGTAATAGTGGTGCTGGACAGTAGTGATCTATACTAAGATTAGGTTATGTTAAGATAAACGTAAAGATAAATGTCAAAGAAAATAGATTGTGTTTAACATGGACCACGAGCTCTTCATTGCGCGCTCCTTTTATAGGTTGTCGAGGTGGAAAAACCCTCATTGAATTTCCTTGATGGTTCATAATCATTCACATCTATGATATGCATTCTGAATAGGGAGATCTTCGTAAATCTAAAACTATTGATTTTCGGATCTCCACATTTACATAGATTGTCTCATATTAGAGACCTTCAGGACCCTACTGCATTTAGATTTTGGATTGATCAAATCCATCTCTGCCCCTTAGTCCTGTATCTCAAATCCATCAGGTCATCGTTGCATCTGAATGACCCGATCAGTGCTGTCCACATTTGCACATCTTACTCTCGTCTGATCGTAAAAATAGTAGGACTAGATCCAACAGTTAAGCTCTCCCGTTCTCTTAATTCTGATTGATATATGGATAAGAACCTGATCTACTGGTGTCTACTCTTTCCTAATTTGGGTCCATGTTACAACCAATCTTCTTGAACATTGGTATGATATTCGGATATTTGGAGTTTTCATGATTGCTGCAAAACCTTCAAACGTTTCTAGGAAGATCTCTCACTTTATAAGTATTGCAAGAAACAATCTTATCAAGTGTATCATAGACAAATCCGTGATATGATTCTTTCCCTTTATGAGTCTTTTATAGACATGTTGAGTACGCTGCCTTATTAAATGACACACTAATCACGGTCACATGGCACGTGGTGTTTCAATCTCTTAAAAGCACGGGTATGGTTCTGTGCAACCGCATTAACAACAGAATTCATATCACAGAAAGAACAATGATAAAATATACTTTCAATTACAGGTATGATTCTACCAATATCGAAGTAATGACAAGTGGCAACCTCTTATTAGTCTATGTCGGTGTACTAAAAATAAATGTAAACAATTGGATGGCAAATAAACATTACCGAAAAGTTACAGTGGGCCTTAAGAAGTTTTCAATGATAGTGCGTTCAATTACCATTGTTTTCTATAATATGGTCCACCAAATCTGGATCTTTAACATTTTTAGACTCATGCCTTAAAATGATCGGACAAAATGGATGGACAACATGGATATATAATACATACATCACGGTGGGCCCATGGTGGCAGGGTGATGTACTCATAATGTTATCCAATTCGAGGACATCTAGGATGTGTTTTTAAATGCACATCGATTGTATGATCCTAACCATCTGATCACTGCTACAAAGTGATTATAACTTAAAGAAGGGTCGTCCACTATGCATGTTTTCTTGATACATAAGCCATCCATATTAGGGCCCACTAGATGGATGGCCGCAGTTGATACGTCACCTTGCTTGCGTTTTGTTTCTAAATTCTAATAAATATTTGAATATTTTTTTCATCATCTTATTATAACATGGAATGTTCGAATATGGCACATCCTTGTCATATTAAGAAGTGGACCCCACCATAGATTGCCCACGGTCCAAAATCCTATATGATCAGACAATTATTACCATACCAATCAACAAACTACAATTGCAACTGGCTAGGAAAAAATGATACAACCATCAATCCATATTCTGATGCAGGGGAGGACGTGAGGTCAAGCACCGTCTTCCTCAAGAGGATAACTATTCCGAATCCATGGAACTTCTCTGGACTCCTCACAGAGACTTTCTCGAATCCACGAGAAAATAGAGCAGAAAATAGAAATAAATTCTAATAAATTCGAAAAGATTAATGAATGCATAAAAATGAGTTCACAACCCCTTAAATAAGGGTACTAAGCAATGGGAAAGAAATCATAATCAAACTACAACTAAAACTCCTAGAATTCGCGACTTACTATAAATAGTAAACTTACTATTTATAGACGGTCGTGATGTCTACTAGTGCGCAAGGTTTTCGGCCAAAAATAGTAAGTGTCCTATTTAGCTTCACCAAACTGTTTCCCTAATTATTCTAAGCTCTTTTCATGTTGGGCGCAACTCCTAAAGCCCGACGGATGAAGAGTTATAGTCAAACTAAAACTTACTATTAAAAACGAAATTGAAACAGGGAAACGACCGTCGAATCAGGGGTTTCTCGCAATTCCGAGTGTTGCAACCCTGCATAGCTGGGTTGGTTGGCTAAAGTGACTTGTTCTACCCCAAAATCATATATTTTACGTTGGCTAACTCATCCCGGTTTGCGAGATACGCCTGATTGAAGGTCTGATGGTCCAGATCACTTTTGTTGCCGACCAGGCCTTTTCTGATCCATCTTTGCCATGTAATTGTCCGCGACCCGCTCTACATCAATATTCAATGACCAAATCAATTATTTGGATAACTAGGATCTTTTGTTTACCTTGACAGTTCTTTTGTGTAGACAATCCAAGGTGGGGCTTACCAAGTGGATGGTCATAATCAGCTACGGTCCGCTTATCTAATAGGGGTGTCCATCATCTTAACCTGATGAGATCAAAATGGATTATTTTTCACTGTTTAATATATCAGAAAATGTCTAGCAATCAAGAAAATCTCCACTGTAAAGATAATCACGCCAATATGATGATTTAGAGGGTGATGGAGGGAAGATCATGAAGCAATGAGAAGAAAATCACTATTAATAATAGTTATTGAATCCATAAGAAAATGAGAGGGAATATTTAGGTATGCATGGATAAAAAGTTACGATTACTTTACAATCCACACTTTGAATGACAATTTCTCCCTATCCTGAATGAATTTCTTAGAACTGGACATACCCAGGGCCCAATTATATAACGACCTGCCTAGGACTGCGCTCGGATTTGATGGATTACTTCAGCTTTCATTTAAGCTTCTTTTGGTCCAGCCCTGCAAAGAATGCGTACATTAGTTCGCTCCACTTGGAAAGAACTCATCTTCGAGTTTTTCAATAAACTTGGCTCATGATACTTATACAGGTTTACCACGTTGAAAATCTATGAAATCTCAATGCCCTCAAGAAGATCAACAATGTATGTGTTATCATTGATTTTCCTGAAGACTGGAAAAGGTATAATCTCCTTATTCCTCAACTTATTATAAGTTCTAGTAAAAAATCTCTCCTTAAGCAAGTGAACACGTTATCACCCACTTTAAGCACTTTCTAGTGTTAGTATTTATTAGACTTTTCCTTACACTTGACATCAAACTCCTATACCTTTTTAGATGTCAACAAGACTGACACAACACACAGATTCATGCTCTCCCTTACTAGACCCTTAGAGATCAATTTTTCTACTTGTCCCTGCAAGATATCGTATTCTTTTGAACTCATCCGATAATGTGGGTGATTTGGTAGAGTTGTCCATAGGATACTATCATTGTGGTGCTTTATAATACGCATAAGGGCAACTCGTCGAAAAGTTCATTAGGCATAATTCCCTTCAATCATGTAAATTAAATATTCTTGGGTTCTAATTCTTTCCCTTTTACAGCTAATGCATTTATCCCTCCCTCCCTACCGGATTCTTAATGAAATTTTGGGCGGTTATGAAAGACCATCCCTTCACTTTAGAAGACATAAATTGGTTCTTCGTTATCATGCAGGTAAAGATAGTTTTTCTACCATCTTTAATAAAAATAAATATATTATCCTCATCTCTATGCGGGCATCAACATTGTACTGCTATAGTCGACTAACCTCCGTATCAACAGCATCACATATTACTTTGTCTATATAATATTTACCAATGGATAAGGGAATACAACATCGTTCGGTTAACTTTGTTTCTTTGACTTTCTTGATCCATCTAATCGTATATGGAGATGGGTGTTTCTCTATTTTCAGTTGTAGTTTGTTCATCACAGTCTTCAATATGATATTCTTACTGCTCCCACCATATATGATCATATCACAAATCTTTTAATACATGGTGTACTTCGTTCGAAAGATGTTATGTCGCTACAAATCTATCTCCTTCTTCGATGTGTATAACAGATCAATCACTGCCTGTAGTCCTTACATAGCTTGTAGATTCTCCCATTGGAAAGCTATAAACATTGCCACGGTAATGGGATTGTTCCCTTGAGTACCATCCATGGGATTATTACTCAAACCATTGTTAGATGCCATTAAATCGGAAAAAAAAAGAAGCCTTGCTCTAATACCAACTGACATAGGAAATAACATGAAATAATGAGAAGAAGATCATTACCTTCCTCAAGTAATTAAAACCTTGAATCCACAAAAAGAGTTTTTAATTCCACTAGAACATAGGAGAAAATGTAGATATTTTATTGAATAATGTGTGTATAATTTCTTGATATACCATTAATAAAGAAAACCCACATCATAATTCGAAATTATCTAAAATAGTAAAATTCTAACCTTAATTTGAAAGTTACCCAAAATAGTAAAACTCTTCTAAAGCCTAATTTAGAAAAGTAGAAAGTCTAGATAAACCCCATCGGAGGATTCCTAGCATAATTACAGACAATTAAAAAAATAGAAATTCTAAAACTTAAAAAATAGGGAAATACAATAAAAATAAAAATTGCTAAAAATAGTAATATTTTCCTAAAATCACAATTTTGAATTAGAAGCATGTGTTTTCTTGTGAAACAGAGGAACGTGACTTGCTATGTAAGTCGGTTGACCCTAGAACCATCGTTACATAAAGATTAATAGGTTGTGCTTTTGGGATGATGCTTGGATTAAAAGTTACAGATCATTTACTGTCCATGCTTCAACAGCAATTTCTCCATATCTGGAATGAATTTATTTGAACCGGATGTGCCTGGTGCCTAATTACATCATGCCCTACTTAGACTGGGCCCAGATCTGATGGACTACTTCCACTTTCGTTTGAGCTTTTTTGGTTCCTTTCATGCAAAGAATGCATCTATGGAACGCATTGGGCTAAATATGTTTTTTTTTTTTTCCTTTGAGAGTACGTCATCGAGGCAAGGAGAAGGACGTAGAGGGCTAAATACATTAAAAATGAATGGTTAGGATAATCATATTAGTTCTGCATTCGCGTAGCCTGGATCACTTTTTTTTTTTTCTTCCTTTGAGCATCTATGTGATGATCGGTTAACTTATGCTTAGACAATAGCATGCATTAGAGAATTTTCTTCTCCATTATATGGGAATGGAACTTTCAATGGTGCTAAATGACAGTATAACTAGTGGGACAACACTATGGTAGAGTCATCTCCACAATACACGTGGTGCTAACTAGCCAATCTGAACCATCCATCTGGTTGTCCCTTCTGAGACATAAATGGTCCAGAATGCACAGATTGGATAGTCCCAGCCATCAGGCATCTTTCAGGGCTAGTCTCCTATGTTATTTCTTCACAATTTCTCATCTTCACCTGTGGCACTGTTGTGAAGCTATCTCTTAGAGCTCGTTTGTATGTCTACAAAGTTTTAAGCTATAAACATTTTTTTTTTTCTTTACACACAGTCGCATCCCCCACATGCCTATGTACTCACACCACATTGGGATTTCACCCCAATTGGTTCTCAAACCCATGACCTTGTACTGAAACTCTTGTGAGTCAAAAGAATTTCGGGTGTAAATTATTGGCATGCTATTTTGTTTGTCTTTTAAGTTGTAATCAATTTACAAATAAAGTCCTACAAAAATCAGCAAATTACATAACAAGGACTTGATTTATTTATTTTTAATTTATTATTATTATATTTTAATCCTACTATTGTCCTCCACCCATCATAGTAGGCCCCAATGCAATTTAGATTTTTTAATGGTAGATGTCCCATCTTCCCTCTCGAGTGGTCCATTTGACAATCAATCACTTTTTGTGTTGCCATAGGAGAGCATAATGGAAGCACTTGATAGACATATTGGATGTACTGTACACATTATGGTGGGCTCCACACATCATAAGTACGTATCAACCATTGTTGTTCTACTATGTATAATACATTTTGTTAAAGAGTTTACTTTTAATATAAAACATGTCTTTTTGCTAGGTTTCAGAAATGTGTTTACAGCCTATAAAGCCTTTATAGACAGGCTTTTTGACAAGTTTCAGAAATTTAATTACCCTGTAATTCCTTTACAACTTGAGGATTTTAGAGGCATCCAAACGACCCCTTATTACTAATTCATGGCAAAAAAAGCTTAAAAGGAATACAACAACAAGAGGGCCTAGCCCCTTGAGAAAAAGGCCAAAAGAAGAAGAAGAATGAATGAATGAAAAGGCCCACACCTGGAGCTAGGGATGCTCGCACCCCAGGCCAATGACACCCACACCTTGGGCTAGAGGAAAAAGCCCACAATCTGGGCGGGTCGGTCAAAGGAGAAACACAAGCTCACTTGTAGAGATAATTTGGGAAGGAGAGCTCAAAGGAGCATTGACAAGTTTCAGAAGAAAGCTTTTGTGACGCCTAAAGACAACACTAATTTGTACACTCCACAGGCATATATGAGCATCTCCCATGAAGAAGCTAATAAAGCTAACAAGCCAGGGGTGTGAGTACGTGTATTTAATAATAATAATAATAAGGTACATTTGAGCCCAATCAAAGATCTTGAGCAGTTTGATCTCAAAGCAGTCAAAAGAGGCTGTTTTCCCCAAGCCAGGGGTCATTCCAGAAATTAGTAGACTAACTATTTACCACCCGGAATCTAACATGAATCTTAGCAATGCCGTGGACAGGGAGAATACTACGCCAGGCCCAGGAAGCATTTGTGAGAATTATGATGCACCATGAAAAATTAAATCTAATATATTTAGAATGGACCACATTCCCCAAAAACTTTCTTTGTGCAGGAATTTCCAAATTTGCTTAAGAATGCAGGTTTGGGTATGTTTCAAGGGACATGATACCAAGGCCGCCTTCATTTCTAGCCTTGTAGATTTGATCCCAACTAATGGAGTGAATTTTAGAAGAGCCTTCAAAAATTTTTTCTAATACGCATTTCAATAATGTTGTAGAAGGTATAAGACCAAAATATATGAAGATTGGAAAAAATTGATTTTATTAATTCTAGTCTGCAGTAAAAGAAATGAAGGAAACTTTCTCTAAGCACTAAGCTTTCTATTAAGGTTGTCAAGTAAAGCTTGACAATTCTTCACACGAAGCCTAGCAGAAAAAAATAAAAATAAAAAAGATGAACCCCAAGGTACCTAATGGGAAGTTTGCCATTTTTCATATTTAAAATATCTTTGAAGGTATTTTTGCATTGCAGAAACCAGAAATTAGCAAAACACTCTCTAGAAGGTTAATTTGAAGGCCAGAGTTGTCAGAAAAATAGAGAAGAAGTTTCTTAAGTTGAATGCAAATATAGAATCAGCACTAGCAAATATCACAAGTTTATCTGCAAAGAAAAGATGAGAAATCGTGGTCGCTTCTGACTAAAATGGGTAACGAATTAAACCATTATTACAACATTTGATAAGGAGGGTCGAGGAGATGACACTGGTAAATAAGAAAGAGATAGGTCTCCCTGACACAAGCCTTTATTGCTCTTAAAAAACCCGCAGTCATTTTCATTAATAATTGGTAAGTGGGCAGGAGTGGAGATGCAGAGAAGAATCCGAGAAACGCACCTCTCTTAAAAATTAAAAGCACCAAGGACCTCAATCAAAAAATCTAATTCTGAATATAATTGTATATATCTCATTGGTTACGAATATAGGTTTCAGACTAGTAGGGAACTCACAATTATCCAACTTAGGAACCAAAACAATAAAAATATTGTTTAGTCGATTAAAGATTTTTGTTTATTTGAGGAAGTTATTATCAATTAATTTCATGTCAATCTGAGATGAAGATCCCTGGCTACCATTGAGAGTATTCTTTTTTTTTGTTCTTTTTCTTTTTCTTTTTTAATACCCACACCATACACACTCCATCCCCGGTGTCAGTGTTGAGACTCACATCAACTCATGTGAGTCTACCACTAAGCCATGAATGGAGATCATACCATTGGGAATATTTTTAAAGTGGTCAACAATTATATCATTTATCTCATTTTGGTTTTCAAAGATGTTGCCATCTGTCCTTAATTTTCGTTATGAAATGGATGGTTAAAAATCCAAATAGTAACACTATTAGAATGATAAAATCAGTAGGCTTACATTTATCATTTTTATGCAAACTTTTAGTTACATTGCATGCACACTTTGATCAGGAATTTGGACGGTCTGGATAGCCCTATGATATGCCTACAAGGTCCAACATCTTTCAAACGGTGAAAAACTAAGTGCCAAAAAGTGCCGGGAAAAAAGGCTGTCATCTATTATATATACATCTTCCAGCCACGATAGTGAAGACAGGAGTCTTAACATATTCAGGATGCAGAAGTAGAGCTTTCCGTATCAGTTCCTCTCAACTATCCTCAATTCTATGATTGAGCTGCGGCCAACCACGATGTATGAGCGCCATCCAATAGAAATCATACCAAAATCCAGGCAGATCCATAGCTCAGGTGGGCCGCACCCATGGGAACGATAGGGGAACAGTGGGGAGGAAGATATCCACCATAGAAACTTCTAGATAGAATGTGGAATAAGTCATCAGGCACATGCCGACCAGGATGAAAGGACACTCAAAAAGCCATCCAATGTTACGGGTGGGCCATAACAAGTGAACATATTGGTTTTCAGCATGATAGCACATTGCTCCATGTGGTGAGTCCCCCTGGATTTTTTTTATTTTTTATTTTTGGTGATAGGGATGTTCTTGGCATGCATGGCGCCAATGAAGAGACCAGATTGACGGTTTCGATTCCACATGCACATTAGGGGTGGGACCCAAACATCTCAAACACCAAACACATGTTACAGTTCTCCATACATGAAAAACAAGCAGAAGGTACAAAAGTACCCATGTTTTTGCCCTTCAAAATGATCAACATCTATTCCCTTCATTCAATGTCAGTCTTTATCATCCCATGACGATTACAGGACCAGGCATGCCTGCAGAATACCCATGACAAAGCTTCATTAATTCTACAATCCACTGGCTGCTCTGCTCACTTGAAGATAGATTTTGCGGAATTCCCTAAACATGATTATCGCTGCACTAATTACAGACTAATTTTTGCCAATGAAACAGGAAAATAGATTTAACTTAAACGCAGGCCCTTTTGCAAATTAAGACTGCAACCAATGCCCCAACTTGGACTTCAATCATATTGTAGTAGTTTGATGAGCTTCGAGCAGCGTACTCTTCAATGCAGAACAGCAAGAATCGAAAAGAGAAGAAATTTTGTGAGCATCGCCATGAGACCCTTCAATGCAGAAGAGCAAGAATCAAAAAGAGACTAGATATTACGAACATCACCATGACCCAGATGACACTTGGGATCCAACTCGCTTATATCACAGGTCCGAGAGAACCCAAATGACACTTGGGATCCAACTCACTTATATCACAAGTCCGTCCTCAACCAGAGAGGGATTGGCATCCGCAGTCACCCAGATGACAGATTTTTGTGGGGTCCCAAAATACAAAAGAGTGAGAGTTGGGGGTTGAGGCAAAGCTTTCGGTTTTCCTTCATTGGAAAATTTCCGGTGCCTGTGTTTCAGTTCCATTCTCTGCCGCTACTCTTCCTCCCAGGTCTTGTACAGAGCCTATTTCCGGTGCCTGCGTTTTGGTTCTGCTCTCGGCCGCTTCTCTTCCTCCCAGTCTCGTTCATATAGCCTGAATCGAGCTCGTTAAGATTGAACAGTTTGGAACATGTACAAGTGTTAGAATGTCAAAAGGGGGAATCCAAACAGGACCCATGCAAGTGATATGGAGATGGGGCCTTCCTGTCCGAGTGCAACTATGGCACATGTGAGCAAGATCGAAGCCATTCATCAGGTGGGACCTATGTGAAGATGCCAAAAAGACAGGCTGATCCACTTGCCAGGTGAGCCACATGTGCGTGCAGAATGTGGCCTGTTGGCAACTTTTTCCGAAGTCCGTTCTCATCACTTCTGTGGCAGACCTGATGAGTAGACTCTTTCATGGTGGTCCCCACCTGATGAATAGTCCAGATCTCACACTCGTACCACGTTGGCACCTGTGCATCAAGGCTCTTATATCAGGGTTCTGTACAAAGAATGAATGCCATGAACCTCTGGAGCAATTTTCTTTCTTTAAATAACCTGAAGATGGGCTTTTATGAAGAAGACCACTGAGAGATGGAGAAAGGATGATTGGCGAAAGTGATTTTCTATGCCCACACATGAACGAGTCCGCTAATGCACATGCCACCACATATGCCAGCATGGTAAACAGACAATGTCTAACCATCCATCAGGTGGACTGCACAAAGTAGATATGCCATGATATTGGAAATAAGCGGACGGGTCAGAAAATTTTGGATGACTTCTTTCACAACTGTGCATTGGTTCAGTGAACTGTGGCCCACCTGACCTGATTCTTGGTATAGGAAATCTACATAGTGGACGTTTTGGATGGATTACTTGGATATTGTGCTGGTCTGCCACACTGGCATATCTATGGGCATGGCATCACCTGACTTGTACACACATGTGGGCTTAGCAAAGTTCTTGCCAAAAATAAGACATGATCATGCGTGTGCATGCATGCAGACCTGAAGAACTTGAGCACCTAAAAAACAAATATGATAAACAGAGATACTATTTTAAAGGATGCTTCATGAAGTTCTATGAAGTGCAGTCCCCACCATACACGTGGCAAACACCTATGGTGATAGGGCCCATTGGTCGGCCACCAAATGGATGGTCCATGGACCAAAATTCAGTGACTGTAAGTCTTGACCATCCACTCAATGTGAGATTTGTCTGCTAAATGGACTGTAGATTGTTCAACTTCAAAATAACCACCTGCTTGCAGCCCGCAGTGCTCGACTTCGAGTTAACCATCAGTGCAATGGCCTAGTAAATCAATAGTCCCAATCACTGGCAGATGTGCCATGTGTTTGGTTGAGATGTTTTGAGTTTTTGCATGCATTTCATAGAACTCCACAAACCCAACATCACAGTACCACTCCTCTTTGATAAAAGATTGCAGATCATTTAACATTCAAGAAACAGTTTTTGAGGATACGGATCATTGTCACGGCGAGCAATCTTGCTCGCTGCTTCCTTGCCATGCATCCTCGGCACAGGATCATCCATGTAAGCTCCTCTCTGCACCATGGCTCCCTTTCTGTCCCCACTGTCTCTTCCATCATACTGTTGTGGTGAGATCCCCACCGTAAGGGGCAGTGGCGGTGGCACAGCCAGTGGATACTCACCACCAGATTCAGCGGGAGACAGGTGGTCCCTTTTAAGTTTCCGCCTCTTGGATGCAGCCGTGGTATCAATATCCTCTTTTGACATGTTCCCTTTATCCCTCTCTCTCTCCTCCACCTATTAACAACATTAGGAAACATGTCAGTGGGGCCTTAACAACAAACATAAGGACAGAGAGATAACGAAATGGCCAACAGGTTGGAACTGAAAGAAAGGTGCGTCGGGCGGAAACTTCTTTTCCTTTTTTCTTGTAAAGCAAGAATTTGACTATCAGCTATAAAGACGTACCAGGATGTGCTAAAAACTACCCATTAAAAAGTGTCAAAAACTAGGGCAAGAGGCTCAATCATGACACATAATCTATTCGCATTTATTACTCTCTTTTTTCTTGTATCTAGATTAAAATGGCTACTCTGACTGACTTTCGGAATGGAATTACCAATACGAATGCACACTCTTACAAAATGACCATTTTTTTTTAAAATTATATGTAACAATTTATTTTTTCAAGAAATAAGGGAAACATTGAGGTGAAGCTACATAAGAGATACTCGTCAAAATAAAAGAAAGCTGCTACAACCATCATCATCATCACCGGCTAATCCTTATCCCATCTAATTGGGGTCAGCTGCACGAATCGTATTACGTCATACCATTCTATCAAGGACTGTATCCTCAATTAAACCAGAGGTCAGCAAGTCAATTCTTAGTAACCTCCATCCACGTCCATGTTAGCCTTCCCCTTGCCCTTCAATTTGAACCAACTCACTCCTAATCATTGTAGTTTTGGGTCTTCGTTGCACATGGCCGAACCATCTAAAAGTGTACTTTCCCTCATCTTATTAGCTACTGGTGCTGCTCTTAAGTTCCCTTGACTGCATTCATTTTAAATTCTATCCTTCCTCGTCTTGTTACTCATCCATCTCAACATTCACATTTTAGCTATGCTCATCCGATGAACATGTTGTTCCTTAATTCCCTAACATTCTGTCCTATAAAGCATGGCTGGTATTACAACTATCCTATAAAATTTCCCCTTCAGTTTGATTGGTATGCAACGATCATAAAACTCCATAGGCACATCTCCACTTCATCCACCCAGCAATAAATCTATGAGCAACATCTTACTCAATTTCTTTGGTCTCATGGAATTATTGACTCAATCCATCAAAAATTATCATTTTGGAGTACTCGGTTAACAATCTTTAACTAATTCCTCATTTCTGCTCCTGTTATTAATAAAATTGCATTCCATATACTCTGTTTTAATCTAACAAAATTTAAAATCTCTTTAACTCATCCACAACCAACATAAAAAGATATGAGCTCAATGATGACCCCTGTTGTAAGCCTATAGTAATTTAAAGAAAGCTGCCACACCCTGGAATGACAATTTTCCAACCACAATACAACATTGCTTGAACCAACTCTGAAGATTACTTCCTGAAAAGGCATCCAGAAAAGAAGAAGAAGAAGAAGAAGAAGAAGCTTCTCTAAGAACCTTCAGCTTCTAGTTTGTTAGAAACACACCATCCAGAAGGTCCAGACATAAAATTTTGCCTTCAGCTTCATTGTCTTTAAAAACACTGTCCTGAGGGTCCAAAGATGTGCTTTTATTTATTAGTGATACAGCACAAATGTGGGTCAAAATTCACATCTATATTGCCAATACGTAGTGCACAGCTGATATGTCCCAATAAAAATATCAGTTATGGACCAGCAGATGCATTCTCTGATACTGATATTTTGAACCTTCCTCACAATGGAGGGACCCAGGTTACCAATTGAAGATCCATCCAAGTCAATTTCCAAAGACCAAGTGATGGGTGCATCCCACTACATTTTCACCTTTGATCCTTCCTTTTCCGGTATCAATTATTGTCCTTCGATCTCTCAATAATCCAACATTAACACACATAGGAATTCTTTTCTAAAAAGAGTTCATTTGATGATGCTAGTATTGATGGTTTCCACTACCATCTCAAATGAAAATATGACATATGAATATTGGGTTGTTCAGTGACTGGTGGCGTGCACAACGAATATTGAAATTAACCTACCTTGGTGAAAGGTGAAAGTATTCCTTCTACCTGCAACCACTTTTTTTTTTTTTTAAGTGACGAGAGAATCTATTGAAAAACGAAGAAAGGAAAATACAAAATACAGCTGCTGAGATAGCAGGAGCAGAGACTAGAAGCCTAGGAAAAGAAAATTAAAGTCCCCAAGGATAGAAACATTGGCTGCCCATTCAATGATAAGATTTTTAGCCTTGGAGCCCACAATATGAGGGGTGGATTGAGAATTGTTAAAACATCTGTCGTTTCTTTCAGTCCAAATCGCCCACCAGATTGCGATAATCGCCATTCTCCAAACCTTAGTTTTAATCCTGCCGATCCTTAAGCCATGCCAGTAAGCCAACATAGGAGAAGCAGAAGCGGGGACGCATCCGCTGACGCTGAACCAGGAAAAGAAATCCTGCCAAATTTGCATGGCGAAGGGGCAATGGATAAAGAGATGGTCCACCGATTCCTCGCTCTTCATACAACAGAGGCAAATATTAACCAGCTGCATCCCTCTCTTCCTGAGATTATCAATCGTCAGAATCCTGTTTTTTGAAGCCAACCATGCAAAACATAAGTACCTGGGGGGGATTGGGTACTTCCAAATAAACGGACAGGCGGGATTTCCGAGAGGAGGGTGCGGGGCAAGGAAAGTATAGAGAGATTTGACTGAGAAGGTGAAAGTTTTGTCTCTCAACCAAATTAATTTGTCCTGCTCAGAAGGATTAGGGGACACTGAGGAAAGCAAGGCGAGAAGGGCTACGTAATCTGAGGCCTCCCTATCATCGAGGGGTCTGAAACATCTGATGTCCCACACTGTCCCTGCCGTAGATTGAGTGAAGAAATCTGCAATGACTCCATCTTTGCTGACCGCGAGACGATGAATAGAGGGAGAAGAGTCCTTCAGCCTTTTGTCTCCCAACCAAAGGTTGTCCCAGAACCTGATTGTTGTCCCGTTCCCCACTTGGAACGCAGAATTCTAAACAACAGGAGGTTTGGAGCGCAAGATACCTTTCCAGATACGGGACGCTCTATAAGAGGTAGACTCCCTGGTCCACCACCCACCCTGAGACGTACCATATTTACTCTTAATGATTACATTCCACAAAGCCGTCGGTTCTGTTCCCAATCTCCACGTCCATTTGCCCAAGAGAGCCTTGTTCATGGTTTTCAGATTCTTGACGCTCGCACCACCATCCTGAAAATGCCAACAAACCTCTTGCCAGTCCAGCAGATGGAACTTGTTCTGATTCTCTTTACCGCACCACAAGAAGTCTCTTCTGAGCTTGTCAATGCGAGCCAAGACCGAGGGGGGGCAGATAAATAAGGACATGAAATAGGTGGGTATATTGGACAAAGCAGCTTTAATAAGGGTGAGCCTCCCTCCCAAAGATACGTATTTGCATTTCCATCTGGCTAACATCATATGAAATTTGTCGACAACCTTATCCCAAATTGAGGTTGGCGGGGCCCCGATTGCAAGCGGCAGACCCACAAAAAACGTCGGAAAGGAGGCAGGCGAACATCCAAGAAGCTAAGCAAACCGGTTCAGATCGTTCTCCGAGACGTTGATCCCAAAGACTTTAGATTTAGGCAAATTGATTCTCAGCCCTGAAACTGCCTCGAAGCAACGGAGCGTGATGAGCAAGTTATTAATTGCTTCGGAGTCTGCCTCAATCAAAATTAGAGTATCATCAGCAAACTGAATGTGAGATATCGGAGAAGGAATGCTCGGCATGGAAATGCCCCTGAATAACCGAGAGCTTTGGCCTTTTTGCAGAATCTGAGAAAAAGCTTTAGCGACGAGGAGGAAAAAGAAGGGGGGAAAGGGGGTCTCCTTGGCGAAGACCTCTGGAACTAGGAAAGAAACCTTTAGGAACGCCGTTTAGGAGGACCGAGAAGAACGACGATTCAATGCAGGCCTTCATCCACATTCTCCACTTGGCACCAAATCCCAAACGAAGAAGCATATAATGTAGGAAGTCCCAGTCGGCGTGATCATAAGCCTTCTCAATATCAAGTTTATAAAAAACACTCTTAGTGCCGGATCTATGGCAAGAGTGAAGAATTTCGTTTGCTATCAATGCCCCGTCGATAATCTGTCTACCTTTAATGAAAGCATTTTGAGATTTAGAAATGAGCTTGTCAAGCACCAAGGACAGTCTTATGGAGAGAACTTTCGCTAAGATTTTATAAGGGCCGCCAATAAGACTGATAGGCCTGAATTGAGAGAAAGAAGTAGTGCCTGCAACTTTAGGGATAAGAGAGATGAAGGATGCTCCTAATGCTTTGGATAGAATACCTCTGGCGTGGAATTCAGAGAGGAAGCCCATGACATCAGATTTGACAGTTTCCCAGAAGTTCTGGAAGAAGGACATGGGAAACCCATCAGGACCAGGGGACTTGTTACCTGCCATGGCATCGAGAGTTGATTTCACCTCCTCTTCCGAGAACGAAGCTTTTAGCGCAAGGGCCTCCGAAGTCAGAAGAGGAAGGAAGGAAATCCCATCAAGTAGGGGTCTCTTCCATCCTTCAGAAGAGAGAAGAGAGGAGAAATGATCGACAGCGATGCTAGCAATTTCTTCCCTTTCCTCGACAATCCTACCATCAACGGTGATGCTGTGAATGGCCTTTGCCCGGGCTCTCATGTTGGCTAGTCTGTGGAAGTATTTTGTGTTCTTGTCACCTTCAGAAATCCACCTCGCCCTCGATTTGAGCTTCCAGGTTATTTCGTCTTCCAATGCTCTGGAGGATAAAGATTGAATAATGCGGATACATTTGGCTAAAATTTCAGGCGAGAGGATATCACCTTCGACAGTAGAATCGATTTGGTGAAGCTCAGCAAAAAGACATTCAGATTCAATTTCTCTCAGCCTGAGAACTTCTGACTTCCAGACCTTGATTTTTTCCTTGAGAAGACGCAATGTGGATGCAATACAGTGACCTGCGAACCCCTGAATCTGGAAAGAGTCCCACCACTCCGATATCTGCTGCTTGAAACCGTCAATGTTGATCCAGGCCGGGTTGAATTTGAAGGGCTTAGGGCCCCAATCATCATCAGCGACCGAAAGAAGAATGGGGCAATGGTCGGATGTCGTCCTGGGGAGGGCCAATTGGGACACCGAAGGGAATTCATCAATCCATTCGGAGGAGAGGAGGAACCTATCGAGTCTGGATTGAATCTGCGAAGCACGACCATTCGACCAAGTGAACCTTGCGCCTTGAAGAGGAAGGTCAACCAGTTCCTGAGCCTCGATCCATTCAGAAAAAGCTTGCATGGCCTTCGAAGACCGTCTCTTCCGCGAGTGCTCATCTACAAATCTAATAACATTGAAATCACCCACGAAGCAACGAGGGCCTGAAAAAGAGTCTAATGGCGTTCAACTCGTCCCAGAAATTGGACCTTAAAGAATCGTCGTTAGGGCCATAAACAAAAATAATACAACAACGAAATTGAGAGGACTTATCTTGGAGAATGACTGCTTTGGAGAAAAATCCAGACATGGAAAGTTCCAAGTTCCACTTAGAGGACTTCCAAGCGATGAGGATGCCCCGCGACGACCCCAAGGCATCTAAGGAGACGAACTGAGCATCGACAGGATCCCAAATGGAGGCCAGTAAGGAAGCAGAGAAAGAAGGAATTTTGGTTTCTTGAAGACAGATGACGTCTGGGTTTTTTCGCCTGATAGAAGCTTTGATGAGGCTACGCTTGTGCCTAGAACCAACCCCCCTGACATTCCATGATAGCACTATCATTGGAAACCTGAGCTGCCCCGAATGCCCTTACGACCACGTCGAGAGGACGACGTGGGATTGAACGCCGGTGAAGAACGAAGACGAGTGAGTTCTCTTTTGCTAGTTGACCGGGGGACTTGGCTGAGGGTAGTCTTTGCAGACGGTAGAGGTCTGCCCCTATTTTCAATGAACTGGAAGAGCTCAGTGTAATCTTCCAGCCGGTTTCCAAATGAGAGACCCAAAGCACGACCCACACACCCCACCGCATCACGGATCCATTTCTTGCCATGGATTTCCTCGTAAATATCTTCTCTGATCTTACCTTCCACGAACGGAGAAGAGGGATCTCTCGCCTATTGAGTAGGAACCTCTTGATACGTCTGTAACGGTTCTGCGACAATCACGTCACCAGGAATCTCTTCTTGGAATAACGTAATGGGCCCCAAATCTGTCCACTCTCTGCTACCTTGTTGAGAGTTGTCCGGGGAAGAAGGAAGAGGGGAGTCAGAAGAAAGATCAGACAGCCTGTTTTCTGTCCTATCTCCCGTAGAGAAATCGTCACAGAGGGTTGAAGGCTTGATAGAGGAGGAGGCTAGGACAGAAAGTAGAGAATGGGAAAAACCAACAGGAATAGATAAGTCGGTGGACATCGGGTGCGGTAATGGAGCGGGTCCGGGGTTGGAGTGGATGGGTTCGGGTAAGTTAAAAGAACCCCGTTCAAGGGTAGGAAGTCGGATCCGGGTCGACAATGGCCCCGCGTCAATGGCACCGATATCAATGAGAGAAGTAAGCTTCAGGGCTGACGTCATCTCCGCCAGGTGTCTGTCATCGCAGCCGTCCCTAAGACGATCAGAAGACCTGTGACGCAAGCTGCTGTGAGAGGGGGATACGTACCCGCCGCATGTATCGACGATATCAGCGCTCTGCAAAGGAAGATCGTCCGCGCCAAAGGAGGGGGGATTTGGTGGGACATGCGTCGAGCAAACGTTGGCAACCTCTGTCTCAGCGGCTACACCTGGGATAGCTTGTGTCAGACGGGACGGCGCCATCGCTGGGGAGCTGCCACGTCGCGAGTGAAATGACCTAACGCTGCCGTGGGAGACGTTCCTTGCAGGCGTCCTGACAAGCGATGTAACCGGTGGTCTTCGGGAGAACGAGGTCTGTGCACCATCTTCTCTGAGGTTTCGTTGAAACTGCGTCGGTTGCTGCTCCAACGACTCCCTTGAATTCCAAACTTCTCCCCATCTAGGGTGGATCATTCCCAGGAGCACCCTTTGAACAGGAAGCAAGATGACCCTGCTAGCAACGTTAACTCGAATGTGGGAAGGAAGGGGAGAATCCTTGTCTCTTCTAACCCGAGCCCTTATGACGCCTAGCTCCACCCCAAGCTTAGTCTTCGAGTCTATTTCGAGGACGAATCCTAAAGATGAAGCAACCTGAATGATAAAGTCATCGGACCAACACTCCATTGGGACGTCCCAAATGAGCACCCAAGCATTCTCCTTGCCAAAAATGGAGTATTCCTCCCACGGGATGATTTTTTAAACCGGGCAGAGGCATGTAAATGCCCTGCCAATGTTAACATCTCTGGGTTTAACCCCGGACAAACTCTCACCCAAAGGGCATCGTAAACCAGAGGCTTGATGTCTGAATTACCATATTGAAAACCTGTGCAGTCACGAATCCATGACCGGATTGCCGTTATAGTAGCTCCTTCCGTTAAAATGACCACCGATTTTTCCAGGGTAGCGTGGTTCTTCTCAAATGTGTGTGGATCTACGGATACAGTGAAATCAGACTTAAATTCTTTCCTGCCGTGAGATCCGCTACCTGTCGGTAATGCACCATGCTCTATCTGTGGAGGAAGCGGCATGGGTTCTATCAGTGACTGTATCGATGGGTCAGCACTGGTCGGACCTTTAAGGGCGTCACAATATGAGAGAGGGGCAGAGCAGTTGATTTGGACCGCCCCAGTAGGCGCAGGCCGATGACCCGGGGAGTTGGGATGTCGGAAAGAGAGGCGCTTCATGCGAGTGGAAGGCGGCTGAACTTCTGGGCCGTAACGCACCCTCTGAACTAGCATTTTCTTCCCGTCATAACTTACACTGTAAAGCATGGCGACCGCCCTCGCTAACTCCTCTTCACTGCTCATGCGAACCAAAGCAAAACTGCGATATGATCCTGTTTCTCTATCCTTAGGCATAACAACATCCATAACAGCCCCCGCACGCCCAAAGATCTTCTCAATATTAAGGGGAAACCAGCCATGAGGACCCTTTGATGAAGAGGGTGGGGTAGGAGTATTTTGTCCTGATGATACCTCCCGGGTTCCGACTTCTCCTGGAAGATCGAACTTCCTTCCAGTCTCGAAGGTCGGTCTCTGTTCTCTTCAAAACATAACCAATCGGCTCTTCCATCCGATTGTCACTCAAGATTAAAGCTCCCGATCCATGATTTTTCAAAATTTTCAAATCAGTGACTCATCTAATAGTGTGGACATGCGTTTTCTTTAAAAGCATGGAGTATATGCATCATCCTTGTTATACAAGCTTTGCTACTGCAAGGAAGTCACAGCAGTGATCTCGTGTAGCATATCATCATATGTTGTATTCTAGGCCTGATGCTGGTGGATGTTTGTATAACTCACGCTACCTGCAACCACTTTGATATATATATATATATATATATATATATATATATATATATATATATATATATATATATATATACACACACGGAAACGCTCACCTGCGAACCAATTCGCACGGACTACCTACGAACTTTTTTGAGAACTCATCATACATGATCAGTCTCGAACATCTGAACGGTCCACATGAAGCAAAGCCTCATTACACCTCTTGGTATCAATTTTTACTTTGAACCAAAATTTCGGTGGGCCATGAAAAATGCAAACAGTTTCTTCCCTTAATTTGCATTTCTCTTTTCTATGGCCCACTAGAATCTTAGATCAAGGTGAAAATTCACCCCCTGAGGTTTCATGAGATTCCTCATCTTATGGACTGTTCGGATTCGACTCCTATGACACGTGTTCAAAGGTGTGCACGTGCGTAGGTGAGCATGGCACTCTCTCTCTCTCTCTCTCTCTCTCTCTCTCTCTCTCTCTCTCTCTTTCTATATATATATATATATATATATATATATATATATATATATATATGAAGAAGGCTTATTGCTTTTCCAGTCTGAAAAATATTTTTTCCTAGTCCAAGTTAAAGCCCTCGGAAGAGTGGAATGGCGGAACAGGATTCATGTAGCCGGCTCCAATTAGTTGGGATAAAGCTTAAATGATGATGACAATGATGATATTCTCAAAATCATCTTATTTCTGAAAAGGCAGTTTGGCGCATACATTCAAGACAATTCATCAACAACTGAATCATATTTTAGCACTAAGTGATAGGAACCTTCTACCCAAGGTGCCAGTCCTGCTGCAATTACCTAGGCATTTACACTTCCTAATATTTTGAAACAAACACTTCCCCACTCCTGCTTGAGCTCCATGGAAGTAGATTTAGTATATTCTTTGCTTGATGCATGTTGAACAAACCAATCATCATTTAATGTAAGTGGGAATTCCTCAACTGTGTCGGGGATCTAGAGATGGAACTTTAATACTTTTAATATATGCGTGTTCTCTACAAAATCATCAACAGTGCAGCCAGGAACAAGACAGCTGGTACTATAATGGAAGTAGCAAAAGAGAAAAGAAACCTCAAAGCTTCACCGTACAGATCAATAGAAACAAAATTAGACTTTAAGGGCCTGTTTAATTTTCTGTAAATCATGTGAATTGGGGGTAAAAACATAATTATGGTTTTTCACGAGTGTTTGGAAGGGAGGTGGAATTCCGCCTTGAAAATCGGGTGAAATTGAAATTCGCAAGATGTGTTTCAAAGCCAAAACTCCATGGGCCCCACCATGATGTAGTATTATATCCATGCCATCCATTCTTTTTTTTTCTTTTTCTTTTTTTTTCCAGATCATTTTAGGGCATGATCCCAAAAATGAGGCAGATCCAAAGCATAAGTAGACCACAACACATAAAACAGTGGGGATTGAACAATAACCATTGAAAACTTCTTGGGGGCTACAGAAGTTTTGGGTCAAGCTGATATTTGTGTTTTCCCTTCATCCATGTCTGTGTGACCTTATGAACAGGTTGGATCTCAAATAAACATTATGGTGGGCCCTACATAGTTTTGGATCTGCCTCATTTTTGGGCTCATGGCCTAAATGATCTGGCAAAATGTACAGACAGCATGGATAAAATGCATACATCATGGTTACCTATTATCTCAGGGCCTCGTCTTCCTCAGGACCTACCAAAGATGTCAACATTTTACATATGATTTTACAAAGTAATAAATGCTAAATTCGGTCAAATTCCATGTAAATACAGCAAATCAAACAGGTCCTAACTGAAGGTGAAGAGGCAGGACCGAAGTTTTTGTCCCTACTCCCATGTGAATATCGCAGAGGTTAATGACAAGCCAGGGAGGGAAGAATGCATGCATACGAATCATTTGTGACCTTCCTTTGTCTGTCTACAACTTCAAGTACATGGTATTTGAGTACTCTTGTCAAGAAATGATGATAGGAATGAAATTAATGCATTTCTCACCCATGCTCCATTGCAGGACCAACTTCTAAGCTCCAGTCGACCATGTATAATAAATGGAAATTTCCATCCAAAATTTCTCCAATTTAAACACCAAGATCCTCCAATTTAATAAATCATCATTGTCATCATTATCAAAGCCTTCCTAACTAAATTGGGTCAGCTACTAGGATGCAACTCAACCCAACCTGAGTTCCGGTAGTCAAGGCCCTAGGGTTGGGGTCGGAAAACACCAATACAATTTGAATTCAGGTCAGGTTGGCAATAAATCACATTTATTTGTGTTGGGTCAGGTCGAGTGTAGAGGTCTTCGGTTTATGTTTGGGTTGGGCACCTCAGGTTGGTACTCAGGTTGGGTTGGGTTGAGGGTTGGGTACTCTTGAGGTAGGGTTGACCCTCAACCCAACCCAACCCACTCGAGCCACACCCATATCGGCGACACAAATCCTACAAGGCCACAAAATCTTTATCCCAAAAGCTTATCAAAGCCTTATCCCAACATAATTCATTCTTTAAATCTTTTGTTCCACACAAAAAGTTTTTCCAATCTTACTTGCACCCCTTCGAAACTAAAAAGCACACATGTTAAGACGTCATTCATGAGCATGACTGCAGTTATTCAGCAGGAGGGCTGCACCATGCAAGTGACAATATTGAAGAATGAGGCCTTTCAGAGAATACTAACTGCTGGATTCAAGGAAATGATGGATGGCTTAAAACATCAGTTACTTTCTTGTGACCGTCCATTTCATTTCTCAAATTCAACAATTATAATCATTTGGCAGGCCTGATTTCTCACTATGGTGACATCTGTGATGGGCCCAACTGATGAGTGGCTTGAATCTCACATAGATGTGGGCTGTTTACATGTCTTTTCGAGTAAGATGTGAGAGTCAAGTGATGCAAGTGAGACTAGCATACCTCTAACAAAATTTGGGCAAGTATCATAGATGTACCTTCATTGACATGCCATCCCGTTCATCACGCTTTCTTTCTCGAAAGTCATCCTCTCTTCTACGTTTTGCATCGTCTTGTGAAACTAAACTCTCCTCTGATCTTCTCCGCTCTTTCTCTGCATGTCTAGGAGACAGCCTCTGGACATGTCTACTACTGCCAACCCTTCTATCATCTTCTTCATCTCTTCGGCTAACACTAACTGACTGAGGAACCAAATTGGGAGGAAGAGGCGGTGGAGGCGGCAAACTCTGCCCATGAAAACGATCATCAAGATTCTCGTTGTAGCGTGATTTATTCCTGTCATCTCTATTTCGGTCATCCTTAGACTTGTCACTTGCCCTATCAAAACTCCTTTCTGTCCCTCTCTCTTGCATTCTTTCAATCGAACGTTCTCTTCCATACCTTTCTATTGACCTATCCCTTGTCTTCTCAACAAGCAAGTCTTCACCACGGGACTTATCGAGACGTTCCAATCTCTCCTTATGGTCTCTGTCATATCTTTCATTATTACCCTTGTCTTTTGATCTATCCAAAAGCTTATCCGTGAGCCGATTGTGATTCTGATCATCGCTTCCAGACTTTTCAAGATCTGCAATATGAGATTTGTCCATTTGTCGTGGGTCAGCGGCTCTTTCTCTACCAGATAATCGAATCTCCACACTCTCCCCATCATTTGCATCAGTATCACCCTTTCTGCGTTTGTTCGGTCTCTCTGGTTCTTCGGCTGGACTAGTTCTCTTCTGTTGCTTATCTGCAGACTTGGAAGCAGTGGAAGAATCATCACGAAGAGGAGATTGAGCAGGTCTAGAAGGTGGCGGCCGTGATACCTCGGGAATTTCAGCATCATCCATATCTTTTCCAGAAGAGACTCTAAGTTCAGTGGATTTAACAGCTCCACTCTCCATTCTCATGGGTGCAGTTGGAATCTTAGAAGAAACTGAAGATGTACCACCATTGTTAGTAGCTAAAGAAGCAGTAGCTGTTCCACCTTGCTTGGCTTCAGATGGATGAGCAGAGAGGTCTTTGTCACCAGAAGAAGTAATTGGACCAGCTGTTCTGCCGACAGATTTTCCAGTTTTCAAATCATCTTTCACCAGCTCCTGTTTTTGTTGTTTTGTAAGAGATCCAGCCTGCACTGAGCGTTTGGTCTGAGGTCTTGCCTGCTAATAGAAAAAAGAAAGGTATGGAGTTATAAGAAGTAAAGTTGACATAACATAAATATAATTTAATAGTTAATGTTGGCAGAATGCTAATTGCACGTCTTGGCACCCAAGTTCCCACAAAGCCGTGTGGCTTACGTTTACAACATCCTGACCACTCGTCCAGCAGTCCTCGCCATATATGGACCAAGTCCCAAAAATAAGAATAGTGAATGTTCCTGAGTGCTTGAATTGAGATTAAAAAAAGAAGAAGAAGAAGAAGAAGAAGAAGAAGAAGAAGAAGAAGAAGAAGAGGAAGAAATGACCACAATCCAATTTTGGCCCTGCTTTGATCAAGCACTTACAGTCATCCATTTGACCTGATTTTTGGACATGGCACATACATGGAGCGGTGATTCAATGCACATCCAGATCTTGTATGTGTCTACCATTATGTCCCCATGGGAATTCGCATGAGCAAGTCATTTGCAAATAGCCTTACTAACAAAACTATCCCATCCTCAGTTGCTATCATACACCAGAAGTACATTCATACAATCATATAATTAGTTCCGGACAAAGGCATAGAAAGAGTTGCTAAAAGTGCACTCTATCATGGTAATGTGGCTGACAGTGTAATTATTTGCCACATCTACTTCACAATATAAGAACCAATTCGAGCAAAGCCCAATTTGGTTCAGTATATCACACTATACAACTTTTTATTTTTCAAAATAGATTTCACAAATTAAACTACTCTTAGAGACATTTGGACACACTTTATCTGTCTAAAACAATGCACTTTAGCAGTGCCTCCATAAAATTGATTGGTCCATGCGCTATAGCAGTTTCACCTGCCATTGTTTCTTCGAAGATCACATTTCCATTTGCACCAACTAAACCCTAAAATAAGTAAAATTAGCTAAAATGCAAGATTGCCCGTTAGATTAAGTTAAGAAGAACAGGGCAGGCATCCAAAGAAAAGAAAGTGAAAGAGTTTGAGCTTCTAATTTCCAGTGGACTCCGGGCTTGTATCTTCACCCATCACCCTGAGGTGGATCTTTCTTGGCGAGAAACATTTCAAACCATTTCTCTAACATATAAAAAATCTTGTCAACACTGCACCTCCTGCCCAAGAGGCTTGCACCAAATTGCAAGTGGACCTTTAAATATCTCACTTGTAATTGATACAGAAAAGTGAGAGAGGCAGTCACTTGATAAGGTTCCATTTTCCATGCTGCTTTGAACTCCAAGCAGACCTTGTTTTGGCATGGCATTTCCACCAACCACAATTTGGGGGGTACATTTAAGTGATACTTAATCAAGCAAGAACAAAAAAGAATGTTGCTTTACCAGCTCAAAACAACTACCAAAACATGATGGATTTTACTACTAACAGAAACCATACCTCAGAATCTACGGAAACCTTTTGGACAACCTTGGCCATATTTTCATCTGATTGGCCTTTTGCATGTTCATCTGAAACCTTTTGAGTTCCAGGTCTTGAAGTTCCAGGTTGTACAGTGGAAGGCAGTATTGAATGGAAATCTGCCCCATTTGCCGATGCCCCACCCCTTAATTTTAGTTGTCCTGAATCAGTTTTCATGTGTGTGATGCTTTCAGATCGTTCCGGCCTTCCATCTGCAGGTTTAGTTCGTGGTATCGGATCCTTGACAGAAATCAAAGAATCAGGAAGTTGAGTTCCTACAATGGTATTACGAGACCCGGCATTCTCATTCTGAGAATTATTCAGGGCAGAACCATTTGGCATAGGCACCATATTACTAGCTAAAGATTTTGCAGGTGATGCTGCCGGCTTCAAATCAACATGGCCCATGCTAAATTCCTCTTCAGAAATCCATGAGCTCTGCAATTTTGAAGATGATAGAAACTTCCATTAGATAAGAGAGCAACATTCACTGCCACATTAATATCTAAAAAAGAAACAAGCAAGAAAAGAGAAAGAAATAAAGCACACTCAACACCAAGAGTTTTTGTATTGTAGTTCGATGATAGGTGTGACATTCCAATGAATAGTGTTAATTTGGCTTCAAATTTTACCTTGCGTGCAGCCAAAGCCGCAGCCACACCTGTAGCCAAGACCTTCAAATCCTCTCTCTCATCCCCTTTAATTTTAGCTACCTGTAAAGAAACAGTATCACATACAAAATAAATGATGATGATTGTGGCAGTAAGAGATTATATAGTACAAACCCTGGTAGTGTTGCCTTTAAATAAAAAATAGTACAATAAAAATTGAAATTGCTTTTGTTTACCCGTTTTTCAAGATTGATCCCACTCTTCCGTGTAACAGGGAAAACACCCGAAATTTTTGTCAACAATATCAGTGCATTCCGTATTTCCATGTATTCAGCTGATTCCAAGCACTGAATGAGTAACCGAGTAATTCTTTGACTCCATTTCCAGTGCACCTACCAGGAAAATGGGAAATTGTTACAATTTCTATGGTTGAAACATTAAATTACATGAAATGATTAGAACATAGTTACCAAAAAAGGAATTCAAATCAAGAAACACTACGGATGTTTGAAGAAAATGGAATGGTAGCCAAAAGCATATGCATTTGTCTAGTAAGATGATGCAGGACAATTAACCACTTGCTCTAAAAGCTTGAACTGTTAGAGCATGGTGAATTAAACATTTTAGCTCATAGCACAGGCCCCACATCACATGGGTTAGGACCTCGGCCGAACCCTACTCGTGGGCCCCAAATCACATGGGTATCGCCTCGCATGGGCCGCCCACCCTGAGTGTGTCCCTGCATCCCACAGGCTACCCCACTCGAGCTCGGTGTGAAATGCGCATTAATCACCCCCGGTGAGGAGTCTCTAATACAAGACCTTGTGGGCCCTAAATCACATGGGTCACCCACCCTGAGTGTCCCTGCATCCCACGGGCTACTCCACTCGAGCCTGGTGTGAAAATGCTCCTGCATTTATCACCCTCGGTGAGGAGTCTCGAACATGAGACCTCCCCCTTTGATACCAATTTGATGCAGGACAATTAACCACTTGCTCTAAAAGCTCGAACTGTTAGAGTATGACGAATTAATCCTTTTATCACATAGCCCAGGCCCCCACATCGCATGGGTTAGGACATCGGCCGAACCCCCCTCGTGGGCCCTAAATCACATGGGTACCGCCTCACACGAGCTGCCCACCCTGAGTGTGTCCCTGCATCCCATAGGCTACCCCGCTCGAGCCCGGTGAGGAGTCTCGAACACGAGACCTCCCCCGTGGGCCCCAAATCACATGGGTCACCTACCCCGACTGTGTCCCCGCATCCCATGGGCTACCCCACTCGAGCCCGAAGTGAAAATGCCCCTGTATTATAAGAGGAGGTAATGCTTTTATTCTTTGTATTGATAACATGATTTTATTAAAAAAGCAAAGCATGGACACTTGCGACAAATTTGGGTAACCCCTTTCCTGGCTAATAAGTAAATCCTGGAATTAGCTTCATGCCTGAAGAGAGGAGGTAATAATTAAGAAGCCATATGAGGCCTGCTCTGGATATATCTTAACAGCTTTAGAAAGCATTTTGGGTGGTTGAAGTTTGACATGTAACTAGTTGTACAAAAAACTAGCACAACATACATGTTAAGCACAAGGAAACACTGAAGAGAATCATCTGTGTCGTTTATTAGAGTTCAAAAGAGGGACTAGAGGGGATCCGTTTCCATGACAAACATACCCAAAAAAATGCAGCCTGTCAATTGAAAATGGTGAATACTTTGATTTGTTCCTATAAACCATGTCTTAGATGGAAAAGGTAAGACAAGAAAGCAATCCAGGAGAAAATATCAAATTGGAGAGAATGAAAGATCCAATGCCAAAGAGAACTAAAGAAATGCAATTTACCTAAAACTAAAGAATCACCCGAGACTTGCCCATCATCAGAGGGGTGGCATGGACAAGAAAAGGTTCTAAATATTGGTTTTGGGGGCATACCAAGGTATCCCATATCGGTATCGGTTGGCGTAACGGTGACCTCCAAAACCGATATCGGATCTGGAGGCGTAATGGCGTCTGGTAATGCCCCGTAACGGCGCATAAAAAAATTTTTGCCAAAAAATATGAAAAAATATGGATTAAATCGGAATATTCTAAGCATTCCAAATATGCATTCATTTATAAATTGGAACATGGTTATGGTGGTGTAACGGTCCACTCTTTGGTGAGAAGTTGTATCGATTTGTCGATGAATTTATGAACAGATAACCTAAATTTGACTACAAAATTCATATATTTAATTTTCTAACTATCTACTATCAATGATAGATATATTAGAATGAATGTAATATGAAAATATCTTACATTAGGTGTTTGCAACTATTTTTGAGGAATTTCTCGAACATACCTGTGCTGCACATTAACATTTTTTACTATGATTAACATATCACATGGCATGATTAAAACAGCAAAATAACCATTAAAAATTGATTTTTCGAATTTAAAAAAAAAAAGAGTCAAAATTCATGCGTAAATAGAAAAAAAATATTTAAAAAATATTAAATGGCACCCCAAATCTGTAAAATGCACATTAATATGTTCTACTATGATTATCACATCATATGGCATGATTAAAACAGCAAAACAACCATTAAAAATTGATTTTTCGAATTTAAAAAAAAAAGGTAAAAATACATGCGTAAATAGAAAAAATATTAAAAAAATATTAAATGGCACCCCAAATCTGTAAAACACACATTAATATGTTCTACTATGATTAACACACAATATGGCATGATTAAAACAGCAAAGCAATCATTAAAATTTGATTTTTCGAATTTTAAAAAAAAGGGTAAAAATACATGCGTAAATAGAAAAAAAATAATAAAAAATATTAAATGGCACCCCAAATCTGTAAAATGCACATTAATATGTTCTAATATGATTAACACATCATATGGCATGATTAAAACAGTAAAACAACCATTAAAATTTAATTTTTCGAATTTAAAAAAAAAGGGTAAAAATACATGCGTAAATAGAAAAAAATATTAAATGGCACCCCAAATCTGTAAAACGCACATTAATATGTTCTACTATGATTAACACATCATATGGCATGATTAAAACAGCAAAACAATCATTAAAATTTGATCTTTCGAATTTAAAAAAAAAAGGGTAAAAATACATGCGTAAATAGAAAAAAAATAATAAAAAATATTAAATGGCACTCCAAATCTGTAAAATGCACATGAATATGTTCTAATATGATTAACACATCATATGGCATGATTAAAACAGTAAAACAACCATTAAAATTTGATTTTTCGAATTTTTTAAAAAAGGGTAAAAATCAAGGTGTGCCGTATCGGTATCGGTTGGTGTAACGGTGATCTCCAAAACCGTTACGGATACGGGGGTGTAACGGTGATCTGGTAAACATGTAACGGCATCAATTTTTTTTTTTTTTTTTGCTAAAAAAATATGAAAAAATATGGATTAAATCCAGAATATTCTAAGCATTCCAAATATGCATTCATTTATAACTTGGAACATGTTTATGGTGGTGTAACGGTCCATTCTTTGGTGAGAAGTTGTATCGGACTGTCTGATGAATTTATGAACCAAATAATTTGAATTTGACTTAAATATTTAATTTATATACTTAATAACTTGATATCATTTCTCTCAATAGTTCTTTGTAGATGGTGTTGTCAATTTGGGGCTGACTTGGATGACCAATCTATACACCAAATCAGCCTCAAATTCATGCAATTTATTGTCATTATCCCACTTATGAATTAGTGGACATTTATTGGATAGTGAATCATGAAAAAAAAATCCAAAGTCCCTATTTTAAAAAATAAAAGTCCACAAATTAACAATTAAAACTATTCAAACAATTTAATTTTGGCATCGTGAGTTAGCAATTGCAGTCCATAATTTAATTACTAAATTTTAAGTTAATATATGTCTCGTGTACAATTTTTAAATGCTCGAATTAGGTAGGACTCAAATTGTGAAGTGTAACACGTGTCAAAGTTTTTGGGCCCCACCTAGTGATGAATGTGTGGTCCATCCATTTCGTCAAATAATTTTAGGGCATGAGCCCAAAAATGAGGTACATCCAAAAACTCGCACCATAAGAAATAACAATAATTAAATGTTCACCATTAAAAATTTATTGGGGGCTACAAAAGTTTTACCGACATGTGTGTTTTCTCTTCATCCACTTGATGTGACCCAATTAATATGTTAGATTGAAAATAAACATTACAAAGTGGACCTTAAGAAATTTTTAATGGTGAGAGTTCTATAACCACTTGTTTCCTATGGTGTGGTCCACCGAGATTTGAATATTATTAAATTTTCGGATCGACCTAAAATGACGTGGCAAAATGGATGGACGACATGGATAAAATATATACATCATGGTGGGGCCCACTCAATGCGATCAAATCAGATTGGATGGAAAATAAACGTTACACTGGGCCTATGCGAATTGTTTAACGTGAAAATATTATCTCCTTGTTATTTTTGGTGTGGTCCGGATGATCTTTGGATATAAATCATTTTTTGGTTAGTGCCTTAAAAATATGGAAATAGATGAACGGTGTAGATGTGATAAATACATCACTTTGTGGAGCCCATATAACTTTGATCTCTTTGAACCGTTCGTACAACTCGGAGCTCGAGGAGTGTCGTATTGCTCGTCTAGACATCTGCGCGGTGATGCAAAAAAAAAAAAAAAAACGAAAGAAAGAAAGGAGAGAGGGAAACCGAAAAGAAAAAAGAGGGAAAGAGGGAAAGGAGAGAGAGAGAGAGAGAGAGAGAGAGAGAGAGAGAGAGAGAAGAAGAAGAAGAAGAAGGAGGAGGAGGTTTCATGGCCTTGCAGCCAATGGCAGCCGCATGACTCCCGAGAAGAGGAAGAAGGAGGAGGAGGAGGAGGCGCATAAGAGGACACTGACTAGTGGTGACTCCCGAGAAGAGGAAGAAGAAGAAGAAGAAGAAGAAGAAGAAGAAGAAGAAGAAGAAGAAAAATCGAAAAGAGGTCACGTATTTTTTTAATTTTTATTTTTATTTTTTTTACGCATAAACAAATTACTGATGGTCGATGAATGGATGCCGTTACGCCGTAACGGGACCGTATCGACCGATACGTGTACAAAAAATGGAAACGGCCGATACGACCCCGTATCGCGTATCGGCCACCACCGTTACGTATCGGCCGATACGGCCGAAACGTAACCGTTTTGGCACACCCTGGTAAAAATACATGCGTAAATAGAAAAAAATATTAAAAAAATATTAAATGGCACCCCAAATCTGCAAAATGCACATTAATATGTTCTACTATGATTAACACATCATATGGCATGATTAAAACATGACAAAACATGTTAAAAAAGTGTAAATACCTATTTTTGATTAATTGAATTGAAAAATGGCCCCAGAGCTTCGATTCAACAAAGCGGCAATACAATGCGTTTTATCACAAAAACCCAACCAAGGTTGGTCGAAATAGTAGTAGAAGGGGTGAGAAGTACTTTGGAAGCAAGAAATTTGAAAAAAAAAGCAAAAAGTAGCTTAAAATGGAAAAAAAAAAATAGCCGTTTTTCGACCGTTCTGGTCGACCTATTACTGGTCGACCGTTACAGCCAGACGTCGGCCGATACATTATCGGCCGATCTGGCGTATCGGCCGATCTGGTGCAAAAAAATCGATCGGCCGACCTGATATCGCGTGTCGGTTCGCTCAGCGTTACCATTCGTATCGGCCGATACTACGATCGTCAACCGCTTTACCAGCATACCTTGGGGCATTGACCCATAACCAATACCGTATAAGTCCTATCGGGCTACCAGATAGTAGACCCATATCCAGCCCATGTTTGTAAGTTTTTAACTGAAAATTACTTAAAAATCAGAAGAAAAAAAAAATGATAAAATTGAAAACAAATTTGGAGTGTATTCATTAGTGTATTAGATCCCTCTTAGACAATATAGAAACAAAGGATAGCGTAGGACAAACATAAGTCAATGTTTCTGTGCAAAGCACAGATCCTAAATAACCATTTGGACCATGGTGTGCCGTAAAGGCCGTTACATAAAGGTAACGGTAGCAGCCGTTATGTGTTACAACGTCGTAACAGCCATAACTGCCATTATGGAAAAAAATGACCCGTAATTGCTGTTAACGGCACATTACGTCCCTTATAAAGGCCATAACAGCCCTGTAATTGTCTGTTATGGGGCAGATATAGGTTTTCCATACTTTTTAATCAACATTACGGGGCAAATACAGGTTTTGCAGGATTTATTTTTTCAAAAAAAAAAAAAAAAAAAAAAAAAAAGACTGTAACAGCCGTTACGGGGGCCATAACAGTTATTACAACCCGCATCCGTAAAGGTAATGGTGGTGGCCATTACAGCCACTGTTACCGTTACAGAACACCTTGATTTGGATAGCTCTGAAGTTTGAATACAGATGCTGATCTAGATAAGTTTTCTGTTAGTCAACATAATCCTACCTGACCAGTATCCTCAATTGAAATATATTCTTCTCAGTTCTCATTTTCTTAAATAGGTAAGATGGGTCAAATCCAAGACCTCGCTATTGAATGCTCCCTACCCACCATTGATCTACAGGCTCACACCTTTCATCTGCACCTTTGATGTGTAGCGGCTAACCGATTAGGACCTATCCACAGATCCAAGGGTGTCCCACGAAAGGATTGATCTGACCATATCCATCTGTTGATGCAATCACTTGAGTCTAACAGAGCCATATCTGACTGCACAACCAGGTGGTTCAGAACTTTCTTGGAATGGTAGGTTAATAGTAGGTTTGTCAGTTAAAGAGTATAAATAGAATTACAGACTATTATGGTTAAGCAATGCCTTAAATATTGATGTTCCAAATGACACTGCACCTTCACAATGGGAAATGTCATGGAATATATCAGGAAATACTACAAATATTGCATAAAGTTTTGCAGTCCGAGTGAAACTTAAGGACAATGGTAGAATTTTCAGGGAAACTTCGGGAGACGTTAGAAGGCACATGATTACACACATAGAACTTCAAAACAATGAAAAAAAAAAACTATGCGCAATAGTTGTTAACATTTAGGGGACAACTATGTGTTGTTAGCCGTGCATGCACATATATTAGTCCTGGTCTCCTGCGCCAGTCCAGAGACCTTATTTACAGTCTTGAGTTGTGCTGGCTGAAGTGGGCCTCACTGTGATGTTTAAGTGAAATCCACCCCAACCACCAGATGTGTCATCCCATTTTAGCTGTAGGGCCCAAATATCAGCCCGTCCGTGATTCAGGTGGGCCATACAAAAAGGAAACAATTGGGAGAGGGACACCCACCCTCGATTTGTATATGGCCCACTAAGATGTATAAGAGAAATCAATTCCGACCATTAGATGTGTGATTACAAATTATGTCTTGGCAAAAAAAAAAAAAAATGAAGTGTGATTCAGGTGGGCCATACCAAAGGAAACAGTTGAAGAGACATCTGCCCTTGAATTTTTTTAGGGCCCACCATGATGATTATGTGAAACCCATTCGAACTATTAAATGTCACAAAAAAAAAATAAAAAAATTAGGGTTGAGGCCCAAAAATCAAGCCCATCCGTGAATAAGGTGAGCCACACCAAGCAAAACAGTTTGGACAGTGGGAGTCACCTTGCAGTTTGTTTCCAATTGCGTGGTCCACCTAAATCACATATGGGGCTGATATTTTAGCCCTAGGCCTAAAATAGGGTCATGCAGTTGATGGCAAGAGTGTATTTTTAAAAACAAACAAGTTGGGCCCACTGCCACGACCCATTTCCTAGCTAAATGGCCTTACATCATTACATAAAAGCGCCAGTGACTAAAGCCATTTAGCGAAACTCATGTAAGGGATGTGAAGCTCAGCTAGCCCCACCATCATGTATTTCTAAATTCCACTGACCAATTCCAAATTAGGTCAAAGGCGAAAAAACCAGGCTGAAATATGATTCAGGTGAGCCATAAGAAGGGAAACAGTGGAAGAGAGGCATCCACCTCAGATTTTTTTTTCCGGGCCCACCGTGATGATTACATGAAATCCACTCCAACCATTACATGAAACACTAAATTTTAGGCACAAGGCCCAAAAATCAGCCCTATCCATGATTCAGGTGAGCCATATGAGAGGAAACAGTTTGGAGGGTGGGCATCCCCCTTCACACTATTTTCACTCGTGTGGCCCACCTGAATCATAGATAGGGCTGATTTTTGGGCCCTTGACCTAATGTAGGCTGACGCCTCGGATGCACAGAATGGAGTTCACATACACATGACGGTGGGGCCTACCTGCACCAGTCAATGTAGACAGTTGCTCATTTCCCAAGATGATAAAAATAACAAGCTGATTAGCAAGATATTTTTTGAGTTCCAGTCAGAAACACTTAAAATCTTAGGCGGAAAGGATTCTTCTAAACTTCTAATTGACAGAGAACTCACTCTAATAAATTGGCTGAACGTAACTCGCTGACTGTTTGGGTATCTGTAATAAACAGCAAAACCGGGCATGTTCCCACATTCTCGTTCATAGATTGACTCATCGCTCTGAAAATAAAGGCATTTCAAAATCTCAGAGCAGATTAATAATAATCTTTGTAACAGATATTCAAATCCTCAAAACATATCTTGGCCAAGGTAACTTTGTAAGTATCAAGAAATCATCATCCTTCAGAGGGGGGAAAAGAAATGAGACAAAATCAGCATCCAGGATAGAATACCTTCCAATGGTAAGCCATCTTTAATGTCTCATACAAGAACCTTCCAAGTCTGCCTGCTTCAAATTCAGTGCAGCAGCAGATCATGGGCTGTAAGGTTTTACATATGAGAACATCAATGTGATTGACAGTGTTGAAAAATGGTGTGCCGAGAGAATGTAGAGTGTGCACAAACATCGCACAATAAACAGCATCTGGCATGCTGAAAATGCAGCGAGGAAAAATACAGCGCTGAAGAAACTCCATGTTGATCTTTAAAGTATCAGGGCAGGAACTAAGCCACTTGTCCTTCTCACGAGCAAGTCGTTGACGCACAGATGCAACATTTTCTTCATGCTTCTGGAGTTCGCCAGTCAACCGATCTAGTAACTCCTGGATTCTTTCCTTCTCTTTCTTTCGTTTAGTAATTGCTGAATTTGAGTTATCAGAAAGCTCTTCTAGGGCTTTAAGAGCAGCATGCTGCTTGGCAATTTCTGATTCGTATCGATTTCTAGGAACATAAAGATCATACAAAGTAAGGCCCCAAAATGTAGCATAGAGATCGGGAGACAGGCTGTTCCAGGCTTTTGAAGGTAATATTGATCGAACTGTATCAAGAAGATCTGACCACCTGTAGATGTATGTGAGATGCATACATTTTAAAACAAATTAAATACATGTAACTGTATGCATGCACATGACACAGTAATCAGCACATTCAAATGTGCAGGCGATACACATGCATGCACTCCACCTCATGGTGAGGGGGTTGACAGAAGCAAAGGAAGCAAATGACAAGAATCAAATTGCAAATCTGAAACAAAATATTACAGGATAGGCTTTCGAGGTGAACCAAGATCAAGAACCACTGTAGGGTATGAGATCGAAGACTCGGAATCCTTATCTGAATTTAACATATTTGCCTCCTCAACAACATCAGATGGCCAGAAAACTTCAGAACCACTTGAACTCTTGAAGAGCCTCATTACAGGCCGATATATTAGAAAAGCCACCTGGATGAGAAATAAGAATCATGCACCGAAACCTGATGATATAGGTCACTGCGTTATATGCCCCCGCAACTACACACTTCACTATAGTATGTAAACAATACATGGAAGTTGCATCATATTCACAAGGGGAATCTATAAGAATGCCTAGACAAAGTACTATTCTGGAGTTGGAACTCGCAAGTGAATCATAAATCTGGTAAAAGAAAAATAGTAAAGAGAAATGATATTACAGTGCATGCACCGTATAAGTTCTATAAAGTTCCCTTCCCACTATACAGGTGGCAAGCGTGTGAGACAATCAGGACAGTTGATCTAATGGGCCATCATGTGGATGACCTATAGACCAAAAATCAGTGACTGGGCAGATCGAACCATCAGATTTTTGTAAGTTTTCCCTTTGATGAGTCGCTCATTTATTAACTGTCCTTCACAGGCTACTCCATAAGCTCACACACAAGTGCGGCATGTACAATAGAGACATTTTGATGCCCACATTGTGGAGCTCAATGAAATGCCTGTCATAATGATCTTCCATCCTAAAAGAACATGGCAGGAATATTAAACAAAATTCATACCTCTGGATCAAGGTGGTATTTATGAACAAGGTCATCCAGTGGGGGAATCAGCTGAGCATAAGCTGTAGCGGGAGTTACTGCACTATAAAGGAATTCCACGTATTGAAGGAGTGTGCCATGGCATCGATCGAACTGCTCACTAACCATCTTAATGTATGGTGCATCTGCATTTGTGACAACCCTGAAATGCATATAACCGTCATTTTCTATTTTCATCATTCCACTAGTGGTATGGTAAGAACATTGCGGTGGTACAAAAGTGTCTACAATATGAATCACTCAACCAGGTGTTCTAGAATCCAAAACCACCACTTCCCCATGAGAAAAAAGAATGAAGCAAAATGCAAAAATAAATAAATAAATAAATAAAAATAAAAAATACATTTGGGAATCATTTAACAAGTAGAGCTGTTCAGCATCTCACATGGAGCGGTGTTGGGCTATGAGCAATAAAAGAGGAATTGCCAACTTAGGTTCTTCCTTTGGAAGCAATGAGTCCCTTAGCCTGTTTGTGGATTTAATTAATGCCTGCAAAAACGCAGCAATAAGTCATGCCTGAAGGCTTTGCATTAGGAAGTCAGAGGCCATGATCAGAACAATATTTTTACAATATATAATCAGGTAGAATCTGAATCAGTGCCGGTATAGAGAGATTGAATTTTTATTTTTATTTTAAAGGATGCAAAGAAATTCATTAAAAGCAAAAACAGAAAATACAAGAAAGGAAACAAAGGAAAAGAAAAGATAAACCAGAAAGAAGAGATATTAAAAATTTTAAAGATTTCATTCAAATAAAAAAGCTAATACTATTAGAATGACTTCACATAAGGAGTTATCCAGCCCCCCCTAGAATGTCTGCATTTAGTTGGTTAGTGGATAGGGACAATGTTCTCACCATTAATAACTTCACGAGCAGGAATATGGTTATCCCCAGTGTCTGCATTCTTTTCCTTCAGAGTGAGTCAATCCATCATCTCTTCCTTCGTTGCAAGATTGTGGGGGATATTTGGAGACAGCTTTTTGGGCATATCAAGATTAGACTGGGTTATGCCGAGGCGAATTCAGGTCTTCTCCAGATGCAACATCGGGTAAAGATTGGTAAAATTAAACGGTACATGGGAATCTTGCTCTTCTAGTGGATAGTTGTTGATTTGGAAAGAGCAAAAAAATAGAACCTTCTGTATGCTAGCAAAACCAAAAGAGGTCACTTTCCAGAGGGCCGGACACAGAGTCGTAAGTTGGACGATGGGGGTCAAAATTTTCAGCGCCACAGTTCAGAGGAATTAGAAGAGTTTCATTTCCTCACATAGGAGTCCTTTTCCCA
Organism: Magnolia changhungtana; assembly: GCA_030180095.1. Lineage (NCBI taxonomy): Eukaryota > Viridiplantae > Streptophyta > Magnoliopsida > Magnoliales > Magnoliaceae > Magnolia > Magnolia changhungtana. The sequence goes on from JASAUF010000604.1 coordinate 1,168,895, forward strand.
ACATTTCATCCCTGCAGCTAATTGGCTTCATTGAGTGACATTAATTTACAACAGTTCTGTGTAAGCACCAATGCATGAGTGTTTCACCAAAAGTCTGGAGCATTTAAAAGCCTAAAAACAGGATAGATGTTTGTCCATCATCTAATATTTAAATGCCCAAACAGATATAGTTTATATGGATGCTTAGATTCTGAATGTCCAGTCATGAAAAGTAAAGTGAATTGAAAACAGAGGTTCATCCATGGTTTCCGCTTCCAACCTGGGCAGATAGCCTTGCCCTCATTTTGTGCCCTTCACTTGTTCTTGGGTTCAGAGAAGCTCTGAAAGCATCTTCTGGTATAGTTAATTCCTTGAAATCAATATGTGCCACTATAGAACGATAATTTGAGGGTGATGCTGAAGCTAGATACTAGGGCTTTCCATTAATTTTTAATGTCTTATCAATACCAAGTCCAACTCTATATACACCAATGGCTGCTTATAAAAATGACAGAAACTGGCTTTTAATGAACGAGTAGATGGTTTTTTAGTGGCAAAATTCTATTAAAATGGGAGCAAATATGAGAGATCAACACTCAAGCAAGCTATAAAACAGCACCCCAAAAGGAATTGACATCAAGAAAAATCAGCAAAGGGCCTGAGCACCAAAGCCCGAACAAGCACACTTCCAACTTGCCTTCCACAATGCCCAGTTGGGCACTGGAATTGATCACAAAAACAACGATTATTGGGTTCAATCCATATCGACGTCAAACCCGCAACGGGATTGATTGTCCACCAGTGCCTCAGCATCATATCATAACATTGTGCCGCCAATGAACTAAAGAAATCTGAAAAGTAGCATTTTCCACACTGAAGCCCTCAACCTCACCCACCTAATTGGCTTTCTCCAGCATCCTACCAACAGCCTCTGCCACGACTACAAACAAAAACATTGATAGCCGATCACCCTGTCACAAGCCTCTCGAACCCCTAAAGTAACCTTTAGGTAAACCATTTACCAAAAACTAAATACCGAGCCAATATGATGCATTCAACCATTTTCTCCAAGTTGCACAGCAGCCAAGGTATTCAATAATAGTAACGGTGGCCATAACGTCCAGCCTTGTTGTCGTTACAATATGGGCAGTAACAGTCAATTTTCTTTTACAGGAAGAAAATGTATTGGGCACATATCGGACCATTACGGGCCCATATCATTGTGGGCCCAAAATGTCGTTACAGGGCCATTACAGGCCGTTTTTATTTTCAAAATGGCCATTACAGCCCCATATCACGTAACAACTCCCACCATTACCATTACATCACGTAAGCACCTTTTCATAGAAATTCAGTCTCCTAGAACAGAGTTAAAGAGCCTTTACCCTCTATTCTTCTCCTGTCCAATATCAAGCTACTGTTCCTATTAATTCTCAACCTCTCGCTTGCAATATCGTAGATGGATTTAGTATTTTTATCCCCCTCCTTTAGCCAAACTGCCCTCAATCTTGTCGTGACTTGATTTCTTCCTCCCTAAGATGATTCTCATAACCCAAGGAAAGCTTGCTCCTCAAGGCTTTATCTTCCTCAAATAGTAGAAACCCTTTTTCCTCGATATCAATCTCCTGAATGCCTAAAAGCAATGAACCAATCTTGACCTCACGGGAACCCAAAACCTCCTTTTTCCAACTGTTGATTTTAGATTCCAACATTCAATATTCTCTAGGAGAAAACAAATTTATTAATCATTGATAACAGAACATTTATCAGGTGTCACTTAAATGAGATTACATATATGATATTCCTAATTCAACTTCTACTTCAACTCTTACCACTTCCCATAGCATCCAAAAAGGGACTCAAAATCTTATATGCCTTTAGATGGACAGAGGAAGGTACTTCATACCTTTTTTTTTTTTCTATGATTTACTACATTAAAATTTGAGACTATACCATGGCCGCTATCCAAGAGCCTGAGTAAAAGGAGGAAGCTTGAGGTCCTGTGTGCAGTCAATCAACAAAATGTTTGCCAATCTCTAGTCAACCTCAAATTGCTAGGGGAAGGTGAAGATGGCTATGATGATGATGATGAGCCACATAATTAACAGTGGATAACAGTAAAATTTTACACTGGGTATGTAATTTTTATTTTTTATTTTGAAAGACAGTGGGTATATAAAATGAAGTATATAAAAGATGGAATTTAGGCATAATGGTAGGCAAATTTTACACTGGGTATGTAATTTTTATTTTTTAATTTTGAAAGACAGTGGGTATATAAAATGAAGTATATAAAAGATGGAAGTTAGGCATAATGGTAGACAAATGCATGTACACACCTTATTATTTCTAGTTATCCCAAATGAAGTAGCTTGATACCGTAGGGTCTCACTCCCTGCCATGGAATCCAACTGTTCCTCTGTCATGTTCTCAGTGTACTGGACATTTGCCATTTGCTGTATCAGCTCCTGCACCAGTCTCACTAATCAGAATCCATGAGGGGTCTAATTTTTTGTGCAAAAAAATCTAGTAAATAGCATAATCTTCTAGCCTCTCAAAATACCTGCAAGAGAACAAGCTCAATTCCTGTCCCCTTTTTCAACTGATTAACAAGATATTGGAAAAGACCTCTTAGCTCCATTGAAGGGTACTTCTTACACCTACAACAGACAACAACTCCAGTGTTAAACGAATCTTCATAACTAATATGCCAAAATTGCTGCTTGTTCCCACCTCTATTAGTTGCATATAAACATTGAGTAATGACCTAGCAAGCAAGCTCAGCCCCATATCTAATCTTATTAAATTTATTCTTTACATTCTCTTAATGAATTTATCATTTAGAATGACAGAGAGACTATCTAGTGTCTATTTAGCATGTCTACTTTAATCATCGGTATGTGTGAGACAGGTTTTGTTGTGCTGATGAAAGTCATTTACAGCAAAGAAACAGTTAAAAATGCTCAATTCAAGTTGATCCTTTGAAAAGGCATGTCTGGACTTTGGGTTAAGAAAATTTACGGAAGCATTTAAAATAATTATATATATATATACAAGGGTAGAAGTGTTGCACAATGACGTTTTCTTTTTCTGGTTTTCAGTTGTTTGAGAACAAAAGACAGAAAGTTATGGACCATCTGTTGGTTCATAACTCAAGGCCCAAAATCAGGCCAATACAATTCAGGTGGGTCACACCACGGGAAACAATTTGAGAGGGGATACCCACCATTGGTGTGTGCGGGGAGTTTTGCAACTCAGGTGTGATCCAGTGAAAATCAAGGGTGGGCGTCTCCTCCCAACTGTTTGACTGTGCCATGGACCACCTCATTCACCGATGTGGCTGATTTTTCGGCCCTGGGGTTTACTTGATGTGACATATCTAATGGATGGGTTGGATGCCATTCACACATCATGCAGACCCCACAACTGCCAAGTACCACCATAAGCTTATGGTGGTACCAATACCACTAGAGCATGCCTATATGTGGCATGCACGTGCGCACATATCAAGAGATGCTCAGCTGGTTGGACCACTAATCTACCATCCAACTAGCAGACATATTTCATCCTGATGATTTTTTTCACTAGGCGATCCTCACGGTAGGGCCAACCTATTAGATTGGTCAGTTGGATACGAGCACAGACACAGAAACACACACACACACACACACATATGGGACAGCCACAATATATTTACGGTATCCAGATCAATGGAAAATGTACAGAGCTAAATGCATTCGTCACAACTGATAATATATGCCACTTAAGTTAACAGTACATACAAGTGGCCCCAAAAGGAAGCAAGCGACTGAAGCCAGTCTGACAAATTGAGGCCATCATCTTTTAACTTCTCGCGTCCACCTTGTGCCAAGCGTTCAATGACGACATATTCCAACACATCATATTCCAACTGCAAATGGGAGGACACAATTAGCGAAGCTCAGCAGTCAGCACAAGTAAGAAACCTGAATTTGGGAGTTTCAAATATAAACCCAGACTTTCGAAGGGAAAAAAATACCCAAGAAGAATGAAGAAAGACACTTAACAAACAACACGAGGCTAAAGAAGTTTGTATCTTGCAAAGTAGTCATCTCATCAAAAAGAGAATCCGGAACAATAACATAACTCATTTAGCTGCAAATAAGTGGAAAGCAGCTAAAACCAGGATGAAATATCATAAAGCCTAAACAAATTATTTAACTTGTGATTATCCAAGCAAACCCAATTTAACTTGTGACTCAGCTCCAGAGCCAAATTTTTGGACCAGTAAAAAGTAGTCAGATGCCTAACCAACGTGGAAGAAGGTAGTAAGAAAGGACTTGATGACCTATGATTTACATGAAGGTCTAGCCCTTGATAGAATCAAATGGCGAAACAGGATTCAACCAACCCCAAATTGGGATAAAGCCTTGGACGATGGTGACAATGGAAAGGGCATTCACAAGGAGGCAGATTTAGGATGTAGCCAATGGTGAATCATGAATGCATCAATTCAAGGTACAAAGAGGGTGCTCCTGGACTTGGATGTGAGGTGGAGATGGAAATCAGTCAAATCACATATGACTGCACAAGCATGAAGAATTTCCTAGCCAGAAGTCTTGCCTAATGCTTGAATATAAACTTGGACCAGACCCTGCATACTAGGAAGAAGATAGAAGTAGATGCAGGTTTGATGAATCGAAGTTCAAAGTAAAACATTCTAGCACCTGGAGAAGCAAAGAATAGGTGGTTCAGTAATAGGATAGTAGCCTAGTTCAAAATGCTCAAAGTTCTCAGTTTATTTGGTAGCACATTGGTAACAAGGGTATACATGAAATGTATCGTTCACCATTGGCATCAACCCTCTCCATCTGGCATGCTTTATTCATTCTTTTGCTCCCACCCAAACTCCTAGACCTCAAAAATAAGTACAACCATTCATAACATCTTAAGCTTACATATGGAAAGGCCCAACACCATCATCAAGGACATAAAATACGTACAGATAAATGCATGACTACAAACTTTCTTGCTTAACAGCTACATAAAGCAGCAAATAGGGCATCACTGTGCAACAAACCATATAATTGTGTAGGACGATTTCCGGAAACTAAAAGGATATAGAAAATGTCATATGGGGAAAACCATACCTGAGTCAAATACTTGAAGGCATCTACAACAGGTGTTATCATATCCCTATATGCCTCAATCTACAAATCAAGGTCCGCAATGCATGTATAAGTTATCTTGTGGATGAAACATACCTACTAATCAAGAACAAGGAATCCTAACCAATAGCTCTGGAGAAAAGATAAGACCTGATGAACAATGGTGCGAAGTACAGTCATTGGATTAGCATGAGCTAGCTTTGCCACCATGCGACCCAATTGCTTTAAATTTTCCTTTGCTAATCTTTTTAGGATCCTTCTAGTGTCCAGCTGCATAGTAATTAAGTGAAACAAAAATTTAACTGAGAACATCTGAAAGTTGCCACAGTGATACAAAGCATGGATCAATAACGAATAGTGTTCAGATACCTTTGCAGTTTGCCTTGCTGCCAAAACCATTGGAATCCGCTCATCATCCTTTTCCCACTCACCATACAAACGGTATCGTGCCTACAAGATTCAACCAACAAACTTGTCTTTATGCATTATAATCTCAGATGCAAAGAAACAAAGAGCACTGATGAAATTCCAACCTCATATGGAAGAAGACTCATCAGTTCCCATATCTCCTGCCCAACTGCAGGATTTGCAGGAATTAGTTGCAGAGAAGGAAGTAAGCAAGTTCCCAGAGCTTCCTCAACCCTTAAACGAGCTTCTCTCAGTTGAGGACGAGGATCTCGACCCACACTGTCACCTGATTCAGGTAGAATTGCACCTGAAGTACCTACAAGCTCTAGTGCAGAGAGATAATACCCTCTCAACACTCTACACACCTGCCCATTTGAAGTTGAAGATGGTCATTGCATGTGGTTAGACAGTAAAGTTAAAGTGCAAATGCATGGAATTACACTGGATACAGGAAAGAATCCAACAAACCTTCTGCAGCAGTACAGCATCACGGTAGAGATAAGGTCCAGCAGAAGCCAGCATCTGGAAAAGTTCTCTTGGAAGATCGATGAAAGAGCTCTGGGGCAATGACAAGGCCTTTGATTCCATGGGATCAGAACCAGGTCCTAACGACAACCCAAAGCTTCGAAGATGTGTTTCGCAAACAGTAGCATATGCAGAAGAGATGGACTTCTCAATGATCCTACAGACGCAAACAGAGTATGATATAGAAAGGATAAAAAATAAGTATTCCCAATATCCTCGCTTTCATATTGCAGGCGTCACCAAAAAAAAAAAACCTATTTTCATAAGTTTAATAGATTAATTTGTGATTTATCACAACGTGCAATAGTTCAAAAGCTAAATCGAGTGGTGAAAGTTGCAGAGTTGACTAAAAATTAAAGCTTCAGGTTCCACAAAGTGCGTAAGTCATGAAGTACTCAAAAAATTTCTTGAACTTTTTATCGACCCAGGTTTTTACAATGGAACCAGATGAAGCTTTTTCAACTAGATGAAGGGTGTGACTGATAAAGCTCAGGTCTCTTTGGTCTAGCTTTTTGTAAGTTTTGGGGCATTGATCTCCCATCGTCACCCTTCGTTCTTTTCTAATAAGATTTACATAACCGCTCAAAAAAAAAAAAAAAACTTTTTACTACTTTTGGGAGTGGTAATTAACTCCCTTTTTTTTCAAAGATTAGTAGTAAAGAACTCGACCAGGACAATGGAGAAGTTGTCTGATTTGATTTTACGATTCAGAGAGCATAAACACTCAGAAGTACTCACGAACAACTTTCAAGTTGAGATTGGTCTTCATCAACTGTCTCAAGTTTCTAGATTTTAAACCCTGGACAACCCAGGAATTTTATTTTATTTTTCAAAAGATTACCCAGATAGATATTTACTGTAGATATCCGAAGCAGAGAAACAGTTTAGCATCAGCCAGACCACAAGACAGGCTAAGGAAAATACCTAAATAAGCGTTCGCAAATTTGAATATGTGCAACAGGACTGAGTGGGGAGAGACGCTCAAGCATTATGTGTGCATGGTACCTGAAAAGGCAGTAAATAAAGATGTAAGAAGCAAAGTTGGAAGTAATGACACAGGATATGGAAGAAATATTCTGCAATTTTAAAGGGAACATGAAGATGATTATCTTACTACAACACCACTGCCAGAACTATAGTTGCCGAAAGTGGGAAGAAAGGACTGAAACAGTTATTGGTGCATAGACTACAAAGAAAAGAGCAACACACTATTCATAAGAGGAAACACAGAAAAGCAAACACAATAACAGAGATAGGATAAAAGACTATACTTCCATTAATTCAAGTGTTATGTTTTTCCTAGTAATATTGACCCGTAAATAGTTCATCTGTACATTAAAAGATACCAACATCTAGGGAGGAGAAACAAAACCACAATAAGATTTGAGAATTGTGTAAGACAATCAATTTGTTACCTGCAGCAGGTTTGGAGAGTCCAGGTTCAGGACAGTGGCTAACCTACTAGTAATGATTGTGCCATGTGAAAAGGAAAGAAGGACAAAAAACATGGGCAGTTGGTCTCCATCCAGGTTGCACTTCCTGTAGATGGCTATATTGAGAATTTTTTCTACAAAGATTGCTACAGTGCAGTAGAATCATCTAATTACCGTAAACATGAAACAAAGTTCAAAACTAAATGTCCAGTGATTCCAGTTACATGAACATCAACAATAAAATGTCACACAGTTAGGAATCAAAATGGGGGCTCGCCACTCACCACAAATAAATCCAAAGGCTTGATGTTTTCAGACCCTAAGTGAAGTACGAGATCTGTAACTCAAGATGCTTTTGATCCTAGAAAGACGACTGACAGTTCAAAAGTGCACCTTCCCACATTTGGAATTTAAATGCCAATAGTTGTTCCATGGGCAATCTGGGCAAAACCAGCGTTAGAGGAGCTGTTAGGGACAAGAAAGGTACCATCCCTTTAGATTTTTCTGGGTCTGTTGGGAGATAGATATAATTTTGCAATCCTGATGGCGATTGAAGTGGGTATTTCCCTTTTCAGATGCAGTAGGGGGGGCCTCATTGTGGAAGGAGATTCTAAAAATTATGTGTGGCTGCTGTGGACTCCACCTCCCCTTGGAAGAGAGTTTCCTTAGTGAATGAGATCATGTCCATGTCTGCACCTTCGCAAATTTCTTTTTGTCGAGTCTCAAGAGACAAATGATACCTGTGATGTAGTAGCTAACAATTCCTGAAATCAGTTCTTAGTATTGGACCATTGGTAACCACAATCCATTGCCTTAAAGAAATGCCACTACTGATCAATTAAAAAACAATCACACTGCCTGGAAATAAACAATAGAAAAGTAAGCATTTTCCCTGGAAATCACACCGCTCCAAGATTGTCAGGATCAAGTCTCTGAAGCTCCGCCTTAGTGAGCCATGCACTGTCTGAAGTTGGTTGTGACTTCCACTTGACCGGGAACTTTTGAAATCCGCCGTCTGACGTCAATACTATCTGATGGTCCAGAATATCCTCTATCTCCTCTCTAGGTGTGGGAAGGGTAGGTATGGGAGGTAGAGGCTGGGAAGATGGGTCGGGAAGAGACTATGAACCAAGGGAAAGGTCTGGGGAATCAGGATGGTTCGGTGTAAGGCTGGACAATATATTATTGGTCCCCTGAAATGCAACTAGATCCTCCACATTAAATGTGGAACTAATTCCCATGGAAGGTGGAAGATCTACCACATACACATTGAGACCGTTTTGTTTTATAATTTTGAATGGTCCAGCGCTACGCGCGTGTAATTTACGAATAGTTCCCTGAGAGTACTGCTCTGGCCTAATGCAGACCATCACAGAGTCCCCTACATTGAATTCCTTGAACCGTTTATGTTGCTCTGTAGAAATTTTGTAATGTTCATTACTAGTATTGATCTTTCACCTGATTTCTTGATGCAACGAATGAATGTGATGTGCAAAGGACTCTGCAGACTCTGATGACCTATGGGACACAGACATAGGGACAAGATCAATAGGCTTCCTAGGAACAACATTACACCAAAGCGTGGCTTTATATGATCCAAACTGAATAAAAACAAGACAACGGTGCGAGATTGGACCGGAAGTTTCATCAAGTCAAGACACTCTATAGAGTTGAGGATGGGTTTCAAGCTTCAAGCCCAAACGGCTCACAGTGCTAGTTGATGCCACGTTGGTACAACTTCCACCATCCACGATTATCTTGCAGCTCTTATTACCACATTTTGCGTGAGTATAGAGGGTCTTGTCGCGGTGCCAATCGTCATTATTCTTTGCTTGAGCAAAGGAGCGATGCACAACTGCAAGAGTCGTAGACCCTTGCACTCCCTCGTCCTCATCACTAGGAGTTTCTGCTGGCTCATATTTTTCCTCCTCACCATCACTTTCTGGGTGCACTACTTCTACTTACCCATCAATAAGGAACACCTTGGTGCCCTCTCTCGTGCCACACTGGTGGGCAAAGTGACCAAACTCCTGACATCTAAAACACCTAGTCGCATCACTTTTGCGCGAGCTAGACCCGACAACTCTTTTACCCTTATCATCCTTGGGCCCAAATTGAATACTACTGGAAGGCTTGTATTGATATCCAGTGCTAGGCTTAGCCCCAGAAAGGTTGGCCTTAGCGCCAGAATCGCGAGGTTCAAACCGCCTTTCCACAGGTGTTTTGAGGTATTGCTCGACCTCCAACGCTACTTGATACATCAGTTCAAGAGTGTCTATATCCTTGACGAGCAACTCTCTCCTAATGTCAGAACGGAGGCCCATCTTAAATCGAGCAAGAGTGAGTACGGGATCCTCATTAACTTCACAACGGGTCAAGTACTCTTTGAACTTCTCAATGTATTCGGTCACGCTCATGGAATCTTGTCGAAGAGACTGCCATTCTTCAACCAACCTCAAGTGATAGGAGAAAGGGAGGTACTTTTCCTTAAGAGTTTCTTTCATTTCTCCCCAATGAACTATTGGGGGCTCCCTCGACCTTTCTTTTTTCGCTCCACAGTAGCCCAAAACTTCTTTGCTTGGCCCATACGCTTCATCTTGGCAAATCAGACTTGATGAGCATCCGACATATCGTACCACCCAAATTAGTGGTCCATATCCACCAACCAATCTAGAAAAGCTTTAGGGTCCAAATGGCCATCAAATGTGGGGGTCTCTACTCTGACTCCCTGGAGGAGTCGCGGATCTGGGTCATAGTGATCATAATGCCCATTGCGGGATGGGTGCACGGGTGCGCGCCCATGACCAATTCCTTAGCCACCTTCATTCCTTTGTCTATTCTCCTGACCACCTGTCTGAGATTGGGCATCTTCCCCAATGGTGGGGTTTGCCCGGGCGGAGGTCTCTAGTTGGGTAACGCACACATTAAGTTGTTCAAAGCGTTGGTCAATACATTGTTCCAAGCGCCTACCCAAAGACTCAAACTGTCTGGTTATATTGTTCATTGACTCTTGCAATTGCTCCATGTTTAGTGTAGGGTGCAAGCCAAAACTACGACCAGTACGTGTGGGCATACAACTACTTACTCAACTCAAAGACCCTCTAATACACTATATGCGTCTAAATGGGACTAAATGATCCTATAGGACTCTATATGAGAGAAACTACACAACTCTATTAAAATTCCAGCAACATAACTACCCTAATAGTTCGTTAACAAAAAATTCAGCCATGAAAATTGAGGATTTTCTGAAAACAGAAAATTCAGTAGTCCATGTTGTGAATGATGGGTCCTAAACAACCTTATATGATGAGACTTGATGCAAAATAGATGTGAATAGACTAAACCCTAAACATGCAAAGCATTCCCCTATGAAAACCCTAAGCATTGATACCAAATATGATGCAAGACATGAAATTAAATATGACATGTAAGATTTCAAGCTTTAGATCATACCAATTTTAAACAATCACAAAATTCCACATCCCACATATGATCAAACATTCAACAAGGGGAATCTAATGGGTTCAAGCCTACACAAGTTCAAGGTTGAATCAAATAAAATTATAAACCAAAAAATGCCCCAATTCTTGCATTCTTGCAAGGGATTGTTCCCCAATTCAAGAGATTCACCATGTTTCAATTTGGGGAAAAATCTAGGGTTTGCAAATTTGAGAGTACGTGGGATTTGGAATTATCTAAGGTTAAGGCCTTGGATTTAAGGCGAGAGAGGAGAGAAACTGAAGAAAGCTGAAACCTTAGGTGATCCACGCGTGTGGCTAGCAACCAGGCCTAAGCGCACATACGTGATTCCTTGTCCGCATGTATGTGGGGCCCACAAAATCGGAAAACGATTCCTAGGGTAGGATCGGCCAGGGGAGGCCCACTTCCATACCAAATTTTGTGTCGATCCGCTGTCCGGTTTGTGCGTGGTGCTCCGCCGAAGTTTCATCTCCTCTGATGGGCCGGAATCTGAAAATCTGCTGTGGAGAACTTGGGAACAGGAAAGGGTGAATCTAAATATGGGAGGGTTGTGGAAGATGATGGATGTGGGATGTAGGAAGTGAGGATGATTTGGGATGGTTGTGAATTCGCACCACGGTAGTTAGCCCTTCGAGGAATGGAGGGTTTCACACCCAATTCAATTCTTCAACTCAGAGAGAGAAGAAGAAAAAACTCGCATAATTTTTATTCATAAACTTCATTGGAAAAAAAACCTACATGGGGTTACCTATTTATAAGAAAACCATAAACCCCAAAAGCCACGTCATGTGCGCACACTAATACTTAGAGATGAAATTAAAAAAAATATTAATAATAACAACTAATCTACACAATCAAAACCGTTCATGATGTTTCTAATAATGATAATAACCAAAACTCAAAATCCTAGATCATCTAGGATAGTGGGCCACGATCATGAGATCCAATGGTAGAATCCACATGATGATAAGGTCCACTCCAATGCTCCATAACACAGCCCCCTAACTAAGAGGTCCTCCATAGATGTTGTCGTCGATCTAGATCGATAGTGGGGCTTTCCTCCTCCTTGATTACGTGCGTAGGGTGGAGGGTGTGCGCGTGCGCATGATGTCCCCATCAGAAGGATATTGCAAGTTACAACCAGCAAAAAATAACTCTGACAAAAACTCTTAGCTCCCTAATAGCTCTGCTCAGTACCAATTGGTGAATGTGACCAAAAAAATTAACAAAAAAGGAATACTGCAACAAGAAAAGCCTCTCTTAAATATGGTAACGAATCTTTCTCTTAACCTGCAACGAAGATTGAAAATAGAAAACAAACAAAAGTACCCTACGACCAAAGACATGCAAAAGATTATGTAAGGTGGGGAGTTAGTAGAGATACTATAATGAACATGATAAAAGAGAGGTTGAGCTTCATTTCCGCAAAGAAAGCTCTCTCAAATCTTTCCATAATTGGGTCCCAAGAAGAGATTGCATTTGGATTTGCTCCCAATGGAAGACCGACGGTTTACGAAAAACTTTCTTGTACCCTAACCAAAGTATTCAATAACAGTAACAGTGTCCGTAATGGCCACCACCTTTACCATTATAATATGGGCTGTAAAGCCATTACAGCCTCTCTCTTTTTTTAAAAAAAGAAAACCTCTACAGGTTTTATAGGGTTTTTTTTTTTCTTTTCCATAACAGCATCTGTAACGGGCCCTGACATGTAACAGTTCCTACCATTACTGTTATGTAATAGCAGTTACATAATCTGTTTTTTTAATACCCTGACGCTAACTACAAAGCAAGGTCATCGACAACAGATCTTAGGACGCAATACCAAGCATTTCACTTTCCAGAGATTAGTGTGTAACCTGAAGGGCCTCTCAAAGCACCTTAAAACAATTATGAGGTTTTTGACGTGGGAGACAAGATGTTAGGCAAAGCACTAAAATATACCGCAAGTTGAAAATGGAGTGCCCTTGAAGCTTTTCCTGAAGCCATATGAACTCTTCCACTTCCTTGTCATGCAAATTCCAACGGCAAGGAGGCAATCAAACCACTACACCACCACATAGGGAAACACATAGAGCAACTAGAACATTTTCCCCGGGAGAAAGGCGAGCTCACTTTGGAAAGTTTGACTGAAGTGAACTATCCCCAAGCCATATATCTTCCTAGAATCAAATCATCTCCCCTTTCCTGAGAGAAAAGCAAACCCCCTCCCGAACCTACCAACCAACTTGCAACTGCCTTCTACAATCTTGACCCCCTATATAGAGATGAACTCTTGACCCACCATCTCCCTTCTTGAATCCCGTACTTACCTACAACTACATCTTTCCAAAGATTCCTCTCCTCTGCGCCACACAAAAACATCTTAACAAGTGAAATTTCCGATTCTCCCCATTTCCCCGTACATATTCAATCCATCCACCACCGACCAAGGGCACTTGAAGAGCAATGAAAAGAAACTCAGCATGTTAGATAGAGCCACTTTTTTAAGTGTTATCCGACCACCCAATGACAAGTAGTAACTCTTCTATCTTAGCAGCTTCCTTTCCACCCATTCAATTAGCTTATCCCAAAGGTGCTTTGCCATCACAAAGAGGGAGACCGAGCTATGATGAGGGAAAAGAAACCACACCACACCCCAAAAACCTTTGCATGATCCTCCACCTCTTCCAAGGACGTGCACACCCAACACCTTGCTCTTGGAAATGTTGACTTTCAACTTTGAAACCACCTTTGCCCACATCCCACCCACCCAAGCATGTAGTTTAAGAAGTCCCAATCAACATGATCATAGGCCTTCTCAATACCCAATTTGCATAAAATACCCTTTTTTTCCTGCCTTATATTGAGAATCAATGCACCCATGCGCTATAAATGCATTATCCAAAATTTGCCTATCCACGACGAATGCCCCTTAGACCTTCAAAATCACCATAGCTAAAGACCACTCGAAATCTTGACACTAACGTTTTAGTAAGAATCTTATACGGCCCCCAAATCAAGCTAATCAGTTTGTAGGACTCCGCACCTTCCACATTTGTCATGATAGCGATAAAAGATGCCCATAGGCTCAACGAGAGCTAACACTAAAAAAATAAATAAATAAATAAATAAATTTGATAACAAAGCCCATCACATCAAACTTAACCCACATCCCAAAACACCTAAAAGAAAGCTAAAGTAAACCCATCTGGACCGAGGCTTTATCCCTCCCCACTGACCACGGCGGCTTTGAAGTCTTCAGAAAACACTCTCTAAAAAAGTAAACTCCGCATCAAAAATCTGATTGAACTCTAGATTATCCAACTGAGACCTCACCCCGTTTTCATTGGTTAGCAAGTTCTAGTTTTGAATAATTGCCTCACAGACTCATCTTTCTCCTCTATTCTTTCTACCCTCCACAAGAACAATATTATTGTTATTTCTTGTTCGGGCGCTAGTGATACTATGGAAGAAGTTCATGATTTTATAATCCTCCTCAAGCCAAACTACTCTCGACCTCTACCTCCACATAATCTCCTCCTCTAGATGGTTAACATAGTCAGGAGATAAGTTCACCCACAGAGCTCCATCCACATCCAACAACTCCTCACCTTCTTTAATGTTGATAACTTGAATTCTTTTAAGAATATTCTCCACTTCCACCTCCCGACTCCCCAACACTTCCAAGCATTGGTTCTTTCTTTTAACAATTTAACTTCTGGATAAGCTTGAACCTTGTATAACCCTCTACCACAAAAGAACCCACCATTCTGTCACAAAGAAGAAAAACCTACACCTCAAGCCACGGAACCTCAAATCTAAACAGTCTAGGGTCCTAGTAATCATCCACTTCCAGCAAAATCAGGCAGTGATTAGAGGTAGACTTTGAAAGGCCCCATTGACACACTAACGGGAATTGTTCCACCCACTTCACCAAAACCAAAAAACTTGGTAATTCTGGTCATAACAGCCCTATCCATTTGACCAGATAAACCTCACATTCCCCAAAAGTATATCCACCAATTCATGACACTCCACTCAACCAAAGAAATCTCGCACGCTACAAGTAATTCTGCCACCATTCACTTTTCATACAAAAACCTCGATCTTTCATGTGCTTCATTTGAGGTCCTTCCACAGTAAAGGTCTCTGAACATCTTGGTTGGGCCCATACATAGCAAAGAACATCCCATCAAAAGCCCAAAAGTCTCATATACCAAGCTACGAATCTAAAGACACGTAAAATTTACTTCTCACACCCCGCAACAAATCCATCATCTTTTGATTAATACCTTGAAGCTTGGTTTCCTTAAACACAGCAAGTTGGGTTTTCGATCTATGGCAGAGATCTCTCACCTTTTATCTATTCTGCAGACACCCCAATCCCTGATATTCTAGTGGAGGATCTTCATTGGGACACCATCCTTCCCCTTCTTCCCTTTCTCTCACCACCAAAGAGGATTCTAACATCATAATTAACCAAAGACTCAAATCGTACTAGTTCTCTCTGCACTTTTAGGGATCTCTGAATCTTGTTCTAAAGATCAACCATCATTTTTTGAGCTCCTCTTTCTTCCATGAACTGGAACAGTGCATGCAAGTCCTCGTCGCAGTCTCTGAACGTTATGCCTACCATCTTCCAAAGGGACCCATCGCATCTGATTCACTGCATACCCATGGCCATCAAAATGTGCTCTACTTTTCTCCCCTCTATCGGCCCACTACAGCTTCATAGCGATCCATGCCTGATATTCTCCTCCACACCTCCGTAGAAGCTTGTATTGGAGGAATGTTGAGCGCCTCCAACAAAGGCTCGTCACAACAATGCAGTCCTTGAACAGCCACAGTTTCACAATTCTTGCCATTCTCGATCTTTTGTTGCCGCCACAAAAGCCTGCCTTGACCTTTCACCCTCCTTATGCCAAGCTGCAAGCCACACCTTCATCCGTGAAACAAAGGATGTTCCCAACAACATCTGAGCGGAGAAACCATCTGTTGCCTTATGAAATCGGAGAAAAACCAAGCGATGAACAAATCAAACCACTCACTCCAACAGCTTCAGCTCCCCTGCTATCCTCAAACACCATTAGCGAGAGAGACTCAAATGAAAGTACCTTTAAAAAAGGAAGGTGCATGCATGTATGAGGACATAAGTGGTCCTCCACACGAGCGATGCACTTGAAGAACTCGCATAGATCAACTTGGCCTCGTGTGAGACCCCTCGAATCTCGACCGGGACACATGATGACACAACAATCACCACTATTTCACCCTCCCTTTGCAAGCCATTAGTCTCCGCACATGTGTCATCATGCACTTTCCCTCTGTTCCAAGCCTGTCACCCAACCCGCATGAGTCACCACCCCACTAGTTGTACATATATGCCCCAAGCCTTCTATTCCCCCCGAAACATGTCCACCACCAACCAGCTCCATTAGTCGTACCTGACATCCACAGCCCTACATGGCAAAGCCCCAGATAATCATCCCTCTTGCCATCACCTTCCCTACCGCTACCCTCCCGCCTACATTAGCCGCCCCACATCCTCCTCCCTCTCACCATCCATCCCCATCCACCCATCCAGAGGACTACATGTAGACACCCCCTGGTCCAATGATCTGCAAGACCACCCAAATGGAACTCCATCTTCCCCAATCGACACGCCCCTAGCTCCAAACAATGACCCCTCTCCACTTCTGCACCCCCCTTCCCAGCTCTCCCATGATAGCTCTCTCACCACCCAAATCGCAACCCTCTTCTTCCCCACCAAAATAAAAACCCAATCCAGTAAATCAATCCATTTCTTCTTCCTGATCCATAATCTCACGACCTTGATATCCTCACCCTCTTTTGTCACCAAACCAATACAAGAACCTCGCCAATGAAGGACCCGACCGCCACGATGTTTTTGTGAACCACAGCTCTGGACGTAAATCCCAAATTTGGACCCCAGATGTCCTCCCAATAGAAAATCAAACAATCGGCCCATTTATGAATCGCCTCTACTAGCTCATCCCTAAACAGAGCCCCGGCAATGAATATATTGTCAAGATTCTCCATTGGTCCAAATGAACAACATAGCTCCCTCTTGTTGAAGAGTTTGATAATACATCCTTCATCATCCACACCGTAGCATGCCGCCATCCGAATCTTGACTTATGCAATTGAAGCACTTTCTTTGATTTGCAACACCAAGCTCCATTGCAGCACGCCCCAAGCATTCACCACCACTCTTGGGTGGACATGAACCATCAGTCGTCTACTTTCAAACCCATTTTTTCATCATGATCTGCTCCTCCGCATCCTTCAAACCAGAGAGAACCAACTGCTATGATTTTCTAAATCCCTCCACCGGCTCATCTTCTTTCAAGCCAAAGAGAATAAATGCCCCCCCCCAAAGACTTAATTGCAACCTTCCTTACTACTCCCTATCCTGATCTCGCCCTTGCCAGGGACAAGCTCGCCCTTCTCTTTCATTCCCTCCCTCTTGTTAATTGCTCAATTCACCACATCAAGCCCATATCGAGCCTTTTGAATAAAGAGCCTTTAACCATCGTAAACTCCAGCCATTCATCACAACCACGGCTCGTGGGACGTCTTTCTACTTCTCCATCCGAATAAAAGCGAAGCACCAAGGAGATGACGAGCCCCGCATCTGAGGGATAACCTCCTTCACTGCTCCCACTTGCCCGAACAACCTTAAGAATTGCGTCTCCAGCCACCCCTCCAGGAAGTTTTCCACAGAGGGTAGAATATTCCGAAAGAGGTTAGAGCAAATAACTAGCATTGCGTTCCCACCAGTACCTAACCATCCTCTTCTACTCCCTTTTCTCCTTCTCTGAGAGACAATCCAACAACATGACTTCTACCCCTTATACTCCCTCTCACCCTACTTCTAACCCCAACCCCTCCTTCCAACTTGACCCGACTTCGATCCCCTACCCCTCTCCACTCCCTAGTCCCCTCTCCAGAAACCTATCCCCACCCCTACCTCTCCTTATTATTGCTTTGAAACCCTTGCCCTCTCCACTCCCTCACCCATGCCCGATCCTCAATCTCCCTATCATGCAAGATTCCCACCCCAACTCCTCTATTCCCATCTTCCACGACTTCGATCCCCAAGCCCTCTTCGATCCCTCACCTAAATTGCAGCACCAGCCTCCCTTCTACTTGATTCTGCCATCTCAGCCTTCTTTCCTCATTCAGCTGAATTTGCGGCCTTCGGGGAGATTTTCTCATGCACCTCTGTTCTATTTCGCATTCTCAAATTCGTGTAAGCATGTAATTGGAGCACATTTTGAAATGTTACCACCACATATGTGGTGGTAATATTACAATGTGATCATTTCATATGTGTCCATTTGAGCAAGAAACAGAAATTTCTCAGGAGTGCACTTTCATGGGTCCGAAATAAAAGAGAATCTCCTACTAAGTAGAAGCATGAGTGATGGTGACATCCCCCCCCCCCCCCCCCCCAAAAAAAAAAAAAAAAAAAACAAAAAACGCATGCACGCAAGGAGGAGGGCCCCACCATCGATCTGGATCGATGACGATGTCCAGGGAGGGCCTCCTAGTTAGAGAACTACGTTTTGGTTCGTTAGAGTGGACCCGGTACTCATGCGAATCCCAACATGAGTTCTCGTGATTGTGGCTCACTATTCCAATTAATTTCGTACTTTGGGTTTTGCTTATTATTGTTATTAGGAGTATCATGAACGGTTTAGATTGCATTGATTAGTTGTTATTTTTTATTACTTCGTCGCCAAGTAATAGGTTGCGCACATGGTGCGAGTTTTGGGGTATAGGATTTTATTATAAATAGGCACCCCTTGTAGTCTTTTTTATTCATTGAATATTAATAAAATTTCTGCGTTTTCGTACTCCTTTCCGAGTTATAAAAATCTAATTGGGTGCGAAGCCCTCCCTTCTTTGAAGGGCTAACTACTGTGATGCAAAGCCACACCTATCCCGATTCGCCCTCACCTTCTACCATCCATATTTTTCTTTTCTTACAAGCATTCCATCTGCAAATCCATCAATATTTGCAGGCGTTTTCCCGTTTACAACAGATTTCTAGAATCTAGCCCTGCAGGAGGGCTGAAACTTCGGCAGATCACCACTCACAAACCGTCCATTGAATCTAGTTAAGATTTAGGGGTTTTGGAGTCTATCCCTGGCCGACCAAGGCCAAGGTGGCCTTTTTTCTGAATAGTGGGCCCCACACACGTGCGGCCGGGATCACACGCACGTGCGCCTGGGCCATTGTTGTTGTCCATGTCTGTGGTACTTCTTTGGTTCGTCTCTCCTCTCTTTCATTCCGCTTTCACCCAAAATCCCTAAACCTAACCCTAAATTACTCAAATCCCTAATTTTATGCCCTTTCTTCAACCTTAAGGTTCCCCAAATTGAAATTTCTGAATCCTTTTGATTGGGGAAATTATTCTTGTGCATGTGTGTATAAATTTACCGTCTTTTGATTCTTGTTTGGTCTATAATTTTGATTGATCCAGCCCTAGAATGTGTAGGCCTGGACCCGCATAGATTCCCCTTGATTGAATGCTTGAACTTGTGTGGGATATGGAATTTTGTGTGATTGTTTTTGATTTAGTATGATCTTAAGCCTGAATTGTTTTTGCATATCATGTTTAATTTTCATGTCCTGCATCAATGAGATGAAAAGGTCCAGCAACAACAGGATGACCAACATCAAGAGAGATACTAGTAATGAATGATGGAACTCATACGACAAAAACCGATAGAGACAAATATAAATTATAACATACAAATGAAGATTGTCAATTGCACTGAATGTATTATTAACCTCAGCAATCTATCACTTGAATTTTCCGACAGAAAACACCAACAAGATGGGCTAGCGTTTTAACCTTGACATCCTATCACCTGAATTTGATTAAGCGCTTAACTTACCAGTCATCTACAGAAAGAAATCCAGTGAGCAAACCCAAACTTTGGTTATTTGCAAGTTCAGGAGCACGCTCTGCCACAGCTTCATTCTCCATGTCCAAAGCAGCATAAAAATCTATCGTTACATCCCCTTGTTTCTCATCATCCATCAGATCTTTTCCAGTAGCAGCAAGGTTTATTTTCCCAATTTTATTAGCCTGCAAAAAAAAAAAAAAAAAGGCACAAGAATTGAAGCCTGAATAAATTTGTACAACCATCTACAGAAGTAACAAGAGTGAATTATTTCAACGGAAAATCAATCTTCGAAAATGATGTGTACATCAGATCACCTCCAAAAAAGGAAAAGTTGCAAAGTAAAAGCAGAACTACGCTGACTCTGATGTACATTTGCATAAACAAATTCCAATAAAAGAGGCAACGTACAGAAGATTGAACTGACTAAAACTGCAATTCTCAAACAAACTAAATACCCTACATAGGGTTAAGAGTTCTAGCCCCCATTCGTAAAGAGGCCTGATAGTAGAGAACTTTAATGGTTTGTTACTTGAGATGGTATCATCAAGCATAGAGGACATGTTGCCAATTTAGAAAAGATTATGAGGTACATTACTTCCTCAAATACTTAGCAAACTAGGGGTAGGATCATGTGGGTAGTCCAGCACATACTACTAAGTAATATACTCATGTGAACAAATTGATTACTAAGATTATAGTAATGAGAACAAATTGATTCTGTAGCTTTTATATGTGAAATAACGAGTGTTACTTTATATTCTTGCATGCATAGTGTTATATTGTATGCGCCTGACATTGCATAAATCAAAGTATAAATCTCTATGTTCCAAATATAAATTTAAATTACAAGTAATTCACAGTAAAGAGTGCAGAATCATAATTTCATGTGTAAAAGTCGAAATCAAGATAGTAATACAGATCTATTCATAATCAACTCTGTGTGTGTGTGTTGGGGATGGGGGAGGTGAGATAACATACCTCATCGAACCGCTTTGCTGAAAATGCACTATAATGCTCAAATGCCTCATCGTCCTTAGGAAGTAAATGTGCGTATCTGAAAAAGATGAACAGTGTGCTATCAGAAACCAAGCTACCTAGTTTCAGGGTGTCCCGTATCGGTAACGACCGTGTCCGTTACGCAATACGGGGCCGTAACAGGCACCCCACCGATTTTGTAGTCGTAACGGCCGTTATTGCCAAGTAACGGTTAGAGCGTAACAGTCACCTTTTTTTTTGGCTTTTTAAGGTCTTTTTTTCACTTTTTTTTAATCTTCTTTCTTCCAAACCCTTCCTAAATCATTCTATTGCTATTTTCGACCAATCTTAGCTTGATATTTCAGATAAAAACAACTTATATTAAGGATATTCTTGATTCGAAGCTCCGTGGGCCATTTTCCAGAAATTCCTCAAAAATAGGTATTTATACTTTTCATTGAATGTTTTACTGTTTTAATGGTATAATATGATGTATTAATCATAATAGAAGATATTAATGTCCATTTTACAGATTCTTGATGTCATTTTATATTTTTTTATAATTTTTTTCTATTTACGCACTATTTTTGGGCCTTTTTAAAAAATTCAAAAAATCAATTTTTATTGAATGTTTTTTTTTTTTTTTTAAAGCAACAAAGAGAAAATTCATTAAAAGGAAAGGGAAAAACAAAAGAGACTGCTGAGCTAGCAGCCAAAGAAGAACGTTAGGAACCTAAAAACAACAGATTATAATCTTTCAGGCCCATTACATAGGAAACCCATTCCACAATCAGCTTTCTAGCATGAGAGCCCACTAACTTTGGAGACTTGTGTAGATCATTGAAGACTCTATCATTCCTTTCCAACCAGACTGCCCACCAAATAGCAATGATGGCCATTCTCCAGATTCTGGATTTCACCTTTCCGATTTTATGACTATGCCACATATGCAACAAAGACACAAAGAAGTGAGAGGACAAGACCCCATGAAGTTGAACCTGGGCCACAGATCCCAGAAGATGAGACTTATGAATGGACAATGAACAAAAAGATGATCAACCGTTTCCTCATTTCGCATACAACAGCGGCAAATATTGACAATCTGCATCCCACGTTTCCTAAGATTGTCGATCGTTAGGATCCGATTCATAGCAGTGAGCCATCCGAAAGAAATGAATTTGGGGGGGGGGGGGCAACATATTTCCATATGAACGGGAAGTGTGAGAGTCGGAGGCCTGATCGGGGAGCAAAGCCGCATATAAAGATTTCACAGAAAAATTGCCCGACCTATGGTGATGCCAAATCAGCTTATCAGGGGAGGAGATATCCAGCGATATTGGGGAAAGACAGTGAAGAAGGTTGACGTACTGGTCAACTTCCCAATCCCATAGGTTCCTTACACAAATAATTTCCCAACCCCCATTAGCAGAAGAGGAGTAATTGCCGGCGACGGTGCTATTTTTATCTGCTACTATACCATAAATCGCCAGGGAATCGCTTCTCAATAAACTGTCGCCCATCCACTTATCTTCCTGAATCGTATACTCAAGCCATTCCCCACACTGAAACCTGATAGAGATAAGACCTTTTGTTTATGACGCTGAATACCTTTCCATAAAAAAGACGCTCTGTAGGATGAAGAATCTTTAGTCCACCAACCCCCTTCAGAAGAACCATATTTACCTTTGACTATAATGTTCCACCAAGAGCATTCGGTTCATTACCCAAACGCCAAGTCCAATTGCCTAGAAGGGCAGCATTCATCAATTTGAGATTCTTAATATTAGCACCCCCATTCTTATATCGAGAGCAGACTGCTTTCCACTCCATTAGATGAAATTTGTTCTGATTATCCTTGCCACACCACAGAAATTTTCGTTTAAGAGCATCGATACGATTGAGAATAGATGTCGGACATCTAAAGAGGGACATATAATAGAGAGGGAGGTGGGATAGAGCCGCTTTGATTAACGTAATTCGATCGCCAAACGACAAATAACGACACTGCCAGGTCGCTAGTTTCTTCTGGAATTTAGAAACAATTTTATCCCACATCTCCAAAGGAGGGGAACCCAAAAGAAGAGGAAGACCAACAAAATAAGTGGGGAAAGAAGCCGACGAACATCCCAGAATGAGAGCAAACTCAGCCAGCGTCTGATCAGGCAAATTGACTGCATAAACCTTGGACTTGGTCATGTTAATCTTTAGGCCAGAAACTGCCCCAAAACAACGAAGGGTGGTGAGGAGATTAGAAACCGAAGAGTTATCTGCCTCGATGATAATTAAAGTATCATCAGCAAATTGCACATGGGATATAGGGTGGACTGAATCAGCAACAGAAACACCTTTGTACAGACCCTCAGACTCCCCTTTATAAATCATTTGAGATAGCGCCTCTCCTATCAGAAGAAATAAGAGAGGTGAGAGGGGATCTCCTTGACGTAGGCCTCTGGAAACCGGAAAGAAACCGTGAGGAGATCCATTTAGCAGAATAGAAAAGTGGGCCGAAGCAACGCACTCGCTGATCCAACTCCTCCACCTGTCCCCAAACCCCATACGTTTCATCATGTATTGCAAAAAATCCCAATCGACATGGTCATAGGCCTTTTCGATGTCGAGCTTGTAAAAAATAAAAGATCTGCCAGAAATATTAGCTGAATGCAAACATTCGTTGGCGATTAACGCCCCGTCAGTGATCTGTCTCCCTTTGATAAAAGCGTTTTGATTTGAGGATATAAGACTGCCTATGATCGAAGCTAATCTAGTGGAGAGAATTCTGGCAAGGATTTTATACGGGCTGCCGACCAGACTGATAGGCCTGAAATCCGATAACGACGTAGCACCTGATACTTTTGGGATAAGGGAAATAAATGAAGCACCCAAACTCTTGGATAGTTTACCCCTCTCGTGGAATTCGTGAAGAAAGTTCATGATGTCCGGCTGCAATATGTCCCATCCGGTCCTGGGGCTTTGTCCCCTGATAGAGCGAAAACAGCAGCTTTAGCTTCTTCAACTAAAAACGGGGCCTCCAACGCCAAGGAATCCGTGGTTTACAGAGTAGAAAAGGCAATGCCATCAAGGCACGGCCTAAACCATCCTTCAGCCGAAAGAATGGAACGAAAATGCTGAATAGCATGATGCGCCATCTCCACTTTATCATCAATTATCGCACCGTCGACGGAGATGTTGTGAATGACCTTGCAACGGGCCATGAAGTTAGCGAAAGAATGGAAGAATTTATTATTTGTCCCCTTCCTTGAGCCATTTCACTCTAGATCTAACCTTCCAGGTGACTTCATCTTCAAGAGCACGGGCAGATAAGGATTGGATGATCTTGATGCGACGAGCTAACAAATCAGTCGGAATATCATCCCCCTCGTTGGAAACATCAATTCGCTGAAGTTCAGACAAGAGAGTCTCAGTCTCTTTTTCTCTTTTACTAAATTCATTAATCTTCCAATCTTTAATTTTTTCTTTTAGAAGTCTGAGTTTGCAAGACAACCTGTGACCTGCAAATCCTTCAACCTGAAAAGAACCCCACCATTCAACCACTTTCTCCTTGAAACCTTCTACGGGGAGCCAGGCAGGGTTGAATTTAAACGGTTTGGGGCCCCAATTCACTTCTTCCATGGACAACATAATCGGGCAGTGATCAGAGGTGGTTCTGGGGAGGGCGATCTGTAGCACCGACGGGAAAGCCTCCATCCACGCAGGGGAAATTAAGAACTTGTCCAACCGCGAGAGAATAGGGGACCTTCGACAATTAGACCAAGTGTACGCGGCACCAGAGAGGGGAAGATCGATAAGTTCCTGCGCTTGGATCCATTCTGAGAAATGGAGCATTGCTGGCGTAGTTCTCCTCATACGCGAATGCTCCTCCAGAAAGCGGATGATGTTAAAATCACCAAGAAAACAAGTAGGGCCTGGAAAAGATTGAGAAAGAGAAGACAGCTCGTCCCAGAAGGACGACCTGAGAGAGTCTTCATTAGGCCCATAAACAGTAATAATTTGACAAGTTGGAAGACTTAGCTTTAAGGATAACTGAAACAGAGAAATTCCCCGCAGAGGAAGAGAGCAAATCCCAAAAAGAAGTTTTCCAAGCCACTAAAATACCACCCGATGAACCCACTGCATCCAGAGTGATGCGATTAATGTCAGAACGTCTCCATATGGATCGTAACAGTTTATTAGAGAAGAGAGACACTTTAGTTTCCTGAAGGCACACAACATCCGGGTTTTTCCTGCAGATGGATTCCTTAATGAGCCCCCTCTTTTGAAAAGAGCCCAAACCCCTAACATTCCAAGAAAAAATAATCATTGAGGAACATGACTACCCCAGCTTCCCTTTCTTCCACGGCGGTTAACCGAGGTTGACGTTGACGCTGGACTTGACTGAAGGCGCATCATCTCTCTATTAGAGGGAGAATGAGACATTTTAGCAGAAGATTTGGAAGGAGGAAGAGGTCGGCCCCGATTTTCAATGAAGTGGAAAAGGCTAGTGTAATCTTCCGGATTGGTTCCAAAGGATAGGCCCAAAGCTCGTCCGACATGGCCAATCGTGTCACGAATCCACTTCTTGTTCTGAATTTCTTCAAAGATCTCTCTACTTTTCCCTTCAGAGCTGGATTCCAGAAGAGGGTCATGCTGAATCGAAACATTTGCATCCACCTGCTACTGTTGAGGCACACATAAGACCTGAAGGGGTGCGGCATAAAGAACCTCGCTGGGGTTGATTTCCTGAAATAGAGTCAGGGGGCTTGCTTCAATCCACTCTTGGTCTTGAGCCTGTGAAGCTTCCGGAGAAACAGGGATAGAAGGGAGGCTCTCGGAAAGCAGAGTATCAGTATCGGACCCCACCGAGCAGACATCGCTCCATCCCGTAGCCCCTCGCCAAGCAGAGAGACCGAGCAGGCCCGTCGTGTTAGAAGTAGAGGAGGGTCGAAACTGAGGGATAGTAGGGGATCCGTAGGGATTCGAACGTGCGGGCACACGAACAAGGGATATGGGTTGGGAGGCTTTTCTGCAGGCACGTGCAAAGAAGCAGCGGGCGCGTGTAAGAATTCAAGCATGGTTGATATACGTGGCGTGTCCGAGAGAGTCGATTGGACATGCAAAGAGTCCATTGGATTACGTGTCGTCCCAGTGCAAGGAGGATATCTCTTATCGAGATACGCAAATATTTTGTCAGGAGCTCTCGGCGGCGAAGCTGCATGGGAATGGACACGTGGCTCCTTAAGCCTGCTGGCGAGGGGACGTTGATGGCTCATTTCAGAGGTTCCCGCCAGCTGAAAAATCGGTGGTCTGCAGGAGGAAAGAAGAATTGCTCCTTCTTCGTTTGCTGATGCCACATTAGAGGACCATACTGCCTCTCTACGTCTCCAAATTTCCCCCCAACGAGGTGAAGATATCCCCGTGATCTCCTGCTGAACTGGCAGATTAATGATTCTATTATCCACCTTAATCTTCACGGCCTCAGGCAAAGGAATGCCCTTCTTCCTCCTAATTCGGGCTCTTCTTACGCCTATTTCAGATCCCAGCTTTGTCTTGGTATCCATTTCCAAGAGAAAACCCAGGGACGAAGCAGCCGCAATTAGAAACTCATCAAACCAACATTCCAACGGGATGTCCCATATAAGAACCCAAATATTTTCTTTGCCGAACATGGAGAACTCTTCCCATGGCACAATTTTAATCACCGGACTGATAGAAGAGAATATAGAATCTGAGACTTCTAGGAGTTGGCTACCTCCTGCCCTGACCCAAAGGGCATTATTACGTAGAGGTTTAAAGTCTGCAAGACCTAAATTAATCCCGGTGTTGAGGATAAGCCACTCCCTAACTGCAGCAATGGTTGCGCCATCCTTGGTGATTAGGACAATGGAATTCAGAAAAGCCTTTCGATTTTTTTCGAATGTATCCTGATCGACATAAACACAGGAATCGGGAGTGACAACTGAATCGTTGTCGAAGGTGGGCTCGGGTCGATCGTCTCCATCCTTTCCAACCTCTCCTCAGGAGGCACTTAAGGCGAAAGAGAAACATCCACACCTTTAAGCAACGCCTCCTTGAAGGTGGAGTTTGCAGATTTGGGGGCTGCTAAAACAGGGCGATACAACAGGACACATTTAGGAGGTGGGGCCTGGGGATCAGGGGGTAACAATTTGGTCGGACGGAGCTTAACTTTATCCGGCCCATATCGCGTTCGTTGCACCAGGATCTTCTTGCCACCGAAACTCAACCCCTGAATCATACTGACGGCTCTCGCCAGTTCCGCCTCGCTCCCCATTCGAACCAGTGCAAATCCCCGGAATTCCCCACTATCTTTGTACCGAGGCATGACAACCTCCATGACTGCTCCCGCTCGTCTGAAAATCCTTTCAACATTAAGACGATCCCAGCCATGGGGGTAGCCTTTAACGAAGAGCGTCGGATAGTTGAAATACTTAGAACGCCCTTGATCAAGATGAGTGCTTTTGTGTCTTTTACCTTGAACCTGCATCCACTGCCCTTCTTCTTCACAACGATCGTAATTAGCCTCGTCTTCGAGAACGCCTTTTCCTTTCTCCCCCGTCATTTTTTAAACTATTGATCTTCTGTTTTGAAACAGGAAGAGGAAGAACAGCTCTTGTCTGCACCAAAGGAGGAAAGTCGAGCTTCAGAGGCCAGTCGAAGGGTTGTACAAGAGGAGGAAGAAAGGCTGATTTTGCAGAAGGGCCCTCTCCAGTCGAAGGGTTGTACGAGGAAGAAAGGCTGAACCTGCATTCATTTTTATTGAATGTTTTGCTGTTTTAATGGTAGAATATGATGTGTAAATCATAGTAGAACATGTTAATGTGCATTTTACAGATTGTTGATGTCATTTTATATGTTGTACAAGAGGAGGAAGAAAGGCTAAACCTGCATTCATTTTTATTGAATGTTTTGCTATTTTAATGGTCGAATATGATGTGTAAATCATAGTAGAACATGTTAATGTGCATTTTACAGATTGTTGATGTCATTTTATATGTTTTTATAATTTTTTCTATTTACGCACTATTTTCGGCCCTTTTTTTTAAATTTGAAAAATCAAGTTTTATAAATTGTTTTAATGATAGAATATGATGTGTTAATCATAGTAGAACATGTTAATGTGCATTTTACAGATTGTCGATGTCTTTTCATATTTTTTATAATTTTTTTCTATTTACGCACTACTTTCGGCCCTTTTTTTTAAAAATTCGAAAAATCAATTTTTATTGAATGTTTTTCTATTTTAATGGTAGAATATGATGTTTTAATCATAGTAGAACATGTTAATGTGCATTTTATAGATTGTTGTTTTCATTTTATATTTTTTTATAATTTTTTTCTATTTACGCACTATTTTCGGCCTTTTTTTTAATTCGAAAAATCATTTTTTATTGAATGTTTAGCTGTTTTAATGGTAGAATATGATGTGTTAATCATAGTAGAATGACAGGTCACAGACAGGAATCACAGTCACAACCATAGGTATGTTCCAGAAATTCCTCAAAAATTTGCAAACACCTACACATGTAAGATATTTTCATATTACATTCATTCTAATATATCTATCATTGATAGTAGATAGTTAGAAAATTAAATATATAAATTTTGTAGTCAAATTTAGGTTATCTGGTTCATAAATTCATCAGACAGTCCAATACAACTTCTCACCAAAGAATGGACCGTTACACCACCATAAACATGTTCCAATTTATAAATGAATGCATATTTGGAATGCTTAGAATATTCCAGATTTAATCCATATTTTTTTTGCAAAAAAAATTGCATGCACATTTCTGTCAGCATTACGCCTCGAATCATCAAGTTACGCCCAGTATCCATATCAAGATTCGGAGGGCATTTATACGCCAACCGATACCGATACGGAATCCCTTGCCTAGTTTATAGATATAATCAATATAAAAAATAATAATAAACCACAAAGAAAAATTAGTAAATGAATTAAATTGACAGTATATGGCATTAACATTTCAAAAGGTTGATGCATGAAATAGACTAGGGAACATTGTACATGGATAAAAACTATACACAAATGAGACATGGAAAATACTACTCAGCACTTCTACACGAGGTATTATCCTAGACTGTTTGACATTTGCAAAGTAGCTGCTGATGTGAGGCCCTCCAGTAGTAATTATGTAATAACCATATAAAGTTTTGACTATCAAACATTATCCAATAATTCTATTTGCATGTCTCCCTTCTTTCAAGTAGAATAGCCACCAAGGAGAAAATGATTTGTGTTATTTACTTGTAATACCAAGATCTATCAGGTAAACAAGAAAAATATTTTTATTTTATTTTATTTTTTTAAATTTTTTTTATTTTTTTTTTGAGAGAGAGAACAAAAATTTTATTAAAACACTCGCAAAAGCGAGAAAAGAATACAACCCAATGAAAAAAGCTTAAAATAAGAGACTAGCAGTAGGGTTATCTTATACAGCCCAACTTGAAACCAAAAATTTACTTTCCTAATAACATCTTCAACACCCACTCTCTCATTTCAAAAACAACAACCATTCCTAGCACCCAAAATAGCTCAAAGAACGGCCATGAGAATTAGACTCCACACAGCTTTACCAGCCCCCATGCCACACCCACATGAAATCAGCCACTGACTTCGGTGTCACCCAAGCAGAGTATTAAACAAACACAGAAAGTGCTCCCACACACTCCTAGCAAATAGGCAAAGGATAAAAAGATGTTCAATCGACTCTGCATCCTTCATATGCATAAGACAGATGTTTCAGAGAATAAGAGATCTCCTTTGAAAATTATCCACCGTGAGGATCCTCTTCCATCCCACTAGCCAGGCAAAAGCCGCCACCCGAGGAGGAGCTCCATAAAACCAAATGATGATAAGGGTGCAGTTGAATAGGGATTTGATGCATCATATTGATTACCCGAAATAGTGACCTGACAGAGAATTTGGCGAAGAGATACGCCAACCAAAGCATAGAATTGCATTCCTGAATAGAAGGACTAAAATCCTTTAGGTGTTGTAGCAGCCCGACGAACTCGACAAACTCTTCATCGAGCATACTCCTACAGCAAGGAGGATTCCAGACTACCTGATTGCTGCAAATATAGAAGCATTCCGAGACCAAAATAAAGCGATCGAAAGCAGTGGAGGCCACTATAAGGAATATATCTTGGAACACAACGTTGCCGCACCAAACGTCCACCCAAAAAAGGATGTGGTTCCCATTGCCAAGGGAGAAAGTAATTCCCCTGTGGATGAAGTGCTCAGTCATCGTGAACGCCTTCCAAATGCTTGAGGCTCTATATAAAGATGATCTCATCATGAACCATCCATCGCCTATTACACCATTTTTGCTTGCTAACACCTCCCTCCACAATCTTTTGGGCAAAAATCCAAACCTCCAAACCCACTTCCCAACAAGGGCAAGATTCATATCATCCAAACTTCTTAAGCCAGCACCCCCCACCTCTATCGAACGACACACCTCATCCCACCTAAGCAGATGAAACTTCCTGTTATCATTGGCACCCTTCCATAAGAAATCTCTTCTCAACTTCTCAAGCCCATCCAAAATCGACTCGGGACATTTAAAGATAGACATAAAGTATATGGGCATATTGGAGAACGCTGTCTAAATTAAAGTCAAGTACCCACCCAAAGAAAGATATCGACATTTCCAACAGGTCCATTTCTTCTCAATTCCTTCTATCGCCCTATCCCAAAGGTGCTTTGTCGGCTGCCCAATGCAAAGTGGTAACCTGAGGTATGTGGACGGAAAAGACCCCACTTTACACCCAGAAATGTTCACAAGCTGACGCAACTCCTCTTCACCAACCTTAATACCCAACATCTCAGATGTGGCTACATTGATATTCAGGCCCAACACAGCTTCAAAACATATTGTTATCTTAGGAGATTATATCAATAGAAGCCACATCTGCATCACAAAAGAGCAACATATCGCCTGCATACTAAAGATGACTTATCTGAGGTCCAGCAATTGAAGTCATAAACCCACTAAAAAGCCTGTTTTTACCCCTTTCCGAAGAATCCTACTAAGTGCCTCCCCAATCACCACAAACAAATAAGGCGATAAAGGATCTCCTTGTTGGAGGCCCCTAGGACTTGATCATCCAATCCCCCCCAATTTGGACCGCAACCCAATCTGAAAAGCATATAATCAAGGAATATCCAATTGACATGGTTGTGTGCCTTCTTGATATCCAACTTGCAAACTACCCCACTTTTCTTCTCCATGTTCCTGGCATCTATGCATCATGGGCTCTTAGTGCGTTGTCCAAGATCTATCTGCTTGCAATGAAAGCACCCTGATTAAAAATTACCTTGGAAAGAACATTCTTCAGCCTTGGGCTATTAAACTGATAAGTCTGAAGTCTTTCAGATTTTCTGCACCCTACACTTTTAAAGCAATGAAGTTAGCTCCAAGTTTGGAAGAGAAACAACTATGCTCGTACAATTCTATGATGAAATCCATCCATCATGTCTTTCTTCACCACATGCCAAAATTTCTAAAAGAAAAGCATAGGTCATAGGAAACCCATCCGGCCCCGGGGCCTTGTCCCCACACATCAAACCAATCGCATAGGGAAAGTATTCTTGTTAATGAATATGACATATCCAGGACACACATCAACATTGAATGGGTCCCACATATAGTTGCGTGAAGCATGAAGCAAGGCGGCAACAGATACAGGTATGGGTGCAGGGAAGCATCAGATTCAAAATGTTATCAGTTATAAATGGCTAGGAAGTCGGAGTTCCAGTGTAATTCAAGGCAAATTAAGGTCCCACCAGCTGGCCAATCGAAGATAAGGCCCATCCAAAGATCCTAATTGATGATCTAACAAAACCAAAAATCTAGATTTAAGATCTAGATCGCATCAATTATCCAAATCGATTTGATTAAGGATCAAGCTCAAATCAAGGGTTTGATGATTGATCTGCACAGAAATTGCTACTCTGATTGGACTGCAGGGTCCACACATGCAATCAGATGGTGATATCAACCCATGTGCATCAACTAGTTGCTTCCTTTTAGTGACAATAGGAATGAAAATGAGTTATTAGTTATGATCACTAATCAAGAAGTTTCTCAAAATGACCACTTTCAATACCTTGGGTCAATAATGCATGAGTGGAGAGATTGAGAAGGATGTTGCTCATAAAATTCAAGCTAGGTGGAAGAAATGTAGATGTGCCTCTGGAGTTTTTTGTGATCATCGTGCACCACTCAAACATAAAAGGAAATTTTATAGAATAGCTATAAGACCAGCCATGCTTTCTTGGATAGAATGTTGGGCAGTCAAGGAACAACGTTCATAGGATGAGTGTAGCTGAAATGAGGACGTTGACATGGATGAATGGCAAGATGAGGAATGATAGAATTAGAAATCAATGCATTCAAGGGGGACTCAAAAGTAGCACCAATAGATAATACGATGAGGGAAAGTAGACTTACATGGTTTGGTCATGTGCAACAGAGACCAAGAACCACATCGATTATGGCAAGTGGGTACACATTGAAAGCTCTAAAAGGGCAAGGGGAAGGCCCAAAAGGATGTCAATGGAGGTAGTAAGAAGACTAGGTGACCTATGGTACAACTGAAGGTATGGCCTTTGATAGAGTGGGATGGCAGGATAGTATTCATGTAGCCAACCCTAATTAATTGGGATAAGGCTTAGATGATGATGGATTACATAAAGAAATGGATGAGAGGGAGTGAAATTAATCGGTATCTAAAAACAAGTTGGTGGAATTTAAAAGGAGACTGTTTTATTTATTCATTGATGGAAGAAGGAATGTCAAATCTTGAGAAAGAAAGTGAATGTTATGTGGAATGAGATTGCAGACTGCATTAGAAAGTGGTGAAAGAAGTTATAGGAATATATTGAGGGAAAGCCACTCATATAATGGAGCCCAATAGGCTAATAACAAGCGACCATGTTACAAGGCCTGGCTAGTAACGAGAAAAAATTTAAAACAATATAAAAACACCTAAGACACTAAGAAAGTAGTGATGATAAACTATGCATATGATGATCTACATGATGGATTGGGGATGAGAATGTGTCAAACATGCCAAAGAACGAAAGATGTCTTGAAAATTACAAAAAAGATCAAGGTATTCAAAAACAATTACATGATGGCCATAATGACCATTATGTAATGGTAACGGTGGGAATCGTTACACGTTACTGGGCTGTAATGGCCGATACAGGTTCTTCAAGAAAACAAAGGCCGTAATGGCCATCACGACCCATATCGTAACGGTAACGGACTGTTATTGAATACCTTGAAAAAGATTGATAAGGGTAGGGACGAAGATCATGTTATACGCATTAAGAGATATAACCGGATGGTATTGATTAAGAATGAAGACATCAAGTAAAGGTGGATAAGCTATCTCCAAAACCTGTTAAATGACAATAACTCTAAGAGCCTAGTTATATAAGTAATATAAACTCAAAAGAGGCCAGAGACCATAGATACTTCCGTAGGATTGTTATATCAAAAGTGAAACAAGGCTTTGAGAAAGATGAAGACAAGAAAGGCACTAGGACCAAATGATATACCAAAAGAGATTTGGAAGTGCAGAAGAGATATTGGTTTATTTTAGTCAACGGAGTTGTTTAAAAAGATTGTAAGATCAAAGAGAATGCCAAACAAATGGTACTTATTTACAAGAATAAAAGTGATAAAGATACTTGCACTAACTATCGTGGGATTAAACTTACGAGTCATAGTATGAAACTTTGGGAGAGTTATTTAAGAATTTGAAGGCATGAGATGTATGTATCAAAAATAAGTTTGGATTCATGCGAGGAAGGATGGCTATTGAGGTTACTCACATAGTAGACAGCTAATGGGGAAATATTGGGAGAGGATGACAATTCTCCACATGGTCTTCATTGACTTGGAGAAAGCATATGATAGGGTTCCTAGAGAGACAATTTGGTAGGTGTTAGGAAAGGAGTCTTAATGAATATATTAGCCTGATTAATGATATATACACACACACACACACACATATATATATGAGGGAACAATCACAAATGATGACCACCAATGGAGAGTCATGTGAGTTTCCAATTACTATAGGCTTACAGCAACGGTCGGCATTGAGCATGTATCTTGTTGCATTGGTTGTGGACAATTTAACACGAGGCATTTGTACTAATTTTTAGATCCTTGCCTAAAATGACGTGGCAAAATGGATGGATGACATGGATAAAATATATACTGCATCGTAGTGGAACACTTGAGTTACAAGAAGAGATCCCAGGTGTATGTTGTTTGCAAATGACATAGCTTTCATTGACAAGATGCGAGAGGGGTTAAGCAATAATGAATGGATGCTTTAGAATCTAGCATGTCTGAATTGGTGGAAACCAAAACATGGATATGGAAAACCAATCAAAACATCTGAGGGAAGGAAAATTTGTGGGAAAAAATCCAAATAAATTTGTTTGTTTCAGCACATGATTTCCATAGAAATGTTAAAAGGAGAACAAATAAAAAGTGAGAGACGTCTCTCATAACAGTTGAAATCTAGTTTTTTTCTTTTTTCTTTTTTTTTTTTTAAGATTAATGGAATTTTAAAGGCCCGCTTGGAAATCTAGATTCAACCTCTCTTTTTTTCTTTTTCTTTTTTTTCGGAAATGGCAACGACTCCTTTCCAAGGAAATTAATCTCCACGAATAAATGTGTTTCACAAACAAGGGAAAACATCACATTTATTTGTGGACAATTTAACACTAAGTATGATGTTTCCTGACAAGATGCGAGAGGGTTAAGCAATAATGAATGACTTTGCTAAGTATGGTGTTTCAAAACCTGGGGGGTATATGGAAAAAGCGTATAGCGATTAATGGAATTTTAAAGGCCCGCTTGGAAATCTAACACCTCATGCGAAACAAAATTGGGTATGTGAACACCTCATGCATTGGGTATGTTGGAACTCACATTCATTTCTGGTCCGATGTGTGGCTTAGTGAGGTGGCGCTCCAAGAGGCCTTCCCTAGATAAGCCCTCCTTGCTCTCGACCATGCCATAACAGTTGACAGATGTTTTTCTATTATTTACAGAGCGGTGGTTTGGAATCTCCCCTGTCAAAGGAA
Organism: Magnolia changhungtana; assembly: GCA_030180095.1. Taxonomy (NCBI): domain Eukaryota; kingdom Viridiplantae; phylum Streptophyta; class Magnoliopsida; order Magnoliales; family Magnoliaceae; genus Magnolia; species Magnolia changhungtana. The sequence goes on from JASAUF010000604.1 coordinate 1,203,919, forward strand.
TCTGTACGATATTGAAGAATGCGAGCTACTAGATCTTTTGAATCGACTGAAACCAGTGATCCCTTGTCCCTAACAAGTTGACTCACTCATTTGAAAAGACCACTCTTTCAGGATTTTTTCTGTGTGGCCATTTTTCTCCGCTCTTCATAATACAGCGAGAGGTTCGGGTCTATCTCATCCTTCCAAACATTGGTCCTATGGGGTTCCTCCTAGAGTGGTGGTCTTTGTCTGGTTAGTGGGAAGGAAGAGAGTTCTAACGATTGATAATCTCCAACGAAGATCCCTCATCCTTCCTAACATTAGCTTGATGTGTATGAATGAAGCGTAATCTATCGATCACTTGTTTACTCATTGTTTCTTCACTTGAGGGGTGTGGGACTGCTTCTTCGCAGCAATGAGGATGTCTTGGGTTATGCCGAAGTCAGTAGAGGATCTCCTTTGGATGTGGCATGGGAGAGGACCGGGTAAAGATGGTAAAGTGATATGGAGGCTCCTTATCATGGACATTTTTTGGTCCATTTGGAAGGAATAGAACGATAGATGCTTCTCCAATAAGTGTTGCTCGGTGACTGAGATTGTTTGTAGGGTCAACTTTTTCTTTCTTTCTTTCCTTTCTATTATTTTCCTGTGTCAGCGGGTCTTCTAATAAAATGTTGTTTCATCTCAAAAAAATCACATCTATTGAAATCAATTTCATTTCCACAGTTTTCCAAAGAATTCCACCAATCCAAACAGCCCTTAAAATCAATTAACTACAATAGAGTTTATGGAATGCAATTTAGTAACAATTGGAGTGGAAATGAGGAAATAGTTAAGATTTTTTACCAAGAGGTACCCCATAATGTTATGAGAAACATCCTTCTCAATATCCTGATCTCATGAATTATCAACCCAAGATATCCAAATGGTCCATTAGAGGTGGGTGGATGAAGCATAGATGTGGCTATGGAGTTTTATGTGATTGCCGCATATCACTCAGTTTGAAGGGGAGATTATATAGCTAGCTATAAGACGAGCAATGTTTTACGGGACAAAATGTTGGGCAGACACGGATCAACATTTTCATGGGAAGACTAGCTGAAATGAGGATGTTGAGATGGACAAGTGGTAAGACAAGGATAGAACGAGAAATGGATTCATTCAAGGAAATTTAGGAGTAGCACTAATAGGTAATAATATGAGGGAAGTAGACTTAGAGTGCCTGTGCATGTGCAAACGAAACCAAGAACTGCATCGGTTAGGAGTGAGTTTGCTCAAGTTTAAAGCTCTAAAATAGTAAGGGGAATGCCCAAAAGGACAAGTAGTAAACTAGTAATAAAAGATTTGTTGACCTATGTTTCAACCGAGAATATGGTCCTCAACAGAGTAGAATGGCAGAACAAGATTCATGCGACCAAGCCAAATTTGTCAAGGATGAGGCTTAGAAGATGATAAGGAAAATGACGACGACGACAACGATAATGATGATGATGATGATGATGAACGGGTGAAAATCTGATCTAGGGTATAAAACATTGGTCTGTATTATATAATCAACTTAGGCAGGACTGAAAACAGTGAAACCAGTACATCAGCAAAGCTAGAACTAGGGTCCCTATTGTAGGGGCAAACTAACCGACTCAACTGACAAGCTGGATGCAAACATGTGGAGCTATTACATTTGTTTATCTATTAATTGTTTTTTTTTTCCTTTGAAGGATTATTAATTGCAATTTTTAGCATTGCTGATTTGAAGGGAAAAAAAATGTTGCTTTAATCACTATTTATGATTCTTAAAGCAATTAAAGATCAGCTTGTGACACATTAGAAAGAAATTGAGCCCTAAACGGTTCATAGTGATACTTTCTTTATTAGGTTCAGATTTTTGTTTTATCTCGTTGCATAAGCTTGATCTTAGAGCTATCTCGTGACTTTTTTCCTTTCCCACTTTCTCTTTATTATATGTTATTTCCCCCCAAAAATCCTCAATCTAGCTAATCCTAGCAGTAATACTAGTTTCTCTTCTCTTTTTCTTTTTTCTTTTTGAGAGGTAATGGAAACTTTATTAGAAAACCCACCAAAAGCAGGAAAAGAATAATACAACAAGAAAAACAAAAAGAAATTCATCCCTAACTGGTTCATAGTGATCTTTTCTTTATTAGGTTCAGATTTTTGTTTTATCTTGTTGCATCAGCTTGGTATTAGAGCTATCTCGGGACTTTTTTTTTTCTTTCCCAGTTTCTCTTTATTATATGTTATTCCCCCCCAAAAGCTCCTCAATCTAGCTAATCCTAGCACTAATACCAGTTTCTCTTTCTTTTTCTTTTTCCTTTTCTTCTTTTTGAGAGGTAACATAAACGTTATTAGAAAACCCGCCAAAAGAGGGAACAAATACAACAACAAGAAAAACAATCAACAAAAAGGATCAGCCGAAATGGCCTTGACATGGACAGCACAACTCCTAACAAGACCTTTGATTTTACTAATAACCTCCTCTACACTTGCAAACATTCCTAAGCGCCCATTCCTAGCTCCCCATATGGCCCATAAGACCACAATTATAAGCAACCTCCAAATAGATTTCCCAACTTTCCCCAAGAACAAAACCAACCCCTTCGCCAAAATTTGACTTTACTGAGAGAATCCATTTTCAAATTGTTGAGGTTTCAAATCCATATTGTGGCCATCATGTGGGTTGTTTGGGGAGCAAGAAATGCTTGTTGTTTCGTAATAAATATGTCTCTCTTGAGGAGGCCATTTGTAGAATCGAAGGCCTTGTTTTCGGTTGGACAATCTATGTAAAAGCAGCCTAGGTTGTTTCTTGTGGGTCGTTTTGTCTTTGCTATTGCATTCTTTTTTCGCCTTTAGGCATGCTTTTCAATAAAGTTGTTGTTACCTTTAGGAAAGAAAAAAATTTTGTTGCACCACCATCCCCCACCACATCCATATTTGCATCTTCCTCCATAACGCATCTTCCTTCATCCCAAACCTCCACGACCACTTTCCCAACAACACCATATTCATCACCTCCAAGTTCCCATTTCCCACCCCTCCCTCATCATAGGAAGTTCCTTCTGAACCCTGTCATAAAAAATCATGTCCCAGCCTATCCAACCTCTCTAGAACCGACTTTGGACACCGAAATGGCGGCATTAAATAGATAGGAAAATTCAATAATGTTGCGTTGATGAGAGCTATCCAACCCCCAAGGGAAAGATATCGGAATTTCCACTGCACTAGTTTCCGTCCCACAATGTTTTGTCAACTTCCCTATACAAAGCGGCAACCTAAGATAGGAAGAGGAAATGTTCTTACCTCACATCGAAACACGTAAGCAAACCTTGTTAAATTCTCCCTTGGCATACTAAAACCCAACATCACACTTTTATCAATGTTAATCTTCAACCCCGAGACAGCTTCAAAACATCGAATAATCATTCCCAAATTTTCCACCTTGACCTCATTAGCATTCCAGAACAAGAGTATGTTATCAATGAACTGTAGATGAAAAATCGGGGGGCTCAATCTATCAACACAAAAGCCTCCGAAAAGACCCACCTCTTAACCATGTTCAAGCATCCTACCTAACGCTTCCGCTACCACCACAAACAAGAGAGGTGAGAGCGGGTCCCCTTGCCTATTTCCTCACGAGCTTTGGAGAAAATCTTTCGGCCATCCATTAACCAACACTAAAAATCAAACAAAACTAATGCACTCCTTTATTCAACCCCTCCACTCTATCCCGCATCCGATTGTCCCAAGCATATAATTCAAGAAGGCTCAATCCACATGATTGTAAGCCTTCTCAATGTCCAGTTTACAAATTACTCCTCTCATGAGCTATTAGAGTCCTTATGTTTAGCATCTATACATTCATGAGCTATTAGAGGCGTTGTCAAGAAATTGCACCCCTCCAAAAAAGCACCTTGGAACTTGGAGATTGCGCTTGCTAGCATGCCTCTAAATCTAGTCTCTAACACATTCGCAAGAATTTTATAAATGCTCCTAATCAAGGTATCCCGTATCGGTATCAATTGGCGTAACGGTCCCTTCCGATATCGATACGGATACGGGGGTGTAACGGTGATACGGGAGCGTAACGGCCCGTAACGGTGCAAATTTTTTTTTTACCAAAAAAATATGAAAAAATATGGATTAAATCTGGAATATTCTAAGTATTCCAAATATGCATTCATTTATAAATTGGAACATGCTTATGGTGGTGTAATGGTCCACTCTTTGGTGAGAAGTTGTATCGGACTGTCTAATGAATTTATGAACCAGATAACTTGAATTTGACTACAAAATTAATTTTATAAATATCTAATTTATATACTAAACAATTTGATATCATTTCTCCCAATAGTTCTTTAAAAAAATGAAATTAAATTTAGGTAGATGGCGTTGCCAATTTGGGGCTGACTTGGAGGACCAATCCATCCCCCAAATCAGCCTCAAATTCATGCAATTTATTGGCATTATCCCACTTATGAATTGGTGGACATTTATTGGATAGTGAACCATGAAATAAAAAATAAAAATCAAAAGGCACTATTTTTAAAAATAAGCATCCACAAATTAACAACTAAAACTATTTAAACAATTTGATGTTGGCATTGTGAGTTAGCAATTACAGTCCATAATTTAATTGGTAAATTTTAAGTTAATACATGTCTCGTGTACAATTTTTTAAGGGCCCGAATCAGGCGAGACCCAAATTGTGAAGTGTAGCACACGAGTGTCAAAGTTTTTTGGGCCCCACCCATGATGAATGTGTTATATCCACACTGTCCATCCATTTTGCCAAATAATTTTAGGGCATGAGCCCAAAAATGAGGCAGATCCAAAGCTCAGGTGGACTGCACCATAAGAAACAACAATAATTAAACGTCCACAATTAAAAATTTATTGGGGGCTACAAAAGTTTTAAATCAAGCTGACATGTGTGTTTTCCCTTCATCCACGTCAATGTGACCCAATTAACAGGTTAGATGAAAAATAAACATTACAGTGGACCCTAAGAAATTTTTAATGGTGAGCATTCTATAACCAATGTTTCCTATAGTGTGGTCCACCTGAGATTTGGATCTTACTAATTTTTTGGATCATGACCTAAAACGATATGGCAAAATGGATGGACGGCATGGATAAAATATATACATTATGGTGGGGCCATGCGGCAAATGTACAAAAGCGTGCTGTGTAACTCCAGAGAGTCTGATTTCTTTGGAAGCCTGGTGTACCTATGTGTATTGACGTCAGTAAGTCCTGTGGGTCTGATCATGAGGTATGTGTTATATCTAAACCATCCATTCATTTGACGAGATCGTCTTAAGGCTTGACACGAAAAATAATACAGATCTAATTATCAAGTGGACCACACTGCAAAAAGCAATGGGGGATTGAACGTCTACCATTGAAACCCTTTTTGGGATCACAGAACTTTTGGATCAATATGAAATTTGTTTTTCCTCTTCATTCAAGTCTTTTTGACCTTATGAATAGATTGAATCGAAAATAAACGTTATGGTGGGCCTACGAATTGTTTAACGGTGAAAATCATCATCTCCGCTGCTATTTTTGGTGTGGTCCAGACGATCTTTGGATACGATTCATTTTTTGGGTAATGCTCTAAAATGATATTTAAAAATAGATGAACGGTGTAGATATAATAAATACATCACTGTGGAGCCCATGTAACTTTGATCTCCTTTGAACCGTTCGTACAACTCGGAGCTCGAGGAGTGTCAACGCTCGTCTTAGCATGACACGTACCTACAGCAGCTATACTGGTGTGTGGTACACTAGTCAATCCGCTTCCGATTTCAAATGAAAAAGACGAGAGAGGGAAACCGGAAAGAAAAAGAGGAAAAGAAGAGGGGGAGAGAGAGAGAGAGAGAGAGAGAGAGAGAGAGGAGGAGGAGGAGGAGGCCCAGGCCGCAACCGCAACAGGGCGAGAAGAAGAAGAATAGAAAGAAAAAAACAGGTATGCTTTTTTTTTTTTCCTATTTTCTAGTCCGGTAACGGTCGTTACGATCACAGAATCAGGGGGGTGCCCGTTTCGACCCCATATCACGTAATAGTGTCGGCCGTTACTGTTGCGTATCAGCCAATATGGTCGTATCGTAACGGATACAGGACACCTTGCTCCCAATTAAACTTATGGGCCTATAATCTTTTAAATTTTTGGCTCCTGTAACTTTAAGACTTAAAGCAATGAATGAAGCCCTATGTTTCAATAGTTTAAAAATATTGGAAGCAATCATTACCTAAACACCATAGTCAAATTCTTAGGCATAACATATGGGATGACTATTGTAAGAGCTTTATGAGATTTCCACTTGCTATTCAAACAAAACCCCATAAATGAAATCCATGGGAATCCATGTTTCCATAATGCTCATGGAGATCTTGGGAAATCATCATTGAATATTCATTACAATTTTCTTCTCTTTTCCCACTATATAAATAAGCCCTTAAATATTTTTTACCCAAACCCAAAAATCCCAAAATCCTTAAACACTAATTATCCATTTCCTTAAATTTCCCATACATCATCACATTCCCAAGGAGCATTTATGGAAGGTCACCAAATTATGGATACCGCTCTAATAGCTCACAAGTGCATTGATTCGAGATTAAAAGAGAAAAAGATGGGGATTGTTTGTAACTTAGACATCGAGAAGGCGTACGATCAATATTCGAAGTATCGGTATCGCTACAGGTTTCGCTAGACAGGGATACGGAAACAATATTGATATTGTCGATAATATCGCCGATAACCGGAAATGTGAGGAAACATGGGAAAAACGGTGGAATTTTCTGCGAAACTTCAGGAGGTGTTAAAATGTACATATTTGCATATTTAGAAATAAAAATAATAATAATAATAAATTGCAAAAATAATGCATATATAACAAGTTTCCATTTAATGGGGCCTTGAAAGCATGCGTTGTTATAAGAAATCAGTCCAAGCATCCCATCCAGCCTATTTAACCATCCAAACATCCATCGATATTGGAAATATCAACAACACATGATATTTCACCAAGAAATCATCAACAATTGGAAAGGAAACGAAAGATTGTGGTCTCAATATCGCGCATGTTGCGATATTGATAATATCGAGATATTATCAATATTATAAATGAAAAATTGAACACTACATACAACATGTGCACATGAAAATAAAATTGAAATAATTTTTTTTCTAATAAAAAAAATTTTGATGATATCAATACTTTGACGATATTATTGAAATAACGTCGATATACTTATGATACAAGCATTACCTAGAATTTACATAGTCGAAAATAGTGGCGATATTGATGCATTGGTAATTCAAGCGACACAGAATTTACATAGTTGAAAATATCGGCGATTGCATTAGTGATATTGATATGTTGGCGATACTTAGCGATACATTGCTAATACCTGAAATTTTTGATACCACCAACGTTATCGGTATCGTTGAGCTGGAGATAAAGATAATATCGAAGACATTTCAATAATATCAGAGATAATTAGAACACTGCGTACGATCACGTTCAATGTCGTCGAATACTTATTGAAAAGAATGGGATGCAATGATACTTGGAGAAAATGGATCCAACATATCTTCAGCGACTTGTTGGATGCTAGTCAACGGCTCCCCCAAAGGCTATTTCAGAACTTCTAGGGGTCTTCGCCAAGGAGACCAGCTTTCCCCCTTCCTCTTCTTGATTGTGGCGGAAGCTTTCAGTCAAATGCTAGCAAGAGGCCAAGTGGCTAACCTTGTTAGTGGTTTCCGTGTTTCCGAAAACACGAATCCCATCTCGCACCTCTAGTTCACTGACGACACCATCATTTTTGCGACGCCTCTCCGCATATGATGGATAATTTGCAAAAGATTATTGTTTGTTTTGAAGCGGTATCTAGGTTGAAAATCAATATGGGAAAAAGTGCGATGTTAGGCATTCACTTGTCTCAAGAAGAAGTATCCCATTTTGCCTCCATTTTCGACTGTAAGGTTGGATCCTTTCCAACCTTCTATTTGGGTCTTCCTCTTTGCATCGAGAAGCCTGCGATCCATCTTTGGGACAAGGTGATGGAAAGAATAAAAAAGAAGCTCTTGAAGTGGAAAGGTTGGCATCTCTCTTTGGGTGGGAGATTAATTCCTCTAAAATTAGTCTTCTCCAACACGCCGCTCTACTTCATGTCGCTCTTCAAGTGTCCTACAGTGGTTCGGAAAAGATTGGACAATTTAAGAAGGAACTTTTTTTGGAAGGGTGCAGGTGAAGGCAACAAGTTTCATTTGTTGAAGTGGGAAGAGGTGTGCAAGCCAGTTAAGGAAGAAGGGGCTGGTTTGAGAAATCTTAGCTCTATGAACAAAGCTCTTCCCGAGAAGTGGATATGGCACTTTGGAAAGAAGGAAGGGATCCTATTGAGGGAAACTGTTGCTTCCAAGTACAGGTTGGGAAAAGGGGGATGGGAGGCTAAGGAGTCAACTCTTTATAGGACCTCTAATGTTTGGAAGTCGATAATGGAAAATAAGAATGCTTTCAAGAAAGGTATTTCTTTCTCTATTGGCAATGGAACTAGAGTCGGGTTATGGGAGGACACGTGGTGCGGTGATTACCCTCTATCTCAACTTTTGTCCAAATATGGCCCGTCTTGCTCAGTCAATTGATATTTCAGTGGCAGAATGCATCTCATTCAAGGAATCTTCTGTCTATTGGACTCCTCCCTGTAAAAGAGATCTCTCGGACGAACTAGCGGAGTTCCTTGTGCTCCAAGACGAACTCTATTTTGCTTGCCCTTCCAGTGAGGAAGACAATATGGTTTGGGCCGCCCATAGTTCTGGCCAGTTTTCAGTTAGCTCTTTCTACAAGTTGCTTCGCCCCCCTCCTACAGAAGTGAATTGGGGATTTGCGTATCATTTTTGGTCTTATGTAAATCCCTCCTAAGGTGGCGCCTTTCACATGGCTAGTAGGAAAGAAAAGAGTCTCGACAATCATTGTTGTCGAATCGCATATGCGATCATGTGCGATCACATATGCCTATGCACATATGTGATCGCATTTTTATTTTTTATTTTTTGAAAAATTAAAAAATATATATATATTAGGGAAAAATTCAAAAAATTGTAAAAAAATATAAGAAACTGAGGAGAACTTTTCTTAATAGATAACTAATTTTACATATTTAAAATACATTTGAGAGAGATAAAATCAATTAAACATCAAGTCATCAACATTTAACAATATAGTTAACAAGAAGTAACAACAAAATCAACAAGCTATTTATTTATTATGGTAAAAAATCAACAAGCTATCTTCCTTGAAACTTAAAAGTGCTTGAATCTTGATCTTCCAACTTCCAAGAGAAAGGGAATGTAAGAGAGAGAGAGAGAGAGAGAGAGAGAGAGAGAGAGAGAGATTAAGATCACTTGGAAGTAGGAAATACAAGAGAGGGAGATTAAGACCACTTGTAATTAAGAAATGTAGAGAAAAATTGAGTAAGAGAGTTTTGGAGTGAGAATATTGCAAATTGAGGAGATTTAGAAGCCTTTTTATAGAAAAAATGTTATTTTTTTTGCAAAAAAATAAAAATAAAAATTCAATGTGCCATGGCCAATAAGCAATCGCATACATCGCATATGCGATCAGATATTTTCCCATATGCAACATATGCGATCTGCATATGGATATGCGCATATGCGATCGCACATGCGCATATGCGATCGCACATGCGCATATGCGATCGCACATGACAACAATGTTGACAATAGACAACCTTCAAAAGCGGTCTCTCATCATTCCTAATCCTAACATGTGCTATCTATGTCAGCAAGCTGAGGAAACTATCAATCAGCTCTTCATCTCCTGCCCCTTCACAACCAATCTGTGGTCGCTTGTCATTTCATCCGTGTTCCCTTCTTGGCCTATGCCTAAGGATGTGAAGGATTTACTGTGGGCTTGGCACAAGGAAGGTTTGATCATTAAGGACAGGATTCGTTGGTGCATTTCCCTCCCTATTGTTTGGTGGGTCGTTCGGAATGAGAGGAATGGGCATTGTTTTAGAGATTTTTTTTTTTTCTTCAACTAACTCAGTCTTCACTCGAGTCTCAACCCTTGTTTCGGAGTGTGGCTCTCTTGTCAATCATCTTGAAAGATAGGCCCCCCTTTTTCTTTTTCTGTTTTTTCACCTTGTATTCGTTCTTTGCCAGTTTTTCGGTGAGTTTTTAATAAAAGTTCTATTACGCTTCAAAAAACTAAATTCATCACATTGTCAAGATTCATGAGAAAAAGTTGCAGCTAGCATTTGATGACGGCTACCAACCTAACGCAACCCTCCTTTGTCCTAGCCTAGGACCGGCAATGACACACTCCCAAACACTTGCCCCAAAATTCCCAATTTTCTCAATATCTCATTGAAAAACTTTCCCAAATAAAAACCCCAACTCCCTAAATTTCCACAAATCCCAAACCATACACCCAATGTGTGTCTAATCCCCAATACTTGTAAATCCTAATCAATAAAACCCCAACTTCACCAAAATCTCATAACCGAAATCCCCAAATCAGCCCCAACTTTTCCAACCATACACCCTAGATACCTAGTTCTAACTGTAATTCAAATCCCAAACTACCCCCAATCAATGTTCGAAATATCAGTATTGCGCTACGTATCGCATTCTTGGGATACGGATACGAATCGGTTATCGCATGGGATGTATCGGTTATATCATATAATGTATTGTTGTTGTTGGAAACATGGGGAAACATTGGGAAATTGGTCGAATTTTTCAATGAAACTTCAATGATTGTTAAAAGATGACATCAATACACACTTATAAATCAAAACATTACAAAAAACAAGTACACATAATAGGTTTTCTTTGTATAGGGTCCTAATCTATGCGTTGCCTAATTGAATTTATGCAAAGTATATTCAATGTCTATTCATACAATTTATATATGTAAAAAGACTTGTGGAAACACAAGCAATACATTCAAAAGAAAAAGAAGAATCACTAGATTAGGTTACATACATGTTTAATTTTATGTTTGGACACAGATTGCAAACGATTTGCGAGAATTTGGGAAATTTCGATTTATTTTTTTCCAATTTTTTGCAACTCGGCCCATCTCCTCCAAATCTCAAAATCGAAGCTCCCAATCCATAATTTGTCATGCAAAACATGAAAAATCATGGATTTGTATCAATTTGATACTAATTTAACATGATTTATAGAAAATAAAATGATCAAAATTCGAAAAAGCTCACCAGATCAAACATGTGGGATATATCGCACTACCTGTGCGTTTCATACCACACAGGTCAGATACAAGATATATCGTGAGATATATCGGCCGATATCGTCGATATTTAAAACATTGCCCCCAATAACCTTTCTACACTACTTTCCCTAACCGTACACCTCAACCTCCAAGCCATCTTCAATTCCAACCAATAACTGACTCTCCTTAAACCTTAACCATAGGCCAAGTTTTGCCAAAATCCCAAACCACCGACTTTGTCCCATCCAAACCAGTAATCCTGATCCTTATACATGCAAACTCGACTACACCAGGTAAATGAAATGGTTATCAATCACCAGGGGTACTATTGACTTCTCTTATGGTAGCTCATTTCGATCGGAGGAGTTAACTTAGCAACAAAAAACAGCAGTGATACCTGCCAAAAAAATGTGAGCAACTCGCACGACGTGACTACTCAGTAAGGTCTCTAAAGTGAATTGAAGCTCGTTGCTTTTTGCCTACTAAGTACTCTTTTGAGGCTTATATACCACTAAGGACTCTTTACGGCCTAATATACATAAGAGGGAAACCAACCCAAACCATACACCAATTTTAACCCTTCAACTCCTAGCCAAATCTCAACAATAGGGTGTACATCGTCCAAAAAAAATCCAACAGCAGTGTATGCATGATCGGGGAAACCAAAGTAAAACCTATTTTCCAGTCCATACTCAATTACTCAATTCCTATTTACATGCTTGGATGTGTCCTACTTCACCCCTCAGTGGTAGAAACTGTTTGTTTCAACTCTATGGTCATGGGTTCGAGAACCCATGTGTGTGTGCAGGTGTAAGAGTGTGTGTGTGCATGTTCTCACCATTCAAAAAATAAATAAAAATAAAAACCTATAAAACCACCCTTACCTGTAAACAGCCCGTAAATCTGAACCCAAATCCATCTAATCCAACCTGTAAGGCCATACCTAGTAAACAACCCTCAAAACCCTACATGTGGCAACAGTCCACCCCCAGTTCCACAAAGATGCCCATTGCTCCGTTATCCGCCTATAACCCAACCTTTAAACTGTCCTGTAACTTGTCATCTGCATAAATTTATTTGCAAATCATTATACTGCTAGATAGACAATCATAAGATTAGAATTTATCAACGATGTTAGCCCACATTAGGTCCCACCCTTGATTGTTCATCCCTCTCAAACAATCATGTTAGTCAAATGATCCCCACTGTCCAGTCAACTAGGTAATTGTATGTTCTATATTGATTCTACAAGAAATTGTCCAATCATTAATGTACATCATCCATCATGTCAGTCCCAACTTTGGCCAGACAACTACGATCATGCGACTACTGATTTTTGGGTATTGACCCTTCATTATTGAACCCCCTTGACGAGTATGGAAGCCGTCCATGTATCAAAAGAGGGCGAGAGCTTGTTGGTGGAATGAGAAGAGTGACTCAAGCTCAACATTCCAAGAACTCAACAAGCCGAACAGGTTTTTTTAATCTTCAATGCCAAGATATTTTGCACCAGGAACTCGAAGACCCTGGATACCAAATGAGCCCTCTAAAGTTTCAGATCATCACTTGCTTCAATAACCTGACTCTAACCACAACCACAGAAGATGAGCCATCAAAGGAATTTTAAGGTGGAAATTTTTCCTGTGTTTTAATGGATGGTAGTCCTCAAAAAAGTGTATTTAAAGCATGAAATAACATTTCCCACCAATGCATTTCAGCCTCCAATTTCTTCAACCATAATGCAGCAGGGGTATAGCATGATCACATAAGAGATACAGGATTTATAAAGAGACTTGAAATGCTAGATATGGACCCTAATTGTTAAGTACCCAAGCAGCATAGACACAAAATTTCTCATCTACCTCTCCCAACTCCTAGCTAAAATCACTAGATAACCCAGCAACTCCAAACAGCCAGGACAATTAGAAAGTAGTAAGAATCATCAACCCACAGATTATCCTGATTCCCTGACCTCTAAGCCTTGGCCGTATCTTCTGCAGATCATAAGATTAAATGTTAACATTTTTTGCTTTTTTGAAGATTGAGAAAAATATATTAATGAAGGGAACCGAAGCAACCCAAAAGAACACAAACAGTGAGAAACAAACAGAAGAAAAGGAAAAACAGACAAAAAAGAAAGAAAAAAAAAAAAAACTAATAAGCAACTATACGACCCCAAGCAGGACAGAAACCAGAAAAACTATACAACAAAAACCCACTAACCAGCTAAAACGCAAAACAGAAACCAAAAACTGGGGAAGCCATACAACTCTAACAGACGCGAGCAGACGGGACTCCACCGAATCCCAAGGCAGCAACATACTCTATACCAGAAGAGACTTTTTTTTTTTTCTTTTTTCTTATTTTTTTATTTTTTTTTATTTTTATTTTTTTAAAGTAACAGGAGACATATTTCATACTACATTAAAATCAATTTCTAAAAAGCATTAGTTAGTTTAGTAGTTTAACTCGTCTCCAATAAACTACAGAGTGAAGCATATATGGTAGGGATAAAATGCTATAAAATAATAGCTCTTATAAGAAATCAGAACTTAAGCTGAATCTATTCATGAAATATGTTCTGCTATATAAACCATAACAATCTAAATTAGGGGTGTCGATGGGCTGGGCCAAGGCCCGGGCCCATGACAAGCCAAAATAGTCCGGCCCAAAACTTTTATGCTGGGTCCGAGCTAGCAAGAATGGTGTCTGATTCGGGGTGGATACCGACAAAAATCCGGCAGAGGCGATGATCGGAGGAAGCTAGTAAAAGATAACGAGTTTGGAAGATGAGAGAGAGAAAGAGAGGAAGAAGAAGAAGAATGCGGAGCTTGGAAGATGAGAGAGAGAGAGAGAGAGAGAGAGAGAGAGAGAGAGAGAGATGGGGGAGTGGATTGCAGCTTGGAAGATAGAGAAAGAAGGGAGTACGCTAGCAAAGGAGTTGGCAGCTGGGGTGAGCCCCACCGTAATGTTTATGTGAAATTCACCCGAACCACCAAGTGTGTCACCCCATTGTAGGCTCAAGGCCCAAATATCAGCCACATCCGTTATTCAGGTGAGCCACATGATCGAACAATGTAGAGGCAACACTTCCCCTCCAAACTCTTTTCCTTAGTGTGGACCACCTGAATCACGTATGGGCCTGAATTTTGTGCCCCATGCCTAAATTTTGGTGCAACATCTAATGGTTGTAGTGGATTTCATATAATCATCACGGTGGGCTTGCAAATCAAGGGTGGACATCTCTCTCCCAATTGTTTCCTTTGGTGTGATCCACATGAATCACAAATCATCCTGATTTGTTGGCTCAAGGATTACACATCTAATCGTTGGAGTGAATTTTACATACACATCATGGTGGGCGCCGTGAAAAATCAAGGGTAGGCCTCCGTAAAATTACGGTCTTTAATAAATGAGTAGAAATCTAAATATGAGCGGTTTTTTTTTTTTTCAACGCACATCATGGTGGTCCCATCAAAATTCAAGGGCATCCCCTTGAATTTTGATGGGACCACCATGATGTGCATTGAAATCCACTCTCACCATTACATGTCTAATCCCACATTGAGCCCGGGGCCAAGAAATCAAGCTGACTTGTGATTGGTGTGGGCCACACCAAAGGAAACAGTTGAGAGAGACGTCCTCCCTTCATTTTTACAGGGCCCACCGTAATGATTACATGAAATCCACTCCAACCATTGGAAGCCACACCAAATTTAGGCATGGAACCCAAAATCTAGGCCCATCCATGATTTGGGTGGGCCACACTAAGGGAAACAGTTTGGAGTGTAAGCATTGCCCTCTACAATGTTTCTAATCATGTAGTCCGCCTGAATCATGGATGGGGCTGATATTTAGGCCATGAGCCTAAAATAGGGTGATGCACCTACTGGTCAAGGTGGATTTCACATAAAGAACGGTGGGACCCACCCGAGATGACAATCATTAGTCTCTATTAAGTAGCTTTTTTTAATTCCCTCGCAAACCTAATGAGCCAGACAGGACTCAGGCTGGGCAGACGAGCTGTTGTGCACAGTCCAAGCCTAGCTTGATTGATAAGTGGGCTTGAATTTTAAGCCGGGACCAGCCCTCAGGCCTGATACTCCAGCCCGAGGTGGGGCTAGGCCCAAAAGCCCAATGGGACAGCCCAGCCCATTGACAGCGCTACTCTAACTGTTACATTAAATACTTCTAGCAATTAGGATGAATGAGTTACAAGATAATCAGATATCAGCTTCCAAAATAATCAGATATCAATGACATGCATAATAATATCATGGTTTTCGGACTTGGTAATTCGAACTGACTCGTCTAGTCTCGAGTCAAGTCACACCAGATGACTCAGGGGTGACTCGGCTGAGTCGGCCCCTATTTTGCAATTCTCACAAACAGAGCCCATGATTCGGTAATCAGGGCCATAGGTCTATTGATTCTCATCTAGGATGGAGCATGCCAAAAAAAAAACCCCAGCACGGAACAATTTAGCGATGTATATTAATCCATTTGAATAGGCACTGTTTTTCTGAACCATCTATCTGAGAATCTATAGGCCACCAATCTGGAAATTATTTGAAGCGTGGTTCATCCAAAGAGATACATAGCATATGAACAATCTAGATTGCCCAACCATGGGCCCACCTGCCAAAATTAAAACCGTGGATGGTGTTCGTGCCTTGGGTCCACATGGCATCCGTCTGGCGTTTGCATCACCAATGCATTGGCAGCTGATTGTTTTGACCAGACAAGTCACAAAGTTAGACGCACCCTAACTTGCACGAGTCAGGGACCATTGTTCTGCTGATCCTCATCTTGTACGGAGCATGCCCCAAAACCATTCCAGCTTGTAACAATTTAACGATGTATATTAATTCAATTGAATGTGCAGTTTTTTCCTCAACCTTCCATCTGAGCATCCAAGATGAAATGCAGAGAAGATATAGCATGAAACTTGTCGTAGCTGGTAGAATAAATATTTAGACCACACTAGCTACTTGCAGAGATTGCATGATTTTAGTATATGATTAAACCATCTCACATAAGGGACAAGTATTTTTGGTTGTTGGATCATAGCTAAATTTTGCTTGCACAAGTAATATAACGCACAAGGTCAAGTACATTCAAATGCTTACAGTTGACAAAAACCATTTAATGCACCACAACAGACCAGTTAAAGTAAGAATCAAAATATTCCACCAAGATTCAACATCAAATTTACAGACATGGAATTCAAATAGTATAACTAGATATCATAGGAAACCAACAAAATGAATTTTCAGCAAAATGTTGTCGAGGCACTATTGCAGGGAACATGGGGAATATGTACAATAGGTAACTTTTGCTGTACCACTGTTAATGACATGCAACTAATAAAATAAAAAGATTGGAGTAACATCAACATCGAAAATGTATGGAACTCGCCTTTGACGCCACATAAAGCTTCCAGCAATCAGCCCCATCATATATAAATACTAAACTGGAAACAGTTCCCACATTCCAGTGACAGATGCTGCTAGGTGCAAGGCATAACATGGTGAATATGAAAGCTTTGCAGATGTTCTCAATTCAAATGCTTCACTTAATGATCTAACTTCAATCAAGGATTATTGTTGCCACTGCTGTCTTCCACAGCCCCTTCTCACAAGCTGAGATCCATATTTTCAAGATGAATTAGTGTGCCAGGACACTGAGTTCCAAACAAGAATCCGAGCTTTCCTGTTCCATACTGGTGAGGTAGAATCTGTCTTCCAATCATATGGTCCGAGGAAACCCCAATACCATGCTAATGTGTGTGTATATATATATACCTAAAACTTGCTTTGATATAGTGTAGTCATCACATTAGCATCATACTCACTTTGATATGGAAAAGTCGTCACATTAGCATCACACTCGCTTTCATATAGAAAAGTCGTCACATTAGCACATGCCGGTATAATCCTGTCAGATCTTCATCAACCAAGACCAAAGCCCAGAATCTGAAAGAGCAAAATCCATCCTTCTCAACAAAATAGATGACTACTGTCACTCCTTCCTTTTCATCTTGTCCTACAGAGGCAAATGAGCTCGCTAATACCCTTGCCAAGGGGCATCTTGGGCATACCAATCTATTGGGTCTTCTCATCCATTAGCATGATGAAATTTGTATATTTCTCCAACCTTCTTTAATATATTATTCCATTGCCCATCAGAAAGATTGTGTCCAACTCCAGCTATGCATGGGATCATTAGACCTCTTTAAGCACCGCCATCCACTTTTTGAGTAGCCAAATTAATTTACAACCATAAGATCAGAACATGATTGAGTGAATAGCATCACCATTCTCAAGCATCACCGTCTTCAAGCATATAACTGTCACTGTATCAGAGCGAGCTCTCCCATACCAATGGATTGGGTTACTAGAAACTTTATCTTGTGCGCACCATAAACACTAAACTTAAGGTCCCTTTTCAGAAACCTTTTAAAGGGCATCATTACAGCGTAGTCTCAGGTGTTTGGGAGAAGGCCTATCCCCAGCCTTGGTAAAGGAGCGCTAATGTCAGGGGGGAAGCCAGTGCAACCCAAACCCAGGTAAAGGATGGCTGATGTCACGGAGGCAGCCGGTCGTCAAACTTCTGCCATGCAACCATGATAATTACTGTTTTGAGCCTTCTAAATGACATCTCATCTTCAAATCTGTTCAAGTTAACAACAACAACAACTCGCTGAAAGTCATACTCCCCAACCAGAAACTAAAAGGCTTCTCAACAGTAGAAAACAGGAAGCAGAACCTACTGTTTGAAATCAGGAGCCTTTCAGTAATCCATGCTTCCATTGATAAAAATCGCCCATCATGTCAAAAGTAAGAATCCAGTGAGAACCAACCAAAGACCAGGTCATAAATAATCAGGTCTGACTAACAGACCAACTGCAAATACAGATGTAGCAGTCCAGAACCCCCTCCCATGTTTAGGTACTCACTTGCAAGAGGTGAGATGCAAGATGTTACCATTTGATGAGACCAAGGGTTATACAGGAAAGCATGTAACTGTTAGCAAAAAAGAAATTTTCATATTGAACAAGCATGCATTTTCATAGTACAGAGATCATACAATACAGAACCATTCATTGCAAATTGGATCACAATGCAATTGGCAACGACCATCACAGTGAAAGAGCAGAACATGCATGTGAAAGGAAACATAAAATGAATTAAACATTGCAAGAATTTAATGATTTTATAGATCTGCTTGAAAATGCAAGGAAAGGGCTTAAATTTGAATGGACCCTAACACATGTCAACATAAAGAAAACGAAGCCTGTAAAACACAATGTTATGAAACCAAATTATGCAAGAAAACTCACATGCTATCAAGATCGATAAAACCCAATTTGACCAGCATAGCTGTTAGGCGGTAAAGCCCAAAAGGCACAGGACCGTTTACTTCCATACGCTGATAATACTGGAACTTAAACCCCAGAATCTGAGATGCATGTGACTGCAAGACATGAAAATCAAGGGTCAAAAAATGCACATTCAGCATAAATAAGATATCACAGACAGATATTACTGAAAGAAACTGCAAGTAACAATCTGATCATCCAGCATTCCATACCTTCGGGAAAATAGGTATCAGGTCAAAGAAAATACTGTTGTCAGGCTGCAGTTCAAAACACTCCAAAACCTGATGCACCTCAGAATAAGATAGAAACATAGTGTATGAGAGTGTGATGATTGATATACCAAATTTTCAATTCATGTATTGTATAAGAAAATATAGGCCTTTCTAGCAATTAAACCCAAGGAATCAAAACCCCCCAAAAAATAAGACTTGCAAGACAATTCTGTTTCACTGGAAAATGAACCAAGTCATCCCCTGAAACATGGGAGGTGTCGGAAAACCTATCAAGCCTTCAAAACTGGTGTCCTCTGGAACAAAAGAATGGGGAAAAGAAGCACAATGGCCATGGATCCTTAGACAAAGTAAAAAAATAAAGGTGTAGATACTTACAATATCAAAAACACGATTAGGGTCCAGATCGAAGTGTCCAATTAATGACTGCAGATATTACATATTAACGATCATCATGAGAAACAAATTATGAAGCATATAAAGCAAATATTCATAATAATAATAATAAATAAAATAAAATAAAAAAAGTTTTAGGTGCAATTTGATACCTTAATTATGCTGATCTTTGCTGCTGACGTACTCCGAGTTGAAACTTCTGAACCACTTTCACAAAGAAGGGTAACCTGCAAGATCCACCAAAAGTGAATAACAAGTGGAAGCAAATCCATTAACTCTACTGGTAACAATTAAATGCAATCATTACTTAAAGAAAACTGAAGAAAAATTCACGCAGAAGGATTGGCAAGCAAACAAATGAATGCAATAATCACCTCAAACATATGAGCAAAAAAGTGCAAGAGAAGATGTTTCAGAGTTCAATACAGTTGTGCATGTGCATTTCCCTAGTGAGGGAAGAAGACATGCACAATGGGAGGGTGAGAAAGAGGCTCTGGGGTCAGTTGTTACAAGCACCACTAGGTGCATCTTATCGGTGTTAGTCAAATCATTAAACATGTCCAAGACACATTTAACCATGAATTCCTCACACAAGCATCCACAGCACTCCGCAGAGGCTTGTTCAGATGATTACAACTTCCAATCTTTTTTCCTTTTCCCCCACAAGAAATGGATGCAGAACCATCCGAACATAAAAATAAAAAATAAAAAATAAAAATAAAAAGAGGCCAAAAGTGGACTCCACTGCTTCCCGATTGATGATCAATCCAAAGGGGGTCTGATTTCCATGTGGAGCCTGCAGATCCAATTGGATGGCCCTATCAACCTATTGAACTGTAAGGCCTGGCCCACAGATCCAATTGATGGTCTTTTGGGGGTTGGCAACAAACCATAAAGAGTATTTTATAGATGTTGTATAGAATTACGACTCTTAGGGGTTCATACGATTGCATGTAATACACCTTGTTTTAGCAACTGAGTGCCACTAGGTGTCGAGTAAAGTTTAGGAAGGTCAACGTAGAAAAATAGGAAATAAGTAGATGTTTACTGTACTTGGAACTTTGTATATGAAGAAGGCTACATAAAGCCATGCATATGGAACAATAAAACTATAGCTGTGTGGTGTGTAAAGCAGCGGCATATTCAGGTTCAGGAGCAGGGAAGCATCTGTCCCAAAATGTTAGCAACTATAATCAGCTAGGAAGCAGAGTGCAAATCCGAATTATGATCCAGATTGGGATTGGCACCTAGGTGGCAGATTTTTGCAAATAAGAATAGAACATGGAACAAAATCAGATTTTATTGAAAAAAAAAAATCTTTAGACTCCTGTGATGGGGAAACAAACCCTTGAAGTGACTAGTCAGACTCTTTTAGAGAACTGTTGATGAGATGCTTTTAGAGAACTGTTGATGGGACTCTAGTTCAAATCTTGTGGTGAGAGTCAACAAAGTTATCGCCCTTCTCTTTCCATTTCCTCTTAAATTGTTTCCTACACTCTATTGTACTGGATACAAACCCATGCCTTCCGGCGGATTCACCAGACTGAAGAGTTTAAAGCAGGAATACAATCAGCCCATGCCTTAGTTGCATGATCCTTCTAACTAGGTGATAATCCCATTTTAAATAATGCTTTGGTCTAACACACCTGCTCCAGCTTCCAAGTGGAATCACCCACTCCAGCTTGATAACATCTGTAACATACGACTCCTCATTCCCACACCCAAATCTGTTGCCATGTTACTTCACTCTTCAGGAAACAATAGTTCATACTACTAGTAGCTGAGGCTTTGTTCTTCCATTTTTTTTTTTTGACAAATGGAGATATTTTATTCAAACAGAGAAGCCGACAAACTATACACAAAAGACCTCACAGGGCAGACAACCCATGCTATTATACAAGAAAACTACACAAGGACAGAAGGAAACTTATCACCAATCTCTCTCAAGGCTTAACGGTAGCTAACCACCATTTGAAATCCAAAATGAGCTCCTAGAAGCTCTTTCTTAGCCAAAATGTTGGCCTGATCATTTGCCAACCGACCACGTGGACAAAAGAAGTATCCAATGATTCACTAAAACCCTCTAAGATGTTGGTCAGCCACCATGGAAATCTGCTAGACAGACTTGATCCATTGGATGAAGTTCTTGGAATCCCCCTCGATTATTATCAGACTTAGATTGTGATTTGCCATTATCCTGATTCCATATAGCAACACTGAAGTTTCGGCAAAAGATGAGTTTCCTATCCCAGTCACGCCTAAGGACTCAAAAATGATATTGTCCCATTGTTTCTGGCAATGCCGCCGACGTCTGTAGAGCCACGGCAGTCTAATGAGCAACCATCAAAATTCAACTTGACATGAATATGTCAGTGAAGCCCTCCAAATTTCTCTATCCTTCATGAAAGGCCCACCACGTCTGAGGATCTCCTCCCAAATGGAGGATACAAAGACTCCCAAGAATACCCACCAATGCCCTCGTCTGTCTACCCCAATTAGTTGCTAAGGGCAATGATGTGAAACACAGCACTCTCCGATTTTCGAACCCATGGAAAATCTTGCAATTTCTTTCAGCCCAGGTGCATCAAAGAAGCACTTCCAAAGACACCTACAAGAATTTGGCAATAGCACCCCATATGGCTACTTGCAAACTCGAACAAAGATCATTCACGAATAGGGCATCACCCATAGAACACCAAACTTCGCAAAGATCGATGCCCATAATTTTCGAGCAAAAGAGCAGTGAAGGAGTTACCAAAAAAAGAAAGAAAATAAAAGAAAAGAGGGCAGTGAATGAACAAGAAGAGAGACATCTTCTTCCCCTGCCTCACACATAATACACCTAATGGGGATCATCATCCATCTATGTTGCAGATGATCAACAGGTATGTTCCTTGCTCCGAACACTTTCCAACAAGAAGACGTATGTCCCTTGTGCTACTTTGGGAACACAAACACATCATAAGAGGAACACCCATTGACACCCCTGGCTGGCCGTCATGACGATTCCCATCGCTAGTAGGTTATATTCTTGTCATTTCCAAGAAGGAAAAAAGGTCTCTTTTTTTTCAAATAACGGCCTAACGTTTCAGATATGGATCGATAACCTCCTACTTTTTGGATACTTATTTAAACCTGCTTACGTTTCAGAAATAGTTCCAAAACATGCCTTTTTACTTTGACTGACGATTCCAAAAAGCGAACAGCTGTTAACATCAGTAAAGACATTTTTACCCTGGAGAATCAAGGTTCCTACTGTTTTACCCTTCAAACACTGAGCATGCGAACTCATTGCTTTTGACATCCTTGTTTATCCCGCTCGCCCATTGGTGGGGTCCACTTCTCTGTCCATGTGACATCCACTCTGTCCATCAGTTTTACGATGTCAATGGTAGGATGTGAGAAAAAATATGAGGCAGATTCGAAACTCAAGTGGACCATGTAGGATGTGAGGCAAAATAGGAGGTAGATTCAAAACTGACCACACAGCAGAAAACAGTGTAGATTGAACAGCCACTGTTGAAACACTTGGGGCCCACTGTGATGCTTTTGAGAAATCTACCCCATCCATTTGTTTTTCCATATCATATTAGGATGTGGGATAAAAAATGAGGTAGATCCCAAACTCAAGTGAGCCACACGGCGGGGTATTGGATGCCGACCATTGAATTCACTGTTCGAGGGTAATATAATTCCCTGAAAAGGGAGATTGTCTTTCAGTTGATTTGTAAGATAAGAATTACATGAGCCAATTGTACATCAGGTGGGCCACACCGTGCAGCTGCCCTGACCCAAAAATTATGCTTGTCTGTTTATCACCTTGCCTAGATTTGGCAGATAAGAAACAATCTCAGCCAAGTTTTCTTAGCCATCCATCTGTTTCAAACACCCGTCGCACATCTGATGAATGAAAAGGCCAGATGTTTGGGCCATGGCATTTACACAGTGGGACTCACCTAATGGACGTCTTGGATCTTGTCCTCGTTTTCTGTGTTGGCACATGTGGTGACAGGTACCTATATTGTTTCCCTGGCCCAAGTCTCAACTCTCTACTCCTGCAATCTAGCTTGGTAGGATGAGGCTCCCGTGGTAGTTCACCACCACTTTCAAGATGCTGGTGACCCATCCCCATGCATGTAGCACGGCTTTACTCATCATCCAGATTGTGTATCACTCAAAAATCACATTAATTGAGCAATCCTAACCATCCATTGGTGGCGATTAAATAGATAGTTAAAAAGTAGAGTTGCGAGAGGTCCAAATTCAAAGTGCAAATCCAATGCTTGATATCATTTGGTCAATATGGCTTTTGGGTAAGATCCATCTGAAATCAGGAGCAATTTGGATGACCTACTACATTTAGGTTTTTAGTTCATCCAAGTGGGAATGACCTTATGACAGGTTTGGATGGCATATAAACAGCACTGTTTTGGGATTGTTTCAACGGTACGCATTTCCCTCCCCACTGTTTCCTGCCTTGTGGCCCACTTGAGTTTTGGGTTTGCTCATTTTTTAGCTCACCCACCAACATGAGCTGGAAAATGGATGGACAGGGTGGATTTATCAAAAAATCACTGTGGGCCCCTTGGTAGGTTTCAACAGTGTCATCGCTATCCCCACAGTTTCTAGTGGTGTGGTACACTTGAACTTTGGATCAGCCTCATTTTGATCACTTACCAAAATATTCCCAACCTGCACAATAAGCGCCAGTTTTCCTCTGTCTTTTTTTTTTTTTTTGAAGAAAATACACGGTTTTCCTTCTCTATCTTGATTCGATGCATTCATTCACTATGAGAGACTCATCAATTGCTTGTCTACCAAAGAGAACAGCCCCTTATGATCTGGATATGATCCCTCCAAGCACTCACCTAAGTCTTCCCTCTAAAATCTTGGCAAACATCTTGTATGGATTTCCAATCAAACTGACAGGTCCAAAATCTCTCTGACTATCGTGCCATATTTCCCAGCAATGAAAACAATAAAGGCATCCCACATTTCTTCACAAGCTTTTGTCTATTGTAAAATTCTGAAATGAAATCCAATAATTCCTTTTTCACTTCCTCCCAAAACAGTTGGAGAAAGCAATGGGGTACCCATCTTGTCCTGGGGCCTTGTCAGTTCCAAGATCCTAGACTGCTTGGTTAACAGCCTCATTAATTGGCCTTTCCAAGCAACCCACCTCATCATCACTCACACAATCAAAATGAAGATTGTCAAGATTTGGACATCCCAGCATTGCAAAATAGAAGATTTGAATAAAAGTCCACCACTCCCTTGCATATACTCTGCTTCAACTCCACTCCTTCCATCCACCATTAAGTTTTGAATTTCATTGTCTTCTTCAAGTGTTTGAGAAGCCACGGAAGAACTGAGTAATTTTATTGCCTTCCTTGAGCCAACCAGCTATTCATATTTGGTGCTACATACTTTCCACTTCTCTAAGGGGGTGTTTGGCGCATGGTATTGGGAAGGATTAGGTGGGATGGGATTCAAAAAACATAATTATTACATATGGCAGGGATTGTCCCCTGTTACCATGGGATAAGCTTAATTCCATGCTATGTTTGTAATACGGTGATACATTGAATGGATATACCCACCATCATTTGAAACTATTGAAAATAACACGTGTTATATCCAAACCGTTCATCTATTTTGTGACCTCATTTTATGGCATGGGCCTAAAAATGACGCAGATCCAAAACTTATGTGGCCCCAAAGAAGTTTTCAATGGTAGGTATTCAATCTCCGCTGCTTTCTATGGTGGGGTCCACTTGAGCCTTAGATCTACCTGATTTTTTGGCCCATGCTCTAAAATGATCTCGCAAAATGAGTGGACGGCGTGGATATAGCCCACACATCATGGTGGGACCTACAAAACTTGCTAATATTGAGTGGAATTGGCACGAGACCCAATGCAATTCCATCTAATCTAATTCCAAGCTTTTCCAGTCTTCCCAAACATTGAGTGGAATTGGCACGGGACCAAATGCAATTCCATCCCACCTAATCCCATCTAATACCACGCGCCAAACGCCCCCTAAGTTCTCTTTGAAATTCAAGCTTGAGAGAATGACGTTTGCCTTTTTTCCTCCATTGATAAAACGGATAATTATTCCTCGCAATCAAGAGATAGAATCTCCTGAAGGATTGTGTCCTTAGCAATTCCTGAGGTACCACAGACCAGCTGTTTCCATTCTTTAATAAACCTCTCAATCTTTTCAGTTTCACCATGAATCTGAAACAAGCCCAACCTTCAAATGGACAGACTTCCACCAATCTCTGACCTTTCCAACAAAGCCCTCCTCTTCAAGCCACATTGGCTAAAAACAAAATTGTATCAACATAACAGGCTATGATTACACATCTTCTTCTTTAAGGTGCAAGTCCTGCATCGTAATCTCACATGTCCATGCCATGGGTAAGAAAATAGCTTATTCCCAACTTTTGGCACCCCATGCACCAAGCACTTCATGTAGCTCATGGTAATGAGCATTTAAGGAAATGCGAAGGTACGAATATCTCATACGAATCAGATGTTACAAAGAACACAAATCCTGAGATATAAAGAACAACAGGATAACCAAACATAAAACATGGATACCTAGTCAGGCAATTCCTGCTGGAAATCTGGAAAGCCCTTTACGGTTCCATGGTGACAAGGGAGTAAGTATCTAATCTGAATGAAGAAAATGAACTAGTATGTGGAGCCATAAGTTCCTATTGCCATAAAAATATCACTGCAATAAATACAGAACAAGCAATATAAAGCAGACCAAATCAGAACTTACCAGTTTGGCATAACCCTCACTCTCTTCCCGGAGAAGATTGAATTTTGTTTGCTGATAAAGAAGGCGGGTGTTTACTCTAACCTGAAAAAATCAGTAGTTACAATAAGAGGGATCTAGTTCTACTAAACTGATAATGAAAAAATTATAATAATTTAGAAAATTATAATAGCATTGAGAGAAAATGATAGCAATTTCCTTCTAAATCAAGACCAAATTTCATTAGAAGAAAGAAGCACAAGCAACAGCATATAAGCAGTTGAACAAGACGAGAAATCATCCAACCAAAGGAGCAAAGTTTTTTCCTTTTTTTTTAAGAATGCTACTTGGGTTAGGCAGCTCAATGATTCATGGAAGGGCGATCCAGAGTGGTGGCTCAAGGAGCAAATACATGAATGAAGCTATACTATAGAGCTTGATAATTTATTAAACAAGCCAAAAGACAGACAACAAGAAGGAAAAAAGAGATACCACAAAATACAAAAAGCCGCGGCCACCCAACACCCAAGATTCAGGAAGCCCACTCCCCGATCAGTAGGAAAACTTTGCCAATAATATATAACCAATGGGATCACTGCAGTTCTTAAACCAATCTGCTATACCTTCCCGCCAAATAGACCACGAAACCACAAGCAGCACCGCAGCTATTTTAGCCCATATTTGGAACTAATGTAGGGGCATTTTCACACCAAGCTCGAGTGGGGTCGCCTGTGGGATGCGGGTGCACACTCGGGGTGGGTGGGGCCCATGGGGGAGGTCCCATGTTCAAGACTCCTCACCGGGGGTGATTAATGCGCATTTCACACTGGGCTCGAGTGGAGTAGCCTGTGGGATGCGAGGACACACTCGGGGTGGGTGGGTGGCCCGTGTGAGGCGGTACCCATGTGATTTGGGGCACACGACGGGGGTTCAGCCGAGGTCCTAACCCATGAGATGTGGGGCCTGGGCTATGAGATAAAGGGATTAATTCGCCATGCTCTAAAAGTTCGAGCTTTTAGAGCAAGTGGTTAATTGTTCTGCATCAGAAACTAGGGCCCCCTTGCCACAACAAAGAGAGCTCTTCCAAAGAACTAGGCATTACCAACGGAATGCTAAAAGCAAGAAGAATACCATCCCAAACGCCCTTCACGAAAGGGCAACAAATGAAGATATGATTCACCGATTCCCCATTATTCAAGCAAAGGAGGCGGCAAGCATTTAGGAGCACCATCACCCTTTTTCGAAGGTTATCAATAGTTAGGATTCTATTCCTGCCAGCAAGCCTCGCCAACAACCTTTGAAGGGGCCCCATACCGCCAGACAAAGCCTATATGAAGGCACTCGACATCAAATGCAGAATCAAAGATCATCTCAAGGCATTGATCTGAATATCGATATTGTATCGGCCAATATGGCCATATCGTATCCGTATCAGCAGGAGACGATACGCAATATGGAGCCATATCAACCCAATACGAAAAGACTGACGGATACATGCCGATACACCCATAAAAGCCCAATTTTGAATTTTTTTTTTATTTTTTTTTTCAAAATTTCACTCATCTCCTCTTTTTCTTCATTTAAACCATGAAGTTTAAAAACTCATTTTAGGATAGATTTAGATTTATTTTGGGAACAAAACAAATTATTTGAATGGGATTCGACAAATCAAAGCGAAGCGGACCATTATGGGAAAATTCGAAGATAGATTCTTAATTCTTTGGCTTAAAAAAACATTTTGACCAATACAGGCAAATATGGTCCAATATGGACTGATACTGATACACAACACCTGTATT
The DNA here is from genome assembly GCA_030180095.1 of Magnolia changhungtana. Classification (NCBI taxonomy): domain Eukaryota; kingdom Viridiplantae; phylum Streptophyta; class Magnoliopsida; order Magnoliales; family Magnoliaceae; genus Magnolia; species Magnolia changhungtana. Next base: position 1,231,753 of record JASAUF010000604.1, read on the forward strand.
GTATCATTTTTTTAGCCGGGCCAATACGCCCCCCAATACCAATATTTAGAACCACACCTTAAGGAAGGATCGAACAAAGAACCCTCCTGATCTCTCTCCTCCAGACCGATCAAAGAATCCTCCTGATCTCTCTCCTCCAAACCAATCCATCCTTTTCGGCTAGATTAGGACAAATGCCTTCCAGGTAAGCAAGAAGCCTTGCCGACTTGTCGACTTCCGCATTTTTTTCCCTTATCAAAGTTAAAAATGTAAATCCAAATCTCAAGTGGACCACTAGTGGGCCAGGCGGGCCACCTCGATGTATTTGTATATCAATGCCATCAATCTGTTTTGCCAACTCATTTTAAGGCATGGTCCAAAAATTTAGGTAGATCTAAATCTTCGGTGGACCACTAGTGAGTATTCCTTTAAAAGTGGGGACCACCTCAATGCATTTGTTGTATATCCATGTGGGCCATCCTTTTTGCCAACTTATTTTAGGGCCAGGTCCAAAAAATGAGGTTGATCCAAATCCTAGGTGAACCACAAAATAAGGATTTAATTCCCACCATTAAAAATTTCTTAAGAGTTAAGACATTTTTTATTATTATTAAGCTACTATTTGTGTTATCCCTTCATCAAGGTCAAAGTTTATGTGACCTTATCAACAAGTTCAATGGAAAATAAACATTATAGTGGACAGCATGGATATACTACACTTAATTAAGGCGGGCCCATGTAACAAAACAGTGCAAGTGCACTGTTCAGCGTGCACCGCAGAACATGTTAAAAAACAAATTTAAAGTGTGTGGTTGTCAGTCCATTCTGTTTTTGATACCGAAATGAAAAAGAAGAGAGAGGGAAACCGAAAAGAAGAGAGAGAGAGAGAGAGAGAAGAAGAAGAAGAATGGCTACGGCCGCAGCCACAGCAGTCCGAAAAGGAGGAGAAGAAAAGAAAGAAAAAAAAAAAAAAAAAAAAAGGTATGTTTTTTTTTCCTATTTGCATTAGGCTATCATAACAGATACGGGGCACCTTGAATGAAGAAGACATACCTGAAAACTGAAGTTGAATATACACGATCCTTCATAACTGAATATAAGTAATCATGGAAAACATATGGGTGTTCACTAATGGCCGATGGATGGACCGATAGATCCAGTCGATCTCTCATTAACTTTTTGGTAAATTGTCTAGCTAGGACAATGTTCTTAAAGTTCATGGATGCATCGGGTCATCCACACAGAAGAGAATACTTGTTTAAATTACTAGATAATATAGTTGAGGAAATAGGTGAGGAATATGTTATATAAGTAATTACGAATAACGCAACCTCGTATGTAATGGCCAGACGTCTTCTTATGGAGAAGAGGCGTCGTTTATTTTGAACCCCTTGTGCAGCCCATTGTGTTGATCTTATGTTAGAAGATATAGGTAGGTTATTTATAAGTGTGATTAGAAGGGCTAGAAGAATCACGGTCTTTATGTTCAAACACGCCCTTCTTCTCAGTCGAATGAGAAAACACATTGGGGGTAACTTGTTACGTCCAGCAGCCTTCCGTTTCGCTACAACCTTTTTAACACTACAAAGATTATATGAAAAAAAAATCAGAACTTAGAAGCTTTGTTGTGTCGGCCGATTTTACAAGTGGGCCTTGGTCAAAGAAGGCTAGAGGGAAACAGGTTCAACAAACAATTATTTTTCAAAGTTTTTAGACACAAGTGGTAACGGCGCTAAAAGCATCCGAGCCCTTAGTCATTGTGTTGCGATTGGCAGACGGAGATGAGAAGCCTGCAATGGGCTACATATATGATGCGATGGAGAGGGCAAAAAATAAGATCATTTACCATTTTAACTATAGAGACCATGATTACAAGTCAAATTTAGATATTATAGATAAAAGATAGGGTAGCCAAATGTCATCTCCAATTGTATTCGGCTGCTTACATCCTCAACCCAACCTGTTTATTCACTTCTGTTAATCCACCAAAAGCACTAACGATGCATATGGCTGGATTTATTGATGTCTTGGAAAAAATGATTCCAAACAAAGAAGAACAGGACAAGATCTGAACTTTACTGGACTTTTATACAAAAAGTGAGAGGATATTCTTAAGGGATATCATAATAAGGCATCAGACAATAAAATTACCCAGTAAGTATACTACTATGAATGTTAGTCTTAGTGTCTTACAAATAGTTTTTCTACAAAATATCTCTAACCTACTTAAACTGTTTTTCTCAGCTGACTGGTGGGCTGCCTATGGAGTGGAACTGAATAGGAAGGATCCAGCTCTAAAGAAGCTGGCTATGAGGATTCTTGGACTCACATGTTCTTCCAGTGGTTGAGAGCGCAATTGAAGCACGTTCGAGGCGGCAAGTTTAGACTGTTTAGTAATTGTAAACTTCAATTTTTTAGTGTAAAGCCTAAGCTAAATTAATTACCAAAATAGCTAATGTCAAATGCGCTTTCTTTCTTACAGATTCATACCAAGAAAATGAATCACCTTAAGCAAAAAAAGCTCAACGACTTGGTTTTCGTTCAATATAATCAAAAATTGTGAGAACGATTCCAAACTAGGAAAGAAAAGTTCGATTTCTTTGACCATATCTGCTTAGATGAGTTAGATGTAGATAACGAGTGGCTTGTAGAGACGGAGGACTCGATATTTGCTAGAGAGGACCTAACATGGGCACAAGTTGAAGATGCTGCAAACAGATCGACACCTGGTGAAGGTAGTACCACTCCAAGGCGAAGGATGGGGGGAGCAGGGGGGCGAGTAATAGTCGTCAACCCGTTGAAGAGATTGAGGAGATGGAAGAAGGAGATGGTGATAATGATGATCAAGCTGAAGATCATCCACCATTAAATGTTGATTAAGTATTAGTACGTACAGATGATGAAGAAATGGAAGAATAAGTCTTTTCTGGGCATCGAAGTGGCGAGATCGAACAGTGGTCTTTCCTCGGAAGTATGCACTGGATGTTTTATCAAAAAAGTTGAATGATGGGATGCAAACCATGTCTTTTTCCTATTGAACAAAATCACAATTTGACTCGTGACATGGATGGTGATCTTGTTGATGCTACAGTGTAGAGTGTATGTAGAAGAAGGAGATGACTCGAACGATGATGATGATGGTGCTGGTGGTGGTAGTGGTAGTGGTGGTGGACCTGGTGATGATATGCCACAATGGCAACTAGATCAATGTATATAGTAATAGTATATGATTAGATGAATAATAAATAAATAACTTCTTCATTTTGTTTACTAAGTGTGTTGATGTATATGTAGTGTTGAATGTTGAATGTTGATATTTCAAATTTGTTAAATGTTAAATTAACTATATAGTAGAATGTAGAATTGTTGATGAATGATGACTTAATATTTATTTCATTATGTAATTGGTTTTATTTTACTTAAATTATATGTATTTCAAGGGCCAATGACATATAATAATTTATTCATTTTTTTCTTAATTTATCCCTATTTTTCTGATTTTTTTTTAATTTTTTGAAAAATGTTATAAAAAAAAAAATGTGCGACCGCACATGCAATTGTGCAATCGCATATGCGCACAAGCATATGCAATCGCACATGATCGCATATGCTATTTAACAACATTGCCAGTCGCACTCATTCACTGTTGTCAATGGAAACCAAACTCTTGTATCTAGATCTAGCTCCATTAAGCTCTCTCCTACTATGCACTTGTCCTCAGTTTTGCATGTTCCCAGCTTCCCTCTCAATCTATTATCAATTAACCTTCTTAAGAAATCTTTGAATTGTCCAATAACTATCTTCCCTTCTCACTGTGTTTCAGGACCTCCAGACGAAGCAAATGATTGGTGGGGGGCCATGAACGTGGAGGACTTTCATTTTATTTTTTATGATGGACCTGCAATAGCATCTAGTGCCTTGTCCGTAGATTAGGAATCATAGTCCCAATGGCATTATCATTTGGGGCATCCTTCCTTATCTACGTTAAAACTTTTGTTTCCTTCCATATCTGTATCAAAAACTTTGAATTGTGAAACTTGCGAGTTCTCTAGACATCATCAGACTATGCTTACTCCTAGTTTGTTCGAGAGGAAACCCACACCATTCAAGTTGGTCCACTCGAATGTTTGGGGTCCCACTCCCATCAGATCTCTTTTTGGATAGAATATTTTGTTACATTCATTGATGATTGCACATGGATGACCTGCGTTTATCTTTTAAAATCCAAGCCTTAAGTTTTTAATAAGTTCAAGCTCTTTAACAATGAAGTGGTCAACCAATTTCAATGCCCAGTCAAAGCTTTACATTCTAATAATGGGAGCGAGTATATGTCGAATGCTTTTTTGTCTTTCTTGCAAGATCGTACAACATGTCCACACACCCTGCAACAAAACAGTTTAGCTGAGCGAAAGAACTGTCACTTTCTTGAAGTTACTCATGACCTCCTACTTGGTATGAATCTTCCAAAACGATTTTGGGATGATGCCTTATTGTTGTTTTCCTAATTAATCGCATTCCATCTCAAATTTTGGCACACAAGTCTTCATTTGAAATCTTACACCCACGGAACAAATCGTTTCTGTTACCCCCTAAGGTTTTTGGGTGTAGATGCTTTATTTAAATTCTTGATTGAAGTAATGCTAAGTTGAATCCTCGAGACATACAGTGTGTTTTATTAGGTTGCTCTCAGTCTTAAAAACAGTATAAGTGTTATGATCCTTTGACCTATAAAAAGTATGTGTCCGCATATGTTACCTTCCTTAAAGAGATTCCATACTTTTCTGATGAAGGGAGATCTCTACACCATCCTTTTGCTAGTTAGGGGGAGGTTACATAGTCTAATTCCAAAATGATATGGTATCTCCCCCATCTGTCCCAAAGCCTATTCTTGTGTATCATCGACAAACTAAAACGTCTACTAATCACCCACCTACCACTTCATCCACTCCTACTAGTGGTTCATGTATAAGCTCTCACTCTCAACCTCATGATGATTTTCCCATCACTTTATGTAAGCCTTCCCACTCATGTACAAAGCATCCCATTGGTAATTTTGTTTCCTACAACCATCTCACCTTTCTTCTAGTCTCTCGTAGTTTCCATATCCTCCTCTGCTACCCCACGCAATTTGAAGGAAGCCATGTGTAGCCCTGACTGGACTAATGCTATGATGGAAGAAATGCGGGCTCTGGAGAAGAACAATATCCGGGAGTTGGTTTCCTTACCTGAGAGAACAAATTGTTGGATGCCGATGAGTTTACACCACCAAGTATCATCCAGATGGTTCCGTCGACCGTTATAAGGCACGATTGGTCGCAAAGGATTTTATTTAAACATATGGTGTGGACTACTTTGAGACATTCTCCAATGGCAAAACTCAACTCTATTCATGTGGTTATCTCCATGGCTATAAATTTGTCGGGACCCTTATTTCAGCTAGATGTGAAAAATGCCTTCTTACATGGTGATCTTGTTGAGGAGATCTATATGGACCAACCCCCAAGTTTTTCCATGCCTCGTGATTCTCACAATCCACCCCTTGTGTGTTGCCTAAAGAAATCAATTTATGGTCTCAAACAATCTCCACGTGTTTGATTTGACAAGTTCAATCATGCTCTTTTGGACTTTAGATTTATTCGTTGTCAAGCCGATCATTCTCTCTTTGTTTGTCATCAACCCACAAGAGTTATGGTACTAATTGTCTGTGGATGACATTGTGATGTCTAGAGATGATACAGAGGGAATGGTGGATGTTAAATCTTTTCTCAAAACGAGACTTAGGGACTCTTTGGTATTTCTTGGGGATTGAAGTCACTTGGTCGAAGTCGAGTGTGGTTCTCTCTTAGAGAAAATATGCTCTTGATCTTCTCTAGAAAACAAGGATGCTAGGATGCAAGCCTGCCAATACGCCTATGGATACTACTATGAAACTCAATCCTGATAATAGTGCTTGCCTCTCTGATCCGGGGATGTGTCGTCGGTTAACCGATTTATTTATCTCACTATTATCTAGCCAGATCTTTGTTATTCCGTAGGTGTTGTTAGTCAATCCATGCATACTCCTCATACCATGTATCTGACAGTTGTGTATCGTATCCTTCGGTATCTCAAGTCCGCCCTGAGTAACGGTTTGCTTTTTCAACAGCATGGCCATCTTCATATTTTGGGCTGCTCCAATGCTGACTATGCTGGAAATCTACATGATCAATGATCTACATCTGAATATTGTACGTTCATTGGTGGTAACTTTGTCACCTAGAAGAGTAAGAAGCAATCTATTATTGCACGCTCTTCTGCTGAAGCCGAGTATACAGCGATGGCTCATGAAACTGATGGGGTTTTCCTCCTCAGTTTAGAGGAGAGATTGGGCAGCATAGTGTAAATCAGATGTATTTTACAGCGCTGCTCGACCGGTCGAGGGTGGTGCTCGACTAGTCGAGTGGCGCTCAACTCAAAGTCCAGCGAGCAATTGGTTTAGAAATTTCGAGGTGCTCGACCAGTCCAGGGAGGCGCTCGACCAGTCGAGGTTACGCAGATTCATGTCCGGATTTTGTGTGGATTGCATAAATTTGAGGCGGTTTCGCAAGAGGTGCGAAAGGGAGTTGCCTAAACTATAAATAGGGGTTCCTAGGGCTTTTCTAGATAATGCAAGAGAGTTTCATAAAGCTTTGCAAGGGTTTGCTAAAGGGTTTAGGGCTATCAAAGGTAGGTGTGTGTGTGTGTGTGTGTGTGTGAGAGAGAGAGAGAGGAGCTATCAAAGGTATGTGTGTGTGTGTGTGTGTGTGTGTGAGAGAGAGAGAGAGAGAGCTTGTGGAATGGAGGTTCTGCTCGTAGAGGTGATCTACTGTGCACTCAACATCTCAGCGCTTCTATGTCCTCGTAATCGGTGAGATCTCTCTGTTTTTTTATTTATTCTCTTATTGTTTATCCGCTCTTGCGTGAGTGAAGAAGGTTTGATCCAATTGGTGTGTGCTTGTGATTGATTGTAACGTTCTACTTCATAATGGATTGTTGCTTTGGACTAGGTCCCGTGGTTTTTACCTTTTTGAGGGTTTTCCACGTAAAAATCTCGTGTCATGTGGTTTATGCTTTGATTTATTTCATTGCTATATTATCTCATAATTCTAGTGTATTTGGGAGGCTAGATCCTAAGGTTTTGTGCAACGGCCCCAAACAAAATGGTATCAAAGCTATTGGTTTATTGAACGGAGTGGGATCGGTTTGAATTATGGAAGGTGGCTCATTAAGGATGATCAGTCTCAATGGTTCTAACTGGACCATATGGAAGGCTAAAATAGAAGACTTGCTTTATTGCAAGGACTTGTATACTCTAATCCTTGGCATATCAGCAAAGACAAAGGATATGACAGATGATGATTGAAAGAAATTGGACCAGAAAGCGGTGGGGTTTATTAGACAATGGTTGGACGATTCTGTATTCCACCATGTGTCTACGGAGACCTTAGCCGCTAGCCTATGGCTGAAATTGCAAAGGCTGTATGAGAGGAAGATAGCCGGCAATAAGATTTTTCTGATAAGACGACTTGTGAATCTCAAGTTCAAAGATGGTGGTTTTGTGGCTGAGCACATGAATGAAGTCAGCAATATATTGAACCAACTCTCCACCATGAAGATGGTCCTGGACGATGAATTACAGGCTTCACTATTGCTCAGTTCATTACCTGATAGTTGGGAGACATTGGTGGTGTCTCTGAGTAACTTCGCGCCAGACGGAAAGGTGTCCATGGAACAGGTAACTAATTGTCTCTTCAATGAGGAGACGAGGAGGAAGTCTCAGGGGTCCACTCAGCAAGAAGCCCTTGTGACACAAGAACGCGGGAGAGGAAAGAACAGAAAGAGTGGGAAGGCCCGAGATAAATCAAGGGCAAGTCGAGTACCAGAAAGGATGTTGAATGCTGGAATTGTGGCAAGAAGGGTCACTACAAGCATGAATGTCGTAATAAGAAGAACGACAAGAAAGGAAAAGGAAAGGAGAAGGAAGATTAATCAGATTCCACTACGGTCGCTTCAGATGGTGACGTTGTAATTATTCTTTCAGCAGATCATGATATTTGTCTCACAGCTACGAGTCAGGACACTGACTGGGTGATAGACTAGGGAGCCTCATTTCATGCGACTCCACGCAGGGACTTCTTCACAAGCTACAAGTCAGGTGACTATGGGACCGTGAAGATGGAAAATTTTAGCGTATCGAAGATCGTAGGGGTCGGTGATATTTGTGTAAAGACCGATGTGGGCTGCACATTTGTTCTCAGGGATGTGAGGCACATTTCAGACCTTCGCCGCAACTTGATGTCGACGGGAAGGTTGGATGATAATGGCTATGAAAGCCAATTTGTTTGTGGGCGTTGGAAGCTCATGAAGGGTTCATTGATTGCGGCCAGAAGAAAGAAGTGTTGCACCCTTTACAAGACAAGTGTTAGTATGTGCAAGGTTGGGTTGAACGCAGCGGAAGATTCAGCCATTGACATGTGGCACAGGCGTCTAGGCCACATGAGTGAAAAGGGCTTCAGCTACTAGCAAGAAAGCGGCTCCTTCCAAACGTGACAGGTATACCTCTCAAAACCTGTATTGATTGTTTATCAGGGAAATAGCATAGAGTTTCATTTGTTAAATCTGCTTCTCATGTAAATAAAGTGCATGCATTAGATTTGGTTTATTCTTATGTTTGTGGTCCTATGAGGACAAAAACCTTGGGTGGGGCATTGTATTTTGTCACTTTTATAGATGATGCATCTAGGAGGGTTTAGGTTTATGCTTTGAAATCCAAGGACGAGGTCTTTAGTATGTTTAATTGTTTCATGCTATGGTCGAGAGAGAGACAGGTATATCATTGAAGTGCATCCGCATTAACAATGGTGGTGAATACATTAGCGACTTCCATGAGTATTATAAGTCCCTGGGTATACGGCATGAACAGACGGTTCCCAAGACCCCCTAGCATAATGGTGTGGCTGAGCGAATGAATCACACCATTGTAGAGAGAATCAGATGCATGTTATCCCATGCAAAGCTGCCCAAGATGTTCTGGGAAGAAGCAATGCACATGGCAGTGTATTTGATAAACAGGTCTCCATCAACCCCGTTGAATGGAGAAGTGCCTAAGAAGGTGTGGACTAGACAGGATCCATCGTACAGTCATCTCAGGGTGTTTGAATGCATGGCATCCGTTCACGTACCAAAAGACGAGAGGTGCAGGCTCGATATGAAGATCAAGCAGTGTGTGTTCTTAAGGTACAGTGATGAAAAGTTCAATTACGGATTGTGAGATCCAACCGAGAAGAAGCTCGTCAAGGGCAGAGATGTGGTATTCTTTAAAGATCAATGTATAGAAGACATTTGTAAGCCAAAGAAGAACCAGCCTAGTTCAAGAGAGCTAGAGAACGTGGATCTGGTTATTCCTTCCGTGGTGCCTGATAACGGGGGAGTACAATAAGGTGCAGAGGACGAGGGAGTTCCTACAGAAGATGGACCGGAGAGCAACCCCCACCTGATTCACCTGTTGAGCCACTGGTGAGGAGGTCATCTAGGGATATATAGCCGTCCAAGAGGTACTCGCCGCATGAGTACATTATGGTCAATGATGAGGGAGAGCCAGAACATTATTCTGAGGCCCTAGCCGACGAGCATAAGGGGGAGTGGTTGAAAGCTATGCAAGAGGAGATAGAATCCTTGCGTAAAAACCACACCTTCCTTTGATCTGGTGAAATTGCCTAAGGGCAAGAAAGCTCTGAGCAACAAGTGGGTGTTCAGAAAGAAGATTGAGCAGAAGAATTCATAAACAAGGTTTAAGGCCAGACTTGTGGTGAAAGGGTTTGATCAGAGGAAAGGTATAGACTTCGAGGAGATATTCTCACCAATGGTGAAGATGACATCCATACAGGTGTTGCTTGGGTTGGCGGCTAGCATGGATCTGGAGATAGAACAGTTAAATGTTAAAATTGCCTTTCTCCATGGTGACCTGAAAGAAGAGATCTACACGCACCAACCAGAAGGGTTCGAAGTCAAGGGCAAAGAGCATATGGTGTGTAGGCTAAGGAAGAGCTTGTATGAGCTGAAACAAGCTCCACGGCAATGGTACAAGAAGTTCGACTCATTTATGTTAAAGCATGGATATGACAAAACGGAGTCGGACCACTGTGTGTTCACACGCAAGTTCTCAGACGGTGATTTCTTAGTTCTGATGTTATACGTTGATGACATGCTCATCATGGAAAAAGACATCAAGAAGATTGATAGGCTGAAATAGGAGTTGGGCAAGTCATTCGCAATAAAAGACTTGGGCCCAGCTAAGCAGATCCTAGGAATGGAGATAAACAGAAGCAACAGAAAGCTTTGGTTGTCACAAGAGCGGTATATTAAGAAAGTCCTAGAGCGGTTCAATATGAATGCAGCGAAACCGGTCAGTACTCCACTGGATGATCACTTCGGATTTAGCAACAGGCAATGTCCCAAGACGAAGGCAGAGGTGAATGAGATGCAGAAAATACCCTACACATTAGTAGTGGGAAGTTTGATATATGCTATGGTGTGTACGCGCCCAAACATAGCATATGCGGTTGGTGTTGTCAGCCGGTATCTTGCCAATCCTGGCAAAGAACATTAGGCAGCAGTGAAATGGATACTGCAGTATCTAAGAGGCTGATCCAAGTTGAGCCTATGCTATGGTGACGGAAAAATTGTGTTAGAGGGCTACACAAATGCAGATATAGCAGATGACATAGACTCCAGGAAGTGTACATCGGGGTTCATGTTTACGTTTGCAGGGGGAGCGGTCTCTTGGCAGAGCAAGCTACAAAAGGTCGTAGCATTGTCGACGACAGAGGCCGAGTAGATTGTAATCACAGAAGCATATAAAGAGATGCTTTGGATGAAGAGGTTCCTACAGGAACTTAGCCTGAAGCAGGAGCAGCACGTAGTCTATTGCAATAGTCAAAGTGCTATACACTTGAGCAAGAATCCAAGTCAACACTCCAAGTCGAAGCACATAGATTCGGTATCACTGGATCAGGGATACTTTGAAACAGAAGGTGTTACAGCTTGAGAAGTTTCACACGAACGATAATGGGTCAGACATGATGACCAAGGCTTTGCTCAAGGGCAAGTTTGAGGTTTGTAGAAACTGGGCTGGCTTGAAGAAGGGGAATTCCTCCTGAGTCGGAAAAAGGGAGATTTGATGGGATTTTCCTCCTCAGTTCAGATGAGAGATTGGGCAGCATGGTGTAAATCGGATGTGTTTTACCGCGCTACTCGACCAGTCAACTGGGTTGCTCGACCAGTCAAGGGTGGTGCTCGACCAGTCGAGTGACGCTCAACTCAAAGTCCAGTGAGCAATTGGTTTGGAAATTCCGAGGTGTTCGACCAGTCGAGGGAGGTGCTCGACCGGTCGAGTGGGCCGCACGACCGGTTGAGGACCCTGCTCGACCAGTCAAGGTTACACAGATTCATGTCCGGATTTTGTGCAGACTACGTAAATTTGAGGCGATTTCGCAAGAGGTGCGAAAGGAAGTTGCCTAAACTATAAATACGGGTTCCTGGCCTTTTCTAGGTAATGCAAGAGAGTTTCCTAAAGCTTTGCAAGGGCTTGCTAAAGGGTTTAGGGCTATCAAAGGTGTGAAAGAGAGAGAGGAAGTTGTGGAAGGGAGGTTCTGCTCGTAGAGGCGATCTACTGTGCACTTGACATCTCAGCGCTTCTATGTCCTCGTAATCGGTGAGATCTCTCCGTTTTTTTCTTTATTCTCTTATTGTTTATCCGCTCCTGCGTAAGTGGAAAAGGTTTTATCCAAGCGGTGTGTGCTTGCGATTGGTTGTAACGTTCTACTTCATAGTGGATTGTTGCTCTGGACTAGGTCTCGTGGTTTTTACCTTTTTGAGGGTTTTCTACATAAAAATCTCGTGTCGTGTGGTTTATGCTTTGATTTATTTCATTGCTTTATTATCCCATAATTCTAGTGTATTTGGGAGGCTACATCCTAAGGTTTTGTGCAACGGCCCCCAACAGCAACATGTGAACTTGTTTGGCTTTGAACCCTTTTATAAGAACTTGGTTATACTCCTTCCAGTCTCATTCCTTTGCACTGCGATAATCAGGTTGTCATTCACATT